>FR990049.1:16222626-18622626 GCA_905404095.1 Glaucopsyche alexis | reverse complement strand
CACAACAAGTAAAAGAAAATAAAATGACTAAAAGTACATTAAATACTGGTCTTTAACCTATTAGAAGCCTTGGGCACATTATGGGCCTCCATTTTTTTCGTTTTTACCTGTTTCTCTCTGCTTTAAACCTTGAATTTAAACTGTAATTCGGAAACATCAAAATTGATATGTTTTTTAAGCTAAACACAAGTGAGCGGAGCGAGCAAGCAAAATTTTCCCCATTTTACAGGTCAAAATCAGTTCAAACGTTAAACTAAAACACTGAATAACGGTGAACTTCGGAAAAATACCATAAAATGAACCGGTTATATTGAACATCGGTACTAAATAATATATTATATGTTTTTTATGGTGAATGCGAGCGAGCGAACCGAGCGAGCAAAATTTTTTCCTATTTAATAGGTCAAAGATGTTCAAACTTTAAATAGGAATGAAATTAGTGTAATTTCTAATGTTGCAAAATAGATGATAAATAGTAACTTATGATGTTAGGTTTATCATATTATAACTGAACATTTCGGGGGGAGGGGTTGAACCCCCAAACTAACGACTAAGTTCGGCTGCGCCTCATGATACGAAGCGTAAAAACATTCGACCCGAGAGAGGTGTTTTGTTGATTTTTTTCTAAATTCTCGCGGAACCCCTACAGGGGCTTCGCGGAACCCCAGGGTTTGAGTATGGCTGGTATAGACTATAGAATAATCAAAGGGTGCAAGTGTTTTAAATATTTCTTACCTTTTGACTTTTGTCAAGATTATGAATGTGTGTGTAATATATTTATCAACCTTTTCATTAGCTTAAATATGCTATACACAAAAAAGAGATAAATATTGTTTTCGCATGTAATTTAATTGTTTTTTTGGCACTACTACTCAACCGCCGTAGAACAGTGGTAAAGAGCTTATACGAAGGTAAAGCAGTACACCATACAAAGTTGATTTATGAGGATAATATATCTTTTTCATAAATAACATTATTTTGATTAAAAAAAATTTAATTGAAATATTGTTTACAAAATAGTTGATATTAGAACTTTGGGAAAACCAAATTCTTATTTGATATTTCTTGAGATCATTAAAATTAGTAATATTATATCCATGAGGTCAATTGATAAGAATTTGAGCTGAACTCATGAAGTTATAAACATAATTTGCAAATTATGTCATAAGTACTACAATAAGTACTTTGGGAATAATTTTTTATAGTGACATTTTGTAATAAGGATTTTTATAATCCGTAATAAGTAATTTTGATTGTCTGTATTTTCAGGTGCCAGCAGCAAGCAAAGAGACTCCTAAGCGCGGGGGTGGTACATTATTGAAATGTACCACATGCAATAGCTTTAGCACACTAAGTAGCAGAGCATTAACAACTCACATGGCGCAGTGTTCACCGGACAACAACAATGTGGCCACCGCACAAAACAACACAGATGCGAGGCCACATAGAAAACTATTTGAGTGTGACGTCTGCAATATGAAATTTTCAAACGGTGCTAACATGCGTCGTCACAAAATGCGTCACACTGGTGTGAAACCGTACGAGTGCCGTGTATGCCAGAAAAGATTCTTCAGGAAAGATCACTTAGCAGAGCACTTTACAACACACACCAAAAGCTTGCCATATCATTGCCCTATTTGTAACAGAGGATTCCAGAGACAGATCGCCATGCGTGCGCACTTTCAAAATGAGCATGTTGGCCAACATGACCTTGTTAAAACTTGCCCACTGTGTAGCTATCGTGCACAAACTATGAAAAGCCTTCGAGTGCACTTCTTCAACAGGTGATTATGATAAATTCATATTCAATTTTATAGGTGATGTTATGGAAACTATTTTCCAAAACTGGCATTCCAGTGTCATAGCATGTCTGTATAATTGTTGAGATGTTTAATGATGTCACAAAAACGAAAAAAACCTTATTAAATTTTATATTAAGGTACTTGCCAAAATAAGGTTCTCTGTGATTTACTTAGTACTAGTGTACTTTTTTATTTACTTACTTAACTTAGTTACTTAATACTTATTTTAAACTAGTTAGCTCTGTTATTTTGTTTATTGTTGTATATTTATTTTATGTCAATGTGACCAAAGAAAATTTACTATACTAGGGTATATTATATATAGAAAACAGTAGCTTATGCATTTTATGTTTCTTACAGACATGGTATAGATCTGGATAATCCTGGTCCGGGCAACAACTCTGTTTCCCTACTCGCTGCAGGCATTGCCAATGCTGCATATGCTGATGGCATGGACGCAAGTGCTATTAGCGCTTTGGGTGCACTAGGCTCGGGTCTGTCTGTGTCCGTGGCTGCTGCATACTCAGATAGCGGTGACAGCAATGGAGAACGATCAGTGGACAATGCTACACCACCAATGCACTACCTTACCCCACACGTTGAGATATCTATGGCTGACAACAACGAAACATTCTCACCGGGACAAAACAATCACACTGGTAATTTCTGTTTATGTAAATTTTCATACATTTTATAAATGTCATCTACATATCATGTTTTATTTTACCTAAATTGTCAGAAAAATATAAATAGGTATTTATTATACCATTATGAAATATTTTTTTATAATATAACACAAAAGCCAAAGCCAGCAATTTTTAAGAAGGCATTGATGACATAATTTAGTTTTAGATTGTTTTAAATTTTCAATTGATATAAAAAAGTGTTATGTAACAATACTTTTCTCTTTCTTTCCACAGAGCCGCAAATGAACGGCGAAGGCTCGAATTCCCCTCCATCGGGCGACAGTGCAATACCCAGCAGTTCGCTGTCCACCGGCCTGCCAACCAACATCACACCATCTATAACTCTCATACCCATCAAACAGGTAACTACTCACTTTTTACTGATGTGATAACGTCTTATAAATCGATGAACACCCGCTGATGAAGCAGATTGAAACATTTTATTTAGATTTTTGTTTGTTTTATTTTATTCATTCATTGCCTAAATACAGATTAATAATTATGATGATCTATTATATGTATCATAAATCTATACTAGTATTATAAAGTGGTAAAGTTTGTGAGGTTGTATCTCTGGATCTACTGAACCGATTTTGAAAATTCTTTTATCAACAGAAGGCTACGTTATTTGTGAGTGACCATTTATTGGCTATAATAGAGTATATGTATGTATGGATGGATGTTTGTTACTCTCACGCACAAACTACCGAATGAGTTTTAAATGAAATTTGGTATGGTATTAGTTTAAGCTCTGGATTAAAACATAGAAATACTTTTTATCCCCAAAAAGTAATGATCTATTATATGTATCATAAATCTATACTAGTATTATAAAGTGGTAAAGTTTGTGAGGTTGTATCTCTGGATCTACTGAACCGATTTTGAAAATTCTTTTATCAACAGAAGGCTACGTTATTTGTGAGTGACCATATATTGGCTATAATAGGCTATATGTATGTATGGATGGATGTTTGTTACTCTTTCACGCACAAACTACCGAATGGGTTTTAAATGAAATTTGGTATGGTATTAGTTTAAGCTCTGGATTAAAACATAGAAATACTTTTTATCCCCAAAAAGTAAAGTATTCCCATGGGATACTATATGTACGCGGACGGAGCCTAATCCAACAGTTCGTTTTATAATATTTTCGTTAATTTCGTTAATTTTTGGTTAGTAAAAGCTAAATTGTTTATAAAATATGTGAACAAGCAAAAGTTTTGCTTCTTTTTTTTTTTTTATGAAATATGGGGGCAAACGAGCAAACGGGTCACCTGATGGAAAGCAACTTCCGTCGCCCATGGACACTCGCAGCATCAGAAGAGCTGCAAGTGCGTTGCCGGCCTTTTAAGAGGGAATAGGGTAATAGGGGAGGGTAGGGAAGGGAATAGGGTAGGGGATTGGGCCTCCGGTAAACTCACTCACTCGGCGAAACACAGCGCAAACGCTGTTTCACGCCGGTTTTCTGTGAGCCCGTGGTATTTCTCCGGTCGAGCCGGCCCATTCGTGCCGAAGCATGGCTCTACCACGTTAACACGCTTCTTCACACTTATACATATAACATATAGGTACTTATATAGTTTCATATTTCGACATTTAATTTTAAGCAGTAGTTATTTTCAGGCTTGAGTGAGGGTAACTTTGTAAAATAAAATGTTTATTTAAGTCATATGGATATGTTAATAACGAAAAGTTTTTTGACAAAGTTTTGTAATATAAATCCAGACAGCTACAAAATAAAATAAACCTTATTGCCACGCATTAAGGACGCGTTTACAATTTGACATAAATTGGCTGTTTTTGCGGCACTTTTAGCAACCAAATGAAACCAAATCCAAATTATCCAGAACCTCTACACAAGTTTACAAAAAATGATCGTGTTTAGGATAATTTTTCTTCTCTTATGTAGCTTATTTTATTTGTTCAAAAATACCCATCGATTTAAACCTTAAATTTGATTGTAAAATAATCCAACCATTAAAATTTGATTTGATAAAAACATCCAAATTTATCTTAAGGCAAAGATTTCAAAACCTTTTAAGGTGTTTTGCTATTATAAAAGAAAACTTTATATTTATAGGCCGGCAATGCACTTGCAACTCCTCTGGTGTTGCGGGTGTCCATGGGCGACGGTAATCGCTTTCTATCAGGTGATCCGTTTGCTCGTTTGCCCCCTAATTTTATTGAAAAAAAAAATCCCGAATTTAAGTAGTCAATGTCTGGATTTATCACACAATACATATATTTCTAAGTTGATCTTCATTCTCGGGAAGTTAAAAGACTTTTCGTAAACGCCTCCTTAGTATCCATTAACCATGCATTATTTTGCTATTGCAAAACACGTGAAAATTTGGAGGAGACTTTTATACATTTCATATTAAATTTATAGTATCGATGGATTATTTTTTACCGATTTAAGGTGATTAATATACGCTATCTATAGATATTTTTGAACAAACAAAATAAACTACATAAGAGCAGAAAAATTACAAAATTTCTGTTTTATAACCATACATTTTCAACTACCTCATTCATTTCGACATTATTGTATGGGGCGTCTTCACTCTCTTTCAAGAATCTCGTTTTGTAATGAATGCATATCGTCAACGGTTGATTGATTGTAGATATGTATATTATATGAGTGCAAGAACATTATAAACTATGAATGTTTTGTACTGTGAGTCTAGTAGGAACATTTGACAGCGGCGTAAACCTAACGTTAACGAATGAGAGTTGTATGAAAATCTGTCAAAATCATGACAGCGCCCATACAAATGTCATTCGATAAGGTTACGCTTGCGCCACCGTCAAATGTTCCAGCTAGGCGCCCTAGACACAAGGCATATTATTATTATTATTATTTTGAAAATCAAGTGAGCCAAATTGTTTAGGAACCGAACGCACAAGAGGAGTCGGGCGCGGATAGGGACGAGAACGGCGACAAGCGCGACGTGAGCTCGAGCTTGTCGTCGCTCATCAAAGTGTCGCCGCTCAAGAGCCTGTTGCGGGAAGATCTGCGCCGGCGCATTTCGGCGCGCGGACGCAACCGCGGGGCGAACGTAAGTTTGGCCTGTCTATGTTAATATCAACTTAATGTTGGCACGTTTATGTTTATATCGTCATTTAAGGTTAAGTGGGTCCATGATGATATCGACATGAAATGCCCATTTCATACTAGCATTCTTTCAGCGCTCTATGAGTATAATATGTGTACCGTAACAACCACAAACGACGTCTTTTTTGCGGCTATTGAAATCAGCTGCGCTCGAGTGAGAGATACGGGATGGGGTATATAGGCGTTAAGAAAATAAGCCACATTAGAACAGAAAATGATCCTAAACACAACCTCTTTTTGTAAATTAAGGGGGAAGATATTTTGGAAATATGCTTTTATTATACCAAAAAATCATATTTTTACATTATATTTATTATATTATTAAATACTCTATTTGTGTCACTTTTTAGTTTCGAATGATTTGAATTTATTTGGTCGCAAAATGTACTAAAAAAGAGCCAATTTATGTCTTTGTAAACGCGTCTTTAATGTCTTTGGAGAAGCTTTTTTCATACATCGTCTGTCATTGCTGTTCTTCTAAGTGTACACAGGCTATATAAACGCTCGGAAATTATAATTCCTTCTTTTTTAAAAAGCTATACATACTTTCAGGCGCGCGCCTCGCCGTCCGAGGGCGGCGCCATCACGTCCACCGGAGGCGCCGGCGGGGGCGAAGCCCTGCTGTGCACGTTCTGCTGCATATCGTTCCCCGACACGACGCTGTACTTCCTGCACAAGGGCTGCCACTGCGACGCGGACCCGTGGCGGTGCAACATCTGCGGCGAGCAGTGCTGCAACGTGTACGACTTCAACACGCACCTGCTCAGCAAGAGCCACCAATGACTGGCCGCCGGGGGGCCGTTCCGGTAACGCGTGTAGCACACAGATACACCGAGTGACGTGAAACTATTTTTACACTAGCTTCTGCCCGCCACTCCGCTATACAGTATCCCAGGGAACACTGAACTCGGAATAAAAAGTAGTCTTTGCATATCCAGAGCTTAACTACTAGCATACCGAATTTCATCAAAATCCGTTTTTTTGCGTGAAAGAGTAACAAACATCCATCCATCACGAACTTTCACATTAATAATATTAGTAGGATTAGTGTGGCCTGTAGATATCCAACGTTTGAAAAGGGTTGATATCTGATAGCAGTTTAGACCTGACGCGTGCGAGGCGCCGTTTGGTTGCAGAGGATGTCAAAACTTCAAAATGGGTTTTAGATTTTTCCCAAGTAAGAAGGCGATGCGTGAGCATCAGGTCTAAAATACTGTCAGAAAGTACACCCTCATTGCAATGCTTAAAGAGTCACTATTGTTGACGAAATTATATCACTGTTTGATTTGTTTTAACTTTGGAGCTATGTTCGGATTTGTGAAAAACAATGGAGGTTTTCACCAGTAACTATTTTATAATAGCAACACTGTCCTTATGTGGATAAGAGTAGGACAGTGTTGCCATTTGAAAAATTAATTTGGACTGTCTAGTAGTGGAGGTAATGTAAAAATGAGAGTTTCGCGTCACTCGTCCTTTATACGATTTACTTTTGTTCGTGTGTATGTTCTTTGGACTTGATTATATAAGACGACCGCAATTCTTTCTTCTTCGATATAATCATGGATTTTATGAATTCTTATGTAGGTATATCGAAACCAAAATAATATGAACATAAGTAAATCGTTCGAATGATATTTTCTTATGATTTTTAAAACTCGACACATTCCTTTTCTGAATATGATTTTCTCAACTGCACAGATCATATGGAAGTGCTTCGAATTGCTATACGCTGAACGCCCCCCGAAGCTATATTGTAAAAGTGCAAATAGTTTGATGGTTATTTAGTGGTAATATAAGTTAATGAGATATTCGTATTGATATTTAGGTTTATTTAATCGAGTGCTAGGATTCGGCCTCGGCGAAAGAACTTTCCAAATTATAAGGGACGGAAGATTTGTTCACATTCCATTATGAAATGTACACATTCCATGTAAAGAGATTTTCTAGGTAGAGTTAGACGCTTTGGCGGGGAGGGAGGTGGTGATCGTTATCTTAACATATATTTTATTTATTGATTATGTCTGTACTTAATTGTACGCGTGTTATTCGAAACGATATTTACAAAGTATTTTGGTGCGATAGTTGAATTATACAAATGTTTTATTATATTATCTTATCGTAAAGAGTGTACAAATTAATATATTTTTACATTTGCTGTTAAATAATAATATGCGCAGGCGAAGCCTCAGTTTTCGGTTATTATACTTAATTGTGATCGACTAATAGAACGGAATTTTGAATTCTACATTCCACGGAGTTTTCTATTTAAAGCATGTAATGCGAGTCCACGACTAATACTTAATGTACAAGTTATAATTTTTTGTTGTTATTATTTATTTCCTAAATTATGATGTGGTGACATCGTTCGGTACTTAAATTGTTCTATAGTGACATGTGGATGACAACATACACTTGCTCAATCAGTAGCTGGCTCAATGAGATGACTCATCTATAGATTAGATTCGCACAAAAATATACGAATTCGTATATACAAAATTGTCAACATTCCAAATCGAAGAGGTTCATATATTATTTATTGACATAGCAGAATTTATTACTGTTATAGTTGTTCGTTTCGAGTTTTACCAAGTCCGCGGTAACAAAAACGTGTGTTGTCAACGTCGCTCGGCCTACGTCCAATTAGGACGAAACAAAATAGAAAGCTGTCTAATTAGACAACACAACACAATATTTTTTAACGCGAACCAGTCGTTACTTGTCCTTGGAGCACCTGATGCTGTAAACTCTTACTTACTAGGACTATGTATACTAAAGTATTTTAACATCTGAGTTGAATTACAAATTGAAAACTTTTATTTCTCTTTTATTAAATTATGATCTCCAGAATGAATTCTTTCGTTGCATTGAAATGATTTTGTTTTTAGCTTCGATTTCTTTAATATTTTTTGGAAAGGCAATATAATATATTTTTTTATAATAATAATTTAATTATAATAAAATGGTCAAAGAAAGAGAAATATTATAAAATTTTGAAATATTAGAAGGTACGAATTCATAGGTTTCGTAGCCAATAACTGCAGTAAATATATTGAGATATTGTTAATTAAATATTTATATTTATTATTTTTAAATGTTACAGATAAGTGTAGTATTTATTTATATTTTAAGGAAATGTAGGGAAGGAAAGATTGTATAAGAAGTTACGATAGCATTGGGTTCATTAGAAGTTGTATCTATTTGATCCAATATTGCGGCATTTAGTAAAATTTTAGTAATTCCATGTGGTTAATGTCATCTTTTACAGGGAGAAAACTGTATCTCTCAAACATATCGTTATACAATGAGAAGTTTATCTATTAAATATTTTTAAAAAATTTAGGCGCTGTTAGATGAGCCCGACAAATTGTTAATTTAGAAATTACAATCAATAGAATAATATTTTAACGGGGCGACTTTTGCTTTAGGTCACCTATATCAAATGGATTTATTGAAAAATGAACCAATAGTTATATCATGATGATGTCTCGGTGCTTTCTATGGCATCCAAACGATGCTTTCGTAATTTCCTACCGCTAATGGTGCAAGTACTTACGTGCGGCATTTTGGACATCCGGAACTGTTACTTACAATCGGTTGTGGTCTTGCCTGTTAAGTTTACGAGATGTAGGTAGGTGGTCGGTGGAACTGTAATTGTTTACCAACGAAGTTATAATATATTGTTTTGTTGTTTGTGTTTAGGTTAGTCGGTGCGCGGTAGTCCGTCCGTACCTAGAGGACCTTAGTGAGTTACCTGAAATGAGCGACACATATTTATTTATAGATATTCTTTATACTATTGTTGGTTTTGTTGGTCGGTCTGGGCTAGATTAAGTGACATGGTAAATCGTTCGTTAATCGCAACGTCTGCAACGGTTTTTTGTTTTTAGTGACTATCGCAGGTCGCGATTTTATGTTGGTATCTACCGTAGCTACCGTAGCGCCGTGTACTAGCGTTAAGTATGGAGTAATATAAAAGCTATTAATGTAATTAATCGGTAACCCCGTTGGGCGCCTTTAAACAATCCGTCCATATCTAACTATAGATATTGCCTTTAATATTTAATAGAGATAATATATTTATAGAGTGTAGAAGATAGGTATAAATTAAGAAAAGATCTTAAGATTATAATATTTACATATATTTACAGACGTAGACAAATTTTTATCTCCTATTCGATTTGCAATCGATATAGATTTAACTATTTAGATTTTATTCTAAAAAACAACGAGAAATATAATAATTTATAACCTCTTATCGTCATTTTGAACTTAGAAATGTACTTACGACGCAACTATGTCAATTTATTAGTGACGAGATTTTATTGTAGACCTTTATTGAATCTATTGTTTTAAATGTATGAGTAAATATATAACTTAATACTTGGGTGGTGCGTTATGTTGTTATTTTAATTCACTGAAGTAATTTTAAAGTTTTCTTATGATGTCTAATGTTTAAATTACAGTTCAAGTGTAATTAGAGTCTGTAGTCACTGAGTATAATAATAATTATCACAAATATCTGTAACAAGAATCTACACCTGTATATTATTGCAGTGAATTAAATACTCCGACGATAGAGTTGGTCTCGCACCGCTGTCAAGTTTGTCGCAGCCTGCAGAGTTCACAGGGCATGTGGCACTCAACACTAGTGTAGCAATCCTCACCTTAATACCAAAACACTGCTTACCAACATTATAATTTTGTTTTAGTTGTTACGTGTGTAATATAAGATAGGTAATCGTTTTTAATGCAATTATTTGTAACGGTAAACAGGTTCAAATCGTTGATATTTGCTGTTAAATTTATCATGTTATTAATATAAGGGTAACATATTTACTAATGTATAGGTGTGAGTGATATAGAAGATATCATGATGTATATCATAGCATGTCGTGCCTTAGATCAGTTTCGTTTACGAGATTACCCGATGTAACTCAAAATAGATGTGTGCATTTTACCCTATAACTCTATCACTTTTAATGTTATATCAATCAAAAGTATTAGGATATTGGATAAAAATGTTATTTATTTATATCGAGAAAATATTTGCAATATGGCTGTTTACTTGTTTTTATGGTAAAGTTTATTTGCAGTTGAAATAATAAATATGTAATGTATTTATATTAAAATATATGTCTACATTGTCGCGCTCAAGCGCTTTTATGAAAGAATTGGTACTTATTACCGGGTACGTTATTTTATTTATTTTAATATTATAATAATTTGGTAAAGGGTCTATTAAACTAATAATAAATTATGAAACAAAAAAAATGTTTTATTTGTCCCTGTTTATGCTAAAATAACCTATTCTAAGGCCTGTGTGAATGACTTGTGACCCTCTTTATGAGTAATAGTGTTCTGTGCTTGTGACGCTGCCGCGCGCTGACTTACTACGGCCTCACAGAAAACCGACAAACCAAAAAGGTATAGGTATATTGGCACTTGGCAGTCAAGAAATCAAGTTAGAAGTCTGAGTTAGGTATTCGGCAAAACACCGCGCCATTTCGAAAATCACAAACTTAGAATAATTACATAATCTATATATATAAAAGAAAGTCGTGTTAGTTACACCATTTATAACTCAAGAACGGCTGAACTGATTTGGCTGAAAATTGGTAGGAAGGTAGCTTAGAACCAGGAAAAGGACATAGGATACTATTTAACGCGGGAAAATGTACGGTTCCCGTGGAATACTGTATTTACTCTTTTACGTAAAAACTACTTAACCGATCATCATGAAATTTGGCACAGATATAAAGTAGACTACGAGGAAGAACATAGGTTACTCTTTATTGCATAAAAATGTACGGTTCCCGTGGAATACTGTATTTACGCTTTTACGTAACTACTTACCAGATCATTATGAAATTTTGCACAGATATAAAGTAGAGCACGGGAAAGGACATAGGCTACTTTTTATTGTAGAAAATGTACGGTTCCCGTGGAATACTGTATTTACGCTTTTACGTAAAAACTACTTAACCGATCATCATGAAATTTGGCACAGATATAAAGTAGACTACGAGGAAGAACATAGATTACTCTTTATTGCATAAAAATGTACGGTTCCCGTGGAATACTGTATTTACGCTTTTACGTAACTACTTACCCGATCATCATGAAATTTTGCACAGATATAAAGTAGAGCACGGGAAAGGACATAGGCTACTTTTTATTGTAGAAAATGTACGGTTCCCGTGGAATATTGTATTTACGCTTTTACGTAAAAACTACTTAACCGATCATCATGAAATTTTGCACAGATATAAAGTAGAGCACGGGAAAGGACGGTTCCCGTGGAATACTGTATTTACGCTTTTACGTAAAAACTACTTAACCGATCATCATGAAAATTGGCACAGACATAGAGTAGACTACGAGGAAGAGCATAGGCTACTATTTATAGCAGAAAAATATGTTTGGGGATTTAGTAAATAGGGGATTTAGGGATTTACAAATAATGTGATTTACGCGACGATACTCAAAGGAAAATTCGAAGGTGAGGAAGTTCTCATTCCGAAGATCCCGATGATCCCTACCGAATACCGATATGCCGTTTGAGTTCAAACGACTTCAATTTCCGATCTGTCTTGCATTCGCCATGACCATTAATAAGTCACGAGGTCAATCCTTGAAAGTTTGTGGTCTGAAACTACAAAATCCATGTTTTTCACCTGGTCAATTATATGTGGCATATTCACGGATCGGAAGACCATCTGCGTTATTTATTCTTGCGCCTGATAATAAAACGAAAAATGTCGTCTATTACAAGATGCTTTACTGAAGATTGCAACCCATGCAACAAAATACATGGCCCATTTTAACGATCATTAAAATAATTGATTTCTTTTTAATTATATCTATTATCCTAATGAAAAGTTGCACTTAATGAAATCCAAAATCTGCTCATTTATTGCCCTTTACTGAAGATTGCAACCCATGCAACAAAATACATGGCCCATTTTAACAATCATTAAAATAATTGATTTCTTTTTAATTATATCTATTATCCTAATGAAAAATTGCACTTAATGACATCCAAAATCTGCTCATTTATTGCCTCTAAGGTAGAACAAAGTTTGCCGGGTCAGCTAGTCACAAATAAAAACTCTGGTGTCACACGTACCTATTTCTTAGAGAAAGCTACGAAATAGCTTAACCGATTTTTTATTTAGTCATTATTCTGAATATTATATAATGATACCTGGAGTGCCCAGTGGCAAAGAGGGGACCATAGATAATACAGATATATATTAGTATAGATGCGCAACTCTAAAATTGAAACTGAGTCTTGCAAAAGTTTCGGAATGTCGTTTTTAGATGGCGTTGTACCGTTTTAGTTACTATCAAACCCGCTAGATGGAAGTAGTACCGCCTGATAATTTTTATTAAACTGAATTATGGACAGAAATTAAGTTTTATCGAAAGTCGTAGACACAACAACGACCAAGTTCCTCTTTAATAGTGGGATATGGTTGCTGCATAGTAACATGTTCGCGAGCCCTTATAAATACGCCTTGTGTTAGCGATAGCGCGATGTAGAAGTCGCTTAGTGGCATCTGTTGTGACTATCCGAAAACTTTCAAACTGTTAGTACCGGATCGTCATTTTTAGATGTCTCTGTTCTCTGTTAATTTGTGCATGTATGAGAGTTTCACCCCCCTGGAGGGGACTAACATGGGACTACTGCTACTGAGACTGACAGACAAAACAACTTTTGAAATTTTGAATGACCGTGTAATCTACGCCTATGATTTTTGACACTTGACAGCTGTAAGCAGTATCAAGTATGGCGACTGATTTTTGCTTTAGTCTAAAAAAAGTCAAACTTTCAAAGTTTTGTTGACTTGGTTTCGCGTGAAAACTTTCTACGACTTTGTACATTCTTTTTATTTATTTATTTCAAACCTACGTATTTATTCGCACAATAAAACCAACTAGTAATACTGTTATTTCTTATACAATAACAAACTGTAATGGGTAAAACTAATCAAGTTGATGGAGATAATAATCCAACTTCTGACTCTGATCCTGCAAAACTACTGGAGGCGGCTTTGCTACAGATGGATGGAATTATAGCCGGTAAGTCACAAGTTCTGATATACTTAGGTTTTTAGAAGTCAAGGAAATAATACAATAAGACGTGCATTTTGCTTTGATTGTAAATTTTAAACGTAGGTACTTTTTATTGGACATACCTTTCAACTCCACATTTTTTGTATGTTTTGTTTTTATTATAGATATTCTCAATTTTAACTTAATAATACTTACTTTATTATTAAAAAAACTTCAGCGACTTATCAGCACTAACATTGACAAATTGCAGAAAAACCGACTTGTAAATATTCAGAATGTAAGTATTATCCATCAATTTCTCAAATTTTGAAACTGTTGCAGTATGTATAAAATTTGTTGTATCATTATAAACAAAATTAACCTTTTTGTAGACTAGAATTCATAATCTAATCTCAACTCAGTCCTACTTTCAATGCAAAGTAAATAAGAATATTGACCTTTTGACCATCTGGTATATATTAGGTATATTTAAACAACATATTTCTCATAATATTGCAAAATTTTATTTAAATTCTTTTTTTTAAAGAAAGTAACGCAATTTGATAAATATTGTATGTAAAATTCAGCCATTGATTCAATTAATAAAGTTAGTCTAAAAACTACATAGGAACTAAACTGAAGCATCATGTGACATAACCATATCAATCTTGAGTTCTAGACGCACAGTAGCATGTCAAGCCAAGCTTAACAGAAATGGCAGGCAGCATCATATTGTGTAATATTATACAAACCATTTGTAGCCTTTTGATCCTCTCATAACTCAAAAACTGTTTTACAACATGTCAAATTTGGCTAAATTCACCTTTTTAAGATTTCAATTACAGATATTTTGGTCATATTATGATCTATTGCTTATGTAAAGATGTTTAAGCAGAAAAATAATTGTCATACTAGAAAAAAAAATCTTTATATGAGCGAGCTTGCATTTTAGAGAGTCACCCTTAAATGAGATGATTTTTTACTTTCAGTATAACAATTATTTTTTCCCTAAACATCTTTACATAAGCAGTGGATCATGTGCCTGAAGTATCTGTAATTGATTTTCGGAGACATTGTATTACAATCTAAAGGATTTATAATTTTACAGTGACATACGTAACTATATATAATAAAAATTATATTCTATTTTTAATACAAAACATGCCCGGTTTCTCTCAAAACGAAATAAAAACTTGTATATTGAGACTTGGGAGATACATAAATTATATATTATGTGTTCTAAATTCCATAAACACACTTCAAATGGTTATTTTGATATTCACATCCAAATTTCGTCGTATTTATCACTATGTGTGTCGTCTCGAGGTTAAGAGATTTTAAAAGCATCTAATAGGTTTAATTATATCGACAAAACACCCGCCTTTTCGGGGTCGCAACCCTCCCCCCCCCCCAGCTACAAGCAATTGAAGATTCTATGTTTTGGCTACTTGGCTAAAACTAAGTATCTAATTCATTTTATTTATGACCTAGGTATATTAGAAAAACAAACTAGACACAAACAAACAAATAATGTTTTTATGAATCGTGATTTAATACCAGTGTGCCCCCAGCTTAACCGAAGGGTGCAAACTGTTGAACAGGGGGTGGCGCCGCCAGTCGGCCGCTGGTCTTCGTCCGCTCGCACCGCGCACGTCCCGACGACGCGCGAAACACGCGGTTTAACCCTCCAACAACCGCGACCTTCCGCGAATTTTTTTTTTTTACCAAATTTTGCATACGTGTAAATTTTGTGATTTGTTAAATATTCTGAAAATCGTGTTGGTATTTTTTTGTGTAATGTGTTTCCAGTTTTTTATTGATACTTTATAGCGACGCAGTTTATGTTTTCCTTAAGATTTTTAATGACGTTATTGTTTGAACACAGCCTTGATTACGCTATATGACGTGTCGAGATAATTTTTTCACGGTTTCCTACTTATTACGATATCGTCGATGCAAATTAAATGCAAAATATTTTGTTTGCTAATTTTTGTAGCTGATACATACGATGTTAGGTTCTTAATTATTAGAATGTTAAGTACATAAACTATCTGTGTCCTGCGACTTCGTACGCGTGGAATTTAACAAATTTTTGTGGAAACTAATATTTTTAAACGTGAGTGGGTTATTTGGCAGTGAAAGGATTGTCAAAATCGGTGCAGCCGCTTCATTAGCCGTTTATTAAATGCTTGTAATGAATAACGTATTTACTTGGATAAGGATTAACATCTTTATGAAAACACCCTCACAAATAATGCTTAATTTTAGAACAAATTTGGTTAGCATAAAAAGGTTATTGTGAGCCAACCTTAAAAGATAGACATAACAGTCGCGGACTTTTTTTAGAACTTTTAAAGCGGAACAATTCATACATAATTTTAGCGATACTTTAACCGTTTCCGCAGCGTACGCAGCAAAAGGTCTCAAATAACCTAACCAAGAGCATGTCAGGACATGTCTAAGGAGGGTTCCGTAAATGTTGAATGTTGATTAATAATCAAAATATATATAAGTGAATAGTAACCAGATGTTCTTTAAGAATAAGTTTTATTCGATTTCTATTTAATATTCGCATTTCGCTAATCACATAACATTTGAGCATATTATTTTAGTCTATTACGATATCGCCTATCATAATCAAAGAAAATATTTACTCTAGCGCACTCTAGCGAGACCTCAAAGTAGGTACGAAGAATACAACCAGATACTTATAAAAAATTTAAAGCGCGACACCTGAGAGGTTATACATATCAGCGAGGTTTTCGATAGCGTGATACAGAATTTAAATCCAATAACACAGCGACATCTAGTATTATTTTTCAAAAACAATCCACGATTTAAACAGGAGACTAGCGCCATATACTTAGTTTTCGTAAAGTCACTAGCAAATTGAAGCTTTTAATATTAAAGTTAGGTATTAAATTATAATAAAAAACAATAATACTATGGTAATTGATAACATAATTATATTCATGTGTTTTTAGTGTTATTAAATTATTGTAATAATTGGTAAAAGAGGCACATATTCGTAAAATTAATTATTAATTAAAATTTTACGTGTTTCAAAACTTAGCTCTAATTCTGGTAAAGAAACGTAAATTCGCAATAATCAGTATAATTACTGTAGCTCAGTTAATCATAGTGTTTGTCCTTGGATGTAGGTTCAAACCCGACAGCATGTTTTATTTATTATTAATTTAAGTTATTTTTATTAATTGTTAATTTCAGTTTTTTTTTAATTTTGCAACCAGTTTTGAAACATTATTTTAAATGATAATTTCACGTGACGTATAATTATTCTGATTTGCTTTAATATGTTAATTTGTTTTTCTATAATTGCTCTAGAAATAGAAATTATGATGCGATTTCGTTCAAAATAGTTTTCCTAAAGAGTTTTTAGCACGATCTATCAACATGGAAATTTGCAAGTTTCTATCTCCTATAGCTTAAAAATGCTAGGGGGGGGACCAACTTGCAAACTACTTTGGAGGCCGATTACTCGAAAATGGTCAACTTTATAAAAAAGTAACGTATGAAACCATGCCTTTATTTTAAAAGACCTATTCTACGATACCCCACACGATGGGGTAGAGTGAAAAAATATTTTTCATCCCCACTTCACATGTATGGAGAGCTACTCCTAAAATATAAAATTATTATTTTTTTATGATCCCGAAACCGTGATCTATACACAATCTATAACTGCACCAAATTTCATAAATTTATATTCATAATTACAGGAGCTAGAGGCGCGGACAGACAGACAGACAGACAGACAGACGGACAGAGCGAAACTATAAGGGTTCCTTAAGTATAACGGAACCCTAAAAAGGTTTTTAAATCCTTGATTTCGGATTAATAGGTTCAAACCCCAAAACCTATGATTATCTTACTACTACTCGTTACCCGTACGCACATAATTTAACGCCTCGAAGTATTAGGTTGGGGAAAAAGTTTCTTCGCATTTTATATAAAAATTCAAAAGGTTTTTTTATAAAGTTTATTTACAAGTGACTAAAGTATATAGGTGCCATTTTGTTCGATAACTTTTTGCCATCTTGTTGGTAGGTACATGATCCCATTGCTATAAAATTTTTGGGGCTTCTGATGAAAAAACTGCGACAAGTGGTTTTGGCAGTCCTCTTGTGATGTCAACCTGACACTGTCTAAGGAATTCTGCAGCGACCGAAACAGGTGGAAATCTGAAGGTGCAAGGTCAGGACTATACGGCGGATGCATTAACACCTCCCAGCCAAACTCCCGTAATTTTTTCTGAGTGGCTAAAGATGTGTGAGGTCTAGCGTTATCATGGTGAAAAACCACACCCCTTCTGTTGATTAATTCCGGCCGCTTTCTCTCAACTTCTTGCTTTAATCTCATCAGTTGTTCGCAGTACAGTTCAGAATTGATGGTCCTGCCTGGCGGTAACAGCTCATAATGAATAATGCCCTTCCAATCCCACCACACACACAGCATCACCTTGTTGCGAGTTAACCCGGGTTTCGCCACAGTCTGTGAAGCCTGACCGGCCTTTGACCACGATCTTTTTCGCACGTTCTTGTCGTACGTGATCCACTTTTCATCACCAGTTATCAGCTTCTTCAAAAATGGTTCGGTTTCATTACGTCGTAATAAAGAATCACAAATGAGTACACGGTTCATTAGGTTTCTTTCAGTGAGCTTATGAGGCACCCAAATATAATAATAATAATAATATCTATCTATGGACGCTTCACACCACGTCAGTCTGGCCCCGTGGTAAGTATCCGAAGAACTTGTGTTACGGGTACCAGACAACGGAAATATATTTAATATTTTTTTATACTATACTTATATTTAAGATTTTTATTATATTATACATATATTTAATACACATCCATGACCCAGGAACACAGAAAACTTTTTTGTTCCCCCTGGCGGGATTCGAACCCGCGACCTCCGGCTTAAGCGCCACTGCGCTCACCACTGAGCCACGGAGGTCGTATCGAGCTTTTTTGTGTACCCAGCTTTTTTCAAATGCGCCAAAACCGTTTTGTGGTCAATCCCCAGTTCTTCAGCTACATCGTAACTACTAATATGCCGATTTTGCTCCACTTTTTCAAAAATGGCAACAGTTTTGTCCGTAACAGGGCGACCAGAGCGACGTGCATCTTTGATATCAAAATTTCCGGATTGAAAACGCTTAAACCAAATTTGCGCTACTCTCACAGATACTGCATTAGGTCCATAAACATCACAATTTTTTTTCGCTTGTGTTGCATTTTTACCTTTTTTGTAATAAAATTTTAAAATGTATCGAAATTCTTCATAAGAATCACTCATTTTAACAATAAGAAAAACAAATGAAAATCTCAAATTTACCTAATTTGAATTTGGAATTGTCTTCTGTAAAATTAAAACTTTTTAATGATACCAAAATCAGCCAGATACAATTGGTATAGCCCAAGATATTTTATGACACGTTCATACATACTATAATGCGAAAGGACTTTTTCCCCAACCTATTATATAATAGCACAGTAAATAATTAATATAGAAGGTACCTAAAGTCACAGACTTTAAAGGATTTTTGTTTAAATTTATACTACTTTATTAAATACCGTCCTAAACCGAAAACCGCCACTCCGCTACTACTACGCTGCCAAAAAAAACGGCGTATTAGTTACATAGTAATCGATCTAGTAAAATATAATATTCGAAATAAAAAAGTGTATGTTTCATTAAAATATCGTCTAAAAACAGTATTTCATTTGAAAAGTTGCGTTCTACTGTAAACGAGTTCAAGTATAACATTTATAGGACTTCGTATTTTATTTTGTACGGCGAACGCTGGCTTCATGAACTTTTTTAATTGTGACGGGCTCAGGTGGCTACCGCCTAGGGCAGGGATGGCGAACCTTATGTATTAACGTGCCATTTTTGTAAAGAAATGTTTAATGAGGTCATAGACGTGCCATCAAATATTTGATTTTATTTTTCCTTGTGATTTAGAAGCGTGTTTATAAAGATTTAGCGCCCCGGGCCAATTAAATATTTTACCGCCTATAAAGCAGTCACGGATTATTAACAATAAAAAAAAATTATGGGTTAAAATCTAATCACTCTTTAAATCCTGTCTTAAAGGCATTACTACTTATGCTTCGTGAAAATATATAAAAATCAATAGCCTAAAACCGAACTTCAATAATTAATAATTTATAATATAATAATTATGGAGCTAGCGAACAATTTTTTTTTCTGTTTTACCTGTTTACACTTTAAACGCTAAAACACTGTACTTCGGAAAAATACTTAAAAATCAATAGCCTAGAGCCCAACGTCAATACTAAGTAATAGGATATGTGAACAATTTTTTTTTCTGTTTTTATTTCAAGTATTTTTTTTAATTACAATAATTTTAACTCTATAATACTGTAATAGAATTATATCAAGAGCCTTAAACCTGAACTGTTCTTTAAGCCAAATACGAGTGAGCGGAGCGAGCTAGCAATTTTTTTTTCCCATTTTACCTGAAAAAACGGTGAAACTAAAACACTGAAAACGGTGAATTTCGGAAAATGCCATAAAATCAACCGGATAAAAAGGAATATGGGTATTGGGTACAATATTATTTATGTTCTTTATGTTAAACGCAAGCGAAGCGAGCGAGCAAACTTTTTTCCTATTTAACGGGATCTTTTAAAACTTTAAATCTTGGAAACTGGATTGTTAAAATAGGATCACTTTGTAATTAAAATTAAAAGCAATTTTTTGATGTTGCAAATTCGATGACAAAAACATAATATTATGTTAGGTTTGTCATATAATTATACCTACTTAACACTTTTTTCGCAGTACCTACATAAATTACAAAATTTTGTGATCAGTGACGTGCCCAAAATATTGTGTCGCGTGCCATAAGTTCGCCATCCCTGGCCTAAGGGGACGGTTTTTTATATGGCTAATTTACTTGCAGGGTAATCAACTGTCAATTAGATAAATGAAGATAATGAATTATTAGTAGTAACAAATTGAGCTAAAAAAACTGTCATGCGAAAAGAGTTTCATTTACCTACCCGCTTTTAGTGGGACAACACTAGTAATTTTAATACCCAAAACTTGGTACTAATAGACTACAATCAGTTTATTTCATTCAACATCTAAATAGGTATGTGTAAATGTAAAAAAAAATATATTTTATAAAAATTATAACCCGACTACGTAAATTATATAGCCTATTTTACCCGGGCTATTATTCCAAATCTATTGCCACCTCACTCATTAAAATTAGATGAGTAGTTTAGGCGCTACGGTGTAACAAACAAACATATACAATATGTCACCGTAAAATTGTAAAAACCGATAGATTGTAATATTAATAGAGATATTGCAATATGTGGACAGATTGTCAAATACAAATTTCTCCTTACAATTGTACGCATTATTTTTCGTTATACTTAATTATTATTATGAAAAAGCAAACAAATATGGCGGCGCGGGGCACTTGCCGTTTAACCAATCGGCACGGTAAATATTACAATATAACGAAAAATAACGTGTAAATTGTAAGAAGAAATTTTAATTGACAATCTGTCGACATTTTATAATATCTCTAGTAATATTACAATCTATCGGTTTTTACAATTTTATGGTGACACATACACTTCCAAGATCATTACCCTTTTGTCTTTGCCGTAGTCGGTTAAAACAATGCGAGGTATTGATTGTGCCTTCAGAAAGCCTCATACTCATCAATGTAGTACATTCAACAAGCTACGAATTGCTGTATGTACTATGTAGTTTATCCGAGCAGAGTCCTTGCCAAATTGCTGTAATATTTTCAGCTTTTGTTGCAACGATATAACGGAGGATATTAAAAGGCAGCTTTTTGTAGGGCAGTGTATCGTCTAGTTGAATTTTAGTAGAAACTATTGAATAACGCGTCTGCTAAACATAAACCGTATTGAATAACTCGTCTCCTGTAAACAGTTTACGGCAGTGTCAAAAATTAAATAAAAAAGTATAGGTAATTAACAGTTAAATATTTAAAATGTTATTTGAAGCCTCTGAGAAAAAAACGTGAGTAGGGAATAGGGATTTAAGACGTAGGGGTACAATTTTATATAATTACTAGATGTTGCCCGCGCAAAAGTTATTTTCGCAGAAACCGTACATTTTTCCGCAATGTAGCCTATGTCCTTCCCCGCGGTCTACTCTACATTTGTGCCAAATTTCATTAAAATCGGTCCAGTAGTTTCGGAGCCTATTCGATGCAAACAAACAAACTTTTCCTCTTTATTATCGATACAGTTCGATTATTCAGCAATTGAGATAACTTTACTTCAGAAAAAAATATTATATCGTTTTTTCATAAACCACCAACAGCAACTGAGTGTCGATTTGCGTAATTTGAGGAAGCCTTTTCTAAAATACTTTACAAAGCTGTGTAAATGTGTGATCTATAGCTTCTCTTAAAAGTATAGATTACTATTTTACACACATATCCTTTTTTCCCTGATGTTAGGTGAAATATGAAGCATTTTTCCGCGCGCCGCGCCGCGCCGCGCCGTACTGAGTTCGAGCCGTTGACTAGCGCACTCTTAAAATAAGCTATCATACTTTAATTATTTATCATACCAGAAAGTCCTACTCCTTTGCTACTATTATAAATGTGAAAGTTTGCGGGGATGGATGGGTAGATGGGTGGATGTTTATTACTCTTTCAAGCAACAACTTGGACGGATTTTGGTGAAATTTTGTATGGTAGTATTTAAACTCTGGATTAACACATAGGCTTCTTTTTACCTCGAATAAACGGTACAGTATTCTCGTGGGATACTGTATTTACGCGTGCGGAGCCGCGGGCGGTAGCCAGTCCTTCATACAATATCCCTATTCCCTAGATTTCGCTGATGTGTAATTTTTTGTAATGTATTAATGCGAGATTACAAATTCAGTGCATTAATGTCAGTGTCGCCGACACCATGAAGTAGTCAGTAGGCACTATGCAGGTCTATATAGCATCCGTCTGCGTCTAGGCTTCAAAAGCGATAGGACAATGAACCCGTTCGTTACTTATCCATGGTGAATAGTGATGCCATAATGCTCAGGATTACAGTCAGCGAGAGAATTGTTTCACTCATATGCACTTCGAAAATATCCATTTTACATTTTTAGTATGTTTTAAAGCGTTAAAACTTGTAATTAAATCAATCTATCCATCATAATATTAAGGGTATTTTTTTAATATTCATCTTATTTTATAGCATTACTCAGTATTAATGGTTTAACAATAAACTAATAAATGACAGACCACTGTCTGGCTTCACCATTATGAGTTTCATTACTTGTATTATGCGTAATATTATTATGCCCGTTATTCAGTTTAATAGAGTACTTTTCTGTAATTTTTTGATTACATAAATGCTCTGAAAAATAAGTCATTCTACAAAAGGAATAACATACTAAGAACAATATTTTCGAAGAAACTGTGTATATCTGCGGAACTGATTTAAAGGCCCCATACAAAAGTCGTATCGGCAATTGACATCACACCTCTGTACCTAATTATTTCTGAAAAATAGCCTGTTTTAATCCAGAGCCTAAACTTCTACTATACCAAATTTCATCGAAATCGTTCAGTAGTTTTTGCGTGAAAGTATAACAAACATCCATCCTCACAAACTTTCACATTTATAATATTGGTAGGATAGGAGGATGATTAAAAAAAACTAAATTTTTACATGTAGGCAAATACTCAATTTATTATCAACGATGTCAGGGGAGAGTCGTGTTCAATGGGCATAAGCCGATCGTCTGTTGGTTTGAATTCCGACAACTTAGACATGATTGGTACTGACGATTGCTTCGTTCCTGGAATAATAATAAAAGATCAATAACAATTAACAGCGCAGTCCGTCTCGTCTCAAATCGCTATTGCAAGGAAATAGCCGTGAATGTTCGAGACGTTTAACAGAATAATCCATGCTGTAATAGTTACCGACTGCCAGTGGCCTAGCGCCTAAACTCTCGGAAAGAGGAAACTTAGTTTTCCAAACATTCCCAATGCATGGCATTCACTATTCAGATTTCAGACTTCGTATAAGTTGAAGTCGATTTATATAATATCTAGACACGAGGCAGCGTGTCAAGCCAAGTTGTTTAGCTTGAGCTGACAGAACTGGCGAGTAGCACCGTGTGTAATTTATCGCGAGTCGCGAACCATTTACAACCTTGTAACTCAAAAACTATTTTATTATAAATATGTCAAATTTGTTTGATACTCGTATATTGAGACTTCTGAGATAGATATGTGATCCAAATTTAATAAAAACGTCTTAAACGGTTTTTTAATATTAACGGCCAAAAATCGCTATTTTTATCACTGACTGACCTATACATCAAAAATCTAACCTAGTTCCAGATGGCCTAGGAACTTTATGTATATAGTATTATTAAACTTAACTTAGCTCTTTTTCACAATTCACTTTTGTTTTTGACGGAGTTATGTCCACATTTAACATTGGTTTTGGTCAACATCTATTTTACTTGATTTTTATTTGAGAAAAGATTTTGCTAAGTATTTCTATCTTTAAAAAAAAAATTAAAAACGAATGAAAGAGTCGAGAACGTTTTAGAGGCGAAAGTATTTTTACGTAGGTAGTGTACAAAAAAATACGATTCTATAAAAAGGTTAAAGAACCGATCGCTCTTGAAACACAATCTCTCTTCACTCCGGGAAGGATGTAAGGACTCCACGGCCACTTCTTCAAGTAGATCTCTTCCTTCCCTTTGACACTCTAGAGCGGTAAAACATTCGTACGTGAATATTCGTACTTTATATTTTTATAACGCTTTTATGCTCTACATATCTTACAAAACTGCGACTTTAAAAGACACTTGAAGCTGGTTTTGGAATAATCAAAGATCGCCTTTACATTATTGTTTTTTCGCAGAAGCATAGTTATTGTAAAGTGCCCAGAAGGATGGTAATCTCGCGATAAAATGTATATTTTTTTAAATAAAACTGCACTAAAATATAAGAAACCTAGCCCAGTTGAAGTAAAGTCTGCGTTTTAATCTAGAACTTGAAGATAGCCCCCGGCAAGTTGGCGTGGCGCGCCAGGATCAATGTTGTTCGAGATAATCACGGGCCACGAGACTGGGAGGGAAGAGGCGAAAAGAAGCTGCTTTTTCTATACAATGTACTCGAGAGTCGAGCAAATAGGCAAGCGGACTGTTTTTTTTTATTGCATAAATGAATAGTACTCTTAAATATGAGTAACTTCTCAGAAGAAACCGTATATCAAAAGTCAATATTTTCAAAGGTACAGCGATTTGTATACAAAATTTCGCGAGTCTTTATACCAAAAAAAATTTTATTTTTTGCAAAATTGGTAAACAAAACCTACATCATTAGTTTACTCACATCATATACAAAAACATTCATTATGGTAAGTATGAACTTAAACGCACAAATATCGGAGATATTTACAAATATATTCCTGCGGCCATATACTTCATATACTACTTCATATACAAGTGACGTCATTTTTAGGTCGACTTTAGTATGGAGCGTTTTTAGGAGGCTCGCGAAATTTTTTATACAAATCGCTGTACCTTTGAAAATATTGACTTTTGATATACGGTTTCTTCTGAGAAGTTACTCATATTTAAGAGTACTATTCATTTATGCAATAAAAAAAATTTGTCCGATTGCCTATTGAAATAAGCACTTTATGTTTTATATAAAGAATAAATGCGCTTATTTTAAAATAAGTTATTACGGAATAAAGATATCATAAAATTATTTTAATCCTTAATTAGTTCAACCTTATTGTCATGGTTTACAAATTTTAAACGTGAACTGGTGACGCGATATAGAAAAAGTTATTTAACTAGTAATTCGTATACGTTCTCAGCGCTGAACATTGTTACCTAAAATTAATTGGACTAAACTTGTATGTATCAAACCTGTGAACTGCAGACTCCGCGCTAACGCCTACGAACTTTAATTAGTGTATGTTGATACCTTTTCTCAAAGCGTTTGTCTTTACTCCATAGCCAACACGGAAAACTGAATTCTGAGTTTCTGATATCAATTATTATTTAATGCCGTATACAACATAATCGCTCGTACCGTTCATAGAATGCATAGATGATATCTCCCAAAAAAATTAAGGGTCGCTCTCGGAGACATTTAATGCTTACATAAATGAATCACTTGTGGAGATTTTGACAGACATTATATGGGGTTTATGTCAAAGTTTGTACTAACTAGCTCCTTAAGGCGCTGTGAGTAGTCAACTATGAAGTATTCGAGGGGGTGAAGGAGATGGGTGGGGGACGTGCCGCCCCCGTTACTGCGGGGGACTTCATGCGAAATACGTCAAAGTGATGTGTCTATAATGTATAAAAGCGTAATTTCGATAAAATGTGCTTCATAGCCTAGCGGTATCTTGCCCGCCTAAAGCAAAGCGTAGCGTCTAGGTTCAAATCTCATTACAATTTAAAATATATTTTAAAATGTCTATTTTCTGTCTAGGTCGATTATAAAAAGTCAAATTCCTAATTTTGTGCCAAATTTAGCCATTGCGATTCGAGAAAGTTAAGTTTTTTAGTAAGTAGTTAAAGGGTAAAAAAAAATCTAAAAAAAAAGCTCAATTAAGTCACTGAACTCCTAAACGGCTGTACCGATATTAAGTAATGAAAAATTTTGTGTGTCTTCAGGTTGATTCGAGAATGGTTTAGATTTGCAATCGGACCTGGTAGGTGGCGCTGCTGTCAGTAGTCAGTACGTCAACAAATTTAATTCTAAGGCGGTACGAAGTTTGCCGGGATAGCTAGTATTATTATAATATGCAGTTGAAGTACTGCGGAGTGCGGAATACGCACACTACAACACGTAACACATTACACAGTACACTTTATGACATCACACACATTGACGTTTCTTCCTAGGACGACATTTCAAAATTTTATATATTTCGCATTTTTCAGCGGTTACAAAATCTAAACTTGCTTTTGCCTGCAACTTCGTTCGCGTAGCACAAAGCTAAATTTTATCGACTGATTTTATACAATACATAAATACACAATAAAATTCAATATCAAATATTCCCCTTCTACATACATGAAACTTCGGCTATCTGACAGCAAAAAAAAAATACAATTTCAAATAAGTACCTACCTAGTTTCTGACATTTGTGGTTTAACCAAATAGTCTCTTCGGCTACATCATATTAATTGTAAATATTGTTTTATTTAATCTATTACTAATATAATACAGAGAGAAGGTTTATTTGTTTGTATGTTTGTTTGTTTGCATTGAATAGGCTCCGAAACTACTGGAATGATTTTGATGAAATTAAGGACAGATATAGAATAGACAACGGGGAAGCACATAGGCATACTTTTTATTGCCGAAAAATGTACGGTTCCATCGAGATTTCCTTTTGCGCGCATGAAGTCGCGGGCAACACCTAGTCTAAATATATAAAAGGCAAACCTGACTGACTCATCTATCAAAGCACAACCGAAACTACTGAACAGATGTTGCTAAAATTTGGCACAGATAGTTGTAATGACGTAGGCATCCGCTAAGAAAGGATTTTTGAAAATTCGCCCCCTGCGGGTGTAACAAAGGGGTTAAAATTTTGTATGGAAACCGAACTTTACGCGGATGAAGTCGCGGGCAAAAGCTAGTAAAAAATAAACGTAGATTACTGAATAAGTACATGTTCCTAATATCTGCTCATGGTGATTAGAATTAGAATTGATTATAATAATTGATAAATTATATGTATAAACTTTACAAACCAACAGAATAATATTTAGGTATATATATATTTACTTATTCTGTTGTCAATCAATGTTGTCAATTTTGAATCAAATATGTTTTTTCTTTCGTCGTGTAATAAATTATATCAATAATTTCGATTATTTTACGTCAGTCTGACTGGCAGCTCGGTTTGCGTACCGACGTTTGATTTTTGGTGGTGAGTTCAAATCCCGGTAAGATAAATATTATTTTTGTGATTCTTATAATGTCTGTTTTTCTTAAATATTTATTTATTTATTTTTTATTAATTTTTATCGTTGTACTAAAGCTACGACCAAAGCTCGGTCTCCCTAGTATCTACTTATAAAGAGTTTTTGTACCTCCATCTTAAAACTTTGGACTAAAAATTTGGACATTCATCGAATACAATCTTTTCATATTTTATATAATATAATCTACCCTTATATTAACAACAACTTAAAGTAACTAATAATAAAATAAGTACATAATTAACCATATACTTTTATTACTGGGAAAACAAGCATCGCTCGGAGTTTTATAGTGCGACAAAAAAAAAAGAAAAAAAATCGTCTGACCGGGATTCGAACCCGAGACCAATTGGTCGCAACAACGCAAAAAGCCAAAGGGCTATCAAGCGTCTTACATCAGTTAGCGAAATTACGCATATGTTATAAGTATTACACGACGAAAGAAAAACTAATATTTACCCCCGACTTGACCTTTATGCAGACGACATAAAGGTCCATTCGGGGGTAAAATAAATTTGAACGGACTTTCAACAATAAATTCGAATAATTTTTGAGCAGAAAAGAGGGGAAAAATTTGACATACGTCTCATTAGCAAGAGGCCTAAGCCGGTACTGTCTTATTCAATAGATATGAAAGAGAAGGAATGACAGGTCGCCATTTCGCGATGTTTCATTCGACTCGTACGAATTATTTATCATTGAAATAAATTAATACTAACAAATATCACATTCTATACGAAAAATCAAAACAACAATTCCCTTCCTTTTATTATATTTTACGAAACTGCAAATAATTTTCTCATTTCTGTTCACAAATAATACAGTTACAACTCCAAGAATTTCTATTTTAATGGTAACTTTATGATTTTTTTTCATCGAGAAATTTTTCAGATAACGTGTTTTGAAAATGAAGGTCCCCTAGCAAATATGATCAAAATTAACATATATTTTTTTGCTGCACTAAAATGTATCCATTCGTCTCAAAAAATTTTTGAAAGAAGCGCATTTCTAGGGTAACAGCGCCTTAAACAAGCATTAAGTGTGGTCGTAAGTTTTCTTATTATGAATGGCTTCATAGTGATTAGTGAATCGGCAATGAGCCAATGACAGATAATTGAAGTGGCGAACGCATAGTCATCGCGACATCGCGTTGTCCTGCAGAGCGGAATGCAATTATTTGACGATGTGTAATGAGGAGTGAATAGTGGTAGTGAATGTAACGTGTGTGCGTGTACAGTGATGTGAGACGATGCCGGGGTGCTGGCAGTGGCCCGAGCACATCACCCGCTGCTGGCTGTTCCACGCCTGCCACCGGCGACTCTTCACCGAGGGCGAGGAGTCGCAGATACCGCAGCGTATGTAGCCTTAGCGAAACTTACGGTCTTATTGCAAAACAAGGTTTGAGACGTTACGACTTTTCACGGAAACTCAAGTGGCTGTTATCACCTAACTTTATCGTGACGGGTTTTTTTGGTGTCGTTGCGCGCATTGTTAAAAATATTTCACTAATATTTTTTTCTAAATCCAGGAGGACAACCAATCAAGGTTAAGCCTTTACAGTCTTATTAATAAAATTATTTACACCACGGATTAGCTAATCCAACATGGCTGTCTCTGTCAGATACTTTGGAACAGTCACTTGATAGACAAAGAGGGCGATTTGGATTTGCTTATCCATGGTGTAAATATTTTTATTAATAAGGGTGTATGTGTTTATTGTTAATCGCGCGTGCGGGATGTTAATGTATTCGAATCCAAATTAACATGAGATATTTCTTTAAATTTGCTCTAAAGTCTGAACCTTGTTGTTATAAGATCGATATGAACTTGATCAAAGGAAATAGACTATAGAAACTGTTCGTATATTTGCTTGCACGCAGCCGCTACCCAAGATTTGTTGTATGTAGGAGTTACGGCAACTCTAGATGTTTGAGTAGACTAAGGGCGCGAGCACACGATGCGATGCGGCGCCGCAGCCGGCTTGCCATACAAATTGCTGCTGCTGATGCCGGCCGCTACAAAAATTGTATGTTGTTGCGCCGCAACGCACCGTGTGCTCGCGCCCTAAGTGTTAATTGTATTCTATGTAGACCAAGACCAAGTTATGACTTAGTCTAGCTAGTAGAGCAGAAGCTCCACCCACGACAGATATTAATAATTATGATCGGAGAAACGAATCGGAGATTAGTTTTTATATCATCGTTTGTACAAAAATATCATATTTACATTGTACACGAATGTCATGTTAATCGAATTTAGTATATTATCGACAAACCAAAGAATAATCTGGCGTGAGTGGAAATTGAAAAGCCTAAGTACTTTCAGCTGCTTTTTTGTTTCTTTAATTAGTACCTACTTTGTTTATAATTATAGGTAATATCTAGGTAATTTTGTAGATATAATGGTTCCTCTTCAGTCTAGGTCCGCTATCCCCAACCCGCGGCCCGCGGGCCGCATGCCCGCCGGGCCTTTATCTGCGGCCCGCGTGAAATCTGTAACCGTTAGATAAAGTTGTGAAAAAGCGTTCACAATTCCAAAAATCTTACTGAGTGAACATAATTATTATAATACATATTTGTTATTTTATTTTTGTTTGTGTCGTTAGCTCATCTTAAATGTTTAGTTTTACTCTTTTAACTACCTTGTGTTATTCTATTATTAAATCGTTAAAAGAGATGTTCTAGAAATGTATGAGGCGTGGGCCAGCCCTATGTACACTATATGTAAATATAGCTACATAATATAGTAACTGTTTCCTATCCTTTATTTTATTTTATCAACCGACTTCCAAAACACAGGAGGAGGTTTACAATTCGTGTGTATGTTTTTTTTTTGTGTGTATGTTACACGATTACTCCGCCGTTTGTGGATCGATTTTCAAAATTATTTTTTTGTTGTAAAGGATTGACTCCTGGATTGGTCCCATTGTCATCAAATGGTAGATCTGGTGATGGGATCCATGAGGAATTGAGAGAAATCCTCAAAATTTATAGGGACACCGATAGTGATTTTGACTTTTTTTGAAGTAACTCGAGCAAATGCTACCAAAAAAGTGAAATGTTGTGCCAAGGTATACCCTGGATCCAAAATCACTGAACGGCATTTCTCAGTCTTTGAAGATATACGTTTGAAAATTTCAGCAATGTTTATAAAACTGCAAGCAAATGTCAGTATTAAATAATAATTATCATCACTACAACCACCATAATCACACCATACATCATGATAAATTATGCTGACATAGGTATTTTTCATAGTATTTTACACCGATATCGATTTCTTTGAACATTCACAGCTACCAAAAAGTGAAATGTTGTGCCAAGGTATACCAGGGTATCCAGGGATCCAAAAGGGCTGAACAGCACTCCTCAGTCTTTAAATATACACGTTTGAAAATTTAAGTATTGTTTATAAATCTGCAAGCAAATATGTCACTATTAAATAATCATCATCACCACCACCATCATCACACCATACACCTTGGTATTTTGTTGATATCTAGGTGTTTCTCATAGTTTTTTTTACACCGATATCGATTTCTTTGAACATTCACAGCTACTAAAAGTGAAATATTATGCCAAGGTATACCCTGGATCCAAAAGCACTGAACGGCATTTCTCAGTCTTTAAAGATACACGTTTGGAAATTTCAACGTTGTTTAAAGAACTGCAAGCATATGCCACTTTTAAATAATAATCACCATCACCACCACCACCATCATCATCATAGCATACAAAATGAAAACATTATGACGATACTATTTTTATAGTATTTTACACCGATATCAATTCCTTTGAACATTCATAGCTACCAAGAAGTAAAATATTGTGCCAAGGTATATCCTGGATCCAAAAAGGCTCAACAGCACTCCTCAGTCCTTAAAGGTACACGTTTGGAAATTTCCGTATTGTTAAAAGAACTGCAAGCAAGGTGACTATTGAATAATCATCATCACCACAATCATCATCACACCATACATCAAGATATTATGTTGATATAGGTATTTCTCATAATATTTTAAAGTGATATCGATTTCTTTGAACATTCAGAGCTACTCAAAAGTAAAATGTTGTGCCAAGCTTGTATACCTTCCTACTAAAAGTGTTACATTTGGATAATGATAATAAGGATAATGATAACTATGGGATCCACGAGGAATCGAGGAAACTCTTAAAAGCAATGTTTATGAGAAATGAGAAAAATGAGAAATCATTAAGTTTTCTAAACAATTTTTTAATTTTCCCGCAACTTTTTCTGTCAACACAATACCTACACAAGATTTATGAAAATTTGTCTAGCAGTTCATGCAATGAATGACCAAGACAAAAGGGGATTATTTTTAACTTCCCGCTAAGAAAATCTAAGATTTTCAAAAATCGGGAAGATATTGGTTTTACCCCGTTTTGCAAAAATCGAATTCTCATCAGATCTCGACGTTCTGAGGTCACAGGAAGCTTCCCTGACTACCCCCGCGAGGGTGTCACTACAACTTCATGGAGGTGTTATATGCATAAGTGCTTAAAATTGACATTGAAAACACACTTTCACTTTTACCGACTTCAAAAATAAGAAGATTGAGTAGATAAATAGTAACATTTTAGCAGAATTTAAAATGGAACTATTTCGACATTAAGAATTATTTCATAATTTTTAGTGATTTTAAGAATGTTATTGCTTATACTTTGGAAGTCGGTTTTTAAATTTTTTTTAAATATTTTTTATTTCACTTCGTTTCAATGCACATTTAAAATAAATTCGTCAAGGAGAGCAACACAACGTAAAATAAAACATGGCGGATTAGATCAGAATTAACCAAAAAATATCATTTTGACAATGACATGACTTTTCACAAAGAAAGACGTATGACACTCAAGAAGATGGCTCTTCCTAAAACTATCAACTACGTCAAAAGTCAAGTCAAAACAACTGTCAATGCCGCCCTAAAATAGGGTTCTCGCATTAAAAAACTCTTCAAATAATCATTTTTGTACGCACGTACCCTTCTTCAAATTACCTTTTTTGTATTTTTATGAAATTCCCTTATATTTTTCCTATTTACCTATGTGGTGTACATAGAGCTGGCCCAAAATCAAACATCTCTTTTAAACAACATATTTTTTTGCCCCTAAAAATTTTGGTTGCGGCCCGCGACACCAGGAGTACAACGGGTTTGTGGCCCGCGTAAAAAAAAGGTTGGGGACCACTGGTCTAGGTACACCGAAGTTTTTGTAGAGCAACGTTATCCAATCAATTTTAAAAAACCAGCCAAGTGCGAGTCGCGCACGAAGTGTTTCGGGCAAAAATCGCGTTTATGTATGGGAGCCCCCTTAAATATTTATTTTATTATTTTTTTTGTATTTGTTTTTGTAGCAAAATGGTTTTACTGTAACTCGTTACTCGACGTATTTCGCGTTGCTTTGATAGAGTGTTTGATACAGGTTAAATTAATGTCGTCACAGATTAATAAATGGTTACTACGTAAACGTTACTACGTTCTATTTATATGCTGGTTTGTAGTAATTACAATTCTTCAGTCTTAATTATAGAACAAAAGTTGATGATACATTTAAGCATATCAAAGTAGAATTAAATTTTTTAGACATAGGTATATGAAAAAAAACATCGGGTAATATTGCTATAATATGTAAATCAGGTCGGTGCTTGGTATGTGGACTACGCGTTACAAATACGGTCTATTACTAAGTACTAGCAATTTTTTTTTCAAGCTTACAATTCCAGGATAAGTAGAGTCTGAGTTCCGAGTTGGCGAGTTATTCTAAAGCAGCGCAGTTTAAAAATCAATAGTCGATACTCATTTTTAAGTTTTAAAATATATAGATACAATCAACTAGCAACTATGTGCATAGTACGGAGTACACTAAACGTAAGTTAGGCTTGTCCTAGTTAAGATACACTTAAACATAAGAACAGCCTAGCTAAACATTTTGTTTGCACTAACAGATATAACTTATATAGGTCGTAGCTTAGGCATTGCTTAGTTAAGTGAATGATTGAACGAATGTGAAGATTGGTTGTTTATGGTTTTATAAACCGGCTAAGTAATGTAGTCCATAGAAAATATTTTGGCCTTCTCTTTACATTGATTCTGTCGTGTGTTAAAAAGTGACAAAAGATAAGACCTTGGTTTATTTTGTTTGGTAACGTAAATTCACCAAAAGGCTGTCAATTGTCTTGTCATATTTTGTCAAATTCGGTGCGTGTTTCATAGAATAAACAGATATAATTATATACGTGTTTACTGTTGACTAAAATTATACATTACGATTGATTTCGAATCATTATTAATATACCTATTACCTATTATGGAAAATAAATTAAAAGAAAAAGTAAAAACCGCAAACTTTACGGCGGAGGAAAAAATAAATTTTGTGCGATTGTTGTGCGACGAAGGCCCGTGCATCCTATCGAAAGTAACTTCTCACGATGCCACGACGAATAAAGAGAAATAATTCTTTTGCACATCCTATACCGCTTGAAGAAGTCGATTACATCGAAATTTTGGAAGCAGTTTGGTCGTGATCTTGTTATTCTAGTTCTCGCGTGTCGTTCATTATGAAAAATGGTGATTGCGATCTGACTATTTTAAGCTTTGAATTTTTAAAACCATTGTAATAAAAAATCTGCTAAAAAATATACCTCTTTTTATTGTAATACATCTAAGACTAGATCTCTGACAATAGTATATCAATAAAACCATAGATATATAATATTAATAATTAGTTATCACTGAATAAAACTATATCAATAGTTACAAATAATCTACAAGACTAGATAAAACTCCCGACTTATGTGTTGCCTACGCTTACGCACTTCCTAATCGGGCTCATAAAGTTAAGAATATCCTAAGTGGACTTAGGAATGGCCTAAGGTTAGTGCAATAGTATTTTTTGCTAGGGACAGCCTAAACAAGTTAGGAAAGAACTTAGGCGATCCTTAAGTTTAGTGCAAATGGGCATTAAACTTTTACGAGTTGTTTCCTGAAATATTTTAACAATCATGAACATTTTCTAAAATCAATGCTACAAACATTGGTTGACAATTACTCTTTGCGCAAAATACGTTATGTAGACAATACAATGCATTTTATTTGAAATATACATTCATTTTTTTATAAAAGCATAATAAATTCCTTTCCTGCTGGCAAAGCTTCATTGTTTCTGCCCGGATGGAAACTGTTTTCTCGCATAAACGCTCGAGTAAAGGTATTTCGATTTGGATCGGCCTGGATAATGGATGGAATAGTAATTTTTAGCTGACTGCAGTGTTCTTCGATGCAGCAATTACGGTGGCACTATCCGATGGTAATTGGTCGTTGCAAAACGATTTTGTGTTGAGTGTTCTGACGCGACAATAAGTACTGAAAAGCATAGACGGGGCATGTCAAGGCAAAAAGTGTCTCCAGTTAAATGGCTCTTCTTTTGAGATTTTTGAGGCCATTTTGACATATTTTGATATATGGTGAAAACAAGATGGCTGGCATTTGAAGTAGGTATGGTAAAAACCAAGAGGATGTAACTTTTTACTGTACGAAGATTTGTTCTGTCAAATGTACGTCATAGCCTTTCTATCTCTTTTCAGCAAAGATATCAAAACTCAAGTTTTGATATCTTTGCTGAAAAGAGATTTTTTGCCGTTTATCACACAGGCCGCTGGCCGATTATAGAGCGGTTTAAATACATTGAGTTAGGTATAATACGCATATCATCAGCATTTCAAATATGGACATAGAAAGTTGTTTTTTAACGAACTACAAAGGGGTTTGGAAAAACATTCCATACCGACCTAATCCGATGTAAAAAATCTCCTATTCTAGTTCGATGTAAAAAAAACGCTCTTTGTCAATATTCAGTGCTAACCAATACTCGAAATATCTGTAAAAGCCGACTGTACCTTCTCTTCTTTTTGCGAAATTTTATATCCATTGTCATCAAAATTCTTTGCGAAGGTTTGATTAAATTCATTTAAAAACTGGGTTTGTGAAAGATGTAAAAGTAATATTCTTTTTACAAGCTTTTATTTTGTTTTACCTGTCTCGTTGTCTGTAAGTTAAATTTGACCCACTTTCCGGTTTCCGATTGAGCTGAATTTTTGCACGAATATGTAAATCGCGTGACAATACATTATGCAATATTATGATGACGTGGAGCTGATCTGATGGTGGAGCTGGAAGGTGGCCATAGGAACTCCGTAATAAAACTACATAACCCCATCGAGTTTGGGCTCGTTTGATTCGTCTTGATGAGTACTTTGTCTTCAGAACTTTTTAGATCTTTTTACTCCAATAATCGTTTATGCAAACACACTTGCATGGATCTAATTAAGTAGCTTTTTCTTTCTTGAAATGAAACTGCTTTAGCTGTGGTGAGACGTCATGTGACACGTCACGTCACGAGTCACGACACTTTAGGATATACTGCCATCTGCCGAAAACTACCTTTACTTCCAACATAAAAACTTAACTTTTTAAAGTACTGCTCAATACACAGCACTAGTTGTACATTTTTTATTAATTCTTTAAAAGTTATGTTTTGAGGTTTTTGAATTTTAATGACTGCAGTTTAATTCCATATTAGGTACATGTTATTTCTTGTTTAAATGTTATTGAAAATATATTTAAAAAATACGAATTTCACTTACCACTTGTTTATTTCTAAACAAATAAAATACGTTTTTACGAATATTCAGTTAAGTAATAAGTAAACACAAATATTACAGAGATCATAGCATCCATAGCGGAAGTAATACAAAACCGTCCTCGACATCGATAGTCCTTACTTCATCACTATATCTGTGGAACTCTCGCTCATGTGGAACGGTTTGTTCGACACGTGGGTGGGTATAATTCTATAGTTGGTTAGGGCTAGGGCTATTAGGGCTATTCTATATATCTATGTTAATTGTTGATTGAAAGATCGGGTATACTATAATAATTTTATCTTTAATAATTCTTATTAAACTAGGTTCTTTTTGTAAAAATCGTATTTAAATGCGTCTCCTTTTGTATAATTATAAATTACTGTACGTACGTACCTACTAATCGCTTTAGAGGTGTTGAAAACGTGTGCGTGTGGTTTGAGGGACCTAGCTGAATATCCCCAAAATAAGTATAGCAAGTTTTAGTAGAAGTCTAAAAAAAATTGTAGAACAAATCTGGGAATTTGTAAAAAGATAGTTTAAAAGATATAGCCCTTAGAGTGTGGTCCCTCAGTTCACACACCGCTATTTTCCAGATCTCGAAAAGTATGTGGAAAATTATGGATTTTTCACTACAGAATTTTAGTAGAACTTTTGTAAAAGTTTTTACAAATTTATCAAATACATAGCATTAGAAATAAAAAAGCTACAACCACCGAAGTGTGGTCCCTCAGTTCACACAAAAATGACATACTCATTTCGCGATATATTACTGACTTTTTTAATTATTTTTCTACGTAGAGTTTTAGTAGAAAATTTGTAGAATTTGTAGACAAAATTTCAGCAAAATCTATCGGCGCATTTGGAAGATATATACCATTATGTTGGGTCCCTCAGTTCACACACTTGTGTTTAAGAAAAACTCAAATAACTAATAAACGAGAAAACTAACAGAAAGTCTACTATACTTAAATTTTAGTAGAAGTTTTTTTCTCTTGGATTAGCACATAAAATATTTAATTTCTTGCTTCCTAGCTGAGATAATGTCAATTTTTTGATTGTATGAAAATGCAGAGTAGGTTACCACACAAGAGGCAAAATGAGGACAAGTCCCAATATTATTGTGTATGTTATACCTTATTAATTTTACGTTTTGCTCGCGGTTTCGCACCTTTTCACTATTTTAGGGGTTCATAGTACTACAAACAACCCATATACTTACCAATTATTAACTATGTACCTATTTGTGGTTTCGCTCTGCCCGCCCTTTTCTCTGTCCGTTCTTGCTAACTCCTTATATGTAATTACATATGTATTATATGAATAAAAAACTGGCCAAGTGCGAGTCAGGCTCGCGCACAAATGGTTCCGTACAAAACGGCAAAAAAAATCACGTTTGTTGTATCGGAGCCCTCGTCCTCGTCTCGTCGTCGTCTCGCCCCCAGCACCAAAGATTACTCAATGTAATATTATGACTGCACCTAATATTTTTGTTATATTAGCTTTTGCTCGCGGCTTCGCCCGCGTGGAATAGTGTTCTTGGAGAAAAAACTACTTCGGCGAATAACTCTCTAAGTCTCTACTTACAGTAATATACTTCTGATACAATACTGAAAATGTTTTTAGGTTTACCCAATGCAAATGGTTAAAAATTGGACCCTTCCGAGTTTCGCCTCGACACGATATGGGCGACCGCTTGATATATACATAATATTATATTTGTCGCGCTTGAATATACATTCGTTGCGTCATGCTTTCGTTGTTGGACATCTACGAAGTGGTAAAAAATACTAAGACCACTCGTGAACTGTATTTTAAAAGTGGAATGCTATCGTGTGTTGGCGTCCATAAAAAAAAATGCACACCAAAAAAAATCACACACACTTAAGAATAATGTACACCGTACATCCCACAAATTAACTTTTTCCTTTTCATAAAAGCTTGACATTAATTTGAAGACCTAAGATTTCTATTTTTTTTTATAGAAAATAGGTAGGTATAATAAAAATATGAAATTTCATCAATGAGGGTTCCGTACCCAAAGGGATCCAAAATATTATTAAGACTTCGCTCTCTGTCCGTCCGTCTGTCTGTCAACAGGCTGTATCTCAGGAACCGCGATAGCTAGACAATAGGGAATATGCACGTAATTTTTTTATTTATTTATATAGATCTATCTTGTTTGGTAAACCATATGGTAAAATCAGTTTTTTGATATCATTAAAAATAACGAAGATATGAACGTTTAAAGTGGTCTATTAGACAGAGAAATCGGACGTGTATCGTGACGTCACATAACACGACTTTCATAGAAAGATCATACTAAATTTCGTTTTGCTAGAAAGAGATAGATTACAAACTTTGACCGCTCATATCTTGCTCATTTATCAACAGATATTGAAAATTTTCACGCCATTTTCTTTATTTTTCTGTCTAGTATCATATAATTATATTTTAAGCTATTTTTATATTTTATGCATATTCCCTATTGAAATTTTTACAAATTATGTATTTCTGTTGCCGCTATAACAACAAATACTAAAAACAAATATTTAACGAGGGCTCCGATACAATGTTTTTTTTTTGCCGTTTTGTACGGAACCGTTTGTGCGCGAGCCTGACTCGCACTTGGCCAGTTTTTTATTCATATAATACATATGTAATTACATATAAGGAGTTAGCAAGAACGGATAGAGAAAAGGGCGGGCAGAGCGAAACCACAAATAGGTACATAGTTAATAATTGGTAAGTATATGGGTTGTTTGTAGTACTATGAACCCCTAAAATAGTGAAAAGGTGCGAAACCGCGAGCAAAACGTAAATTTAATAAGGTATAACATACACAATAATATTAGGACTTGTCCTCATTTTACCTCTTGTGTGGTAACCTACTCTGCATTTTCATACAATCAAAAAATTGACATTATCTCAGCTAGGAAGCAAGAAATTAAATCTTTTATGTGCTAATCCAAGAGAAAAAAACTTCTACTAAAATTTAAGTATAGTAGACTTTCTGTTAGTTTTCTCGTTTATTAGTTATTTGAGTTTTTCTTAAACACAAGTGTGTGAACTGAGGGACCCAACATAATGGTATATATCTTCCAAATGCGCCGATAGATTTGGCTGAAATTTTGTCTACGAATTCTACAAATTTTCTACTAAAACTCTACGTAGAAAAATAATTAAAAAAGTCAGTAATATATCGCGAAATGAGTATGTCATTTTTGTGTGAACTGAGGGACCACACTTCGGTGATTGTAGCTTTTTTATTTCTAATGCTATGTATTTGATAAATTTGTAAAAACTTTTACAAAAGTTCTACTAAAATTCTGTAGTGAAAAAACCATAATTTTCCACATACTTTTCGAGATCTGAAAAATAGCGGTGTGTGAACTGAGGGACCACACTCTGAGGGCTATATCTTTTAAACTATCTTTTTACAAATTCCCAGATTTGTTCTACAATTTTTTTTAGACTTCTACTAAAACTTGCTATACTTATTTTGGGGATATTCAGCTAGGTCCCTCAAACCACACGCACACTTGAAAACTTCAACCATTTTTTCGTTGAAATTCATTATCTCCATTATTTAATAGGATGTAATGAACATGACAAACACATTACAAAATATACTGTTTCCTACGTGGCCTCAGGTCTTGTGATTTCTCAGGCTCATACTACGGTTTTGTCTTGCTCACACAGCATAAAAAAACGGTAACACAATTCAGTAATCGATAGCTAGTCGATGAGACTGACGTTAATCAAAGCCGGGGCTAACGTATAAGGATTTATCCAGTCTCCTGTAGGCTTTGACGTCCGGTTATGAGGACGTCCGGTTACGAGGAATCTTTGATGCCACAGGCGCAAAGGAACGCATCGTTCTACCAGAACTTTGCATAGTGGTCAAGTTTATAGATGTTTAGTGAGTATATCATTTTGGTTGTAGGTACTTGTAGCCCTCACCCGGACTGTGTAGTAATTTTTGGCCTACAGGTACATATTAAATAAAATGTAATATACCTCTACAAGCTTACCAGTATTTATAACTTATTGAGTGTACTGTTGGTTCTTGGTGGAAATTCGTGTTCATAATATCACACAACTTTACAATTTTCACTTTATTTAGATTTTTTCAAAAAATTCTATCTAAACACCGGTTTCAATTGAGTTAGTATTTACGAATTTTGTAACAGTGTTTATCCGTAGGTGTACTTTTTTGACAAAAATATCTAATATTTATTTAATAAGTACTTTGTTCTATTACTTAAGTTTCAAAGATGGCAATTTAAACATATTTAGTATGTATGTTCTTGATTGTAGTGCAGGTTCTTGGTGGAAATTCAATGTAGGTAAGTAATAAGTATTATAGGTGTACCAGAATCTCATGGCAAATAGGGAAATAAAATTTTGTAGTAAGCAATACTGGGGAAACAGGATTAAACGATCTTGATACTGGTAAATTTTTCACAATGTCTTTAGTATTAATGAACATGAAATATTATAAGACTGTATGAAGAATATTCTTACACATCGGGTTAATAATAACATATATTTAAAAAACTAAAAAAATACGCTTTTAAAGAATATCGAACTAAAAAGTTGAAAATAATTTTAAAATTTTTAAAAATAAACTTAAAACAGTATTAGTATATAAAAAATACTAGTATAATTGAGGGAAAAGCGTGGGTCGCTCGATATACGAAAATTATGGCACAAAGCGCCCCACGCTTTTCCCTCAATTATACTAGTATTTTTTATATACTACTGTTTTAAGTTTATTTTTAAAATTTTAAAAATTATTTTCAACTTTTTAGTTCGATATTCTTTAAAAGCGTGTTTTAAAGCTACCAGAGCCGAGGAAGGCAGCAGGCGCGCAAGAGAGAGTTACATACAAGCAAACAAACAAGCTTACATACAGGTGAAGTTAATATAAGCGTGTTAAAAACTAGCATTAATTACCCGGCTTTGCCCGCATTAAATTAGTTTTTAAATTTTTATTCCCTATCTTACCCACGAGGCTGAATATAAGAAAACGCTGAAATATCATCCAAATATGTCTAAGAAATATAAAGTTTCATACAAACTTTTATCCCCTTTTTTACCCCCTTGGAGGTTGAATTTTGAAAAATTCTTCCTTTAAGTGGCCTACATCATAATGAGGCTTACATTATGAGGAATTATACTTGTGCAAAATTTCAACTTTCTAGTATTAAGGGTTTTGCCTGTGCGTTGATACATCAGTCAATCAGGTTTGTCTTTTATATAATATATAGATTTAAGACGTCATGTCATGAAAAATAAATCAATCGCAAATTACATAAATACTTATTTATTACAAATAACATACCTACAATTAAATTTGCAACAGTTTATTTACTGTTGGAATTTCCTTTCAAACTGTATAGAACTCGTTTTCTTTATTCCTAAATAACTGTAAATCGAAACTGTCTCAGTTGATTTTCTTCTTCCCTCTTCTCCTCCTTTTACAAAGCATGGAAAACAAACCATCATTCGATGTGCCATCGCCCATCAGCTACGATTCACCGTGTATTAGTACTGGAAGCACCTATAAAGAAGTCACAATAAGTACCTAAGAAAAATATAAAAAACTAAAAGTATCAAAACAACTCACTCTAACTTACCGGTCAACTCTACCACAAACTTTAAATTTTAACATTGAGTTCGATTTACACCTTATTCTTTCTTTATTTTACGATAGAATGTGAAAACATTATTTCTCGCTTGAGATCGAATTGGCTTTTTCGATATTTTCACAAAAACAACAAATTCCAAGAACATATTCACAAAATTTTAGCAGCGGTTGACAGATCACGTACTTTGATTTGACGGGTCACACATGACATTGCCATATGAAAATCACATTTTTTTATTTTTTTAAAATGCCATGAGATTCTGGTACACCTATAGTATGATTCAATGTTTTTAATGGTTAAGTTCCTAATTCAAAGATACGAGTACGACTATAGCTCTACCAGAATCTGATGGCATTTTAAAAAAAATAAAAAATGTGATTTTCATATGGCAATGTCAAGTATGACCCGTCAAATCAAAGTACGTGATCTGTCAACCGCTGCTAAAATTTTGTGATTATGTTCTTGGAATTTGTTGTTTTTGTGAAAATATCCAAAAAGGCAATTCGATCTCAAGCGAGAAATATTGTTTTCTATGTCTATAGTAAAATACAGAAAGAAGAAGGTGTAAATCGAACTCAATCTTATAATTTAAAGTTCGTGGTAGAGTTGACCGGTAAGTTAGAGTGAGTTGTTTTGATACTTTTAGTTTTTTTATATTTTCTTAGGTAATTATTGTGACTTCTTTAAATGTGTTTCCAGTACTACTATAAGGTGAATCGTAGCTGATGGCACATCGAATGATGGTTTGTTTTCCATGCCTGGTAAAAGGAGGAGAGGAGGAAAAAAGAAAATCAACATAAGACAGTTTCGATTTATAGTTGATTAGGAATAAAGTAAACGTGTTCTATACAGTTCGGAAGGAAATTCCAACATTAAATAAACTGTTGCCAATTTAATTGTATGTTATTCGTAATAAATAAGTATATAAAGTAATTCACGATTGATTTATTTTTCATGAAATATCATTATATTACAAAGTATAAAACAAAGTCCCTTTTTTGTCTGTCTTCTATAATATGCTTAAATCTTTAAAACTACGCAACGGATTTTGATGCGAGTTTTTAAAATAATAGTCTTTAAGTATTTAATAGTCTTTAAGATATTATAAGATTATGGTAAAATTTATATTCAAGTACTTATTATGTAAGTATATTATCAAGTGGTCGCGCATGTCGTATCGAGGTGATAGGGTCCCATCCTAAAAACATGTTCAATATTGTATCAGTAGTATATTGCTGTAAGTAGGTAGAGAATTATTCGCCGAAGTAGTTTTTTCTCCAAGAACACTATTCCACGCGGGCGAAGCCGCGGGCAAAAACTAGTTTTCTATATTATACACCGAACATTCTTCATACAGTCTTATTATAATTCATGTTCAATAATATTAGACATAATTAAATATTAACCAGTATCAAGATCGTTTAATCCAATTTCCCCAGTATTGCACACTACAAATTTTTTTTTCCCTATTTGCCATGAGATTCTGGTACACCTATAGTAACTGAATGACAACAAATAGAATTTAATATCAGCAGCTACTTTAAAACGATGCCATAAGTTTGTGTTAGCTTTTCTGGTATAGTTAAATTCAATACTTGCACTTGGATATTTGGCAGCCGTTTCTATAATGGACCATTAAAACTTGTGCAAGAGGAACTTAAACGTTGTTACTTTGTTACGTATTTTCTACTGAATATTACAGCGACTGACGGCAAATCTTACTTCCTGGAGTTCATTAATCTGGATAACTACTCAAAACTTTGGCCTCCTGGGTGTAATAATGTCTTTCCAGAATAACCCAGTGTTCATTTAATTATATGCTCGTATTAAGGATTTTCATATTACGCGCGTAGCTACTGTTTTAACATTCATTTGTGTCGAGGGAAAACTTTCAGAAGATTACAGAAGTAATTTGGTACATTGAAATTTCAAATCACTAATTTTGGTATAGGTAATTAGCTAGTTTTTGAGCATGTTCTATAAAAAGCACATATTTTAGAATTTGTAAATCCTTGCACACCTATTTTCTTTTTATTTTGCCAGTATGAGTTGCTTTTTGTACAGTCGTCGATAAACCCGGTATTTTGACTTAATAAGGCAATAAGATTCAAGAAGTACCCCGCAGGTACCCTGTACATCTGTTTGTTTATATAAGGTTCGGTAAAATCAATTACGGATATTTTGTTCATACGATCTATTGCTTATGTAAAGACGTTTAGGCACAAAAATAATTGTCATACTAGAAAAACAAAATCTTTGTATGGATGAGTTTCCGTTTTGCGGAGAGTCAACCCATACAGCAGTGGATCATGTGCAGTATCCGTAGTTGATTTTCGGAGACATTATATAAGAGGATGCTCTTATTATAATAATTTATTGTAAGTTCAACGTTCCGCATTTGCTCGGCAGTAATATTTATTTACAGTATTCAATATCGCGAGCGAGCTTACGAGCTTATAATTTAAAAGGCTTCCAGGCGCTATTGCAGACATAAATTGTAAACTTTCTTAGAAATATTACTTTGAAGCTTAAGACAAACAAATTATTATACTACAACTTAAAAAGGAACAATAACAATAAACATTCACTTCATATAGTCTTAGTAGGCCAATGGTACGTTAGTTATATACCTATTATATGTCACCGTAAAATTGTAAAAACCGTTAGATTGTAAAATAACTAACGACATTGTAAAATGTGTTGAAAGATTCATTACTATATAATTATAATGTATCGAAAAATAATACTTATGTTAAATTAAAGGCAAAATATTCGCGTCCGAAGTCTATGAATATTTTACAATTTCACTAGTGATATTACAATCTAACGGTATTTACAATTTTACGGTGACATAGGTATATGTATAATATATTCTTTGCCAATGGCAGCCATATTAAATACTATTATATTATTAACCCCCGACGCAAACATCGTAATGTTTTAAGTTTGACGTGTCTATGTATGTCTGTCTGTGGCATTGTAGCTCCCAAACAGACATACCGATTTTGATTTAGTTTTTTTTGTTCGAAAGTAAGTGTAATCGAGTTTGTTCTTAGCTATTATTCGTCATCATCAGCTCGCTTACTGCTTGACAATGTCGATGGTTACTTAAATGTTTGATTTTGTTCATCCAGAGGCAGGTGGCACGGGTCCCGGGGGGACGGGTCCAGGTCGGGCCGCGCGCGCCAGAGCCCTGGACCTGGCGCAGCAGCTGGCGTCGTCGCTGCAGCACGCCGTGCCGCCGCCGCCCAGGCCGGACTTCACCACCGCCAGCGCTATACTACGCTGGCTGCAGCAGAACAACAATTCCGTCGCGTTGGTAAGTACCTTCTAGTCTTTGTCCGTCCATTTGTCTGTCAGCTGTCAGTCATCAGGCTGATCTGGTGACTGTGGCAGCTGGCTGCTAGACAGTTGAATATGATGTATTTTTGATGTATGTACCTATGTATGATGATTTCAGTATGATGTTTTGATGTATTGGATGATGTATTTTGTTGCCGCTATCATAGCCCAAGAGCTACTAAGAAATTTTGAGTAGGTATTTGAGGCACGTTGAAACCTTGTCCTGTACTTCTCCTATTGTACCTCAACACGAGAATGCAGGCCTGGCTGGTCAGAAGCGGAACTTAGCCAAAATACAAATTTTTGAAAAGTAGATTTTTTTATGCCCGAAAAACATGTTTGAGGCATTATAAAATTTTCATATACTGTTAGTATAATGTATAAGGAGTTGGGAAAAAAAAAAAGCCCCGTAATTTAGTCGGAACTTTAACCTAGCCATGTCAGTTTAAAAGTAAATAGTTTAAAGGTTAAAAATAGGTGTGTGAGGCACTTCGAAATTTGAGTAGGGTATTATTTATTATTTTAAAAAAATACTGTAAAAAATACAGATAATTTTATGGGAACTTTCCACCTGCCATGTGACTTAGAAAATCGAGAAAATCTGGCTTTTAATTCATGGTTTTGTGACATCTATCGGTCATTTTATGAACTGCAATATACGTTTGAAAGGAGATGCGACATCTAGGAAGCTCTCAAAGAACTACGTGGTCAAAAAATAAAATTGCGTATTGTGCAATAAACTAACACACTTACTGCGTCAAAATGTATTTATAAAACGAATAGGTATTAATTAAATAGAAATGGCATACGAACCAGCCTAATCTACCTACCATTTACTTTAAGTACATAAACGTAAAAGCGACATCTAGGAAGGCATCAAGGAACTACGTGGTCTTGATAATTTTCGCAAAGTCGATATGAGTCGTTTTTAATTGATTTTCCTATAAAAATCGAAGACATCCATTCGTTGTTTATACAATATTGTGTGCAATAAAATTACATATTGTGCAATAGTCTAATTTACTCGACAAATTGATCACACTGATCGTTTTAATTGCAACTATAAAGTTTTTAGCGCCTGCGCGTATGTATCTGTATAATCTATGGCATGCGTTGTAAAATACTAATTACAAAACTTTTTTTTTGCTTTAAATAATTAACCTTATTACCGTGCCATAGAGATGAAAACGGACTGTAACGAGAACATCGAAACTCATGTTTTTACCCTGATAGGCGGTGATTTCTTTGATGCCTTCCTAGATGTCGCTTTTACTTTAGGTAATGTAGACCGTAGCCTGTTATTCGTATGCTATTTCTATTTAATTAATACCTATTCGTTTTACGAATACAATTTGTCGAGTAAATTAGACTCTATTGCACAATACGTATTTAATTTTATTGCACACAACATCGTATAAACAACGAATGGAAATTTTCAATTTTTATAAGAAAATCAATTAAACTACTCATAATATCGACTTTACCAAGATTATATTTTATCAAGACCACAAAGTTATTTGATGCCTCCCGCACAGTGTTTTATTTGGCCCAAACATCGGACATCGCCGTTTTATCGGTTAATTCGAAAGAGTATTTAATAACAAATGCCCGAGTAAAACACCCATGAAGTTCACTTGCATAGTTTTTAAACTATCTCAAAAAGAAAATTCGAATCCCGCTTTGATAAAAAGGAGAAAAAAAATTATATTTAAAAATTCTTAAGGAATAGCCAAAAATATGTTAGACATTATTTGAAGAACATACAAAAAGATACATTATGAACCCTTTTGAAGTCGGCTACGACTTATGGGGGCCATAAAAACAAAGAAAATAGAATTTTAGTTTTTATTTTTTTCTGACTAAGTTCCACTGTATGCGTAGCTGCAACTTACATTAAGAGAAAGCTAATGATTACCACTATCATTGATAAAATAATCAAAATCATAAACCGCGGAACTTCGTGAAAAAATAGTTTTGAAAATTTGCGGTATTCGCGGGATTCGTATTAAATTCGAAAACAATTTTATATACTTTTTTGAAACAGTAACACTATTCAGGCTTATCAGGACTTGAATAAAAACAATAAAAATCGATAAAATAGTTAAAAAGTCACATTTGTGGCTAGTAAAATAAAACTGGAATAAATAACAAACAAAATAAGACTTTTGAACGCAACAAAAACAGATATTTCAATTGTTAATATAGCTTTCGACCGTTGGGCGCAACATTACTATAATAACTATCATCATTATCATCGTCACTGCTATCGTCGCGGCATGGAGGTTCAAAGGTGATTAATAAATTCCACTGTGTTTCCATCATTAAATGATGGAAATACCGTGGAATTTATTAATCAAGTAGAATAATTTTGTCGTGCCCGACTTTGGCCGAACAATGTCTCGACGAGCTAGATGTACCTGTGATCAGTCTTCGCAAAGTAACTAAAAAATCTATTAAGATCCCAGAAAACGTTAAAAATCTTTTTATTACTAAATTAAATTCAAGGAACGTTTATGTGCTAAAGCTTGCTATAGTAATGAATGTTTGACATGTTTTTTGTTAGGGTAATTCAAGGTAGTATTACAAGTGACTGAAAATCTTCATTCAACTTTGAGAGCGATGGCTGCCGAACTTTCTATATCTTACGAGTCAATCCGTACCGTTTTAACTAATTCAATAAGCTTCCGACAGAACCGAAACTGAAAAAAACACGCCAACATTGATCAAAAGTCAACGTCATGTTGACTGTGTTCTTTGACTATCGCGGTCACCAGATATGGATCCAGCCGACTTCTTTCTTTTTCGTAAAATCAAATTACCACTTCGTGGCACCCGTCTTCGTTCGGTACAAGACATAAAGGAGTATTCGCGACCAGAACTGAACTTATTTCTAGAAACAGCGTTTAAAAATGTTTTTATGATTGGATTATTCGTTGGTGTAAGTGTATCGTTTCTGAAGGAGCATACTTTGAAGGTGTTAAAATATTTGGATAAATAACAAACATTTATGTATTAATGATCTTTTCCCGGTACTTTCTTGACAGAGTAGCATTATTTTTCTTATTTCATGGAATTTTCAAGAATATTTTGACATGTTTATTGTTAGGATAATTCAAGATAATATCTTTTAAAAATTCCACGCGGGCGAATAATATAGAGTAAGAAGATAAAATAAAATGTCATCTTTTTGCGTATCCATTTCAATAATGGCTAACTATTTTATTATATTCCTTATTTTATGGATTTTTTCCAGTAATATGTGATAGGGGAAGGGGTCCACCCTCGTAAAGCGTATGCAAAAACCCTGTATTTATACATATTATTCAGAGGAAACGGGGGTGAGGCATCATGGAGCCGCTCATGACCCATGACGCCAATTTGCCTCGGCAGAGGCTGACCCAATCTGCCGGGGGATGTCCTTCTGGGCCCCGACCAGAGGACTTAATGCTAGGGGGGGAATAGGGCAGGGATTTCTAAATCATCTAATGAGGCGAAAGTTGTCGAGGAACGTAAAAAGTTGATACAGGCTAAAATAAAAGACCAGATGGGCCTTTTAGTCGACATAGTTCGACCAAATTCTGGTACGACGAATGATGGAAACACCGCTCGACGCATTTTTGCTACAAGCGAAAGTCGTCATATGTTTTCTCAAATTTTAGGGATTGAAAAGTGGCTCGTTGACGACTTAAGTACTATTTTAGTCACAATTAATAGTGGATTACCAATTACTTCAGAAAATTTTGCTTTTTTTTGTACAAACTTAGCGTATAGATATGTTGCTGAATACGGATGGCACCCTATGACTGTTACTCTGCATAAACTGTTAGTCCACAGTCGAAATATAATAGAAGCATCGATTTTACCTGTAGGAGTTCTCTCAGAACAGGCTGGAGAATCAAGAAACAAATATTGGCGCTATGACCGGGAGCACCACACTCGTAAAAATAGCAGAATTTACACTATGACAGATTTGTTTCATCGAGCACTAGAGTCATCCGATCCAATAATTTCGCATTTAAATCTTAGTTCCAGACAAAAACATAAAAAAACGAGTACCATTTCCACCTGAAGTAATAAATTTATTATTACCATTTGAATCTCCATGCCACGAAGATAATGATAGCAGTGATGATGATAATTATAATAATGACGACCTCGAAAACTACATTTCCAATTATACCATCATTGTTTCAAATGAAAATGAGTTTGATTAGACATTTTTACCGTTATTTTTACATTTTTATTTTTTTAGACATTGATTAAGCACTTCCTGTACAACTATTTACTTTCGTTTCCTTCAATTTAACTTAATTTTATAAGTAATTTAATATCCGTTTTTGTTGCGTTCAAAAGTCCTAAGAGTCAGGGCTTCGGCCTGGCCGAGCATAGCACCTCGCTTGGTCGGAGATCTCCCTTACATGTCAGGAATACTCATCTGCTTACCTGTCTGGTAGTTGTGGTACCGGTATGTGACCCCGGCTCCCGAGCTATTACTGTCCTATCTCTTACCCTCCAGGGCGGTAATATCCTACATTTCCTATTTCCCAGTCTAACTTACCAATCATCCTTTCCACACCACCTATTCTTCCCTTTCCCTATTCCTACCCTCTCCACCAATCCGCGGGAACGCAATGGATAATCATAGAAATAGTTTCATTATCCAAAATGGCGGTGTTGTGGTTCGCCACCCATCACGTCTCATTCTCGTGGAGGTGAAAAGTGGCCCATGGAGAGCCGCTTCGCTACGTTGAATGTAAGAAGAGAAATGGATGGTAAGAAAGAAAGTGGATGAAACCAAAGAAGTATGTAAGTATGTAAAGATAGCAAGTGAAAAGAAGTGGTCTCCGCCTACCCCTACGGGAGAGGCGTGATTATATGTATGTATGTAAAAGCCCTAAAAAGGATACAAAAAATATTATTACGAAATAACATAAGTAGTATCTTGTTTGTCGTATACTAGCTTTTGCCCGCAGCTTTGCCCGCGTGGAATTCTTGGAGAAAAAAATATTCAGTCAATAACTCTACTCACTACGGTATACAATATTAAAATGTTTTTAGGGTTTCGTACACAATGGGAAAGAACGGGACCCTATCATCTCGACGCGACGTGTGAGACGGTTTGATATTTTTTGCGCTTGAATATAAATTTTACGGTATCTCTTAAATATATTATTAATATCATTCAGTTGTAGGTTTAAACGAATACAATATGTATAAAATTCTTAAAGTGAGTAACGTATTTAATTTGATGAGGATCATATTGCAACCGTCTAAATAGCTTCTGAAAATGCCATACATAACATTAAGTATGAACTGCGTGCCCAGTTTCATTATATGTATCTGTATTTAAATCTGTAATATCTTCTTTAATTAATCATTTAAACTACATGTTTTAAAGGGTTACATTAATCTATATTAAATGCACAATGTACTTAAGATGCTTAATTGGATAAGGATTATTGCTGTATTGCTTAAAATCGCTTCGTAAATAAGCCATTATTACTCGTAAAAAGTAAACAGATAAAAAATGGTTATTGTGGGTTATCCTTAAGAGATCGACCTATACCATCGCGGAGTTTATAGACTTTTTGAGGTGTAGAATACGGTAATACATTATTTTGATCTATCTCGTAGGAGTCAGGCAGCGTTTGCAATGTAAGCGCAAATGTTTATTTACGACATTAGAAACTTCAGTTATTAGTGTTTCTTTACCATAATGTGCATGTTATAATATACATATAAACCTTCCTCTTGAATCACTCTACCTATTAAAAACTCGCATCAGAATCCGTTGCGTACGCAAGTTTTAAAGATGTAAGCATACATATGGACAATCAGTTAAGGCGACTTTGTTTTATACTATGTAGTCATTATTTTATTGTACTAGCTAAAAATGTGACTTTATATATATATATATATATATATATATATATATATATATATATATATATATATATATATATATATATATTTATATATTATCTATTTCTATTGTTCTTATTCAAGTCCTGACCAACCTGAATAGTGTTACTGTTTCAAAAAAAGTATATAAAATTGTTTTTGTATTTAAGACGAATCCCGCAAATACCGCAAAATTTTAAAACTATTTTTCCACGAAGTTCCGCGGTTTATGATTTTGATTATTTTATCAGTGATAGTGGTGGCTATTAGCTTTCTATTAATGTTAGTTGCAGCTACGCATTCAGTGGAACTTAGTCAGAAAAAAAATAAAAACTAAAATTCGATTTTCTATGTTTTTATGGCCCCCATAAGTCGTAGCCGACTTCAAAAGGGTTCATAATGTAGCTTTTTGTATGTTCTTCGAATAATGTCTAACATATTTTTGGCTATTCCTTAAGAATATTTAAATATTTTTTTTTTCTCCTTTTTATCAAAGCGGGATTCGAATTTTCTTTTTGAGATAGTTTAAAAACTATACAAGTGAACTTCATGGGTGTTTGTTATTAAATACTCTTTTGAATTAACCGATAAAACGGCGATGTCCGATGTTTGGGCCAAAAAAAACACTGTGCTCCGTGGTCTAGTGGTTCGAGATTTGGCTCTCGACTCGGAGGTCGTGGGTTCGATTCCCACAAGGGAACAACAAAAAATGTTGTTTCCAAGTTTGGTTAGGACAATGCAGGCTGATCACCTGATTGTCTGACAAGAAAGATGATCCATGCGTCGGATGGGCATGTAAAAAGTCGGTCCTGCGCCTGATCTCTCGCCAGTCGTGTCGGTCATCCATCCCACTGGGTTACGAGAGTAAAAAGGAAGAGAGAGTGCTCTTATGTACTGCGCACACACTTGGGCACTATAAAATTACTCCTGCGTAACTAGCCTGGTTTCAATGAAACCGTCACCGAGATCGGTGTGGGAGTTATTATTATTGATGCCTTCCTAGATATCGCTTTTACGTAGATAGGTAATGTAAATCAGCGTAGGTCAAGCCGGTTCGTATGCCGTTAATAAATACCTAGGTATTTATTTTATAAATTTGTCGAGTAAATTAGACTATTGCACAATATGTAATTTTATTGCATACAATATTGTATAAACAACGAATGGATGTCTTCGATTTTTATAGGAAAATCAATTAAAAACGACTCATATCGACTTTGCGAAAATTATCAAGACCACGTAGTTCCTTGATGCCTTCCTAGATGTCGCTTTTACGTTTATGTACTTAATGTAAATGGTAGATTAGGCTGGTTCGTATGCCATTTCTATTTAATTAATACCTATTCGTTTTATTAATACATTTTGACGTAGTAAGTGAGTTAGTTTATTGCACAATACGCAATTTTATTTTTTGACCACGTAGTTCTTTGAGAGCTTCCTAGATGTCGCATCTCCTTTCAAACGTATATTGCAGTTCATAAAATGACCGTTAGATGTCACAAAATCATGAATTAAAAGCCAGATTTTCTCGATTTTCTAAGTCACATGGCAGGTGGAAAGTTCCCATAAAATTATCTGTATTTTTTACAGTATTTTTTTAAAATAATAAATAATACCCTACTCAAATTTCGAAGTGCCTCACACACCTATTTTTAACCTTTAAACTATTTACTTTTAAACTGACATGGCTAGGTTAAAGTTCCGACTAAATTACGGGGCTTTTTTTTCCCAACTCCTTATACATTATACTAACAGTATATCAAAATTTCATAATGCCTCAAACATGTTTTTCGGGCATAAAAAAATCTACTTTTCAAAAATTTGTATTTTGGCTAAGTTCCGCTTCTGACCAGCCAGGCCTGCATTCTCGTGTTGAGGTACAATAGGAGAAGTACAGGACAAGGTTTCAACGTGCCTCAAATACCTACTCAAAATTTCTTAGTAGCTCTCCAGCTATCACAACAAATACTAAAAACAAAATAAAATAAATGTTAAATTTAAAGTACCTAGTTCAAATTAAAGTAGTCAAATAACAAGCGTTATTTCCCTACGTTTTTCTGTGAGGCTGTGATATATTCCCAATTGAACCGTCCCGTTTATTATACTGAAGATATTCTGGTTGTTGAAACATGAAAATCTAGAACACCTGAGGGGCAATTCTGCTAAATAAAACCTGCATTAATACAATTACAATCAAGTCCCGATACGCTTATACTCCCAAAAGGTGTTTTTATGAACGTTAAACCAACGTGAAACGCGCTCTGATTGGTCGAAACGTCATAAAATCCGTTCATGGTAACATGTCACTACATTTACAAAACTGATGAAGTAAAATGAAAGATACGAGAATTGAGGTTCTGGTCTCAATCCGATGTCAGGGAAGTACGTACTCGTAACTTTAAACATAAAATAACTTTATTGTTGCTACTATGCTTGTAAAAGTTACAACTCAAACTATACTCGAATTGCCTAAACTCGACGCAAGTATACCTACCTGCAACTTAAACCGTTTGGAAACAATTACTTTTTGCAAACTGTTCGGAAAAGATTAATTTACCCGAGTGCTGCCTGTTCCTAACATTTACAATTTTTAAACTTTTTTATTTTTCTCTTCGCTTACAGTTACCAGAAAAAATAAACCTTTATTTTTTCTGGTTACTGTGAGCATAATATTTAACTTCGTCTCTTACCTTTACTTGGAAATATGATAATTTAAAGGTCGAAAAACAAAAAACGTGCGAGCTTACGAGAATAATACTCATATAGTGCGAAACAGTAACATAATCTGAATTTATGCTTCAATTATTATTATTATTATTATTTATTATTTTTTACGAAGTTTTCCATGTAAGCTCATTTAACAAGTTAGGTTTCTATAACTGCTGAAATAAACAAAGTAATCTAAGCCGTTATAGTTTTTCTTTGACGTTCATCACATGGGCTACATCATTTTTTCAGATTTTTCGAGTCAGACGTGTAGGTTTTAGAGGGAGCGCCCCTTTTTAACAAAAAAATGTGCTTTGAAGTTGAATATTTCGTAAACGGATACCTGAACAAAAAAATAGTCCTATAGCAAACCTCTTAATATTTATCAAAGACCTATCTAATGATAGATTAATGGGGTAGACGCGAGAAAAAAATTCTCAACTTTACGTGTAGGAGAGGTACCCCGAAACGACGATAAGGGTTCCGAGGCATGAACTACGGAATACTAAAAACCGAGCAAAACGAGTAACTACTAAAACACTGCTCACATGTGTTCTGTAGAATTGCAACACACTGCTAACAAGGTTTTCTGAGAGGACGCCCCATTTTCTCCCTTCTAGTACGTTGGCAGCTTCACAAGTAATTGCCTTAAATCTAGGGACTTTATCGCTGAAATGTTTCGTCGTACGAACCAGCAAAGCGTTACTAAGTAGAACATAAAACTACAATGAAATGTGCGTCGCGAACGTGCCTATATTTTCAAAGGAAGGAACATTTCTTACAAATCTGTATCACCGATGGGACGTATGTACGACTACATTAAATCGTGTTGGCAAAAATATTTAGTATTTTGATTACAAAATAGATCAAATACCTGCTCTGTATTATTTGTTTACGAAGGGGATAGAAATGATTGGTTGTATCCATAGAGGCTTTGTAATGCGGATTAGAGAGGATCAGCAACAGACTTTTGATGAAAAAATCGTGTTTCCAAATATAAGGAGAAGAACGAGGCTATATTTTTTTTATGTTTGCACGCGTATTCCGGTCTTTTATTTCCTTTGTTTTAATTTGGTAACATGTCTTTTTTCATCTCCCTCATTTCTGTCTTTCAACCAAGTTTTTACTATGTTTGGTGCTAATTTTGCAATTATGCTTTATCAGGCGGGATAAACGTTTTGTGTTCAATAACAATTCAATTACTTACAACGTGTCTTTAAAGTTTACATACAGATGTCATGGATGGGTTTTATCAAGTTTTATGCATTTCAATTTTGTACACAGCCAATTCACGACCTGTACCCCAAGCAGGAACATTTTGCGGTTTCGTTACGTGTACGTAAACGAGAAATATGAGGACTATTGTATGAAAATTTTAGTTACTTTTACGTCCGCTAGAGGCGCTTTCATGTTTTTCATACACTATTTCTCGCTTACGTACACGTAACGATACAGCAAAATGTTCCTGCTTGGGGTACTGATTTTATTGACGCGACGTTCCCTCAGTTGTCAGTTCTGGCTTTACGGAACGCGGAACCCGCATGCGTTGTGACAGTAAACTAAATTAGTTTTCGGGTTTTGTTCATACAATACGATACCCTCTATCTGTATATTGCTCCTAAAAGAGGATTCTCAAACCTACTCCTCTGTATATGTTATGCCTCACTAGCTATTGTTCGCGGCTCCGCCCACGTAAATACAGTATTCCAAAGGAACACTGTACTGTTTCGGGATAAAAAGTATTAATCTTAATCTCTAGCCTTAGCTACTATCATACCAAATTTCATCAAAATCAGTTTATAGTGAAAGAGAACCAAACATCCATCCATCGGTCCTCACAAACTTTCACATTTATAATATTAGTAGGACAGTATTTAGTAGATTTAGTATTTCAGACTGCATTCGACCAAAGGATAATATTGCAACACAAACTATGTACTTTACATTTTTTACTTTTCATTAAAGCTGATGGATGCGAATAAATTTCAGAGTAACGATTCCTTATTCATAATTATTAAATGAATGAAATAACTACTTTATATTCAGAAAAAAATCACGGGAAACTTAAATAATTGCAAAAAAAATGTTTATTCAACGTAAAGGTAAATCGAAATTGAAACTACTGGTGTGCATAATACGAAATGAAATCATAAAATATACTATCTTCGGATCCAATTTATTCATCTGATTGGACTTGTTTGCAAAAATATTAAATTCGAGCTATACGGAGTAGTGATTGGAGAGAATGGTGCTTTACGGTTGCTGGCAGTAGATAGACGAAGGTTGGGCATGACAAGGATAGTTGGCGCTCACTGAGGTAGGCGTACGTGTGGACCCCCCGATGGTTGCACGCCTTGTCGTAGCGGTGGGGCTTAGTAACCGTGGACTGGACACCCACGGTGAAGCGAAGAGGCAACCAGGGCCGGCTTGTTTGCCAACGGCTGGCCCGAGGAGGGCGCTCCCAGCGGACTGGAGGAGTCCGCTGTGGACGCGCTTAGAGGTGGGACCGCAGAAGAAGAGGAGTGCCGGTATTACGGTGCGCCGTACTCCCTATCTTCTGCGGCCGTGGAGGGATCGCAGGGGGAGAGGCGTGGTGGTGTTGTGCCACTCTCCCTACCCCCCTGCGAGCTGGCGGGGCCGTTCCGTATGGTTAACGGCATTGGTGGGGCCGCAGAGGAAGAGGCAAGTTGGTATTACGGTGCGCCGCTTGCCCTATCCTCTGCGGCCGAGGTGTGGTCGGTGGCAGAACCATAGCTCAGATCTGCCACCGGGTACCGGTTATGGTGGCTGGTATCCGTGGCCTCCTAGTGGCAGACTCAGGGGGAGTCTGCTACAGTACTGGTGGAGGCCGAGGAGGGAGGCGCACCTTACCATCTGGTGCGCCTGGGGCCTTCGGTCCCTGGATGGAGCCGCATGTGTGTGGCTGCCGCCGGCGGGGTCGCGGATGTGTTTACCGTTCCCGTGGCCCCGTCACAAGGCGGCGAGGAGGAAGGTGGGGGGTGGTTTTTAGTGGGTATACCGTGGGTCTCATTAGCCTATACGGGAGTCCCATATCACCACTCGGGTGCCCCCTGCGCCTAGGTGGTATGCGTAATGCATTTTCCCCCCCGGAAACAAAAAAAAAAAAGGCGTACGTGTGGACGGCAACAGGCTGACGTGATAATTATTATGTTCTAAGATTCAAAGACTTTATTAGCAACCAAGTAGTGTACTATCGAACAAGTTGCCGCTCAACCAGCAATAAGATGGAAATGGCCTACGCGCCGTTGAATCGTGTAGGTACACGCACACATACGTGGGAATACGTAGTTCAACCACGTCTGAATCAAATATTTTAGGTCCTAGTGCTAAGGAGAATGTTTAGTAACTGGTCAAGAAGGAAGTCAATATTAAGCTAATACAACTTAGTGCCTCGTCCAGGCGTTTGCTTCAATTAAATGTTTATTATAATGAATATGTCTTCTAGTCGTATTGAAATAGTACCAACTGTGGAACAAAGTAGCAAAGTTTGAAAGGTTGATCAAATTTTTATAATAAAGTTGCATCTTCATGGCTCTTATAACTGATTATCCTGAAATTTCTCGTACAAAAATAACCCACTGCTCATTGCTCGTATTTGCGAAGATAGTTTTAACTTTTTAAACATTTTAAAGTAATCGTATCTAAATTATAGGTACGGAAAAAATCTAAACACAAAATCTCTTAAGAGTGACAGGAAAAAGGACACCTCTTTAAAAAACAGGTATGCGAATACTATCTGACTGGGAAAAATGTGTTGGAAAAACACATCGTTAGCTGAATGTCACCAAAAACGTTGCTGTACTTATGTGATCTGTGTGTATTGTATAATATTATACATTGTAAATTGTATAAAGGTATCTGACGTAACAAAGATAGAATTGACGTGGGTTCACCTTTGTTCACAAATCACTGAGTCCTTACTCCCTGCGATCATATTATCACTATCTATAGGTACTTGTATACTCTATACAATGAAATAAAGAGGTAAAATTTGTGAGGTTGTAGGATGTAATCTCTGGATCTACTGATACGATTTTTAAAATTCTTTTACAAATAGAAGGCTACGTTATTTGTGAGTGACATAGGCTATATGATAGGTGGATGGATGGATGGACGGATGGATAGATATTTGTTACTTTTTCACGCAAAAACTACCGGATTTCGATGAAAATTACACAGTTTGAAATTTCAAAAAATATAGTCAATCTTCTTAATTTTGAAGTCGGTGGCAGCAAATAATTAAGAACGTGAGTTCTATAAAATATTGTAGGATATCGTTTGGGCTGGTAGCGACTTCAAAATTAAAAAGATTGAGTAGAGAAATAGTTAAAATTTTAGCCAAATTTAAAAGGGGAATTATTTCGAAAATAAGTTTTATTTCATACTTTTTTGTGTATTATTTTGGAAGTCGGTTTAATTTTTTGTTTTGATATATTTATTATATCAAAAAATATATTAAAAATAAATGTGTACAGAGTACAGACAGCATAAATCTGCGCTATCTAATTTTAGTTTATTCTGTAACCGAAAGTGCAAGTGGGACACATTGATCAAGTATCAACTTTTTAGAAAATTGTTTATCTGATCCATATAATATTAGGTTGGGGAAAAAGTTTCTTCGCATTTTATATAAAAATTCAAAAGGTTTTTTTATAAAGCTTATTTACAAGTGACTAAAGTATATAGGTGCCATTTTGTTCGATAACTTTTTGCCATCTTGTTGGTAGGTACATGATCCCATTGCTATAAAATTTTTGGGGCTTCTGATGAAAAAACTGCGACAAGTGGTTTTGGCAGTCCTCTTGTGATGTCAACCTGACACTGCCTAAGGAATTCTGCAGCGACCGAAACAGGTGGAAATCTGAAGGTGCAAGGTCAGGACTATACGGCGGATGCATTAACACCTCCCAGCCAAACTCCCGTAATTTTTTCTGAGTGGCTAAAGATGTGTGAGGTCTAGCGTTATCATGGTGAAAAACCACACCCCTTCTGTTGATTAATTCCGGCAGCTTTCTCTCAACTTCTTGCTTTAATCTCATCAGTTGTTCGCAGTACAGTTCAGAATTGATGGTCCTGCCTGGCGGTAACAGCTCATAATGAATAATGCCCTTCCAATCCCACCACACACACAGCATCACCTTGTTGCGAGTTAACCCGGGTTTCGCCACAGTCCGTGAAGCCTGACCGGCCTTTGACCACGATCTTTTTCGCACGTTCTTGTCGTACGTGATCCACTTTTCATCACCAGTTATCAGCTTCTTCAAAAATGGTTCGGTTTCATTACGTCGTAATAAAGAATCACAAATGAGTACACGGTTCATTAGGTTTCTTTCAGTGAGCTCATGAGGCACCCAAATATCGAGCTTTTTTGTGTACCCAGCTTTTTTCAAATGCGCCAAAACCGTTTTGTGGTCAATCCCCAGTTCTTCAGCTACATCGTAACTACTAATATGCCGATCTTGCTCCACTTTTTCAAAAAATGGCAACAGTTTTGTCCGTAACAGGGCGACCAGAGCGACGTGCATCTTTGATATCAAAATTTCCGGATTGAAAACGCTTAAACCAAATTTGCGCTACTCTCACAGATACTGCATTAGGTCCATAAACATCACAAATTTTTTTCGCGGCATGTGTTGCATTTTTACCTTTTTTGTAATAAAATTTTAAAATGTATCGAAATTCTTCATAAGAATCACTCATTTTAACAATAAGAAAAACAAATGAAAATCTCAAATTTACCTAATTTGAATTTGGAATTGTCTTCTGTAAAATTAAAACTTTTTAATGATACCAAAATCAGCCAGATACAATTGGTATAGCCCAAGATATTTTATGACAAGTTCATACATACTATAATGCGAAAAGACTTTTTCCCCAACCTATTATGTATATTGTATTATTTTATTATAAAGATGATCTAATCCATTTTCCACAGTACCATAACCTACCTCCAGTGCAATGTGTGATTGCGATAAATCCTTACAAAGTAAAATCTCATAGAATGACTTTGAATAATTCACATTTTTTGACAAACATTAATATATCTTTTGATTTTAAGATTTTACTTATAACCCGGATTCTAGGGTTGTCGGGAAATTGGAATGTAAGTAGGTATTCAACGTACATGCTCTAAATGGAATATCTTATATCCCTAGCGGATTACAGCGATTGACATGTACATACTCGGGAAACGCAAGAGCAAAATAGTACCTTTGAATATGTTAGCGGGATCTTGATTTTCCATTTTGAACGGACTGGTGTTTGAGAAAGAGGATTGCTATTTGGAAAGTTTGGTAGAAAGCTAAGTGGAAAGTACTTAAAGTTAAGTTAATAAAAAGCGTAGAGAACGATATGGACACTTGGATTTTTTGCTGCTTCCACGTCATTTGTTATTTATGACATTTATCGTTTATTTGGCAAAATTGTATAATGACTAGCTTTTGCCCGCAGCTTCGCCCGCGTGAAATTAGGTTTAAGTCAGGGGAAAAGCTTGTTCGGGAAAATACCAATACCAAAATTGAATACATAATGATGTAGGTACTGCACAGCCGTATCAGTTGTATTTTATTTGAATGTTTCCCGCGACTTCGTACACTCAAAAAATTTACCGGGAACTGTACCATAAATAAAATTTAATAAGCTGCAAAAAGTATTCCGTGTTAGTTCTGTATAAAGTTATATAAACCACTACCACACCAAATTTCATCAAAATTCGTTACGTAGTTATTGCATGAAAAACTAAACATATTATTAATTATGTACATACAAACTTTCGCGTTTAGGTATAATATTAAATAATGATTTCTTTATAGCCGATAATTAGTATTTTAACGATTTCAAAAATCTTTTGAATGGGAAGACGTTAGTTGGCAATTGGCAGTAGGCGCGTGGACTTTGAACTTAATAAAAATAATTTGGATTGTGATCACCCATCCTAGTTGGGACCACGACTGAATTTGAGAGAGAGATGAGTTAGCAGTAGGTACGACCACGAAGCCATCGAGCTTCTCACTTATTCCTCATAGAATCATACACATTAATGATTAGGTAATACCTAGGTAAAGTTTTAACTAATTCAAGTATCTGGTTATTCTATAGCATTTTATACTATGTTATTCTTTAGATTGATACAACTTTTTGTAGGTTAAACAAAATTGTTAGCAGAGCTATCCTAACCGCGTGAAAGCCGTAGGGTATCCAAAAATTTTCCGGAATAAAAAGTGAGGCCTATAATATCTATCTTTATCCAAATATAATATCTTTATCCAAAGCCTAAACTACTACGGTAACAAATTTTATAAAAATCCGTTCCGTAGTTTCTGAAATAAGCGCACACAAACGTAAGTACAGATAAACAAAAAAAAAAATAAAAGTCATTGTTTTGGGTTAAAAACAAAAAACTTATATATTAAACACTGAACTAACTTATAAATCAAACAAATAAATTAAATATTACATATAACAACAAAAGATAAACAAATTTAATAATACACTCAATATATTCTATATATAAGTAAGTATATAATAAGTATTATATTAATGCCTAAGTATTGTACCTTGTACCTAGTTTTTCAAACATTTTCATCAATTCTTGTCAGATTTATTTTTCAACATGATGACAATATATTATGTCAAAATAAAAATAAAGCTCCCCACTCACGGGATATTACTTCGATCAAATTGGAAATTAATTCGTATTTGAAAGTAAATTGCTAACGATAAACTATTACACAAAATGATTAGTGTAAGACCTACCAGCTAGTTTTTGCGGTGGGGGTCAAAAATTGGAACATAATTTACGCGTATATTTACGAGTTTCATATAAAAAGTATAGTAAGGTGGTCCTAGGATCTCTAAATTTAATTTTTATCTAAACCGATTTACTTGCAACTACGAATCCAGTAAATGTTTAAATTGTGAAGACTAAATCGATCGATCGCTTGTGAATGGGAGCTTTAAATCAAAAGCACTAAGGAGTATTTATATCAACTTTAAAGCAAATCGCTCCCAACAACTTTCTTTTCCTTTTTATTCCCGTTAGGGGACGAATTTCAATAAACTATGATACACGAATTCTATCAATTCTTTTACATATTTTTTGTGCAAAATATGAAGTAGATTGAACCAAGGAATCACGTTGCCCCATACAAACTGTTTTCACCCTTTTCACCCCCTTAGGAGTCGAATTTCGAAAAATCCCTTCTTATCGAATCTCTACGCATTTCAAAGAGCAAGCCCTGCAAGTTTCAGGTCTCTACGATCAGCGGTTTAGGCTGTGCGTTGATCCGTCAGTCATTCAGGACAAAGGGTTTTATATGTATAGATATATAGATTTCAGACTTTGCTACCTTTCTTAAATTGATTGAAATCAGTGGTCAGACCTTCAGGATTCTTTTATGACATTTGAGAGGGCCATAAGTCATAAATTCATAACCTTAAAAAGCCATAACGCAATTTTTTGGACAAAATCTGGATTTTCGTATAAAACTTGAAAACTTCAATCATTACTTTATTCGAAATATAACTTTTCGTCCGACGAGAGTATTGTATTTGAAAAAAAACAAAAGTTGGCAGTAGATTGGTATTTCGTAGTCTTGCTGGCGGCTCTAGGGTAACAGGTGTGTGAAAGCCCTTTGTTTGCTGACCAGGACCCAGGCTGCGCCTCAATGGGATCCGTGCTCACTCCGTTATTCATTTGTGCCGGGGTTAACTAACCTGCCAGAATACCTAAATACCCCGTTCACGGTTAAGCCGTGACAAATCGTTATCCTTACACCGTTGTATTGCAGATAGTAGTTTGACTTGCAACAGCTTTGAAGCTGTGTAATGACTAGATTTTATGTAGTAATTGGACTGTACTTGTTTTATGTATGCTATAATAATTATAACGGTTCAGTATCCTAATAGGCAAGCGGACTAATTTTTTTTTATTGCATGAATGAATAGTACTCTTAAATATGAGTAACTTCTCAGAAGAAACCGTATATCAAAAGTCAATATTATCAAAGGTACAGCGATTTGTATATAAAATTTCGCAAGTCTCGTAAAAACGCTCCATACTAAAATCGATATACAAATGACGTCACTTGTAGGTTAATGTGTATGAAGTATATGGCCGCATGAACATATTTGTAAATATCTCCGATGTTTGTGCGTTTAAGTTCATACTTACCATAATGAATGTTTTTGTATATGATGTAAGTAAACTAATGATGTAGGTTTTGTTTACCAATTTCGTAAAAAAAAATATTTTTTTTGGTGCTTTTTAAATGTATTTAATTAGTAAACTACACATAAAATAATATATTTTTTTACATTTACCAGCTAGTAATGCCTCAATATTTCTGAATATATTAATGAAACTAAATATTTCAGATGTTGTCCGATCCCCTATTATTATGACCTACTATAACAACGTAATAGGGATGTTGTCTAGTGTCGAATTTCACATTTTTACAAAATTTTTGAATAGAGGTACAGGGCGCCTAGACAAATTACCTTCGTTAAAATTCGGAAAGATCTGTCGTATCGACTTCTCTTTTGAGATCACGACATTTTGTGCCTAGCCAAACGCACACTGTTGTTCGAATCGCAACAACGAATTGCTCAAACGTTAGTTGTTTATGATTTCAAGAATTTAGCCGTCAGTTGTGAAGTTGTCAAATGTCATATATATTTTTTTTAAATTATTGATGGCGTTACGGCATAAAACTATTTGTCAGTGTCAAGTTAAAAAGGCAGACAACTAGATTTAATGTAGTATGATTTCAACACCGTATTATTTTCAAGTCTAATGTCTAGTCAAAGTTCAAAATACAAATAGTCAGTGCAAGTCAGTCGATTCAGTAAAACGGTACCTAGAAGTTTTATTGAAAATTCCTGGAGTGTTTTGTATAAAATGGAATCAAATTTCAAGTGTAGAAATTTACAAAAAGAATAAAGTAGGTACTTATTTAACAAGGCCGATTATTACGGTTGTAAGGCTGGAACATGAAGCATAGATACCAGGAGTCCGAACGGTATAGGCTTTTTAATAATAATTATGTACACAATAATAGGACCAGATCTTAGTTCTCTTTTCTGCCGCTAGGCGTGCGAGACCGACGAGTACCAAGTGTTGCCAATCCTATTATACCGAGTGTTGCCAATACTATTTTTTAAAACAATTATTTTTAAATTACCGTTAGGCAATTACCGTGTTCTACGGTATCTTTTTTTCGAGAACAGTTTCTAAGAATTTCCTAAAACTTTTATATAATAAGATTTCAATCTTTCCAGAGCTGTCAATAGCAACTTTAAACTTCCCGCGTAATTTCAAACGAGTGCATGTCGAACCGTCGCGCGCTCTACCGGCAAAAATCTGTCCCCGTAATTGAGACCATTATTTTAACATTACGTTCGGACTCCTTGTTATCTATACTTCGTGGGCTGGAACTTCAATATGCACCGAAATCCGAAACACCGGGAAAAATTCAGAGGATTATAAATTAGACACACAATTGGATAACTGTTTATCTATTGTATGACTCCAGAGTTCTATTTTGAATAATTATATTATATAATACATTATTTAATTAATTATCTTCTAGTTTTCATTGATAATACAGATTTTATACAGATTTCTTGCCAAATGGTCATAGGACACACATTATAAACAGATTTTAAGAGATTACACTAAAGGCCATACTCACGGTGCGTCCAGCAAATCCAGCACCGGTACTATTATGAATTTTAATATTATCCGGTGTTCAGCATAAAATATGTGTACAGTCTGACAAGGATCTTTTGGCACGTGGACAAAATCAGAACTAACATCGCCGTCTTGTAAAATGTCACTTTTAGTATTATATTGTATTGTTTTGTAGTTGCGACACTTACCTTTTGGCACGTGGATAAAATCAGTAATAACATCGCCGTCTTGTAAAATTTCACTTTTAGTAATAAGTATTGTTCTTATTTGCGACACTCACGCCCCCATCCAAGTGCCAAAAGATCCTTGTCCGACTGTAATGGCGTACTATTCTATTGTCTTGCGAATGATACCATCTAATAAAAAAGAAAGAAAAGGTTATAATGTAAACTGCATTTTTATTTAGTATTAAATGACTATTACTAACTGTTTTAATTAGAATATGATATAGTTATAAACATTTGTTAAAATAATAATAAAGTACACTCGTTTTATCTAAGATTTTTCAAGTTACTTTTTAAAAATACCAACTTTTTTCTGGTTGGCAACATGCAAGAACGAGACACACGGCCTCCCTTATGGCTATCTCGCTCGGCTCGGATTTGCCTCTATGATACGTGCATTGTGAAATACACTCTATTACCAAAGCAATACAGTTCTTTTTAGCAATTACAAAATACGGAGTCTTCTATCCTTAGGACTATATCCATGTCCTGGTAACACTTTAAACTGGCCAGAAGAAGAAGAAGAAGAAGATGAAGTACAATAATTTTTGTTTGTTAACAAAATAACAATTTACCTAACTTAGGCCTTTACATCCGATGATGGATGATTTATACAGTATTCTCCGAGCGAAGTAACCACTCTTGAAATACTGTAGTGCCTGGGACAGTTGGTTTTTAAATATCGTATGATTGCCCAAGCGCATACGGCATTCTCACAACATAGCCACCCTAGTCCAGAGGAATGACTAGTCAATACGTCTGGGGCAAACTATGTGCGGGTTTCCTCACGATGTTTTCCTTCACCGGTAGAGCGTCCGTATAATGTACTTGAGATCTGCTGGCCGATTCTGTATCTGTGCAGTGGCATAGGGTTCCTATAACTCCATTCCTATCGGCTTCCCTTGTCACATACCTTTTGCAAACCTTCATAGAAATCCCTACCTATGATACAGGTTCCGGCTTCCCTTTGAAGGAGAAGCAGCCTTCGCCACTGATAGTGAGAAGTGATATAAATCATAATGTAATTATTAATGTATCTAAACCGCTACCAACCTAAGTTAATTTGTATTCATTCTGTGACAGGCTCTAACTAGTTTGTATAAATAATAATTATTATTAGCTGTGTTGATTTTTAAATTGTATAATGTTATTATTGGTTATGTGACTTCAAGATTATTTAAAGAAATCTGCATTATGTAATTCCTTTGCAAGAAATAAAAATATTTTTACATTTTAAGTTTATTTTCTTACTAAAACCATGTAAAACTTACTTAAAAAAGTAAAATAAAATGTAGATACTCTTGTATTGTTATTATTTAATCAATCCTAATACGGACACTTGATACGGCACAACAACTTTATTAGAGGAATAATTGAAGGGATGGTAGTAGAAAACATGGAAGGCCGAGAAGAACTTTTATGGACAGGTGTAGGCGAATGTGATGGTCGTGTCGTATCAGGAGGTCAAGAGAAGGGCGGAGTGTAGAGAGGAATGGAGAAAGCATCACTGACAAGAGCAAAGCTCTTAAATTAGAATGAATGAATAATTCTAGCAAGACAATGCTTAAAACAAATTCAAAGTGCTATGGCCGCATTGTAATATTTTGTCTACAATATGTGGTAAGTGTTAGGTTTACTTATTTATTGCAATAGTACCCTGTACAGTCAAGGTACTTTAATAACACTTCCTTTAACGTTATAGTTCTGTAAAATTGTAAAGACTTTCAATTATTTAGTCACAAATATACTATAGAGATTAAATAATAATTACAATTTAATAAAGATAATTAATGAGTACTTTATTTTGTTTAAGGTATTCTATGTATTGGATTACTCAAGCAATTTGGTTTCGAGGGCCCCATTGTTTATAAACAAATGACACTCTACATGACCTAATATGTTGCCAGTCAAAGAACAAGAAATATTTGAATGTACTACCGAACAAGTTTCCAATCAACCAGGCATAAGATGAAAATTGTTCAACAGAGCCGTTGAATGTGGGCTCACAAACATACAGCATACTCATGTGTAAATAAATAGTTCATTTAATTGGTTAACACTACTTGACTGTTTATAATAGGTGTAGGTATAATAGCATAAAATATATAATATTAAATTTGTAATAATTAATCAAAGTATAATAGCAAATATTTCAAAACTTTTATGAGGTGTTTGTGTCCTTCTTACCCATTTATAAGACGAAGGTGTTGAGCATCGATGACAATAAAATATCATTACATTGAAAAACTTATAAATTTTAACTACTAAATACAAATCTTTATTTCTAAGGAAGTTTCAGAGAAACTTGCTTAATTATGAACTCCATTTGTTACCTACTATAATTTAGGTACCTACTATACACCTAAAGATTGCTTTCAGCTGATATAGTAGCGTGTAAAGATTAAAAACTGCAAGTAAGCTACAAATTAAGAAATTTATATTTTAACAAAGTGTTGAATTATACTTGAATACAATGAATTACATATTAGGTATTGACAATAATTGTGATTTATTGAATACTTTAGATTGAATTCTTTTGACTTTATGCAATATAGACTACTAGCAGAAGGTGTTGTATAGACCCTTTAGGCAACTTTAGGCAAATCATTATTATTTACAAATAACAGCTGATCAATAAAAATCCGCCATATTGTTCGTTGAGGCGATAAAGGTAGCCCCCTGGGTATCTTTATCGTTAGGTCGATAAAGATAAAGATCACGATCTACTAAATGTCACTTACGGCCGCTTGTCTAGGCATTGTATGGAGAAACACGTTAGAGCAATTCGTTATATGAGTGCATCGTTAGCGTATTCGTTCAAAGTGGCTGCTTGGCTACCAATTTTTTTAACGATACGACTGAATATGTCATTTAACGCACGCTTATGTCAATCCCATACATTTTTTATTCACGAAGTTCGCCGTCGATATTATTTAATGCATCTTGTCTAGCCCTCCAGAAATCTAAAAGAAATAGTTATTGAGGTTGTGACGATAACACGAATGACGATAAAAAATTATAAGCAAATAAAATATATTGCCCATCCCTTTCTCGCAAAACGATTTGTGACGTTGCAAGATATTATCGCCATACATTATTTATGATGTATGTTCGTAGCGGTTGTTGACGTCACAGGCACGATATATCGTTTACCTCTTACTTATTGCTTTAAATTGTTAGTATTATCGTTATTTCTTAAGATAAATAACAAAATTTTTCGTATCGAAACTATAACCCGACTACGTAAATTATATAGCCTATGTTACCCGGGCCATTATTGCGAGTCTTTTGACACCTCATTCATTAAAATGGGATGAGTAGTTTAGGCGCTTGGGTGGAACAAACACACATACATAGACTGCCAAAATCATTACCCTTCCTTTTGATTTCGCCGTAATCGGGTTAATAAAGGTTTTCAGATTGTTTGTTATCATTTTAAAACGTTTTAATTAAAATCTATGCGCTAATTCCTTTCTCTGGTCGCGGTTAGAGCAAGATTATAAAGGTATTTAAAACATTAATGCATTTTGCGAGGCTGGTGTCCTATTAACCTTATACGCCGTGAAATTAATATTAATCAAGGCGGGTCGCACACAAGTTGCAGGTGAGCGCGTTCCATTACGGCTAATTACAAATTTCTACAAGCTACGTAGCCTAGGTATAACCACTTCACTTAATTTTAAACGATTTACATACTACTTAATAACCTTAACAGTATTAGTTCTTCCTTCCTACTAGCAAGTTCCTAGTAGCATAAAAGTGCTAGATTGCCTTATAATATTATGTAAAACCACTTTGTGGCTTGTTTTAGACAAACCTCCCGGTTTTAGAAAGTAATCAAAGTAGGTATACTTACAATATGTACTTTTTTCTTGTCATTTTTTTTTGTTCCCCCAGCCATTAGCCAGGCCAATTGTTTGCATTTCAGTTTTATACATTTATATTGGCTTTTTCATTACATTTGCTTTCCATTACATACTATACAGTTCTACAATCTATATTTTTAACTGGTCTTATTTTTAACTTACATTTTCAATACAGTTTTTTCGATCTACTTTTTGACTGGTTTTTATTTTTTACTTACATTTATCTTCACACAACTTCCACTCTATACTAACATTTTTATTTACTATTTTCTTTTATATATTACCACATTTCAACTATCTACATTTTGAACGGTCTTATTTTTACTTACATTTATTTTAAAAGTTTTATTCTTTGCTGACATTTTTCTTTCTATTTCTATTCATATTTCTGATGTGTTTTACATAATTTTTACTCAATAATATATTTTTTTCATTTTTTACTTTATCTGATTTTCTATTTTTGTTTACAAATTTCACTCACTAACTTCTGCCTTAATATTATATTTATAGTTTTCATGTTATTTATTTAAAATATTACTTTTACAGTTACATTGCATTTCATTCTACTTAATATGTCGTTATCTTTCATTACATTTGTTATTTCTAATTATTACATTTTGTTTAATTCACATTTTACCGCTCGCATCGAGCGCGCAGCGTCCGGGCGGCTTTTTTTGCTAGAAAATTATTATTATAATATTTTTTTATTACAAATGGTGGTCCGCAAGGCCCACCGTTGCTGACAATGTCCCATCATAGTACCAGCTTACAGAATACCTTTACATCAATACATCAAAATTAATATAAAATTGAATATCTCCAGTTCAGCTATATATGCTATGTTATAATAATTAACCATATATGCTAAGTCTTGGTATTGCAATTTTTTTTCCTTGTTTTTTCTTGTCATATTAGGAATGTGTGCTTATCAATTTTGTATCAATAATTTAAATACGTTATGTAAAATCTGAACACAGTTACCGATGCATAAAGGCTATAAATATTAACAACATATTTTGGCTCCTGCATTGAAATAATAGCAATTGCGTATAATTAGTAACCTGATTTATGAATGTTCAGGCGTATTAACAACTTAACAAGAGTTTTCCAATAACCTATAATTTAACATACATTTCCGCATCAACGAATGTTACGTAGATATTTAATAAACATATTTTAATCGTAACACGAAAGTTGGAATTTTCAATTAATATAAATTCAAAAATGTAATTCAGCTGCCATCACAACACCCAATTCAAGTTTGAGGCTAACTAAACCTGAAACTCAAGCCCCCTTATTAAAAAATAGTTATAATAATATAATAATATCTATGGACGCTTCACACCACGTCAATCTGGCCCCGTGCTAAGTATCCGAAGAACTTGTGTTACAGGTACCAGATAACGGCAAGTATATTTAATACTTTTATACTATACATATATTTAAGATTTTTATTATATTATACACATATGTAATACACATCCATGACCCAGGAACACAGAAAAACTTTTTTGTTCCTTCGGCAGGATTCGAACCTGCGACCTCCGGCTTGAGCACCTAATCGCTGAACCACTGAGCCACAATTCGTCAAACCTACGCCACACGAATCTAACACCCGTATCATTAGTTGTTTCCTCAAATCCGCCTCGACTCAACCTCAACTGAGGTATCCTTGAGAAGTTCCTCGAAATTGGTATTCTTAAACGTAATTTCTACCTCAGCTGTTTGCTCATCCAGTAAGGTTGAGTGGAGGTATGACGTCATAGATAATCATAGAAAATATATTTTTTATGTTAACACCAATAGTTAGCAATAAAACTGGATCCGAATTTGACAGAACGATAATAATAACCCTCCGTTAATCTTGTATTATCGTTTTCGCAACGCTTTAAGTAATCTTTTAATGGCCCACCCATTGGTAGCCCCTGTTATTTCCACGAATTGGTAGGTTCAAAAGTGGTAAAATGACTTCTACTCGAAATAGACGTTTGATTTTCGCGTCGAAATAGACGCTCGAGGGAGCCTCAAGGTACGTACTGAGGTACCTTAAGTTTGACAGTTGATTCCTCGACTTGCGTAAGGAAATTCCTCAAGTCGAGGGCATTTTGTTGAACTAATGATACAACTTTTGTGGATTGAGGTTGAGTCGAGTGGAGGAAATCTCGAGGAAACAACTAATGATATGGGTGTAAGTTGCTGTCTTTGTCTGTCAAGTAGCTTCTAATCTAAGTTGCTGTCTTTGTCTGTCAAGTAGCTTTTCCAACCTATCACACAAAACAGCCATGTTGGATTATATAGGATATCGTTTCTCAACCATTTTTATGTCGCGACCCACAATAAAGCCTAAAAATTAAGTAAAATTCTTGCGACCCCGTCACTATAAAATTATAATAATATGCACCTACATAGCACACTATTTTTATCAGCTATAGATAAGTACGTTGAATTATCCTTAACTGGTTCGAACGTTCGAATGTTTTCGTTCGAAAAACGAATCTTTTGTACCGATATGTAGTTTATATTTGTTATTTTTCAACATACTGTGACCCTCTTTAAAAACAAGTGGTATAAATATTATAAATAAATAAAACGTTTATTATTCCTTAACTAAATAATATCTATAAATTAGGGTAAAGCACAGAAGAATTGTACAATTTAACAAATATATGTGCGCAACCCCTACACTAAGAGTTCTTGTGCTGTAGGGGTTGACTGTTCTTAGTGTACATATTTGTGGTGATAGTACAGACATCGACAAACACCGATAAAATAAAGGTAATAAAAATACTATTATTTACCTATTTTTTACAATAAATTTATTTTATTGTACAAAGGTTAAAACTTTTTATAATTAATAAGGTTTGTATAAGATTTTAAATAGATTCTTTTGACTATTAGCAGTCAAATCTAAATTCAATTATTAAGCGGAAAGCGAGTCGATACATAATGAACTTAATGAAAATCGTTAGCTATCAACGTGTCGGGAGGTCGTTACGTTTCAAGGTTTCCCGTGACAGCCGGCGTGAGGCGTGAAAGTAGTCTCCGCGTCCGGTATCCGGGGCGCCTGCCACCCACATCCGGTACAATTCCCCCCGCTGTAACCTACCGCCCGCTACCCGCAACCCGCAATCGCCCGGCCGCGCCACGACTGATACCTCTTGACCGTTTCAACGTAACCTTAATTGTGTGACAACTGACAGTTTGTTACAACGTATTTTTGGTGTGCTGAAAGTTGTTTTTTAAAAACTTTATCTTATGTTATTGTATTACTAGACTTTTTATTATTTTTTGCCACGTTAATATAAAAATTAATACTCGTAGGAAGATACGAGTATAAATTTTTTCAAATTGCTTATGAATTAGATTCCATGATAGTATACATACTAATCAGGGATTCTAATTCAAAAGCAAGTTGACCTTTGTCACAATTTGTTCTTATTAACATAGTATTAGGATTTCAATCTGACATGTCGTTGACAATTGTATTCATGCCGTTATTTTAATATATACCTAAATAAATTACAAGAACACTCTGTTTGTATATGAATTAGATTCCCTGATAGTACCAACCCTGGTCCTTGGAAGTAGCAACGAAAATACGCATCGATTACAATATCGAATACAAGACATGTTTTTGTAATCGATACAATTAATACCCAAATGTTACATTTGATAGCATTTTCGTAATGACAAATACCCTATTCCTAGTTTATAAAGTTGCGAAAACCTTTCTCTGTAGCGTCGTAGCACCTCGTAGCGAGTGGCGTAGCAGGCTACGACGCGCTACAGCCTACGGGCTACATACTTCGGATAGTTCGGATATGATTAATTTTAAATAAATTACCGTGTATAAAATACTAACGTTTTATTATTTTAAAATATTTGCTAGTGAATATTGGAATATTAAAGCAATTCACTGAAGCGTGGAACATTTAATTTATGCTTTTTATGAATATTAAAACCTGCGTAATATTTGAGGGCCCTTCTGTTTCATTTTACGTTTTATAAGACAAAGATCTAAAGTACCGCCCGCGCCTTCGGAAGAATGTTAAGTAGGACTAGCGAAGTCTACCTTTCAAGTGCATTTCTCACGGAGCATAATGCTCCGACTATCGTCTTACTGTGCTTGCATGATATGCATCACATTATACGGGTAACAGGACGTATGCTAATGTAATGCATCATTCATAAAATACTTTTTCTTTGACTAAATTAAACGATATGTAACATGTAGCAGCTATGAATAATAATTAATACCGTATTTTTTTTTATAGGATTAACACAAACTCAAGTTGTTTACTTTTTTATATATGCTATTTACTCGTAGTAAACAGATTATCCAAATTTTTTTGTTTTATCTAATTTATGAAATTATGTCGGCATTCAAATTGTTAGTAATTAAAATGTTTTCTTACTAAATTGTTATATCTATGTCATTGAGTATCTTATTTATTTGGACTCAGGTAAACTTTTTTTATGTATGCCATTTAGTAAACAGACTATCCAAAAATTTTTGTGCGTTTTTACTTTGGAAGTCGCTTTAATTTTTATTTAATTTGTTTTTTTTTTTTTTATAATTATTTTTCTGCCTAAACTTTACATGAGCGGGAAATAATTATGTCAACCTAATTAATAAACCTCTATGGCGTTGGCGCTCAAGCCGGAGGTCGTGGGTTCGAATAAAAAAAAAGTTTTCAAAGTTCCTCGGTGATGTATGTGTATTAAATATGTATATAATTATATAATAATAGGTATAATGAAAATGTATAATAGGTATATAGTTCAAAAGTGTTACTTAAATATACTTCCCGTTGTCTGGTACCCGTAAAAAATTCGGGTAATTAGAACAGGGCCAGATTGGCGTATTGTGAAGCGTCCATACTTATATTGTCATTATTATACCGGCTAACATATCAGATTCCCTCATAGTATCTACTTGCTAATAACACTCCAAATACTAATAAATAATAAATAATAATTGTTGTTCAGTAACAATGTGATGCGGGTACAAACCCCGTATTAATTTCAACCGAGCCGAGTCAGTGAGTATACCACCACGTTATGGTTATTGGTTAGGGTATTAAAATATCATCCATCGGCTTTTCGATTATTTATATTTAAGTATATATGTATGTCACCGTAAAATTGTAAAAACAGTTAGATTGTATAATAACTAACGAGATTGTAAAAATAATGTCGAAAGATAAAAAACTATAAATTTATAATCTAACGAAAAATAATGTGTGAAATTATAGGCAGCATATTCGCGTCGGAAATCTATAGTTAGTATATATAATAAAACTGGTGAAATTGTAAAATGTTGATAACATTTTACAATTTCACTAGTTTTATTACAATTTATCGGTTTTTACAATTTTACGGTGACATACAAGTTTCAATTTATTCGGTATATTCAACTAGATAAAAATGTTACGGCATATATAAGCTGCTTACTTTGATTAAAGATTGAATCTAGTACAAAGTCGCATCATCTATTTTCATAAGGCCCTATGATAGATAAGCGTATCACATAATTAGGGAAGTCGATCCATTCTTAAGACGGCTCGTATGAGATAATATTTTGTAGAGATTCATGTATGAGTGTGCTATAAAAGTTGTATTATATTCATACATTTTATAGCACACTGATACACTTTTAAGTCAAAAGCCCTAAAAGGACTACATAATCCGGAATGCGGCGGGCCCATGCAAATTTCAGAGCACTGAAAATGGAACTCTGCGCTAATATAATAGAGCTGAAAATCGCACACACAAGTGTCGAGCCAAATGTCTACTAACTAACGGAAACGGAACCCTATGTTTTAACGGAACCCCATAAAATAAAAGTAGCCTATGTTAGACCTTATAACATCAGCTATCTGCCTGTTAAAGTCCCGTGAAAATCGGTCCAGCCGTTTCAGAAATTAGTCGGAACAAACAGACAGACAGACGGACAGAATTTATTTTTTTAAGTACCGAAAACGAGTATACTTTCATATGCAATAAGTGATAAGCTGTTAATTTTAAATTACAAAAACGTACTTCAATAAATAATATGTATAGATGACAGTTCAACACTCGACACTTTGATTAAAACTCTATTGTATTAGCGCAAACTTCTATTTTCAATGCTCTGAATTTTCTCGGGCCTTCCGGATTCCGGGTCATTATAGTCTCAGACTTAAGAAACTAATGCTTAAAAATCAAGACCATTTGGCGTGCCGTATAAACGAAAGAACTGAGCTAGGTGGTCACGTACTCCAAAAATATATGCCGTTTCAGCTATTTAATGTCAATGTTACTTTTTCGCTGTACCTGCGTTGCGGTATTTGCTGTCTGTCCCGGCGGAATTCGTTTTTGTTGAGTAATTTTAAATCTGAACGTCTACTGAACCTCCATTTAATATTATCTGACATTGTACGCAATACAATGATGAAGCCAACAGACAGGAAACGGTTAATGTTTTTGAAAGACATGAATGCTATTCAAAAAATTCTCCGTTCCAGAGAAAGATAAGGAAGGCAATGTGCAAATATAAATCCAAGTAATTTTAATATAACTAGACTTAGCCCGCGGCTTCGCTCGTGTAAAAAAAGTGTCCCACGGGAACCCTTTACTTTTTCGTGATATTTTATCACATATGTAGCCTATGTTTTAATCAGCCTAAACTACTACCATACCAAAATTCATCAAATTCTGTTTAGTGGTTTTTGCGTGAAAGAGTAACAAACATCCATCCATCTATCCTCACAAACTTTCACATTTATAATTATAGAAGTAAGATATAATGTGTATGTTATGTGGGTAAATCAATTTTTTAATAAACGGAAAAAATTGTAAAGTGTGCATTTTAAGAGCCCAATTAGACGAGGGTATAATGTGTGTGTTATGTAGATAAATCAATTGTTTAAGTAACGGAAAAAAATTGTAATGTGCAATTTAAGAGCCCAATTAGACGAGGCGCTCGACGGCCCAGCACCTGTTGATTTATAGCAAATTATGCTTTATAGACTTGGCCACGGCGTACTAATAACAATCACCAAACGGCCGCCGTATTACGTAAAAATAGCGATTAGCAAAAATCTTGCAGTCATCGCGCGATAGACGCGCAGTCGATTGTTGAACGTCAAATAAAATCGTATTACCTATGCGATCGACTGCTAATCGCTCGCTGTTGTGTTTGAATGCACTTTGCTTCATTTTCGCTTATTATTGCTAACTGACAGTTCAAATCGTATGCTCGCTGATTGCTTTCGCTTTGCTGTAAAAGTCATACGTAATACGAAAAATTAGACAGCATTTGATTTGATTGATTGTTTGTAGTTCCTCGATTGTTCGGTAGAGGCAGTACTGTCGCTAGGTTGCTTCTGCTAGGTTTTTGCAGATACGTAATACGAATTTGCGATTTTTGCGCAAAAATTGCGCAATTTTTGCTATTGCTTGGCTATTGCAAGATACGTAATAAGCCCGCGGTTGGGTGAGCGTTGTGGCTAGGGGATCGAAGACCGGTCATATTTTAAAAAACCGGGTTTTTCGGTCCCAGCCATCTTCAAAACCGGGTACCCGGGTTTTTTCGGGTATTTCGGGTTTTTTGTAGAATTTTGTTAGGAATATCCTAAAATTTACTTTTATCAGCTGATTTCTGTTGTTACAACGTAATACTGGTAAAATGTGATCCCACCATAAACATTTTCATGTTACAAAGTAATTAATAACTTCACAAACTCTACACCTTAGTCAAAATACGTTGCCTGACGAAATGGCCAAGCCACATAATTTGACTAAAGTGTAGAGTTTGTAAAGTTAGGCTTGTAGAGTTAAGGCGTGTAGAAACAGAAGTGCCTTGCCGGCCTTTTAGGAGGGAATACGCTGCCTTCTTGAAGGTGTGCAGGTCCTAATTTACCTAACCATTAGGCGACAGTTCATTCCAGTGTTTTACAGTGCGCGGCAGAAAGCTTTGGGTAAAGTGCACGGTGGAGGACTGCCACTCATCAAGGTGATGAGGATGATAAATATTTTGTCCCTTGGAACGGTGGCGAAAAGTTGCAGCAGTCCGAACAATTCCTCGGAGCACTCCCCGTAATATAACCGATATAGGATGCAGAGCGATGCTCATCTCTAGAAGTAAAGCCTGTTTGAAATACTATGGCAGTCGACAATTCGAGCGGCCCTTCGTTGGATACGATCCAGAGGGAGAAGCTGGTACTTTGGCGCTCCTGCCCAGAGATGAGAACAATATTCCATGTGAGGCCGAACCTGCGCCTTATAGAGTTGTAGGCGTGGGACCGGACTGAAATACTTCTTTGACCTGTTCAGAACACCAAGCTTCTTGGAGGCTAACTTGGCCTTGCCCTCCAGATGATATCGGAACTAGACCTCGCTCGATATGCTAACACCAAGTATTCCAATTTCCAATGTTGGAGGAGACAGTTATGGGTATGCTTTCAAAACGAGGACATACGACCATCGGTAACTTATTAGCGATGAACGCGCAAACATATATCTTAGAGGTGTTGAATTGGACTAAGTTAAGTCTACCCCATTCAGAGATCTTCTCCAATGAAATCTTAATTTGAGAGACAAGTTCGTTTCGACTCTCAATGACGTTTTGCCGAGAGATGTTCGGGCGACCTGTGTATGGCATCACCCGTACTGTCGTCATCACATATTATCATTGATATGCAGTATGAACAGGGCAGGCGATAGCACACCAAAGCTGTCTACCAAGATGCCAGGACTGTGCCATAAGCAGGTGAGCCGAAAAAGATGCGTTAAGACCGGTGCCAACTCTGGAGCACACATTTTCAATACAATGGGACGGATTCCGTTAGGCCCACTCGACTTTTGGGTATCATGGGAACGGAGAGCAATTCGCGCTGAGCGCTGATGGAACCGAATATTATATTATACCAAGTTATTAAGGTGCAAAAAATCGACGAATCTCTTCGAGAAAAGGTAATCTGCAGTGGCGAGGGGTTCCTATAACTCCATTCCTATCGGCTTCCCTTACCGCTTACCTTTTGAAGACCTTTATCCAAATCCCAACCTATTATATATGCTACGGCTTCCCTATGAAGTAGAACCAGCCTTTGCCACTGGTAGTCTGGTAGTACCCTAGCTCTTCGCTCACTCGTCCTAGCGGGGCGGGGGCACTACCGTGCCCCCAAATGTACTACATACAACATGGAAACATTATAACTATTATTCTAAAATTCTATATTGACAATCACAAGCCACTATAACGTTCGGTTTGTGACTGTAACTGTTATAAACTGTTGTAGAATTTCATAATGAAAAAAAGCTCGAAAAAACCGAAAACCGGTTTTCAATATTTTGAAAACCGGGTTTTGTTATAGGCCCGAAAACCCGGGAAAACCCGGGTTTTCGGTTTCGGGTAAAACCGGTCTCGATGCCCTAGTTGTGGCCTAGCCGATGAAGCTCAATTTGCTATGAATGAAATTTGTGATTCTTGTGGTCATATAAACGTCCGTGCCCTGAGGAGCTATGCGAGGTATTTTGTTTAGTATAATTTTAGAAGCGGATAGCTTTTTACGTAGCCCAATAACGTTGGGATCTACATAAACAAGAACGGTATCCGTATTATGTAAACATCGCGTTCTTCCGGCAATAATTAAATTGAGCGGAGTATTATTATCCCAAAGCTGAGAGAACACGGTCTACGCCTAACGTTTACCGCCCGCCAAGCTGATACGGAGGGGGTCTAGTTGTCCACAGTCTACCAACCGTACCCTACGTTCTTTATACTTTTTAACGAAAATTCTTAACAATTCATCTTTTCTTTTATTTACATATAGCATTATTTAGCTTCCTTTGTTGCCCTACTTGTGGCGTGATTAAAAAACTCCTTTGTTTGTTCGGAAAAACGAAATAACAGCTTACCCTAGAAATAATATTTTGTGTCACCTTCTTTCTTTTTAAACGACTTCCAAATAGGAGGCGGTTATACGTTCGGCTGTATATTTTTTTTTGTATGTTAGACGATAATATTATCATAATATAAAGATATTTATACGTGAAGCAAACACTTCGTATCCCTATTTACGAAAATTATGCATCCGGAGGAGTATGAAAATTGGCACAGTAAATTTTAAATGGAGGAGGGAGTGAAATGCACTATAATTTTTTATATTAATGCTTAAAAACATTAAATAAAAAAAAAATCCAAATCTTTTATATTGCTATAAAATTGCATGTTTTATTTTTATGGACCTCTGCTAAGGGGCCATCCATAAATAACGTCACACGTTAAGGGGGAGGTAGGGGGTCGACGAAGTGTGACATTGTGTGACAAGGGGGTGGGAGGGGTCCTAAATATTGTGACGTCACATTTCAAAATCTATTATAATAACCAGGGTTCGAGGATATATATCAATGGATATATATCATGATATATATCCGATATATATCAAAGGACTTTTTATGATATATATCAATACAAAATTGGTTTTTAAAATTTTATATTATTAGGTAATTTTTGGTTTCTTAAACTTCCCAAATGTAAAACATATTCCCTAATAGTAAGTTCTAATCCATAAATAGCAATAGCAACACTTCTGCCGGCAATAATGAATGAATGAATGAATGAATGAATGAATGAATGAATGAATATACGCGATATTAATCACCATTTTCCTAATTTAATTAATTGTTATTTTAATATTAATTTTCACATTTCCCGGTTATATGAAAAGTTCAAAAATGTACCATTTTTCACAAATAGCCTATACTATACTCGCAAAATCTGTTCTTAATGTGATCTCATTTTAAGTAAAACAAATGAAACTTTAAATAACAAAAGAAGTGTAGTAAGTAGATTTTAAAATAATACCATATCTTTTTAATTGCGGACCTTTTTTTTGTGTTCCGCTAAATATGCCGGTGTGTTTAGTTTATTGTCATTAAGTCCCACTGACACAAACATTGCGCGAAAAATAAAAAAAAAAAGGTTTTTTTTGTAATCTACGAAAAAAAACTGTTCTTGTAGCGACCGCCATCTAATAGGTACACATAATTAAAGCGCTTGCAGCGCCTCTCCCGGTAATTAATGTAATTATTTTACGATATAATATGTCAAATTATCTGGACCATTTCATGAAGTAGCCACGAGTAGTTAGCCATATCGATAAACGATTTCTTATCATTGATCTGCCCAGGCCACATCATGATGTGACCAATAGGCAGAGAAACTTTTCATGAAATGCGACCATTTCATGAAATTCTCGAGTATTTCATGAAGTGAGCAAATCTACGATATGGCTACGACATCTATACCAAATTTCATAAAAATCGGTTCAGCGGTTAAAGCGTGCAGAGGTAGGTAACAGACAGACACACTTTCGCATTTATAATATTAGTATAGATAACTATTCATTAAATGATGAATTTTTAGTCTGTCTTTACTTTAAACAAAAAACGTTATCAGAGCCAGGCTATGTGTTGAAAAAGCCGGCCCTTTTATATGAAGATTCGAGACTGATAGATTTTATGTAAATTTTCGGTTTTTATTTCGGACGATTTTAAGTACCTAAATAAATAATAATAATAATATAATAATATCTATGGACGCTTCACACCACGTCAGTCTGGCCCCGTAGTACTGTATCCGAAGAACTTAATACTTTTTATACTATACTTATATTTAAGAGCACAGAAAACTTTTTTGTTCCCTGGCGGGATTTGAACCCGCGACCTCCGGGTAACCGCTAAAGCGTCACTGCGCTCACCACTGAGCCACGGAGGTCGTCAATAAAAAATAAAATAATAAAAACATTTTACTTAGTTTTTTCACTATGTTTATGTTTGTTTATTCATTATGTTTTGACGACCTCTGTGGCTCAGTGGTTCATTGCGTTGGTGCTGAAGCCGGGGGTCGTGGGTTCGAATCCCGCCAAAGGAACAATAAGTTTTTCCTGGGCCATGGATGTGTAAATATGTGTATAATATAATAAAAATCTTAAATATATATATATATATATATATATATATATATATATATATATATATATATATATATATATATATATATATATATATATATATATATATATTTAAATCGACGAAGACTTCTTGCGTCCTTACAAACCACCACCCTGTAGCGTCCACTGTATGTGGCAAGATTTTACATGCTATTAATGCATATATGTGTAGTTTTGATCAGTATGATCTCAAGAGTCGACTTGGTATCGCGATAAATAATGAAATATTAATATTCAGCTTTGGAAATTTCCTGGTCTCTTAGTACTTCCGTTCACCACCAAAGCTATCCAGCACACAGTATATATCCGTATACTTCTATACACTGCATGGATGCTACTACTTCCGTTCACCACCAAAGCTATCCAGCACACAGTATATATCCGTATACTTCTATACACTGCATGGATGCTAGTACTTCCGTTCACCACCAAAGCTATCCAGCACACAGTATATATCCGTATACTTCTATACACTGCATGGATGCTCTTACCTCCCATCAATTTGTTCAAATCAATTCCGTATAATGCCCTACATATATTACCAACATTATGCAGATAAAGCTACACCCTTCAATCTTTTATGAGATTGTGATTCCGAATTACTGTTTTTGTATTTTTGTAAGAAGGGTTATGTTTTTCGCGCGTTTCTTGTATGTATGTATGTATGTTAAATAGTCGTCTTTTTGATTTAAATCGACCAAGTGTGTGTTAGTTAAATTTAAAAAATCTAAATTAAATAACTAATTTAAAAAAATAAAAACAACCCGACTGACGACCGACTTCATAATTTTTTTGTGTATGATTACTTTGGAAGTCTGTTTAATTTTTGTTTAAAAATAATAATTTTACAATTTTTTGTGACGTTTGTAATTATCGAATACGCGCCAAGCTTCTATTAGGTATTATAAATTAGTGTCCGACCGAGTGTTCGGTTTCGGTTTCGGTCGATTTTCAGCAAAAAAACGTGTTTCGGTTTAGTTTTGGTTTTGCCGAAACTACGACCGAAACCGAAACTGCATTCTGCATGTGCATGGAGTTCTCGGGCTGTGATCGGTAATGTTCGACGCTTTTTTAAATTCCAACTAAGCGACGCGCGACGCGCGACGCGACGATGACATTTTATAAGGTTTTGTTACAGGACATGATTTATTTAACTCCGTTGCATTTACTTGAGATGGGGTAAAAATAATAAAAGTAAGTATTTGATTTTACACATTTACAGTTGGTATACATAAAAAAACACTAACTCGCGGAATGTCTAAACGTCATTTTGAAATAGCTATTGTAGACCAATGCCGATAATTTTTGAAACAAAAAAAAAGTATAGTAGGATGAAACCCACTGGAAAAGGAAAAAAATTTAACAAAAAATAAGGAAAAAATAAATTACGGGCGATTTGAGGTTGGGAAGAGTAAGGGGGTGAGTTACAAGGGGTAAAAAACGGCTTATCTCGATTTTCGGCAAAACTACGAGTCCTATGGAAAAAAGTAAAATAGCAAAGTTATAGGTGATAAAAAGATCTACAACGTTTGTAGGTACTTATTTACAGTTTTTTCACGTAACTTCATAATTTATGTGAAAAATTCAACTAACCAAGTGTTTGTTCTTTTTTTATATTTATGTTATTACAAAAAAAAATCACGACATTTGGTGAAAACGTACCCGTGTGTTTCAAATATATTGTAATTTTTTTTATTTAAAATATTTATTTTTTCACCTTATTTTGACTTAATATCAAAAAATTAACCCTAATTTTCAGTCGAAAACTCTCACGTCAAAATATCTTTTTATTTTTTTATTTTAAAGTCGGTGGGCTTTTTATTCGTTGAAATCTCTCTTTTCTGATAATGTAAAAAAAATACCTTACCACAGTAAAAGTTCTCAAAAAAATGCAAAGAAAAGAACAGGTAGTAAGGCCCAGACCCGCTTAGCCCGTTCCCCACTTCTCTCTGAAATACCTTTTGATGGGCTAAAATTATCCGTAGGTCACTCATGTATTTAAGCTATCTTAAAATAGCAATAAATAAGCATCTATGGATATAATTTAAAGACGATTGGACAACTTACACAAAATATTGTAGATGAAGACATCTACAATATTTTGTAGATATCTTCTACTAAAATATTTTGTGCCTAGCTTCAATAAGAATTGAGGCTAGGCGGGTCTAGGTTATGTGAAAAAAATATAAATATAAAGTTTGCACGCCTCACACGCGTTTTATACTATAATCAGGAAACCGTAAGATGAAAAATTATCGCTTAAACAATGACTGATGTACCACACCGTCAATATATATCCTTAATTAGAGGCAATAATATTTTATTACAGTAAATTATAAACAGTTTATTTGGAATATTGATATTTTTTTTACATCCCTATCATTATCATCTAGTACAAAATAATTTATGTATGCATTACGAGTATGATACATCAGCATGTGACCCCTCTTGCCCCCATTAATACCGTATTTTGATGATTTTACAATAAAACAAGGTATGGTAACTACAATAAATATTTCTTAGTGTTTTGTCATTTTTTATATATTTATTTACGTTTTTTTTCTTGCATACGTTGCACATAAAATATATAATATGCATTAAATGAACAATATTATGTAACAAATATGTAACAAACAATATAAAAAAATATCGGCAAGCGGTACTGAGAAATGGGAAAATAATAAAAGAGAACGGGGAACGAATAAAACTGGTTATTCTATCAAAAAATGTTAATTAATATATTTTTAACCATTTAGAATTTAATAACGCCAAGCAACAGGGCTCATCCTTAGGATAAACGGAAACGTTTAAAAAAAGATTCAACTCATTTCATTGCCCATATTTTTCTTAATTTATGGAACAAACAGACCTACGGACAGCTTTAGTTTTTTTTTATTATTTCATTTTATATTACATAAATTAAATTAAATAAGTAAAAAGCAAAACAGTCTACAGTCATGTTTGAATTCCTAGTTGTAAAAACATCAATTTTTCTATAAGTTTATTATTGAATTTCGGGTATTTCAACAGATTTATGTTGTGAACTTGTCACAACGCGGCCTTTCGAGAGTAGAGCACACCCGAGGCGTGCTTAAAGGTGTAGATATTTCTATTAGGTACCTACAAATTTGCCATTTGACTTTTTCCATAGGACTTGTAGTTTTGCCAGAAATCGAGATAAACCGTTTTCTATCCTTAAAAACTCACTTCCTTACACTTCCCGACCTCAAATTGCCCGTAAAATACTTTTTCCTTTTATTTTTGTTAAATTCTCTTCCTTTTCCAATGGGTTTCATCCTACTATAAGTTTTTTTTTTTCACTTTTGACCATTTTCAAAGGTAAAAGCACTAGTCTATTAGGCTTACGAGGTGTTTGACTAGCTTGCATTGTGCCTAATTCGCTTAAGAACGACTTCAATTTAAGCCTGAAATTTTGTTCATAGATTAGAATGATGGAACGTTTGACCATATTTAACTGTCACACCGTTGACCGTACACGACAATGACACTTTTGCGATATTCTATTTTCTCATAATTATGAGAACGCCATGCTTAGTTAATAACGCTAACTCTCGTAACCTACTTCGCGATTTGATTTAGGTATAACGAGATAGTCGTTTCGTGAATTGGGCTAAGCTTAAAGTATTTAAGATCCGTTGTACATAATAATATAGCTGTTTTACAATAAACAATTGTAAATATTATAGTGCATTTTCGTGTTTTGCTCGCAACACAGATTTGTATAAATAAACTACTAAGCGGCAGTAAATCAAAGTCATGTTAGGACATGTCTAAGGAGGGTTCTGTAACTATCAACGCGCAATAGGCCTTCTTTGAATTACTGAAAAAGTTGTGGTCCGATTGCGCTCAAAATAAATTCTCTAAAAGGTTTTTAGCATGATCTATCAGCATACAAACTTTCCAGTTTCTATCTCCTATAGTTTAAAAATGCCAGTGGGGGACCAAATTATAAAACCACTTTGGAAGCCGATTACACGAAAATGGTTCTTTGTAAAAAAGTTATGTATGAAACCACACCTTTATTTTAGATCTTTTTTTTTTTTTAAATAAAATAAGGGGGCAAACGAGCAAACGGGTCACCTGATGGAAAGCAACTACCGTCGCCCATGGACACTCGCAACATCAGAAGAGCTGCAGGTGCGTTGCCGGCCTTTTAAGAGGGAATACGCTCTCTTCTTGAAGGTTTGTAGGTCGTATAGGTCCGGAAATACTGCTGGTGACAGTTCATTCCAGAGTTTTACAGTGCGCGGCAGAAAGTTACGCGAGAAACGCACGGTGGAAGACTGCCACTCATCAAGGTGATGAGGATGGAATAATATTTTTCGCGTGGTTCGATGGCGAAAAGTTGCAGGTGGTATGATTCCGAACAATTCCTCAGAGCACTCCCCGTGATACAACCGATAGAGGATGCAGAATGAAGCTACATCTCGGCGTAATTCCAAGGGGTCCAAGCTGTTTGAAACACAATGACAAACAACAATTCGAGCGGCCCTTCGTTGGATACGATCCAGAGGGAGCAGTTGGTATTTTGGTGCTCCTGCCCAGAGATGAGAACAATATTCCATATGAGGCCGAACCTGCGCCTTGTAGAGTTGTAGGCGTTGGTCCGGACCGAAGTACTGTCTCGCTCTGTTGAGAACACCAAGCTTCTTCGAGGCTAACTTGGCCTTACCCTCTAGATGATATCGGAATTGGACTTCGCTCGATATGCTAACGCCAAGTATTTCAATGCTAGGGGAGATGGTTAAAGATGTGCCCTCAAAACGAGGATGTACGACCATAGGTGACTTTTTAGCGGTGAACGCGCAGACTTGTGTCTTGGCGGGGTTAAATTTGACTAAGTTACGTCTACCCCATTCAGAGACTTTCTCCAATGAATTCTCTATTTTAAACACGACTTCGAAGTTCGTTTCGACTCTCGATGACATTTAGCCGAGAAATATTAGGGGAGCCGGTATATACAGCATCACCTGTACTATCATCCGCATAGTACAGGTGATGAATGCCGTTGGTCTGTAACATGTCATTGATATGCAGTATGAATAGGGTAGGCGATAGCACACAGCCCCGAGGGACACCAGCATCAACTGACTGAGTTTCCGAGATGATACTGACTGAATGACTGATATCTCATACGATGGAGTAGAATGAAACAATATTTTTCATGCCTATTTCACATGTATGGATGAGCCACCCCTTTAAAATATGAAATTATTATTATTTTATGATGTACAACACGGATCTATACACAATATATAACTTTACCAAATCTCTCCCATTTATGTTCAAAATTACAGAAGCTAGAGGGGCAGACAGAAAGAAAGACTAACTGACGAAGCAAAACTATAAGGGTTCCTTGAATACTATGGAACCCTAAAAAGACTGACTGATTAAACTAACGTTTCCTTTATTTTTCTCTCAAAACATGATCCTTGTACCTACGGAAGTTTCGGTTGCGGCCGAAACTGAGACCGTTGCCGAAATTCGTTTTCGGTTTCGGTCGTAAAAACCAGCTTCAGTCAGACACTATTTTAAAAAAAGATGATGATGATGATTACTGTAACGTACATAGTGGCATATGCTTGCAGTTCTTAAAACAATAATGCCGAAATTTCCAAACGCGTATCTTTAAAGACTGAGGAGTTTTGTTCAGTTCTTTTGGATCCAGGAAATACCTTCTTATTATACAGGGTATAATCTTATTTTTTTGGTAGCATAATATGCTTAAGATACTTCAGGAAAAGTCTAAATCACTATATTATATGTCTATATAAATTTTGAGGAGTTCCCTCGATTCCTCACGGATCCCATCATCAAGTTTCCATGTTAATGACAACAACAAAATAATTTTACAAAATGTAAGTCCATAGACGGTAGAGTAACGTTTAAAGATCACCGTGTTTGTGAAAAATACTAGGAGAAGTACCTTTTGTATCATCATAATGTAATGATGTATGGTGTAATGGTGGTGGTGATAATGATGATCACTTAATTGTCATGGAAGCATATGCTTGCAGTTCTTTAAACAACGCTGAAATCCCCAAACATGTATCTATAAGGAGTCAGGAGTTCTGTTCTGTACTTTTGGATCCAGGGTATACCTTGGCGCAAAATCTTAATTTTTGGTAGCATAATATGCTTAGACTACTTCAGAAAAAGCCGAAATCGCCATAAGTATCCATATAAATTTTGATTCCTCATGGATCCCATCATCAGGTCACCACTTTTTTTAAAACGGGACTTTGGGGTTATACCCTTTAGATCAAAAAAAGAATTTCGAAAATCGGTCCATAGACGGCTGAATTATCGTCTAACATACAAAATAATAATAAAATATTATACAGCCGAATACATAACCGCCTCCTTTTTTGGAAGTCGGTTAACAATATATGCGATGCAACCGCGCTGCTGGCGCTGACGACCGGCTCACTTCCCGCCCCCCGCACGCCCCACACCCGTGCACCCTAAAAGGCCCCAGTAGGATCTAGGCGGTGTACTGATGTAAGAAAAATTTTGGACGCAAGATGACGCTCGTAGAGAACTGAAAAAAACTTTTAGTGTATACTCAGGGAGACGCAATATAATCGGTAAACTAAACGCTCAATATACGGTACAAAATATACGCTTCTCAGTAGCGCCCTCGAAATTCCACGCGGCCGATGGCTGAACTACGAAATACGCTGAAAATCATTCTAGTGATGAAATTGAGTCCATGCCAATTTTTTGTCTATGCATTCTAATGATGAAAAGACACCCTTGGACGAAAAATGAGGGTCGGTTAATCTTGCGTCCGTATACCGGACGCAACAAGTCGGTCGGACGCGGCATCATTCGTAAAAATCGCCATGTAGGACGCAACATGATTCGCAAGATGCATATATATATATATATATATATATATATATATATATATATATATATATATATATTATAGTATAAAAGTATTAAATATACTTCCTGTTGTCTAGTAACACAAGTTCTTCGGATACTTAGCATGGGGCCAGATTGACGTGGTGGTAAGCGTCCATAGATATTATTATTATTATGTAACACATAATATGCAAATTAAATAAATAACAAAACAAAATAAATAATACAATAAAATAATAATATGGCTTTCATACAAAATGGATATATATCCACTTATATATATCCATTTTGTATGAAAATATATCAAAATGTTGATATATATCGGATATATATCATAAATATCCGATATTTTGATATTTATAATAAATATCGGATATTTTCGAACCCTGATAATAACTAAGTGTTAAAATACGAACTATAAACTTACTTTACGAAAACCTCAAAAACATATATGCCAGTTATAAATAATTTAAAGGAGTGGGTTCAAAGTCCATGGATTGAAGATTAGGTATTAAGTTTGTATATTTAATTTAAAGATAATTCTATTAATATTATTTTTTGTTTTGTTAATTTCTTTAATTAATATAGTCAATCGTTTTTTTGTTTTGTTAATTTCTTTAGTTAACTTAGTCAATCATTATTTGTTTCGTTAATATAATTAATCGTTTTTAGGGTTGCGTAATACTTAAGGAACCCTTATAGTTTCGCTCTGTGCGTCTGCCTGTCTGTATGTCTGTCTGTCCGTCTGTCCGCCTCTAGCTCCTGTAATTATGAATATAAATAGATGAAATTTGGTGCAGTTATAGATTGTGTATAGATCAGGGTTTCGGGATCATAAAAAAATAATAATTTTATATTTTAGGGGTGGCTCCCCATACATGTGAAGTGGGGATGAAAAATATTTTTTAACTCTACCCCATCGTGTGGGGTATCGTAGAATAGGTATTTTAAAATAAAGGCATGGTTTCATACGTTACTTTTTTATAAAGTTGACCATTTTGTTGGCCTCCAAAGTAGTTTGTAAGTTGGTCCCCCCCCCCCTAGCATTTTTAAACTATAGGAGATAGAAACTTGCAAATTTCCATGCTAATAGATCATGCTTACGAAAATTATTGTGAACCAAATCGGACAGTAACTTTTGGAGTAATTAAAAAAAAGCATATTACGCGTTTTATAGTTACGGAACCCTACTTAGACATGTCCTGACATGCTCTTAGTTAGGTTATTTGTTTTGTTAATTGTTTCATTTGATGTTAATTTTATTAAAAATAATTTAAATGGAAATAAAACTGGTTTCGGAACCAATATTTTTATTCAATAATTTCTAAATGTAAGTTTGCAAAATATGTGACGTCACACTAGGGAGGGGGGGGTCTCACAAATGTGACCAACTGTGACAAGGAGGGGGGTAGGGGTAAAAATCGTGAAATTCGTGTGACGTTATTTATGGATGGCCCCTAACATAAACCTAGCTGAAATTAAATTTTAAATTTTTTGTTCTTTCTTCAATTTTTTATTTCTCCTTTAAAACTTATAAATTATCCTTTACCTACCTACCTTTTTTTTTTTTTTTTTTCCGGAGGGGAAAATGCATTACGCATACCACCCAGGCGCAGGGGGGCACCCGAGTGGTGATGTGGGACTCCCGTATAGGCTAATGAGACCCACGGTATACCCACTAAAAACCACCCCCCCACCTTCCTCCACGCCGCCCTGTGACGGGGCCACGGGAACGATTAACACATCCGCGACCCCGCCGACGGCAGCCAACAAGCGGCTCCATCCTAGGCCCGAAGGCCCCAGGCGCACCAGATGGTAGGGTGCGCCTCCCTCCTTGGCCTCCACCAGTACTGTAGCAGACTCCCCCCGAGTCTGCTACTTGGAGGCCACGGATACCAGCCACCATAACCGGTACCCGGTGGCAGATCTGAGCTATGGTTCTGCCACCGACCACACCTCGGCCGCAGAGGATAGGGCAAGCGGCGCACCGTAATACCAACTTGCCTCTTCCTCTGCGGCCCCACCAATGCCGTTAACCATACGGAACGGCCCCGCCAGCTCGCAGGGGGGTAGGGAAAGTGGCACAACACCACCACGCCTCTCCCCCTGCGATCCCTCCACGGCCGCAGAAGATAGGGAGTACGGCGCACCGTAATACCGGCACTCCTCTTCTTCTGCGGTCCTACCTCCTAGCGCGTCCGCAGCGGACTCCTCCAGCCCGCTGGGAGCGCCCTCCTCGGGCCAGCCGGCGGCAAACAAGCCGGCCCTGGTTGCCTCTTCGCTTCACCGTGGGTGTCCAAACCACGGTTACTAAGCCCCACCGCCACGTCAAGGCGTGCAACCATCGGGGGGTTTACCTACCTACCTATGATATAATGCTATAATAATGCAACATTAATTAGTTAAAACTAAGAAGGTAATTCAGTTTTAAATGATATGTTCTACGATTTTTTACTAATAGAATTATTAAAAGTGTAATACTTAGTTTTGCATAAACCTTTTCTTAAACGCAATAAATTGGGACTATATTATTCAATTAACTTGAACAAAGTACGTTTTAACGAAAGGGTCCTTTGGGCTTTCGTTTAATTTAATTTGCCAATACATTGGCGCCACTCTAGTAGGCTATATGATACCAATATCGTTTACGATTGCTTAACAAAGGCTTGCAGGATTTTGTTCCCTCCATCGTAAATAATTTACATAGAAAAAAGAGGTATACTTTTTCTTATACCAGGTAATGGTAATGTTTCTTCAAATTGGATTAGATTTTACTTTTTGTTACACTCGTTTTTTGCATGTGTTTGTCACCGTAAAATTGGAAAAACCGTTAGATTGTACTAGTGAGATGCTGCCTGTAATTTAACACTATTTTTTGTTAGATTATAATTATAGTTATGAATCTTTTGACATATTTTTACAATCTCGTTAGTTATTTTACAATCTAATGGTTTTTACAATTTTACGGTGACATGTATATTAAAACTAGTCTGTCTCGCTAAAACTCTAGAACGGCTAGACCGATTTGGCTAATTTTGGTCTTGCAAAATTTTTGTGAAAGCTTAAGGAAGGTTTAAACGGTGAGAAATTATGGAAAAATACTGAAAATGAAGATTGAATTTTTCCATACTAAATGTCACGTCACTCGTCAAATCAAACGTCACTGAGTTCAATTTGCCACTTGACTGTCCAATATTTATAGGTTTGTTACACTAGCCTAACCTACATATCAGTGTATCACTACCTTTACTTTGTATGAAGATTATCATAAGTCATTTATTTCAATATTAGAAACCCAAGTGTGTCCACAGCTTAACTCCGCTGTACCGCACACGGTGCAAGATTTCAACATCAATTCGGGGGAAATATTCAAGTCAGCACAAGCGGCCACCACCGTGGAGGACCCGACCGTGGAACTCATTCTTATACTTCACTTCAGTAGGGAATCACTCTTAATTTGTAATAAGTTATTAATAATTTTGAATTTAAAATTGTAATATCTTTAATTAATAAAGTAATTTTTAAAATTTGCTTTTTTTTGGCAACCAAGGCTGCAACAATCGTTTCTGGTTCGTTCACTTTACTTGTTTGGTTTGTTTAAAAAAAAATCAGCTGGCCCCAGTAGGTTGATAGTTGTAGATGTAGGTGTAGATGTTAGTGCAGGTGTAGGTGTAGTTTAAACCCGTTCATAGGTAAGACAGACCAACGAGTGTCGGGACAGCTAGTAATGTGTATAAAATGAATGAAATGTACTATCAGGGAATCTTATTCGTTCGTATTATGTTGTCATAATTTCTTCGTATTATGTTATGATTTCAAACTGACATGACGTCATTACGCCACAAATAAGAGAACATAGATTATTATCACGAATGCCTGCTTATGAAATATATTCCCTGGTAGTTCCTGACGTTATCATCATACATTTCGTTATATTCACGTTATGTGTAAAACATAAAGCAACTGGCGTGGATAGATATAAACAACTCGTGAAGATATCACGACGCCGACGCCGCGCCCTGTAGTCGAGAGACGACCTAATTATTTTTATAATGGCGAAGTCATTTATGTAGAATTATTCGATATAGTGATACAAAGTAAATACATCCATATACTTTGTGGTGTCGAAGAATACTCCAACTTGTCAAACGAATAGATACGTGAAAGCTTAACCAAGGAAATTGAAACTATTCAGTCAGCTTTAATTTCTTTATTTTAAGTATCTCGTCGTTTGTTTTGAAAGTAAGGTCAATGGCGTATTCTGTCCCCACCCTTCAACATTCATGACTTTTGAGGGGCGGGGATGACACATCCCATGGAATGTGTCAATTTCTTCATTGGGATTTGGGTCCCAAAAAGGTTTAAAGGTCTAAAATGCCAGTTGCATGAACTATTGCGCTAAAAGTCAAAAGTGTGCGTATTACGTTTCTAAATTTTGAATTTTCTCAAAAGTGAGTGCCCGCGCGACTCGCGAGTTGATACGAAAATCTTAAGTTTAAACATTTGAGACGATAAATTAACTTCGTGCGCAGGTCCGACTCACTGGAAGATGTTTTTTCTCTCCGACTTATTTTGCAAAGCCGACTATACCATGAAAAAGACTTTTCATTTTTCGTATAAATATTAGCCTAATATGACATTCACAAATAATGTAGCTTTCCGTTGATAAAAAAAAAAACAACATTGGTTCAGTAGATCCAGAGATTACCGCCGCGCCGACCTCCACAAAAACTCACAAACTTTACCTCTTGGCTCTTTATAATATTAGTATACGTAGAGTAATATACCATGAGAAGATTATATTTTTATTTACGCACTAAAACTAAAGAAGTGTCACAACTAACATAATTGAATTTCGGTGGCGTATTTCCAGCACGTGTTGTTTCCGCTAAGACGGAAATAAAGTCACAGTTTTATTAAATATTCGAACGGGAGTAATGCGACAGCTGTCTTTCTATTCCCGGGTGTGGGGGAGCTACAAACAGTTTGCGCCATTGCTTTATGTTGATGGTGTTAAATACAACATCCAATAAACGATGTCTCATGTCAGCTATTGGGAATTCAATTTCAATACTATTAGGCAAACTTTATTGTGATTATTTTATTGCGACTATGACCAATTTCTGTCACTTAGGGCCCGTTTCACAATCTTCTAATAAGTGATAGCTTAGTTAAGCTTGCAGTTGCATGTTTTGTCTCTTGTTGACAAAACTACCGGATAAGCTATTCGAAGTGTCGAATGGCTTATCCGGCATTATAACCCCCTTACTAATAATCGCTGTATAAGCTTTGAATACAGTGTTTTGTTCACGTCACACAAGTGACATTTTTAATTCGATAGAAGGAGACAAAACACTGTATAACTATTCAAAGCTTATAATACAGCGATTATTAGTATGGGGGTAAGTGTATAAGGCGATTGTAAAACAAGCCTTATTAGTATTTTGAGTGACACAGCAATTTTACTTCAAGTAGTAATATTTTAAGAAAAGTCGAGAAAAAATATACGTCCTTGTAGAAAAGAGTTTCATCACATAAATACATAATATAGACTCAATTAGTATTCAACATTACTACTAGTACTAGAATGTAAACAGTGCTGTGGTGCATACGAAATTACCAAGTTATGAGAAATGCTTAGCAGTTAGCACGCAGTTTTCTTTGGAAGAAACTCTTAGAAAAACGTCTTATAAAAAACTGCTATACAGACATTATTAGATGTAATAGCTGTATTAGTTACAGAATAAACACTTTTAATTTTATTTCTGAATAAATTACATACTAGAGTTTCTATTAGATAAAGATCCATGTGGTGGTCACTATATCTATTATCTAGTATTATCAATCAATCTTCTTCAAATTTAGATATATCAATATTTTACATATTCGAGGATAATTATAGGTTAAAGTCAAACATAGTTTAAATTGTCGTTTTTAGGGTCAGGTTTCTAACCAATAGCGCTGATGACTAAATAAACTATCGATAAATTCACCTCAGAAATTGAGCATTGAAGGCATCATCTACATTCTAGAGGACAATATAAAACAATCATTATTTCATTCACTTCAAGGATTAAAACACTTTTATCTTAAATTGAGAAGTATAAGTTAAATAAGTTTAACAATAAATTTAAATCAGCTGCCTTACTCCCGAAACTGATACGATTTCGATTTACGAGTCTGATTCGATGTCGATTTTGATTCAGATTCGATCGTGATGCGTACTCCTGAACAAAATCGAATCAAAATCAAAATCGCGTTGAGATCGTGTGTTATCAGCGTCGTTAGCTGTATCCGGTCTGTGACGTCACGTCCATAGGGTAAACAAGTTACAACTAAGTGCAGTAGTCTATGGTAAAGATAACTAGAAATATGAAAAAGTTAGTTATTTTTTTACTTAAATACTATATAAAATATGTTTCTATAAATGGATTAGCCTCATTCCCTTACATTGGTGGGTATTAAATGGTTATTTTCATAAAAAAAACCGTGACCATAAACAATGATTCCAAAATTCCTGCTAATCTTTGTCGTTATGTCAAATATTGACAATGACATTAGTGCATAAAAAAATGTTGGGATCTCCGATCTGCGCGCGGGACTTATTTGAAAAGTAATTTTCGGTTTGTTAAAAGGTAATTATTTACTTTAAATTGATGGAAATCGGTTTATTCTATGTAAATAATATAATAACAAAAATACGTGTTTAGTGTTTACGATTAGGAAACAATGGCTCGTCCGTCATTTCAACAAATGGAAAGACTGGTACATTTCCTTGAGGAAAACCCTAACATAGCCAGGGGATATATGCGGACAAGTCAAGCCCGCCATAGCACAAAATTAAAATGGGAAGACATTGCCGTAGAGCTGAACTCCCTAGGAGGTGCCATAAAGGATGCCAAAGCATGGGCGAAAGTAAGTACCCACTATTTATTTACTTACTTAAAAATTGGACCACTTGAAAAGTAGAGAGAGACACAGAAACATGCTTCTTATCTAAACTTTTCTTTATACTTATATTGTAAAACATATAATTATGTGTAATGTATAACTAAGTAGTGCAAATATAGAAATATTGACATTTATATATAAATTATAACTTTTCAGGTATGGACTGACAAGAAATATACTTTAAAAAAAGTTGTTTCCAAACGGAACACCTCGGCTAGACGTACTGGTGGAGGAGTGGATGTTCTTCCACCTCTAACAGAGATGGATGAAAAAATAATTTCCATCCTGGGTGGCCCTGGCTTTGCACTGGGCAACAGTGAGCTTAGTGTCCCATTGGGTGTTCCAATTGTAAGTTTATTGTAATTAAATGTCAATATATTGTAGTTATAATAATATAGTTGTGTTTCATTACAATAAGATTTGAATTTACAGGAACTTGAAGACCCACAAGAAGTGGTTTTGATCGAGAATCTCCAAACTGATAATCCTCAAATTGAAACATCCCAACAAGCAGATCCCCTTCCGTCTAGTAAGTTGACAAATATATTATACAATCTACCACTAAAATAAAAAACCTCAAATAGTTGTGAAAGTACAATCTTTTTACTTTAGGTCCTACACGTAGTCCACCCCGACCTCGCCGTCGTGCCATAACACGATCCCGTTTGGATGCTGAAAAAGAACGCCTCGTCCGCATTGAGGAGAATAGGGTTCAGGCAGAGCTTACCACTGCTGCGGGCTGGGAGAGTGTTGGAGGGGGTTTGCATGCTATTGCAAATGCTATCATGGTAGCGGGTGAAAGAAGAGAAAGAGGCTTAGAAGCAATCGTCAACGCTATCATGGTAGTAGGTGCTAGAATGCAAAACCAAACACCTTAATAAAAATTTAACTGATTATAATATTAATGATTTATATAATATCTAAAACTTAAAAAGGTTTTTTTGTTGTTATTATGACTTTTCTTATTGTTAGTAATAGGTAGTTTTGATTAAAAAAAGTAAGAGAATTAAAGACTTGTTGTAATGTGTAAAAAGGTTTTTTGTTATTATTATGACTTTTCTTATTGTTAGTAATAGGTAGGTTTGATTAAAAAAAGTAAGAGAATTAAAGACTTGTTGTAATGTGTAAAAAGGTTTTTTGTTATTATTATGACTTTTCTTATTGTTAGTAATAGGTAGGTTTGATTAAAAAAAGTAAGAGAATTAAAGACTTGTTGTAATGTGTAATGCTAATGCTACATTATTATAATATATATATATATTAGTATTTAATCTAGTTGGTAGTTCACCTAGTTCCTGTAATTTTATTTCCAACACATTATTTACATTCTAACATACAGATTACACCTACCCAGTGTTATGGATATTAATAATTTATAAAAAATACTTGTGTATGTATAAAAGTGTTATTTAATTCTTATGTGACTTGTGAATTAAAGACTGTTATATAAAACCTTTGTTTATTTATAAAAAAAACACTGATAAGTAAAATAAACCTGAGGAACACTTTAGGTTTAATACTTTCCATCCAATCCAATATTTTTAAATACAGTTCATAAATCTATTTTAAAAAATACAAAGTATTGTAATATGCACAAAACAAAGTAACTGTGGGAATGTGTGGTGGCAAGCCCCAAAGGGAGACCTCCGACCGAGCGAGGTAAGTTGAAATTTTGCGTGACGTCCATATTATGTGGATGGCCCCTTAGTAGAGTGAACAACAGACCGGCAACAACTAGCTTGTGCTTATTTCTAGTATTCCTAGAAATACTCTAGGAATACTAGAAATAAGCACAACCCTCTCTTTTTGAAATGAATAGTGTTTTTTCTTAGTGCAAGTGTATTGAAGCACAGGGTGCATTGCAATAATATCCAAAATTCATATATTGAGAGATTGAGACACAACGGCCTAAATACCTATTTCTTTAAACATTTATTTCAGAGATTCAAAAGAGGATATCTTATAATTTATGAAAAATCTATACAATTAAATAAGATTGAAGTCTCTGTAATTTTAAATTTACAGCTTTTCACATAATGCCTAAGAAAGTAACTAACACTAGAAAGAAAGTAACACTTACTAAACTAATATTTTAGCGAGACTTTCACTGACAGATAACTCATCAACATAAAAAAAATATTTAACACCCAACGAAGTTGGCACAGGTCAGCTAGTGAGTGAGTCTAATGTCATTAATGTCTTCGGGTTGCCCAAATACTATGCACAAGACGTTGCCGTGCCTCTTGCCCTCGTCGCAACTCATCATTAGATTGAGACAGCGATGAGGGCTCCCCAGCAACAGCAACATCTGTGTCTTCATCATCATTTAGGACTTCCATTAAAGGCTGAGGGCAATTACTCTTATTGCATAGGTTATGCAACACGCAACAGGCATTTATAATTTTTGCTGCTGTGTCAGGATCATAATGCAGCACCCTGTGCCTCAATAGACACCTCCACCTGGCTTTGAGAAGGCCGATTGTTCGCTCTACTACATTGCGTGCAGAGCAATGTTTAGTGGTATAAAACTCTTCGGGACTTCCAGCTTCGGCATTTAAAATCGGTGTCATGAGATATTCCCTTTGAGGATATCCCGAATCACCTGTAAATATTAAAAACATGTTATAAATTATGATAAAGATATATATTTTTTTAACATTTAGTACACTAACATTTGTTACCTAGTAAATATGATGTTTCACCACTTCTCCCTAACGTTGAAAGATAATACTTAACCGGGTGTTGGTTAAAAATAAAAGAATCATGTGTGGCACCACCAAACGCTGCATCTACACTTAAAATATTCATGTCGCTATCACATATCTGCAAATAAATGAAATATGTACTATGTACCTTACATAATAATGAAAAATAAATTAAGTAAATAATAATAACATTATGTAGGTACTTACAATCTGTACATTTCTTGAATGGAAATGTTTTCTATTAAAGAATCGCTCCTCATTTTCCTTGGGCCTTATAATAGATATTTGAGTCCCATCTATACACCCAATGCAATTTGGGATTTGAAACTTTTCATAAAATCTGTGGGTATAATAATTAAATTTACAAAAAAGACTTCATTATAATATACAAATTGTACATACCTATTAGATATTTTTTTTTTGATATTAGATGTAATAACTTGACCTTAACTCACTTTCTTTTAATAACATTTCTTTCACTAATTGAGTTAGGAAATTTTATATATTTTAATAACATTTCTGGCGCATTTAGGGCCTTGGTCACATCCCTTATGGCTTTTGATACTGACTGCTGTGATAATATGGTCATATTACTCCTACCTACTATTCTTTGGTAACTTCCAGTACCATAAAATGATAGTGCTATCAAAATCTGCAACACAAATTATTATATTAGTTAGTATTAAGTATTAGGTAAATGTAAAGAATATAGTATAATATGAAGTCCTGCCTGCCTATGTGATTTTTTTACATGAGTTAGAGACAAAGCACCAAAGTAATTTAGGTATAGGTTATAAGAAACTTACTTTACACCTAATGGTAATATCACTTCGGCGAGTCGGTTTCTTAATATGTGGCATTAAATCTGTGACCAAGACCTCAAACAAGTCCTTTGTAAGGCGATAATTACGCCGAAATTCTTCGTCATCCATTTCCAACGCAATTGAATTATAGCGGGCTAACCTTTGTAAGTTTCGTCTTTCTCTAATGTCCATCCTATTTGCTTCTTCGAGAACATTAAAAAATGCTTGAAGCCGAGCCATATTAAAACAAAAACAATTAAAACTAGGCAAAAACACTAATAACAAGCAAAGTCGATCCTACAGATGATGCCTCTTTAGCTATCGCGTAATTTGACGTTTGTAAACGATCCAGCTATTCGATTATCAGTCGATTGATTTGGTCGGGAGTACCAACAATTACGATCTAACGAATTTCTCGATCCTGGTTAGTTACAAATTGAGCCACCGCACGATCGTGCGCTAGTGTAGGTGTCGGGAGTAGCAAAAGCTATTGAGATCGAGCTGATACGATTCTCGATTGTGTCGGGAGTAAGGGGGCTGAACCTTCATTAGTGAATACGTCCCTGTTACCGGTGCATATTTTACCGATGCAATGGCGATATTGAACTAAGAAGGATGGGCGGGGGCGCTCTATATCAGGATCTAACTACTTGCCGGCACACGTCAAGTAGTTGTTAGTGAGCGACGCGCGACGCACTGCTTGGTAGTTGGTGCACGCACGGCGACGCGCGCCTCTCACGTGCGATACACAACGGTATATTTACATGTTTCGTGTTTACCGACTGGTGTAAAAAAACTCTGCATGTTTATTTAATGTCTATTATGTAAAGTTTACATTCTACTGATTTAATAATGTGATAAAAAGTGGTGCATAGTGTGTAACGAGACGTACAAATCTAGTTCTATTTCCGGCCCGGGCGGCGCCTATATTCCTTAAGGCGATTTATTTAGATCAAAATCATGCGTGAGCTCAGCCGCGGTGGCTCACTCGTAGCGAACACCATCGCGTCTCTACAGAATCGAGCCGCCGCCGGAAACAAAAGTAATTCTACGAATTCGCAAACGAACGACAGAAATTTAAAGAAGCCTTTAAGAAAAATCTGCGAGGACAACGACGAAGATACCCCGTACAGGATATCGGCTGCGAGCGAACGACCCCTGTCTACGGCCTCGGAAGCTTCGGAACGCGACTCGGCGTCGCTGCAGTCGAGCGAGGAGCCACCCCTAAACGAGAGTACGTAATTGACGCTCTATGAACGAATCACTGACGTAATAGTACTGGATCGCGGCCAAATTTAAAATAGAGATACGTCGGTGACTCGTACTGAGAGCTTGTCGCACAGTGTCATTTACGGGAGGCCTCATGTCCGACCGCGAATTTCTTACGGAACCCCTGGACGAGGAGGAGGAGCGCACGGCGGTCAGGTACCTCCACCCCGCCGTCCGCTCCTACATGTACTCGCCGATGGGTAGGTCACACAATGTCGACCGTGAGGCTTCCCCCGATGACGCGTAAACTCAAGCGTGCTATCGTGACAGGTGGTGATTCGGATAGTCCCGATGAAACGACAGTGAAGTGCACCGTGTGGACGGACCGAAATGCGGTTCCGGCTCGAGCCGACTCCTCGGACTCCGACACTTCGAGCAGCCAAAGCGATTCAGAGGAACAAGAATATGAAACGGGCGGCGGAGAAGCCGATTATCACACTCTGACGCCGAGCAGAGGTGCCGCTAATACGACGCATTGCAACGATGATTTTAGATGGGTGCCGACAGGAGAAATAGTGGACGATAATAGTGAGCCACCCCTGATGGGTTCTCAAGTGGATTACTCGGCGGCCAGCCTCGAGCGTCGCCGACGGACGTCAGGGTCGCGAAATGAAAGGGACAGAAAGAGTAGGTCGTCCACGTCGGCGAAGCCTCCGCAGCATCCGTCCAGCGTCCGGGCCTCGCCTCGGCCCCGACGCACCAGGAACGAGGAAACCCCGCCCGACTTGCAGCGGAGATGGAACTCGTACGAACACTTTCGTTGGCCCGAGAACGGGTGGTGGCCTCCGATGTGTTGGTGCCACGGCCCGCCGCCGATGCCCCCTCCGTGCTACATGCAGGACCGCACTTGGCCCTCACACCCTTCGCTTCCCCCGTTATCCACGCGGTCGAACAAGGTACGGCACAGTAATATGTCCCAAAGTGTTTCTAAATAGTGATCTACTAAACTATGTAGTTGGCTATCGTATTATCTAAAATATTTTGTTCACTTTAATAATAATTATGTGTCAATTTTAAACAGGTGTTTCCATAATATTCTTACATATCTTCTTATCTTAGAGCACTAAACCAACTTCGTTCAGCATGTCTAAAATGTGAAAATAGTTTAATCTACGTACACTTTAGTGATATATTTACGAATTCACAATTTGTAAACTATTTGTGTATTTTTAAGGTTTGTGAGTTGTGACAGTAATTCTAATTCATCGAGAAAATAAAAGATAAATAATGATTGACGCTAAAAACATCCGTAACACATTAGTGGTTTCGTATATTATATTTCTATTACCTAGTAATCGACAACCATGTGACTTTAGAAATTAAGGACAAAAAAACCAACAGCTTATAATGATGACTAGTGAAGTTGTGAAGTAAATAGTAATGCATAACTCAAAATTGAATCGCTACCTAACAATGCTGCGTCCTGTCGCGTCTCGAATTTTCGATGTGCTGACCCTAAATGTATGAAAGAATGTTAAAAGGTTGCGAGTTGCGACACGCCTATTTTGTAAATAATGTTAATAAGGGTTACCAAACGGGACATATTTATTTGGCTAAAAGTTGTCGCTTGCGGTAACCAAATATTGATTGTTCTGACTGGCGATTGCTAACTTGCTGTTGCTCAGCCAAATTGTCAATATTGTTCGCTACGAACGAAACTGCAATTCAAAAACTATTTATTAGGTAGTAGGTACACCTTTCCTTTTTACCTCTGTGAAAAATGAAAGGTGTTCAAGAATCAAGCCAATAGGTGAAAACGTACTCATTACGTCTCTATATTTTAACTTCAATAAATCAATCAACTAATATTTAATTACACGTACCTACGTTATTATTTATTATTGAACAATGTGATATAACGCTTGCGATGTGTTTCGCCGAGTGTGAAAGTATCGGAGACCTAAAAACTGGCCAAGTGTGAGTCGGAATCGCGCACGAAGGATTCCGTACAAAACGGCAAAAAAAAAAACATGTTTGTTGTATGGGAACCCTCTATTTATTTTATTTTGTTTTTAGTATTTGTTGTTGTTATAGCGGCAACAGAAATTGAAATTTCAACTGTCTAGCTATCACGTTAAGAAGATACACCCTGGCGACAGACGGACGGACAACGAAGTCTCAGTAATAGGGTCCCGTTTTTACCCTTTGCGTACGGAACCCTAAAAAGAAGGGTGGTTAAGACCAGAAACATAACAACTCCTCTAGTCTCTCTGGTGATATTCACGTCCGCGTCGGTTATCCAGTATCCTACTATTAGGGAAACCGTTTGCACGTTTGTCAGTTTTTTTCCCATAAAGAATATTATGGTACAAGTGGTTACTTTATTTACATTCTCACTTTCTTGCTCTTTGCAGAATGATGCAGAAGACAGAGTGCGGAGGTTGGAAGCTGACAAGGAGAGTCTGCAGCTGCAGGTGCAAGTGCTGTCGGAGCAGATCGCGGCACAGACGGAGAAGATGGCAGAACTGGAGCGGTCGCTGCACGACACCAGGCAGAGACTAGATGACACAGAGCAGAGGCTGCAGAAGGTACGTTTCTGATCGTGTGCATACGTATTATTATGATTATGGCATAAGGGCCATTTTCACCGCGCGGTTTTTAATTTTCGCATATCTATTGTATTATACACATAATATTTTTATTTATTGGCTTTTCGAAAAGAACATTATAAGCCAGAAAATATTGTCATTGCAATGGCATATCAACGATCAACCGTTGACGAAATACAGTCTTAACTGTGATACAGTCATCACAAAAGTGAAATTGTTGGAGTGCATTCAAAACGCTCTATACAAAAAAATATAGCAGGAATGACAACCACTGTGCGGACAGTCCCTTAGGTTACCTATTTGACTGTTAATAATTTCTCTATTTGTGCCTTCCATTCCTCCTCCTTGGACAATAATATGCCGCGGTTAGCGTAAGATAGTCGAGGAGGGGTCAAAACGGTACACTTATAACATAGTTGAGGAAAAATATTTTAGTAACATTTAGTAGTAACTAATAATAAATTAAACAATATCTTTACGTCCGCGACAGTGGCAACTAAAAAAAATGTGCACCTTGTGAAACGTCTTGGATTGCTCTAGAAAATTAATAAAAATGTACCTCGGATGTGTTAGATTAGTCGTATCCTGGTATTTGAAACTAGGCAAAGGACGATAGGCCAATATAGCGTAAGTGGTCTAGGACTTGTTAGCATTCATACGGGCTCGGAGCTGTAACCCAGTGACCGGCCTGACATAGAAAAGACGTAACTGTGAATCGCGAATTTAATTGCTTGACCGTCATATAATATGGCTAATGGCACGATTATATTCGTTTGACAAAACGGGATTTTAGATTGTGTACTGATTCAATGTACTCTATAAATATAAACAAACCTCAACAAACATTTATTTAAATGTAACTAAGTTTCTGTGAAATAAAGGAATACAATGAAAAATTAAATTGGTCAAATTTCCTTTTTTTTACATTTTGATTACGTACATTGAATCGCAGCGGAGTAACGTCAAAAATAAGCAAAATACGCACATACTGTAATACTGTTACAGCCTCATTAGTAAAAACTCTCTGTTCCTGGTCTTACTCAACACATGCACTGAAGTAGCTAATTACTAATACTACATTCATATTCAAATTCTTTATTAAACACACATAATAACATACAATAGAATAAACATGTAATATACATCACATCAATCTAATCCCATGCTAAGTTAAGCCTTGTGTTATGGCAATCAGACAACGGATAGAAGAAGAAGCAAGAAGCAACATCGGTTAAAATAATAATAACTCCCCACCGATTTCGGTGACGGTGGCCGGTTTCATTGAAACCAGCCCAGTTACGCAGGAGTAACTTTATAGTGCCCAAGTGTGTGCGCAGTACACAAGAGCACTCTCTCTCTTCCTTTACTCTCATAATCCAGTGGGACGGATAACCGACACGACTGACGAGAGATCAGGCGCAGGTCCGACTTTTTACATGCCCATCCGACGCATGGATCATCTTACTTGTAAGACAATCAGGTGATCAGCCTGCATTGTCCTAACCATACTTGGAAACAACGTTTTTTGTTGTTCCAATGCGGGAATCGAACCCACGACCTCCGAGTCGAGAGCCAATGCTCGAACCACTAGACCACGGAGGCTGTTACTCTCGGCTCGGTTAAAATAATGTTATTAATAAACACGAAGTAAGCTCTCATTTACAAAGCACTTCTTCTCTTTTTTACTTGGGGAAATCCTTTGTGGTTTCCCGGCGAACTGGGGAAGTTGTGACGTCGCGCGTAAAGTACGCACCCGGGGATACCGCACTTAAGCCTGAAGGTACCTTCTCCTCCGCTTGGTGCTGGGACGCCGGACCGGCAGGCTGATTATGTATCTTTAGCAGATAGTTTGCAGACGGCAACCGGTCGCGTAGTTGTCGCGCGATCGGTTGCTAATCGCTGAAAAAAATCGTATTACGTACGACTGTTGCTCTGCTGTTGTTCGACAACTTTTATATGCATTTTTAGCGGTATAAACAGCGCCACTAGCAATCACGTAGCGATATGTGGAACTATATACTGTTATGAAGTATCAAGTGTTTTGTTTACACAATGGAATCTTTTCCGTTTAGACAGTACTTTATGTGGATGTAGAATAGCACACCATGCTGACATTTCAGCGTAATAATCTATTGTACATGCCTATATAATTAGCACTGAGTAGAGATGGCCGTTTAAACGCAAAGCGTTTAAAAAAGCGTGCTTTAAAAAATAAGTTGAAAATTCGTTTATAAATGTAAGCATTTAACACTTATTCTTATCGTTTATAATTTTATATCGTTTATAGTCATTAATCATAAGTGTGGTATGAGCAAAGAAAAATAGTTCTTATGACAGCGCAATAAGAGTGAAAATTCTTTAATGTAGCTCATCACTTATTTAACGTTTATAGTCATTAAGCCATAAGTGTGGTATGAGCAAAGAAAAATAGTTCTTATGACAGCGCAATAAGAGTGAAAATTCTTTAATGTAGCTCATCGCTTATTTAAAGTTTTAATAAACAGGTTATTTTTTGTACTTATAACTTAAATATTTTTTCATGTTTAGTCGCTTTTTGTTAGTTGCGCAGTGCGCTTTGCGGGTTGACGAAAACACGTTATATTACGTTACGCAATAATTCGTATTTTAATCGTAATAGTGGTGTTTTGGTGGTTTATCGTGAACTTTTAATAAATATAATAATGGTCCATATGGACGTAATATAAACCTTTCGTGTAGTGTTTTAGTATTAAGTTTTTGTCGTAAGTACTGTTGTATATAAAAATGACGACTAGGCGTAGAAATTTGAACAGTAATTTATGGATTAAAAACTTCGAAAGTAGAAAAAATTATGTTTTTAAATGTTAACAAATAAAATAAAAGAAAAATTTAATGAACACTCAATTTAATAAGTATTTTTCACTATTAAATTGATATTAAGCAACTAAGCAGTTAACAAAAACTGCTTTTGAATATTTAATAACGGATAAGTTAACTTTTTATTTTAAGCCGTTTATCACATCTCTAGCACTGAGCACTAATTGCCTCACTCCTTAGCCTTACACTACTGCAAAAATCGAAGTATACCTATGAGTATACTTAACCTAACAATCACAGAAACGCACGATATTTATCATTTCTTGAATGTAGCATACTATAGAACATACGGATACACTACAACATATAATTCTCTTTACTTTAACGACGATAACACTGCCTACATAGATTTATAATAACAGCGATCTTTCAACAACAACCTAAATGGGTTGTCGCTCTTTGACAATTGAAATTGCTCGCCGTCTGCTGTCGCGTTGCTGTCAAATGTCATACGTAAGATTTTGTTGTTACAAGGAGAATCGATTGCATTTTTACCCGACTGCCGGGAGGGTTATGTGTTTAGCGCGTATCTTGTATGTATGTATGTATGTAATATTCTTTATTACCTTGTATCTTCAGAACCGCTAAACGGATTTTCACATTTGAGGTATCGTTAGATTCGTCTTAATAGCCCAAGTGTTCTTAGATAGGTGACATTAAAAAAAAAAACAAAATGGCGGATGTTTGACGCCATGTTGTGAGGTAAGAAAAAAAAAATATCTACCAAGTATATCGAGTGGGGTATCAAAATGAAGGATTTTAAACACTGATTCTAAATATGTATATAACTTGCAGTTTTATATTAAGGGCCCTATACGGCAATCGAGGGTCGGGAATATAAGAGAATTATACAGAAAAAGATACTCCACAACCTTGAAAAAAATCATACGCCTAGTTAATGAATGTAACTAGCCGCTAAAACATTCGAATTTAAGATAATATTTATGGATAAGTGTAAAAAAAAATCTGAATATCACTGAAAACGTGTAAATCGCACTCCCGTATTATAATAACTGAGTCGTAATTATCAAGAATTATTAAACTAATTTTATCAAATAATAAAGTTAAAACTATAAAGAAGTAGATGAAATATTTATTTCTTAGTAAATATATTCTTATTTTGTGTTAAGAAATCATAAACTTGCCCAATTTTTTCGCTCAAATTCTTCATACAAATTACTATGAACTGGCGAGTTTCCACAAATACAAGTGCGAGCGCCCGCTGCGGTCAGTACGCCACGCAACTCCGAGGAGAGAGCACGTCGCTTTACGCCGCATCCACAGATCGCGATCGAACCACAGTATAATTAATAATAATAGTAGGTACATTTGTTCTGTTGAGCAAGTAAATATTTTTTTTGGAACGAAGTTCCTTATGGCGCGTTGCAAAAGGGAGACGGAAAAAATTTTGACCCCCTCCAATAGCCTTCTCACGAAACCTTCCCCCCTCCCCTCCCCCTCCCCCCAAAATCCCCTCGAGGCATATCTCAGTCATCTGGACCCCTAGACCCCCCGAGTGAGGTCATTGGAATCGGGAGAACGAGCCCTATAATTTGGCTCCATCAGATTCCCTAAATACCTCAAAAACGTCAAGACACCCCCCCCCTCAAAAAAATTTTTTGACCCCTCCAATAGCCTTCTCACGAAACCTTTCGAAAATTGTTTTTGGACTTGTGGAATGGATTTCGATCAGGACTAGTGACTCGACTTAAACTCGCGACAGGTCAACAGGACAGAACAGGACAGGAAAATGCGGTCGGCGTTGTGCACTAAGCATGTGTCGTTCGTTCAATTTCCGCGAACCAGTTTTGAGGTTTTTAGGGCCATTTTGAAATTTAACGTATGGTGAAAACACTATTGAGAAAAAAAGTGTCTCCAGTTAAATGGCCCCACTTTTGAGATTTTTGGGGCCATTTTGAAATATGACGTATGGTGAAAACACTATGGAGAAAAAAGTGTCTCCAGTTAAATGGCCCTACTTTTGAGATTTTTGGGGCCATTTTGAAATTGAAAATACTATGTAAAAAACGTGTCTCCAGTTAAATGGCCCCACTTTTGAGATTTTTGGGGCCATTTTGAAATTTGACGTATGGTGAATGGGGCCATTTTGAAATTGAAAATACTATGGAGGTGTCTCCAGTTAAATGGCCCCACTTTTGAATTTTAGGGCCGTTTTGAAATTTGACGTATGGTGAAAACACTATGAAGAAAAAAGTGTCTCCGGTTAAATGGCCCCACTTTTGAGATTTTTGGGGCCATTTTGAAATTTGACTCTCGAAGTCTTTGGGGTATTGGTGACGACTATTGGTCTGGTCAAAAAATGTATGGTGTTGGGTTGGGACACTTCGTCGATGGTACCTGAAGGTTTACCGGTTCTGCTAAGGAGCAGCAGGCTTAGCATGCACATCGCAGAAACATCGGAGAGTCGACAAAATGAGAGATTGAAGAAACATTAATACCATTTGTAGCAAAATAGGTCTTATTGTAAGGCAGCAAGGTTGATGCATTGTCGTTTGGAAACAATCTTTCTTTCCTTCCCGAATTTTCTCTTTCTTTTCTCACAGAAGATTTCCCGACAGCCATTTTAAAACTAGATAATATGTCTGTTTAGAAATGTTGATTTCTATTGGCAACCTTGTCGCCAAGGATTAAGAACTATTTTGCAACTCACTATTTGGATAAAATATTTCTTCCTTAAATTTATTTCTTCGGATCGCCATGCTAAGCCCGCTGGCTGGTGTTCTTGAAAATTATTATACGAGGTATGTGCATGCGTGCGGAATTGCGGATTTAAGCCGAAACGCGGCACGTTTGTATGCAGATGGTTTACTGTTCTTTATACTGTGGCGCGAGGCTCGATCGTTGTGAGAGTAGCGCTAAAAACCTAAACTTCGCGCGGCGCGTCTCCGAATACGGTCCTTAAATATAACGATAAATAATAATAATAAAAAACAAAAACCCGCCTGCATAGATAACTACAATTCAAAAGCAACTGAAAAGACTGAAATAAAATAAATAATTAAAAAAATATAAAAACCCGACTGCAAAAAAGACATATACCTAAGCAACGCACTAAAAAGACCGAAACAAGTTTGAGAAAACTGACTACACTATGAGCTGAAACCCTAAGTGAAATAATTGACGTTATGTTTGTTAGCAGGCGGGGCCCATATATTTTTGTATGATTTATAATTTGCGAATGGGTCCCGCCTGCTACCAAACATAACGTCAATTATTTCACTTAGGGTTTCAGCTCATAGTGTAGTCAGTTTTCTCAAACTTGTTTCGGTCTTTTTAGTGCGTTGCTTAGGTATATGTCTTTTTTGCAGTCGGGTTTTTATATTTTTTTAATTATTTATTTTATTAGTTCCCTAATTGTTCGCTAGATCGCGATACCATCCATTGTTTGCTGTCGCGTCGCTATTGCTAATACGTAATACAAAAAATATGTTTGACAGCTATATTGTACAATTTACGCCTGTCGCATTGCTGTTGCAAGATACAGAATCAGCCTGCCGACTAACATCGACGGTTAGCTAACATCGAGATGCGACCCGGCGCTGCATTCTTACGATGGTAGATTCAAAATTGAACCTTATTCACTACTCCAGAAGATACACACTTCAAACCATTTTACGTAAATATCTAATAACTCTACAACCTAGAAAAAAGCTTGTATGTTCTTGTTTACACTTCACAATAATTAAATTATTTTAAAAGCTTTGAATAATATATAACGGAATAACGTAAAAAGGTGCCTTATAAGTTATAACCTAAATTGGATTCTTCTCCAACAATAACCTTAGGTAGCTTATTGTTAGAGTAGAATAGACACGGACAGAAAATATTCTTAATTCTAGGATATTAGAGCTATTTTACTTGAAGGCCTATATTTCTATTCAAACAACTTTTGTTATTGTTGCTGCCTAAGTTTATTTAATATATAAGAAGCCACGACAGCCTCACAATCAAGTATTGTCTACTAAAGACAACATCACAAAATGAGAAAATTTCATAAAACATTAACGGGGAATCTTCGAAACAGCTGCATTTTATATAAAAGCAGCATTCATATTTTTATGAATAGTGATTCACTACTCTACTACTTAGCCTCTAATTATAGTGGCTAAGATTTAGAAACCATTTTAAGAGTTCTGTAGTACTACAAGGAACCCTTATAGTTTCGCTCTGTCTGCCCTTTTAACTTATCTAATCTATACTATCTATACTAATATTATAAAGCTGAAGAGTTTGTTTGTTTATTTGTTTGTTTGAACGCGCTAATCTCAGGAACTACTGGTTTGAATTGAAAAAATCTTTTTGTGTTGGATAGTCTAATTATCGAGGAAGGATTTAGGCTATATAACATCATGCTAAACTCAATACGAGCGGAGCACCAATCAAGAATGTTTCAAAATCGGGATTTTTTTCTTCCTTTTGATAGCTTTCGCTGCGTACGCTGCGGAAACAGTTAAAGTTTAGCTAACATTTTGTATGAAAGAATTGTTTTCCTTTAAAAATTCTAACCAAATATATTCTAAAATTAAGCATTATTTTTGAGCGTGTTTTTATAAAGATAATATTAATCCTTATCCAAGTAAATACGTATTCATTACAAGCATTTAATTTAGAAGAAATTTGCCTTTACATCATTTGATTTCAATGAGTGTTTTAGAAGATATCGCAGTAATAAAATAATCAAGCACGCAATTTAATGTACGCGCGGCGGCATAGTAATGGGCTTCTCCTTCTACGTAAATGAAGTCGCGGGTAAATTTTAGCGATATCCCAAAGTAACTGTTCGGTGTTCCACGCGGACGAAGTCGCGGGCAAAAGCTAGTTATGAATAAAAATTGACGCAATCCTACTAATATTATAAATGTGAGGATGGATGTTAGTTTCTCTTTTACGCTAAAACTACTGAACGGATTTCGATGAAATTTGGTATGGTAGTAGTTTAGGCTCTGGATTTTAAATCTGGCATTGGCAACTTTTTATCCCGAAAAAGTACAGTGTTCCCGAGGGATACTATATTTTCGGAGCCGCGGGCAACAGCTAGTTTGGTAATAGTTACTTCTGGAGTTATCTTTGTACGAAAATAAACTTTAATTAAATAATTTGAATACACCGTATTATTTATCATGAGAGTGTATTTTTAAAAGCGTGGGCACTGGGCAGAGTATTCCAGTATTCAACATCGGTCTAAATTCTAAAACAAAACGATTTTATACCTGATCCAAATATATAATAATAATTTAAAAAATTTAAAAACCCGACTGCGTAAAAAGTGAACCAAACTAAGTACATAATTAAAACTGAAAAGAAAAAAACAAGCATCCGGTGGTCTAGAATTCTATAATATATTATTGAATTAATACTATTGGAACATAACAACTAAAAAGTCAGGATATCTAAGTGCTTGTTTTTTTCTTTTCAGTTTTAATTATGTACTTAGTTTGGTTCACTTTTTCGCAGTCGGATTTTTAAATTTTTTAAATTATTATTTTTTATTTTATACTTTTTAGTTATGAGTACCTAGCTAGCTATTTACCAGACTGGATTTCCTATCAGCATCAGTACTATATCACAATTGCACTGGAATGTGAGAATGGTTGTTACGCAACTTTAAATCGATATAGATCCTAAACAGTCAGTCAAATCGAAAAATGTTGAGAGAAAACTAACAATGATTTTGAAATACCTATTCAACGATACCCCACTTGATATAGTTTGTTGACTTTCATTTTTTTAATTTTCACAATATGGCGTCCAGTAGTCGCCATATTGAATTTTCACCAACGTCATGTCTTTAGTGACACTCGCCGGACTAAGAGGAATCGATTGACGTGTGAATCATAAAAATCGGCCCAGGCGTTTGGTCTGTATAGTGCTTCAAAGGAACATACATACATACATACATACATACATACATACATACATACATACATACATACATACATACATACATACATAGGCTGATAAACACATTACCACTCCTTTGCGTCGCGCAGTCGGGTAAAAAGGGGCATTCTGACGACCTCTGTGTCTCAGTTGGTTGAGCATATTGGTGCTCAAGCCGGGGGTCGCGGGTTCGAATCCCGCCGAAAGAACAAAAAGTTTTTCTGTGTTCCTGGGTCATGGATGTGTATTAAATATGTGTATAATATAATAAAAATCTTAAATATGTGTATAGTATAAAAGTATTAAATATACATATTTCCGTTGTCTGGTACCCATAACACAAGTTCTTCGAGAACTTACCACGGGATCAGATTGACGTGGTGTGAAGCGTCCATAGATATTATTATATCCTGATCATCCAGCCTGCAAATCCAGCGGCAGTACTTATAGCCGACGACGTAGTGTCAATCATATATAATTTTTGCCTACAAATCCGCTTCAAGACCGTGGCATTGGATTTGCAAGTTGTACGGTCAGTATGGCCCTAACGAAATGTTAGTCACTTAGTCTTAAGAGCATTGATCGGCGCGAGACTCAGATTTCACGAAAAACGCTACTTTTCAAATAAATCGAGGCGCACGAGCGTTTACAAATACTGTTGTTAACGCTCGTGCGCCTCGATTTATATAGTAGTTTTAAAAATTCATATAAAATTCGTCAAACTAATTTAGTTAAAAATTTAAATAGCATATTAAAGATAAAAGGTTCTTCTCATAGATTATGTAAGTAAGAAACAAAAGGAGCAAGTAAACTACATAGATATCATCATTTAAAATAACTATAATTCCTGATAATTTCGCATTCTTTAAATTTTATTTTTATGAGATAGAAACGTATATAAAAATAATCTGACAAACAGATAATCTAGAAGAGGATCCAACAAGTTTGTAAATATTTTTTGTTTTTAAAAAATGTAAGCGGTTTTAGCTATTATATGTTTTGAAATTGCCCCTGAACCTAAAGATGTAAAAACTTCTGGTTAGTTTTGTCAGTTTTATTCAAAAGTTTGAAATTATTTTAAAATAAATGATGAGTGAAAAATTAGAATACAATATTTTCTAGTGTTTTTCTACATGTAAAAATCAGAATAACCAGTTTTTGTTAGATAGACGCATTTGAAAAGTAGCGTTTTTCGTGAAATCTGAGTCGCGCGCCAATCAATGTTCTTAAGGTGCTCCCTCACCTGGAGCATTCGTGTGTAATGTAACATTATAGATTCGACTTTGAGCATTACGTTACAATAATACCTCCCTAACTGACGACCATTCGCGTGTAATGTAACATTGTAGATTCGACTTTGAGCATTACGTTACAATAATACCTCCCTAACTGACGACCATTCGTGTGTAATGTAACATTATAGATTCGACTTTGAGCATTACGTTACAATACTACCTCCCTAACTGACGACCATTCGCGTGTAATGTAACATTGTAGATTCGACTTTGAGCGCCGAGCGGACGGGATCATTACAAGGTGGGCATTGTAATGCTCGGTTATCCTCCAACATTGATGTAATGTTCGGATATGTAACGTAACATTACACGCGAATGCTCCAGGTGAGGCACCTTTAGGTCTGCATGCAGACTGTAGTGAATAATTTTTCTGAATAGATATTATATCGTTAAGATCTTCCGATTTTGTGTTAGTTTATTTTTCTGTTGGATAGATAAAAATATGATTTGAGAATATTTTTTTACGAAAATTATAATAAAAAGATCTGTAAATTCCGTAAAACTTCTACTGGATGTTCAAAACGAATATAAGCACAGGAATGTATCTAGATGTACAGTACAGCTACGTTCTTGAGATGTTACGGGAAACTTTGTTTTTCGTCTATATTATTATCGGCCGCTACTGAAATGAAAGTTGTGCCTACAGCTGTAACTATATTCGTTTGTTTCGTGATTTGTTGCAACTTTATAAAACTCTTGGTTTTATAAAGTTGCAACAAATCACGTAAAAATAGTTATTATGTTTTATGTTTACGTGAGTCATCGCGTCTAGAAGGGGAACTTACTTCACAGTTTACACGCAGACGACGGACGGGCGGACAGCGGAGCCTTAGTAATGCGATTTTTACGCTCTCGGTACGGATAACGGAACCCTAATTAAGTATTAAAAATATATACTTAAATTATTTCACAATTACAGTTGTGGTGTTACACAACATTTGTAATAGGTGAAGTCGCGACCATATTATGCTGTCGTGTTTGTCGCCCTTATTACTACGACAAACGCTTTCAAAAGGTATACTGCTGCTACTGCTAATGCCGTCGGCAACTTTTAGGCCATTAACATTCTCTACCATAATGATATTTGCTCTATATCATAATATCACAAGCGGACTTGTTCAGATGAATTATGAAAAAATTGTTTTCAAATTATATTTTTATCATCTCATTTGTATGCATTATTTAGATACAGTATGTCCCTTTGAATCATTATTTATCTATGTACAGTATCGATATTTTCCTTTGCGCTAGGACGCCTTAATTTTTTTTTTAGAAATGACGCGCTACTGTAGACGTAGTTAAAGTCCGTATTTACGCGTGAGTATGCGTTGTGCGTTAAGCGATTTTGAACCTTCGCCTGGTCGAACGGCGACTTGTTCGATTGAACATATTGGAAATCTCTAAAAACTTTGTTGGTGGCTGATTAAAAATACATACGTTTTTATTTCAATGATTCACGTTCGCCCTAATTTTTTACCACTGGATTTGTTTTGTTTTGTTCCACTTGGCCCACATAAGCAACGAATATAATAGCAAATATTTACTGTACAGCGAGTGGAAATGTTTTGGAAACGAGATGTTGAAAAAATCCCTTTTGATAGCTCCCAGCGGTATTCACGGCGGAACTGAAAAGCACATGGAACGTTCGAGGCTATTTTTACCATTTGTGTGGCGCATTAATGTAGTTCTGGCTTTAATCTGTTACTGTAATGGTACTAATATTATGTTCGAATTTCTTTAGGCGTGTTTTGTGAGCTTCTTTTCATGTGTTGTTTTTGTGATACAAGATAAAGAAATTAACTAATGTTTTAAATCATAAATTCTCGCAGACACTGTTTTATTTTTATTCCCTTTGCAGTCTGCCGATATCGATCGCATTCGCTGTAAATTGTAATACAGTGCCTGAGTAGCGACCTCATTATTAAAGAAAACATAAAAAGTCTCAATTGCAGAATGATAATATTTATAGTTTATAAACCACATAAATAAGTTAAGCGCATACGGTTCACAACACTGGATAAACTAAATCTGTACATCGTTTTAAACCAGCTGATCACTGTAAAACTTATCTACTTATTAGCATTATTCAGTTATAAATAAATTGAATATTAAGTTTATCCGAAAGAATTAAGATAAATAATAATATGTTCTGTAATTAATTTAGTAACAAATACAGACATTAATTAAACTCTATAAACTAATGATAAGCAAAACCTACTATAAACTGAACTGAAACTACTATTGGTTTATATAAATCAGAGTACCTAGGTAGTAGGTACTACCTACCTGCCGCTGCGGGTAAAACCAACAAGTGAACTTTTTAATTAAATGTCACAACTATCGTTGCAGTACTCATGAATTTTACAGTGGCTTATTCGCGTTAAGAAGACAGTATAATGTCAAAAAAAAAATACCAATGCATTATGCACATAAGCCGTATTAATAAATAATCAATTAAAGTAAGCCATTTTGACTTATTTATGTACGCGTGATTTATTGACATTAACTGCCTTCTTATCGCGAATAGACTGTACCTATATATTATTATAGATACTCGACAAACGGGGGGAAACTAAAAAAGGATTAGTAGTTTTATATGCAATTTTTATTATTCGCGTTAACCAAAGCTATCATGTCTAGGGGATCGAAGACCGGCCATATTTAAAAAAACCGGGTTTTTCGGTCCCAGCCATCTTCAAAACCGGGTACCCGGGTTTTTCGGGTATTTCGGGTTTTTTGTTGATTTTGTAGAATTTTGTTAGGAATGTCCTAAAATTAACTTTTATCAGCTGCTTTCTGTTGTAACAACGTAATACTGGTAAAATGTGATCCCACCATAAACATTTTCATGTAAAGTAATTAATAATTTCACAAACTTTACACCTTAGTCAAAATACGTTGCCTGACGAAATGGCCAAGCCACATAATTTGACTAAAGTGTAGAGTTTGTAAAGTTAGGCTTGTAGAGTTAAGGCGTGTAGAAACAGAAGTGCCTTGCCGGCCTTTTAGGAGGGAATATGCTGCCTTCTTGAAGGTGTGTAGGTTGTAATGGTCCGGAAATACTGTTGGCGACAGTTAGTGATGAGGATGATAAATATTTTGTCCCTTCGAACGATAGCGAAAAGTTGCAGCAGATATAAGTCCGAACAATTCCTCGGAGCACTCCCCGTAATATAACCGATATATGATGCAGAGCGATGCTCATCTCTACGTAGCTCTAAGGAGTAAAGCCTGTTTGAAATACTATGGCAGTCGACAATTCGAGCGGCCCTTCGTTGGATACGATCCAGAGGGAGAAGCTGTTACTTTGGCGCTCCTGCCCAGAGATGAGAACAATATTCTATGTGAGGCCGAACCTGCGCCTTATAGAGTTGTAGGCGTTGGACCGGACTGAAATACTGCTTTGACCTGTTCAGAACATCAAGCTTCTTGGAGGCTAACTTGGCCTTGCCCTCCAGATGATATCGGAACTAGACCTCGCTCGATATGCTAACACCAAGTATTCCGATGTTGGAGGAGACAGTTATGGGTATGCTTTCAAAACGAGGACATACGACCATCGCTAACTTATTAGCGATAAACGCGCAAACTTGTGTCTTGAGGTGTTGAATTGGACTAAGTTAAGTCTACCCCATTCAGAGATCTTCTCTAATGAATTCTTAATTTGAGAGACAAGTTCGTTTCGACTCTCAATGACGTTTTGCCGAGAGATGTTCGGGCGACCTGTATATAAGGCATCACCCGTACTGTCGTCATCACATAATATTATCATTGATATGCAGTATGAACAGGGCAGGCGATAGCACACCAAAGCTGTCTACCAAGATGCCAGGACTGTGCCATAAGAGCAGGTGAGCCGAAAAAGATGCTTTAAGACCGGTGCCAACTCTGGAGCACACATTTTTAACACAATGGGACGGATTCCGTTAGACCCACTCGATTTTTGGGTATCATGGGAACGGAGAGCAATTCGCACTGAGCGCTGATGGAACCAAATAATAAATTATACCAAGTTATGAAGGTCCAAAAAATCGACGAATCGCTTCGAGAAAAGGTAGTCTGGTCCCTTGCGCTTCGCTCACTCGTCCTGGCGGGGCGGGGGCACTGCCGTGCCCCCAAATGTACTACATACAACATGGAAACATTATAACTATTGTTCTAAAATTCTACATTAACGATCACAAGCCATTATAACGTTCGGTTTGTGACTGTAACTGTTATAAACTGTTGTAGAATTTCATAATGAAAAAAAGCTCGAAAAAACCGAAAACCGGTTTTCAATATTTTGAGAACCGGGTTTTGTTGTAGGCCCGAAAACCCGGGAAAACTCGGGTTTTCGGTTTCGGGTAAAACCGGTCTCGATGCCCTAATCATGTCACAACTATTCTTGTGTAAACTGGAATACTTTCTACTCCTCCTAGCTCCTACCTTTCTTCAGATTTACTAAAATATATCTTTCGGTCATCATCCCATCTTAATATTAATTATAAACGCGAAAGTTTGTATGTTTTCGTTACTTTTTGGCGCAACAAGCACTGAACGGATTTTTACTTAGATTAAATCAAAATGATGAAATTTGGTATAGTAGTAGTTTAAACTCTGGATTAACACATAAGGTTCCCTCGAGATTTCTTTTTGCACGTACGAAGTCGCGGGCAACGTCTAGTAAATCATAATAATATCAAAGTGTGTTTATAGTTAGTAACCACTGTCAGTAACCCACCATGGTAACCACTTTCGACTCTGGCTACAAGATACATGCAATGGGAAAGTGTGGTGGACCAATTGCCAGTTAAAAAATTATCCCACAATAGGGAATATGCACGTATTTTTTTTTATTTATTTATATAGATCTATCTTGTTTGGTAAACCGTATGGTAAAATCAGTTTTTTGATATCATTAAAAATAACGAAGATATGAACGTTTAAAGTGGTCTATTAGACAGAGAGATCCGACGCGTATCGTGACGTCACATAACACGACTTTCATAGAAAGTTCATACTAAATTTCGTTTTGCTAGAAAGAGATAGATTACAAACTTTGACCGCTTATATCTTGCTCATTTATCAACAGATATTGAAAATTTTCTCGCCATTTTCTTTATTTTTCTGTCTAGTATCATATTATTATATTTTAAGCTATTTTTATATTTTATGCATATTCCCTATTTGCAGGAGATGCTGCACCGCTCGTCGCTGGAGACACAGAAGTTGGAGCTGCTGACCAAGCTGAGCGAGGTCCGACTGCGCGTGGCGGAGCGGGGCGTGCTGGAGAGGTCTCCGCCCCCGGAGCCGGCGCCGGTGGCGCGGCCGGCACCGCCTAGAGTGAGTATTGAAACCGTGACATGTTTTGTAAAAAGTGCCATTTTACAGTGTGGGTTATTGCATTGACCAGCTCCGTGGCCTAGCGGGTAGACCGTTTGGTTCGCACTCGAATCCCAGGTTGTGGCGTGTACCAATGAGACTTTTTCAGATCTCAAGTACATTATACGGACGCTCTAACGGTGAAGGAAAACATCGTGAGGAAACATGCACATAGTTGGCTCCAGACGTATTGACCTGTTCATTCCTCTGGACTAGGCTGACTATGTTGTGAGAATGTCGTATGTGCTTGGGCAACCATACGACATTTAAAAACTAACTGTCCCAGGCACTACAGTATTTCAAAAGTGGTTACTTTGCTCGGAGAATACTGTATAAATCATCCAATAACGGATGTAAAGGCCTAAGTTTATTGCGTTGATAAAAATCTTCAAAAACGTCTCGCGTAGTAAATTAATTTATGGACACCTCCTATGGACGCGCATTTTGACCAACGTATTTTATTTAATAAAAATTATTAGTCTTTTGATGTTTTTGTAAACTTTATACAGAGAGTTACCTAATGTTTGTTTCGAAATAGAAATTATGGATCGATAGGAAACGTGTTGTAGTTTTCATCACCACTGAATTCAGATTGTTTACGTTTATAACAAGACTAACATTTATTGCCCGCGGCTTCGCCCGCGTTTTATACACAATTCAATCAGTTTTGCCTTATACATCTACACTAATAATATTATAAAGAGGAAAACTTTGTTTGTATGTTTGTTTGTTTGTTTGTTTGTAATGAATAGGCTCAAAAAGTACTGAACCGATTTCAAAAATTCTTTCACCATTCGAAAGCTACATTATCCACGAGTAACATAGGCTATATTTTATTTTGGAAAAAAATAGGGTTCCGTAAAATATTTGGGTTTTTCGGACACAAGGTGTAAAAAATCAACCAGAAAAGTTACTTATTTTGCGTACGCTGCCTAAACTATAAAAGATAGAACCATAAAATGTTCTAATTAATTGTAGATCTTATAAATATCTACAAAAAGGTCCGCGACACACTATACCTATCTATGTCGAGTGAGGCACAACAACCATTTTTTTATTTAGAAATCTTGAATTTTTTTTGGATTACATTTAAACGCGTTTATTTTACTCATGCTATTAATCCTTATCAAAATAAATTATTTCATCACTAAGTACAGTTTATGTAGATAATATTTGGTCTTTGAATGATTGAAATTGGACGTGTGGTTTTGAAGTTATGGCGAAATTAAAATATGACGATTTCTGCTGCACGGCCCGTTACGAAGTGGGCGTCGCCAAGGCAGGGGTGTGCGTGCGGGGGGAGTTTAGATCTATGGTATTTCATACGATAAAAGTATACCCACCTACTTATTTCATTGAGTTTTAGTAGGTACCTATATTAATTTGTTTCTGTTTGTTTTGACTAGATTTCGCCCGTTTTGTTAGTGGTTTAAAGACATTCTGTAGTATTAGTATCAGTATTGTACCCGTGCGAAGCTGGGGCGGGTCGCTAGTAAAAGATAAAATGAAAAGAAGTTCCTATACACCCAATAGCAATGGCTGTCTTTTTTATGTATCTTTTTTATTATACTTAGAACATTTTGAATAATCCGTCTATCCGCAAAATACATCGCGAACATTTCTCTATGCTTGCAATATGTATGTCGATTATTTTCAAGAATTAATTAAATCGCAGGTGATGTAAAATTAAATATGTAAGGATAGGTACATTTTAACGGTTCATGTTTAAATAACTTGACCTACAAAAAAATTTCTCCTGCGCTATTCATTCCTGTACAGGTAAATACTAGAGTTACATGGAAGTAAACCTTGTACCGTTTATAATAAATCTTAATTTCGTTTGCAGTGAACCCTCTTATTGCTGTAGATAATTTTATCACGTGGATCCTGAAACAAGGGGCGCTCATTAGTTGCGCTCCGTGGCTCTAATGAACGGTTAATGATCCATATAAAGTACACAAACGAAATAAGCATACCCTTAGCAGTATAAGTAGGTACCTACTATATGTACGTTCTCATACTCTACTTTGCATTAGGTGTGCTTTGGCAAGAATAATGAGTTTAAGGAAAGGTACAGTTACGTGCGTATTAATGTAAATGTCACCGAAAAATTGTAAAAACCGTTAGATTGTAAAATAACTAACGAGATTGTAAAAATATGTCGAAAGATTTATAACTTTATATTTATAATCTAACGAAAAATAATGCGTGCAGAATATTCGCGTCCGAAGTCTATCAACATTTTACAATTTCACTAGTTTTATTACAATTTAACGGTGACATATACCTACAAAATGTCAAACGTATGTTCGGATATTTCTATTATTTTCAATGACCACATCCAAGGAAGTTGCGTACTAAGGTTGGTGCGTACATTTCTTCTCTCGTGATGGCGTGCTGCGTGGCTTCTAAGCCGTAACTTTATCTATTTATTTATAGATTATGATCTAGCTGATAATATCAAGAGGTTTTAGACTGAAAAATAATTAAAATAATTTTTTACATTTTTTTATTCTTTCTACCTAAACGTCTTTATATACCTAAGCAGTAAATTAATATGCCCAAAATATCCGTAATTGATTTTGAATAACCTTGTATATGTATAATAATTAAAAGTAGAAAAATAAACTATAGCTTCTAAAGTTATTTAGAAAAATCTCGTAATCCCTTTTCAACGAAACATTAAAGGAATAATTATTAGGTCTCTGTAGAGTCTGAATATCTGAAAAAGCAATCCGTAATGTTCAAGCGAAAAAAAACTGTTGAACTTACATTGTACCTAATTACATCGTAATTTTCGATTAAATATATTGAGGATGGTGTACCTACATTATCAATTCCAGTGATTAAATATATTGATATTGGTGTAAATTATCAATTCTAGATATTAAATATATTGATATTGGTGTAAATTATCAATTCCAGAGATTAAATATATTGATATTGATGTAAATTATTAATTCCAGACCCCGCCGGCGAACTACGGGCGGCAGATCGAGCGCAACACTCACGCGTACTCGTCCCTGCCGCGCTCCTCCATACTGAGCTCGGAGCGTGTGGCCGGTAAACTCCCGCATACGGTGGTGGGCTGCGGCAGGGGCCGCTCCGTCCCGAACCTAGGTCTGGGGACCCCCTGGAGAGGGCTTTCACCCCTCTTTGTGCAGCTTGTTCCCTCGTCCTCGCTATATATCCCCGATTTAGTTCCCGCTTGTAGATGTTTAAACTCGCTTTGTAGTGGTCTGCGCCGTTGACCGCTCCGTCCCGAACCTAGGTCTGGAGACCTTAGGAGAAGGCTTTGTAGATTTTTCCTCGCTTGTAGATATGGGATAGCGCCCAAAGAGCTGTGAACCCAAAAAAAGTTCTTTGCTTTTGTTGCCTCCTAAAATTTTGTTGTCAAAGCTTATATATGCGTTAAAAATTAGGTTACAATAATATTCTGTTTTTATTTATTTATTGTTTTCATATGGACTAATGTGTCTTTGATATAATTATGAATTCGTCATAAATCTGAAATAAACGAATTGAATTGAATTATAACAAAGTTTTGACAGCTATTCAGAGTAATATGATTGCTTGCATGAGTACATTCAATACTTTAATAGATATTATAGGGATTATTCCCAATAATCTCAATTAAAATGTAAATAATATCAACCCAGTATAATCTGCTGCTACCCACCTGTTATTATTATAATACACCCATAATTAACAAAATTGGCATACGCAGTCATGCGAGTGACATATTGTACCCACTAAAATATATATACACGGGTATAACATTTATAAAAAAAATATCACCATAATAGTTATTGTAATTTGACGATCTAAATAATTCATCTGGAATTGCAGCAGAGAAGGAGGAAACGGGTCGCGGCAGTCCGTCGCCGTCGCTGCGCGAGGTGCGCGCGCGGCTCGGCAGCAACAGCGTGCGGCTGGAGGGCGACGAGCTCGCGCGCGGCACGCTGCGCGCCTCCGTGCGCCCGCCGCGCCCGCTCACCATGCCCTGGTGAGTACGGTCGCGGCAGTCCGTCGCCGTCTCTGCGTGAGGTGCGCGCGCGGCTCGGCAGCAACAGCGTGCGGCTGGAGGGCGACGAGCTCTCGCGCGGCGTGCCGCGTCGTAGTCGTCGCGACGACTCATTCGATACAGTCGAAAAGTAGCGTACTTTTTTGCTTGTGTGTGCGTGAGCGTGTGTGTAAAATTGAAGTAGCGTAGTTTTTTAGGCTTCACTTCAAACAAACGCCACGCGCTATCTTGGTTTTTTATTTGATCTGAGCTATTGCAATGAAAAATCAGTTGCCAGATAACTGTTGGATATATAACGGGTTGCTCCAGCAACGGAGACGTTAGTGGTTAGTGTTGATGATGATTGCATATCCTCAGGCAGACGACGGACGTGCGACAGTGGGACTGCGAGACCACGTGCGGCTGGTTAGAGGCTCTCGGTCTGGAGACGTACGTCGCGCCGGCGCGCGCGTGGCTCGCACAAACACAAGACAAGGGAGTCATCGCCTCCGCTTCATCGTCTGCTATAGAGAAGGAGCTCGCCATCAAACATCCCATGCACAAGAAGAAGATACTACTGGCGCTGGCTGATTTACTGGTATTTTTTATTTCTCCCAAAAGGAGTGTCCTTTAATTTTACTGCCACGTTCGAACTTAATAAGGTTTCAAACTCAAACTCAAATTTTTTATTGCCATGTAGGTTATAATATAACGCTTATAGAATTGTCCTATCCTACATGATGCCTACCACCGGTTCGGAAACTAGCCCGGCGAGAAGAACCGGCGTAAGAAACTCGCAGGTTTATAAATTATAATATACTTTCTTGACATAATTATTATAATATACCAGTAGTCAAAGCGAACGAAATAACATTTTTATAAAAAAATATAACCCAACTACCTTAATTAAATAGCCTATGTTACCCGGACTGTTATTACGAATCTATTAACACCTCATTCATTGAAATCAGAACAGTAGTTTAGGCTCGACGGTGGAACAAATATACTGCCAATCATTTTCCTTTTGGCTTCGCCGTAGTTAGGTATTTAACCCAATACTTATACAGTTTTTTACGCTACAAATGTTTTCAGGGCGGTCACGGCGACGCACTACTGACGGCGGCTGGTCGGCTGGACGGCGCGTGGGCGCTGCGCTGGCTGGAGGACGTGGGCGTGTGCGCCGCGCGCGCGCCCGCAGCCGACGCCGCGCTCGACGGCCGCACGCTGCACCGCCTCACGCACGCCGAGCTGCACGCACATCTGCGCGTTGTCACCGCCCTGCACGCGCTGTCCATACGACGAGGTATTGTGGATGTTACCTACTGTCGAATAACACTTTTTTACCTATTATTTTTTTGTTCTGTTAAAAAGAGATACATAAAAGAAAAAGTTATTAATATTAACGCGATTAAAAAATATAAGCAGATAAAAAATGTTGCCCATCTATTTCTCGCAAAACCATTTGTGACGTCACGACGTGCCACCGCCATACATTGTTTAATGACAAAATATGTATGGCGGTAGCACGTCGTGACGTCACAGACCGATATATGTCTTTTTTCTTATTGTAATTTAAATTGTTTGCATCTTCGTTATTTATACAATTTAATTAATATTTAGAAGCAATATCGTGCAAAAGTGAACGCACGATATTGCTTGGTCATTTACAAAAATGGCTTTTAGATTTTTATTATCATGTCGTCTAACAATATTTTTATATACCTATTAGTCGAAAAATATTTTTTTGTCAACATGCCTTTAGTGTAACACGTCTAGTTGAGGTGTTGAGACCTATATGACACCTCGCTTCGCGACGCATAGTCTGACTTTATTCAACTGTGGGAGAGCCACGCTTTGGCACGAATGGGCCGGCTCGACCGGTTAAATATCACGACCCCATAGAAAACCGGCGTGAAATAACGCTTGCGTTGTGTTTCGCCGAATGAGTGAGGTTACCGGAGGCCCATGGGGGGGATTGGGGATTTTAAGAATCAGGAACGCAAGTCGCAACACCGGAGGAGTTACAAGTATAACTTCTCTGGTGTTGCGAGTGTTCATGGGCGGCGGTAGTCGCTTACCAACAGGCGATCCGTCTGCTCGTTATCTATTGTATTTCATAAAAATGCTTGGATAGCCTATTCTGCAATTTATTATTTGTAGATAGTAAATATTATTTCAGCATTCTAATATGTCTTGCTTTCTCAGACTGTTAATTATATCTATTGCTTTTACTTTTTATGTTTTCGTTTAGTACATTTGTAGGTGCAGTGGTGGTAATTGTATCTGTAAAAGATGTAATTCAAGTGATTTGTCCAGGCATCCAGGTTCTGCGCGACAACAAGTTCAACCCGGACACGATGATCCGGCGCGCGGCGGAGGAGGCGCCGGCGCCGGTGGCCGTGGGGGAGGAGGGGGAGAGCGCGCGCGTGCCCGCGGACGAGCTCGCGCGCTGGTCCAGCCACCGCGTCATGCAGTGGCTCAAGGAGATCGACCTCGCCGAGTACGCGCCGAACCTGCGCGGCGCAGGTACGGTTAATAATAATAATAAAAGCATTTATTCTAAACTAGCTGTTGCCCGCGGCTTCGCCCGCGTAAATATAGTTTTTTCGCGGTCGCGGATATGTAACTGATGCAAAAAATAGATCAAAACAATCCTTGATGCGGATTATTATTTATTATGCTAAAATTTCAGCTCGATCAGTGCAGAACTTTTTGAGTTTTTGAAGCGTACACAAACCAACATAAATTTTTGTCAATAAATTTTACAGTTTACCTGAGGTTGTTTGGCCACAAGCCCGCAACTATACGGTAGTAGAATACTCGTAAAGGAGAATCTAAGAGATTTAAAAACCAAAATAATAATAATAATACTTTATTTCAGACCATGCATCCATAATTGTGTTAGTATTGTACAAATGTTCTTTTAACAAACACAAATGAGTAATGAAATTACATAATATGAATAGTCTAATTATTATAGTACATAATGCTTATAATAATATGAAGATTAGTCCAGTTTCTCCATATAAGACTTTCAAGAATAGCAATTTCCTTCAGGTATCTGTTGGAACTGTTTCGCACTCTTCGCATCATAGACGCAGGTCGTTTACGCAGTATAGCTGTGAAACTGTCGATGTTAGCGGATGTGAACATCGCGGATGCGCTACAGTACCGAGGTAGTCGCATCAGAAACCTGAAGGCATTGTTAATGCACGCCAAAGGAGAACATTCGTTTTGGGCCTAAGTCAAAGTGTCGGCCAATAAAAACGTAATAAATTTGTTGTAGAAATGAATCATTTTAGGCATTAAAGTTGTATATATATAAATGTAACCGATGCAATGTAAGTACATTAAAATTACGGTTTGCGTCATTATTATCTCAGTTAAAATTATACACCCAAAGCAATTTTCAAACAGACTTGCTAGAAAACAATATGTTATTAAATCGCCATAGCGCTAAGAAATAGAAATTCAGTCTCATGTCGAACAATGTAGATCTTAGTGTGTAAACACATCAGGCGGAGTATCCGCGTCTTTATACGTTCACAACTAAGGCGCATAGATGTGCGAGCGAGACGCACAAACTGTATACATATGAAGGGTACAGGAAAGGGCTAATTGACATTTATGTTATTTCAAGAAAAAGCTATTTAATGGTTTCAGACTATATTTTCCTCAGCTTCATAGATGATTTTACTATGCTCATATAACAGGAAACCAGCCCCTTTTAGTTTGTTTTGAACACGGCGTATTAAAGACCCGTTCAAAATATTATATCAATACGGGAAAAGAAAGGGCTAATTGACATTTATGTTATTTCAAGAAAAAGCTATTTAAAGGTTTCAGACTATATTTTCCTCAGTTTCATAGATGATTTTGTTATGCTCATATAACAGGAAACCAGCCCGTTTTAGTTTGTTTTGAACACGGCATACTAAAGACCTCTTCAAAATATATCAACTACCATTGTTGGTTTGATTTGAACAAATGAGCCCCTTTTTTCCTGTGCCCTTCATATGTGAGAGTGAGATGTAACTATATCGCAGGCGTGCACGGCGGACTAATGCTGCTAGAGCCGCGGTTCACGGGCGAACTGCTGGCGGCGCTGCTCAATATCCCCGCCAACAAGACGCTCCTGCGCCGACACCTCACGCAGAGGTAACACGAGATAGAAGTGAAACCTATCAATATGCCTACAATCTGATACTCTCGCTATATTCGAGATGTATGTCGCCTTTTCATCGAGTTTGATGAAGGTTTTAGAAAGTTATCAGAAAAAAAGGCAGTCGCAGGGACTCGGACTATTGATAGAATTACAAAAATTATAGGCGTAGTCACGAGCTTAGGAATGTATATATGTCACCATAAAATTGTAAATACAGTTAGATTGTAATATAACTAGTGAAATTGTAAAATGTTTATAGACTTCCGACGCGAATATTCTGCCTATAATTATTTAACACATTATTTTTCGTTAGATTATAAATATATAGTTTTGAATCTTTCGACATATTTTTACAATCTCGTTAATTATTTTACAATCTAACGGTTTTTACAATTTTACGATGACATATATATTGTATACACATAAAAGGTTCCTAGAATTATATGTGACACAGCCATTTATTGTTATACAAAATAATATAGAACAGCTATTGCAAACCAACACATAATATTATAAGTGCCAAATTAAAATGTAAAATGATTTCAGATTTAACGACCTGCTAGGTCGCGACGTAATACAGCAGAAGCGAACCGCCGAGCAGACGTTAGGTTACCAGCCGCTCACCGCGACTACCAAATACAAGGTGCGTACGCCAATTGGGTAAAAAAGTACCTATGAGCCCTATTACAAATCTGCACTCTGCGAGGAGCGCTCGTGCAGTACTGAGTTTGGACGGACGGTTCATGAAAATCTTTCTATGCAATTTTGGGTTTAATTATAAAGTTAAGCAAAATTTACAAAAAACGTGGCCGCCACGAATTAGACCAATAGCTATTCTGCACTATACGTCAAAATTGTTAATGTAACTTTGTTTTTGAGAATTGAGATCAAGAACGCCATAATTGGCCATTTTACGCAAAAATCATAGTCATATGCCTTTTAAACAAATTGAATCAGTTTACGTATCGGTGACAAACCCGGTGTAGTACTTTTAGTTGAGTGCAATTTTAAAAGTTCCCAATCTAATTGAATTTTGAAGTTCGATGTATTCAAGACTAGCTATTGCCCGCGGCTCCGCCAGCCTAAATACGGGAACACTGTATTTTTTCGGGATAAAAAGTAGCCTATGTTTTAATCCAGAGCCTAAACTACTACCATACCAAAGGACTATGCAAAAAAACTGTATGGGCAGTGTCTCCATCCCCAACGGATTTCAAACCTATCTCAGATATTTTATTATATAAGCGACCCACTCCAGCTTCGCACGGGTACCGTGTATTTGTTTCACATAAAATGCTTCCTCTTAAATCGTAGTGATTTTTCTACGACTGAACTTCCATTTCTGAAAACTGCATTAAAATCCATTGCTTAGTTTAACACTTTCGCTCCCACTACGATTTTCATGATGTCTTCTCGGATGCCGCCTACATTGTACGGCGGACTCAGCAGGTGAGTCGCCGGCACTGCAATATGAATTGAATCGACTCACCATATGAGTTCACTGGCACTGCGTAAGGGTAAATTCAATTTTTTGTTATTTCTGTGGTCGTTACAGTGTAAATAAGGTGTTTAACGCAATAAAAAAGTGTTAGGTGTTGTTGTAGTACTATTCAGCTTGTAAAAATGGCAAAAAACTCTTTGGATAAAATAAAAGGTAAGTTTGTTTCGTAATTTAAGCAGTGGTTGTCAATCTTTTAAACTTTGCACTGATATTCAAAACAAAAGGAAATGTCACATTGCAATTAGTGCATTCTTGGAGTGCGATTTAACATTAGCCAATGAGAGCTTCGCAAAATACAATATTATCAGTGCTTTTGTTATTCAAACACAACGGCGCGCCGGTGTTTTTTTGCCGGCTGTTTTGTCAATTTCAACCATTTTTAAAAATTAATTTTCAACCCTATTACAAAGCCACAAGATTTATAATATGGCTACTAAATATGTGATCTCAAATATTACGATAACTTTGTATTTCTAAAGTTTATTTTTTACTAGCTCTTTCGTTCCCAAGCGGTCGCATGCGACCGCGAGAACGGCACAAGTGGACCCGAAAGACGTTGTACAGTGTACTGTCCTAGCTTTAGCTTTACGTAAACACTTTAAACATACCTAAAATATTAAATAAGTGATAATGGCTATTTCATACATTTCCTACACGTATCCACAAAAAAAATCAACATTAGATGAATGTGGGCTGATAATAATAATTATTATTTTTTTTTCATTTTTACTATCCTATTCCCGACGAAGACAAATCCGAAAACACAAAAATCATAAAAATCTGTTCAGCCGTTCTTCAATTATAATTAGTGTAACTAACACGACTTATAATATATATATACCTACCGTATAGATTCTAATGAAACTAAGTTTGTTGTATATGCTATTATGTTATGCTATTATGTTGACGTCGTTTTCTAACATGTACATACAGTCATACATATTTCCAGTTTGAGGATCTATGTCCGGGAACTCACCTGTGTAGTTCATGGCATTGCATAATCGTTTTTTTCCTTTCAAAAATAAACGGGATCTCCACGCCCGGCCCACCGCATAAATCTTTAGTTTAGCATATATTTAGTCTAAACTATAATTTTGAGCAGAAAATACGGATGCATTTTGGAAATATTAGTGAAAAACACTGAACTATACAGGTGAGTCGTCGGCACTGGAATCAAATTTACGTGAACTATACAGGTGAGTCGGTGGCACTGAACGTGTTAAAAGATCTAATCGAACAGGAAACTGAGCGACTTCAATATAAACTGTCTAACACTTTACACAGTATAAAATGAAGTCGTATTGTTGAAAACAATAAAAATTGAATTCCAATTTCTGTCAAAACCCCTCTCCTGAGGCGAATGTCGCCATACTAAATAATTATCAGCGTGGCAAGAGCTACTTAGATAGGTTTGAAATCTGTTGGAAGTGGGGACGATTTTTTGCATAGTCCTTTTATCAAAACCCGTTTAGTAGTTTTTGCGTGAAAGAGTAACAAATATACATCCATCCATTCATACAAACTTTCACATTTATAATATTAGGATATAGTAACGAGCTGTAAATATGCGTGGACTTTCAGGTGCCAAAGAGCCGGCAGTTCTCGCTGAAGCGCCGCAAGAGTCGCGACGAGCTGGACCTGGGGGAGCTCGTGTGCCCGCTACGGGACGACAACTCAGGTGACGTGCCGCCCGTAAGTCCATGCTAACACATTAACAACTAGGGTAAACTCTAAGGCCTCAACCCGCGAGAGTTTTTTTGTAGTCAGGACAGAAAAAACTGCATTCTAAATAGAACTTTCCACTAGTACAATATAGCTGAAAATCGAAGATTCAAGATTCGCAGCTGTACACGATTTTCAGCTGTATTGTATTATCGAAGAGCTATTCAAAGTGTAGTTTGTCGCGACCACAAAATAAACGCTCGTTTGAACGTAGCCTAAGGCTCTCGTAGTAGTAGCGCCACCAGTAACATTAGACGCCGAATATATTGTCAGGCGCTGGTGGCGCCATCCTAATTACCTAGTGACAGGAGGGGGTTTAAATTTTTTCTAAATATTTTATATGGTTGATAAGAACCATTAATTTCACGGAGGGATTTCAAGCCTGTGACATCTGAATGGTGTTTGGATCCAACATACACAAATTGCTATCTGATGGTAGAAAAAAAAATCGAAAACTACATTAATTGATGGTGTTCGATACCCTGTCAGTCACCAGACAGTTGTCAAACAGCATTGACGCATAAACGCGCATAAAAGCACTTAAATTTACAATATAAAAACTGTAAATATATTATTAATGAAAATACTGAATATGCATACTCTATCCTCATGCTTCTCCGATTGTTTGCTAGATATTATATCGAATATTAATTTCCAAACAGTCAGAAATACAGAGCACTTCTAGAGTTAAGCAATACTTAAAGCTCTGAAAACTTCGTTTTGTTGATTAAAATTTTTCATTTCATATGTGTTGGCTGTATATAAAGTAATTATTCTGATACAGCTACCAGTTTCTGTCGTCAAATGGTATTGTACAGTTTATTAAGTTTGGTGTTATTAATCTACTAACAAACGCTTTGGTTTTGGGATTTGCATTTTTTTAAATTACATTACGATAAACGACAGGTTATATAAGTATTAAAATAGTAAAGTGTTTAAGTATTTGAAAATTGCCACTAGATGGCATTTTCCCGTTCTAGCGTTCGGTAAAATAGTCGCATTTCTTTAATTTTCTGAAATGTAATTACACCCTTATTCATAACCAGTTATAAAACTTCGATAATAATTAATATGGTGCGGTTGTTTATATTTAATAACTGTGAAATTTCTCTCTGCATGTAAGTCATGACAGGATTTTTTAGCCCTAAATCCTAATATAAATAAGCTGTCTTATGAATAAGGGGGGATATTGATATTGTTAAATGATATTTTTTCGAATATATTAATAATATAAAATGTACAAACAGACGATGAAGACCACATCAGTAGCGGGAGCCGTCGAGTCGGCTGCCTTTCCCCCGCGTGACGCCGCGCGCATACACTAGTTCATGTACAATAACAACACAACCATACTTATGAATAACTTTAGTAGTATATCCTGACCAGTAATATTAATATATGCTGACCAGTAATATTAATATATGCTGACCAGTATAATTAATATATACTGACCAGTATAATTAATATACGCTGACCAGTAATATTAATATATGCTGACCAGTAATATTAATATATCCTGACCAGTAATATATTAATATATGCTGTAAACTTCGCCATGTTCGGAAAATTCACGAAACGTCATTGGTGAAAATCTTCGAGTTTTTCACCAATGACAAAAGGACTTTTCGTAGACTTGCTGCAATTAAAAATGAACCGCACTCAGTGCAAGTTTTTAATGTTCTGGTCAGGCTTTACATATGCTCGGGATGCATTGAGGCAGACGCCGTTTATTATTGGTATGGCCGCAGCTTAACGGCGATAATATAATTGTATACAAAGTCACATATCAACATCCTTTAATGCGTTATGGCAACTATCAATGATCTAGTGTGGCCTAATAAAAGATAGTGGGAGCAATAAATTAAGGAGAGACAGAAACGTTAGAGCTTGATAGTATTTTATAATTCAGAAATATCAAATAAGACTTGCAAATGCAAACAACAAAATATTGCAACAAAACTGTATAAACACGAACAATTGATAACTGTATTCATAACGTTATCGAATGAAATTGCATGCATTTCTTTGTAAATATGGTTGTGTTTTGTATGATGTACACTTTGGATTTGTGACTATAAATAATTTATTTTTGAATTAAAACATTAATCTTAACATTATTTTATCCTATTTTAAAATTTAAATTATTTTTTGAGTATACTTTATAAACGAAATCCAAAGTGCATTAATATAATATAATTATTGTTATTTATTGAGACTACAACTGCCAAATAATTTGATTATCTTTTGAGTAGATATTAAGATATCGGCCGTGTTCTGCGGCGTTTCTTTTGGCGCATGGGCTGTAATTTTTTTTTACTTCTCATGCTCTATAAAAACAACATTTGAATTCACAAAAAAGAAGGAGCAAAACGTCCCCACCCTTGTAGCACTCAAGTCATAATATATCAAATGAAAGGACTTAAAAAGCTTGCCATTTTATTGTATGACGAAAAATCTCTAAACCATGAGAAAAAAAATACTAATGGTTAAGGCTTAAAAAAAGTTTGAAACGTCATCCTGTACTTAATTGCACCATTTCATAGTTTCATAGCTAGTAAGGAATAAATTTTAGGAAGTAATGGTATGTACTATAATATCAAACTTCATCAAATGACAATAATTATTATATCGTGTATATTGATACACGATATAATAATTATTGTCATTGGTGATATAGTGCTGGGGACGGGTTCCATACAAAAATTTGTTTACAACTTGACAAGTAACCAAACTTTCTTTGAAATTTCACAGCGCATGCGCCGAAAACGCAAACGCCGGCAACAAACACGGCCATAATTAACTTATTGAAATCTTAAAACAAAATGTACACAATGTTAATAGACATTCCAGTATTTTGACATTCTGTTTATTATCATAAATACACAAACCTCGACACTCTTCAAAAGCTATGTTAAGGGCCATACTCCGGCGCATCTAGCAAATCCAGCACCGATACTAATAGCCGTCATTATTAGTGTCAATAGTATCAATCATTTAAAAATTTTGCCTACAAATCCGCGGCCTTGAGCTTGCAGGCTGGATGGTTAGTATGACCCTATAATAGCGATAGAATTGAATATTGAGTAGATTTATGGACCATACTGACCGTCCAGCCTGCAAATCCAGCACCGGTACTGTTAGCCGTCATTGGTGTCAAAAGTGTTATGCATTTGTAATTTTTGCGGCCTTGAAGCGGACTTGTAGGGAAAAATTATAAATTATCGATACTAATGACGTCCGACCGACGACCGTGAGTAAGGCGCTTAAGGCGTTTAAGTTTTTTAAGGCGTTTCGAGACCGCGGCATTGGATTTTCAGAGTGGTCGGTCTCTAAGGCGTAAGGATCTTAACATTCTTCTCAAATAGGTTACTTTGCTATTTTTCGACTGATGACGGTTATTTTGCTATTTCCCGACTGATGACGGCACCACGTCATTATAATACGAACAAACTGCCAATCATTAGTTTTTCCCTGGCAGTGTTTCTTGAACATCCATGTAAAGTTTTAATTAGGTACAAAGGATCGAAAGAAATAATGACTAGTCTATTTCAATGTCTCAAAAAAAGTACAAAAACAGTCTGAAGACTATTAATTTCATGTATTCAGGATGAGTGCAACACAAAATTGTCACAAACCAACAAAGTATTTTTGTCGTCCAACATCCTTTTAACTTTAGCATTGTGACTACGTTCTTTAAATTGCCCTTTCGTCATCTTAATTTTTTACAAGTGGTACTATAAGGTTTGCAAATTACATACATAATATATTTGTGCATTATTAAGTGTAACTTTGAAACGACTGAGAAATGACAATATAAACTGGTCTATTTCAATTTGCTCGTTTTATAGTAGGTTAATAACCTTATCAATTATGGTGGATATATTGTAAGTTTTCAAATTTTCTATGGGCCTGTATATACAAAGGTATAATTATGATATTACATTATTTTTTTAAATTCCTCAGTGGAACTGTAGCTTATATTTCTTTATGTACAATAATTGACGGTGTTCCTCGGAAAATAGCGCTAACAAACGTAAGCAAAATGGCGGATTATGTTACAGATAATTCAACTAATTTGTGCGCGCGGCTCTATGTGTGGGTAATGTTTAATACGTTACCCACACATAGCGCCGCGTATAGGCCGCGTATAGTGGGCCGCGTCACTATCACACAAACTAAAGCTGTATAATTACAATCGTACACACACAGCGCCGCACGCAAAAATGATTTGAACTATCTATAGCAGTATTGAAGTTAACAAACGTGTCCTGGCCGATAATCTGTTTTTTTTTTTTCTTTAGCGCTAGGAAGCGCTAACAACGCTATTTTCCGCGGAACACAGCCATTGTCATATGTGTAATCAAATTTTAAGTTGATTTTGACATAAATTGTGGCCAAATTTTATATCGTTTACGACAAAAGTTTCCTTCTTTATGAGAAAGATGCTTCTCGGTTCGAGGGACAATTGAGGCCGGGACTATAATATGATCCGGAATCCGGCGGGCCCTGGTAAATTCAGAGCACTGAAAATAGAACTCTGCGTTATTACAATAGAGTTGAAAATCGAAGTGTCAAGATGTCATATATGACACTAACATTAATTGCCCGCGGCTTCGCCCGCGTGATATTAGGTTTTAAACCTTCGTTCCCTATTTAAACCCCTTGGGGTTGGATTTTGAAAAATCCTCCCTCAGAGGATGCCTACGTCGTTTGAGGAATACGTGTGCAAAATTCTAGCTTTTCTAGCTCTAAGGGTTTGGCCTGTGCTTTGATACATCAGTAAATCAGCTTTGCCTTTTAAAGAAGATTGACTATGAATGTATCCTCTCGTGGGTATATGGAATCTTCGAATGAAAGACTCCGGAACTTGTTATAAACTTGTACTACCCGGGCGATTTAACTAGGCACCTGGCTCGAAACTCAACCTCTCCCCCGCTTTCCCGCGCGGGCCCCGCTCCCGCCATGCGAGTCCAGTAGCGTTAGCATATCTGTGGGACAATTCTGTTAAATAAAACCTGCATTAATACAATTACAATCAAGTCCCGATACGCTTATACTCCCAAAAGGTGTTTTTATGAACGTTAGACCAACGTGAAACGCGCTCTGATTGGTCGAAACGTCATAAAATCCGTTCACGGTAACATGACGCTACACTTTCATTCCAAACAAAGTAAAATTGACTCTTTAAATTGTCTACTTTAAATACGAGAATTGAGGTTCTGTTATCGCGTACCAGTGCACGTATCCTTCAGTTTGCATTTCGAATTCATTTATTACCTATTATTTGTTAATGTTTTTGGATTTTTGTTATCTTTGTATATACAGGTTCATTTATTACCTATTATTTGTTAATGTTTTTGGATTTTTGTTATCTTTGTATATACAGGATGTCCCAGAAGTCGACGTCGTCCCTTCGAAGGCTGATAGACCAGCTCATGACTCACCAGAATATCGTAATATGACCTTAGTAAAAAATCTTTAGTTTTCGAGATATTGGCACTTTTAATAATTTCTTAAAAATTACACCTCATGTCAGTTTTTAGACTGCCGCAACTACAATTTCCCGTATTGCGGAATCCTGACTAGTTCTGCTATTGACCACGGTTATAAACAAAGCTAATAGAGTTTGAACTTTGTAGAAAAAAAGAAAACTTTTCCCTAATCGTGATTTCAAAAACTTTTTCTCCTAACTTTCACTATCCATACTGAACAAAAAATACACCACACTAACCTGGGTTGTTACTTTAAAAAGTTGCTCATTTTATGTAGTTTTTAAAATAGTAAAATAGTTGCTATTAAGCTACATCAAAAATTTTTTTGCTATTTTAAGTGCACAGAGAACACATTTTGAATGTTTTTCTTTAGTTAGAATTTCGAACAAAAACACTCATTACATTGAAATCAGCCAGATGTTTACTTAAAAATTGTACGTTGAAGTTAATTAATTAATTAATTAACTTAATTCATGCTTACTAAACTTAGAAACTAAACAGAATACAAGGATTTTTTTAAACTGTAAGGAGAAATGCAAAGAAGGAGAACACATTAATAATATCATTTAATGAGTTAGACAGTGAGAGTAGGTGACGACACGCACGTCTTTTGTTTGTTCTATACATGAGTTTGTTTATTAGTTACAGGTACATTACGCTATTGGTGTGCATCGTTTTGTTGTTTTCTTACTTTTAACGGATTTTGCATTGTAATCTGGACTTGAGTACCTTAACCTTTTGCGATACAAATTAGCTGCAGCAGCACCGTTGCCTCTGTATTCCCCGTAAATGAAATACATGTTAGCATACTGATGTATAGTATACGCCATAATGACTGGTAGTAAGACGCGTATCACAGAAACAGAAAAGTCCAGAAGAGAGCCATGTCAGTTCTTTACTGTCTCCAAGCACACTCCAAGTCCGAGTCACTAGGCAAACGAAGTCCAAATTACAATGCAAAATCCGTTAAAAGTAAGAAAATAACAAAACGATGCACATCAATAGCGTAACGTACTAGTAACTAATAAACAAACTCATGTATAGAACAAACAAAAGACGTGCGTAGCGTCACCTATTCTCTCACTGTAATGAGTCTAACTCATTAAATGATATAATTAATGTGTTCTCCTTCTTTGCATTTCTCCTTACAGTTTAAAAAAATCCTTGTATTCTGTTTAGTTTCTAAGTTTAGTAAGCATGAATTAAGTTAATTAATTAATTAATTAACTTCAACGTACAATTTTTAAGTAAACATCTGGCTGATTTCAATGTAACGAGTGTTTTTGTTCGAAATTCTAACTAAAGAAAAACATTCAAAATGTGTTCTCTGTGCACTTAAAATAGTAAAAAAAAATTTTGACGTAGCTTAATAGCAACTATTTTACTATTTTGAAAACTACATAAAATGAGCAACTTTTTTAAAGTAACAACCCAGGTTAGTGTGGTGTATTTTTTGTTCAGTATGGATAGTGAAAGTTAGGAGAAAAAGTTTTTGAAATCACGATTAGGGAAAAGTTTTCTTTTTTACTACAAAGTTCAAACTCTATTAGCTTTGTTTATAACCGTGGTCAATAGTAGATCTGGTCAGGATTCCGCAATACAAATTTATATCCCACAATACGGGAAATTGTAGTTGCGGCAGTCTAAAAACTGACATGAGGTGTAATTTTTAAGAAATTATTAAAAGTGCCAATATCTCGAAAACTAAAGATTTTTTACTAAGGTCATATTACGATATTCTGGTGAGTCATGAGCTGGTCTATCAGCCTTCGAAGGGACGACGTCGACTTCTGGGACATCCTGTATATGTATTTTTGACAGCTGGAAGTTAGTGCACAGTTATAAAAATTGAATTTTTCGTAAATATTGATATTCTTCATTTATTGTTTTTTTTGCACTCAGTACTTTATGCAAACGTCAGTCTAACCAGGTATCAAGTTAATTCGCGCGAGTACCTAATATTGTCTTGATTTTACATGGATTTTAGAAATTGATCTTGACCGAATGCCGAACGTATGCATATTATGCACTTATGTGTCAGATTTTCTCTATTGTATTATTGCAGAGTTCTATTTTTAGTGCTCTGAATTTTCCCAGGCCCGTCGAATACCGGATCATATAGTCCCATCCTTATTGATTTTCAACAATCCCCGACAGAAGTATTAAACCTGTTTGTTGTTAGATACTAGACGGTAGTGCTATCTACTCGTTACGTTTTATAAGAGTTTTCATTGTTAGTAGTAATGTAAAATTTAAGTATTAAATTATTGTACCCGTTATACATGTACAGTATAATATTAGTGTGGTATCGCACAAACCGAGGGATCCGTACAAATTTTATGGACCATACGAGTATGTACTAGCGTCCTGAATTTTAATCCAGGACCTATATTGGGCACATGAATATTTATAAACAGCATATTATGCAGTATACATTTTCGAGAATAAACGATGTTTATATTGTAGTAGGCTGTTTAACAGTCTAAAAAATGGAACAAAAGTTTAGTTGATTGCAGTAAGCCCATAATGAACATCAATAGTATACTAAAGTTTATGACTGGAGAAAAGGAGGACAATAATTGTTTACGAATATAAAATTAGCACAAGGAAAAAAAACCTAAGTGTCAAAAAAGTCTATGGACAGGTGGGTCTAGGTCGCAATGAGTAAGATTAATATTTTTAGATAGTCTCTGTGTTTCCAATCCCCATATTATACTTCTTGTTGTTCAAAGTAACGGTTTGTCCTCCTAGTTTCTTTCTATCGTTATTTAAAAGTAATTTTAGCGCCATTTTCCTTCATAACAATATGATCCCGTTCCTAACGAGAGCTGCTGTTGCAGGCCTGTATCATGTATAATTGTTGACACATTGTAATTTATAAAGTATATAAGACCATGTTGTGATTAATATTTAAAACGGCAGATCTTATAGTCTTCATGGGTAATCAATACTGTCTTTTCTATTGTACACAATTCTAGATGTATTCATGAAAATATATTTATTAAGGTATTCAACTTTGAAAGAGATAGACCCCTGTCTTCCAAATCCTTTTACTACCTAGACTGCTAAGTGTTGGTGTACACTATACAATCCAAAAAACATTAATTGTTTATACAATATTATATTAAATAATTTTTACAATAACTTAAAATACATAAATATAAAATGTAAAAAAATAATAAACACTGATTCAATATTTTTGTGTAGTTTTTATTCCTTGCTTATAACTTGCTTTGACTTTGACTGGGTATTTGCTTGTTTTAATACTTTCAAACTTTCTGAAATAGAGATAAAAAAATTATGATGTCAAGTTTGTTAGTTCCCGCAGTACCTGTGTTAGATAAGATCTCTACTGTCAACCTGGATTAGAGATAAGGTTTATACTGGCAACCTGTGTTAGATGCCATTGAAGTGAGAATTGTGAGACCCGGCCCGAAGCCCAGTAGTGGGGACGAAGGCTAGGTCGGTGGTGAAACTAATTGCCAGATTAATAAATTATTTTATCTGTGCCAGTAGGTGCTTATTCCTATAAGCACGAAGTATAGATACCAGGAGTCCGAACGGTATAGGCTTTTCCATAGTAATTATGTACACAATAATAGGACCAGATCTTAGTTCTCTTTTCTGCTGCTAGCTGTGCGAGAATTTGTAACGTACCGAGTGTTGCCAGTACTATTATTTATTACAATTATTTTTAAATTATCGTTAGGCAATTACCGTGTCCTACGGTATCTATACTTCGTGAACAGTTTCTAAGAAGTTCCTAAATCTTTTATCTAATTAGATTTAAATCCACGTTTCTCATAAAAAAAATTACCAGAGCTGTCAATATAGCAACATAACTTCCCGCGTAATTTCAAACGAGTGCTACTGGGACTGGGATGCGCTTTACCGGCAAAAATCTGTCCCCTAAATTGAGACCATTATTTTAACATTACGTTCGGACTCCTGGTATCTATGCTTCGTGCGTATTAGCAAGAAAGTTATACAAGTTGAGTACAATGAAATTTTTTGATAACAGAAAAACGTAATAATTGGAATACCTTTTGCTCTACTTTTTCGCCGAAGTTCTGCCAATCTCTCCGATTCCAAAATGTCATCCATCGTTGATGATCTTCTTTTCATTTCCTCTTCAGCCTCTTTCAATAACGTTTCTTCCAAAAAACTAAATTCTTTAAAGTAGAATTTTAATTTTAATAAATAAAATAAATAATAACGTGAACTGCCCCCCAATTTTAATATGAAACTCACTGGTGAGTCTTGTGTCCATGGCTATCCAGGGTCCGGTTAGGACGGCCCGTGCGGTCGGCCGAAGCTGAGGTTCGGGCTCCAGAAGCTCCGTCACTTGCTTCCTGCACTCCATAGACAACTGATTCACGATACTCGAGCGGAACCGCCACTTTCGCGTCACCTAATGAATTAAAAAAAGGTGAGTTATGCATATTATGAACTAAAGGTGCGTTTATACGGCAATTTTTTTTTACCAATTGCTCGGCAACATAGACGAATCAATCTGGAGTAATTAGTGGAGCTATGGAGCAATTAAAAAAAAAAAGTCAGTTGTTTCTGCAATATTGCTTCTAGTTGCTCCATGTAGGTATTCCATATTGCTCAATATCGCTGATTAATTATTATTTTTAACCGACTTCCAAAAAAGGAGGCGGTTATACGTTCGGCTGTATAGTATACTCGTATACATATATATTATATATTTTTTTGTATATTCAACGAGAATTCCGCCGTCTGTGGACCGATTTTCAAAATTCTTTTTTTTTTATGTAAACGGTATAATCCCAAGTTGGTCCCGTTTTCAAAAAAGTGGTGACCTGATAATGGAATCCATGAGGAATCGAGGGAACTCCTCGAAATTTATATGGACACTTATGGTGATTTCTACTTTTTCTGAAGTAGTCCAAGCATATGCTACCAAAAATATGTATGTATGTAAAAATATAATGTATTATTTTTAAACAAAAAATTAAACCGACTTCCAAAGTAAAAATACACAAAAAATTATGAAATAAAACTTATTTTCTAAATAATTCCCCTTTTACATTTGGTCGGTACCAGCAAATATGAACGTAAAACGTATCTATAAAATATTGTAGGATATCGTAAGGGCTGTAGCGACTTCAAAATTAAGAAGATTGATCAAACGTCAAAATGAAGGACATTCACGCTTTGCAGGATAAGTTCATATATTATTAGTATGTAATAAAGCAGCAGGCCGAGTGCTGCTAGTACAATCACGTGGCTAGTCCCGTATATTATTCGTAACTTCATCATCGTTTCGAATGAATCTTTCTTCCATTATCATCATCATTACGCCTTGTTTCGCGGCAGAAACCGGAGTCGGTAGCCCTTCTGCGGCCCCACGAGGGCCCTGCTGACGTCCAGCACCATCTCCCGGCCTGCCAGTTCCACGCGAAACCGAGATAATAGCTTCAGCATGCACACCCTGGACTGAAGCTTGGCGAACCGCATGCCTGGCGATAAGACAGAACAAAACATAAGTGAGGATTCCCTGCTTCCCTGTATCCTTCAATCCCCATGGAGCTGATATGTTCATTGTTCATCCCTGTCTCAAGCTGTATTCAATGGCTGTCTTTGGCGAAAAAAAAAACGCTTGACAAAAATTGCTTGCGCGGAGCAAAAAAAAAAAACAGTTTACGGCCAGCAGACTTAGCATGCGAGAGAACAGTAAAAACACCGAAAAATAGAAAATATGACAGACTGAAGAAACATTAATACCATTCGGAGCAAAATAGTTCTTATTGTAAGGCAGCTACCAAAGACTTCCTACTCAAAGGCAGCTATTCAGGTCGATGCATCGTCGTTATGAAATAGAACATATTTTCTTCCCGAGCATGCGCTCACAAAATGGCCTCTTTTGACAGCTAAAGTTGAAACGGTTTCTTAGTTTAATCACAAAATAAATAATATTACAGTACAGTAGTAAATAATAGTCCACATCGACACGTTTAGTAACTTAAATAGCGCTAACAAAATCCGCCATTTTGCTTATTTGCCGCTTAGTGGTCGCCATTTTGCTTACGAGCGCTTTCGAGCGTTTTTTTCCGCCGAACACAGCTAATATCAAGTTGTTTTCAAAATTATTCCTCTAGTATCGAGGAATAATTTTGAAAATATTGTCTATTGTTAAATATGTTGTCTAATACAAATAAGTACAAATATTTGTATTGTATTTAAAATAATAAAAATTTATTATTTTATGTATTTCTAAGCATTATTTCAAAAATATTAGCTTTCTGCACACCTTCCTTCACATAAATTTTAACTGTGGCAAATATCATACTCCTCCGTAGACCGTTCACAAATTTCTCGTAAGCCTGTACCTACTGAAAGTGTAGCCTGTGTCTTTGCTACACATAATAATAATTTAAATGATGATGATGACATGATAAGAGTATTCAGTCATATTTTTTCATAAATTTTTAGTACCTATTCTTTTTTCAACAAACGTCAAATCAATCACTTATTTGTTGCGGATCAAACTTACGACATAAACATCTGGATAAAAACTTTTTTACTTTGAGTCTGTAGAGCTATTATAACAAAAAATGTCAAATATTTTATATGCTAAAAATTTGCCCAGTGTTTACGGAATTTCCATATAATTTATCTCCGTTTCAAGAAAACGAAGTAAAACTTAGAAGTTCTCTAGCAGTTCTATAACTCGCTAATATGATGTTGTTTTCTTACAATATTGTGTTTCATAGATGTCTTATGATAGCTATACAAGGCTTAAATGAACTTAGTTCATTTAAGCCTTGTACCTATAGCTTACTAATCGATGAAAATGCCTATGAGATAGCTGACAAAGTGCGATCGCGGAGCACGTAGAATTTCGTACATTAACTTATCGCTACTTGTCTCTTGCGCACGGAATATAATAATAATAATATGTATGGACGCTTCACACCACGTCAATCTGAACCGTGGGAAGTTCTCGAAGAACTTGTGTTACGGGTACCAGACAACGGAAATATGTTTAATACTTTTATACTATACACATATTTAAGATTTTTATACATATTTAATACACATCCATGACCCAGGAACACAGGAAAACTTTTTGTTCCTTTGGCGGGATTTGAACCCGCGACCCCCGGCTTGAGCACCAACACGCTCAACCAACTGAGCCACAGAGGTCGTCTATAGTAATATTATATTGCTATCGCGCTCTTATCGCGTACCTACTTGTGTGAACACGATAGATATATTATATTCGTGCACGAGTGAAAGAGTAGCGATATGTCAATAGAAAAATGCGTGCTCTGCGACCGCACTTTAGGCAAAGAATATATATTACTAACGTACTTTAGGCAACAATTAATTAATAAATATTAAACATTATTAAAAACATCCTCCTCTATAAAAAGTTTCTCGCTTTAAGTTAATTTTAGGCGCTATATATGTCGCTTTAAGTTACGCGTTATGGACATGATCAAAAGACTCACCGATGCAGTTCCTTGGGCCAATACCGAACGGCAGGTAGGCGCACGGGTGTCGCTCAGCCACTGATTTAGCGCTGAACCGCTCCGGGTCAAACATCTGCGGGTTTGGGTATATAGTCTCGTCGTGGTGTATCGCCGTCACAGGAACTAGAACCATCGTTCCCTTCTCTATCGTCAAGTCGGTTCCCGGCACCTTGTAGTCACACTTCGCCTGGCGTTGCAGTGGATCCTGGATGGGATATTTCCTTAGCGTTTCGTCGAAAACTTTCTCCATATAGGGCAGTTCCCATAGGGCGTCGTAGGTGACTTTTCCGTTGGTTCTTTCGAGCACGTCGTTTATCTCGGCGTGCAGCTTCTCCTGTATGCTCGGATTCTTCGCCAGCTCGTACAGCATGAATGTCATCGTCGTAGCGCTGGTCTCGTACCCGGCGGCGTAGAACACAAACGCCTGAGCTGCCATCACGTCCTCTGTGATCTCGAGGTGCAAGTTTTCTAGGTCGGTCGCCCTTCTAGGACCCGACGCGTCTCCTCTGTTCCTCAGCTCCAAGATCAAATCCATGAAGTCGTTTCTACCCGTCTTTGCACCTTTTCGCTCTTCTACGACCTTATTCACGAGACTCCTGAAGAAAACGCTGAGTTCATTCGAAAACATCGTTATGTTAATTTTGCTGAAAATGTACGGGTACAGGTAAATGATTTCCTTTATGATACTCTTCGTGAACACCAGGTGGTCGATCTTGCGGAGCTCCTCGAGGAAGGGTTGGTCGGTGTTACTTATGTCTATGTCGAGGCCGAAGGCGCAGGCGGCGATGGTGCTGACGGTGAACAGTTGGATGAGAACGTGCACCTCCTGCTCCGGCCGCTGCCGCGCCGCCGCCTCCACGTGGTCCAAAAACTTGTCCCCCCTCTCGGTGATGAGATGAAGCATGTTGCGCAGCTTTCCCGACGTGAACAGCGGCGTGAACTGGTGCCGCAGCACCCGCCACGTCTCCACGTCGGCGGTGAAAAGGTTCGCGCCCAGGCCCCTCCGGCCCAGACAGAGGCCGCGGTCCTCAAAAATCTCGAAGTCTTTTATCATGACGTGCTTGATGATGTCCAGGTTTCGTAGCATGAGCGCCGGCTTGGTCATTCTGTAGACGCCGACCACCTTCTCCGTCCTGTACTCGTCGTATATCTTCTTCATCGCTACGGGCACCTCCTCCCGGTGCAGGCTGCAGTCCTTGAAATTGCCGAACAGGATCCCCGGCTCGGGGCCCTTCACATTTCGCGCCTTCCAGTAGTTGTTCGCCCTCCGTAAGTAGTACTGCAAGAGCAGTACTATTCCGCATAAAATAATCGTGAAAGCGAACATTTTCGCCGAATATACCTACAGTGCACCAGAGCTCGGAGGGAACTGCCTTTGACTTGTGGACGAGTCGTCATCTTCTAATAAACCCAGATAGCTGAAGTAATCTTATCGATAAATTATTTTTTTGCATCAATCAAACTTATCATAATAATTATTTGTTTCTAGTCAAAAACAATATAAGATAACATTGTAATGTAGACATTTTGCCCGCGATAAGTTTTATCTAATACCTAAGTACCTATTGAACGTTTAAACGACAGGTCTGTTCCCTACTCTCTGAAAATACTACTCTTTATGATAGAACTAGCTGGTGCCCGCAACTTCGTTTGCGTGGAAATAGTAAATGAAAACCTTTATTACCCGACGACGGCGAAGCCAAAAGGAAGGATAACGATTTTTGTTGTCTATGTATGCTTATTACCTGACTGCAGAATGTGTTTGGTATCAAAATATAGAGTTTGAATAGACCATTCTAAGAATATACAACACATATTATAGTAGAATAGTCAAGCATGGGTATGACTTTGAAAAATACCCCCGACAGCCGAAACTACTGAATGAATTTTGCTGAAATTTGGCATTCAGTTAGTTGTAATGACGTAGGCATCCGTTAAGACAGGATTTTTGAAAATTCGCCCTCTATGGGGGTGAAAAAGGGGTTAAAATTTTGTATGGAAACCGATCTCCACGCGGACGAAGTCGCGGGCATAAGCTAGTAAAATAATAAAATTATAAAATAAAAAAGTTTAGGGTGGGCCTATCTCTTACCTATCGTACCTGTAAAATTACTCCCACACCTACCGATATCCGACTGGCAAGCTCCACGTGCCTTTTTTGAGACACGCTGCTGGTGTGAGTACACAAGATGGTATTTCTTCGTTTAAGGCGAAAATATACGTAGATGACGTCACAGATTCGGGCGTGGCCTAACACTTCCCGCCGCGCCACCCGCATACACCCCGCAGCGCTCGCGATCTCCGCGCGCGGCCGCGCCACGACTCAAATTATAAACTGAGGAACGGCCCTTTTATGTATAAAAGGGCCGTTCCTCAGTTTATAATTTGAGTTGTAACTTTAACTTTAAGAAAAGTTGTAACTTTAGGATTGATTTAAATGCAACTTGAAAATATTAATTTATTTCTGGTCTGGGAGCAAAGAAAAAACGTAGAATGTATTAGCCGCTTCTCCTTCTTCTGTAGAAGCCGGTCGAGGTTATTCCCGAAATCTGGAAATTATTTGGTAGGCAATGCGGCTTCCAACCCATCATATTTGATTTCATTTTCCACCTCTACGCCCACCAAAATGCAATACTTAGTGCTATTGACAGAATCACTAAAATATCCGCTAGGTGTTTTTTCGCTTTCCTAAAAAAGAAGTTTCATATCGACGCTTGAAAGGTAAAAATGCCTAAGCGACAAAAATACCGAAAATGAGTTTAAATATCAATGAGTTTGTATTTTTTTTTGCGTCGATTGGTCTAATCGTCGTCTTCCTACGACGATTTTTTTGTCGCTTAGATATAGTGAAATTTATACAAAATCATGAATGTTATGTTCACTAAGCGACAACAAAAAGCGATTTATAAAAAAAAATTCACTTGGATATTTTGAAGAATTTTAAAAATCAACTTAGTCTATTTTTATGTTTTTACTTTTTTTGTTTGCACAAAAATATTTTTACTTGTTTAAAAAATTCTTTTCGTGGACACTTTGTACATTTTCTTCATACAAATTATTTGTGAATTGTCCTTACAGTGCATTTAATTTGATACCATTATTTTACGAAAGTGCAACTTGTAGAATTTTACCCACAGTGAAATAAAACAATATTGGCGTAAAGATAGTTTTACATATTTGACACAATAACTATTCGTGCTATGTAGATATTTTTATTTCAAACTTTTGTTTTTAAGTATGTCGGTTAGATATTTTTTTTGGTTTCCTATTTTTTCGCATAAAATCATATGTCATAATTTTACTTGGCATAATTTCATTTGACCTAATAGTAGTTTCGCATAATTTTCTTAGCTTAATTTTTTTTCGCATAATAATTGTTAGGCATACCTAATAAAAGGCATACATTTTTACGCATTATATTAATTAAGAATAATTATATTTTATGCTTAATATTAAAAAGCATAAATATAAATATGCGTTTAATTACCTTATCCGTGTTTTATTTTGTCCTTCCATTTTATGCATATTTGTACCTTGTGACAGAATTACTTGAATTTATTATGACAAAAAATATGCCTAACGAGTTTATGCCAAAAAGCAATTATACCAAAGTATTATTATGACAAGAAAAATTATGCCTTACGAGTTATGTCTCATTAAATTAGGACAAAAAAAATGTGTGCGTGTACTAGTGTACACACGTAAGAAGTGAAACTTCTTTATGGCCTTATTTTTCGAAAAATGATCTACATGCAACTTTGTAGAAATTGGTTAAATAAAGTTTAATTAGATAAAGTTTAAACAAAAGGATTTTATTATCATAGACATGAATACAAATAATACAATTATTTCACTTTACCTTTTTGCTACTAAGATTATTACAGCATTTCATTAATTGTAATAGAATTATTACTATCATTGTCATCGTCATTATATATTTTTGTAATTAATGGCTTATGGTAACTGAAATATGAAATATATGGTTTACATTCCACGAAATTTAGTGACCGAGTAAAAACTCCATCAGTCGTATTAATTAATAAATACTATTTTAATGAAATCATATACATTGACCGATAGTTACAATCAGAAACTGAGGTTAACCTTAAATATCTTAAATTTAAAAAAATAAATACCACAATCCCACCCAAGTATTAGAAAAAGAGATATAATTACTTACTTTTGTTAAAAATCCACTGGAATTAGAATTAAAATAAAGCCTTTGATTTTGTTGATCACTTTAGTATTGATATATTATTTATCACGTCGCTATTGTGTTTCAGAAATAAATAAGGGTGCAAGAAAAAAACGTGGCTTGACCCTCTCACGATTCTGAAAAAGATGGCGCGTAACGGAAAAATGTGACGCGTAACCGAAAAATGTGACGGTAAATTTTTTTCCAACGCCGATAAAAAAGTTTCACTTCAAAAAATATTAGTCTAAATTATATTTATGCCTAATGATGTAGTATGCCAAGAAACCATTAAGTATGCCAAAGTTATAGTATGCGTAATAAAATTATGCCAAGAGAGGTATGCCAAATGAAATTATGGGGATACCTTTTTTTCTTTGAAATGTTCAAGAATGACGAAAAAAAATGTAATTTTTTCCTGTACCCAAAATATTATCTTACGTCGCTAAGATACAATACGAAATCAAAAATGTCGCATGAGTATCAATAAATTCCAATACATATGAATTTATAGACAGGAATAAATAGCTAAATGATCTGAGTGTTTATAAAACTGACAAAATGTAACTTAAAGTATTAAATTAATAGTGTGTGGGAACATAAATGAACGCAAACATTGCTAAATATATTTCTATATTTATGCGCCTAATGTTTCGCTAGTTAGTCCTGTCGGTAGTAGTAAATATCAATATACTAGGTTATGGGAGTAAACTGCGCACATACTTGGACATAATAAAATAGCTCCTAAAGCTGGTCTATATTCAATTAAACTGGCAACAGTCACTGACATCGGCGTGGTTTCATTATTATTCCTTTTTTAAGGTTCCGTAGTTCATGTCTCGGAATCCTTATAGTTTTGTCATGTCCCTCCGTTCGACCGACCGTCCGCCCGTCCGTCTGTCCATCCAAACGGTGGTGCTTGAAATATAAAACTTTGAATGGGTAAGTTTATTTATCACGTCTACACAATGCTAAAATAAATGAAGATAATTTTTGGGTACACCTACACGAAAGGGGGAGATATAATTAGGTACATAGATATTTTAAGAACATTAAGAGGTTTCTGAGATTATATTTTGATGTACGTACATTCCGTTTGCGCGATATTCCACTTTTAAGCGCATTTCTTGTTAAAATACGGCGTCTCCCCTCTAAAAGCCAAACGGCTGGCTCTAAAAATGTGGAAAATTCATGCTGGTAATACATGCAATAAACTTTGAACGAAAACTATAACGGTCCAAAAAACTTCATAAGTTCAGGAGTTATAGAGACTTAAATTGAATCAGTTTAGATGAAGATATCTGATACAGAGCCTACAGATTGTCCTTGTCCATAAAACATCCTAATCTTATAGAGAAGATTAGGATAATTTAGATGATATTTCTGCTACTGTCAATGCTTTCAGCGCAGTCTATCAAAACAATCACACTGCGCTGAAGGCACTGACAGCAGCAGAAAGAAGAAGGGGCATTTCTGTATGGATCCCGTCCCCACTACTGTAGCACTACAAGACATATATCAAATGAAAGGACTTAAAAAGCGTGTAATTTTTTTGTATAACGAAAAATCTCTAAACCATGGGAGAAAAAAGTTTTAACCCAAAGGTGAAAAAAAGTTAAAAAATCATTCTGTATTATTACACCATTTCATAGTGTTGCTAATAAGGAACAATTTTTGGGAAGTAATGGTATACAGCAAGCTTCAGAAAAGTGTTATATTTTGATAAATTGCCTCTGTTTATAATATTTTGATAAATTTTGATAAATGTATGGAATGATAATAAAATGATAAAAATAAGCTCTTTCCTCAATTTTGTCGCACATAATTACATTATAGAAATTGTTTCTTACTTGCGATACTATTGAAAGGATGTATTTTTTTCATAATTTATGGGTTCCAATCCTGTCTTGAAAATTGAGTTATTAAAAATTTTCATGTTTCAAGAGTTTAAGTTTTCATCAAGTCGGACTCGATATTCCGTAGGGCTAAATTGCTATTGCTAATTTTTTTTGACTTCTTTTACAACGCCCAGAAGTATAATTTACCATGTACTATATCTTTTTTTTCTGTACCTAATCGTTTGAAAATTATTTTTGCTATTTAATTATATGTATTTTAATGTTTTATCTGAAATTTGATTTTATATAAACCACTTTTCCAGGCCAGGATTCAAACCCGCAAATTAGGAAAAAATACATTTTGTATTATTGCGCCATTCGATAGCGTTGCAAGTAAGAAACAATTTCCAGAAGTAATTATGTGCGAAAAAATTGAGGAAAGCTTATTTTTAGTATTTTATTATCATTCCATACATTTCATCAAAGTATGAGGCAGTTTATCAAAATATAACACTTTTCTAAAGTTTAGTGTATACCATTACTTTCCAAAAATTGTTCCATAGTAGCAACACTATGAAACGGTGCAATAATACAGAATGATTTTTTAAACTTTTTTAACCTTTAACCCTCATTAACTTTTTTCTCCCATGGTTTAGAGGATTTTCGTCATACAATAAAATGACACTTTTTTAAGCCCTTTCATTTGATATATTATGTCTTATAGTGCTACAAGGATGGGGACTTTTTGCCCCTTCTTCTTTCATCTTAATAAGTTATGGCTTGTGATCAAACGCTAAACATGCTAGGACGAGACAACAGCATCAGTCTGGTATGGGTTCTAGGCAACGGCAACATCTCCAGCAACAAAACTGCGGATGAGCTGGGTAGGCTTTGGGCCAATTGTGTCACGGTGTCATGCCCAGAATCGGTATTTGGAATATCTCCCAGCACTACCAAGAGAGAACTCAAGGAATGGGGCCGCAGCTTAAGTATAAAGCAATGGGCTGCAATCCTAGGCCTTGAGTTTTTATATTTCTATACTTTTTATTATTTCAAGATCAAAATTAGCTCGTTTTAGTAACTGCAATTAATTTTTATAAACAAGAAGAAGGAAAATATTGTCAGTTAGGAGCAAAAATTTACAATGTCATTGAATAATAAATTTACTAAGATAACTATAGCCGTAGAAAATTCTTAATGGAAGCAACATGTATGTAACTTATCTTGTTTTATTTTATAGGCCATTTAGATGAATACTCCTATATTTTTTTTTGTTTGGAATTAGTTATTTCTACCTGTTACTACAGAAAATGTATCTATAGCTTATCTATTTCTACAAGTTGCTGAAAACTTTTAAAATAAAATTTAGGCAATTTTACTTGCTATTACATAACTTTCGTTGATAGCTTAGATAATTTTACCTATTTTTCGAATTAGGACTTTTTTACCTAAGCGACATAAACTGCCTGTAATTCGAAAGCTATATGATTCGTTTTAATATCAAAAATTGCTATAAAAATAAGATACACGTTGTATTTTATTGATATATAGATGTATGTTAAAACCATCTAAATCCGACTATTTTGTGATTTTTAATGATTTTTTTTCTAAAAATTTTAACTTTAAATCACTCTTCTGTAAAGTTTACTAAATTTATGCATCATATGTGTCTTTTTTAATTATTATTTCTTTAATTATTATTTTTTATCTATTATTATTATTTAAACTGGAAATATCATAATATGTATTATATTATAAAATATGAATTTGCTTTCCTACGCTATCGAATTGGATTTTGTCTGTAATAGTAGTTGTATGTGTGTTAAATAAATAAATAAATAAATGTCGCTTAGGCATTTTTACCTCATATACTATATAGCTCAAAGCGTTGATATACTAAATAGACAATTAAAAAAGAAATAATATAATATATCTATGGACGCGTCATACCACGTCAATCTGATCCCGTGGTAAGTTCTCGAAGAACTTGTGTTACGGGTACCAGATAACGGAAGTATATTTAATACTTTTATTATACTATCGGTACACATAATTAAGATTTTTATTATATTATACACATAATAAAAATCTCCTCCTCTCCTCTGTGGCTCAGTGGTTCAGCGCTTTGGTGCTCAAGCCGGAGGTCGCAGGTTCGAATCCTGCCGACGGAACAAAAAGTTTTTCTATGTTCCTGGGTCATGGATGTGTATTAAATATGTGTATAATATAATAAAAATCTTAAATATATGTATAGTATAAAAAGTATTAAATATATTTCCGTTGTCTGGTACCTGTAACACAAGTTCTTCGGATACTTAGCACGGGGCCAGATTGACGTGGTGTGAAGCGTCCATAGATATTATATATTATATTTAATACACATCCATGACCCAGGAACACAGAAAACTTTTTGTTCCGTCGGCGGGATTTGAATCCGCGACCCCCGGCTTGAGCAACGACACGCTCAACCAACTGAGCCACAGAGGTCGTCATAGAAATAGAACTATACACTTTCTGTGAAATTTACAAGTACATATATACAATAAAATATTATACTATAATATACACTATATAATATTATATTAATATATTATTAATTTCAAGTAAGAAGTTGAAGGAACAAAAAAGTACATTCAACGATCGAACATTTTCATTCTATCGCAGGCAGAGTGCTCGCTAAGGTTTTCATAATTTATTTTTTACGGCATGTTGTTCCCTATTATTTCAAGAGTAAAATAAACGATTGCGAAATAGCGGCACCGCGGAGAGTGACACAACCTCCTCGTACGAAAGTCAGCGGCTCACTGTCCCGCGCGCCCGCGCACGCACCGCTTACAAATATTTTCACAAAATAATAGTTATTTACGTATATTTTGAAAACAAAACGGTATTTCCAAAAACCCAACGATGAAATGTTAGATAAATATATTCTTCACATTTTCGTAAAAGAACCATCTTTATAGCCGTAGTAGGTAGTAAGTAGATAAAAAAAGAAATCTGAAAACAGGGCTACTTAATTTTAATTTATTTAATATTAATCTTCGTCGTATTAAAAAAATTAACGATGATATTAAAGATGAAGGATTGAAGTGTGAAATGTATATTTTTTTGAATTTTTTTATTCCCATTTTTCGGAGTAGTTAGGACTCAAACTGAGCGATTTAGGGGCTATTTGCCCCTTAAGCACGGGCGCATACTAATTACTAACTACAAATACCTATAATTACACAAGGGAAACTGGGGACACTTGATCTCCCTTTTTGTTTTTTAACCCTCTTCTTAGAGGTCTAAAGTTTTTGGCATTGGTTATCTGGCTACAATAATAATCTGTGACAACCAACAAAATAGCGGTGAAAAAGTATTTCAAGCATAGATATATTTATTATATTAATTCAAGTATATATTTAGTATACTTAAAACTAAAGAAAGGTAACAAATGTCGCTTTGTTTTCCCAATACCTAACATTCGTTTAATTTCACACCCACCATGTTATTTCACAATTATTTCATTAATTATGATTGCTATAAATAATGTTCTTAATTGAATATTGATAATTATTATTATCTACTAGCTGATGCCCGCAACTTCGTTTGCATAGAACTAACGGAAACGGAACCCCATTTTTTTTCAATGGAACCCTAAAAGAAAAGTAGCCTATGTTAGACTTTATAACATCAGCTATCTGCTAGTGAAAAGTCCCGTGAAAATCTGTCCAGCCGTTTCAGATATTAGCCGGAACAAACAGACAGACAGTAAGGCAGACAGACGGACAAACAAAAAATATTTTATTGTCAGGACATACAGATTACAGACGCTTCAATTTTATTTATCTGTTTATAGAATAGAATACCAACCAAAAACATGTTACATCATGTAAAGTGATGCCAAGACGATAAAATATGAATCGCACTGTCAAAATGCTATAAGATCTCACGTAAAATCAAGCACCGAGTTCAAAATTAAGAAGATTGAGTAGAGAAATAGTAAAAAATTTAGCCGAATTGAAAAGGGGACTAATTTAGAAAATAAGTTTTATTTCATACTTTTTTGTGTATTTTACTTTGGAAGTCGGTTTAATTTTTTGTTTAAAAATAATTTCCAACTGAAATGCTCGTGTAAGAAAGTATTGTCTAGTTTTTTGGAATTGTAAAACATTTTTTCCAAATTGATGCTTGTTGAAATGCGTAAATTGCTCACATTGAGGCACATCGCAATTGATCATAATTGATAAATTTTTGTTTCTCGTGTAAATACATCTTAAAAATTTTCTCCAAAGGATGACATTTCAGTCATTATAATGTGTCTTATATATGCTCTATCAGTATCATATTATGTCTACTCGACACTCGTACTAATCATAACCTAACCAAGAGCATGTCAGGCCATGTCTAATGAGGGTTCCGTAACTATCAACATGATGTTGATGATGAATTACTTTAAAAGTTATTGTGTGAGGGGCAATTCTGCTGTGGCGGACCAATCAGCGCACAGTCCTGAATCGCAATATCGAAGTTTCTGAGCTCGGAAAGTATATATCCCACCAAAAACATTCTGTAAAAAACTAGCCAAGTCTCGATGGAGCTGCTTGTTTATCTCTAAAAAGTAATGAAATCTAGACAAAATCGCGCCAAGTCTAAGGTTCCTTACTGCGGTTTCTTTATTATTATAGTTAATGTTGAGTGACTTGGCCGTTGAACATTCTTTATACTTTAGTGGGTACAAGTCAATTTTGTTTACATTTGTAACTACCTATGTTTTTTAAGCGAGATAATAGCCCATACTGGTATTTGTAATTGGACGCTAGTGTCTCATTTTAGGCTGTTGTTGATTGTACAACACACGTATTGGAGCAATGGTGTCATGGAGCCCCTTTTGTACCCTTGTGTACCCTTCAACGGCCAAGTCACGCAACATTAATGTTTTTGGTGGGATTTCACTTTTTGTAGAAACGTGGGCATATTGATTTATTTTCGTAGATTTTAGTGTAATTTGTTTATATTTTAATTTGTGTAATGTTCGAGTAGAATAAAGGGGCCTGAAAATGCGGCGAAATGGTTCCAGTAAAGAATGGTACGGCAGTGTTTGCTTCGTGCTCGACTTGGCGGGGGCACTGCCGTGCCCCCAGATCGACGTTCTGGTCTTATCTAGAGGTTCTCAAATAGGGGCCTGAAAATGCGGCGAAATGGTTCCAGTAAAGAATGGTACGGCTGTGTTTGCTTCGCGCCTCGACTTGGCAGGGGCACTGCCGTGCCCCCAGATCGATTATCCTAGTTTTTATAGTTTTCCCTTTATGTGGCCATTAAACCCCAACTCTGTACCAAATTTCAGCTCTCTAAGTTTATGGGAAGTACTAGTTCTATTTTGATGATCATGAGTGAGTGAGTGAGTGAGTGAGTGTCGTAAATGCGAAACTTTGCTTTCGCTTAACTTCGGAACTAAATGACCTACAGACTTGAAATTTTAGATTTTAAGTATGTGATTATAGCTTATTGGATGACGAAAATTTCTGCGGTCTGGTCTTATCCAGAGGTTCTCAAATAGGGGCCTGAAAATGCGGCGAAATGGTTCCAGTAAAGGATGGTACGGCAGTGTTTGCTTCGCGCTCGACTTGGCGGGGGCACTGCCGTGCCCCCAGATGTATACGACAGCTGAAATGATTACAAGTGGGCTTCGGCCTGACTGGGCATACCATCTCGCTCGGTCGGAGATCTCCCTTTGGGGCTTGACACCACATATACCCACACTGCTAAATAAAACCTGCATTAATACAATTACAATCAAGTCCCGACATGCTAAAACTGTCAAACCGGTATTCTCGTAAACGTTTAAACAACGTAAAACGCACTTGCCTAAACTTCGCAAAATCTGTTCATGATAGTATATGACTATGTCGCTTCACTTATAAATTATAAATAATACACATACAGTCAAAGTAAAATGAAAGTCTACTTTAAATACGAGAATTGAGGTTCTGATTTCGATCAGAATAATTTTCCAAAAGAGTTTTTAGCATGATATATCAGCATAGAAACTTGCAATCTCTTATAGTTTGAAAAATGTCAGGGGGGATCAACTTATAAATCACTTTGGAGGCCGATTACTCAGAAATGCTTGACTTTGTACCAAAGTCATGTATGAAACTTTGTCTTTATTTTAAAATACCTATTAAACCCGCTATCCCCAACTAGGGCATCGAGACCGGTTTTACCCGAAACCGAAAACCCGGGTTTTCCCGGGTTTTCGGGCCTACAACAAAACCCGGTTTTCAAAATATTGAAAACCGGTTTTCGGTTTTTTCGAGCTTTTTTCATTATGAAATTCTACAACAATTTATAACAGTTACAGTCACAAACCGAACGTTATAGTGGCTTGTGATTGTCAATGTAGAATTTTAGAACAATAGTTATTCATGTTGTATGTAGTAGTGCCCCCGCCCTCCAGGACGAGTGAGCGAAGCGCAAGGGACCAGACTACCTTTTCTCGAAGCAATTCGTCGATTTTTTGGACCTTCATAACTTGGTATAATTTATTATTCGGTTCCATCAGCGCTCAGTGCGAATTGCTCTCCATTCCTATGATACCCAAAAATCGAGTGGGCCTAACGGAATCCGTCCCATTGTGTTAAAAATGTGTGCTCCAGAGTTGGCACCGGTCTTAACGCATCTTTTTCGGCTCACCTGCTCTTATGGCACAGTCCTGGCATCTTGGTAGACAGCTTTGGCGTGCTATCGCCTGCCCTGTTCATACTGCATATCAATGATAATATTATGTGATGACGACAGTACGGGTGATGCCTTATATACAAGTCGCCCGAACATCTCTCGGCAAAACGTCATTGAGAGTCGAAACGAACTTGTCTCTCAAATTAAGAATTCATTGGAGAATATCTCTGTATGGGGTAGGGGTAGACCTTACTTAGTCCAATTCAACACTTCTAAGACACAAGTTTGCGCGTTCATCGTTAATAAGTTACCGTTGGTCGTATGTCCTCGTTTTGAAAGCATACCCATAACTGTCTCCTCCAACATCGGAATACTTGGTGTTAGCATATCGAGCGAGGTCTAGTTCCGATATCATCTGGAGGGCAAGGTCAAGTTAACCTCCAAGAAGCTTGGTGTTCTGAACAAGTCAAAGCGGTATTTCAGTCCGGTCCAACGCCTACAACTCTATAAGGCGCAGGTTCGGCCTCACATAGAATATTGTTCTCATCTCTGGGCAGGAGCGTCAAAGTATCAGCTTCTCCCTCTGGATCGTATCCAACGAAGGGCCGCTCGAATTGTTGACTGCCATAGTATTTTAAACAGGCTTTACTCCTTAGAGTTACGTAGAGATGAGCATCGCCCCCGCATCATATATCGGTTATATTACGGGGAGTGCTCCAAGGAATTGTTCGGACTTATACCTGCTGCAACTTTTCGCTATCGTTCGAAGGGACAAAATATTTATAATCCTCATCACCAACTGTCGCCAACAGTATTTCCGGACCATTACGACCTGCACACCTTCAAGAAGGCAGCATATTCCCTCCTAAAAGGCCGGCAAGGCACTTTTGTTTCTACACGCCTTAACTCTACAAGCCTAACTTTACAAACTCTACACTTTAGTCAAATTATGTGGCATGGCCATTTCGTCAGGCAACGTATTTTGACTAAGGCGTAAAGTTTGTGAAATTATTAATTACTTTACATGAAAATGTTTATGGTGGGATCACATTTTACCAGTATTACGTTGTTACAACAGAAAGCAGCTGATAAAAGTTAATTTTAGGACATTCCTAACAAAATTCTACAAAATCAACAAAAAAACCCGAAATACCCGAAAAAACCCGGGTACCCGGTTTTGAAGATGGCTGGGACCGAAAAACCCGGTTTTTTTTAAATATGACCGGTCTTCGATCCCCTGACCCCAACCCGCGGCCCGCGGGCCGCGTGCGCCCCGCCGCCGGGCCTTTATCTGCGGCCCGCGTGAAATCTGTAACCGCGTTAGATAAAGTTGTGAAAAAGCGTTCACAATTCCAAAAATCTCACTGAGTGAACATAATTATTATAATACATATCTTTTATTTTATTTTGTGTCGTTATCTCATCTTAAATGTTTAGTTTCACTCTTTTTACTACCTTGTGTTATTTTATTAATAAATCGTTAAATTTAAACAACATATTTTTTTGCCCCTAAAAAATTTTGGTTGCGGCCCGCGACACCAGGAGTACAACGGGTTTGTGGCCCGCGTAAAAAAAAGGTTGGGGACCACTGTATTAAACGATACATACACACGATAGTGTAGAAATAAAAAAGGTTTTTCTCCCCGCACTTCATATGTATGGAGAGCCACCCCCAAAAAAATATAAAATTGTTATTATTTTATTATGCCAAAACTGAAATTTCATCCATTTACCTATATTTATAATTACAGAAGTTAGAAGCGCGGACGGACATACAGACGGACGGACGGATCGAAACTATAAGGGTCCCTTGAGGATTACTGAACCCTGATAACTGAAAGACTAGCCCCAGAATTTTACACAGTGGATAAGCTATACAATGTTCTGTCCTTATCTTATACGTTGGAAAAGTCGCTTGAAAGACAATAGACAAAACATTGTATAGCTTATACATAGTATAAATATTTTTATTAGTAAGGGGGTTAAATTCGTACCTGTTTCTCATGAAGTTTCTTCACCGAAGTTTCGTTAAAAGGCAGTGCTTTGTTGAGCATCGTGTACATAATTATACCCATGGACCACATGTCGGATAGTTTCGGATAGTACGGTTTACCTTTCAACACCTCCGGAGATGCGTAAGATAACGACCCACAGTACGTATCGCTCAAGACATCGCGGCTTTTCTGCCGCACCACTCGCGCGAACCCAAAGTCCGTTATCTTAACATTGTAATTCGCGGTTATTAGTATATTTTCACATTTCAAGTCCCTGTGAGCGATGTTGAGGGTGTGGAGGTAATGGACCCCGGAAAGTATCTGGCGCATCCAGAACCTGCTCTGCGTTTCGGACACAGCGCCATTTTGCGTCAAAAAGTCCAGGAGGTCACCGTTTTCAGCGAAACGAAGGAATATGAAGTACTTGGCGCGGCGCTGGAAAATGTTGGACACGTGTATGATATGAGGATGGTTGACTCGGATGAGTACGTCCAGCTCGCGGGGCAGGAATTTCGTCAGATACTCGCGGGGAGCCTGTGAGGTGTCGATCACTTTGCACGCCACTACATTGTGCCTGCCATCTTCTTCCATACGTATTGACTTGAACACCTGAAACACGTCTTGTTTACTTCAAGAATTTGCATCTGTAAAATTAAGTTTTAGTAGAACTAATTCAGAAAAGCTTGTTGACTCGCCACTCGATGGATTAGGTAAGGTATCATGAATTACTATCAGCAACTTGGCTGTATCAATATTAAATGCATTTGTACTTTGGCATATGATCCCTGGCCCAATATTGTTTTCAGTAAAAATCCTCTGTCTTCCAAAACTCGGTAGTCAGATTCAGTTAAGGTTAGATTAAGCTTCGTCATTTATTTATTTCGAGCCAAAAGCGATCGCACATTAAATTTAAGCATGGTTGTTTTGTGCAGTATCAATGAGCTGCAAAACTTTTGTTATATTTATGAAATTTCCATTTCCCGTATCAATCGAAATAATTATTATCAATCACCAATTGTGTCATCTTGGTGTCATCCAAAGACTGTCATCAGTCTTCACTATGACATAAATTGACATAAAACGGCCAGCTTTCAACGATACAACGATAAAAAATATTTGGAAAAATATATTACCGTAAAATGGGGGGAATCAGGACACTTTCAAAGTTTGCCGTCAATTTTCATTGCTTTTTTCTGCTCTATATCTAATAAAAATCTTGTTTATTAGCTTCCGGTAGTCTGTATTTTTATTTAAAATGTAACTTACATTTAAACAGAAAATCCACACACAACTACTTGACCCGATTCACCTTCGGTCTGGGGTTAATTGGGTCGTGTATAGGGTTAATCGGATTTTTTAAAAGGGCATCCCGTCTTCAGGGTTAACTATCGTCCCGATTTATCCAGGTTTAGTCCTAACTGACACCATTGCTGACCCACTCTCATTTGACCCTTTTCACCCCGTAGTTTGACCCGTTTGCCCCCCCATTCTTAAATCTACCTCGGAGAGATTATTTTCAATTATTGAAAAAAATAATCCATTAAATCACTTATCGAAACCTGAGAAACTGATTCTAAAAATACATACTTCGCTTTGACATAAATATTGTTAATGCAAAAGAAAATTCAAATGTTTTACAGAGCAAAAACGCACGTTATTGACCCTACACTTTGGAATCCGTTATTTCCTTTTTTTTTTCAAATGCGAGGACTACTCAATACCTATTGCTAGAATATGTAAAAAAATGTTAAAAAGTTTAAATGATAGGTATTAACTATCATTTATTAAATTATAAAAGAATGAGGAATAATAAGGTCGCAAAAACTTTCCCGGGTTTGTCCCAATTTACCCCCTAGACCAGGGTTTCTTAAAGTGGGGTCCACGGACCACCAAGGGGTCCGTAATATGTGTGCCAGGGTTCCGCAGCGTTCTAAGATTAATGAAAAAAATTTGCAGTAAAGTAACACAACTGATTAAAGATGACTTAATTGACATGAAATCAAAAGAAGTGTGGAGAGCTGAATTTCACGCAAAAGGTCTTGGTGAATTTTGGTGTTCTTTGAGTCAAGCTTACACTCTTCTGGTCAAACGAGCTATGTCCGTTCTGATACCTTTTGCTACTACGCATCTTGGTGAGGCAGGGTTTTCGGCTCTAGTGTCGATAAAAACAAAAAATCGCAATCGATTGAATGTCAAAGGTGACATGCGCCTTGCCTTATCGAAGACAATCCCACAATTTAAAGTACTCATTGAGGCCAAACAACAGCATCAATCTCATTAGCAATTTCTATTTAGCAATTTAATTATTAAGTTAAGCATTAGTAAGTGTGAGATAAAACTCCCCCCCCCCCCCCCAAGGGGGTCCGTGGCATTCCAGAAATTCTGAAAGTGGTCCGTGACTGCACATAGTTTAAGAACCACTGCCCTAGACCATATTCCCCCTATTTTACGGTAGGTACATAAAATATATAGACGTAGGCGTCTAGACTCTAGGGTGCCTACTCTCTATATTGTTATGCAGATGTTTGTATCAGTGAAAGTAAATAGATAAGCGTCCAGACTTCTACCTAAGCTACAAGTTACAACATAATTAATAAGTAGTTTTATCACTAGTAGGTACTGATATGTAGAAATATACATATATACCTAATTACCTTGAACTAACTGAAGTCTGGAGCTCAGTACATTTCTTTAAACCGTTTGGACTGAAGGTTCGCTTCAATAGTTTGTTGAACTTTTAGAGCTTTCTTTATAAAATTCGCCTTTTCCTGCCGAGCCTTGTTATAAGCGATCGTTTCATTGAGGTTCCATTCTATAGGCATAAATAAACATATTAGGTACATAACATGTATACTATCCACGTAAATGTGTAAACAATTTGGTGTCTTTAATAAAACTAAATATTCTATTCAACTTGTTGCCTTCAATTACAGGAAAGTAATATCCCGGTAGGTACGGAATCAATGCACTGGGGTCAATTCAGTAAACTACAAAGGCAATAAGTTACTAGACCTACTAATCTCGGATCCATGTTTATCCATTTGCTGCGAACTACTTCATCCGCAGTAATCCTCAGCCTGGGGTTCGGTTCCAACATCAGCGTAACCATTCTCTTGCACCTATTCGATATCATAAATTCGAAGTACGGATTGAACTGCCAATTTCGGTCTATTTGGGAACGTAAGATTGTTTTTATACGTTGACTATCGAAGGGCATCGCCTGATTTATCATCACGTATAAGACTACTCCCAGAGACCAGATATCTGTCGGTTTAGGGCAGTAAGGCGCTCCTTGCAGAATCTCCGGAGCGGTGTACGAGACGGAACCGCAGAATGTTTCGCTGTAAATCGGGTGATGGTTGTTATCAACGCAGGATCTGGAAAAACTGAAGTCAGTCAGCTTTGCATTGTGATTAGCCGACAGAAGAATGTTTTCACATTTAATATCCCGGTGAGCTACTTCCAGTTCGTGCAGGTATTGGATGGCGAGCGTCAGCTGCCTGATCCAAATCCTGGCTTGGTCCTCGGAAACGGCACCGTTTTGGACGATATAGTCTAGCAGATCTCCTCGCTCCATGTACCGCATGAAAATGAAGTATTTATTTTTTCTTTCGAAAATGCTGTGCGTAGTGACTAGGTGTGGATGGTTCAATTTAACGAGCAAGTTAATTTCCCGCGGCAAAAACTTTTCCACGAAATCACTAGGCGCTACGTTAGTGTCGATAATTTTACACGCCAGAACTTTTGTTTTATTACTTTTGATAGAATTTTTGTATTCAGCCAAATACACCTGCAAACATTGTTAATTTCAAATCTTCGTAAATAAAATCGTAAGAAAAAATATTATTATTAAAATATTTCAAATTAAAATAACTTTTGAATATGATCCTTCGTTGATCTTCTTTATAATCTTGTAGCCTCGCGAAGAGAGTGTCGATTGTTCAGATTCTGATAACTTTAACACATGTTTATCCTGCGAATTTCATTAGGTACTTATTATAGTAAATTAATGTAGCTAAGAATTAAAAACATAATATGGTATGTAACATATTTAACATATTATCTACCTTTTTAAATTTCTCCATTTAGTTCTGCTAACTTTGTTTTCTTGAAATCCGCTGGAGGCGGTTTTACCATTTCACTCACCTGGAAAAGTCTAATAATTATATAGACAATAATATACTTACCAATACAAATATTTTTACAGTGGATAAGCTATACAATGTTTTGTCCTTGTCTTATACGTTAGAAAAGTCGCTTGACAGACAAGGACAAAACATTGTATAGCATTTACACTGTATAAATATTTTTATTAGTAAAGAGGATAGGGGTTATTCTTTAATCATAAATTACCTATTATTATTTACGAAATAGAAAAATATAAATGTAATAATTAATAATTATGCTTTTTAGGTATTTGTATTACTAATTAGGTACATAATATGTAAGTAGGTACCTACCTACCTATAGGTATTACAGGACTAGACCTAACTAATTTCTAAGAAGAAAATTGAGGTTAGTAAATTTATTTTAATTACCTACCCTGAGTGAAGAATATCTTTCGTGCGTTTTCGTTGGTAAAATAGAACCTTGTCTCTTTGGTTTGTTACGTAACTGGAACGTAACTCGTTCCTCTTTAGCTTTTTTAATAGCTCGCTCTTCCACCGGATTTAATCCTGTACCAACAAACGTTTATTATGTATGCTGGTGTACTTTGTCTGGTCGAACCGACACGAAAACCGAGATTTGAATTAAATAGGTAAGTGACCGGTAAAATTATATAAAGCAATTTTTGAAGCTATACCAACCTGAGCTCCTGTATTGAGATCGTGTATTGGAAGAACACGCGAATAAGAGCGTTTTCACATTCTATAATTATTTAGGTAGATACAATTTTTTTTTAAAGTTCGAAAAAAATATATGGGGTAAGTCACCGTCTAGCTTGCAAATCCAGCACCGGTACTAATTAATATCCGTCATTAGTGTCGATCCTATATTTTATATATAAAAATGTTATGTTGGTTTGTGTACGCTTCAAAAACTCAAAAAGTTCTGCACCAATCGAGCTGAAATTTTAGCATGACATATAATCCGCATCAAGGATTGTTTTTATCTACTTTTTGCATCAGTCACATATACGCGACCGCGAAAAAAACTATATTTACGCGGGCGGAGCCACGGGCAACAGCTGGTTATTTATAATTTTTGCCTGCAAGTCCTCTTCAAGGCCGCGGTATTGGATTTCCAGGCTGGACGGTCAGTATGGTCCATAAAGCCCCAGATCTGATATCCGTGAAAGAAAAGTGTTTCATACATTTTACTTGGCTTTACTTGCCATCGGAAGTCGGCTATCGGTTCCGATATTGATATCGGATCGGATATTAGGAAAACAATCATATTCTGAGTGCTTAGAGATAAGTAGATAAGTGAGATAAGTATTATTAATTTTAAGGGTTATTTTACCCTTAAGCCTACTGTCCATAGCAATCCAATCAGAGGACAGAACTTGTGTGGCGGAGTGACGCAAGCCAGGGTCCGGTTCTAGCAAGTTCTTCACCACAGTCTTGCACTCGGACGATATGATAGCGGCAACTCGTGACCTAAATCTGTATTTTTTGCTCATCTGCTGCTCGTACAACTTTCGCATTCGAGCGTTGTCAAATGGCATAGACTTGTTGAGCATCACAAAGAGAACTACCCCGAGCGACCATAGATCCGTCGGCTTCGGGTGATAAGGCTTCCCTCTGAGGATCTCCGGGGCGGCATACGACATGGAACCGCAGAAAGTTTCGCTCAATATACGCCTCTCCTTATCGTCGACGCAGGATCTGGAGAATCCAAAATCAGACAACTTGACGTTGTAGTTCTCGGTTAGCAGTACGTTCTCGCACTTGATGTCCCTGTGAGCGATCTCCAACTCGTGCAGGTATTGCAGGCCCAACGCCAGCTGGCGGAACCACACGCGGGCTTGGTTCTCAGAAACGGCTCCCTTCTTTAGAATATAAGTAAGCAGATCACCATTTTCAGCGTTTCGCATAAATATATAGTACTTCGTTTTCCTCTGATATATGCTGTGTATGTGTATTATATGCGGGTGATTTAAACGGACGAGAATGTCGATTTCGCGCGGCAAAAACTTTGTTACGAAATCTCTGGGAGCCTTCGATGTTTCTATTATTTTACAGGCTAATCTCTGTTTGTGCTCGTCTCTGTCAAATATTGTTAAATATACCTGTTAATAAGCAGAAGTACAATGTTGTGAAAATTTGTGTTAGTTCAACAATCTATCGATAAGTAACCTAACCTATATGATTAATTTATACGAACGTTTACTTACCTATTGCCTACTACATATACTGTACCTTTGCATAAGCACCTTCTCCAATAAGTTTATCTAATTTGTAACCTTTTTCTTTTAAAGTATTTTCTTCAGAGTTAGTTAAAGCAATACTTGACATGTTACGCTACGAAAACGGTCCAAAAAACATTTTGCTTTAGCGGCAACTTCTATATACGTTTGTGGCATGTAAAAAAGCAAAAGAAAGCAAATAGGTGGCATTTTTCAATATTTTATGAATCTACATTCTCTAACAGATTTTGAATTACATGTCCAAAAAGTCTTTGGGTCCAAAGATGTCATTCTGACAACAAAAAACAACACAGATTGCAAATTGATTACAGATTACTTTGAAATTTATATTTTTTTGCGGTGTTCAAGATCGTCCCTAGCATAATATATAGATTAGATGGCGAGAAAAAGAAAACCAAATAATACTTCAGTCTTTATTAACAAACATTAAATATTTTTTATCTTTAAGGGAATGATAACAAGCTTTTTATGCACTTACAACAGGAAATAAATAAACAATAGGGTATTATCCTATAATGAAAATATACATCAGATTGTTGATATATTTTTATCGCTAAACATTAATTTAAACCACTTAAACCAACTTTTTACACAAAAATATGTATGATTTTTATAAAATATCAAAAATAAAATTATGAATTTTTCACGTTTGACCACGTGACTAAAAACGCACGAGATTGGAATGTGACGTCATATTCTTGTACTTCTTCTTTTTTTTTAATGGCCTCCCGATTTCCATAAAGAATAGCCAGCATCAGAATCATTTACGTCATGCGTCAGCGAGTAAAATCAACTTTTTCCGCATTTCAGTGTTCTTTGGTATGGTTACAGATATTTTCCCCGGTGTTTTAATAGACGTATTAGTGCATTTTGGCACTGCGCACCATTTATTAGGCATTCTTAATAGGCTTAAAACATTTATTTACAAACGTAAACAGTAGGTATTCTGGGATTAAGTGTAATTTGACACTTGACACTTGACAGTTACAAGAATGTGACGTCATGACAACACATTATAGCGTTTTCGCGCCTATAATATTAATTTAAACTTTTAGGCTAATTTGCAAGGAAAATAAAGAAATTCACAAAGAATGGTTCAAACTGATAATGTATTTTGGTATTAGGAACAATTTGACATACTTTTCAAAAACTTGGAAAATACCCTATTGTTACAAACACATTTTGGAATGATTTATCTGCAATACTTCTAAGTAGGTACTTATACTCGGAAAAACCTCATGGTAGGTATTAACTATACAATAGACGACAAATGACAACAGCTTTTATCCTTTATATATTTGCAATTAACATTTCAAACCTATCATATACGTGAAGTACCGTTTTACGAGGATTGTGCGAACAGAGGAGTTTGAAATTTGCCACTGTTAAAGTTTATGTACAGGAATAAGTGCAGAAAGCTAATATTTTTTAAAATATGCTTAGAAATACGTAAAAGTAATAAAAATAAAGTTACACAATACACACACTACCTAATTATATGTACCTTAACACACACTAACACTACACTAGACACTATAGTGTAAGGTAGTGTGTGTAACTTAATTTTTATTACTTTTACCTATTTCTAGCCATATTTTAAAAATCTTCTGCAATCTGCTAATTTAAATATCTTTCTGCAATCTAAGATCATGTGCGTGTTAACAGTAGGTTTGACACAATAGTCAATAGACAACTTTGTATGAAATTGTATGAGACAGCGGAACTACGCGCCCGCGGCACTCACAGTATTACTCGCGTCGCGTCGCTCCGCTGTCGCCTAGTGCCATCTTACCTTTACAATTAAAATATGAATTATATTCGAATTTCGACCACAGGGCGACCTCTAGTAATTCGCAGATAACTGAAAATTTGCAATAAATTGCGAATTCGTAATTGATAAATCTGTCCAATTTACGATGGACTTCCACAAAGTTTCCTAATGCAGTTCAAATACTTTTAGTAACAACACACAAAATATATTATTTAAAATTTACAATTTCATTATTATTATTATTACTCAAGCAATTTTCCAGGAAAAAATACCCACAACCTGCAAGCAAATGTGTGAGTGCACGCATAAGCATGCGTAGGTTTACGAAAATTGCTTGAATAATATAAATATTCATTAAATTGTATGCTATGGAGTTCCGCAAAGTAACGCCTGATTCTATTAACTATTTTAAATTTGTTAAACGTTTAATCGTCTATTTTTTTAAATAACAAATCAATAAACACAAAATTGTATCTACACTTCCAACTGTTCCTTATACAAGAATTCACCGGCTAACGATATTCTTTGTAGGAACGACGGCGCCGGAGTTAGTAACAGACTGTATTTATCCGCATCAGGATGGTCTGGATACTTTTTCTCTTTCCGTATCCGTTCCAACAATCGTTGAGGTTCACATTTGGTCTTCGATCTCCATGTGTCCATGTTCAGAAAGTCCTGAATCACTTTGGGCAGCAACTTAAATGTCTCCTTGGCTTTTCTAGCACTGGGTGGCGTGAAAGCTACGGGTTTGTGAAGTACAATTATGTCGTCGACGTCTACTTTTTTTCCACTGTCTTCTTTTTCATCATCTTTTTCCTTCTCTGTCTTTTCTTCGCTTTTGTTGTAGAAATTGTTTAATTCTTCTTTTATATCGTTACTGAATTTATCTTCTTTGCCTCTCTCAGAACCATCGATGTTTAAATAATTCGTATTAGATTCGGTCTTAATCAATAAGTCGCCTTCTTGTTTCTTGATTTTTTCCATTATATCTCTTCTGAAATCTTTCTCTGGAGGTTTTAAAGTGGTCTTAGTTTTGTTTTCGATATTAGGAGTATCCGCGTCGAGTGTCAGGAAATGTATATTCTCCTCTTCGTCTAATATTTCATACATTTTGTGTACTTCGCTTATGTTGATCCTAGAAAAATGTATGAGGTTTTGTAAAATTAGGCACTATTAAAATGGCGATTTGAACTTAGTACCTATACTAAATAATCGCCATATTCCTTAAACGTAATGTCAACACGATACGCCATTAAGTTATACCTACTTTTTAAACAACAACTTTTTCGGGATAAAAGTAGCCTATGTTTTAATCCAGAACGTAAACTACTACCATACCAAATTTCATCGAAATCCATTTAGTAGTTTTTGCGTGAAATAGTAACAAACATCCATCCATCCATCCATCCTCAAAACTTTCACATTTATAATATTAGTAGTACTACAAAAGTTATCTAAGCGGACAAACAGACAGAGCGAAACTTTAAGTTCCTTATAGTACTACGGAACCCCTAAAAATAGGAACATCTGAGCATGATAAATAAGGCTGCTTAACTCACCCTTGCCTCGCCTCGTGGCAGCAGAACAGCATACTCGGGTCTATGGGATGGGCCTCGGTGTTGAACACGTAGCCGCCCACGTCGACCACGCACTCGCCGTTCGGCGTGTTGATGATAGTGCCCTGAACCCCGGGGTTGTGTATGAAGTTGTCGGGGTCAAACAGCAGGTAGAGGTATTTCGTCGTTTCCGCCAAAAAGAACGACTCCATACGATCCTCTTTGCGATGGTCGCGAACGTCTTTTATCTAGAAAGTATTTGTACTAATTGAAATTCACCTAAATATAGCAAAAAGTTTTTAAGCACCTAATTAAATGATAAATGTGGTGTCAGATGATATCTTTTTAACCCCCGACAAAAACCCTGTTATAAGTTTGACGTGGCTAGCTGTCTGTGGCATTATAGCTCCCTAACGGATGCACCAATTTTGATCTAGTTTTTTTTTCTTAGCTATGATTCATCATCATCAGCTCGATCATTGCCATTAGCAATTTTGAGGGTTACTTTTGTTTTTACATGTTTTAAATTAAAGTAAGTAAAAATATACCGTAGCATATCCACACGGCGTCCAAGCACTATGCTGTATACTCCTCAATATATCTTCACCCATTTGCAACAAAATGGGGTCTCTCGTTTCCCGATACAGATACATTATGGACTCTATTAGTTCCGGTCGCAGCGGATAACTCTCTCTGGAAGTAGAGGCCTCGCTCGTTCCAAGATTGTAAACTTCGGGTGTGAATCCGTATTGTTTCCAAACGCTATGATAATTATGTATTATTCTCATAGCAGTGTCGCTCTCGCCTATCAACAATATTTAAATTCATACATTATATCACAGTGTAATAAAGAGATACAGTGGTCCAACGCGTTTGAAGTCGCGCGAAATGCCGCTTTTGTGTAGGTATTCGTCATTGCTGCAGGGTTGTCACAATAATGTGGTTTATTATAATCTGTTCTACATTTTGTGTAGGTATTCGTAGTATGTGTATGTAGAGTACTAGGAATAAAACAAAAAAATATATATATAGAAGTATTAATGAAGAGTTTTATTATAAAAAATACAAATGCGTATACAAAAGCTCAGGGTTAGCATGATATATATCAATTGATATATATCGTATATATATCATGATATATATCAATTGATATTTATGCTTGATATATTATATCAAAATTTATATTTATATTTAAAAATGTAAAAGAATGTTTTAAATGTAAAAAATCTTACATCAACACAGGTCTTATTTTCCGAGAGTTTCACAAGCCTAGGTCATCAAAAACTTGCTATTTGACACGACATTAACTAATCATAGCCGTCGACGCGGCTTGTAACGGCATATGACACCCACGTGACCCCCTGTTTTTCGGAAGAAAATTCCTTGTTTGTTATTATACTATTGTTATACCATTTATACCATGTGTCAAATTAATTCGACTGATAAAATTAATACACTTCTTTTTCTTCTGGTTATAAACAAAAGTCATTTTATGGTTTTATGGTTTATTTAAATTGATACTCAAAAGTATCTATCGTTGATTTTTAATTGATTTGAAAACTTTTAATTTCAATAATAAATAAATGAGTTTAATTTTACTTCCCTATCTTCAAATTATCAGACATACAAATTATTTCGATTCAACTATTACGAAAAAACATATCAGAGTACCTATGAGATTTGTATGTAATTTTGAAAATATCAAAAAATCAAAAATATCGGATATATATCAATTATCAAAGATATCTGATATTTTGGTATTTATTATAAATATCGGATATTTACGAACCCTGCAAAAGCTACAAATGCGAAACTGAAAGGTATTTTCGACATTTGGATTTACTAGTTTTTAGATTGCGATTGTTGAATTTGACGATGTAGTTAGTAAATTCTCATACGTAGATACAATTTTATTAAAAATTCTGACGGGAAACAGGCGCATGGTTTTGTATTAAAATTAATCTTCTTTAGCTGTTCATATAATTGACCATTTTAAATAAGTACCTACATACAACTCAAACGAAACACTGTCGCAAACCACTTAAAACAATCAAATTAAAAAGCGTCAACCCCGGCTGACGTGTCCCAAGCGAGTGTATGGCAGCTTGGGCAAAGAATATATATTACTAACGTAAAGAACCGTCACTCCACCGATTTACACGACTCACCGCTCGCAGCTATGTGTGCGTGTCTTGGCGAATGTGGGGGCGGGTGGGGTGTAACTTTTTCCCAGCCTGGACTATGGCTCACGGGGCTGTCAGTTTCGCCGACGTGACAGTGTAATTTCATAAGACTTGTCTGACGCGACGTATATAAAAAATATTTGTTTTTTGTTTCACTAGTGATGTAGTCATGCAATAATTTGATTTTACCTATCGATATTTTTAACAAAATAATATGCTTGGGTTGGGTAAAGTTTGTAGGAGGTTAACCTCGAACGTAAATCAATTTTTTATTAAAACCCGTACAATAGTTATTTCGTTAAAGAGTAACAAACGTGTGGTGTGCCATTTGCTCGTTTAAGATTCATTCGTCCATCCATTCATCCGTCCATACATCCTCACAAACTTTCATATTTATAATAGTAGTAAAATATTAGTAATGATTTCCGCATAATATTTTAGATTGAATATTACATGTAGTACTTACTTAATCGCATTGAAATCTGTCGATACCTATCGATATTGTGCGACGATCTTAGTTGTGTTACAACACTTATTGAGTGGCAATAAAAATTTCAAATTGCATTGATATGATTCAAATAGTCTTTATACTACTTAAGAATTAAGTACAAATTAAACCCAATTACTAAGGACACATGGGATTAATTGTGGTTGTATATATGGTCGCCGTAAAAACCAAGAAAAAAATTATGACAAAAGCTTCTTCCGCTTGCCTAATAATCCAGAAAGGTAAGTACCTAACTACCTCGATAATTATTACTTACTTTTTCTAACCTAACTCTTGCTTTTGTCACACGCAGTACAATAAATAACAGACGTGGCTTAAAGTAGGTAGGTATGATTTCCCTTTTCATATTAAGTATCTAGCGGGCCGCGGGCAACAGGCCCGCGGCTTCGCCCGCGTAAAAAGTGTTATATATACGCGGGCGTAAAAAAATATTTTAAATTAATTCGATATCAACCCTAGGCTTAAGTCAACATAACTGACATTTGTCGGTGCTCGAACTGTCATTTGTAGAGAGTGTCGCTCCTGTGGCTTGGGCTCGCTACCGCCCCTCTCTCACCCCGCACGCCCCGCACGATTGCTCTGTCTAGACGTGTCCGTTGGACGACTGTAGGTAATAGTTCTATAGGCTGTGATTATATCATTAATAACTCCCCCACAACGATTTCGGTGACGGTGGCTGGTTTCATTGAAACCAGGCCAGTTGCGCAGGAGTAATTTTTTTATAGTGCCCAAGTGTGTGCGCAGTACACAAGAGCACTCTCTCTTCCTTTACTCTCATAATCCAGTGAGACGGATAACTGACACGACTGACGAGAGATCAGGCGCAGGTCCGACATGCCCATCCGACGCATGGCTCATCTTTCTTGTCAGATAATCAGGTGATCAGCCTGCATTGTCCTAACCAAACTTGGAAACAACATTTTTTGTTGTTCCAATGAGGGAATCGAACCCACGACCTCCGAGTCGAGAGCCAATGCTCTAACCACTAGACCACAGAGTCTGTTATACTATGTATAACTAATACGATATATAAAACTATAAAAGGTGTATTACTTTGCTCGGATACTTAAAACTTTAAAATATAAGGTTTGGTAAAATCAATTACGGAAACTTTGGGTACCTACGTCATATTATACTGCTTGTGTAAAGATGTTTAGGCAAAAATAAAAAAATTAAACCCGTGTAAAAAAAATACAATCTAAAATTATTAAATTAAAATATTGCAAGAAATTAAATCTTTTGCATAAAGCGTCCGCGCGCGACAAGGACAGCAGATGAAACACGACAGAGACAGCGATACATATTGCATACACCAGGAAAGGTCATTCGAGTTCATATCTGAACAGCTGTTCGCGCGTGGTCGATATAATGCAATAGATGTAATTTCCTGCAACATAATTTAATTTTGTATAAAAAAAATCCACGAGTTTCAAATATTTCTTTTTGCCTTAACGTCTTTACATAAGCAGTATATGACGTACCCAAGTTTCCGTAATTGATTTTACCAAACCTTATATTTATGGGGGACTCCAGACCTTACTTTCAACATTTTACAAGTATTGCTAGTGTCCCACGAGAACACTGTACTTTTTCGGGATAAAAAGTATGCCTACGTGTTATGGCCATCGAAATGCATTCTGATGTTCTCTCATAAATTTTAGTTTCCGCCATATTCGCTAGGTGCGCGATGACAGCGCCAACTAGCATTTACAATTACGGCGGAATTAAACATGGAAAATTATGTAAACAAACAAATAATTTATATGAAATATAGTTTAGTAAATTACGATATTTCATATAAATTATTTGTCCCGGATGTATGGGGCAACTGGGGGCATTTGCCCCGGGCGGTAGTTTCATTGGGGCGCCAAATCGCACAAATCCTTGACACAAGTCTTCGAAATATCGAACAAATATCAAATATGAAGCCTCTTTTCCTACAATCTTATAGGTTTAAATATCAAGTTTCTGCCCCAGTTCGAAAAAGTCGTAGATTCGCCACTGTAATTTACATATATTAATTTTTTGCGCGCTGCGATCGATTCCAGGTTACCCCACCATCTACTTCGCACCCAACGAATAGAGATATCCTGACTTGATTGGAAACATTATCGTAGCCCAGGCGTCGAGTCCAAGACATACAATTTAGAGAAAAATTAAGTATAATAATAATTTGATACTCACGAAATATAAAAAAACGGCTTTCTTTTTTTAGTAGCATACTATTTAAAAGCAAAAACTTTGAACTTTACTAGGTTTTTTTTTAATGTAATGAACCAGGAAACGAGCAGACGGATCACTTGATGGTAAACGATTACTGGCGCCTATGGACACTCGCAACACCAGAGGAGTTACACTTGTAACTCCTCTGGTTGCGACTTGCGTTCCCAGTACTTAAAATGCCCAACCCCTCTTGGGCCTTCGGTAACCTCACTCGGCGAAACACAACGCAAGCGTTATTTCACGCCGGTTTTCTGCGAGGCCGTTGTATTTACTCGGTGGCTCTCCCACGTTTAAAAGTTTATGAAAAAACGAATGAAACTAACTATTTCTCAATAATTTAGAATATACAAAAGATAAAAAAAAAACATTCATTATTCTAACAAGTTTAATTTTAAACAATTAGGTATTAGCAGCAAAACAAGATCAATAATAATGAACCTGGACATTTATGCCAAAACTAGAGATGTCACGAATATTCGGCAACTATTCGGTATTCGGCCTATTCGGCCACTTTTTTTGCTATTCGGTATTCGGCCGAATAATGCGTACTATTCGACCGAATACCGAATACCAAATCATGTAAAAAATACACGTTATATTACTCAAAATTATATATTTATATCCAAATTACAACACTTTAGTAATTAAAATTGATCAGTGGTAAGTTGTGATAGATAAAAACAAGCTTTTCAGCAATTTTGGGAGCAAACGATTACGCTTTTCATCTTAAATGTTACCAGCCTCAGAAAATAACCTCTCACTACACACGCTAGTCGTCGCCTGCTGCGCCAACGCAACGAGGAAAACAGGTTGCGAGTTGCGACTTGTCTTAATCCAGCTAACGCGCTCCCGACAAGTATGTATTTCGTGCCGAATATTCGGCGCTTCGGCCGACAGCGTTGCCGAATATTCGGTATTCGGCCAATTCACTATTCGTGGCATCTCTACTCAAAACTATTGACATAATACCTATATCAATGCGCTGATATGTCATGTTATGACAAAGACAGCTATATGTTAAAATGTAAAATATATAGCTGCCTCTCACATTATCGCGCGCTATAAGCGATACCGTATAGCGTGGCTGAAGAGTTTTATGTTATGTACTAGATGACGCCCGCAACTCCGTTGCGCCAAAATTCGTTTATCGCGGCGGAACGTACATTTTTCCGGGATAAAAAGTATCCTATGTCCTTTCTCGGGTCTCAAAGTATCCCTATACCAAATTTCATCAAAATCGGTTCAGCGGTTTGGGCGTGAAGAGGTAACAGACAGACAGACAGACAGACACAGACAGACAGACACACTTTCGCATTTATAATATTAGTATGGAAGTATGGATAAGAACAGACGTACCAATCAGGCTGAGTAGTCCCGGCCAGTAGGACTCCAGCGATTGAAACACAGGCAGTGTGATTTGCCCACGTAACATGGTTGCCCAAACATACCAGTCTTCTTTCTTCAAGTATTTGTCTATCCCTTCTCTCGCCTCCATAAACATTGACATTAATTCAGGTCTCTCCAAAAGTATAGCTCCTAAAATTAAAAATTAAATAATCTGTAAAACTTCGTCCAACAACTTTGTAAAGTGCCAAATTTATCTAAATTAAATTATAATTATAAATACTTACTGTGTATATATAATTTTTTATTTTATACACAGTATTTATTAAATAATTTACCTTTGACTAAATATTCAAAATAGGAATCCACCCCACCGCCTATGCCAGAGTCATGTGCGGTCCAGCGACCAGTCATAACATCAATGTGGTTACCAACCAAGCCTATTGGCGATCGGTGATGATATAACGCCTTTAAAGCATTATAGGCAACCTGAAATCGATTTACATATTTTGTTTATTTATTTATATAATAATATACAGGAATACTTTTTCATCGGTACAATAAATTTTACCACGTCATTGGTATCGATAATAGAGTACATTTCACAAATAAAAAAAATATTATTTTTTTTCATTTCAATTATTTTATCCTATAACCAATCTAATACCGCATGGGCGCACTAACTACAATGCATCAACAGGTGCCGTGTGAGGTAGGGGGCGGCGAGGTGGGGTAAGCGATCGGCCGGGCGGCGCACGAGTTGGCAACAAAGCATCGATAGATGCGTAATGTATACACATTTTGTATTAGTTTAGCGCAGTGTTTTTCAACCTGTGGGTCGCGACCCCCTGGGGGGTCGCGAAGCTTCTGTAGGGGGGTCGCCGGAGGTCGAGAGAACTTTAGTAAAAAAACAATAAAGTTTAAAAATATTGATTTATTAAGTAAGAGAATTTTAACAAAAGGTAAGGTAGGTAAAGGTAAGGTAAGGTAAGGTAAGGTACCTATGTATAAATCGATCATCGATATCATCGATGTATGTAATTGTAAAATAATGTGTTTGACGTACTATATTATGTACTTAGATCCGAATCTTAATTATGGAGACGCATAAAAACGTCGTATGGAATGAATATTTGTAACACTGTAACATACACATACATACATGATAAAAAAGACAGTCATCGTTATTTTGCATTACACAGTAGGGTGGGCCACGAATGTATGAGATTATTTTTTTTTTACTTTTTCTTTCGGGCACATTGCGGAAAATGTGCCTATTGATGACTAAAAGACATGTGCAAAATATGGTTTTGATCTGACTTCATCTTCTGCCTCCGGATTTCGTTTAAAAATTTGATTTTTTTGAAAATCTATCCATACTTGTAAGACACTACAGAAAGGTTAAATGCATGCAAAATTAAAGATTTTTCGAATGAAACACATATTTAGGAGTTGTTTAACATTTTTTTTATATGAGACATTCAAATAAGAGTTCAAAAAGTAATAAAAAATGTATGAATTATAACAAAAAAATAATCAATTTGCACAAAAATCTTGCTTGCTATCGAATTTGGGCATGATTCGTCGAGATTCAATTTGAGCTTTTATGTAACCCTCTCTAGAGCTCGTTGTGCTTAACTTAGCTGACGTTTCTGTCACAGTCTTCACAGCTCTTTCCACTGCTTGTGAGTGGCATGGCAGACGTAGCAGAGGTATATCACCTTCTCCTTTTTGCTCAATAAACTTTTTGATTTCTTCAGTAGTAATCATTTTTAACAACGGTGGGCTGGTGATTTTTCCTTGCCAGTCAATCAGTTCGATGTACGATGATGCATCGAGATTTATCGAAGGTATTTGGAATAATCTGAGTAGGCTTTCCTCGCTGCTACGAGCTTTCAGAATGCGACGTGCCGCTAGCTCTCGTATATGCTGTTGCGTGTCGGTTAACATTGACAGAAGCAAATTTTCTGGATGGGCAAAGTAGCCATTTCGTTGGATCACTGGGTCTACTACAGCCTTTAGTTGGTCAGGCAAGTACCTAGTGGCAGCAATCAGTTTGTGCAGGTGTCGTGCTCCATCTTTGCAAGTTGGATGCGTCTTTACAGAGAACCAAGTCGGCGCGTACGCTTTGACTACAAAAGTTGCCAAAACTACCAACTTTTCAGAAGGAGATATCGTAGAGACATACAAACGCATCACTCTGTTTGCACGAGTCAGCCACCTTGCGTGGGACATTTTCCCAGGTGATTTGTTCCCTAAATCTGTAGGGAATTCACCGGTTATCACTGCCAACACAATCTGGTACAGATATTTTTGGTCAACGCTTAACTCTTCGACAGTTACATCAGGCAGCTCCCCGCGAATCGGTTGATATTGAACCACAGGTCTCTCTTCACAGTTTTCCAACAGTTTCCCGATTGGCCCAACAAATGTTTGTGGTCCGGAAGTTTTTCCATCCATGTGCTGGAATAAATGTCGAAAGGGCAATTCATTCATGTGAAGGAGACAGACGATCCACTGCAGCGGTCTATTAAAGCGTTTCTCTAGCAGACGAATAATTCCTCCTTGCCTACCAACATTAACATTGGTTCCATCGCATCCTACTGCTACCAAATCATCTGTAGAAATATTTTTCTCCAGGAAATAGTCGACAATTGATTTTTCAACACATTTAGAAGTTCCTGATACTGGTGATATGTAACCTAAGAACTCTGTTCCCGGTTCTTTTATCAGGGAAATATGCTCTTCAAGAACAGTGCTTTTATAGATTTTCCCATTCTTCTTTGATAAGACCAAAGTCTTATCTTTTCTTCCGTCAAAGTACAGAGCAGGAACCGATGAAACTTTGGCGCGCTGTATGGCGCACTTCCTTGAGAGTTTGCGCTGGCGGCGAATCTTATTTTTTTCAACAACTTCAGCAGTGGTGGGCTGTAATACTGCAGAAACTATAGCCGCTGCCGCCCTATCTGAGACTCCGAATCTGTCGCATGTCTTTGCAACCAAATCATAGTTAACTTGTTTCTTTTCCAAGGGTTCAGTTTTAACTTTCTTTGTCGGTGAATCGAAGTTGTCATCATGTTCTGATGCTGTAGTGCTTTCTGAATCTGATGGAGACAAAAGTAAACGATTTTGTGGTCCATCATATGGCTCTGACAGCAAACTTGACTGACAAGCTTTCCGTTGCAATCCCTTGTTCATTTTTGCTGTAGCAATGGTGTCGACTCCACCTATGAACATTTTTCTAATCGATCTTTGATCAATTAAGAAGTTGTGCTCTCTAGCAGGTACTTTCTTCTGTTTTGGACAAGTACAAAGTGTAATTTCAACACATTTGCAAGTGGAAATATCAAACAAAACTTTACTGGCGTCACGGAACTCTTCCAATTTTTTTGTAGGAATTTTTGGATGAGATTTAAGAATATTCTTGCATTTAAGATGATATGCCTTCAACATCACCTTGATAACTTTCTGCTGAACAGTAGGAATAGAGGCTGAAGTCCATATTTCAGTGATTTTCGGAACAACTATAGCTTCAATCTCCTTGTAGGTAGGTTCTTTCTTGGTATTTTGGTCCGATTTCAGTTTGTGGCGGTTCCACTCGTAACATTTCATAATATCTTCGTATGTTGGCAACATATTGGTTTTTAAATCGCACGGATTACCAAAAAGGGCACATTTCCACTTGTTTCTGGTAGAATCCATCGTAAACTGCACAAAAAATCACAGCACATGCGTCACCTTGAAAGACAATGGCGCGACTGAGTAAATGAGCCACACGCTGGAATTCCCCTCTCCCCCGCACCTCATCAAAGCACAAATTGTTAAAGTAAGTACCTGATTTGTTATTATTCCTTACATTTACTATGTGTCCGATTTATTTTGATACCAAGAACTGTAAACTACTTCATATTACGTAGCATTTCACCTCACAGAACTTACCTCTAAAAACTCGAAAATTCAAAACTTTGACCCTGATCCGGAGGCAGAGAAACTTATCATATTAAGATAATATTTTACACTCGTTAGTATAAGCCCATTTCACATCTTTTTGCCGATGTGCCCCATCAAAAACAAAAAAAAAGTGAAAACGGCCCACCCTATTACACAGGTTAGATTTTAAATATAAAAAATTATCTATTTATTAAATACTAGCGACCCGCCCCAGCTTCGCACGGGTACAATACTGATACTAATACTACAGAATGTCTTTAAACCTTTAACAAAATGGGCGAAATCTAGTCAAAACAAACAGAAACAAATTAATATAGGTACCTACTTAAACTCAATGGAATAAGTAGGTGGGTATACTTTTATCGTATGAAATACCATAGATCTAAACTCCCCCCGCACGCGCACCCCCGCCTTGGTGACGCCCACTTCGCAACGGGCCGTGCAGCAGAAATCGTAATATTTTAATTTCGCCATAACTTCAAAACCACACGTCCAATTTCAATCATTCAAAGACCAAATATTATCTACATAAACTGTACTTAGTGATGAAATAATTTATTTTGATAAGGATTAATAGCATGAGTAAAATAAACGCGTTTAAATGTAGTCCAAAAAAAATTCAAGATTTCTAAATAAAAAAATGGTTGTTGTGCTTCACTCGACATAGATAGGTATAGTGTGTCGCGGACTTTTTTGTAGATATTTATAAGATCTACAATTAATTAGAACATTTTATGGTTCTATCTTTTATAGTTTAGGCAGCGTACGCAAAATAAGTAACTTTTCTGGTTGATTTTTTACACCTTGTGTCCGAAAAACCCAAATATTTTACGGAACCCAATTTTTTTCCAAAATAAAATATAGCCTATATTACTCGTGGATAATGTAGCTTTCGAATGGTGAAAGAATTTTTGAAATCGGTCCAGTACTTTTTGAGCCTATTCATTACAAACAAACAAACATACAAACAAAGTTTTCCTCTTTATAATATTAGTATAGATAAAAAATATTTTATTTCAATCATTTAGATGACATTTCAACAAAAAAAATTTAAAGAACGCTAGAATTTTAAGGGCCCCCCGGGGGGCCCCCCCCCCCCCCCCCCTCCTTCGCTACGCCACTGGTCGGGGGTCGCGAAATATTTTTTCATACAAGGGGGGTCGCATCATGAAAAAGGTTGAAAAACACTGGTTTAGCGGATAAGTTTGGAGATTGATAATTTTTTTTTGTACCAAAGGGGTAGTAACAAAAAACGCTAGTATTTTTTATTTTTGACAACTATTATGTATGTTGATTTATTGTACCGGTGAAAAAATAATCCTGTATACACATAACAGACAAAAAACTTTAAATTAATAAAATCAACTATTAAACTATCAAATTACTTCTTCATACAAAGGGTCTCCTGTAAGTCTGCTTAGTGTGCCAAATTCTACAATGAAAGTCCCAACCCCGGCAGTACAGGTGACGCTAGTTTCTCCAGGGGGCACACCTGACCTGAGATTAATTGTTCCATACGGCATGCCTGTTGTAGTATCAAAAGCTGTGATAAGTCTCTGAGCAACATCTTCTGCCAACCTCAGAAGAGGACCGTTACACGGCCAACCAGGCTCTAACTTCATTCCTGACCTAAAAGTAATGTTGAAAATTAAAACAATAGTATTGCTAACCAAAATGTAAAATGAACCAGTTATGTACTACAGTCTAGACTCGAGCAAATGTAAGTTGAACTTACCTTTTAAATCTTACAATTACTTTGAAATTTTCAAGAAGGTAAAAAATTAATAAATAAACTCTGAAAGAGATGATTCTGGCAAAACATAACCCACTCAACTTTATAAAGTCGAAAGGAGACTCAATTTTCTATAATAATATGTTTATTGTGTATGTATAATGTGAATGTACCAACTTAAGTAACAACCTATAAGAATGAAATATGAATCTATTGGTATCTTATAAGTATAATAGTACATAGTAGCATCAAGCAGATTTAAAGCAGTATAATTGTATGGCCCCCTAAAGGCCAAAAATATAGGTAAAAGTAGATTATAAGTATAATAGTACATAGTAGCATCAAGCAGATTTAAAGCAGTATAATTGTATGGCCCCCTAAAGGCCAAAAATATAGGTAAAAGTAGACTTAGCAATTAAAAAAAATACTAAGTAACCCCTGTTAATATCATGCTGCAAGCGAGCTGATGATTATGAATTTTAGGTACATTACACAATTGTTGATAAATGATATAATTTTTTAAAGCATTACATTTATTGAGTATGATGCTTTACACACTGTATTTTTAAATTTTTATGTTGTCTTGTAATATAATATTCTACTTGAACTTGGCTATGACACGCTACCGCTTGTCTAGATGTCACCGTAAAATTGTAAAATCCGTTAGATTGTAATATTACTAGAAATATTATAATATGCTGACAGATTGTCAAATACAAATTTCTCCATACAATTGTACGCATTATTTTTCGTTATATCGTAATATTTACCGTGCCGATTGGTTAACCGGTATGTGCCCCGCTCCACCATATTTGTTTTCTTTTTCGTAATAATAATTATAACGAAAAATAATGCGTACAATTGTATGGAGAAATTTGTATTTGACAATCTGTCAGCATATTATAATATCTCTAGTAATATTACAATCTAACGGTTTTTACAATTTGACGGTGACATATATATAATATTATTACATGAGTTACTTATCATGTTACTATTATAATATTTCCATACATATACTCACTTGTAGGATAATAGATGAGCGCTTAGCAAACCTCCAATTATTCTTATATTGGTTTCAAATACGGACACATTAATGTCTGTATCAAAATTTTGTTTTTGAAGAACAATGTCTACAACCCTATTGAACTCTGTGTAGTTGCCCATAATAACTAACATGTCCAAGGCATCTATGAGTGTCAAGGAGTAGCTTCCCCATGTATCCACGCCATCACAACTGAGAGGTCTTAGCTCGTCGTATGGATATGCATATTGCAAGTAACTATCGTAGGCATGCTGGAACATATCCCTCACCTCTTCCCTGAAAGGAAAATAGTAAATTAACAGCAAATTATGTTTTCAATTACATAATAATATCTATATATACAAAAGAAAGTTGTGTTAGTTACACTATTTATATAAGAACCACTGAACCAATTTGGCTGAAAATTGGTGTGTGGATAGTTTCAAACCAGGTGACAGACATAGTATACTTTTTATCCCGTTCCCATGTGACTCAAAACTCAAGAGCGGCAGCACTGATTTAGCTAATTTTGGTCTTAAAATAACTATGGAAGTTCAGGGAAGGTTTAAACGGTGAGAAATATTGGAAAAGTTGTATGTTGTAGGGGTAGGTGTAGGACTAGGAAGTAGGTTGCATTGTAGGTGTAGGTATTTATTTATTCCAGTTCATATTTTAGACAGAACAACATATGTCGGAACAGCTAGTTAGAAATAAAGGATGTGTGTAAACTATGAAATACATTATTAAACTGAAAGTATTTATAAAATAAATAATATATTTTCAGATGAGTAGAAAACTTTTTAATTAAGCCAGTAATTGTAGAAGATTGTTTTTTTTTTTTTTTATGAAATAAGGGGCAAACAAGCAGAAATCACCTAATAGAAAGCAATTGCTGTCACCCAAGGACTCCTGCAACATCAGAGAAATCACATATGTGTTGCTGGGATCTTAAAAAGGAGTTTGCTCTTATCTTCAAGGGTGAAAGTTGTAGTGGTCGAGAAATACCGCTGGCTACAGTTCATTTTAAAGTTTTATTGTGAGCAGCAGAAAACTGCAGGAATAGTGCACAGTGGCTGTCTGCCACTCATGATCACCCATCAAGATGATGAGGATGGAAGTTTTATTGCGTGGAAATACTCTGACAGTCGACAATTCAAATCACCCCATAATGGAGCTTTAAGCGCTAAGTGAAATACTGCCTAGAGCTGTTTAGTACACCAAGCTTCTTGAGTTGGGACGCATAACCTCAACCTACTAAATATCACCGGATATGGATCTCGCTCGATAACTCAACTCAAACTCAAACTCAAAATTTTTATTTCCATGTAGGTTATAATATAACGCTTATAGAATTGTCCTACATGATGCCTACCACCGGTTCGGAAACTAGCCCGGCGAGAAGAACCGGCGTAAGAAACTCGCACGGGGCCACCTTTTAGCAAAAAGATGGGAAAATTGTTCTTTTCAAAAAATATTTTTACAATGTTGTAACTTAATCTATATAACATTAGTTATAAGTACATAAAACATACTTAAGTACATAAAAGCAGCCTCGCATGGGGCCATCTTATTCCCAAGGTGTGCAATCGTTAATGAAATCACTGACTTTATAATAACCTTTAGCACACAAACGTTCTTTAACTACTTTTTTAAATTTATTAATAGACAGACTTTGAACGTTTTCTGGGATTCTATTGTATAGGCGTATACATTGACCTTTAAAAGATTTACTAACTTTACTTAGTCTGATCACCGGAATGTCTAATTTGTATTTATTTCTAGTGTTCATGCAATGATTATTACTTTTCGTATTGAACATATTTAAATTTTTTCTAACATACAACACATTGTCTAAAATGTATTGAGAAGCGACTGTCAGAATTCCTATTTCTTTAAACTTTTCTCTCAGATAGGGTTGCCATCCGTCCGGGTTTCCCCGGATTTGTCCTAGTTTAAAGGGCGTCCGGGGAGCGTCCGGGCCGGATTTTATTTGCTATCCGGGTTTTTGTAGGCAGAATTAGGAAGGCCTAAGTTTTTTTTTTTTTTGATTTGCAGCAATAATAAATCTTCCTTTCTTTTAGACATTGCCGTAGTCGGGTAAAAACTGTTCTATGTCCGGATTTCGTACTCCAAAATCCGGGGTTTTCATGCATCTTGTCCGGGGAGTCATATGTAAGAGATGGCAACTCTACTCTCAGAGATTCAAAGCAGGACATTTTGTAAATAGAACGTATTGCTCGCTTCTGCAGCACAAATATTGTATTGATGTCGGCGGCATTTCCCCATAAAAGAATGCCGTAAGACATTCTACTGTGAAAATAACTAAAATAAACAAGTCGCGCCGTTTCTTCGTCAGAAATTTCCCTAATTTTTCTGACTGCATATGCTGCAGAACTGAGTCTATCTGCAAGATTCGCAACATGAGGACCCCACTGTAATTTACTATCTAGTGTTATACCTAAAAATACAGTGGTGTCCACTAAGTTCATTTTCTCGTCATTTAATAGTATATTGGTTTGAACTTGCCTAACATTGGGCAAAGTAAACTTTAAACATTTTGTTTTATTTGAATTTAAAAGTAAATTATTAACATTAAACCAATGTACTATTTTAGAGAGAGCACTATTTACCTCGTCATAATTTGACTGTTGTCGCTTCACATTAAAAATGAGTGAAGTGTCATCGGCAAAAAGTACTATCTCATTATCATTATCTTTAATTAGATAAGGTAAGTCATTTATATAGACGAAAAAAAGAAATGGGCCTAAAATGGATCCCTGTGGGACACCTAATTCTATTTTGGTCCCAGTAGACCTTTTACTATTTATTTCTACCCTTTGAGTTCTATTTTTAAGGTAAGAACTCAAAAGGTCGAGTGAAGAGTCCCGTATACCATAGTGGTGCAATTTTCTGATCAATGTAGCATGCTCAACACAATCAAATGCCTTGGAAAGATCGCAAAATACACCTAATGCATCCTGCGACCCCTCCCAAGCTTCAAAGATTCTACAAAGAAGACCCATACCAGCATCCGTAGTGGATCGACCCTTGGTAAAACCGTATTGATTATTGTGTAATAAATTATTCGAATTAAAATGTACTAGTAACTGTCTTAAAATTATTCTTTCAAAAATTTTACTAAAAGTCGGTAGGATCGATATAGGCCTGTAATTTGTCGGATCAGATTTATTTCCAGCTTTGAATAAAGGTATAACCTTGCTATGCTTCATTAAGTCAGGGAAAACACCACTTTTTATACAATCATTGAAAACCATCGCTAGATAAGGAGCTACGATGTCAATTATTGATTTAATAATTTTTGTAGACATTCCCCAGAGATCAGCAGTGTTTTTAATATTCAACAACTTAAATGTGTTAATAATGTCTCTGGAGTCAATTTCTTTAAACTTAAAATTGACATCACATTCCTTTACATTGTCTCTGAGTAGTTTTTCAGCAACTGCAGGTGATGAATTTAAATTTTTTGTAGTTGAGACCGGAATGTCAGCAAAAAATTTTTCGAAGACCGTCGCAACTTCTACGTCAGTGGTTATCTTTTTATTTTCAAACAAAAGTTCAAAATCGGAGCTACGACAGGTGACGTTTTCAGTCTCACTAGCTATCACCTTCCATGTAGTTTTAATTTTATTGTTAGAATTTTTAATCTTATTCTTTATATAAAGAGCCTTAGCGGCTTTACATACTCTTTTAAAAGTTTTTGAATAATTTCTAACATATGTTTTAAAGGTTTCACTATTGTTAATATGTTTCTGTTCATATAATTCATATAATCTTTGCCTGCTTATTATAATTCCTGCAGTTGCCCATTTAATAAAGTTGCTTTTTCTATTTTTAAAACTAACAGTTTTAGAAGTAAATATCGAATCAAATTGGGTTCTTATTATCTTAAATAATTTGTTAAAAGCTTCATCTGTGCTATTTGACCCATCTAACAATTGAATCTTTGAATTTAAGTTACTTCTAAATTTCTCAATATGTTTTGTATTCACAGGAACAAACACATGCTTGTCCTTGATGTTACTGTCACAAATGACATTAAAAGAAGCTAACTGTCCTCGGTGATCAGAGCTGAGCTTATTAATTATTTCCTTTTTACTTGGAGTAATATTAGTAAATATATTATCAATACAAGTGGCCGTTGTATCACATACTCTTGTCGGTTCATGAAACAGATTAAAAAGATTATATGATTTTAACAAAGATGTGAATCTAATGGTAGTGGAGTTCAAGTCTAATAAATTAATGTTAAAATCACCACTATAGTATGTGGTGATTTTAAATAAAAATTTTTAAATTTTGAATAAAAAGTTATATAGCATACTAGCTACATGTCTTTTACAGAAATTAGATAAGAAATACTTATCTTTGTACATATTGCTTAATTTAAAACTTAAGTTATTTATGTCCACAACCTGACATTTTTGTGGTTGTGGGTCGCTTATGACTATACAATTATTGTTCACAGCACTATACAATAGGCTATTCAACTCATGTCTATATAAATTTTCTTTTACATTACTCAACAACACAACACAAACATACATCAACACACCAAGTACTCCAATGATGGCTAAGGCAAACTTTAACTTTTGATAAACTCACCTTAATTTAATAATGTCCTCTTTTTTATATTCTCTTAAAGTATGACAAGAATCACAAATATAACATAAAATAACTAATACTAAACTGAGGTATTTCATATTTGACCCGGTATAAAGAGAGAAGCAAGTTATAGTGATATGTGAATTGTGATGATTATTAGCACATGATAGTTATTTGTAATTAAGGTTGAAAACAAAAAAATAGAAATAAGTATGTATGTACATACTACTTGCAAGCAATAGTAAAATAAAAAGTATAATTTTTAAAAATTTAGAAATCATTTACAAAAAATATGTTCTCGTCAATGTCAACTTGATGTCAACCTCAACCCTTTTTTAATAAATAGTGACGGTGTTACGGCATAAAGCCATTTGCCAGTGTCAAATTAAAAATGCGGGAAATCTATATCATCAAGTCTAAAGTTTAGCCAAAGTCCAAATAAAATATAATGAAATATTCAGTGAATTCAAGAAAGTTCTGAATGTTGAGCTGAAGCTGAAAGTTCCTAGGGAGTTTTGGACGTAACCACAAAATTCACGTTTTTTCCACTTGCCCATATTTGTGCGAATATCTACTCCCTTACTAATAAACGCTGTTTATGCTTTGAATATGTAGATAAACCAAAGACTTCTTATATACTATAGTTATATACTCAAAGAGATAAACAGTGTTTTGTTCACGTCACACAAGTGACATTTTTAGTTCGATAGAAGGCGACAAAATACTATATACCTAACTATTCAAAGCTTATACAGCGATTATTAATAAGGGGGTTAATGTTTATCTACAAAAAACCGAATTAAGGGCGCGTGTCGACGCTCCGGTTTCTACGCGGCGCGGGCGTGGCGCCGCGCGCCGGCCCGACGTCGGACCGGTGCCAGTTATGTATGAAGCACCAAGGGCGCCGCGTAAGCGTGTCACACATGCGCCGCAGCTAGCAATGGTTTGACTCGAAGCGAAGCCGGTTTCATACATAACTGGCGCCGCGCCCGCGCCGCGTAGAAACCGAAGTGTCGACACGGGCCCTAAATTCGGTTTTTTGTAATATTAGTAGATAAACATTAACCCCCTTATTAATAATCGCTGTATAAGCTTTGAATAGTTATATAGTATTTTGTCGCCTTCTATCGAACTAAAACAAATAACAAATTTAAGGAGGAAATATAAAATCAACAACGTCACACATTGAATTCCCGGCCAAACCTACACCTACTCCTACAACCTACACCTTTTCCAATATTTCTCACTGTTTAATTTATATACCTATATAATAAATAGTGTAACTAACAAGTTACACTATTTATAACTCAAGAAGGCTGAACCGATTTGGCTGAAAATTGGTGGGGAGATATCTTTAAATCAGGAGAAGGATATAAGATACTTTTGATCCCGTTCCTGAGGGACTCCAAACTCGAGAACGGCTAGACCGATTTGGCTCATTTTTTTTTTTTTTTTTTTTTTTTTTTTTATGAAATAAGGGGGCAAACGAGCAAACGGGTCACCTGATGAAAAGCAACTTCCGTCGCCCATGGACACTCGCAGCATCAGAAGAGCTGCAAGTGCGTTGCCGGCCTTTTAAGAGGGAAAAGGGTAATAGGGGAGGGTAGGGAAGGGAATAGGGTAGGGGATTGGTCTTAAAATAATTGTGGTCGTTCAGGGAAGGTAAACAATGATAATATTGGAAAAAGTGTATATTGTAGGAGAAGGTTTTTTTTTTTTTTTTTTTTATAAAATAAGGGGGCAAACGAGCAAACGGGTCACCTGATGGAAAGCAACTACCGTCGCCCATGGACACTCGCAACATCAGAAGAGCTGCAGGTGCGTTGCCGGCCTTTTAAGAGGGAATACGCTCTCTTCTTGAAGGTTTGTAGGTCGTATAGGTCCGGAAATACTGCTGGTGACAGTTCGTTCCAGAGTTTTACAGTGCGCGGCAAAAAGTTACGCGAGAAACGCACGGTGGAAGACTGCCACTCATCAAGGTGATGAGGATGGAATATTTTTCGCGTGGGACGATGGCGAAAAGTTGCAGGTGGTATGATTCCGAACAATTCCTCAGAGCACTCCCCGTGATACAACCGATAGAGGATGCAGAGCGAAGCCACATCTCGGCGTAATTCCAAGGGGTCCAAGCTGTTTGAAACACAATGACAGTCAACAATTCGAGCGGCCCTTCGTTGGATACGATCCAGAGGGATCAGTTGGTATTTTGGTGCTCCTGCCCAGAGATGAGAACAATATTCCATATGAGGCCGAACCTGCGCCTTGTAGAGTTGTAGGCGTTGGTCCGGACCGAAGTACTCTCTCGCTCTGTTGAGAACACCAAGCTTCTTCGAGGCTAACTTGGCCTTACCCTCTAGATGATAACGGAATTGGACTTCGCTCGATATGCTAACGCCAAGTATTTCAATGCTAGGGGAGATGGTTAAAGATGTGCCCTCAAAACGAGGATGTACGACCATAGGTGACTTTTTGGTGAGGTGTAGTCATTTTTTCATTCTAGTTCATATTTAAGCCATAACAACATGCGTCGGGACAGCTAGTATTAACTATCGCCGCGACATATTTTTCGCTTTTGAAAACGAGTGATTCAAACGCTCTCATGTGAAAACGCTTTCATATGCACTCTTATCTTTATCATTGAAATCACGAAGTAAGATACCAGGAGTCCGAACGTAATGTTAAATTAATGGTGTCAATTAAAACTTAGGCCTTTACATCCGTTAATGGATGATTTATACAGTATTCTCCGAGCGAAGTAACCACTCTTGAAATACTGTAGTGCCTGGGACAGTTGGTTTTTAAATGTCGTATGGTTGCCCAAGCACATACGGCATTCTCACAACATAGTTAGCCTAGTCCAGAGGAATGAACTGGTCAATACGTCTGGGGCCAACTATGTGCGGGTTTCCTCACGATGTTTTCCTTCACCGTTAGAGCGTCCGTATAATGTACCTACTTGAGATCTGAAAAAGTCTCATTGGTACACGCCACAACCTGGGATTTGAACCTGCACACTCTCGAGTGCGAACCAAACGGTCTACCCACTAGGCCACGGAGCTCATAGGTGTCAATTACGGGGACAGATAATTTGCTGGTAGAGCGCGCCACAATAAAAGAAGCACTCGTTTGAAATTACGTGGGAAGTTATGTTGCTATTGACAGCTCTGGAAGAAACTAATAAGAGAAACGTGGATTTAAATCTAATTAAATAAAAGTTTTAGGAAATTCTTAGAAACTGTTCTCGAAGTTACTAGATAGATACCGTAGAACACGGACCACGGTAATTGCCTAACGGTAATTTAAAAATAATTTTGCCGGTAGAGGGCGCGACATGAAAAGAATCACTCGTCGCAGCCAGTGGCAGAAAAGAGAACTAAGATCTGGGTTTATTATTGTGTACATGAATACTATGGAAAAGCCTATATCGTTCGGTCTCCTGGTATCATACTTCGTGATTGAAATATAACATACATACGCCTCAGACCAAATAAAAAGTATAGACGAACTTCTACGAACAACAAAGTGAAGCCGGTTTTTTATGCATAGTGTGCGTGAGCCGGTGTTGCCATACTTTTTTTCATATACCCTAGATATGTTGGCTAAGCTTTAATAATATCCCACATTTGTACTATTAATTGGTAATTTTACCGCTTGAAGTTCTTTTACTATCACCGTGTTTTCGCAAGTTTTCAAAATTATAAGATCCGTAGTTTTCGAGATAAAAAAATAATAAAATTTTGAAAATTGTATAGGAATTCGGCCATGTTAACGTTTCTGTGACATTTTTGTTTCATTTTTCATCGCTGTATTTTAGCTCTATTTTACGTAAAAGTTGTAACACGGCCCCACAAAAACCTGGCGCGAAATAACGTTGTCACAACTCTCCTATTTTTGTCATGATTATATTCTAATTGCGAAAAATATCTTTGTTACCAACGATTACCTATTAAGAAGTGAGTACCAAAATTAGTAATCAAAATGTGATGATGTATGGTGTGATAGTTGTGGTGATGATAATGATTACTCTAATTGACATGGTGGCATATCCTTGCAGTTCTATAAATAACGCCGAAATCCCCAAACATATTGTATCTATAAGGAGTCAGGAGTTCTGTTTTGTACATATGGATCCAGAGTATACCTTGGGACAAAATCTTAATATCTGGCTTGCTTTCTATAAGAGAGAGAGAGAGACAGACAGAGAAACATGCGACGCCGCACAGCTTACAATAGCTTAATATAGCAAAAAAAAAGACATACAGACAGACAATTGTACATGTATATATAAAATAAATAATAATACAATATCCGAACCGATATTATCCATACATACATTACATACATACATACATCAATATAATAAATGTATACGCGTAAATATTTAATTTTTATAAAAAATAAAATTATCTTTTGTAATTAAAAAAGTGTCGTGACAACTTTTCGTAAGGATTTTTTCCGTCTAGCCCCCTTTCACAACGCGCGATAAGGAACTTCGTTCCAATAATTTTGAAAACCGGTCCACAGACGGCGGAATTATCGCTCCCGATATTTTCCTTTATTATTATATTCGGCATATAGGGGCATTTACCTTAAATTGCTTTAAACTTCAAAACTCCCAAAAATAAAACTACAATCTGACTTTCTAATTCATAATTTAAGAATTTGCCTACAAATGACTTACATTATTTTAGGCTATTGCGAATATGAAATCCTGGCAACACTCTCTCGGTGCGTCATTATGAAATTGAAATTATTTGTGTCGAGTAACCTCAAAATTGTGATAAATTAACATAAACAAATTACAGTTTTGTGTGTACTTACTTAAGAAATGATATTCCTAATTCCATCACACTTTTTGTTCGCCTTTGTACAGTTTTACACCACTTAATAGCGCACTTTTTTGGCAAAATCACTGCATGACGACTCGTTTAATACTGACGAAAAGTAGCGTACTTTTTTGGATGAGTGTGCGTGACCGCGTGTGTTTATATAAAGTAGCGTAGTTTTGAGGCTTCAGTTGAAACAAGCGCCATGCGCTATCTAGGTTTTTTATTTGATCTGAGACATACACTTTATAAAAAATTAAAACTGAATTGTTGGCTATACTCCAGTAAGGCTGGAGTCCAGTTTTGCTTCGCGTCGCCGGACTGGAGTCCAGCCAATCTTAGAAAAAAACGGAAAGACATGAAGATGGCTTTCTCTTTCACTCTTATTGGTTTTTGCCTTTGATGTTTTGTGAGACAAATAGTTGCCTACGGCTTCGTTTTTAGCTTACCTTCTATGTATGTTATATATTTTCTATGGTCTATATTTAGCAATTAGCATCGTAGACAGAGAAAACTATAGACCTATGGATAGCTTTTGTCTCGTTCGCACACGAAAGAGAAAAACTTATGTCAATATCATAAGCAGAAATGAGAGACGACGACGTCATTTTCTGTTTCACCAGCCGTGCGGGTTTTTTCAAGGTCAGCACATCATTGTGCTAAACAAAATTTGACAGTTCGCGTCAGCTTGTTCTTTAGTTACTACTTAACTCATTTTATAACTTATATTATTTTGTTTAATAAGCGCTAAATTCGCTAAAAAGTTTCCTGTTGGTGTTAACTAAATATATATTTAAGAAACCATGGTGCGGTGCTGTGTATTAGGATGTAAAAGCGACAGTGAAATGAAAATGTCCAACTTGTCTTTTCATTCGTATTTCCTTTTATATACATGTAATATTAATTCTTTGTACTAGAACTTTTCCGTGTGTTTGTGTTTTTGAGTAAATCTCGGTAATGGACCGATTGATCCATCAAATCTTTCAAAATATGTAATCGTAGTAATCATAACCTCTAAACGTATTAGCTCTCAGTGTTTCCAGTTTTTTTGTACAAAGATTACCAATCATTATGGGATTTGGGAACCTCATAACATGTTCTATGTCCGTTTTATAATATTACATTAGTTATGATTATTATAATAATTAATATGATACAGTCAAATCTCGTAATTCGAAACCAGAGACTCTTCGTGCGGACGTGTATTTCAATATATTTCCGTTGTCTGTACCCGTAATACAAGTTCTTTGAGAATTAACCACGAGACCAGGTTGACGTGGTGTGAAACGTCTATAAAATATATTATCATTATTCTAAATCAGAATATTTGAAAAGATATTTGTTTTGTTTTGCAGACTAAATCACCGAATTACACACCAAAGACAGCACTCAGAAAGTTGAAGTGAAGTCAACAAATATCAGAAGATAGGTTGAAAAAATTAAGGGCTATCAGAGAAAAAAGTCGCCAGCTGAACAAGAAAATTGCTACATTTTTACATTTCATCAATACATTTTGGACAAGGTGTCGTATGTCAGAAAGAATTTAAATTATTTCAAAAACAAAAGCGACAACCATTACTAGAAATAAGAACAAGTTAGAAATACCGGTGTTCAGACTTAGCAAAGTAAAACAACCATTTAAAGGTTCATGTATACGCCTTTACAATAGAATACCAGAAAACGTTCACAATCTTACCATTAATAAAAAAATATAAAAAAATGCTTTTCACTCTTTTACCTGTTAAAATATTTTTAAACTTTAATCCCTGAAAGACTGTTGTACTTTAGAAAAAAAGCAATAAAATTAATAGTCAACAGGGATCGCGAACCTATGGCACGCGTGCCATTGAATCCCCGAACCTATAGCATGCGACATAATATTTTAAATTTAAATAATAACTGATAATTTAATAACGGGATATCGAGTGTTATGTGTTATTTCTAAATACCTTTTTACCTGTGACGATAAATACGCCCCACCTCTACTCGGGGGACTCTTCAAATATTACGATTTATCGAGAGTTCGAAATATCAAATGGCTCGAAAACGAAAAAAAAAATGGTTTGAAACTTGAATCAACAAACCAATGCGTGTGAAAGTGTGTGTCAAATTAACCATTTAAAAAACAATGGCTTGTGCACGATTAAACGAGTTTGGACTTGTCTCAAAATGTACTTATATACCCCTGCAACTTCTGTAATCTTTCTATCTCTATCCCTCTGCAACTTTGAATTGTCGAACGTTTGATTCCGATGAGTTCGAATGTCTCAAAATGTACTTAAGTACCCCTGCAAATTCTGTAATCTTTATATCTCTAATCTTGTTACGTAACGATGATTTTTTTTTCCTTCGAATTACCAAGTGCAGTGCATGGTTTTAGTTTGTAATGATTTAAAATGTTATCTTAAAAATTAAATTTTTAAGAAATTTCACTATTGTTTTTATTTTATCTTGTGTCACCTAAATCTGTTAATGTTATGATGTATGTAATGCTGGTGCCCTTTTTTTCTAAAATATATATAAATAAATAAACATCATAATGTCATTCAGTAATCTTTTCGAAAGACATTGACTAGCACTGTATTATGAATTAATGTATAAAATAATTTTAAAACAATATTTAATTACCTAAAAATATTTAGAAATGCCTATAAACCTAGAAAATGTCTATACATTGCCTAAATTTCAAACATTGTAGACTGTAACACATACATATTACACAAATGTACACAGAAGATTTCTTTGGGGAGTTTTTTGCTTGTCTGGTAACCCTAAATCTTGATAGGTACTCTATACAATGGACCTAGTATATCAACAGGACCGAGAACTGTGAGCAAAAAAACGAGCCGAGCGAGAGGTTGGAAGAGAGGCCGTGTGTAGGGACACTTCTAGTAGGGTTACAATCATATTTTCTGCTGTGGCAAACTGCAAAGCTGTGTGAGACAAATTGTGAAACACTGAATGACATACAACTGAGGCTATAAAAGTCGACTAGATTGAATAGTGTAAAATCAAGATAGTTTGAAGTGACGGCTACATTAATATGTAACAGATTTTTATGTAATACTCTGCCTTACTTAAACACTATTGAGTCATTTTTGTCGCATTTCTTCATTGTTGGGAAATCGATAAAAACTGTATTATATTATCATTAAAGACCTTACTCGACTTCACACGTTTTTTTCTCAGTACTTACTACGATTCTAGGCGAGTCGCTACTGACTAGTTTAACAAAAAGTAGTACAATAATTATAACTCTTAATAACGTCAGTTGCTTTAATGTTAACACTTTAATACTAGAATAACTAGATTAACATTAACAATTAACTTACTAATGTTACTAATAAGGGGCCATCAATAAATAACGTCACACGAATTTCACGATTTTTACCCCTACCCCCCTCCTTGTCACAGTTGGTCACATTTGTGACCCCCCCCCCCTCCCTAGTGTGACGTCACATATTTTGCAAATTTACATTTAGAAATTATTGAATAAAAATATTGGTTCCGAAACCAGTTTTATTTCCATTTAAATTATTTTTAATAAAATTAACATAAATGAAACAATTAACAAAACAAAAAACGATTAACTATATTAATTAAAGAAATTAACAAAACAAAATATAATATCAATAGAATTATTTTTAAATTAAGGATACAAACTTAATAATCTTCAATCCATGGACTTTGAACCATCTCCTTTAAATTATTTATAACTGGCATAATGCATTATGTTTTTGAGGTTTTCTTACAATAAGTTTATAGTTCGTATTTTAACACTTAGATAATATTATAATAAATTTTGAAATGTGACGTCACAATATTTAGGACCCCTCCCACCCCCTTGTCACACAATGTCACACTTCGTCGACCCCCTCCCTCCCCCTTAACGTGTGACGTTATTTATGGATGGCCCCTAAACGAAATATTGCAACCAGCATAACTTTCACTTCGACAAGAATATACACAACATTTTTTCACCATTTTGGCTGTTAAATCATCAAATAAATAATAAAAACATAGTTACGGAGATACATGAAGTAAGAAATAAAAACTATTTTCAATTTTAATATTATCCGGTGTTCAGCATAAAATATGTGTAATGGCGTATCTATTCACTATTGTCTTGTGAATGATACCATTTAATAAAAAAAGGAAGGAAAAGGATTTAATGTAAACTGCATTTTTATTTAGTATTAAATGACTATTTCTAACTTTTTAAATTAGAATATGATATAGTTATAAACATTTGTTAAAATAATAATAAAGTACACTCGTTTTATCTAAGATTTTCCATGTTACTTTTAATAAATATCAACATTTTTCTGGTTGGCAACATGCAAGAACGAGACACACTGCCTCGCTTCTGGCTATCTCGCTCGGCTCGGATTTGCCTCTATGATACGTGCATTGTGAAATACACTCTATTATCAAGGTAATACAGTTCTTTTTAGCAATTACAAAATTCGGAGTCTTCAATCCCTAGTACTATATCCATGCTCTATACCTGTCCCTTTTACCGGCACGCTTACCAGCTGTCTATAGTTTCTCTGTCTACGATTAGCATCCATAGCTGCGATCCATAGTATTGCAAAGTTTTTTGATTGGTCGAAATTTGAAATACCATAAACAATAGAGAAACGAAAATCGCAACAGCTGAAAGCTACTAAAATGTCTGTTGTCCGTTGACGCTGATTAGCGTTTTGGGGGGTGATTTTAAGTTTTCTCCACTTTTTTTTGAACATACTCTCAATATTCTTTATAAATAATGCGGTTTTAAATGCTTATCTACTCGTATAATTACTTTTTACAAAATCGCTACACTTGGAATCCCGCACCATCAAAGCAAGTTTTGCCGTTGCAACAACCAAACAAGGCGGGATAATGGCATCATTTAGAATTCACGAAGATCAAGAAAATACTGCCTTGGGCTTAAGAAAAGATGCGGATGTCTTTTCTGCTGCTTCGCAACGACGCGCCCTTGGAGATCTAAGTCAGTTCGCCTGCAACCAAAACCGAAACGCTAAACTTGTAAGTACAAATTGTTTATGTTATGGTTAACTTCAAGGTAATGCGAAAGCCTTGTCTCATTTTATAAATTATTTTAGGGTAGCGTGACGAATGGACCTTGTAAAGTTCAAGATGAAAATAGAACAGTTCGCCAGATCAAAAATGAAAAGAATATTGTCCCCCCCGTGGCTCAATTTCGCGCTTTCAGCGTATACGAGGACAAACCATCAGAGACTGAGGTTAAGAAGCGAGAACCTACATTTAAACCTTTTGTTGCCAAAGAAATCCGGAAAGATAACTTTTTTAAGACTACAGCAGAGCAAGTCAGAGCACTATGTGCACAAGTTGAAAAACAAGACCCAGTCAAAGAAGCTCCAATAAGGTACCTAATACCTATATACATTTCTACCCGATTTTTTTTAATATTAATTTTAAATGATGCATGTGCGGAAAATTCTCTACCACTGCTATTCCAAAGCATGTATTTAAACACCTTAAAATGATATCAAAATTACTTTGTAAGTAGTAACTTAGAAATATATTAGTATAGGTACTTAGGCCTTTGCATCTGTTAATGGATGATTTATACAGTATTCTCCGAGCGAAGTAACTACTGTTGAAATACTGTAGTGCCTGGGACAGTTGGTTGCCCAAGCACATACGGCATTCTCAGCCTAGTCCAGAGGAATGAACTGGTCAATACGTCTGGGGCCAACTATGTGCAGGTTTCCTCACAATTTTTTCCTCCACCGTTAGAGCGTCTGTATAATGTACTTGAGATCTGAAAAAGTCTCATTGGTACACGCCACAACCTGGGATTCGAACCTACACTCTCTCGAGTGCGAACCAAACGGTCTACCCACTAGGCTACGAGCTCATAGAAATATATTAGTACCATCAATCATATAAACACATATATAAAGCTGTGGAGCGTAGTGTAGTAGGCCCTTAACTAAAATCTTGGTAAAACGAATTAACAAAATCATTATAAACTACTTTGCATTAAATATTAATTATAGCTAAGTACACTTGTTTCAAAAATACAAAATGTGATCAAAATCGGTTTATCTGTTTGGGATCTAGGATGCAAAAGAAGACACAAACATAACCAGAAAGACAGACACATCAAACTTTTAACACCCTTTTATTTTCGGTGGTTGAAAATTCAATAAAACTTACAACTCATATGATACTAAAATCATACTGCAACATTACCAACTTGTATCTATAAATAATAAAAAAAAAAAAAACAAAAAAAACAAAAAACAAAGAAACTAGCATAAGCATTAAACGGAAATTATTCAACACCTGCATATTACCAATACTCACATATGGATGCCAAACTTGGGCATTAAACAAAATACACGTCAAAAAACTTGAAACTTGTCAGAACGCCATGGAAAGGAGTATGCTGGGAAAGAAATTATCAGATAGATTAAGAATGTCAACTATTAAAAAATGCACAAAAACAAAAGATGTAACAGTAACTATTAAAAAACTAAAGTGGAAATGGGCAGGTCACATTGTAAGAGGAAGAGATAAATGGACAAAAACTCTGCTATTTTGGTTTACCAGCCATATGAAAAGAAAGAGAGGTAGACCTTACAAAAGGTGGGTGGACGAAATAAAGAACACTGCAGGAGGAAAATGGACAACTATCGCAAATGACAGAGAAAAATGGAAGGGTCTGGGGGAGGCCTTTGCCTGTAAGAGGCACACAGACGAGACTGAGGACTAAGCAGACTTCTAAGTGAATAACAAATAGGGTAGCAATGTTTGAAATAAAGGCTTATATTATTATTATTATTATCTATAAATAATAAAAAAAATATGGTATTACACTTCTGTTGAGATATTTCCTCGATAAGTTCGGGCCATCCTACTGTGTATAAGATAGCCACTGGCTGACATTTATAATGTTGCCAATATTGCTGTATAACCTGTAAAAATTAATACTATAGTACAATACAAAATAATTACATTTATTTTTGACAACATAAAAGCATAAGAGTTAGGGTTAGTTAGTTAAAAATCCAACTATCCAACTAAAGTTATTTCGCTCAGAGAATACTGTATAAATCATCCATTAACAGATGAAAAGTACTAAGTTACTACTATCATACTGTAAAGAAGATTAAAGTTAGTAAAATATTATGTATCATGTGTGCCAATTGACCTATTTAGTAAAAAAACCTAATCATCAATTTAAACAAGGTCGTAAACATGCAACTTATGATTTGCTTATCTTTAATAATAACCAAACCTTTTAAAATATCATAGTTCTTAAATTACCTTTTACCTTACATTATAAATTAATGCTATTTATATAAATTCTAATATGTTATTTCTTGTAAAGTAAGACATTATTTAATTATGATAATTTACTTTGTAATTGATGGTGAATGGTATAAGATCATATTTCTCATGTATGTCTGATGTTAGGGCACCTTTACAAGAAAAGAAAGATGATGTTGAATCACCCATGTCGGTGGTGGACACAAGCATATTGTCAATGTCCATTTCTAAAAATGAGAGTCAGATCCTTGAAGAAACTTTGGATGAAGAGGACACAGTCAAAGCTCAGACTGATCGTGAAATGTTCTTCCATGTGGCAGAGTATCGACAGGATATTTATGATTACATGAGACAAATAGAGGTAAAACAATTCTTTAATTTATTTAATAATTATAATTATTATACTATATACAGATACAGCTCAATGCATTTTAAGTATAAATAGTTAAACAAATTACATATTTACTGATTTCTGGTTTTATACTGATGTCTAAAAATATTAAGGAAATTACATCAAAACTATTGAAATTACAAAATTGGTGTATTTTGTAATTTATACACTTTAACAACAACTTTGCTTTCAGGTGAAAAACAGAGCCAATCCACGCTACATGAGGAAGCAGCCAGATATAACACACGCAATGAGGTCCATACTTATTGATTGGCTTGTTGAAGTTTGTGATGAATATAATCAGCAAAGTGAAACTCTCCACCTTGCCGTATCCTATGTTGATCGTTTCCTCTCTTATATGAGCGTTATACGGACCAAACTACAACTTGTGGGCACAGCAGCCACATACATTGCTTCGTAAGTATCATTTGAAGAGCGATTGGAATTTAAATTTCGCATTATTTGTTTGATAACTTTACAATATGGTATAAAAAAAAATCCTGTTTCTGTATACTTGTCTTTCTGAATTGACTATTGTTTTAACAAATTATAAAAGGAGGATTTTTATGTTTGCAATATGTACGCATGTTACAAAGAAACAAACTTATTAGTCATTATGGTATTACCCCCTTACTAATAAGTGCTGTATAAGCTTTGAATAGTTATACAGTGTTTGGTCTCCTTCTATCAAATTCAAAATGTCACTTGTGTGATGTGAACAAAACACTGTATAACTATTCAAAGCTTATACAGTGTTTATTAGTAAGGGGCTTAGTATACAAATGTTTGTACTTTAAAAAGTTTAAAGTAACATAAGTTGATTTTTAAACATGTATCAGACCCTAGTATCTTGGACATAACCTACATCTGGAATAATAATGATGTCTTTTCAGTAAATATGAGGAAGTGTACCCACCAGAGGTATCGGAGTTTGTCTACATCACAGACGATACATACACAAAGCGTGAAGTTCTGCGTATGGAGCATTTGATCCTGAAGGTTCTTTCGTTTGACCTGTCAACACCTACATCCCTGGCTTTCCTGTCACACTACTGCATTTCTAATGGACTTCCAAAGAAAATGTTCCACTTGGCTGCTGTGAGTATGCTATAATATTTTATATGTTGTAGAAAGATAAACATATACACTTGGAATCTACCTACCAGTCCTTCAATGTAAGTAATAAATTACTGTGTAGTTTTATTTTTTGCTTATGTAAAATGCAGTAGAATGTTGTATAATGTTATATGAATAATATATTTATACTGTTGTCAAAGTTATATAGGTGTTTAGATAACATTGGCATACTTTATGTGTAGGCAACTGGCAAGTGAAAAACATATTTAAATTCCTACTATTTTTAATTTTTAATGACAAACAGGTATATTTGATGATCAGAACATATACATATTAAATTTTAAAGTATACAGTCATGTAGTAAATTAAATGGAGTTTACTTAGGCCTTTTCATGCGTTAATGGATGTTTGTGCCTGGGACAGTTGGTTATTAAATGTCGTATGGTTGCCCAAGCACATATGGCATTCTCACAACATAGTCAGAGGAATGACTGGTCAATACGTCTGGGGCCAACCATGTGTGGGTTTCCTCACGATGTTTTCCTTCATAGTTAGAGCATCTGTATATATATGTACTTGAGATCTGAAAAGTCTCATTGGTACAAGCCACAACCTGGGATTTGAACCTACACACTGTCGAGTGCAAACCAAACGGTCTGCCCACTAGGCCACAGAGCTCTGAAAAGTCACTATCAACCCAAAAAACCCACCTACCTCCTATGGTAGGCATGTTCTAGTCAGGCTGCCATGAGTTCAGATACATGGCCATTAGGATAATGGACGCTCTACTGTAATATCAAATAAGCTTTAATGTTTATTGTTTCACATGATCATAGTTAAAAAATATGTATCCCACAGAATAAATATTGATTGATTCTCATTTTGAAAATTAGTACATACACATTTTCCAATGTGTTCCAGTACATAGCAGAGTTGACTTTGCTGGAGGCAGACCCCTACCTGCAGTACAAGCCTTCTATGATAGCGGCTGCAGCTCTTGCTACTGCTCGTCACTGCCTCCTATGTGAGCACGGCCATGAGAAACACGACTCCACTGGCGACCAGCACTGCACTGACGCAGGTTTGTGTTGCAAGAATAAGTTAGATTCGTAAACCTATTGGTTAATTGCTGAAGCTTGTTATAAACTTATCAGAGATTGATTCATTTAGTTATTTTCATTGTTGTCGATTTTATCCACTAAAAGGGTTGCTTGACTTGAACATCATGAAATATTAATAGATAACATGATTCTTTTGATGTTAAAAATATCTTGTGCAGCTGCATGTATTGTCACTTAACGATAATTTACATTTACAGCTTGGCCGGAATCTTTAGTGAAGAGTTCAGGTTACACAGTAACAGATCTGGAGCCGTGCCTGCGCGAGCTGTCTCGTACTCACGCGCACGCCGCACAACAGCCCCACAGAGCCATTCCAGACAAATACAAAAACAACAAGTGAGTATTACAGTATGGCTGGTTTTAATTGCATTGCTTACATTCTGCTGACAAACCATCAGAGTCTCAATTCCTAAAACATGTTTGATCTTGTACCAAAGTTTCTATGTCTTTTTATGCAGATTTGAAGGCGTGTCCTCTATTGAACCAAAACCGATGTACCCAGTCCAGAAGTATCAGGCACCTCCGAAACCCAATGCGGAACCAGCACGAGCTAGCTAGTTTCTCTTCACTAGTCAAGACTAATAATGTGTTAGAACTCTGTACCTGGTATGTACTAGCTGATTACAACGAATCTGCAATTTTTTAATTTTATAACCTCTTATTGGATAGTCCAAAATTTTCATTGTGCTAATTGTAATAACAAAAAATTTTTCGTCAGAAAAAAAAAATATTGTTGGCTATACAGTAATCGGAAACAGTGTTTTAAATCACAATTAGCTTAATTATTAAATATCTTTTGCACACAACCAAATACCTAACATAGTTAGATACAGTTAATGATCATTATCATGATGATATCAGGAAATAAGTAGTAAATATCTAATTTTAGTAAACATAAAAGAAGTGACTTATGACTAGATAGGACATTCACTTCATTAAAGTAGATATTTCTTTTGTTTGTTCTTTAATAATTATTATAAACTAGTCTATTGTTAAGTGCCAGTAACAACTTTAAGCTACTGACTAGTTAAACATATTTGACCATCCCTAAAATATTTTTGCAGCAAGTTTTTTAAGAACCTAATATATTTTTTTCATGATATATATATTATTTTATACATTTTAGTTTTGTATGGAAAATGATATTTGGTATTGTTATATTATTTTAATTATTAATTTATAAGACAATATTTTGTGTATGTTTATCTTACTAACTTAAAATACCAACACCACATGTTTAAAAATTTTCGTAAAAAATAACCTCAAAGGGAGAACTAAATACTGTTTTAAGCAGATGTTATAAAATGACTTAAATATTATCAGTGTCCTATATAACACACATTTCACAAAGCAATTTCAACTGGACTGAAACTTAACACTGCATTTTATTTTAAGACTGAGCATTTTTTTACTATGCTTCCTTCCCACGGAAAATTATGTCCTAATTAAAAAAAACTAGTTTAAAAGTAATTCACATAAAATTGTTATAAGTATTGTAACCGAATCTTCAGTGAGATATGAATAATGTCTAGCTATATATTTTTATAATAAACTGATACAATAATATACTTTGAATGATTCTTGTGTTACTTCTCTGTTTCTATGCCTTATCTGACTTAGATATTTGTTTTTTCTTACTATTTTTGAAATTCAGTAGATGTAATAAGTTGTCAATTAATTTAAATACTGTTAGTGATAGAGAACCTTGAAAAATATATTTTTATAAAGATTTTTTTAATAGAAAAAGAAGGCATTTTTAATTCTTGTAGAGTGAAATTTTTGTTAGAAATAAAAAAGTAATCATAGGTACCTTACTTTATGTTAAAGGTTCATTTTTAAGTCTTCCCCGGTGGTCGTTTAAACTGTTGTAATACTTATGATTAAAATAATGAATGTTTATGTAAGAATGGGACCAATTTAAATTAATTGTAGGAGTTCTATGTTCAAGGATTCGATGCTAGTGGACTTTAAGTTGGAACATAATTTTGTCACAATGCTGAATGTGTCGAGTGTAAACAAATAGTCTGCAGAACCTAGTTTTGTCTCGAACACCCAATTCTTAGCACTTTTTCGTGTTTGTTAGTAAATTATTATTTTTGAGTTATAAGGTATGTTTTTAATTGATAAGTAGTTTTTAATTTAATGTATTTTTAATTTAATTAAAAGTGTCTATTTTCTGCAAATTCGACGTGGAAACTATCACGAATACCTCTATTGGTAATATACGATAATATAAAACTGTGAGATGTTTTAATTGACTTCCCGTCGCCGATGTTAAAGAACAGTTTAATTGATACTTATGCTTTCCTCGATGCGTAAACGAGAATCTATCCAGGTTCATAAGAGACGTTGACTTCCTTCGTCTATCGCGTTGGATATAGGACTTTGTGCTGTTCACATTAAAGTTCGTAGTGCGATAGTAGGAGTTATATGCGCTACGGTAAATTCTATTTGGGGAACATCCGCGTAGCGACACGTGCCGTAGAGTCCGGCCCAGAATGCGCTCGTCAAAAATTATGACGCGCATATCTCCAGTTTTTAAAAGGATACGAGAATGCACATTTTTAACTGACTGTTAAAAATATAACAAGATTTTTACATGAGACTCATAATACGCCATCTGGTGAGTGGAGACACGTAACGTAGTTGTAGAGCAGCTAATATTTGTACAGCAATAAAATTATGTTCTTCAATGTCTCGCATCTTCCAGTTGTACTGCGACGGCTACATATACAAAAAAAAATATTTGAAATCTACATACATAGTTCAAACAAATTACAATATTAAAAAAATACCGATTTAAAAACTATTTAAATTACCTATCTAAACTATAATTATATGAAGGGTACACAAAAAAAGTGGCTCATCGATATATTTGTCCAAATCAAACCAACGATGGTCAATGGTAGTTGATAGATTTTGAACGGGCCTTTAGTATGCCGTGTTCAAATTTCAAAACAAAAACAAACTGAAAGGGGTTGGTTTCCTGTTATATGGGCGTAAGAAAATCATCTATGAAACTCAAGATAATATAGTCTGAAACCTTTAAATAGCGTTTTCTTGAAATAACATAAATGTCAATTAGCCCTTTCTTTTCGTGTACCTACCCTTCATATAAGTTATTGACGTATAAATAAATACAATTGACTTTTAGGAAGTTTTTATTTTACAAAAACATTTTTTATACATTGTTGTGTCGGTGCGAGGTTCTTCATTCATTTGTACTAACAATATTTTCGGTGGCGGTTAAGGCGTACCGTGCTTTTCTTGAGTGTACACGTTGCCTAAACCTTTTTTAACGTTACTACCTGTAACAAAGAAAAAAAAACTTTAACACAAGTCAATAGTGTAGATTTAGGTACCTAATTACTATTTAGGGCATTTCATGTATTATATATTTTATCACTGTGGCATTCATAATAATCAAAGACTAATATAATAATAGTTGGATTTATTTTATAGTAAGTAATTTTATCGAAATTGCAGTCCGGAATTTCGAACCATCTGCCCAATGCAAATGCGGAACTATCTTGTGGCGAAACTGGTTATGTATATGTATACCTATTATAAATGATAATAAAGGTGTCTCCTTGCAAATGTTAATTGCGGTTTTGTGAGTGCTGCCACAGTGCTGCATTTGAATTTGCGTTAAATAATATGCGACATGTGCGCTGAATTTAAATAAGCTGATTTGCCAATTCCACGACAGAATTTAAAACAGATTCTGTTATAAGTTCTGAGAGAACCTGTAATATTTTTTTTTATGTAATGAACCAGGAAACGAGCAGACGGATCGCCTGATGGTAAGCGATTACCGCCGCCCATGGACACTCGCAACACCAGAGGAGTTACACTTGTAACTCCTCTGGTGTTGCGACTTGTGCCCATGTGTCCTTAAAATCCCCAATCCCTCCCATGGGCCTCCGGTAACCTCACTCACTCGGCGAAATACAACGCGAGCATTATTTCACGCCGGTTTTCTGTGAGGTCGTAGTATTTACCCGGTCGAGTCGGCCCATTCATGCCGAAGCGTGGCTCTCCCACAGTATGTGTTTATTAATTGGCGAATTGAAAAAATAAACGTTTTTTACTTTACTCTGCTGATCAGAGTAAACACAGACTATTCTATACTCTATAGCAGTGTTTTTCAACCTTTTTCATGATGCGACCCCCCTTGTATGAAAAAAATATTTCGCGAATAAAAAATACCCTTCGTCAAACACATTATTTTACAATTACATACATCGATGATATTGAAGATCGATTTATGAGTATTTCCTTTTGTTAAAATTCTCTTACTTAATAAATCAATCTTTTTAATCTTTATTGGTATTTTACTAAAGTTCTCTCTACCTCCGGCGACCCCCCTACAGAAGCTTCGCGACCCCCCAGGGGGTCGCGACCCACAGGTTGAAAAACACTGCTCTATAGCATACTAATCCCCTAGCATATTATATATAATAAATAATAATAGTACATTACGATACGCGTGACCTAAGTTGCCTATTACTGCACGGCGTGAAGTTAGCAGCCGAGCGGAGCGAGGGTGCTAAACGCCGTGCAGTAATAGACAACTTAGGCCACAAGTATCGTATATTATTTTATAGCAAGTGTGACAAAAACCCGCACTTTACGCACGAAGCGTGCGTAAAGTGCCGGTTTAGGTCACACCGTGCTATAAAAATATTTACACGGTCAAGTGGATGGATACAGGATAAGCTACACAATGTTTGTCCTTGTCTGTCAAGCGACTTTTCCAACGTTTAAGACAAGAACAAAACAACATTGCATAGCTAATCTACTGTGTAAATATTTTTATTAGTAAGGGGTAAAAGGTAAATCTTAAAATCTCATTCATTCATACCGTGCATTAAGAAATTCAATGACACATTACCAGTGATGTGACTTATCTAAGATACAAGTATTTGAAATACAGATGCAAGATACAAAATACGTATTTTCATCTTGTATTTTAAATACTTTTTTTAGAAAGGATTTTGTATCTTGTATTTAAATACTTTTCTTTAGTATCTTAGTATTTTATAAATACTTTTTCTGATAAAATACTTTCAGTCTTTTAGTATCTAGGTAATATTATATTAGTAATTTAGTAGACATTTATAAATTAAACGCGTAAAACTGAACGTGTCATTATTAGTCCTACATCACATTTAGGGCATCGAGACCGGTTTTACCCGAAACCGAAAACCCGGGTTTTCCCGGGTTTTCGGGCCTACAACAAAACCCGGTTTTCAAAATATTGAAAACCGGTTTTCGGTTTTTTCGAGCTTTATTTCATTATGAAATTCTACAACAGTTTATAACAGTTACAGTCACAAACCGAACGTTATAGTGGCTTGTGATTGTCAATGTAGAATTTTAGAACAATAGTTATAATGTTTTCATGTTGTATGTAGCCCCGCCAGGACGAGTGAGCGAAGCGCAAGCGATTCGTCGATTTTTGGACCTTCATAACTTGGTATAATTTATTATTCGGTTCCATCAGCGCTCAGTGCGAATTGCTCTCCGTTCCCATGATACCAAAAATCGAGTGGGCCTAACGGAATCCGTCCCATTGTGTTAAAAATGTGTGCTCCAGAGTTGGCACCGGTCTTAATCCATCTTTTTTGGCTCACCTGCTCTTATGGCACAGTCCTGGCATCTTGGTAGACAGCTTTGGTGTGCTATCGCCTGCCCTGTTCATACTGCATATCAATGATAATATTATGTGATGACGACAGTACGGGTGATGCCTTATATACAGGTCGCCCGAACATCTCTCGGCAAAACGTCATTGAGAGTCGAAACGAACTTGTCTCTCAAATTAAGAATTCATTGGAGAAGATCTCTGAATGGGGTAGACTTAACTTAGTTCAATTCAACACCTCTAAGACACAAGTTTGCGCGTTCATCGCTAATAAGTTATCGATGGTCGTATGTCCTCGTTTTGAAAGCATACACAATAATTAAGTCTCCTTCAACATCGGAATACTTGGTGTTAGCATATCGAGCGAGGTCTAGTTCCGATATCATCTGGAGGGCAAGGCCAAGTTAGCCTCCAAGAAGCTTGGTGTTCTGAACAGGTCAAAGCAGTATTTCAGTCCGGTCCAACGCCTACAACTCTATAAGGCGCAGGTTCGGCCTCACATGGAATATTGTTCTCATCTCTGGGCAGGAGCGCCAAAGTACCAGCTTCTCCCTCTGGATCGTATCCAACGAAGGGCCGCTCGAATTGTCGACTGCCATAGTATTTCAAACAGGCTTTACTCCTTAGAGCTACGTAGAGATGAGCATCGCTCTGCATCATATATCGCTTATATTACGGGGAGTACTCCGAGGAATTGTTCGGACTTATACCTGTTGCAACTTTTCGTTATCGTTCGAAGGGACAAAATATTTATCATCCTCATCACCAACTGTCGCCAACAGTATTTCCGGACCATTAGGACCTGCACACCTTCAAGAAGGCAGCATATTCCCTCCTAAAAGGCCGGCAAGACACTTCTGTTTCTACACGCCTTAACTCTACAAGCCTAACTTTACCAACTCTACACTTTAGTCAAATTATGTGGCATGGCCATTTCGTCAGGCAACGTATTTTGACTAAGGTGTAAAGTTTGTGAAATTATTAATTACTTTACATGAAAATGTTTATGGTGGGATCACATTTTACTAGTATTACGTTGTTATAACAGAAAGCAGCTGATAAAAGTTAATTTTAGGACATTCCTAACAAAATTCTACAAAATCAACAAAAAAACCCGAAATACCCGAAAAAACCCGGGTACCCGGTTTTGAAGATGGCTGGGACCGAAAAACCCGGTTTTTTAAAATATGGCCGGTCTTCGATCCGCTAATCACATTGATAGATAGCGACTCTTTTTAGGGTTCCGTCGTACGAAACCCTTACGGTAAGCAACTCTTATATTTTCGCTTTGTCCGTCCGTCTGTCTGTTTGTCGTAATAGGTTAGGTTATATTTAATCAATTATCTTTTATCCCCCGAGTTTAATGTATAATATTATCGCTTTTTAGGGTTCCTTAGCCTAATGTCAAAAAACGAAACCATGTCTGTCTGTCATGTCTGTCGGCCGGTTTTTTATTTTTGTGTTTGAGTTGATTGAATGAAAGGTAAATTGCGGTTTACATTTTATGACGTATTTAATAAAAAAACTACTTACTAGATCTCGTTCAAATCAATTTTCGGTGGTAGTTTGTATTGTAATGTACATCATATTTTTTTTTTAGTTTTATCATTCTCTTATTTTTAGAGTCCGACCGAAAGTTCGGTTTCGGTTTCGGCCGAGTTTCGGCCAAAAATCAAGTTTCGGCGGCAGTTTCGGTTTCGGCCAAAAGTGGCCGAAACTTTTGCCGAAACCGAAACTGATTTCGGAAGTTGTCGTGCACGCTCGCCTAGCTTCGTTTCTTGCGGCAACGCTTTGGCGGACGCTGGCGGCCCTGTTCGGGAATTGTCGTGCGCCGTTCGGATAGCTCTGTAGCAACACAACTTAGTGCGTTATCGCCCGACGCAAACATTCTTTAGAGGTTATTTTGATGGAACTGATTACATGTAAGTTTTTGTTTCGTTTCTGTACTTGAACGGTTTATACAGTGTGTCCCGACACCTATATCGGAGCCTTTAGTTTTAAAAAATATGGATTTTTTTATCGACAAATTGCCCCTCAAATTTTATTTTTCTCTCACGTTTGTGAAATGGTAGCCATTTTATTTTTTGGTAACCAAGACCCGGGCTCTCGTACTAATTCAACCACCACTACTCATGTAAATGTCCTAGGAACATAAAAAACTACTACTAAACTATTGCACTGAGAGTATAGGAGTTTAGTATTTTATTTTAGCAAACGTCCTCTTCTATCATTGTAGAACAAATAATAAGTACTTATAACAATTTAAAAAAGACGACTGGCTGGCCCCCTGCCTGAGATGATACCAACAAATTGTTATAACTTCTAAACTATTGCACTGAGAGTAAAGGGATTCGTATTTTATTTTAGCAAATGTCCTCTTTTATCGTTTTAGAACAAAAAACAAGCAGGTTAATGGCCTAGATTTTTCACAAAAAGCAAATAATTTAAAAAATTCACTAAAAAAAACTATATATTTTTTTAAATTACCTTTTTTTTTTTTTGTTCAAAGAAAATTAGAACATTTTAACTGTGAATTATTGTCCACATATTTAGCTATCAAATGAGTTTTTTTTGTTCCTAGGACATTTACATGAGTAGTGGTGGTCGAATTAGTACAAGAGCCCGGGTCTTGGTTACCAAAAAATAAAATGGCTGCCATTTTACAAACGTGAAAGGAAAATAAAATTTGAAGGTCAATTTGTTGATAAAAATTCCATATCTTTTACCACTAAAGGCTCCGATATAGGTGTCGGGACACGCTGTATAGTTAAATATAAATGCACCAAATTTCAGTATTTTAAGGAATTTTCTACTTGACCACGTGAGTTTCGGTTTCGGTTTCGGCCGAAACTGAAGCCACGGCCGAATATTCGGTTTCAGTTTCGGTTTCGGCCGGAAAACCAGTTTCGGTCGGACTCTACTTATTTTAGAAGTTACAGGGGGGGGGGGGCACATTTTACCACCTTGGAAGTGTCTCTCGCGCAAACTATTCAGTTTAGGAAAAAAATGATATAGATGGGTACCCCACACGTGTGGGTTTGATAGAAAAAAAAATGCGAGTTTCAGTTCTAAGTATGGGGAACCCCCAAAATTATTTTTTTCCTTTTTTGTGTGAAAATCTGAATGCAGTTCACAGAGTACATCTACTTACCAAGTTACAACAGCATATAGTTCTTATAGTTTCGGAAAAAGGTGGCTGTGACGGACGGACAGACAAAAAGACAGACATGACGAATCCGTAAGGGTTCCGTTTTTTGCCATTTGGCTACGGAACCCTAAAAACCTTCAATTTCATAGACATAAACCGTGAACCATTATTTTTTATTACATGTTTGTACGGAACCTTCGGTGCGTGAGTCCGACTCGCACTTGGCCGGATTTATTTTTTGTTCCTATGTTTATAAAGTACAACTTACTATAAATATTTTTTGTGGCCACGTATTAACCAGGCATTAAATGTATGGCGAATTAAAATAAAATGTTGTTTTCTTACAAAAGTATTTTTATCTTAAAAAGTATTTTGAAGATACGTATTTTGTATCTAGTATTTCAAATACCATTCTCGAAAGTACTTTGTATTTGGTATCTGAAATACTTAATTTGAAAGTATTTTGCATTTTGTATTTCAGATACTTTATAATGTATCTGAAATACAAAATATAATAATGTACATCTCTGCACATTACTTTGGCCAAATTGCTTTTTTTTGTTTACGTTTGGATTAAAGTGATTATAAACGGAGTAAGTATATTTAGTAATTATGTAATTTCAAAGTAATGCGTACTATATAATATGTATGATACCCGCCGACCAGTTTACAAACATTGGCGAGCTAACGGGAACGCAGGTACGCCAGTCTTTATTTTTATCTTATTTCCCAGGAAGTTTCTCATTAGCGGTCCAAGTGTACTACAAACAATACATAATAATATTTTAACCTTCAAAACAATAGGGGAGATGAATACATGTAATAATGTAGACATTTCGGAGATAATTTACAAATATGTTTTGCGGCCACTTACCGGGTGTGACATCAGTTATTGCGACTTTAAAAAAAATTAAGGAGCGTTTACATGAGACTTGCAAAAGTAAACAAATCGCTGTATCTTAGAAAATTAGATTTTTAATTTACTGTTTCTTCTGAGAAGCAATAAAAAAGATGCAATTAAAAAAATCAGTCGTCTAGATTAGCCTATTGGTACAAAGTTACAACTCAATCACCCGACTGCCAAAAAAAATCAGATACCTACCCAAATAACGCACTAAAAAGACCGAAACAAGATTTGTTAGCAGACGGGGCCTTAAATAAATTTACAGACCATAAATTTGTACGATTTATATGTATAATTTACAAATGGGCCCCGCCTGCTACCAAACATAACGTCAATTATTTCAGTGAGGCTTTAAGCTCATAGTGTAGGTAGTCTGTTTTCTCAATCTTGTTTCGGTCTTTTGCTTAGTGCGTTGCATGAGTATCTGTTTTTTTTTGGCAGTTTATTTATTTTATTACAGTGAAGTTTTTTCTGTCGCGAGTCACGACCACAAAAAAGTTTTCGTGTTTAGTTTCCTTAGATTTAGAGTTCGGTCACCAATTACGCTTTTTATGCTTTTGGTTGCATTAAAACGTGTTGTAACGACAACTTAACGCCCTTTGTTTATGTTTGTAAAAACAATGGAAATCAGATATGGACCGTGATTTTATTGAAGGATCGTCCTCTGACGAGTCGTGATCGCGACGCATCTCGGCAATAGAAACGTCCGTGGCTTGCAAGTTAATCAGCTTGTTTATGCAATGGTAGATGCAATGCGCATTAGCTTCGCATTAGGCCGGGACTATACGGCACAGGAATCCGGAAGGCCGTGAAAAATTCTGAGCATTGAAATAGATCTCTGCACTAGTACAATAGAGTTGAAAATCGAACATCCGAGTGTCGAGTCAAATGTCAATGTCATTTATGACAGCTCGACACTCGAAACTTCCATTTTCAACTGTATTATATTAGCACAGAGTTCTATTTTCAGTGCTCATAATTCTCTACGGCCTACCGGATTCCGTTGCATATGGTCCCAGCCTTAGGGACACCGCTGGGCACACTACACACTGTGGACTGTGGTCTGCGGTAGGTACCTGATTGTTCTAGCTCCATTGTATCAGAGTTCTAACGAAAGTGACACGCACTAAACGACTAATTTTTATTTCATGAAAAAAAAAAATGTAGTAAAGATGCTTTAATAATAATTAAATGAATCTGAATTCTGAGGTAAAGATTGTCATAGAATATAAATAAATCGCACACCTTGGGTGGCCAACCTGCAAGGCTGCTTCTATGTGCTCTTGTAGTTTTAGTCATACTTAACATTATAATATACCTTTCTTATTCTAAAAAAACAATTTTCCATCTTTTTGGTAAAAGATGGCCCCGCGCGAGTTTCTTACGCTGGTTCTTCTCGCCGGGTTAGTTCCCGAACCGGTGATAGGCATCATGTATATCGACGTTCAAAAAGAGATTTCGACGTTCAAGAAGAGACAATTTTTTGATTGATTGATTAATTGAAATAAACTTCATAATATTTAAATCAGTTTTAAAAAATCATACCCTACCATGTAGATAGGTACTTGTATAGAACGACGTATAAGTTTATTTATTTATTTACAGCACGTTACACAAACATATTTATTATTTAGCTATAATTAGGTACCTACTGACCACTCCAGCAAATGTTATGAATGTAAAGCCATTTGCATGAATGAATGCCCGTATCGTCCATCGACACTTCCGCTCCCAAAAAGGAAAGGAAATTCACAGGTTGTCATGCAGCACACGACTCCAGAGTCCAGGCAGACTTCAGATAAGTTTATATTGTTATATCTTGAAATGTAAACGAATAAATCATCCTAATAACGATAATAGGCAATCGGACTAATTTTTTTTATTGCATAAATGAATAGTACTCTTAAATATGAGTAACTTCTCAGAAGAAACCGTATATCAAAAGTCAATATTTTCAAAGGTACAGCAATTTGTATAAAAAATTTCGCGAGCCTCCTAAAAACGCTCCATATTAAAGTCGACCTACAAATGACGTCACTTGTAGGTTATAGTATATGAAGTAGTATAATATAAAGTATATGGCCGCCGGAATATATTTGTAAATATCTCCGATATTTGTGCGTTTAAGTTCATACTTACCATAATGAATGTTTTTGTATATGATGTGAGTAAACTAATGATGTAGGTTTTGTTTACCAATTTCGCAAAAAAAAATATTTTTTTTGGTACTTTTTAAATGTATTTAATTAGCAGTTAAACTACATATAAAATAATATTTTTTTTTACATTTAACAAGTAGTAATGCCTCAATATTTCTGAATATAATAACGAAACTACATATTTCAGATGTAGTCCGATCCCCTATAATTATAATTTGTTATACACTTTTTCATATCGTTCATCCTATTCATAAAGGTGGTAACAGAGATTGTGTAAGCAACTATAAACCTATTTGATATTTCTGTATTGACTAATCATAATGATTATCGTTTCGCAGATCCTAGAAAAGCTTCTAAATAACTGGGTTTAGGTTAACTGGGTTCTTAATTAGTAAGAATCATATTATTGCTGAAAATCAGTATGGTTTTCTAAAGGTAAATCGACAGAATATGATGCTACTTTATAGGTACCTCACCGAAACGATAGCATTTAGCTATCGTTTCGGTGACTTAGACAAGGGTGACAAAGTTTAAGGAGTGTTTTTGGATTTATCAAAGGCCTTCGACACGGCTTCTGTGCCACTTTTATTGAATAAGTTAAAATCTATCGGGGTGCGCGGTGGTGTTTTGGATATTTTTCAGGACTACCTTTCAAAGCGCTCTCAGTGTGTAAACTTGTAAAGATAGGAGAATTTCTGAGCAATCCCACTCGGCTCTCTTACGGTGTGCCACAAGGAAGTGTTTTAGGACCCACCCTCTTCCTTATGTGAATACCTTATGTCAGTGGCGGACTAACCGGGGGGCGGAAGGGGCGGTCCGCCCCGGGCCCTCGGTCTTGGGGGGCCCCCAAATGCCTCCGCGTTCCCCTGATGAAATCCTAAACCAGACTTAAAAAATGTGCTTGATACCTACATAATTTCATCAAGATCAAAACAATACAGCTATCTAGACTTTTTACGCGGTACTAATACTCATTTAACTTTACTGAACGCGACCAATACGCTGGGGGAATTCCCGTCTTTAGTTGTATGTATGGATAATATCGGTTCGGATATTGTATTATTATTTATATATATATATATATATATATATATATATATATATATATATATATATATATATATATATATATATATATATACAATTGTCTGTCTGTATGTCTTTTTTTTTTGCTATAGTAAGCTATTGTAAGCTGTGCGGCGTCGCATGTTTCTCTGTCTGTCTCTCTCTCTCTCTCTTATAGAAAGCAAGCCAGATATTTTCATCCGAAACTTCGTTCCATCCGGGTGTCCCTTGACACCTCTCAAGTTTTTTTTTATTTAAAAAATGGTTGACAAACTGATCTCCAATTTTCTATGTCGTATAGTTGGAATCGTTTATATACAAATGCATAGATGTATTATATTCTTTGAGTATCACTGTTTGTTAACAATTTAAAATTTGCTAAAGATATCATTATTTTTGCAAAAACATCAAAAGAACTACAATTAATGATAAGTGAGTTAGATTATGAGAGCAGAAAAATTGGTTTACGAATGAACACTTCAAAAACAAAAGTAGCAACAAATAGTGTAAAAAACGACATATACGTAAACAATGCACAAATTCAATATGTGGACAGCTATATATACACCTCGGAAAACAAATATCCTTTGAGAAGACGCGCCACGAAGATGAATTAGAACGCCGTATTAATACGATTTGGAGAAAGTACTGGAGTTTCAAAGAAATTTTAAAAGCCAAATTCCCTATGAAACTCAAAAAGAAGGTAATGGACTCCTGCTTATTGCCATGCCTGTTATATGTGGAGCACAAACGTGGCTATTTCAAGAAAAAACAAAAAAGAAAATTCGGACATGTCAGCGCGCAAAAGAAAGAAGCATACTGGGTATCAAACTTATCGACAAACAAAATAGCAATGTTATTCATAAAAAGACAAAACTCATAGATGCAGAACGACATGCACAACAACTTAAATGGAGATGGGCTGGCCACGTTGCCCGTATGACAGACAAAGAGAGTCACCAAGTGGAAAGGCATAGGGGGAAAGAGAAGCAAAGGAAGACCTAAAGATAGATGGGTAGACGAAATCATAAACATAACGGGCGAGGAATGGATGACAAAGACAACAGACCGAAAACAATGGGAAAAATTGGAGGAGGCCTTTATCCGAACAGGAGCCATGCCAAAAAAAAAACTAATATATAAGAAACATTTTATAAGTTATTCAATATGTACCGACTAATTTTAAAATAAAATTTTTTTAGCTTGTAAAAATTTAAAACTAAAAAAAAAACTATGTAAAGCGTGGAAATAAAGGGCTATATTATTAAATCGTTAACCGCAATTTACCTTTCATTCAATCAACTCAAATATAAAAAAACATTTAATTTCATAAAATATATAAACCTTATGCATAAACCGTGAACCATTATTTTTTATTACATGTTTGTACGAAACCCTCGGTGCGCGAGTCCGACTCGCACTTGACCGGTTTTTAAAGCGCGGGGGGGGGGGGGGCTCATTTGGCTTTGCCGCCCCGGGCCCCTGACGGGCTTAGTCCGCCACTGCCTTATATACTCTCCAGCTAAAAAACTGCGACATTTTCGCATATGCTGATGAGTGATGACCCGTGTCATCAGCATATGCTAATATTTTTCTTATGTTAATTTAATTTTGTTTGAATGTATTTATTTGTTACCTGTTCAACAGTCATATTGTACTTGTATTGGCTTTTTCCTAGTTTCTCGAGCCGAAAACTCAGGCAGCTGTGACACAGTTAATACTAGTACGGCTGCCGATGTTACCATTATGGTCTATCTATTTTGTGGAAATGTCTTTGTTATTTGCTAAATTGTATTTTGTATTTTTATAGTTGAATAATAATTTTAAAAAAAATCTACCTTTATCTCATAATCTGGGGCGTCAATTGAAATATGGCTTCGAAACTAGCTTCGAACAATGGTTCTTACTTCTTAGAGCTATATAAGGTTTGGTAAAATCAACTACGGATATTGTGGGTATATAATCTACATTCTACTGCTCATATTAACACACTAGCTTTTCCCCGCGACTTCGTCCGCGTGGAATAGTTACTTTGGGATATCGCTAAAATTTACCCGCGACTTCATTTACGTAGAAGAAGCGCTTCCACCTCACGACTGCCCGCCCGCTCCGCGCGCCTTACTATAGCGCGCATGATTATTTTATTACTGCGATATCTTCTAAAATACTCATTGAAATCAAATGATGTAAACGGCAAATTTCTTCTAGATTAAATGCTTGTAATGAATAACGTATTTACTTGGATAAGGATTAATATAATCTTTATGAAAACACCTTCACAAATAATGCTTACTTTTAGAACAAATTTGGTAAGTATAAAAAGGTTATAGTGAGCCAACCTTAAAAGATAGACATATACTGTCGCGGACTTTTTTTTAGAACTTTTAAAGGGGAACAATTCTGCCATACATCATTTTAGCGAAACTTTAACCGTTTCCGCAGCGTACGTAGCGAAAGCTCTCAAAAGGAAAAAAAGACCCCCGATTTTGTAACATTCTTGATTGGTACTCCGCTCGTATTGAGTTTAGCATGATCACAGCCTATAGAACTTAATACCTACAGTCGTCCAACGGACACGTCTAGACAGAGCAATCGTGCGGGGCGTGCGGGGTGAGAGAGGGGCGGTAGCGAGCCCAAGCTGCCATACACTCGCTTGGGACACGTCAGCCGGGGTTGACGCTTTTTAATTTGATTGTTTATGTGGTTTGCGACAGTGTTTCGTTTGAGTTGTATGTAGGTACTTATTTACAATGGTCAATTATGAACAGCTAAAGAAGATTAATTTTAATACAAAACCATGCGCCTGTTTCCCGTCAGAATTTTTAATAAAATTGTATCTATGTATGAGAATTTACTAACTACGTCAAATTCAACAATCGCCATCTAAAAACTAGTAAATCCAAATGTCGAAAATACCTTTCAGTTTCGCATTTGTAGCTTTTGCAGGGTTCGTAAATATCCGATATTTATAATAAATATCAAAATATCAGATATCTTTGATATTTATCCGATATTTTTGATTTTTTGATATTTTTGATATTTTCAAAATTACATACAAATTTCATACTCTGATATGTTTTTTCATAATAGTTGAATCGAAATAATTTGTATGTCTGATAATTTGAAGATAGGGAAGTACAATTAAACTCATTTATTTATTATTGATATTCAAAGTTTCAAATAAATTAAAAATCAACGATAGATACTTTTAAGTATCAATTTAAGTCTTAAATCCATGAAATGACTTTTGTTTATAACCAGAAGAAAAAAAAAGTGTATTAATTTTATCAGTCGAATTAATTTGACACATGCTATAAATGGTATAACTAGGGTATAACAATAGTATAATAACAAACAAGGAATTTTCTTCCGAAAAACAGGGGGACACGTGGGTGTCATAAGCCGTTACAAGCCGCGTCGACGGCTATGATTATTTAATGTCGTGTCAAATAGCAAGTTTTTGATGACCTAGGCTTGTGAAACTCTCGGAAAATAAGACCTGTGTTGATGTAAGATTTTTTACATTTAAAACATTATTTTACATTTTTAAATATAAATATAAATTTTGATATATATCAAGCATAAATATCAATTGATATATCATGATATATATACGAGATAATATATAAATTGATATCTATATATCATGCTAACCCTGAGCTTTTGTATACGCATTTGTATTTTTAAAACTCTTCATTAATACTTCTATATATTTTTTTTTTGTTTTATTCCTAGTACTCTACATACACATACTACGAATACACAAAATGTAGAACAGATTTATAATAAAACACATTATTGTGACAACCCTGCAGCAATGACGAATACCTACACAAAAGCGGCATTTCGCGCGACTTCAAACGCGTTGGACCACTGTATCTCTTTATTACACTGTGGCATGATGCTATATAGCCTAAAGCCTTCCTCGATAAGTGGACTATCCAACACAAAAATAATTTTTCAATTCGTACCAGTAGTTCCTGAGATTAGCGCGTTCAAACAAACAAACAAACAAACAAACTCTTCAGCTTTATAATATTAGTATAGATTTAGGCAAAAAAAAATATTTAATTGCCATACTCAATATTATTTTTCTGCCTAAACGATTATACTGCAGTACACCATGTGCCCAAAATATCCGTAGTTGATTTTACCGAACTTAGTTTAAGGCCCTCCCCCGAGCAAAAGACCTTGAGGCGGTCAGCCGCATAACTCAGTTGAAAATTTTTCACATAACTTAGTTCGAAATTGACAAAAAAAAATTTAAACGGCGAATATCTAGCTTATGAAATTGCCTATCTATTGGCGTGTGTCCCAAATAAAATTAACTTGTAAATACTATGGAGACGCTGAAACTATAATTGAATGTTCATTGAATTATAGTTTCAGCATCTCCATAGTATTTACAAGTAAACTTTATTTGGGACACACACCAATAGATAGGCAATTTCATAAGCTAGATATTCGCCGTTTAAATTTTTTTTTGGTCAATTTTGAACTAAGTTATGTGAAAAATTTATGCGGCTGACCGCCTCAAGGTCTTTTGCTCGGGGGAGGGCCTTAACAGAGAGTTTAGGCTTTTCGGACCAGCGCCTTTTCATGGGGAGTGAGTTATTAGTACCTACTACCAACTTTTGGTCCATGGTACTACAATGTACTACTTAGGTACATAATAATCATAACTTACATAGTCGACTGTATGTCGTCGAACTGAAAATATAATGTAAATTATATTTGCGTCTATTCCGCATATACCACTGACGATGACGTCACAGTATTTGGCGGTTGTTATGATGGGCAGTTGTAAACACTAAACAGTGAACAGTTTTGATTGGCTGCATTCTATTATTGACCGTGCAAACATTTTGAAGGGAAGCTTTCGGTTCATTTCCTGTTGAGATGAAATCGGGCCGCGTGTGACGCACGTTTTTAACTTACTCTACATCCGTTCGTTAAATATATTGATTTCGGAGTATTCTATTATCTAGTTAATGCCCATGCGTATTGTATGTTAGAAAAATCATGTTACCTAACTGCGATTATAATCGTTGTTCGTAACCGGATCGTGCCTATTGCATGCATTGCAAATCTATACCAACATAAGGGGCCGTGCATTAATCACGTGATGTTTTTTACAACTTTTTAGACCCCTCCCCTCCCCCTGGTGATACATGGTGAGGTTTTATACTACCCCCCCTCCCCCACCTAAGATCACGTGTATTTTTTTTACATAGTAAGCAGGTCATGTTTAAAGAAAAACTTTAACTTAAAAATCAATTTAATCGAATAATTTAAGCAATTAAAAACTATACGAGTCATTTGTCTTGTAAGTATTTAAACAACACTACGAATCTACAACCGATGATAATTTCGGTATGCATAGACTAGATTCGAAAATTAATACACGTGATGTCTCCTTATACCCCCTCCTCCCCTTGGTGATACTTGGTGATTTTTTTTGAGACCCCCCCTCCCCCTTTAGGCATCACGTGATTAATGGACGACCCCTAATAAAGAGAAAAAGTTTGTTTGTTTGCATTGAATAGACTCTGAAACTACTAGACCGATATTGATGAAATTGGCACAGATGTAGAGTAAACCACTGGAAAGTACATAGGCTACTTTTTATCGCGGAAAAATGTACGGTTTCTGCGAAATTAACTTTTGCACGCACGAAGTCGCGAGCGACATCTAAACGTTCAAAAGAAATTTTACTTACAAATTATTGTCATACTTATACTTTTGTACAACGTAAGTTTAGCGTGGTTCAGAAGCTATTTGCTAGCCACCGGCTAGTGGTAAATGGCTATTGGCTAGTCTGTGACTCTACACCAGACGGTCACGTAACGAATGCGCCAATGACCTCCGCTAAGGTCGACTGAGGATATTTTGGTCGCTTACTGAACCACAATGCGCACGAAATGTGAAAACAATTCTTAGAATCGGAATATTCAGATAGCTTGCAAAACATGAGCTCCAGATTTATCTTAGATATACGTGCCTTTAAATCATCATTTGTCGTAAAAATTGGGCCACGGGGCCACGCGCACGGCACAAACTAGCGAGTACCTAATACCTATGCGTAACGATCATTGGGTACCTTCACTACCTAGTCAGGCGGGCCGCGGTCCTGGGATCTCAGTCCAATAGAAGAACAAAGTAAAAATCATACGTTTAGTAACTGCGTCGAGCGTAACCCGCGGGCGCTGTTTAGGTAGTAGGTACTAATAAAAAAATAATAACTCCGCACACCGATTTCGGTGATGGTGGCCGATTTGAAACCAGGCCAGTTACGCAGGAGTAATTTTATAGTGGCCAAGTGTGCGCAGTACACAAGAGCACTCTCTCTTCCTTTACTCTTATAATCCAGTGGGACGGATAACCGACACGACTAACGAGTGATCAGGTCCGACTTTTTAGATGCCCATCCGACGCATGGATCATCTTTCTTGTCAGACAATCAGGTGATCAGCCTGCATTGTCCGAACAAAACTTGGAAACAACAACATGCGGGAATCGAACCCACGACGAGTCGAGAGCCAATGAAACCACTAGACCACGGAGGCTGTTAAAGGTAGTACTACTACTGAACAGCCCGCGCGACGCATATTTCAATCGACTCGCGGCCGCCGCCCGTATAAAAATCTATGGGGAATTTAATGCACTTACTGATAACTATGTATCTTATGTATATTGTCTGACAATAATTTAAGTATTTAAGACGGGTAAACTGTAAATACCCTTTCATGTTTTGTTTCATCTAAAAATTATGTTAGATTTCTACTGTTATGACATAAAATAGCTTATGTTTTTGCAGTTTTCGACTAACTTTACGTAATTCTGTAGTAAGTAATGCTTAAATATTTATTATTTTGAGTTTTTTTCCACGGGGTAATTGTTAATAGAATATTCTTTGTATTGGTAATCACGTGTATTAATTTTCGAATCTAGTCTATGCATACCGAAATTATCATCGGTTGTAGATTCGTAGTGTTGTTTAAATACTTACAAGACAAATGACTCGTATAGTTTTTAATTGCTTAAATTATTCGATTAAATTGATTTTTAAGTTAAAGTTTTTCTTTAAACATGACCTGCTTACTATGTAAAAAAAATACACGTGATCTTAGGTGGGGGAGGGGGGGTAGTATAAAACCTCACCACGTATCACCAGGGGGAGGGGAGGGGTCTAAAAAGTTGTTAAAAACATCACGTGATTAATGCACGGCCCCTTACACAAACATATTTATTATTTAGCTATAATTAGGTACCTACTGACCACTCCAGCAAATGTTGTGAATGTAAAGCCATTTGCATGAATGAATGCCCGTATCGTCCATCGACACTTCCGCTCCCAAAAAGGAAAGGAAATTCACAGGTTGTCATGCAGCACACGACTCCAGAGTCCAGGCAGACTTCAGATAAGTTTATATTGTTATATCTTGAAATGTAAACGAACAAATCATCCTACCTAATAACGATAATAGGCAATCGGACTAATTTTTTTTATTGCATAAATGAATAGTACTCTTAAATATGAGTAACTTCTCAGAAGAAACCGTATATCAAAAGTCAATATTTTCAAAGGTACAGCGATTTGTATAAAAAATTTCGCGAGCCTCCTAAAAACGCTCCATATTAAAGTCGACCTACAAATGACGTCACTTGTAGGTTATAGTATATGAAGTAGTATAATATAAAGTATATGGCCGCCGGAATATATTTGTAAATATCTCCGATATTTGTGCGTTTAAGTTCATACTTACCATAATGAATGTTTTTGTATATGATGTGAGTAAACTAATGATGTAGGTTTTGTTTACCAATTTCGCAAAAAAAAATATTTTTTTTGGTACTTTATAAATGTATTTAATTAGTAAACTACATATAAAATAATATATTTTTTTACATTTAACACATAGTAATGCCTCAATATTTCTGAATATATTAACGAAACTACATATTTCAGATGTAGTCCGATCCCCTATAATTATAGTTTGTTATACACTTAAATTTCATATCGTTCATCCTATTCATAAAGGTGGTAACAGAGATTGTGTAAGCAACTATAAACCTATTTGATATTTCTGTATTGACTAATCATAATGATTATCGTTTCGAAGATCCTAGAAAAGCTTCTAAATAACTGGGTTTAGGTTAACTGGGTTCTTAATTAGTAAGAATCATATTATTGCTGAAAATCAGTATGGTTTTCTAAAGGTAAATCGACAGATGATGCTACTTTATACCTCACCGAAACGATAGCATTTAGCTATCGTTTCGGTGACTTAGACAAGGGTGACAAAGTTTAAGGAGTGTTTTTGGATTTATCAAAGGCCTTCGACACGGCTTCTGTGCCACTTTTATTGAATAAGTTAAAATCTATCGGGGTGCGCGGTGTTGTTTTGGATATTTTTCAGGACTACCTTTCAAAGCGCTCTCAGTGTGTAAACTTGTAAAGATAGGAGAATTTCTGAGCAATCCCACTCGGCTCTCTTACGGTGTGCCACAAGGAAGTGTTTTAGGAACCACCCTCTTCCTTATGTGAATACCTTATGTACTCTCCAGCTAAAAAACTGCCACATTTTCGCATATGCTGATGACCCGTGTCATCAGCATATGCTAATATTTTTCTTATGTTAACTTAATTTAATTTTGTTTGAATGTATTTATTTGTTACCTGTTCAACAGTCATATTGTACTTGTATTGGCTTTTTCCTAGTTTCTCGAGCCGAAAACTCAGGCAGCTGTGACACAGTTAATACTAGTACGGCTGCCGATGTTACCATTATGGTCTATCTATTTTGTGGAAATGTCTTTGTTATTTGCTAAATTGTATTTTGTATTATTATAGTTGAATAATAATTAAAAAAAAAATCTACCTTTATCTCATAATCTGGGGCGTCAAGTGAAATATGGCTTCGAAACTAGCTTCGAACAATGGTTCTTACTTCTTAGAGCTATATAAGTTTTGGTAAAATCAACTACGGATATTGTGGGTATATAATCTACATTCTACTGCTCATATTAACACATTTAGGCAAAAAAAAAATATTTAATTGCCATACTCAATATTATTTTTCTGCCTAAACGATTATACTGCAGTACACCATGTGCCCAAAATATCCGTAGTTGATTTTACCGAACTTAGTTTAACAGAGAGTTTAGGCTTTTCGGACCAGCGCCTTTTCATGGGGAGTGAGTTATTAGTACCTACTACCAACTTTTGGTCCATGGTACTACAATGTACTAGGTACATAATAATCATAACTTACATAGTCGACTGTATGTCGTCGAACTGAAAATATAATGTAAATTATATTTGCGTCTATTCCGCATATACCACTGACGATGACGTCACAGTATTTGGCGGTTGTTATGATGGGCAGTTGTAAACACTAAACAGTGAACAGTTTTGATTGGCTGCATTCTATTATTGACCGTGCAAACATTTTGAAGGGAAGCTTTCGGTTCATTTCCTGTTGAGATGAAATCGGGCCGCGTGTGACGCACGTTTTTAACTTACTCTACATCCGTTCGTTAAATATATTGATTTCGGAGTATTCTATTATCTAGTTAATGCCCATGCGTATTGTATGTTAGAAAAATCATGTTACCTAACTGCGATTATAATCGTTGTTCGTAACCGGATCGTGCCTATTGCATGCATTGCAAATCTATACCAACATAAGGGGCCGTGCATTAATCACGTGATGTTTTTTACAACTTTTTAGACCCCTCCCCTCCCCCTGGTGATACATGGTGAGGTTTTATACTACCCCCCCTCCCCCACCTAAGATCACGTGTATTTTTTTTACATAGTAAGCAGGTCATGTTTAAAGAAAAACTTTAACTTAAAAATCAATTTAATCGAATAATTTAAGCAATTAAAAACTATACGAGTCATTTGTCTTGTAAGTATTTAAACAACACTACGAATCTACAACCGATGATAATTTCGGTATGCATAGACTAGATTCGAAAATTAATACACGTGATGTCTCCTTATACCCCCTCCTCCCCTTGGTGATACTTGGTGATTTTTTTTGAGACCCCCCCTCCCCCTTTAGGCATCACGTGATTAATGGACGACCCCTAATAAAGAGAAAAAGTTTGTTTGTTTGCATTGAATAGACTCTGAAACTACTAGACCGATATTGATGAAATTGGCACAGATGTAGAGTAAACCACTGGAAAGTACATAGGCTACTTTTTATCGCGGAAAAATTTACGGTTTCTGCGAAATTAACTTTTGCACGCACGAAGTCGCGAGCGACATCTAAACGTTCAAAAGAAATTTTACTTACAAATTATTGTCATACTTATACTTTTGTACAACGTAAGTTTAGCGTGGTTCAGAAGCTATTTGCTAGCCACCGGCTAGTGGTAAATGGCTATTGGCTAGTCTGTGACTCTACACCAGACGGTCACGTAACGAATGCGCCAATGACCTCCGCTAAGGTCGACTGAGGATATTTTGGTCGCTTACTGAACCACAATGCGCACGAAATGTGAAAACAATTCTTAGAATCGGAATATTCAGATAGCTTGCAAAACATGAGCTCCAGATTTATCTTAGATATACGTGGCGGTGCCTTTAAATCATCATTTGTCGTAAAAATTGGGCCACGGGGCCACGCGCACGGCACAAACTAGCGAGTACCTAGGTAATACCTATGCGTAACGATCATTGGGTACCTTCACTACCTAGTCAGGCGCGCCGCGGTCCTGGGATCTCAGTCCAATAGAAGAACAAAGTAAAAATCATACGTTTAGTAACTGCGTCGAGCGTAACCCGCGGGCGCTGTTTAGGTAGTACTAATAAAAAAATAATAACTCCGCACACCGATTTCGGTGATGGTGGCCGATTTGAAACCAGGCCAGTTACGCAGGAGTAATTTTATAGTGGCCAAGTGTGCGCAGTACACAAGAGCACTCTCTCTTCCTTTACTCTTATAATCCAGTGGGACGGATAACCGACACGACTAACGAGTGATCAGGTCCGACTTTTTACATGCCCATCCGACGCATGGATCATCTTTCTTGTCAGACAATCAGGTGATCAGCCTGCATTGTCCGAACAAAACTTGGAAACAACAACATGCGGGAATCGAACCCACGACGAGTCGAGAGCCAATGAAACCACTAGACCACGGAGGCTGTTAAAGGTAGTAGTACTACTACTGAACAGCCCGCGCGACGCATATTTCAATCAACTCGCGGCCGCCGCCCGTATAAAAATCTATGGGGAATTTAATGCACTTACTGATAACTATGTATCTTATGTATATTGTCTGACAATAATTTAAGTATTTAAGACGGGTAAACTGTAAATACCCTTTCATGTTTTGTTTCATCTAAAAATTATGTTAGATTTCTACTGTTATGACATAAAATAGCTTATGTTTTTGCAGTTTTCGACTAAACGTAATTCTGTAGTAAGTAATGCTTAAATATTTATTATTTTGAGTTTTTTTCCACGGGGTAATTGTTAATAGAATATTCTTTGTATTGGTAACTGTATTTTTATATATAGGTACCTATATATTGAACGAATACTTTTAATTTTATCAACTAAACGTTGAATGCCTCTTTCAGCATTTATTTGTCTAGACTCTAGACCCCAGTCCCCACTCGTCATTAATCATCAATGATCAATGATCAATGATCATAGATTGTTAGTCTTCAGTCTTCTCAAAAAAAAACGCAGCTTTCCTCAAAAACATTCTACTGCATGGAGCAGTTAAATATTTACCCCCTTAATAATAAAAATATTTACACAACGGATGAGCAATACAATGTTTTGCCCTTGCTGTCACGCGACTTTTCCCATGTATCAGACAAGGACAAAACATTGTATTGCTTATCCATTGTTTAAATATTTTTATTAGTACCTAAGGGGGTTAGTGTCTACTACCTACAGCGATTAGTTTTTATTTAAACAATAGGGAATATGCATATGAAACCAAAATGGATAAAATATTTTTATTTGTAATCTTTATCGCTATAGAAACATACCCGTGCATTTGTTTTTTTAATTTATCGTGAATAAATAGTGAAAATTAATCATCAAAAAGTGTTGTTTTCGAAAATGCCGCGCAAATTTCAAAAAAGGATATTATTGGCTAAACAAAACGTGACGTCATAGACCGCACGGACATGTGTCAACTTTCAAAACTTTTTTTTATTTAAGGGGGAAGGTATTAAACCATTACCAATGTAAAAAATTTCATTGTGTCAAGTGAAACAGAAATTTCGTATAAGGATGGGACTTTAATATGATCCGGAATCCGGAAGGCCGAAGAAAATTCTGAGCATTGAAAATTTCTGTTTTCAATTAGGTAAATAATTTTGTATTATTTTTCTAAATTCATGTTATTTCGGTTTTTAATGTGTAATATTGGTGGAATATTAACCATTAATTATTCGTTGATGTGCACTAGTGTGGAAAAGTGATACAATTACAAAATGCATGCAAAATTGGGTTTCCCGCCAAATCTCCCTAGGAAGTTTCACTTTACTGAATCGACTGACTTGACTGATTGACTACCGTGACTATTTATTTGGACTTTGACTAGACTTTAGACTTTACGATTTAGAACTACGTTGATGAAAATATACTTGACACTGGCAAATGGTGATAAGCCGACGCCATAAATAAAAAACAATCAAACCAAGTGCGATGACGTTGTGACGTCATAGTCCACAACTCAAGCCATGAAGCATAGATACCAGGAGTCCGAACGGTATAGGCTTTTTAATAATAATTATGTACACAATAATAGGACCAGATCGTAGTTCTCTTTTCTGCCGCTAGGCGTGCGAGACCGACGAGTACCGAGTGTTGCCAATACTATTATACCGAGTGTTGCCAATACTATTATTTATTACAATTATTTTTAAATTACCATTAGGCAATTACCGTGTTCTACGGTATCTATTTTTCGAAAACAGTTTCTAAGAATTTCCTAAAACTTTTATATAATAAGATTTCAATCTTTCCAGAGCTGTCAATAGCAACTTTAAACTTCCCGCGTAATTTCAAACGAGTGCACGTCGGACCGTCGCGCGCTCTACCGGCAAAAATCTGTCCCCGTAATTGAGACCATTATTTTAACATTACGTTCGGACTCCTTGTTATCTATACTTCGTGACTCAAGCGCTCGAAAATGGCGTTTTTAAGTCGCCCAAAAAATGATTGTGATTTTAAAACATTTTTTCCAGGATAATAAATAATATTTTAGATGTGTTATATATATATTTTGAAATGTTATAACCAGTAGAAACGTTTAAAAGAATAAAAAAAAATACATGCATATTCCCTATTGGCGTATCTTGGCTGTTGGCATGACGAATTCTAAAGAACGTTTGGAAAGTCAATTTGTGCTCTAAGAATAACTCGCAGGATAATAGGCAATCGGACTATTTTTTTTTATTGCATAAATGAATAGTACTCTTAAATATGAGTAACTTCTCAGAAGAAACCGTATAAAATAAACCGTAAAAGTCAATATTTTCAAAGGTACCTACAGCGATTTGTATAAAAAATTTCGCGAGCCTCCTAAAAACGCTCCATACTAAAGTCGACCTAAAAATGACGTCACTTGTACATGAAGTAGTATGAAGTAGATATGAGCGCCGATGGATAGTAGGTCGGCGGCGGCGCGCCGACTATTTTGGGTCGGCGGCGGCGGCGTCGGCGGCGTGACCTTGAAAGGGTTTAAGTTTGTACTTGGTAGTAAAAAAAGTGTAGTTTACTTTATTTATTGGGTAACATACAATAACAATGCAATACAAATAATAGAACTTTTTGTAGTGATGAAAAAGACAACGTAATAATACAATGTATTCCAAAGTAGTTCCTACTTTGGAATTGGCAGTTGATTCAAAAGAGCGTAATTACTGTAATCTTTTTCTATTTTCGTTTTATAAACGTTCACATTTTCAAGAACTGACGTCGAAGCCATTTATATAACTGACTGCGTAGGCTTTCTAGTGATCAACCAATAACAGCGGAGATCTCAGCTTGAAACACGGTGCAAAATCTCCCAAACAAGCATATCTGCCTGTAGGTGGCACGCCCCCGTAGTCCAGTGCCATCCCGGTTGTCTTTCCTAGATCTGTCCGTAAACCAAATTATGTCCTTAAGGTTGAACATTAATTGGGACCCAGTCCTCTCTAGAAGTTATGAAAACTGGGTATAGCTTCTAGAAGCTATGCACCTTGATCATGGCATCCGATGGCATGGCCATGACAGGTCTCTCAAGAAGAGACTGTTGCAGTTCCAAGTAGGGTGGAGGCCCTTTTAATCCTGCCTGCCACCATGGCCCTGAGAACAACCTTCTTAGCCTCCATAATATGAACAAGGAATAGAGGAAGTGGAGTCAGGTGAATCAGGGTTTCAAGTGAAGCGGTGGGTGTCGAAGAGATCGTACCCATGATTATCAGACAGGCCAGCCTCTGTACAATATTTAATGTTTTGATGCAGTTGACCTGTACAGCTTTTTTCTGTGTGTGTAGCATATCATACTACGCATACGTGACAATCGCCTCACTTTAGCTGTGTGTAACCAAGCACAGCATTGCCATCGACCGAGGGTCTCATTTAGAGCTGACAAGTCTTGGGCAGGATCACAGAGCGCATCTAGGCTTTTTCATAATGTCCTCGATGTGCTTATTCCAAGTAAGTCCCATAATATCTAGAATCACTCCAAGATATTCGACCTCACTTGTTTTACCGAAGAGTGTCGGGGGTTTTAGTCCCTTCAACTTCCTCTTATTGGTGTTAGGTATCAAGACTGTCTTATTAAATTAGCCTAGCGACTACTGATGCGCATTTGCCCACCACTAGTATCGCTAGGTCGGATTAGGGCTTGGCTCTCGACTCCGAGGTCGTGGGTTTGATTCCCGCATTGGAACAACAAAAAAAAGTTGTTTTCAAGTCTGGTTAGGACATTCGAATTTATTTCGAATTTATTTATTATACCTGCTCCCATTTACATGAAATTAATTTTCTTAACTCTAACTACTGCTTAAAACAGAAACAGTCAAAATATAGTCTTTAAAATCTAAGTAAATTATGGACAATTGAAGGAAAAATGTACGAAAACATTGCAGGCTGATCACTTAATCGTCTGACAGGAAAGGTGATCTATGCATCGAATAGGCAAGTGAAAATTCGAACCAGCGCCTGGCCTCCGTCAGTCGTGTCAGTGTTCCGTCCCACTGGATTACGCGAGTAAAAGAAGAGGAGTGCTTGTGTACTCTTGTATACTACGCACATACTAGGGCACTATTAGAATAACTGCTGGCCTGGTTTCAATGAAACTGGCCACCAACACCGAAATCGGTATGGTGAGCTATTATTTGAATTAGGTCATCAGCGTATTCTTAAGCATAGAACCTTCTTTTGTTCAGTTCTTTTAGCAGCCCATTCACTACCAGGGACCGCTCCAGCGGCGACAGTACCCCACCCCTCCCTGTGGGCATCCTTGGGTAAACCTGCTCCTGAGCGTCAAGCCCATGATAGTTGATGACGTTACTCTATTGTTTAGCGTAGCTTTGATTCACTCTATAGTAAGTCAGGCTATCAGGGTAATAGATCAGGTGGAGTATTTTTCCGAACGCGCCTTCAATATCTAGGAAGGCGCATAGCGCAAACTTCTTATTCTCAAAGGTCTTATCAATGCGATCTACTAGCTCGATCTACTCGATCAATCAATAGATCTGCCTTTCTAGTAATCACGTTGTCTTTTATGCAGAACTCTTTTGATGAGATAGGTGTCACTTATGTGGATATTCTCGCTCGTCTCATCGTTTAAAGCACGAATTAAGTAAGGATTACATGGGTATATATGACTTAGGTAATATGCAAAATGCTTATAGTCATTGACTGAAATTACACATCATGACTATCCCTCTCGCTCACTCGGCACGCCGATGTATTTTCGCGGCGGCGGCGGCGTGGCAAAATCAGCGGCGGCGGCGGCGCGCCGGCGCGGCGCTCATATCTAATATGAAGTAGGTATATGGCCGCAGGAATATATTTGTAAATATCTCCGATATTTGTGCGTTTAAGTTCATACTTACCATAATGAATGTTTTTGTATATGATGTGAGTAAACTAATGATGTAGGTTTTGTTTACCAATTTCGCAAAAAAAAAATTTTTTTTGGTACTGGAGCGGAGCGAAATTTTGTATACAAATCGCTGTACCTTTGAAAATATTGACTTTTGATATACGGTTTCTTCTGAGAAGTTACTCATATTTAAGAGTACTATTCATTTATGCAATAAAAAAAATCCAGTCCGCTTGCCTATCACTTATAAGTTATGTGGTTATCTAATTATTGAGTAACTTTCGTAGGAGTTAGCTACCTACTTGCTACGTAAGTCGAACTGCCGTCCTCAAACTAAAAGGCGATTAAATGACAAAAAGATTTTTGAAAAAGATGAATTAGTAATGACTTATGACAACATTAACACTTGTTTATAGAAAATCACTAGCATAGATTTCAAAATAAAACTGAGTGTTTTGTAGCTCTACCTCAAAAACTCTTTAGTTTGAGGACGGCAGCGTACGGCTCGTACCGTTAACCGAAGTTCCTATTCGGTACTGCATATTTACCCAACTACCTATAGGTTATTGGTAGGTGTATAAATTATAATATTATGTTTAAGGTTAACGTGTAAATGCTGACCCAAGTTATGAAGTTACAAAGTAATCTGAGCCGCCATCGGCATAACTATCTGCCAAATTACAGTTTAAAATAATTCCGTGTGAAAATAGAAATGCATTGGAATGCCAAAGCGAACTAGCGCATTCCTCATACATCAACAATAAATATAATATATTAAAAAACTGGAGCTTGGAGCTTAGTGTTTACAGAATACAAATGAAGAGGGTACCTATAATAATAATAGAGTAAAACCTAGATGAGCAAATATAGAGCTCTATATTTGCTCCTCTATGTTTTCAAATATATAGCTCTGTATTTGCTCCTCTAGGTTTTACTCTATTATTATTATAGGTACCCTCTTCATTTGTATTCTGTAAACACTAACCTGTTAAACTATTGTTAAACCTTCTGCTCATTTTTTTTAAACTCAAATCATAAACAAAAATGTAAACATTAAAATATTATAAGCGACTCTATGGGTCCCAGGCCCCCAGGGCATGATCACGATATAACGTGACAAGACTGTGTTCTCGTTGTGTTATATTATGTAAACAACACGACTCTATAGTCTATTGTAAAATTTATAGTCCGTTTAGAGTTATTTTACCTCGGAGTTCTACGAAAGTCATCCTTAGGTCGTCCGTATAAAGGTTCTGTCCGAGGTAAATATCTGAATGCTCTGTACAAAGAACAATCGATGTCGTTATGTGATCCGCGGCGTCACGTCGCGTCGTCCTCTTAGAACGTAATTTTATTTACCTATCGTATGTAGTTGACGGGAGTAGTATTTTGCTAAATAGCCTATATCATAAGATAATAAATAACCAATCTAAAGTCTAAACTAGTAAAGCCCACTCCGCCCACTTGCGCAAATCTAGGTTAAAGTTAACCCTGGGTTCATCCTGGGTTAAATAATATCAATAATAATAATCAATGTAATGTTATCTTTCTCATTCTTCGTATTTATGACAGAGATGGCATAAGGAGAAACATTATATACCCAGGGTTAACATTAACCCAGATCTGCGCGAGAATTATGCAACCAGAGGAGCATGAAACTTGGCCAGTAAATAAAGGTTATGTGGAGGAAAGGGTGCAAAAAAGCTTTGATTAATTATTACATAGATACGTTATACCCTTACAACTTAGGCCTTTGCATCCTTTAATGGATGATTTATACAGTATTCTCCGAGCGAAGTAACCACTCTTCAAATACTGTAGTGCCTGGGACAGTTGGTTGGTAAATGTCGTATGGTTGTACCCTTACAAAACTGACAATATTTCTGTGCCGCAAGTCCGCGACACACATGGACAAGGGACGGATTAACTATTAATACGTGCCACTCGTCGACCAGCTCGACGCAATTTGAGTCTTTACTTTTACTTAACTACCTCTTTTTAATAATAATATATATTATACATCTATGGCAGCTAATATATTTTTTTAATAATACTTCGACACATAAAATAAAATAACAACAACAACTTATAATCTCAAATACTTAATTGACATACCTACACTACCGCTCGAAATGTGCGGTTGGTAGGTAATAATTCAAAACTAATCAGAACAAATCTTCATACCTACAAGAAAATGTTACGCTGTCTTGTTTTCACCATACCTCAAATGTCAAAATGGCCCCAAGTAACTCCAAAAGTGGGGCTATTTAAGTGTGGACCGTTTTTGCTTCAATATGCATCGTCTATAATTAATTTTCTACATGATTTCGGTTACACGTTGACATATTTTATGACTCTTCAATCTATCACAAAGTCACAACACTTTTTTTTCTATATATGAGGCAAAATAACCCATATATAGAAAAAGTCATTAGTCAACCAAAACTTATGGGCGAATTTCGACCACTGGGCGACGTTTAGTGTTGTCTACTCAGTATATAACCGCCTCCTTTTTTGGAAGTCGCTTAAAAATATAAATTGAGACTGCTTTATCTTGGTTTTGTGATTGTGACAACTCAGCCGTCAGCGCTCATCGGCTAAATAAGTTTACTTCGTGCAAGTTCACCGCAGTATTCAGTATGGGTACACTGTAGGTGTACGTATGTATAAATAATGAATATGTAGAGTTACGCAGAATGTTTATGCGAGGTTTTCATCACCGCAGTCCGCAGTCCGCACCTGCCTAGCACCTGGCTAGTGGAAATTACTGTTCGGCGTTCGCTCTGTTTATTAAACAGAAGTTTTAAGGGCCCCCTACATGATCCGGTCTGCCTTCAGTTCGGCCTGAACGGATGCAAAATCGTATCGTCTGTGTGCAATTTCGAGATCGATGCGATCGGCCGTACGAACTGAAGCGATTCGTTCCAGTGTTGCCAGCTCTGTTATTGTGAAACTACTAAACTCGTATTGAATTCTACTAAAAAGTACTAAAAAACTACTAAAGAAGCTAATTAGGAATTCCTGAAGCCCCCCAAAAACTATTGCTTTTTAGGTTTTGTTATATTATTTTTTTTTTCATTCATTGAATTTTACTATAAATTTTACCATTAAATTAAAAATATATACTAGCAAATATTACGTATATAGTAATTAAACGGGTAGTTTTAAGAAAATTACGGACGAATGTATTATTATGATAGGTTTTTTTTTGTGTTTAGGCCATTTTGCATATGATTACTGTCTGGCTCTTTTCTACTTAAACACTACTAATAACTAAATTTCTACCAAGGAGGGAATAAAATACTCAATTTAGTAAAATTTTATAAAATAACTAAGTTGGCAACATTCATTCTGGCCTGACCGAGCGGCCTGAACGCGCGGCCTGTCCTGACTAGAGATGGCCGTTATAACGTAAAGCGTTTAAAAAAGCGTGCTTTTATAAATAAGTTGTAAGGTCGTTTAAAAATTTAAGCGTTTATCACTTATACTTATCGTTCATATCGTTTATAGTCATAAAGCCATAAGTGTGGTATGAGCAAAGAAAAATAGTTCTTATGACAGCGCAATAAGAGTGAAAATTCTTTAATGTAGCTCATCACTTATTTAAACGGGTTATTTTTTGTACTTATAACTATTAAGCTTTTTCGTGTTTATTCACTTTTTGTTAGTTGCGCTTTGCGGGTTGACGAAAACACGTTATATTACGTTACGCAATAATTCGTATTTTAATCGTAATAGTGGTGCTTTGGTGGCTTACCGTGAAGTTTTAATGTAAATAATAAATATAATAATGGTCCATATGGAAAAACTTTTCGTGTAGTGTTTTAGTATTAAGTTTATTAAGTTTTTGTCGTAAGATGACGAATAAACGACGTGAATTGGAACAGTAATTTATGGAACTACTTTGAAAGAAATGAGGTGGAAAAAGTGGCGATGTTTGTTATCCTATAAATCAACTATTACTAATGATAAGCGACATTTAAGATTAATGCATATTATCAACATGTAAAAACATTTTTATGAGTTCATATTATTATATTAATAATTATTCAGATTTCAGACAGTCCTAAGCCTGCAAAGTACGAAGGAAAGTTAATTTAAATCAGTTTAAACGATCGAAAAACGTAACATAAGCGCAAAAAATATTATAACTTATAAGTGGCAATAAGTAGATAATCAAATAAGCAACTAAGCAACTAAGCAGTTAAAAAAAGCTGCTATTGAATATTTAATAACGGATAAGTTAACTTTTAATTTTAAGCCGTTTATCACATCTCTAGTCCTGACCGTGTGTGGACAAATCGCTTCAGTTCTTGCCCGAGCCGCGGCCGTGCGGGCGTGTATCGTGTACAAGCGTTGTATGAGTTTTCGCGGTGTTTAAATACAAAATTGATAAACACGACCGTAGCGCGCGGCAAACCAGAATGGACTGATGCGTCATGCGACTGTTCCGTGTGTGCCCACCCGAATCAGGTCAGGCCGAACTGACGTAAATTGGGTTGGATGCGATTTTTTCCGTGTGTGTGCTCGAATCCGTTCAGGCCGAACTGACGTCAGTTCTAACTGAAACGATCGGCCTCTCGTCTCTGGGGGCCTTTATAGTATTGCTAGCATTTGGCCGCGGTTTCGGTCGTATAAATAAATTATCCGACGAGAAAATACATATTATATCGCCGCGCCGAGTGAGCGAGAGAGATAGTCATAGTGTATAATTTCAGTCAATGACTATGAGCATTCGTATTACCCAAGTCATATAGACCCTTATAGGTACTCTTTACTCTTTATGAGTAATACCCAACTAGCAAAATTAATCGTATAAAAATCTGCAGCACGTTTCTATTTCAGCTATTAGCGGCGAGAGAAATGTCGAGTGAGCGATCTGTCCACGTTCTCTCGACGCGATTTGGGCGCACTTCTCTCAGCTTTAAATGCTATAAATATTGTTAAATCATCGTTTGAACAACCAAATAGTCGAAAGAATACCGAATAATCGCAACTCGAATGTAATTAGTGCTATATATTGACATCAGAATGCCATCATTCCACACATTAGCTGCTTACAATTCGGTAGAACTTCTTTCATTCGACTAATTTATAGTAAAATAGCAGCCCGGTTACTATCACTCGACTGTTCAATCGCGTAAAAGTAATCAAGCGATTTTATTAGTCCGTGTTTTACAAGTTCATGAAAAGAACAAAAATGGCAAATTACTAGTATTCTGCCATTTATAAATTATGCCACAATTTTATACTTATATGTGAAAGTAAGTTATCTGAAGCGAATTTCATATGCGGATTTAATTTTTTCGTCTGTATGCCTCACATTTTAAGTAATATTTTCATGGGCCGCAAAATTTCTTGGTAAAAACTGATTCATTTATAATATTTATTTAATTATTAAAATTGACTCGCCATTATTAGCACTTACTTTACCATCACAAAGCATTCACTCTGCTTTTAGCCGAGAGATAGATTCGGGGATTCCATTTTACAACTTCTCAGAGCGCCATTACAGCTTGGTTAGGGTTCCTTGTGTGAAATGTTAAATCACTGTTATTCGTCATCACACTGTACCTCGTAAAAAATATATTTATCTAAGTCCGATGGTTTTTCTTGACCTATATATATTCCGTCAACTAGTTGAGAAGGTGTCGGGTATTTCTACTATTTTACACATTATTGGCCAAAATTGAAGTTTCGAGCTATTATATACTGGTAGGCCGTCAATTTTTATGAGAAGACTTAAAACATCAGAATCGTAACCAATAATTTCTAAACATTTTTGTAAAGGTTCAGTTAATCCGTTATGCATAACCAACGGCAAATAAATTCATTTTTGATGTACCTGTTTTTAAAATAGTACGAGGATCTTTTGGCAGTATATACGGTAGTCTTCTGTTTAAAATTGTCGTCAATTTTCTTAAGGCATCATGAGAAAAGGCCTATGATAGAGTGGTGAGGAATGAATTGTGGTCAGCATTGCCCCTGAACGAGGTGAGCAGTATCCTCATACGAGCATTACAATCTCTTTATAGGCATTCTGGTGCTTAGGTTAAGTAAGGATAAACGGGGCATACACTGAATGGTTCAATATCGAAAAAGGTATTAGACAGGGATGTGTAGCGTCACCGTGGCTGCTTAATCTGTTCATGAAAAATTGCTTGACAGATTTATGAGAATGAAAGTGCGTTGAGAATGAATGAGTTACTCGTCAAATGTTTCCTCTATGCTGATGACCAAGTATTACTTGCGTCTTCGGCCGAGGAGTTGCAGGAAATGATAACTGCGATGTATGGAGCTTTTGTTAGAAAGGGAATGAAGATGATTGTAAAGAAGATGAAAGTGATGGTGTTAAAAAGAGATGAGGCAGTGATAGACTGCAATATCGTGATTGGAGATGAACAAATGATTTTGTGTGCCTAGGTTCAAAGTTTATGAGAGATGAAAAGTGTGAGAATGATATTGAAAGAAGAGTGAATGTAGGAAACAGGGTGAATAGAGCTTTGAACTCCTTTATGAATAGTCGGAAGTTGTCTAACAAGGCTCGTTTGGCTGTGCATGAGGGGGTGTTGATTCCGACACTCATGTACGGAAGTGAAAGTTGTGTATGGCAAAAGAAACATGAAAGCAGAATAAATGCATGCAGACCTGATGATGACGTTGTCGAAACCGGTCGTGTAACATATTAAAATTAATGTAAAATACTTATTAAAGTGGAAATAGTGCAAGAAATTTTGTGTATTATTACTGTGAAACATGAATTTCCACCAAGAACCTACAGTACAATCAATAACATATCTAGAATAAATGCAGTTAAGATGAGAGCGTTAAGAAGTATGATAGAAATTAAACTGAGTGACATGATAAGAAATAGTCAGATAAGGAAACGTTGTGGTCTTAGAGAAGATGTAGTGACAAAAATTTGGAAAGGTATGCTGAGATGGTTTGGCCATGTCGAGAGAATGAATGAAGAACGATTGACGAAAAAAGTGTATAAGGCGAGTGTGAATGGAAGTGTTGGAAGGAGTAGACCTAGGCGGACGTTTCAAGACCAAATCAGAGACATCTTGAAAAAAGGCCAGGTCAAGAGTACCCTACATCGAAGAGCATGTATGCACAGAATAATGAAAGTGGACGAAGCGAAACAAGTATGTAAGGATCGTAGCAAGTGGAAAGATGTGGTCTCTGCCTACTCCAACGGGAATGTTTATATGTATGTATGTATGTATGTACTATGTATCATCTCTTTAAAATTAGACCGAAACTCATAATTTAAAGATTCCTTGTCTTCGGAGTTTAAACTATCACTAGCCTCATACTCAGATCTATACCTAATTGTCATTATCATCACTGCTATTACAATCAGATTTACCATCACACTCAGAGTCTTGATTACATGACATTTTTCGGTACGAGAATTCTCTTTACTAGAATTCGGTCCACATATTTTATTATTAGGTGTGTAAATATTTCCTACTGAACCCGCACTAATATTAAACGATTGTTCTTTGCCATTTGTTACTGTCAATGAAGATGACTGTTTTTACTAAAATGGCGTTCATAGTGCTGTAAAAGATTTCATTTAACTCTTACGCTGTATATTGACTTTCAAATAATGTTTAGACCACCTCCGATGCTGTAATAGATAATTTCAAAGCGTTTTCTCAACTTCAAAATTTAGGTCAAATGAAAGCCTTCCAGAAAGCTATCATATAACATTGAGTGCTGAAATAGCAACTGCCATGCTATTTTGTTGAATGAATTGCCTTTACTCTACAATATTGTTTTCAGATTTAATTATCAGATAATAGTGCTGTAAAAGGCGATTTGACGATAATTCGGCAATTCAATTGCTTTCAAAGAACTGTCATAAGAATTATGGTGCTATGAACGTCACTGGAAGATATCTTTATAGAATTATCGAGTGAATGCAATATAAATCTGCCGAGTAAACATTTACTACACATGTTTACACAGCCAAAATGCGTTCAATGCAATAAAATCTAGAAAGATGCGTTTATACGCCTTTTTGAAATAATAGGATCTTTCATACGAGTGTTTTCCGATCCATAATCGGGAGAGTAATCGCTTATACGATCTTTTTGCAAGTTGGGTAGTGTTATGTGCCATTATAAGCCTTACTTCTTTCATGATTTAAACGAGGAGAAGGTGGTTAACCTTTACATAAGGGACACCTATCTCATCGAAAGGGTCGTACTCGTGCATGAAAGACGTTGATGGAGCTAGTTCATACATTGCATTGATAGAGCTATTGAGGATAAGGAAATTTGCGGTAAATGCCGTCCTAGATATTGCAGGCGCGTTCGACAACACATCAACCAGAGCCTTTAGTCAAGATGCATTCGATAATTTCGACGGCGAACTTCGAAAACAAAATGTATGGGATTTTGGAAAGGCATCGCAAGCGATGTCACTTAAAGATGACTTATGTCAAATCTCATACAATTTTAATTTCGAAGTTCGCCGTCGAAATTATCTATTGCATCTTGACTAAAGGCCCTGATCTATTACCCTGATAGCCTAGCTTTAAGAATTATAGATCCAACTACTATACAGTGGATCAAAGCTACGCTTTATAACAGAGATGACCCAAGTATTCCCACAGAGATGCCCCCTGTGAGGTACTGTCGCCGCTGGAGTGGTCCCTGGTAGTGAATGGGTTGCTAAAAGAACTGAACGATAGAAGCTTCCATGCTCAATTTCTCAAGGATATGCTGACGACATAGCGATACTAGTGGTGGGCAAAAAGGGCAGAAAGTCGTCGAAAATTGGTGCAAAAGGGTTAAGCTAACAGTCAACGTTAATAAGACTTGATAGCTAACACCAAAAAGAGGAAGTTGTAGGGACTAAAACCCCCAACACTCTTCAGGAAATAGACCACGTTTGCAAGCGAAGTCAAATATCTTGGAGTGATTGATCCTAGATAAGGGACTTACTTGACAGCGCTAAATGAGGCCTTTGGTCAAAGGGAATGCTGTATCTCACCATGCTATAGTGAGACCGATTGCCAAGTAGTGCGTAGTAGCGTAGTGTCAAGTGTGGTATGACACACTATACTCGGTTTTCATACCTTCTAGGGAGAACTGGGAAGGAAAGATCCCAATTTATGTTCACCCTAATGACATAATTTAATTACCGGACAGATCCAGAAAAGATAACTGGGCGGGCGCTGGATTCTACGGGGGCATGCGACCTACAGACAGATATGCTTGTTTGGAAGATTTTGCACTGTGTGTCAGGCTGAGATCTTCACTATTATTGGTTCTTCACTTGAGAGCCTACGTAGTCAGTTATACAAAGGCTTCGACGTCAGTTCTTGAAAATATGGACGTTTATAAAATGAAAATAGAAAAAAAAATACAGTGATTAGGTACGCTCTCTGCAATCAAAGCACAGCTGTTACTAGTGGAACTTACGTTGAATTTTTCATAATTACAAAAAGTGCCATAAACTGTATTGCATTGTAATTGTATGTAACCCAATACATAAACGTTTTTATAGCTCCCACCACCACCCATCGGCACTCACACCCAATCCAGAGCCTAAACTACTACCATTAACCATACTAAATTTCATCGACATCAGTTCAGTACTTTTTGCGTCAAAGAGTAACAAATATTCATCCATCTATCCATCCATCCTCACAAACTTTCACATTTATAATAGTAAGAAGGATAATTAGCGAGAATATACAATATTGTCTAGCTTAAATCAACTGACTTACCGTACTATCGAACAAGTTGCCGGTCGACGACATAAGATGAAAATCTCAACAGCGCCGTTGAATCGTGCACACACACACACACACACATTCACGTGCAAATACATGTCCATTCAACCACGTCTGCAGTCGTTGCGGTCACTTCCTTTGTATTTAATTATTTTGCGGCGTCCTAACTCCTAGTGCAAAGAAAAATGCTTAGAAACTAGTCGAGCGGGAACTTTGTCGATGTAAACTGTACATATTGATTAATGATTAAAATACTGTATTTAAAAGCAATTAATAATGCGACCATATAAATTATGACAGAGTGTAGAGTAAAGAGGGATCAATAATGGGTCTAGTGTCTTTGTACTTCCAAGTGTATGGACGGCCTCTTGATTAATTATTAAGCACTTATCCATTTGTCCTCCCCCTATTAATTTAGCTTAGCTATTGAGAGCAATATCAAATTGGATACAAGAGGAATAGTAATACGTTATGTGTAATGCATACATGACTTGGTGTTTATTAGCAATAGATGTTGCCCGCGACTTCGTCCGCGTCAACTGATAGTGCATTAATTTCGACCAAATTTGATTACCATAAAAAAGGTTATAGTGAGTCAATCTTAAAAGATAGACATATACTGTCGCGGACATTTTTTAGAGTATTTAATGAGGAATAATTCTTTCAAACATACTTTTTGGGTAACTTGGACCGTTTACGCAGCGCACGCAACGGAAGCCCTCAAATGTGAATAATTTTCCCCGTTTTTGCAACATTTTCCACTGATTCTTCGCTCCTATTGGTCGCAGCGTGATGTTATATAGCCTAAAGCCTTCCTCGGTAAATGGACTATCGAACACAAAAATAATTTTTCAATTCGAACTCGTAGTTCTTGAGATTAGCGCGTTCAAACAAACAAACTCTTCAGCTTTATAATATTAGTATAGATTTTAAATATTACGTTTAAAAAATAATTTTTCATAATTCTCACGCTAAAATCTGCGTGGTCTAAAGTACGCCGAACAGATATTATTCTGCCGATTAACTTTAGAAATGGAAGAGCGGCCGGGTAAAGTATAAATAAATAATAATTAATGATTGTCAAAATATCGGTTCGAGCAGGAAGTAAGAGGTTCCCGGCGCGGCGGTGCGCGGTGTCCCACAAGGGCGGAAGTGGAGTACGGGCCTGCATTACAAATCACCGCTAACGAACACACGTGTGAACGGTAAGGGCCCGCCCTATTAGGTACGCCACTGCTCCAGTACGAATTTAAAACTTTCTATTCATCGATAATAAGTTGAGAGAAAACGTGATAGCGAATAATGTATACGTGATGCAATAAAACGTATTGTATGCAAATTGCCGAATGACAAAAAGTCAGACCCTTGTAGGCTGTAGCAACGTCACAATTAATTTATTTATATAATGGTAAATAAATAAATAAAGGTATGAATGAGCTTTCGCCCGTGACTTCACTAGCGTGAAATTGGTTATTGAGTTCTAAATTACATCTTTATATTATATTACTAGCTTTTGCCCGCGACTTCGTCCGCGTGGAACAATACTTTGGGATATCGCTGAAATTTACCCGCGACTTTATTTATGACTAACGAAAGCGGAATCCTATTTTTTTAAACGGAACCCTAAAATAAAAGTAGCCTATGTACCCTATAACATCAGCTATCTGCTAGTGCAAGTCCCGTGAAAATCGGTCCAGCCGTTTCAGAGATTAGTCGGAACAAACAGACAGACAGACCGACTGACAGACAGACAGACGGACAGACAAAAATTAAAAAAAAATGTATTTTATTGTAAGTACCGAATATACTTTCAGATTCATTATGTAAAAAGCTGTTAATTTGAAATTACAAACAGACACTTAAATTGTATTTAACTGTATTCTGTATAGATATTATAATGTATTATATTTTAAGATATTATCAATTTGATGTTTATAAAATAACTAAACTATTTCACTAAACTAAACTAAACATTAACCCGCACGCGCACCCCGCCTTGGTGACGCCCACTTCAACGGCCCGTGCAGCAGAAATCGTAATATTTTAACTTCGCCATAACTTCAAAACCAAACGTCCAATTTTAATCATTCAAAGACCAAATATTATCTACATAAACTGTACTTAGTGATGAAATAATTTATTTTGATAAGGATTAATAACATGAGTAAAATAAACGCGTTTAAATGTAGTCCAAAAAAAATTCAAGATTTCTAAATAAAAAAATGGTTGTTGTGCCTCACTCGACATAGATAGGTATAGTGTGTCGCGGACTTTTTTGTAGATATTTATAAGATCTACAATTAATTAGAACATTTTATGGTTCTATCTTTTATAGTTTAGGCAGCGTACGCAAAATAAGTAACTTTTCTGGTTGATTTTTTACACCTTGTGTCCGAAAAACCCAAATATCTTACGGAACCCTATTTTTTTCCAAAATAAAATTTAGCCTATGTTACTCGTGGATAATGTAGCTTTCGAATGGTGAAAGAATTTTTGAAATCGGTCCAGTACTTTTTGAGCCTATTCATTACAAACAAACAAACAAACAAACAAACAAACAAACAAACATACAAACAAAGTTTTCCTCTTTATAATATTAGTGTAGATTTATATGTATTATAATTTATAGTAGGTATATATTCGTAATTCGGAGGTACTCGTAATATGGGTACGCGGCGCACGCGCGGGTAAAGTACCTGCATCAGTCGTCGACCGTCGTCGACCGCTTGAATTAATTTTTCTGACGTTAACTTTTTAATATCACGATATCTCCCAAATCCCAATATATTGTTAATTCAAACTGTATGAACTATGATCTAAAGGGTCATTATAATGTGAATGCTTAAATTACCTATTTATAAGGAACTAGCTTTTACCCGCGGCTTCGCCCGCGTGTAATAGTGTTCTTGGAGAAAAAACTTCTTCAGCAAATAACTCTACTCACTGAAATATACTTCTGTATACAATATTGAAAATGTTTTTAGGGTTTCGTACCTAATGGGTTAAAACGAGACCCCATCATCTCAACACGACTGCGACGCGGACGTGCGAAACCGCTTGATAAATTGATAATACATATAATATTTTTCCTGCTTGAATATAAATTTTACGATATCTTCTGAATACTTATAAGATATGTATTAATTTAAACTTTTTTAAAAAAGATTTATAATGTGTGTAAAACGCTTAAAGTGAGTAACGTACTTTATATTTTGATAAACGTATCATACTGTATCCGTCCAAATAGCTTCTGAAAAAAGTAAAAATGCACAAAAAAGTTTGAAATAAATATTATTTTCCAAATAATTCCCCATTTTAAATACGGCTAAAATTTTAACTATTTCTCTACATACCTATCTACACAATTTTAAAGTCGGTACCAGCCCAAACAATAGACCGATAAAACAATATTTTATAGAACTCACGTTTAAGTTGGCTAGTATGTAGTTGGTACCGACTTCAAAATTATGAAGATAGTGTAGAACGTTATAATTATTAATCTATGATTTAAAAAAAAAATATACAGCCGAACGTATAACCGCCTCCTTTTTTTGGAAGTCGGTTAAAAAAAAAAAAATTAAATGTTTACCAACTTCCACCTAGGCAATTACTTAGAAACTATTGAAACTGTATTAATAACTAAACTCACTAGTGAGTAGAGGCCATAGTCCCCACGCAATCCTATGTTTTGTGTCCTTCACGTGGACGTGATAGGACTTTAATTCCATATTTCAACGACATTTTATGTTACCGTCATTCTTCTTCGGAATTTAGTTTTTAATTTAAAGCGGTATGTAATTAAAACTTTTAGTAATACAAAATTAAAAGGGATATTCAGTATTTACATATTTAAATTAATCATAGACCTCATCACGAACTTCATTACATTAGGAATTACGTCATTATTGTTTTGGCGAATACGAAAAATGCGTGGGTGACGCAGCTCTTGAGTCTAGTGCGAGCGGTTATAGATGGAGAGCTACTAGAAAATTTAGAGCAGGTGTTTGAGGCAAGCTGAAACCTTGGCCTATGCTTCTCCTATTGTACCTCAACACGAGACTGCAAGTCTTGCTGGTCAGAAACGGAACTTAGTTAATACAAAAAAAAAAAAAAAGTGAATTTTTAATCCCCAAAAACATGTTTCAGGCAATTTGAAAATGTTACTTGGACACGAAAATGGTTAACTTTATAAAAAGTCATGTATGAAACCTTACCTTTTTTAAAAAAACCTATTCAGCGAAACCCCACACGATATGGTAGGATAAAAAATTATTTTTCATCCCTACTTCACATGTATGGAGAGCCACCCCTAAAATGTAAAATTATTATACTTATATGATTCCAAAACCGAAATCTGTACAAAGTCAATAACTGTACCAATAAAAATTTCAAATTGCCTCACACATGTTTTTGGGGGATTAAAAAATTCACTTTTCAGTAATTGATGTATTGACTAAGTTCCGCTTCTGAGCAGCCAGACCTGCGGTCTCGTGTTGAGGTATAATAGGAGAAGTATAGGACAAGGTTTCAGCTTGCCTCAAACACCCGCTGTTAATTTCCTAGTAGCTCTTGGGCTATTACGAAATGCACCCACTGGCGTGCAGCCAGTCTTCAGATATCAGCTGCTGGATACTATGTTCCCAGTAGTAAAGTAATTAAACGTTTAAAGTTTTCATTGCATTTGCGTTGATAAGTAGGTACATCTAAAAACTTCTGATATCGTCACTGACTCACTGATGAGCAACAAAATTATAGAGTACTTCCGGGTATCCTAGAAAGCTGAAATTTGGTATGTAAGCTAGTATTAGCACATAATAAAAATAAAAATTGTCAAGCTTGGAACCTTTATCCTCCAACCCTTTAGACAATGGGATGAAAATGAGACATACCTACGCTAAGTTTTACTCTAGAGGTATTAAAATAGTTGTATGGATCCGTGTTATAAATAGTAACGATAAAATAAAAATATTGTCATAACGATTTTCGAAAATAAGTGAAATCCCACAACAACATTTCATGTAAAGTAAAGCCAAGACGATACCATATATACGACACTGTCACAAAGCTATTTGATCTCATGTATAACCAAGCTTTTGACTCTACCATACTTCGAACTCTACACTGAGATATTGTGTAAGCTTAGTAAAGTCGCAAATAAAAGAAACGGCAGTAAACTGTGATATTAAAATATTTAAATGTGATAAACTGTGATAGATACTAATTACTATTAAGAATTTCTGTACTTTTTTTTTTTGTATAATTGTAATTATTTGCTTTTGCATCGTTCATGTAGGTATTTAATATATTTTTTGTATTTTATTAGATATTGTAGATTACATTTTATTATTTAGTTGTAATTTTAAACTGTATATATACAACACAAAAATAATGTAAACAATAAGCCCTCGTGGTCTACTCTACATCTGTGCCAAATTTCATCAAAATCCGTGCAGCAGTTTCGGAGCCTTTTCAACGCAGACAAACAAACAAACTTTTCCTCTTTATTATATTAAGTATAGATATAGATAAAAAAAATGAACATACCACGTAAAGCGTCCTTGGCGATGTGTATGTTGCAGTAGATGTGGTCGGCGGGCGGAGGGGCAGAGGGCGCCGGCACCCCGGCCTCCATCAGCCTCAGCTTCGCCGACAGATCCCGGACATCTGGAAAGTCGATGACAGTTTTTAAATTCGTGACATCTGACAGCTCTTTGACACGACAAGCGCCGCCTGGTGACAGAAAAAGCACCGAAATTTCTTATTGACCGTTTCTGATACCACTTACACCACCAGATGACGCTTTGTCAACGTTTAACGACAGAAAATATATCAAACACCCTCATTACGAAGCCTGACTGTAGATTGGTATTCTACTACATATTCTGTTAATATTTGACGCGAAATACTGTGGGAGAGCCACGCTTCGGCACGAGTGGGCCGGCTCGACCGGTTACATACCACGACCTAATAGAAAACCGGGGTGAAATAACATTGTATTATTATTTATTACCTATTAAAGAAAAAAAACTTTTTTTCTACTTATTGAAGTGTAGAAACTAAAATTGACTCTTTCTAATAAAGCATAGTTATTAGGTTCGTACCTACTTAACTACCTATGTGCAAAACATGTCTGTATAGTGTACATTCTAATTTCTCTTTCAAAGTAACCACTAACCACAACATTACGAGATGTATACTTGAGATTTCCGTTATAAACCAGAGTTGATATTTATGATGACCTATAAATAGTGTGATGTATGTGATGTAGATTTTGGTTAAGCGAATGCAAACAAAAAACACCGTTAGCTATTGTTACGACGGCGAAGCGGTACGGCGGTCGGCCGCCCCTGGTCAAAATTAGTAGCGCACATGTTCAAACAAACGCTATTTGTTTATATTAGTAGCGCCTGTGCAGGCAGACCGAACCTAGATTAACGGTCAAAATTCGAATACTAAAACGCTAATAAAAATTAAGAGCCCTCCTATTCACAGGCTGTCGCTGTCTCTACTGTAAAGGTTTGTAATTTGTCTAGGTCGCTAATAAAAGCCAGTGTGCTATAAGAGTTACTACTTACTATGCTATATACAACGCGATGAACTTATTATTTGTCTAATTGTTGGTAAAAAGTAATAACCTAACGAAGAACATTATTTTTTTTCACAGTTTTCTTCAAATTATTTCAAAAGTTACTGTCCGATTTGCCGATTTGGTTTAAAATAATTTTCCTTAATAGTATTTAGGATTATCTGTCAGCAAGGAAAATTGCAAGTTTCTAAGTCTCATAGTTTAGAAATGCCAGGGGAGGACCAACTTACAAACCACTTTGGAGGCCGATTAGTCGAAAATGGTTGACTTATTGAAGTAATGTATTAAACCTTGCCTAGATTTTAAAAGATCTATTCAATGATATCCCACACGATCCCCTTCACATGTATGGAGAGCCACCCCTAAAAAGTAAAATTATTATTATTTTATGATGACAAAGCTGAGATCTATACACAGTCTTTAACTATATAAAATTCCATCTATTTATATTTTTAATTATAATTACATAAGCTAGAAGCGCGGGCGGACAGACAGACAGACAGACGTACAGAAAAAAATAATTTTATATATTTTATGCGATGGGGTACCAATTATTACCAAAGAAAGATCGCTATCAAACTCCTTCAGTGGAATTGTTTCCCAGTACTATTTAGTAAACACACAACATTTTTATCTTACAGTAATTTACCATCAGTGATGGAGTGCGAAAATCGTTATTTTAAAGCTTGAACTAGATATAAACTGAAATGGAGCGAAAATGTAGAGCGCATGACGTGTTTTGCGTTTGGCAATGATTTTTTTATTTTAGTATTTGCGGATGTTTATCATGGTTTAAAAAAAACATAAACACTATGTATTTTCAAATATTAAAATATTTATTCTTTCTTGTTTTGAAGCATTTCAATAAGACACCAACAGAGTTTAATTTAAGTAGTTATAGGTATTAGGTACCTCAGAGTCCTTAGGTAGGTTGGTAGATTCTATACATTTAAAATTATAAAAAACGAAATAGGTTAGATTAAAAAATTTAATATAAAACTTTCAGCAGATTTTAGTCCTATAAAATAATGTTTTAATCAAATAAGCACATGTTACGAGTATTTCAACAATACATTTTTTTAAACAGAAGCATGTTAGCCTGATTTTTGCATCGCAATTCTTTTCGTCGAAAGGCTTGTGTTCGTTTTTGTATTCCGGTCAAGATAATAGCGTAGTTTTAATGTTGTTATTCAACAGACGTAGTTAGTTTCGTAGCTACATGCCCACATACCTACTCGTACCTAATGATACATGGAGGTCGCTTGTCCATCACTGTCCAGAACTTCAATTCTCGTATTTAAAGTAGACTTTCATTTTACTTTGATTGTATCGTAAGTGAAACGACATGTTATCATGAACTGATTTGTGAAGTTTTTACCAATCAGAGCGCGATTCACGTTGGCTTCACGTTTACGAGAATACCGTTCAGTTTCAACGTATCGAGATTCGGGACTAGATTATAATTGTATTAATGCATGTTTTATTTAACAGAATAGACCCTCTGATAAAGCGAGATTTAAATAGAGAAAAAGAATGAGATTTTTAAAAAGGTTTTTAATTTTTGATAGACGAGGCATGTCGAGGCAAAACCTGTCCAACATTAAAAGGCTCCCACTTTTGAGGTTGTTTAGGGCCATTTTGACATTTGAGGTATGAATTATGATGGCGTAACTTTTTCTTGTGAAGATTTTTTATGTCAAATTTGTACGTCATAAGCTCATAAGTCTAACGTACGTCATAAGGTTCCCAAACTTCCCAACCCTCCAGAATCGCCTCAGCTCCGGTAATAATTGTTAATCTCCTGACCTCGAACAATAATTTTTCCGGGCGTGTCGATTCGGCGGTGTCTGTCTGTCATGCACGCGTGAGCCTCGTCGTACTCGCAAGCAAAATAAACATAAAAGACATTTGGCGTATAAGACCCGCTGTTAAAATTTAGCCTAATTTTGTCTTCGGTCGCCGTAGCAAATTGTTCCATAGACAATTCACAGTATCCTATAATAATTATGATGATTTTTTTTTACGTCTGCGCGTCCCCCAATTCAACATCCATAAAACTCTCCGGGGTTGGTCCTTACAACAGTTGGCAACCGTAGTCATAACTCATAGCCTACCCACAGTCTATGGAACTTACAGTCGGCCAACGGACACGTCTAGACAGAGCAATCGTGCGGGGCGTGCGGGGTAAGAGAGGGGCGGTAGCGAGCCCAAGCTGCCATACACTCGCTTGGGACACGTCAGCCCGGGTTGACGCTTTTAAATTTGATTGTTTTAAGTGGTTTGCGACAGTGTTTCGTTTGAGTTGTATGTAGGTACTTATTTACAATGGTCAATTATATGAACAGCTAAAGAAGATTAATTTTAATACAAAACCATGCGCCTGTTTCCCGTCAGAATTTTTAATAAAATTGTATCTACGTATGAGAATTAACTACATCGTCAAATTCAACAATCGCAATCTAAAAACTAGTAAATCCAAATGTCGAAAATACCTTTCAGTTTCGCATTTGTAGCTTTTGCAGGGTTCGTAAATATCCGATATTTATAATAAATATCAAAATATCAGATATTTTTGATATATAAGGACTCCGAAAATCAATTACGAATACTTCGGGCTAGATATGAGCGCCGCGCCGGCGCGCCGAGTCAGTGAGAGGGATAGTTAGAGCATTGGCTCTCGACTCGGAGGTCGTGTGTTCGATTCCAGCATTGCAACAACAAAAAATGTTGTTTCCAAGTTTGGTTAGGACAATGCAGGCTGATCACCTGATTTTCTGACAAGAAAGATGATCCATGCATTGGATGGGCATGTAAAAAGTCGGACCTGCGCCTGATTCTACAGTCGTGTCGGTTATTCGCCCCACTAGATTATGAGAGTAAAGGAAGAGAGAGTGCTCTTGTGTACTGCGCACACACTTGGGCACTATAAAATTATTCCTGCTTAACTGGCTTGGTTTCAATGAAACGGGCCACCGTTATCGAAATCGGTGTGGGGAGTTATTATTAAGACGAAGTTGAAGGGACTAAAACCCCCAACACTCTTCGGGAAAACCGTTTGCAAGCGAGGTCAAATATCTTGGAGTGATCCTAGATATTATGTTTATGGGACTTACTTAGAATAAGCGCATCGAGATCAATATAAAAAAGACTAGATGTGCTCTTAATGAGGCCTTCGGTGGAAGGCAATGCTGTGCTTGGTTATACACAGCTATAATGAGGTGATTGTCACAGAAAAAAAACTGTACAGGTCAGCTGCATCAAAACATTAAATAGTGTACAGAGGCTGGCCTGTCTGATAATAATCACAGGTGCGCTCTCTTCGTCATCCACCACTCACTTGAAGCCCTGATTTAGCTGACTCCACTTCCTCTGCCTGTTCATATTATGAAGGCTAAGAAGGTTGTTCTCAGGGCCATGACGGCAGATAGGATGAAACGGGCATCCACCCCACTTGGACAACTGCAACAGTCTTCTTGAGATACCTGTCATGGTCATGTCATCTGACGCCATGATCAAGGTGCATAGCTATTAAGAGCTATACCCAGTTTTCATAACTTCTATGGAGGACTGGGTCTTAATTAATGTCCATCTTAGAACATAATTTGGTTCACGGACAGATCTAGGAAAAACAACCGGCATGACGCTGGACGGGGCGTGCCACCTACAGGCAGATATGCTTGTTTGGGAGATTTTGCACCGTGTTTCAGGCTGAGATCTCCGCTATTATTGGTTGTTCACTAGAGAGTCTATGCGGTCAGTTATATACTCGTAAATGGCTTCGACGTCAGTTCTTGAAAATGTGGGCGTTTATAAAACGTAAATAGAAAAAGATTACAGTGATTACGCTCTTTGGAATCAAAGATCAGTTAACTGTTATTTCCAAAGTAGTTCCTACTTTGAAATTTTGTTATTACGTTGTCTTTTTCATCACTACAAAAATTGACATAAATTGTATTGCATTGTAACCCATTAGATAAAAGTATTTTGACAGCTATGAATGAACAACACTTTTTTAAGTACCAAGTACAAATTTCAGCCCTTTCAAGGTCACGCCGCAGACGCCGCCACCGCCGACCCTAAATAGTCGGCGTGCCGCCGCCGACCTATCACCCATCGGCGCTCATATCTACTTCGGGCACATGGTCCACTGCTTATGTAAAGACGTTTAGGCAAAAAAATAATTGTCATACTCAAAGTTAAAAATCATCTTTTGTATGAGTGACTCTCCGCAAAACGCAAACTCGCCCATATAAAGAAAAAAATTTTTTTTCTAGTATGACAATTATTTTTCTGCTTAAACGTCTTTACATAGGCAGCAGATCATATTATGCCCAAAATGATTTTACCGAAACTTATATATATCCGATACTTTTTGATTTTTTTGATATTTTTGATATTTGCAAAATTACATACAAATTTCATACTCTGATATGTTTTTTTCGAAATAGTTGAATCGAAATAATTTGTATGTCTGATAATTTGAAGATAGGGAAGTAAAATTAAACTCATTTATTTATTATTGATATTCAAAGTTTTCAAATAAATTCAAAATCAACGATAGATACTTTTGAGTATCAATTTAAGTCTTAAATCCATAAAATGACTTTTGTTTATAACCAGAAGAAAAAAAGTGTATTAATTTTATCAGTCGAATTAATTTGACACATGGTATAACAATAGTATAATAAGAAACAAGGAATTTTCTTCCGAAAAACAGGGGGTCACGTGGGTGTCATAAGCCTAAGTTACAAGCCGCGTCGACGGCTATGATTAGTTAATGTCGAGTCAAATAGCAAGTTTTTGATGACCTAGGCTTGTGAAACTCTCGGAAAATAAGACCTGTGTATTTATACTATGACTTAATGTAAGATTTTTTACATTTAAAACATTATTTTACATTTTTAAATATAAATATCAATTTTGATATATTATATCAAGCATAAATATCAATTGATATAATATATCATGCGAACCCTAAGCTTTTGTATACGCATTTTTTTTGTAATAAAACTCTTCATTAATACTTCTACATATATTTTTTTGTTTTATTCCTAGTACTCTACATACACATACTACGAATTCACAAAATGTAGAACAGATTATAATAAAACACATTATTGCCCATGTGGCCCATGGAGAGCCGCTTCGCTACGTTGAATGTAAGTAGAGGAATGGATGGTAAAAATGAAAGTGGACGAAGCTAAACAAGTGTGTAAGGATCGTAGCAAGTGGAAAGAAGTGGTCTCTGCCTACCCCTATGGGAAAGAGGCGGTATCTGCCTACCCCTACGGGAAAGAGGCGTGATTATAATATGTATATGTATGTATGTATGTACATTATTGTGACAACCCTGCAGCAATTACGAATACCTACACAAAAGCGGCATTTCGCGCGACTTCAAACGCGTTGTCCCACTGTATCTTTATTACGCTGTGGCCTACCTTTAGGTTTGTATTTTGAAATCTTTGATTTTTGTATTTAAATTTTTAACTTTAATAAATAAAATCTTCCACGTTGGAAAGGTAGGTATGTTTACCTTTTGCAATTACCTATATTTTATCATGGGGACTGGGGAAGGGATAGAGCCAATGTTAAAGTATCCCGATTCCCGGGTTTGTTTACAGACGTGTCACGTAAGACGTATCACGTATGTTTGTAGATTATGGCGCCAAGTGAGTCAACAAATTTTTTTCGAACAAAAATCAGACAAAAACATAAAAATATTGTAAGTTCTGAATTAATGGAAGATTGAAGCTTTTAAAACGCTTGTACGACGAGGGTTCCGAATGACACCCTACGAATACCATAAGAAAAAAAAGGTAAATAACTGTGTAAGCAGTTTTGTAGGACGTTGTATAATTTAAAATTTGTAAATTAATGTTTCTAATTAAAAAAAAATACATTAGGTACGATCTTTATGGCGCTGTTAAGGACATTGGCTTCCCACGGGTGATTTAAAGAGGAATCAAAGACCTAAATAACATAAATACATGATGTTATTTAGGAAAGTCTTTGATTCACCTGTTTCTGTGAGGTTATGACCTCGGCATCGTAGAGAGCGAAATTTAATTTTATTTAGTTTTTTTTAAATTTACTTCAATATTTTTTCTGCCTAAATGATTAAATGTCTTTACATAAGCAGTAGTCCGTAGATTATGTGCCCAAAATATCCGTAATGAATTATTTTGAATAATCTCATAGATATGTTCTAAAATAATTTTGTAGGTGATCTACAATAGATAACTAGGTACATATCAATTAGGTACTTACATAGACCAATGATTTATCTATGGGTACTTAAATTATTAAAAATATCACTGTGTTTAAATATCACAAATATATTTTTGTTTAATTACCTAATACAGATGACAAAGGAGCAATGAAGACAAAATGGTTTAACCGAACTGGGTCAGCACAGCTTCAAAGCCTAAGGGTTTATTATTTAGGGTTTATTAGGGTCTGTCATCCAGACGCGACGCGACTCTTGATTGAAATTCGAACTCTCGCAATGAGACGTGTATCTTCTTGTATTACCACAGAATAAATAATAGTACCTAGAGGTAGTATTACTAATAAAGTTCAATTTTGTTTTTTTTTTTTTAAAGTTATTTTAAAAATAGAGCGCTGTGTCGCGTGACGCTTCTCTGTGTGCGCTTATGAAATACAAATTACTAACCTGATTTTAGCGCTTGCTTGAGCACCCGCCACTGCTTCGCATGATACAGCGACAACGTGAGCACCACCACAAAGAAAACTATACATCCACTTATAGCTACAGTCAGGGTCGACGTTTGCAAGTCCCACTCCAGTTCCTTACTTTCAGCACCACTCACTTCACTATAATCCGTGTACTCGTAGTACTCGTAATCACTGGACGAGTCGTTCGAGTCCTTTTGCGCGTTGAAGGGCCAAATGCGGACCTCGTAGAGCGGCTGACAGATGGTGTCGCGGTGGAGCTCGCAGGGGTACTTGACCGCGAGCCGCCGGGGGTCGCACTTGATGCAGGGTAAGCAGGCCCCCTTTTTTGGGTGCCACCAGCTCTTGCCGCGCTCGCACGCGCCGTCGACCAACACTGAACCCAGAGTCAGAGAGAACAGCAGACATAGCTTCGCTGTCTCACCTATCATCACCTGAAAAAGGAACCAAATCAATACGTTTACCCTACCCTACCAATACCAAAGAATATATTATATTACTAACGCCAATACACCCTATACATATCAAAAAAAATATTTGAAAATCGGTCCACAGGCGGCGGAGTAATCGTTGAACATACAAAAAAATATATACATATACATATTACAGCCGAACGTATAACCGCCTCTTTTTTTTTGAAGTCGATTAAAAAGAGAAATCATGTTACAAATTACAATGCGTTTCAAATAAATATATTATTATCTGGGTAGATACGTAATAAGTATATATCTAGGTATACATATCTATACATATCTATACATCTATACATCTTCTATACAGATAAATAAAATTGAAGTGTCTGTTTGTAATTTCAAATTAACAGCTTTTCACTTAATGCATATGAAAGTATATTCGGTACTTACAATAAAATACCAAATTCTAATATTTTTGTCTGTCCGTCTGTCTGTCTGTCGGTCTGTCTGTCTGTCGGTCTGTCTGTCTGTCGGTCTGTCTGTCTGTTTGTTCCGGCTAATCTCCGAATTCCGAAACGGCTGGACCGATTTTTACGGGACTTTCACGGGTAGATAGCTGATGTTATAAGGTCTAATATAGGCTACTTTTATTTTAGGGTTACGTTTAAAAAACTAGGGTTCCGTATCCATTAGTTCTATGCAAACGAAGTTGCGGGCATCAGCTAGTTCAACAATAAAACTCCTCTGGTGTACGGTCTGCTCTTTTTATTATTTTAAGCTTTAATGTCTGTTTCATAAATAAATCGGAGGGGGTAAAAGGTAAAAAATGGGTAAAAAGTAGTCAATGTTCCCTAAGATGCTAATTTTAATTACCAACAGGTTTTATAATATTATTATACTAGCTGCCTCGTGTCCACTTTGTTGGGCGTTAAAAATTTTTTGATTATGATGATGAGGATAAAAAGTAAAGTAAGTTACGCCTTATGATTACACCTATTTGCTGGTGAAAGTCCCATGAAAATCGGGCCAGCCGTTCCAGAGGTTAGGCGGAACAAACAGACAGACGGACGGACAGACAAAAATTGTAAAAATTGAATTTCTATTGTTATAGTACCGTATATAATACACATATTTTTGTATGCGTTAAGTGAAAAGCTGTTAATTTGAAAGTACAAACAGACCCTTCAATTTTATTTATCTGTATAGATGAACAGAGGTATTTATAAAACAAGTATTTTATGGTTTAATTAGTTAATTATTATCGTTTAAGTATTAATAATAATCTTTGACTTATATTTATTTCACTAATCATATAGTATATTATGTATAATTATTTATTATAATATGTATTATGTAATATTATGTAGGCTAAAGTAGGTATGTATATTTAAACCTAACACAACATTACCTTCTATAATATAACAAGGTGTCAGAATAAAAAAAACGTGAAAAAACCTACAGCCAAAAAGTCCTTTTCTTAAAAAAACTCCGAGCGAAGTAACCACTCTTGAAATACTGTAGTGCCTGGGTCAGTTGGTTAAAAATTAAATCCATAACGGCATTAACACCCTTAGATGTTGACCAGTTTTAAAAATTAGCAGTAGGTACAAAAATTCGTAAATTTATAAATAATATTCACTTGTCTTGGCAGGGGCACTACCGTGCCACCAGATTATCTGTTTAAATACTTATATTATAGTACAAGACGTTGCACGTTGTAGTTGTAGTTTAATAAATTATTGTTTAGTGTGTTTATAAGTGTTAAATAAAGTTATATGAGAATAATAATTATTCGTAAATATTCTATAGCTTTGTATTATTTGCTTGGATTAATAGTATGAAAGCGCATAATAAAAAAATAAACACTTCAGTACCTACCTTATTACATAGATTCATTAGACTTTCGATATATCTTCACATAGGTCCACATTTCCAACAGTATAATAAATCACAAACAGCACTTTCACTTAATTCACTGGGCATCTTCCTTATATTATTTTATTTGTAGGAACTACTACTTACTTCGTAAATTAATAGGAATATGGAATAATTTATTGCTTAAATCTTTGCTAAAACTGTATAATAAACTTTGTTATTGTTAAAGTTAAAGGAGTTTTTTACAAGATTAAGGAACGACTGCGCGTAAAATACGTTGAGTTACCGGCTCGTCTGGAGACGACTGTTTGATTCTTGAGATTCGAACGCGGCACCGGGTACGGGATGCGAGTCGCCGCATTCGTTCCCTCATTCAACTTCTGTAGACCGAGAGATGGCCTCCTATCTAATATCCCTCCTACGTTCATGTCTAGCTTCTTCGCTGCCCTTGCCAGCACTCTAAAAATATCCAACACTTGATAAAGCAATGTTTACCGTGTTTGCGCTTCATAAAAAAACAATAATATGGATGTTGTGAGCTTATTAATTATGTACCTATAGGTAGGTATTAAGTAAGTACCTACTATGTTGTATTTAAAGGTTAATAAAAATATATTAAGTAAAAAATATATTAAGTAAATAATAAAAATATCTACCATCACTTACTTGTATCTGTTAAGTACCTAATTAATTACATCTGAAGATAATTTAATAGTACAAATTATTTTAAATTAAATATACCTACCAAGGGCACTAACAGACTACCTTTTTTGGAGTGCTTCGTCGATTTTTTTACGATACGGATTTGGATTATACCAGATGCAAAGAGTAATTAATATGTACGAAATTTTCGGGATATTGATATTCTTAGCATCGGACTTATAAAATTTTATAAAATTTTAATTGAAACGAGACGGTACATGACGCGACACTGCATTTTTAGGGTTCCGTTATACTCAAAGAACTGAAATATAGATAAGTACCTAGGTATATCATCTAACATCTTGTGTAGGTACTGTATATTGAGTTCTATTTTTAATCACTATTTTTAAAATGCAGCGCCGTGGTGCGTATCTTCTCGTTTCGGTGTGATCTGAACCTTATAGGTACTTTAGATTAGATAAAAATTCTAAAACTTGGATCTTTTATCATCCAATGCCTTAAACTAGGGGATGGAAGACTTCCGCTGATTGTTGTTCTTATGCTTCTTGTCATAAATCTTAAAAATATGGTCATATGAGTAACTTACAAAAAGAAGTGAAATCCCATAAGAAATTTTCATGTTAAATAATGCCAAGTCGATACCAAACGAAATGACTCTATATATCATTGATCAATTGAATCTCTCATATCTTCAGCATTTTTTATAGTATTAGATAATTGTTATGGAGACAAAAGTAAAAGTAGATATCGCCAGTTGGAATGTGATTATTTTGGCAAATTATTTGACTGGCCAGACTTTAAATCTTTTCGAAAATGTGATTATTGCTGGGAGCGAGCGACGGTGAGCGACCACATGACCACATCCGGTTCCGGCCTTTTAAAATGGAATATCAGTAAAAGTAGTAAGTACGAACAATAAGAAGTTCTATACTTTCACCACTTTAAAACAGAGCTTTGATTTTGTAATGGCTTCGCATCTACACTAATATTATAAAGAGGAAAACTTTGTTTGTATGTTTGTTTGTTTGTTTGTTTGTAATGAATAGGCTCAAAAAGTACTGGACCGATTTCAAAAATTCTTTCACCATTCGAAAGCTACATTATTCACGAGTAACATAGGCTAAATTTTATTTTGGAAAAAAATAGGGTTCCGTAAGATATTTGGGTTTTTCGGACACAAGGTGTAAAAAATCAACCAGAAAAGTTACTTATTTTGCGTACGCTGCCTAAACTATAAAAGATAGAACCATAAAATGTTCTAATTTATTGTAGATCTTATAAATATCTACAAAAAAGTCCGCGACACACTATACCTATCTATGTCGAGTAAGGCACAATAACCATTTTTTTATTTAGAAATCTTGATTTTTTTTTGGACTACATTTAAATGTGTTTATTTTACTCATGTTATTAATCCTTATCAAAATAAATTATTTCATCACTAAGTACAGTTTATGTGTATAATATTTGGTCTTTGAATGATTAAAATTGGACGTTTGGTTTTGAAGTTATGGCGAAATTAAAATATTACGATTCCTGCTGCACGGCCCGTTGCGGAGTGGGCGTCACCAAGGCGGGGTGCGCGTGCGGGTTAATGTTTAGTTTAGTTTACTTTAGTTAAATAGTTTAGTTATTTTATAAACATCAAATTGATAATATCTTAAAATATAATACATTATAATATCTATACATCTATACAGTTAAATACAATTTAAGTGTCTGTTTGTAACTTCAAATTAACAGCTTTTTACATAATGAATCTGAAAGTATATTCGGTACTTACAATAAAATACATTTTTTTTTAATTTTTGTCTGTCCGTCTGTCTGTCTGTAAGTCGGTCTGTCTGTCTGTTTGTTCCGACTAATCTCTGAAACGGCTGGACCGATTTTCACGGGACTTTCACTAGCAGATAGCTGATGTTATAGGCTACTTTTATTTTAGGGTTCCGTTTAAAAAAATAGGATTCCGCTTTCGTTAGTCATAAATAAAGTCGCGGGTAAATTTCAGCGATATCCCAAAGTATTGTTCCACGCGGACGAAGTCGCGGGCAAAAGCTAGTAGATGATAAGTCTTCACCTTATCAGAAGTGTAATATACTGGACTTACGTCTCTTCGACCCCAACTGGTGGAACTAATTTCTAAATTATAATAACTAGGTCATTACATATAAAATTGGCGTTTTGTCGTACCTACTGGCTACTTTGTCTTCAAATATCTGGGGGCACGGCAGTGCACCCGCCGAGTCGAGCGCGAAGCAAACACTGCCGTACCATCCTTTACTGGAACCATTTCGCCGCATTTTCAGGCCCCTATTTGAGAACCTCTGGATAAGACCAGAACGCAGAAATTTTCGTCATCCAATAAGCTATAATCATGTACTTAAAATCCAAAATTTCAAGTCTGTAGGTCATTTAGTTCCGAAGTTAAGCGAAAGCAAAGTTTCGCATTTTCGACACTCACTCACTCACTCACTCACTCACTCACTCACTCATGATCATCAAAATAGAACTAGTACTTCCCATAAACTTAGAGAGCTGAAATTTGGTACAGAGTTGGGGTTTAATGGCCACATAAAGGGAAAACTATAAAAACTAGGATAATCGATCTGGGGGCACGGCAGTGCCCCTGCCAAGTCGAGCGCGAAGCAAACACTGCCGTACCATTCTTTACTGGAACCATTTCGCCGCATTTTCAGGCCCCTATTTGAGAACCTCTAGATAAGACCAGAACGTCGATCTGGGGGCACGGCAGTGCCCCCGCCAAGTCGAGCGCGAAGCAAACACTGCCGTACCATTCTTTACTGGAACCATTTCGCCGCATTTTCAGGCCCCTATTTGAGAACCTCTAGATAAAACCAGAACGTCGATCTGGGGGCACGGCAGTGCCCCCGCCAAGTCGAGTGCGAAGCAAACACTGCCGTACCATTCTTTACTAGAACCATTTTGCCGCATTTTCAGGCCCCTTTATTCTACTCGAACTTTATTCTACTCGAACATTACACAAATTAAATAAAAAAATTACACTAAAATCTAGGAAAATAAATCAATATGCCCACGTTTCTACAAAAAGAAGTGAAATCCCACCAAAAACATTCTGTAAAAAACTAGCCAAGTCTCGATGGAGCTGCTTGTTTATCTCTAAAAAGTTATGAAATCTAGACAAAATCGTGCCAAGTCTAAGGTTCCTTACTGCGGTTTCTTTATTATTATAGTTAATGTTGTGTGACTTGGCCGTTGAAGGGCACACAAGGGTACAAAAGGGGCTCCATGACACCATTGTTCCAATACGTGTGTTGTACAATCAACAACAGCCTAAAATGAGACAGTAGCGTCCAATTACCAATACCAGTATGGGCTATTATCTCGCTTTACAAACATAGGTAGTTACAAATGTAAACAAAATTGACTTGTACCCACAAAAGTATAAAGAATGTTCAACGGCCAAGTCACTCAACATTAACTATAATAATAAAGAAACCGCAGTAAGGAACCTTAGACTTGGCACGATTTTGTCTAGATTTCATAACTTTTTAGAGATAAACAAGCAGCTCCATCGAGACTTGGCTAGTTTTTTACAGAATGTTTTTGGTGGGATATCTATATTCTTTGGTTAGGAATTCCAATTTCTTTATACCGCTATTTAAACATGCATTTGTTTCGAAAACCGTAATTCATATTTTGTTTTTTATTCTTTTGGTTTTTTCTTAGTGTCACTCTGTTTACAAAATGGAAAACATGAAAATATATCGTATTATTTTCGAGTACGCAAAGACGAGGACGAGTTCCGCCGTGTCACCAGTGCTGCAGAAACGGCTCGAAGGATTAATGATGTGTAGGTATGGCGGCGGCGCGGGCGCGGCGTCGCAAAAGAAAACCTAGTGCGTTTTTGGTTCCAACGTGCAACGTTTTCGTTCTGGAAATTTCGACCTGCAGAACCAGCCCCGTGGACGGCCGGAGACCAAAGTTGATAATGAAGAATTGAAGGCTATTGTGGAAACGGATCCATCGCAAACCACGTCCGAGTTAGCTGCAGGCTGCGGTGTTAGTACCTAATAAAACTGTTTTAATCTTTGATTAATTATTTAATATTATATATCTATGGTTTTAATCCATTTTAAGCAAAATGGGAAGGTGAAAAAGCTTGAAAGGTGGCTTGACCTTATGAATTGTCGAGTGCAGCAAACTGATAAACGCACGTAGACTGCTGCGTAATGCGTTACATTACCCAACCGGCACAATAATGAAGGGATTTTAAATCGAATAATTACCTGTGAATTGTGATGAAAAGTGGATCCTGTATGATAATAATCGGAAACGCTCATTGCAATGGCTGGACCCAGACGAACCTGCCCCAAGCAAAAATTGACTTAAAAAAGTTACTTGTGAGCGTTTGGTGGACTTGTGCCGGTGTTGTTTACCTACTACGACTTTCTTAAATCTGGCCAGACGTATACGGCAGATGTCTATTGTCCGAAACTGCAAATCATGATGGGAAAGCGAGCTGCTAAACAACCGAGGTTGGTCATTCTCTCTACGCCACTACTGATGACAACGCTAGACCACACACTGCACAACAGACGGCTACCAAATTAGAGGAGCTTTAATTGGAATGTCTAAGACATCCACCGTACTCCCCGGACCTTGCTCCAACAGATTACCATTTTTTTCGACATATATGGATAATTTCTTGCAAGAGAAAAAATTCAACTCCGATGGGGCAGTCCAAAGCGCCTTCAAAAATGTTATTGATTCCTGTCCGAATGGTTTTTTTAGTAAAGGGATCAATAAACTACCCTTTGGAACTACCTATGAGATGGCAAAAGTGCATAGATAGCAATGGTATATTATTTTGATTAAATAAAATATATACCTTAGTATGTTGTGGGTCAAGGAAAGATATAATGTGTTTCTTCTCTTCTATATAATTAGTCGGGTACATAGGTCGGGTAGATGTTATGTTATTACAGCTCTGAAGAAGTTGTCAATTTATCAAAATTTGTCTAAAGATGAAAACTGTACCAAATTTTTATGATATTCTTAGGTTTTTATGGTTGTTCTAATTTATCTAAGGGTGTAAACTTGGATCTTACTGTAGGTAGAACATCAACCATTATAATAAGAGTGCACAAGTGCGGGCAAATGTGCAACTGTAAAATTTACTTTTTATTTAACTTATTTTGCGTTGTCCCCAAAACTCCAGAAGTTTCAACTTATTGTTTTTCAAGTTGAGTTATTGACTACACTGACAATTTACTTGTACTACGGCTAGACTTTGTAAAAGAGATGTTCAAGAAATGTATGAGGCCTGGGCCAGCCCTACGTACAGTATATGTAAATATAGCTACATAATATAGTAACCGTTTCCTATTCTTTATTTTGTTTATTTTCACTTCGTTTCCATGTACATTTAAATTAACTTCGTCAAGGAGAGCAACACAAAGTAAAATAAAACATGGCGGATCAGATCAGAAATAACTAAAGAATGTCATTATGTCAATGACATGACTTTTGACAAAGAAAGACGTATGACATTCAAGACGACGTCTCTTCGTAAAACTGCCTACTGCGTCAAAAGTCAAGTCAAAACAACTGTCATGGCCGCCCTAAAAATAGTGTTCTCGCAATAAAAAACTCTTCAAATAATCATTTTTGTACTACATGCGTACTACCCTTATTCAAATTATTTTTTTCGTATTTTTATGATATTGCCATATTTTTCTCCTATTTACCTATGTAGTGTACATAGAACTGGCCCAAAATCAAACATCTCTTTTAGAGTAATAAATGTGTTCAAAATATAAACAAAATTTCTATTTTCCCGCCATTTGAACTTGACACTGGCAATGGTTTATGTTACACCGCCAAACATATTTACAAAAAAAAAAAGTGTCACAATTTGGCATATTTGCATTTGGCAAATGAGAATCCACAGCTTTATGAAGATTGATTGCAAATTGTATTATTTTACGTTTAATATTTTTACAAGTTATTTCTTTCTAAATTCTTATTTATATAATACATCATTTTTTTCATAATACACCTTACTTTTTCTCAATAGTTTCAACAGCTATTGGTCACTATAAATTTATGTTTTAACTCCCACCTTGATTTTAACAATGAGTTTATCTAATAGAAGAATACGTGCAAGTGATACAGAAGGTAGAAAACGTTTCCGAGTTTTATTACTGCAAGATTCGACAGTTTCCTCAACATCTGCTGACCTCAACTCAACAATACATCTGAGGCGCTGGAGACCTGAAAATAATATCCTTATCCCAAGTACCTACTTCCTAGTAATCCTATCCTTTTTATGAAATGACAAATTACTATTGTTCTTACTAAACCCTTCTTAATGAAATAAAGGATTGATGATATTTTTCAGATAGGAGTGCACAACAAAACTCACAGACGTCTGTCCCCCAAATTTCACAGGGAATGTCTACAACCAAGTCAATGATTATAGTTGCTTTAATATTTATTTCATCACTATTGTTACTGGCCACATTATATAAACACTTTCCAAAGTTAGATGAGTAAGTTAATCCTCTCATTAAACATTGTTTGAATGTAACATTGTGATTTATGTATATTATTACACATATTTTTATTTCAGAAAAGAAAAACAACATATAAAGTTACCATGGGACCTGGAAGATGCTAAACAGTTAGGTCTAGTATTAGACCGATATAAAGACAAGTATTTTTATGAAGTATTATTTGGAGTATTTTTAGTTTATATATTGTATCCTTTTCATAATTTTAATAATATCCTCAAAATGCCAAGAAAACTTTTAAGTTGCAAACTCTTACATAAACAATAATATGATAATTCTTACCTGAACATTTTTCACTTATTGAAATCATATTGTGTATTACATTAACCTTAATTCTTAATAATAACCTGAACAGTAGTATCAGCTTGCAAACATTTGCAATTCCTGGCTCAATATTTTTAAGTATATTGTCAGGTTTTTTGTTTCCATTTTATCTAGCATTAATTTTAGTATGCTGTTGTTCAGCTATAGGAGCTAGCTTATGCTTTTTCTTATCCAACATACTGGGAAAAAAGTTGGTCAAGAAATTCTTTCCAGAAAGAGCAGCCCAATGGTCGAAAGCAGTGGAAAAACACAAAAACAACTTGCTCAATTACATTATATTTTTGAGGGTTACACCATTTTTGCCAAATTGGTTTATTAATATGTCAGCTCCGGTAATTGGTGTGCCATTGGTTCCATTTGCTTTGGGTACATTTATAGGCAAGTTTATTACTTTATTTACTGCTTGTACTATGAAAATTGATTACATTATTTTGTATATGATGGTGAATAATCAGTCAAGATTCATAAAATATTGGACTAAAAATATATCTGTTTATTTCAGGTGTTGCACCACCTTCATTTGTTGCTATTCAGGCGGGTCAAACACTACACACATTAACATCCACGAGTGATGCATGGTCATGGACTTCCGTTACCATTCTCAGTTTATTTGCATTAGTGTCCCTAGTTCCTGTGCTACTCAAACAGAGGCTACGAGAGAAGTTTGAATGATGTTTTAGATAACAATTTAGTCAAATGGTTGATGGTTGTAGCGAATAAATGTTTTGTACATTCCATATAGATTTTATTGTATGTTTAACAGTAGGATCCAACATGTGCAATAAATGTTTTGTTACTTGTCGACTGGCTAACACTGGGCCTCCAATACCACCAGTTGTACCATACTGAAAAAAGAGAGTGAAGATTAATTTAAAACTTCCAAGTGTTGTGTATATATTTTTTAGTTCTTTTTTTAAATAGTAAACACCTGACTTACATAAATAAGATTCTTTTAGTTCAATTTTAAATGATTTGCACTGATGTTTACACTCCTCAGCTGGTTTCAAATCAACAATTCTGTTTCCACTTACAGCCAGTAAAAAAGAGTAATTGCATTCGGTATCAGGTATTCGGAAGGAATTGTGTTTTGTATCTATTATCATAAATCTTTCAATGCTTTGTCCAAACTTAGGAACAACCTTAGGTCTTGGTATAAGCTCCCGAATTATTCTTGCTTCATTTATTGAATTTATTTTCCTGAAAACATAAAAATCAAAACTTTAACATAATAAAAAAAATATTAACATAACATTATATGATTATATATATTCCATAAAAATCACCTACCATATAAAAAGATTATCATTATTTTCAAAAATGTTTGACAGTGGTTGATAATATTGGTTATCCACTAAAACCTTAGAATTTTCTTTATGAAAAATTTTTACATTTTTGTCATATACTTTTTTCAACGTTATAACATTTATTTCTGGTTGCTCAGTCTGAAATGAATTTGTGTATTGAATTTTTTGCATTTTATTGCATCAGAGACTTGCATGCAATATGTAAATCTTACTTTATTACCTTATAAATAAAAGGCGCATTATGTTGTTTTTTATTTATTGATTGTGGATCATACACTTGACCAACATTGTTGACCATACTACATGGCCAGCAGTCCATATCAACTACAGTGAAGAATGGATTTTGTACTAAACATGTTTCTTGGTATAAACCTAAGGAAATATTAATTATAAGAACATCTTATTATATTATTTTGTGGCTTTTAAATGTATTATTTAAGGTGATACCACGCAGTAAAGTAAGTTATTGTTAAGCTTGTTGCAGCAACATGTAATATTTCTCAACCTGAGACGCATAAGGTCGAATGTCGAGATCAGTACCCCAAGCAGCAAGTTTGTGCAGTATTATTACGTGTACGTAAACGAGAATTATGAGAAATATTGTATGAAAATGTTGTTAGTTTTACGTCTGCTAGAGGCACTTTCATGGTTTTCATACAATATTTCATGCTTATTGCTTACCTACACGTAACAATACCGCAAAATGTTCCAGGCTTAAGATACTGATCTTGACATTCGACCTTATGCATCTCAGGTCGAGATTTATACTTAAAAAAAAAAGGAGGTTATACCTATATTCGACCTGTGAATATAATTATTTCTTTTTGGTAGGTAAATTACATAGACATGCTTAAGGTGAGGGTCATATTCATACGTCATTTATTCATGTTGCATTATATAGTATATAAAATTCTTGTGTCATGTTTGGGGATATGCTCCTCCAAAATATCTTGACCGATTGTTATGAAAAAAAATTCGCATATTCGGTAGAACTGAGGAGCGGCCGTAATCTATTTTCTTCAACCAACAAATGATAAGGGTGACCCATCCCTAAATAATTTTTTATATGATATGGCATTAAAAAATACATACAATCATACAATGGCAAAATAATGTTTGTAGAGTCAGCTAGTATTTTAATATTAGAATTAAGTCCCATTTACCTGTCAATGAAGGGAAAAGAGAAATGAGTGGTATGGTAAATTTTCTTAATAATCTTAAGCCCGGATAAATATATTCTTGTAAACTACACATAACACAACTATACAGTGTAGAAAAATTGTAAACAACTAATAGTGCTAATATACAACCTGCCAATATAATAGAAATCGATTTTTTTACATTTCTAAAAGAACTTGTTTGATTAGTTTTTGTAAGTTCTTTTAGATTATCAAAATACATTTTCCGGAATGCAGTATCATTTAATCCGGCCTGTTTGCTTTCAATCCTAAGTGCACGAATAGAACGCCTAAATTCCTGCAATTCATTTTCATTTGGCATATTAATTATTGTTTGTACGGAAGTAAATTTAATCGTATTCACTCTTTGTTTTCACTTTTTCTTCTTCTTCTTCTTCTTTTATTAATGGCCAACCATCGCTTTTTGCGACATTTTGCCAGTGTCAAGTATGAATTTTCACTTTTTCAAAAACTACAAAAACAATCTTCACCTTTCCATTTTTGACATTTACTCAGATGTGAGCTGTCATCTGTCAGATTCCCCATAGAGTATAGATTCCCGACAGAGTGAGCCTGACAGCTGATTTTTTTTAATTGGCGTTGCGGTTGACAACCAATAATCAGTGTCAAGACACGTTCAGTGCCACCGACTCACCTGTATAGTTCACGTAAATTTGATTCCAGTGCCGACGACTCACCTGTATAGTTCAGTGTTTTTCACTAATATTTCCAAAATGCATCCGTATTTTCTGCTCAAAATTATAGTTTAGACTAAATATATGCTAAACTAAAGATTTATGCGGTGGGCCGGGCGTGGAGATCCCGTTTATTTTTCAAAGGAAAAAAACGATTATGCAATGCCATGAACTACACAGGTGAGTTCCCGGACATAGATCCTCAAACTGGAAATATGTATGACTGTATGTACATGTTAGAAAACGACGTCAACATAATAGCATGGACGACCTACATACTTGTGATATGGAACTAATATACAACAAACTAGTTTCATTAGAATCTATACGGTAGGTATATATATTATAAGTCGTGTTAGTTACACTAATTATAACTGAAGAACGGCTGAACAGATTTTTATGATTTTTGTGTTTTCTTATTTGTCTTCGTCGGGAATAGGATAATAAAAATGAAGAAAAATTAATAATTATTATTTTCAGTAAAATGTTGTTTCACGTATAGACATTATTATTGTTGCATATTAATAAGTTATCATTTAATTTTAATTCAGCAGATTTTAAACTTTTTAAAAAAAGGTTTATTTTTTAATTATTATCAATTAAATTCGTCGTTTCCACAATAAAAATAATACATTTTAATCTAAAGCCCGTATTAAAATATTTCAGGGTAAAATTGACTATTCACAAGTATTAGAAATTCAAAATATAACCTTAACAATAACCAAAGTTTAAAAGATTGACAACCACTGCTTAAATTACGAAACAAACTTACCTTTTATTTTATCCAAAGAGTTTTTTGTCATTTTTACAAGCTGAATAGTTCTACAACAACACCTAACACTTTTTAATTGCGTTAAACACCTTAGTTACACTGTAACGACCACAGAAATAACAAAAAAAATAATTTACCCTTACGCAGTGCCAGTGAACTCATATGGTGAGTCGATTCAATTCATATTGCAGTGCCGGCGACTCACCTGCTGAGTCCGCCGTACAATGTAGGCGGCATCCGAGAAGACATCATGAAAATCGTAGTGGCAGCGAAAGTGTTAAAAAGGCGTTTATGTTAGAAAAAAAATATCAACACAATTTTTTAATCGTCAAGTCCAAAGTCTAGTCAAACTTTAAAATCCAAATAAATAGTCGGTGGTCGGTGCAGTCAATGAGTCAAGTTATTCGATAACTTCCTAGGGAGTTTTGGAGACTCAAAATCTCCAAACACAACAACGTCGCAGATTGACATTCCCGGCAAAAAAATTTTATAAGGCCTCTGCCTGGAATTTTGGGTCAAGCGGCGGCCGGCGAGGCGGCTACAGCGCCAGCCTGCTATAACACTACTGGGTAAACATGGTATAGTTGAATAAGATAGCAGTGGCGAGGGGTTCCTATAACTCCATTCCTATCGGCTTCCCTTACCACTTACCTTTTGACGACCCTCGTTCAAATCCCTACCTATTATAAGGTAGCTAAGTAAGAAGTAAGGGCTTCCCTCTGAAGGAGAACCAGCCTTCGCCACTGTAAGATAGACTTGATCTCCTTGGATCAAGCGCCTCTTGAAATATTTTTGATTAATTTTTTTACTAAATATTTGTATAATCCTAAGATGTAAAAAACAATAGAAGGTACACAAGAAGAAGTAACAACAGTACCTACCTACTAGGCTACTGCTGATATTCTTAATAGAAAGACAGTCGTGTTAGTTACACTATTTATAACTCAAGAACGGCTGAACCGATTTGGCTGAAAAGCTTAGAGCATCCAACCAAAGTGAATCCTGTTCCCGAGGGACGTGACATACGTGGACCGTGGTATTATGTATATTATACTTACCTACATAATTATTTTTAAACAAAAAAAAAAAAAAAAACCGACCCATAGTAAAAAGACACCAAAAAGTATGTAATAAAATATATTTTCTAAAAATTGTCGTATTTTACTTTTGAAGTCGGTTTAATTTTTTTGTTAAGTACAAAATAATAATTTTACTCTTTTTAGTGATTTTCCTTAATTATTATGAATAGGTACATTTTAAGAACGTTTAAAATAAACGATCAAATGTATAACTAAATACACGTTAAGCTTTCACATTAGGTACCCTATTGTAAATAAGATGATGATGATGATTACTGTAAGTTACATACTGGTTTATAATGCTTGCAGTTCTTTGAATACCTAATGCCGAAATTTCCAAACGCGTATCTTTAAAGACTGAGGAGATCTGTTCAGTGCTTTTGGATCTCGATTCCTGATGGATCATCATCAGGTCATAAGGACCAATTTGGGATTATACCCTTCTTAAAATATATTGTTGGTACCTATATATTGAAAATCAGTCCACAGACGGCGGAGTAATCGCTGAACATACAAAAAAAAGTACAGCCTAACCCCTAACGTATAACCGCCTCCTTTTTTGGAAGTCGGTTAAAATGTAGTATTTTCCGTTGCCTACTTTTCTAAGTAGGTATATCAATTAATGATAAATTCTGAAATTAATCTATCTATTTTCTTATTTAATTTTTCTTATTCAGTCTAGTCTAAATCTAAATACAAGTCCATTTACTTACGATTTCTCTAGGTAGGTAGGTATTTAAAATTACGACAAAACTCCACACGATAAGATAAGACAAAGTAGCCATGCTCGGTTGATAACAGTGCCGATGAATAGAGTTTCGTCAATAAGACGATATTATGCTCTCTCATGTTAAGTGCTAGTGTAAATATAACTTTTATAAAAATGTTTGAATGTGCTTAGTGTGTGGAAACCGTTACGTGTCCTTATAAAAATTAATAATAAGCAGATGTGTGATAAATATGTATAAATACAGAACACTAAATGGATGTTGATGGTCGTGGGCAGAGCGCATGGCGCTGGCCTATACTGTTGTCCATTCTTGTTTTAAACGTAAGTATGTATAGCTGTCTTGCAGTGGTGTGGGGTTCCTAGAACTCAATTCCTATCAGCTTCACTTACCGCTTACCTTTTAAAGACCCTCATCCAAATCCCTACTACCATACAGGCTAGGGATTCCCTATGAAGGAGAATCAGCCTTAGCCACTGCTGTCTTTCCTATAAGTATTTTGGATGCCTCTATCCATCATCTTTAAGTTCTAGAAAGAACTCTTTTAGATTATTCCGCGTTCAACCCATATATTTTCATACTTGCATATTTATGGGTTTCTATCGTCGGCACTCCAATCAACACCGCCCTTGGTGGTCCACGGGGTCGCGACTTCGCGAATCGCAAGAGCCTGCACCGCAACTCCGCCGAGAACCGCTAGACCTGCAGTTTTAAATCAAACTTTTGGGTCCCTAGTCCCTAGCGATCTACAATAGTCCGTCCTTATTGGTGATGACCTCTTTTTCGATGGCGAGCTCTAGCTCTATAAGGACGACGGTCAAAAATCTAGGGGTTGAACATGGAATAAAAGACGATCTAAGTAGTTACTTAATATCAGTAGCTGAGAACGTATAATCATGGACCATTAAAACTATTATTGATCCAAGGTATAATGTATTATAACTAGCTGATACGTTCCTAGCTACTGATATTCGTAGGTAATTAAATTTAGTTACATGAAGGTAGACTATGTACCTTTTCCAAGTTTTACGATGCAACTGCATGATGTATGAGGGTGGAACTTTTTTCCCTAACTCACTCTGTAGATTGTAGCCTGTAGGCACTAGGCATATTTTGACTGATTACTAAGTACCTAGTTAAGTACCTACTAATCGAACCTTCCTCGTATTTTTTGTTTTGTGCCGGTAACTAGTGGTCGTGCTGAGCAGTGAGCTACATTGCTACATACCTACCTATGAGTCCACAAAATAAATTCATAATTTCACAATAAATATTCCCACTGCTTGCTATACAAGTTACAAATTAACAATAGGTAAACAAGATAAAGAAGTGCTCTCTATAATAAATAATACAGGTAGAGCTGTAAGTACCTATATTTTGGTAGGTCCTATGTGTGCTTAAATAATTTGTAGGTACCTACTTAGTTTAACAAAATTCCAGGAACACTTTTTTATATTGGACATCGATAAGAATAATCAGTAATTAAGTCCATCGATCATTAATTATAATATCTGCCAAGACGAACTAAGCGAAGCGCAAGGGCGCTACCCGACCATTTTTCCTCGAAGTGTTTCGTCGATTTTTGCACCGTCATAACTTGGGTTTGAATTATACCAGATAAATGAAATTTTCGGGATACGTTTCCAGTAGCAGACAAATAAACGTGTAAAGTTTTGATTGCATAATATGTCGTATACTTTAGATTTTATTATTGATATCTAAAAACCCCTGATTTCGTCACTGACTCATTGTTGATCAACAAAATTATAGGGTACTTCCGAATGTCCTAGGAACCTGAAATTTATATAAATAAAAATATCCAAACTTGGAGAACTTTTATCCTCCAACCCCTTAAAATAGGGGATGAAATTTTGTAAAAGACTTACCTACGCAAATTTTTACTCTAGAGGTCTGAAAATTACTGTAGGCATCTGTGTTATAATTATAAATAACAACAATTATATAAAAATGAAAATAAAATTATTGTCATAACAACTTTCAAAAAGAAGTGAAATTCCACAAAAAACAATTTCATGTGAAGTGAAGCAAGGACGATACCATATACTCATATGGTATCGTCCTTCGCACTCGCACTGTCAAAAAGCTATCAGATTTCATGTAAACGGACAGACAGACAGACAGACAGACAGACAGACAGACAGACGGACAGAGCGAAACTATAAGGGTTCCTTAAGTATTACGGAACCCTAAAAATCACGCTTTATTAAGTGCAAATTACTAATTATTTACCTATTAGTAAGCATCACAAGAGGTAATTTTATCCCGGTCTAGCTGAGTTTTGGTCAAATTTGAGCATGCCATACCGACGGTTTTTGAATCGGATTAGGAGACGAATGGATTGACTCAATACCCAAGAATACTAGCAGGTGTTGATTGACTTATCAGGTGTTGATAACTTTACTCAAAAAATATTCACACATTTTGGTCAATAAGAAAAAATCAGCCTGGTTTAGAACCGCCAGACCGGCGGTTTTATATCAAACTTTAGGTTCCCTAGCGATCTGCAGTGATGTAATGTTTGTTTACGATGAACTCCTTTTTCGACGGCGAGCTCTAAGGTATTCACCGCACAATAAAGAAATGTAACATTAATTTGGTCGAATTTTATGTTGTTTACATTAATTAGTATTTTGTTAACATTAATGCTATCTACAGACACACGAATTTGGTACGGAGCGTACAGCGAACCATATCCGGAGACCAAATTCGGTGTCGCTACACACGCTCGAATTTGGTACGGTGCAGTGAAGCGAAACGCTCGACACTCGTGTGTTCGATTTTATGCTCTATTACATTAGCACAGAGTTCTATTTACAGTGCGGTTTTTAAACGAAGACGATGATTCCCGCAATTCATTGATAACGGGTAGTGATACCAACACTTTAAAAAATATTTCTCCCCAAATTTTATAATAATAATAATAATAATAATAAACATTTATTTCAGACTGAGTCCATATTTTGTTAGTAATTACAGTTTATTAAGCTTAAAAATCTATGTTAGTAGGTGAAAAACGATAAATACAGCTTAATTTAAATATCTATTGGGCCTGTTTGCGGCACTAGACACATGTGCATGTATATGTATCCAATGGCGCAAAATTGGACACTCAAATTTATCACTTATAACTGTAAGAATGGTGTTGGTGCTCGTGCGGACTCGGCTCATCAATGAAGCAACTCTCTTTCTTATGACGGCTTGAAAGCCATCAGTATGAGTTTGCGCAAACATATGTGATGCGCTACAGAATCGCGGGAGCCCCAACATCACTCTTAGTGCATTATTATATTGGACTCGGAGAGCGTTGTAAGCCCGCTGCGTATAGTTGACCCACAGATTGCACGTGTACATAGTTTGGCAAAATGCTTTGAAAAGAGTTATTTTTACTTCCGTACTACACCGCGCAAATCTGCGAGCCAACATGTTGCATCGGACTGCCATCGCCCTCCGCTCCCTTTCGATGTCACTGTCGTCTTTTAGGTCCTCAGTTACCACATGACCGAGGTACTTGAAAGACGATACCCTTGTAAGAGCCACCCTATTCAGCGTTACAGTCGGTACCGAGTCTAGGTTACATCCCTTTGATTTAAAAATTACCATATGACTTTTCTGGACGTTGTAGACAAGGCCGTGCGACTCCACATAAGCCTCACATACACTAATCAGTCTCCGGAGAGCAGAGATTGATGGACTTAGTAACACCATATCGTCCGCGTAGCTTATGCTATTAACAAAGTGACCGTCTAGTGAGCACCCAACTTGTGTTTTGCTAAGTTCATCAATCAATTCATTCACATAGAAATTGAATAGAGTAGGCGAGGACAGTCCACCTTGTCTCACACCACACTCTAACCTATACTCGGTCGACAAATGTCCAAGCCATCTGACCTGGTTTATCTGGTGTCCATACCAATATTTGAATATATTTATTGTATCAGACGGCACACCACACTTGCCCATCTTTGACCATAGAACATTGTATCTTACCAGATCAAATGCCTTCGACAAGTCTAGGAAGGCACCATACACACATGTTTTTCGGTCAGTGTAGTACTTGATGATATGCTTGAGAGACAAAATCGCGCACTCTGTGGATAACTTCGGCCTAAAGCCAAACTGCGCGTCGTGCAATACGAGTAAATTTTTAAGTTGTCTCTCAAGCAAACCATCCAGCACCTTGGCCGTGATCGTAGCAAGTGAGATCGGCCGATAGTTAGCTTTCTTCGATATATCTCCAGTCTTGTTTTTTACCACAGGTACCACAATAGTTCTCATAAGATCTTTAGGCAGATAGGAATGTCTTTTACAGATTGTAAATAACATTCCTAGAAGCCTAGGTAGATGAGGGCCCGCGTGCAAGAAATGTTCAATGCTGAGACCGTCGTGTCCCGGTGATTTTCCTCTGGTCATTTGTTTAATGATTGATAAAACGTCTTTACCAGTAACTCGCTCATAACTGCCAGCCACGACTGCCTCAGCATGAACAATTTCATTTCACTGTAGCGTTACATCTCTGACAAAAAAGTGAGCCCTAAACATATTAGCTATTTCGTTAGGTTCACTAATACCGTCGACACTCACCGGGACCCTAGACTTAGGAGTCATCTTTTTCGTTTGCTGCCAAAATCCTCGAAAGTCCTTATTTTTGTGTTTTGAGACTATATTATTCATTTTAATCAATTCTCGATTATTTTCACAGTGTTTTAATTTTTTCTTAAATATTAATCTAGACTCGCGCATATCCGTATAAATATTACCAATTCGCGGCCGACCACACCGAACCCAGTTCAAAAATTTTTGTCTAGCATCACGGTGAGCGCTCCTGACGTATTTGTTCCATCCCACAATGTGACGTCTCTTCCTACTACTACAGCCTTTACCCCTATAACTGTGTTTAGCGGCATCTTGTAGAGTGTTTATAATTTTAAAATATAGATTATCAATGAGAACTAAATGTTCTTCACCTTTGTTGTCACATGCCGCATCACAACATGGGCCTAATTTATGAGGAAAGTCAATTTCTCTTAGTTTTTCGTTACAAATTTTAGTATATAACTCTATTTGACTTTTCTCTCTATGGCCCCATATGATTTTGTTAATAGACGCACACGGCAACTGAAGTGTTGGCTCTACTGTATAAATGTTACACTGAACTTCTAGTGGATAATGATCTGACCAGTAAACATCGTATCGTACCTTAATTGAGACCACCGTCCGTCGCGCAGACTCGGTGATTAAGCAGTGATCCAACCACCTTCTGCTGCCGTGTGCTTCACTAACAAAAGTAAACGTATCCTTATCCAACATACTAATGTCAACACAACACCATTTCTGCTCATTACAAAAATTTAACAATTCAGTTCCAAAGGTTTCTCCCGGATGAGCATTAAAGTCCCCTAAAATATACACAGATTCTACATTACAGTTTTCAATTATTGCTACAATCTCACTAAGACACTGTACATACTCTAATAAATTTTCCGAGCAATCCGTTGGCATGTACACACTAAACACAAGAAATTCTCGGTCTGCAGTAGATATTTTAATTGCGGCAATTCTATCACTCTCACATTTTATTACAGAAACACACCTAAACTTCTTTTTATTCCACAGCAGGGCCACACCGCCGTACGGTCGTCCGCGCAATATACCCTGCGAGGTGTCAACAGCTGATTTCCCGTAGTAGCTAAACTGTGTATTCACTCGACTCAGTTCCGATATTTCATGAGGCAGCAGCCAGGTTTCTTGTAACGCAATAATATCCACTGTTTGACTTAGATTTTTCACACATTCCAAAGATCTTTTAATATTCTTGCAGTTAAAAGTTATGAGTGATGTATTATTATTATTATCCATTTTTAACTAAGTCGTGTACTTTATTAGCTATATCTTTTTCGACTTTCCTATTACGAAATTCAACAAATCTACGAAAAGATATACCATCAGGCCAAATGTTTGAGTCCATAAACACGCTAAGCTTATGTTTAGGCACGAAAATTTTATATGAATGATAATCTCTGGGCTGCTTTGTTTTAATCTTAAAGAGTGAAACGTTAACTTTTGTTTTATTTTCTATGTATGAGATAATGTCTTCCTCCCGAGTTTCTTTATGTACATTATTTATAAATAACGGCACCGAAATATCAGCGGCTCTAAATTTTTCTGACTCCGTACAGGTACCTTTTTCTCCAGCAAAGCGATTTAAATATCTTTCTTTCTTTTTACGCACAGTTATCCATTCACCTTTCTTCTCACAATCCTTCCATTCTCCTTGACTTGCCATTTCAGCCATAGTAATATTGCGCTTAAGTTCACCCGGCGAAAGTGTGTTCAATTCCCTACGCAATAGGTTTGATTTTCCCTTACCAGTAGAACTGGTTTTATCTATCCACACATTCAGCTGTGAGGCCCTAGGCATGATCGCGGTTTCAGTCGGCGAAACCGGCGATTCTGCCTCCACGTGTATTTTTTCATTTCTCGACACGACGTCGTCGCTAGCGCATCGAGTCGGGGAAGAAAGCAGGACAGGTAACATAACTTGCGGAGAGTGCGAGCGGGACGCACTTGCCTGCGCTTGTGCAGCTAGTTGCGAGGTACTTTTGTCATCCAAGGTCGTTAGTAAATCATAATCCTTAGAATTTGTAACTTCCGGGTGTATTTGAACAATTCCTATAGGGCCACTATCACAGTTTAAACTATGTGGTTTGTTACACCCACCTCTCACTTTATTTATCCAATTATTACTACTGCACTCAATATTATTCATTATAGATGCCTGCTTTAAGTTTAATACTTCATTCTGTAACTGTCTAAATTTATCTTCAGATACATATTTACTCCTAATTTCGTTCAACTCATTTCGCAGAATAATTATGTCTTTTAACAGCCTCGTTACATCGATATGGTCAAAAGTCACTGGGGGTAGCTTTTGTAAGTCACGAGACACGAAGATCGGCACATCTTCTGGGTCTGTTGCTTTGATGAGTGCAATAATATCCTCTAGTTCACGATGCATTTTACCATCCCTCTTACGTGTAATCTTTCTTTTCGACGTCTTGACAGAGCCAAAAAGCAGGTTTTTAGCTGTATTAATATCTTCCGACTTAAAAGCCGTTGAACAAAGTCGTATGATACTTTCCTCATCCATTATATCACATTTATTTTGTATAAAAGACAGGACTTCGTTTATCACAATATTACAACTCGCGCACTTAACCACACCTGAGGTCGACGACCCTCCGGCATTAGCCATTTTGCACACACGTTCGTCCACTAGGGGCGCGCGCGCAGACTGACGCGCGATTTTACCCCTGATTACTTATACTATTGACAGGTCTAAGAGATAATAAGCTAGAAAGAAAGGTTATGTGTTTAACATAAAGACTAACGCGTGAATAACATAAAACTAACTTGTCTTAATCTGATTTCACTCCCAATACATGTTCATATACCTGGCTATATACACACATTAAAATAATTTTTATTATTACATAAAAATTGATTCATAAAGAGTAAACTCTAATCATCCTGTCCCCTAGTAAACCCCCGTACATATTTTCCCTAATTTTGGGGGGTATATCCCTAAGTTGACAACACTAATACCGTTGTACGGCCTAACCACCGGACTGCTCTACACACGCACGGATATGGTACGGAGCGAACCAGATCCGATGCGGACAAAGGTGAACTCTTCGCCTTCTTCTTATGTTCGCCGGACTACCCTACACACGCTCGGATCTGGTACGGAGCGTACCAGATCCGCTGTACGCTCCGTACCAAATTCGTGTGTCTGTAGACACCATTATAGGTACATTGAATCAAGACGGGGTATAAGGCTGGGACAATATTATGTTCCGGAATCCGGTGGGACCGTGAAAATTTAGAGCACTGAAAATAGAACTCTACGCTTATACAATAGATTTGAAAATCGAAGTGTGGAGTATCAAGCTGTCATGCATGACATTGAAATTCGACTAGATACTTGTGTGTTTGATTTTCAACTCTATTGTATTAGCGCAGAGTTCTTTTTTCAATGCTCTGTATTTTCCCCGGCCTACCAGAATCCGGACAAAACAGACCCAGGCTATTGTCCTATATAGCGTCCTAAGGTATGTACTCCGTTCGTACAGGTAAGGTAAGTACACTATGAGCTATGGTCAACCCAAGGTAAATGGAATTTCTCAAGAATAGTTGTAAAGTGATTCTAATACGGAAATAGCGGCGCTTTTCGAAGCATAGAGAAATAGTAAATACTTATTGTGTAGGTATATTGTTTGCATAATTTTATCGGCCTGTCCCTGATACAGCTGTAGATAAACAACTGGTGTAAACGGTCAAACATTGTTACACACATTACAAGTACTTACGTCACGTAAAACTGATTAGAAAATTACAATTTGCAAGTCAGAATCAAGTTTGTTATAAGTAATAACTAGTAGCTCACGGGCAGGATTCACAAATCATCCGGGCACGGATGCTTCGGTGCGTACCTGTGTAAGATTGCCAGGAGAGAGCCTACACCAACCTGCCACGAATGTGGCGCTGCGGAGGACACGGCCCAGCCCACCCTAGAGGTGTGCGACCGATCGGCCGTGCAGCGCCACGATCTCGTGGCAGTGCTTGGGCGGGACCTCTCGCTCTCGAGTGTAGTGCGCTGCATGATCGAGAGCGATGAGGCCTGGCAGGCGGTGGTCTCTTTCTGCGAATCCGTCATTTCGCAGAAAGAGGCCGCGGAGCGGAACAGAGAGATAGATCCATCCTCTGTTCCGCTCCGCCGGCGTAGGACGGGAGTGCGGAGGCGTCGCTACCTCCTCCTGCCGTAGAGGATGAAAACCTCGCCGGATTAACCACTCCCGACGTTGAGGAGGGCGCTTTAGGTTGTCGGAGTGTTCCCTATTCTAGTTGGAAGTCCGGTCCCTCAGCTCTCAGGAGGGAGACCGGCCGGTCGTGGGGAGTGTCGTGTGTTAGACAGATCTGGGACACTCCCTTTCATTTATAGCGGCTGATGGCAATCCGCAGACTGTGTGGTTTTAGTGGGTAAACCGGCGACAGAGCCGGAAGTAATAATCCGTTGCGTAGATTTAAAGATCTAAACATACAATATACATACTACATAGGGACAGACAGATAAAGTGACTTGCTTATACTATGCAGTGATTAACCATTTAATTTGATATTCCATTAAAACTGACCAACCACTCCTATGGATATTCCATAAGAACTGTAGGACAAAATAGTCTTGAGCCTCTTATAAATAGATTTTTGCATTTCGATGCATTCGATGCAGGAACGCGAGCACCGACTCGCGAGTGCCGCCGATTTAAATCCCTACATTTGAAATTACATGCTGTAAAGGGCCATATTGATCTATATTAGAGGCACAATAGTGTTTATATTCTCTTTGGGCACAATGTATTTAAGGTACTAAAAGCGATGTTCAAGAAATGTATGAGGCCTGGGCCAGCCCTACGTACAGTATATGTAAATATAGCTACATAATATAGTAACCGTTTCCTATTCTTTATTTTGTTTAATTTCACTTCGTTTCCATGTACATTTAAATTACCTTCTTCAAGGAGAGCAACACAAAGTAAAATAAAACATGGCGGATCAGATCAAAATTAACTAAATAATGTCATTTTGTCAATGACATGACTTTTGACAAAGAAAGACGTATGGCATTCAAGACGTCGTCTCTTCGTAAAACTGTCTACTACGTCAAAAGTCAAGTCAAAACAACTGTCATGGCCGCCCTAAAAATAGTGTTCTCGCAATAAAAAACTCTTCAAATAATCATTTTTGTATGCATGTACCCTTCTTCAAATTAATTTTTTCGTATTTTTATGATATTCCCATATTTTTTTTCCTATTTACCTATGTAGTGTACATAGAACTGGCCCAAAATCAAACATGTCTTTTGATAAGGATTAATGCTGTATTGCTTAAAATCGTAAATAAGCTTTTAAATTTAAATTAAAATAAAGGGTAAAAAAATGGTTATTGTGGGTTATCCCATGATATGACCATGGAGATAGACATATGTCCTTGTAGGATTTTTTAAGATGAACAAAACTGTAGAACATTGTTTTGATCTATCTCGTAGGGTTCAAGCCAGCGTTTGCAATGTAAGCGCAAAAAAATGTGTTTATTGAGGACATTAGAAACCTCTAAAATTATATGTGTACCTCTACAAAATTTTGCATATTATATGTAACCTAAAAACATTCCCGTTGAATCACTCTATTTGTTTAAAAAAACCGCATCAAAATCCGTTGCGTAGTTTTAAAGTTTTAAGCATACATAGGGACAGACAAAAAAGGGACTTTGTTTTATACTATGTAATGATAATGATTCGCGTTATGAAGACATTAAGCCCTTGTTCTCACGAGCGTTTTAAGGGATCGCGACAGAAAAAACAGCACTGTAAATAGGACTGTGCGCTAATACAATAGAGATGAAAATCGTGTAGAGTTGTCAAATCTGACATTTGATACTTCGATATTCAAGCTTTATTGTATTATCGCAGTTCTATTGACAGTGCTGTTTTTCTGTCGCAATCGCAACTCGCGATCATTAAAATCACTAGCGGGAAAGAGGGCAGAACTGTATAGCAATGAATACCTACCTATAATCTATATCCTAGCGGGCTTCCGCAGTTTGCACTCCGCAGACGAAAGGGGTCATACTTAGTACCTACCTACAGTATAGGTACTAGGTAAGACCCCCGGAGTGGAGCATACTAGTAGTATGTATAGGTCCTATACATACTACAAGCACATCTACAAGTATGCTCCATAGACCATGTGCATAAGTCACAACCCTGTTTAATATTCCGTAGTCACAACTGATACCGAGTGATTAATAAATCATTGCCATTTACGTTGTTATGACTGGATTACAGGAACCGATATCGAAAGATAATTTTTAGATAAAATACCTACTTATATTTAAAAGATTTGTATCTCTATATATCTGTTATTCTCTATTTGTTCCTCACATTATGTGGTCCGTGGTCTAGTGATTCGAGCATTGGCTCTCGACTCGGAGGTCGTGGGTTCGATTCCCACAAGGGAACAACAAAAAATGTTGTTTCCAAGTTTGGTTAGGACAATGCAGGCTGATCACCTGATTGTCTGACAAGAAAGATGATCCATGCGTCGGATGGGCATGTAAAAAGTCGGTCCTGCGCCTGATCTCTCGCCAGTCGTGTCGGTCATCCGTCCCACTGGGTTACGAGAGTAAAAGGAAGAGAGAGTGCTCTTGTGTACTGCGCACACACTTGGGCACTATAAAATCACTCCTGCGTAACTGGCCTGGTTTCAATGAAACCGGCCACCGTCACCGAGATCGGTGTGGGAGTTATTAATAGCATTTGTTCTTGATTCATCTATAACATCTATGGTCTAGGGCTCTAGGCATGAAACAATTTGACTTGATTATAAGATTAGGCTATCGGGGTTCACAATTTAATTATCAACACACCACACATTTTGTCTAAGATATTATAGAGTTTGTGAAGTTAGGCCTTGTTAGGTAAGATTCAAGGCGAGTAGAGACAGAAGCTTGGCTAGATGAGATCTGAGAACTTTTGGACAGTGTGAGTCATTTTACATTTGCTCTCTTCTTAGCATCATTTAACATGACAATGTTTTTTGTGGGATTTCAATTCTTTTTGTAAGTTGCTTCTGACCATGGAGCATAGAGAACAGGAGACCGAATACCGATCGCTACGTGTTGAAGCATTGTCTGCCTGTCCCTGAAAATTTGTAGAATTTATTAGTTCATTTTTCAGCCACCAGCCGCGCTGCCGTCGGTAAGTAGTATCTGCGAAGTTAGCTGTTTATGAGTACAAGTAGATGAAGTTAGTTGATTAATGTACAAATTTTCTTCGCGGCATTGGTCATTGGTGGCCCGCTTTTATTGAGACAACTTATCGCAACCTCACTTATTTTGTCCATATTTCTGGGACACTATTTTTAGAGCGATCGTTCTCCTGTTCTGAGTTCTCTATGCTTCATGCTTCTGACAATATTTTTTACTAATTGAAGTGATTTAGAATTGAGAGAATTTATTTTCGCATATTGAAGGATTGTCAATTTTTAGAGCTATACCTATGCGAAAGTCTCTAAACATAAGTTAGCAGAGTTCAAAAAATCAACTACTCGTAATCTTTCGAGAAAAGGTGAGCCAAGACGAGCCAAGCGAAGCGCAAGGGCGCAACCTCACTTATTTTGTCCATATTTCTGGGACACTATTTTTTACAGCGATCGTTCTCTTGTTCTGAGTTCTCTATGCTCCATGCTTCTGACAATATTTTTTACTAATTGAATTGATTTAGAATTGAGAGAATTTATTTTTGCATATTGAAGGATTGTCAATTTTTAGACCTATACCTATGCGAAAGTCTCTAAACATAAGTTAGCAGAGTTCAAAAAATTAACTACTCGTAATCGTTTCGAGAAAAGGTGAGCCAAGACGAGCCAAGCGAAGCGAAGGCGGTGCGGTGGCACGGGCCACGGCAACGGCTGTGCCCCCAGATATACAATACTGACGAGTAAAACGCATATTTATGACATGAATTTTTCAGTTGCTGTTACCAACCCTCGTGCTGTGTTATGGAGTAATTTGGATCCGGCTCGCAGCTTTTGAAGTGCCTCTGTGGCTTGGCCTGGCAACTCCGACGTTATTTCTAGTCGTTAACGGATTGACACGTAAGTGAATTGCGAATATATTAGATAATTAAAAATATGTATTAGAAGTTTAAGTTTCCATTTTTACTATAATATATATAATTTTGAAAAGAGCTCCGTAGCCTAGTGGGTAGACCGTTTGGTTCGCACTCGAGAGAGTGCAGGTTCGAATCCCAGGTTGTGGCGTGTACTAATGAGACTTTTTCAGATCTCAAGTACATTATACGGACGCTCTAACGGTGAAGGAAAACATCGTGAGGAAACCCGCACATAGTTGGCCCCAGATGAATTGACTAGTTCATTCCTCTGGACTAGGCTGACTATGTTGTGAGAATGCCGTATGTGCTTGGGCAACCATACGACATTTAAAAAGCAACTGTCCCAGGCACTACAGTATTTCAAGAGTGGTTACTTCGCTCGAAGAATACTGTATAAATCATCCATTAACGGATGCAAAGGCCTAAGATAATTTGAATTGTATACAATTACATACATAGGTAAGTACCTACTACTTCCCGTCCCATAGTACCTACTTTCTTGTTGACGACGATGACTCAAGCAGATATTAAAATATGGTTAAAAATACTTTGAATTAACTTAGGGATGCCAACCCCAAATAAAAAAAAACAGAACCAGGACAACAGGTTTGTTGACTAAAAAATATTTTTCGTATATTCAATGATAGATAACATGATAATAAACAATTTAAAACCCAAATCATAAAAGGTAACGAATATACAAACAATTTTAAATTTACAATAAGAAAGAGCACGCAATTTTTTTTGTGTTGGATAGTCCATTTATCGAGGAAGGCTTTAGCTTTAGGCTATATATAACATCATGCTAAGCTCAATACGAGCGGAGCACCAATCAAGAATGTTTCAAAATCGTTTTTTTTTCTTTTGAGAGCTTTCTTTTGCACGATCACACATTTTGAAGTGGTCTCTAGTGCTCCATATCATCATTGTCATAATATATTTAATATAGGTACATAAACATGAAGCACAATTTTGTTAAACTTAAAAAAAAATGAAACGGAGGAGAGTAAGATTTGTGACAGTTACAGTTTGTGGATATCTATCTATATATAAAACCCTTAGGGTATATATAAAACCTAACTTAGGGTTAACGAGCGTTCCGTAACTATAATAAACACGTATTAGGTTTTTCTTTCAAATTACTTCAAAAGTTACTGTATGATATCTATCTGCACGAAAAATTGAAAATTTCTAAGTATCATACTTGTTAACCACTTTGGAGGCCGATTACTCAAAAATGGTTGACTTTCTAAAAAAGTTATGTATTTAATGCCTTTATTTTAAAATACCCTTTCACATTAAATTTACATCCAATAGCTTAAAGGCTTAAAAATATGAATTACGGTCTTACCTATTACGAATTTCGATTACTAGGCGACAACTAATTTAATATAATGTATCTATCTACATTACGGCCGAATATAGGAAGGATATTAAATTAAGTGACGCCCAACTTCCCAAGTCTCATGATGTCCTTGTCATTTCAAAGTGAATAATATCGTAGGTAACGGTTAGGCACGAGTAATGGGCACGAGTATATTATTATGAAGTAAATCACAAATAAAAAAAAAAACAAAAATATGTGTTTTCTATTTACTGTTTAGTAAGCCTACTTTTCAATGATGGTCTTGTTGTTTACAGAATGCTGGTTTCGGGAGGCAGCGGATTCGTGGGGTGGATCTCTGGGATATAGGGTTATGGCAGCGATCGGTGTTGTGGTGGTAGTTGTTAGTCTGTTGCTGTGTATCATCCTACCGTTCAACATCCAACCAATAGTATACGGTGTCTTGGGTGGTAATATATTATGGTCACCTATTTAATAGTTTCCGTTATTTAAACCTTTTAAATGAAAAACTAAATTTATAATTGCGGTAAAACAAAATATTAAACGATACTTGAATTTTTCAGGTTTGGGTTCCTCCCTCACTTCAGCGCAAATTGATGCTGTTATATATGAATCGTACGATACAAGACTCGGAATTGTGCGTGGTGTATGTTTCACTGGTCAAGCGATTGGACTGTCTCTGTTCCCACACTTGCTATCCTTACTAATAAACGTGTATGGATATTCTGCAACGTTGCTACTTCTAGGAGGCATTATGCTGCAAGCGCTACCAGCTATAATATTACTTAAAGTCGACGAAACGAAAAATTCAGCTTATTTATCAAGGTATAAGGAATTATCACAAACATTTATGGCCTTTAGAAATGAGGGCATGGAAAGCAATATATTCACTACAGAAGTACAATTGCATAGTTTGAGTAAGAAATGCTGGAAAAGTCCTTCAGATGATAATTTACATAGAGAAGGGGAATACGATTTTGACGATGGTGATATAATCGAAACAATAACACCACCACCTAGTCCTGAAGAAAAGAGGAGAAATATATTTGGGGTCGAAATTTTGCCTGAAATACCAGAAGAGACTGAAGAGAGTGATAACGACGAGCATAATGTAAGCAACACACATAACACCAAAAGTAAAAAACGCCTTAGTTTTGCAATAAAAAGACTGAGCAATTTAGGTGATAATCTCGATGAATGTATAGGGAACCAAGTAAGAAGAGATTCTCAAAGTGATCGTGACACAAATGATACAAAGGAATATTCAGAAGTTGAGGTTACTTACGAGACTATATCCCCTGTAACAGACGTCCGGACAGAAAAAATATTTAATTCCTTTAGCTTCAGGTGTCAGTCAGCTTACACAAGTTTTAGGAGAAAATTATGGATACCATCATATAAAATTTATAGAATAAAAAGAAGAACATTGTACGTGTTGTACTATTTGAATGACACATTCTTAAAGCCATTGAAGAGATCGTTATCCATTGGATCTTTTTATCCAGCACTTTTATTGAGTTTCTCAAAACTAAGTTTAATAGCAATATCTATTGCCTCACTGCCACTTATAGCAATGAAGATAAAACAAACTTTATCCAATTTTGAAGTTAATTTCTTGATGTCTTTGCATGGATTCACGTGGATATGCTTTTTGCTATGTACGCCGTGGCTGGTTTATATACCAAAAAGAAACTTTAAATACGTAACAGTTTCCGGACTTGTAATATCAACATGCGCTTGTTTTGGTAAGTAAAGAGAACATACCATTATGTTTATTAATAAATTTACTTAAGTCCGAATTATTTTATTTTAAAATAAATAAAATCGAAATATGTATTTATTAAAATCATTAAATAAGATCTTAATGTTTTCAGTGCTGTCGAAAGCTGATACTCACGATACCTTTTCCATTGGCTGCGTTATAGCTGGCTTTGGGTTCGGAGCTATTATGTCCTCTTGGGAAACTGCTGCACAAGAGTATGTTGGTGCTCACAAATGGTCTAAAGTCCACAGCACATTAGAGACAATGTCTGCTGTTTTACTTGGCTTGCTTACTACTGGACTTTCATTTATAGCAGAAAGAGATGACGGACTTCAGTTTGCTATGTATATCCTCGGACTTATAATGAGTGTTATTTCATTTGTTTGGATAGTCATAGCAGCAATATCACTTTACACTGCAAAAGTAAGAAATATAAATTTAAAATTTAATCGGCGCGGTCCTATATAAGATCTAAAACCACTTTTGCCAATTTTGTGTACAAACCAGACAAGTAATGAGAAAAAGCTAGAGTTATTTAATGGATGGCTTTTAATGACTACTATTTATATCGATATGTAAAATGTATGTAAATTAGTTAATATTGTGATATTAAATTATTTCCTAATTTTTAAACAATTTATTTACAATGTTAATAAGTCCGATCTGTTTCTATAACTAACATATCCTTTTATTTGTTATGGAAGCAGTAGTACATAATTGAATATCTTTTAAATAGTTATTTGATAATAAATAATAATTACAAATTTCTCGTGAAATGGTAGTAAGCCTCTTTTTAATATTATTATATATCTATGGTAAAATGGTAGTAAGACTTTTGATGTTAAAAACTTAAAATAAAAACTGAAAGTCCAAAAATTTTACCTGCAAAGACGAAACTAAATCTAATAAGATATAAATTTAAAAAGACGAAGTTTATTTTGTACTGGGGAAAGTGGAAACTACTGAATTATTAAACAGTAGATCATAATATTTACATAATTTTATAGTTTGCAGAGAAGGAAGACGTTATATTTTCTAATGACGATCTGTCATGACATTAATAGTCATAATAATAATTATTATAATATGATCCCGTTTTCAAAAAAGTGGCAACCTGGGGGTCTACAAAGGCCACTTTAGGCGAACATCAGATGAATCATAATATTATGATTATGCAATTCTATGTGCGCCATTTTACGCAATTCTATTGAAAACTGTCAAAATTGATTTTTCAACTGTCAAAATATATGAAACAAAATAAGAAACACCTAAAGTGGCCTTTTTAGACCCCTTGAAGATGGGATCCATGAGGAATCGAGGGAACTCTTGGAAATTTATATGGACACATATGGTGATTTTAACTTTTTCTGAAGTAGTCCAAGCATATATGCTACCAAAAAGTAAGATTTGGCTCCAAGGTATACCCTGGATCCATAAGTACAGAACATAACTCTTGACTCCTTATAGATACATATTTGGGAATTTCGGTATTGTTCAAAGAAGTGCAAGCATAATATGCCACTATGTAACTTACATTTATCATCATCATCATCATCTTATTTACAATACCTAATTGAAGCTTGGCGCGTATTCAATAATTAAACATTCGATCGTTCATTTTAAACGTTCTTAATATGTGTTAATAACAATTTATCAAATATCACTAAAAAGGGTAAAATTATTATTTTTAAACAAAAAATAAAAATATACAAAAAGTCTGAAATAAAACTTATTTTCTAAGTCCCCTTTTAAATTTGGCTAAAATTTTAACTATTTCTCTACTCAATCTTCTTAATTTTGAATTCAGTACGGTGAGGTGAAACTTATAACATCCGTTTTTTGTCTCAGGGGTTAAAATTATGTTACTATGTTCTCATAACATACCTTTGTATCTCTACTTGAGGCAAGAATATCGCAGGAAATAGGGTGTCAACTGTATTTGTTTAACTCTGATCTAATCAGTATGTATGACTCGTGTTTACACTGGCATTTCTCTCGTACGCCTCTTTAGTACTATCTGTCTTAAACAGCAGCCTGTTTATTCGAAACGAGAACACGAAACGCTTACAATATTACGAAAACGAACGATAAAATTGAGATGTGGCCATGGTTTTTGGAAACAAGTATGTTAAATTCTTCCTCGTTTTGGTAAGTATCAGTGTTAGTAATATGGTTTTTGAGTAACATAATATATTGTTTTAAGTGCATAAGAATATTAATAAAATACTTGATTATTTCAGCTACAATGCTATACTTCAATGGAGTATGGACTCAACATTGATTGCAATGGAAAAGCTTTTCACTGTGTAAATGCAACACATTTTAAGATATGTGTGGATCTTGGAGGCGGTGTTTCAAAAACAGTGGACGATTTTTTACTTCCCTGTCCAGACAATACCTTTTGTATGCCAACGAACTATTATGAATGCGAGTATCACGAAATAACGACTTCTACGACGACATCTACGACGACGATTGCAAGTGAATTCAGTGCGATTACAAGTGATTTAAGTAAGGTATCCGTAATACCATTGCTTTCGGCTGAAAAGAAACCAGAAGCTACTACTGTGCAAGATGATGCAGAATATAAAGTTTCTTCAACACAAGAAATATTGATGGCGCCTTCAACAGTCTCGATTTTAGAAATAATTGAAAACACTTCGAATAAACCAGCTTTTAAGAATGTAAAAGACGAAAAATTAACAAGTGCAACTTTATTAGAGCCTAACCCAACAGAGAACTTTAATGACAAATCATTAGATTTTAATAATTTAATAAAACATTTGGAGAATAGAACTGAAAATTTTGTGATAAATAATAAAACTAAATACTCCAGTGTAATAAGTGAAGTTCCGAATAAAATTAGTGATAAAAACGTGACGTTAAATGAGTCAACTAAAGGTGGTAGTGTGAATAACATCGAAAATATTGATAGCACAAAATTGACGGAGCAAGAAATTATATTGAATGAAACTAAAACTACCGAAAAAAATGTAACTTCTGATGATCTTGAGAATGTTTTCAATACAGATAGCATTAGTGTTGAGATTAAAATGAACAATGAAACCAGTGAAAAGAATATAAAAAACACGTCTTTAAATGTGTCAAATAATACTGATAGTGAAATTGACATTAACAACGTTACTGAAACTACTTCATTAGATCCAACTTTATCAATTAGTTACTCTGCATCTGTAGAAAAATCTATCAAGGAAAACTCAACAGAATCGAATACTTCTAGTGTGATAAACACAGTGCTAAATAAAACCAGTGATAAAAACGGAATAGAAAAAAATATTGGCCCAAGATTCAATCCTATATCGATAGCAAAAAATAATGATTCTTATAACATGCAAAACATTGCAAATACACAATTAAATATAAATGGCAGTGAAACGCTGGTCTCAACAACTGTTACTTTCAATAAAGCATTCGAAAAAAATTATATAACAAATATTGTAGTTACGACGACGCCAACTAATAAAAATAATTTGCAAGTGGCTACTGATAATAACATAGATGACGTGGCATTATTAGAGAATTTCATAAACGCAAGTACATACCCAAATATTATTGTCAATGACAGTAATTTATCGTTTGAAGATGAAAAACAGACGATAGTGTCCAATGATTCTGTTATTCATAAACTTTCAAAAGGACTAGAATTTGAGAAAGAAAGTACTGTGAATATTACTGTCAATTTACCAACTTTTTTCGAAGGTAGTAACCTAAATTCTTCTCTAACCCTTAATTCTACGGAGAGTCCCGAGGTCATTACAACAACAATCAATGTAGCAGAATTAAGGGATGAAATGAAAATCGAAACAAATAATGCAAGTAAGTTTACTAATTTGAATATTTTTTCTGTGTCGCTAAATGAAGCAGAAAAAAATAGTAGCACAACTGAGGTAAGAAATGTCACTTTTACAACAAACAAATCCAGTTATAAAAATCAAAATAATAATGTTAATACATATCCCGAAGATAATGATAAATTTTCTGAAGATAGTTCTATTTTAAATAGCACTACTCAACAACCAGAAATAAAGTCGCCTTATGTAAAATCTGAAAATTTAAGTGAAAACTATATTAAAATCTTACACAATAGTAATACACCTAATATCTTAGAACTATTGACAACAACTGAATATAATGAAGTGGTAAAAACAAATACAAATAATTTAAACGTTGAAGATTTTAAAGATGACCTACTAAAAATGTTAATACAGGCAGAAACAATTAAATATAAAGATAAAAACGAAACAAATGACAATGTAACAGACTTTACAGAGAAAGACAGAATAATTAATAGCAACGTGCTTCCTGATTTTATAAACGCCTCTATGTCAATGTCCAATGATTCTATTATTCATAAACGTTCAAAAGGACAAGAATTTGAAAAAGAAAGTACTGTTAATATTACTGTCAATTTACCAACTTTTTTCGAAGGTGGTAACCCAAATTCTTCTCTATCCTTTAATTCTACGGAGAGTCCCGAGGTTATTATAACACCTATCAATGTAGCAGAATTGAGAGATGAAATGAAAATCGAAACAAATAATGCAAGTAAGTTTACTAATTTGAATAAATTTTCTGTGTCGCTAAATGAAGCAGAAAAAAATAGTAGCACAACTGAGGTAAGAAATGTCACTTTTACAACAGACAAATCCAGTTATATAAATCAAAATAACAATATTAATACATATCCCAAAGATAATGTTAAATTTTCGGGAGATAGTTCTATTTTCGATTACACTACTCAACAACCAGAAATAAAGACGCCTAATGTAAAATCTGAAAATTTAAATGAAAACTATATTAAAATCTTACACAATAGTAATACACCTAATATCTTACAACTCCTGACAACAACTGAATATAATGAAGTGGTAAAAACAAATACAAATAATTTCAACGTTGAAGATTTTAGAGACGACCTACAAAAAGCGCTAATACAGACAGAAACAATTAAATATAATCATAAAAACGAAACAAATGACAATGTGACATACTTTACAGAGAAAGACAGAATAAGTAATAGCAACGTGCTTCCTGATTTTAAAAACACCTCTATGTCAGTGTCAAATTTTGAAAATAACATAATCGACGCATCAACAAATAAAGTCATAAAAAAAGCCTTTGATAATGAAAATGATAGTGATAATGTTATTACTATTACTACTTCAAAATTTTCTTATACTAATTCATTACACACAACAAATACCGACACAGTTGCAGACTTAAAAGATGAAGTGCTAATACCAAACCAGAAAAATAGTACAAGTTTTACCTTTTCATCAACAACTAAAAACTACGATAAGGATACCTTTCAAACTTCATATGTTGACTACAAGGATGCAAATATTATTAATACTTCTACCACCTATCACTCATCATTTGTACATACAACTAATGAAAGTTATAAAGTTGCAAAAACGAACGAGAATTATTCGCATGAAACTGATTTAAAAGCCGATTTAACAAGCTCCATAAATGACAAAAAACCACTTTCAGATTTGTTGTATGTTTCTAAAAACTATAATAATTCGAGTAATAGTGAATCTTTAAATATTACCACTACTTCTAGCATATTCCGTACTCCATCACTATTGGCCACAACTGAAAGATACGAAGCGACCAGCATTGCGTTAGATCATTTGTCTTTAACAGAACCAAGAGGTATGGTGAAACAAAATATAGATGGAAGCAGGTGGCTTGATAATTCTTCTTTAGTAGCTGTAAAAAATAATACAATCAACGCAACGAATTCCTTTAATAGTATATATTTTAAAATTGGTGATGACAGGAAAGATAATACTGCAGATTCAAATATTAACACAACTAACATTGCACGTAACACTTCATCGCTATTAATTACAACAACAGATTACGATGCGATTAGTACAACTACGGATAACTTGTATATGACAAACTTTAAAAATAAGATAAAACTACCGAATGTCACAAATACCTATTCTACAAAAGAAAATATTTTTTTTACGAATACCTCTAAAGTGAGTGAAATACAAAATAAGACGCCAATTTTTTATAATTTACAAGAACGTTTTAGTACAGAGACGATACCTAGTGTCTTAAAAAATACCTTAATCGAGTTACATGAAACTACAACCCAAGCGGGACAAAATTATTCTAGTGGAAACGATGGAGTATTAAATGGAATATTTTCTAGTATTCATATTGATAATGAAAGCAAGAATACTACAAATCCTGTCAACAATTTTCAAGAACATTTTAATAATATCTTTAACGTTACTTTGCTGCACTTTAATGAAACTCAAGCACAAAGACAACAAGATGAAGTTGATAAACAAAAAGTTATGATGAATTCCAGTGAAGTGAATAAGCATATACTTTACCCCATACATTTACTTTCACTTTCAAAAGGCAATTACAGTGAAGTGCATGATGACAATTTAGAGACCACAGAAGTAAAATTAAAACCCATACATTTGGATACAATAATAGAGCAAAATATAGTTCAGAACGCTAATCTCGATGATGTTTCTAATATACATGATTTTACCACAAGTACATTGATTAAAATAACGGAAGAATATAAGTCTAGTACACCTCTTGTTCCGAGATTAACTACAAATAACATAGGTTCATCTATAATATACATAAACAAAACAAGTAAGGCTAAAACTAATTCAAGTTATCCAAGCATGCCAATCCAAATACAGATATCAACGATAAGCAAGGAGTCGCAATTGAAACAAAAATTAAACACAACAGAATTTTTTCATTCTACGCTGCCAGTTATAGCGAAAAGCGAAAGAATAAACTTCACAGATAACGCAAACCTATATGGTCAAAAACATAATATAACAGCGAAAAACTATAATATATTGGAGAAAGACTTACCATTAAAAATAGCAAAAAAGGACGAAATAATTGATGCTATAGTTCATAATCAGAATAAAAATTATACTATCCCAAATAATGCTGAAGCATTATTTGAAGACCTATTGAGTACTTCAGATATGCCGACAACTAAAAATACGACATTAGCACCTTTGTTTGAAAACGATATAATTTCTAAAGAACCAATAAAAGCAACATATCAAGTTAGTATCCCTAAACTAAGCTCAGTATCAGACAAATCTAAACATAATAATTTAACTATCAATTTTATAAACAAATTAGTAACTGATTTTTACGCAAGAATTTCAGAGAGTAATTCAGATGTTAAGTTAAATATAAGTTCGCAAAATAATTACATGAACTCAGATACTCCGATGGATTTACAAATAACGAAACAAACACTACCCTCAAAATCAGACACCACATTAATAGATGCCACTAAATTCTCTTCAGATATTCTTGATACATTAGAATCAACAACTCCTTACGAATATACTACTGACGCTTATTCTCCAGAATCACAGTTAAGGAATATTTATAAATCAAGTGATTCTACATTAATTGATACGATTTCCGAAAACAAAGAGAGTTTACAACATAAATTAAGCGGGATAGCTCTTAACGATAAACCCAGTAACACCCAGTCAATTGAAATTAACACTGGAAATACTGTTAATAATTATTTGCTTACTCAAATTCCAGCTCCAGCCCTAATTTTAACTGACAAATCTCATAGTAGTTACGTCCATAATGTCACAGAAAACAACTTAATGACTTTACCCGACACTGACATTGCAATTCGATGGAAATATACTCTTAACTCGTCAACAACAACAGTAGATTCTAAATTTTATTCCTCCATTAAAAATATAAATAAACCTATAATTGATACAAAAAATAAAGAATTGAATCAACTTAAAGAATTGAAAACAATTACATCAAGTTTAGAATTAAAATCAAATACTAATCAAAATAAGACACAAAATACTGGTGTTAATTTAGATAATGCTTCGGTAACAAATTTCAGAAACCCTACAAACCCAACAAGCATCTTAGTAACTCCAAAAGATTTAAGTTTTGACTCACCTATACTCATAAAAGTAAAATCTACTACAGTAAAATCGACAATCAATTATTCAAATTCAGATAACACTAATGTGAAAAATACGCCCAGTGATCTTTTGGCAGCAAAATCATTTCACTCCATCCATTCTAAAAATTATATTCGAACCCAAAACGTGACCACTGATTTATCTAAAGATAGTGTAAAGGCTGATATCATAAAGGCAAACAAATGTTTCAATCAACCTAACGGAAAGTACGCAGACCAATATGACTGCAAGAAGTTCTATTTATGTTTAGGAGATGCAATGCCTGTTTTAGGAGAATGTCCTAATGGTACAGTTTTCAGTGAAAGTAAAAAACAATGCACTAAAAATTTGTCACAATGCTATAGAAACAATCAATTTACATGTCTTACACCCGGGAGATATTATGATTTGAGCATTAAAAATGTTTATTACATATGTGTGAAAAATAGAGGGAAGTTCATAAAATTCAAATATCAATGTAAAAATGGTTACAGTCTAAATGAAACTATCGTGAAATGTATAAAAGATTCTGATACTTCTGCACAAAATAATAGCGATTCTTCAAATACAAAAGAAGACAGTACAAGTGTTTCAGTAGAGTCATCGTCAAAGGCAACTGAAACATTAAACATTAAAAGTAGCAAGAAAGATACTGAATTTGAATGTAAGAAGGAAGGCAAGTTCCCACATCCTAAAAAGTGCAATCAATACTATCTGTGTACTAAAATTAAAAAATCGGTTTTCCGCCGAAAGCTAAAAGCTTGCGATTCTGGTGAAATCTTTGATAAGGAGAAAAAACAATGTGCAGATACTGATAGTCATGAATGCTAAAAAAGTTTACACAAAACTGCTTGCTATTTTTACTAATTAAAACATAATCCCCCTTACTAATAAGCGCTGTATAAGCTTTGAATAGTAATACAGTGTTTTGTTCCCGTCACACAAGTGACATTTTTAATGCGATTGAAGAAGACAAAATACTGTATACCCCTTACTAATAAACGCTGTATAAGCTTTGAATAGTTATACAGTGTTTTGTTCACGTCACACAAGTGACATTTTTAATTCGATAGAAGGAGACAAAACACTGTATAACTATTCAAAGCTTATACAGCGTTTATTAGTAAGAGGGTTAGAATTTAACTTATCTTGCATTATTTATGCTCCACGTTATAATAGTATGATTAAGTGACTTGCCTGTAAATAAAATAGTATTATTATTTATTAAACTAGTAAGTCGAAAAAGTTTGTTATCTTTAAACAATAAACTAATATTCCTTTATTTATGTTTTATTTTAAAACTAAGTTAGTACGTATGTAAAAATAAAACAGAGTTAAAAAGTACAATACTCCAATAAGTATAGTATATTATAATAATTATACATAATAATATGTAACAGTATATTCAATGATAAGAATGGCTAATTTATTGTAAGAATGTTACCTATATCTAATTTTACCGTATCAAGCGGCAAGCCTAATCAGTCTTTCAAAATGTTAATTAATAGACAAATGTTTATTTGGGCCAAAATCTTCGTGGTCTTCGGTAAGCAGCTCCAGTGCTTTCAATGAACTGATCTTCGTAATCTCGTTCTAGAGTGATGCAGAAGTAGTTTGAGAATATAGTGCACCTAATACGCGACTCTCCTGCTACAGGCCTCGATGGGCAGAAGTAGGTCGCTTTCGTTGGCGCATCTTCTTGAGTCACGGCGAATTTGTAGCTCTTACAGTCAATCGGTCTGTGGAAATAAGCTTGGTCCGGACTCTTATTTACATCGGTTTTCAAGCCGCTGCCACCAAAGTATTGGAAATTCGTTTTAGTTGAGTTAACTATTGGGCATTTGTATTTATCGGGAGAGGTGCATGTTCGTGTGAAGCCATTGAAAACAGTGTTGCCTGAACATTTGAATTTGATACCTTGGAAGCGGTTTTTGTTGGGAATACACAGGATGTATCCCTTGCAATTTTCAACGCTGGGGTCCGCGACTCTTTCGTTTCTGTGACATCGAATTATCTTAGTTAAAACTGGATCTATATAGTTTATTTTGTTTTCACATACGTCAGTAGATTCTTCGTTGCACATACTGTCTGGTGGGCAATTGAAAGCTGGTCCGATCAAGTGGTCCCCATCGCAAAGTCTTACTCTATTCGCAGCATCGCACACGAAGCCGTAAGGGCCACAATTGGTATTTCTTATGTTGGTAAATGATTTTACAGACACTATGTTCAGAATCTGAAAATAATTAGAAAACAAATCGTATTAAGAAAGTAGGTAGATAAATCTTTCATTTGCTAGCTATGTAAATTCATGAGTTTTCTGATCCACCTACTAAGTAGGCACTAGGCAATAAAGATTCTGATAAGTAAAAATGTAAATGTTTTTAAATTTTAATCTTAATTAGGTTTTGTTATACAATTTCTGATTATTATTTATTTAGCGTTATTTAATGTTTGATTAGAAAATGTCTTACCTAGAATTTTAAGATTGCGATAATAGTCGCTAACGTAAAATTTCAACAACAAAATTTAATTACTAGGGAGAAAGTTTTAGAGATAAAAGTACTTACAGCGATACATAATATGAAGTAGAATTTTCTGGACATTGTTGTAGATGTCAAGGTTGGAAGGCGACCGGACCACGACTAACGGCGACTGTCCTTTTCAGGTCACTTCACATTTCACGATTAATTATGATATTTGACACCTCTCGGAGAAAGGAATATGGGCTGAGGTTTAAGCCTTTGTCACTCATTCGATTTGTGTAAAGTTGTTCTTTTTGCTTAAATTGAGTTTTAAACTGGATGGACCTCCGTGGTTTAGTGGTTAGAGCATTAGCTCTTGACTCGGAGGTCATGGGTTCAATACCCGCGTTGGAACAACAAAAAATGTCGTTACCGAGTTTGGTTAGGACAATGCAGACTGATCGCCTGATTGTCTGACAAGAAAGATGATCGATGCGTCATCCATGTAAAAAGTCGGACCTGCGCCTGATCTCTCGTCAGTCGTGTCGGTTATCCGTCCCACTGGATTATGAGAGTAACGGAAGAGAGTGCTCTTGTATACTGCGCACACACTTGGACACTATAAAAATCACTCCTGCGTAACTGGCCTGGTTTCAATGAAACCGGCCACCGTCACCGCAATCGGTGTAGTGAGTTATTATTATAGTGGCGTTGTTATCCAACCAAATTGATAATTGTATTGCCGTTGTACTATCCATCTGTCTGTCACCAAGTTGTACCTCATGAACTACAATAGCTAGACAGTTGAAATTTTTGCAAGCAACATAAATACAAGCAAAACAGAACAAATAAAATGTATTTTTTGCCGTTTTTGCTTAGATATTGATAGCAACAGGTAAACGCTTAAAATATTCACAGATTTAGTATTTAAGGTACAGGCGCCAATGAAGGCCCACCTAATTTCAAAACCTCGTAAAATATTGCAGATAAGTAATGTGAAGAAAAAACATAATGGAAGTTGTAATCAATTTATTTGAGAAACAAGATATCTAAAAAAGTAGTACAGCTTTTGGCATTTTAATACAAATGTAAACACTTTTTAGAAACTTGGTATTGGGCTATCTTGGGAAGCTGGTCGCTGAAGATGGCCCGAAAAATATTAATGAAAATATATGCATTATGAACACTTAAACACTTTAAACATAAAACATCAGAATAAAAACACATCCTTCTCATAACATTCTTCATAAAAGGTAAAAAATCAACCAAAAATTTAAATGTGGGCTATCTTAAATCTATCAAAATGAAAATCAACTATAAAATAAAAACAAACTACTAAATAAAATAAAATTTAACTTTGAGATCAACTTTGAAAGTAACTCATCAAAAATAAAAATAAATCATTTTTTTTTTCTAAAATTTTTTTTAATGCCATTCATAGGTGGGCTATCTAAGGAATACTGAAAATTAACTTTGAGATCAATCAAAATATACTTAATTATTTATAACAAATTAGACGCTACTGTCTTTAATTGAGTGTGTACACTCCTAAAAAAAACTGAAAAGAATCTCAAAAGTGAATTTACTTAATAGCTTAATCAGAACTTTAATTGCACTTACAAGAAAAATTTAGTACCTTAAAAAAATTGCTGACTTCAAATTTAATACATTCTTATTCAATATCAATAACAAGTCAAACTTAAAAAAAAAAAAATTCAAACATAAAAATATACTAACACTACATTTCAATAATCCTAGAAAGGCCCGGGCTATGTTTGGGAATTATATCATGGGCCATGATAGGAAATTACACCCGGGTTGAGTATAATCTCGTAAAAATATAAAAAAGGAAATAAAATAATAACACTTACCTGTAATTCGCTGATAAATAGATTGAATATGAATTTCCACTGTTTAGAGCAGTGGTCTCCAACCTTTTTTTTACGCGGGCCACAAACCCGTTGTACTCCTGGTGTCGCGGGCCGCAACCAAAATTTTTAGGGACAAAAAATACGGTGTTTAAATTTAACGATTTAATAAAAGAAAAACACAAGGTAGTTAAAAGAGTGAAACTAAACATTTAAGATGAGATAACGACACAAACTAAAACAAAATAACAAATATGTATTATAATAATTATGTTCACTCAGTGAGATTTTTGGAATTGTGAACGCTTTTTCACAACTTTATCTAGAGCTGGCTTGTCGCTGCCTGCTATCCTTATTATATCGTAGGCTGTATTTCAAGAACTACTTTAGCTATAAAGCTGATATTTTCATAAATCTTAATTCTGATGCCGCTATAACAACATAATATCATATCTAAAAAACAAGATAAAACAAATAATATAAGGAGAAGCCCTTTTTATGACAAGAAAACGCGATTTTTTGTCCTTTCTTTAGTCGATGGCAATACTTTAAATATTCAGAAGATACTAAACTGATTTCTACTCCAATATATAATTCAAAATAAAAATTAATATAAAAGGGGTTTTCATAAAAAATACAATTATTATTGTCTATTTTTTTCCTAAAATGGCTTTTCCTTGGCTGATTTTTAAGTAACAGATTTCACGCGGGCCGCAGATAAAGGCCCGGCGGGCCGCATGCGGCCCGCGGCCGCGGGTTGGGGATAGCGGGTTTAGAGCAAAGAGATTTGTTTTAAATTTGTTAATTTTCAAAAAGATTTAGGATAATGGAGGTTATAAAACGTGCATCGGCTCGACATGACCAAGCAAACTGTCATCTGTATTCAAAATGGCGATGCGTCGGTAATGAAACACACTTGCACTATTGTCTATGGTACTAGAAGTATAAACCCACGAAATTTCAAATGTCTCGAATAATCATAACTGTATTTTTTTAAAAGTGGGCTATCCTAGGAGCCGGGCCATCTTCGGCGCCTGTACCTTAGTTGTGTATTCACTTCAAAAATAAATATTATAGTACAGTATAAAACATAAAGTTAATGGTTACGGATTACGGAACCCTGCGTGCGCAAGTCCGTCTCGTGGTTGGCCGGTTTTTCATTTATCACGGTTAAGTGCCCCACTAGTTATGAGATGATGATGATTAATTCATGACTAATATAAATAGTAGGTACAAGAGCTCTTATTTGCTCAGGAAGTAGAATATAAAAATGTAGGATTTAGATCAAGTGTTGGTATGTGGGTGCTAGGTATATGTGTCAGTGAGATCTTTGAACAAATAGTGAGTAATGTAGCGTGAATGTGGAAATGTTTCTTTTATATTATTTATTACATTATATTCAGTAGTTTGTACTAGTCTTTACACTTTAGTAACAACTAGATGTCCCGACCTCCCGACACACGTTTTTGAATGAATAAATAACTCAGTGGCGTAGCGTGCTGCGTGGGTGTCTGCCGCCCGGGGCGGATGACAATTTTGCCGCCTCCTTATTTAGGTTTTTCAATTTATATTTAGTATACGGTATACTTATTATCTTTTGTATATATGAAAGGCAAAGCTAATTGACTGATGTGTCAACCCACAGTCCAAACCCTTATGGCTAGAAATTTTGCACACGTATTTCTCATATTATGACGTACGCATCCACTACGGAACGATTTTTCAAAATTCAACCCTGAGGTGTAAAATAGGGGATGAAAGTTTAAAACGAATTTCACGCGGGCGAAGCCACGGGCAATTAAGTAATACTATTTATTTTAAAATCTATATAAAAATAGACATATTCAATTTCAAATTGACAACTTTACACTTATCGGCTATTAGCAGGAGAAAACGACATACCTATTAATTATTATATCGTTCCTTGTTCTTCTTGCGACACTTGCTAATGGGGAAGAAACAGACGACGTATAATAAAATTTTAGTCAATTTTTGTTTTTCTTTTGGAACAAAAGTTCCTTGAGGGGCGTTGCGGAGGGGTACCCTAGTCGGCAAACCCGTTACGAAGCAAATTTTCGCAGCTATTTTAACATTCGATATGGTCTAGAATCTAGACTCTAGTGGCTACTGGGTAGTGGCTGGCTCTCACCCAGGAGGCTCGGGTTTGATCGGCGGGATTTTGCTTTGTTCTATATTTTTATAAATCATTGTAAATAAAATAAAGGTGTTATAGTGCGATTCAAATGAGAATAAGTTCGAGTCGGCGCCATATTATTTCGAATTTAGACTGTTATGATAGTTAAATTTGTTTAAGTAATTGATTAGGTACTATTTAACGTTTTTATTTAAATTCGATGCAAGACTATTAATATTTATATGCACACAAGTTTTTCTGAAAATCGCAATTTTCGAGTGATATTTGTCAGAAAAAGGTCATTGGCGTTCCTATTCTCATTTGAAACTCGTTATAAGATAATTTTGTAATTTTTTTTATTTTAATCGATAGAAAAAAATCATAATAAAAATGTATACCCGAATAGGTAATTATTATCTATACATATAAAAGGCAAAGCTGATTGACTGATGTATCAAGTATCAACGCACAGACCAAACCCTTAGGGTCCATCCACATATTGCGTCACAGCGGATGGGGGAGGAGGGGGGGGGGTCATACTTAATGTGGCACTACATGTTAAATACTAAAAAGCGTGACATTTGCCGGTTCAAAAAGTCAAAACTTTGCATGACATTATATAAGTGGATGGCCCCTTACGGCTAAAAATTTAAAATTTTGCACACGTATCACGTATCTCATATGACTTAGGCATACACTAAGGAAGGATTTTTTAAAATTCAACCCCCAAAGGGGTACAATAGGGGATGAAAGTTTAAAACCTAATTTTAGCCGGGCGAAGCCGCAGGACCACGACACCACACGCCTTATTTTTTTTTTAAGTTTCTCCCACTTTTGCTAAAGCTTTCCGTTCACAAATGATAGTTATATCATGACACTTATTCACATTGCAATAAAGTCGTAATTCGTACGTCGTACTAGTAAAACCACCAAATATCATAACCAAAGGTCAAAAACCTGTTGATACTAGTTCCTTCCATGTAAATTCAATTATTATCGTATTCTATGGCAGTGACAGACTAAGTATGGAACACAACACGAACAAGCGAAATACATAGACTACGGCCGCTGTATCTTGACGGGTCTGAACATAGGCTCTGCGAACTTTAGCGCATGTATAACTCGTGAAGAAAACTGTTATTGTATTATTTTTATATACCTATGTACTAATAAAATTTCCCTAATACAGTTGATCAATTAGTACAAATAAAATAAATACGAAAACACTTAGAAACAGTTATTGCATAACCTTCCGCGCGAAGTTCAGACCCGCCAAGATACATCAGCCGTATTGTACCTGAAGTTGAACTGTACGTGTCAATGTCAAATATATTTCAAATCTCAAGATAGCTATGACGTACATTTGACGGAACAAATCTTCGTACATTAAAAGTTACGCCATATTGGTTTTCACCATACTACAAATGTCAGCCATCTTGTTTTCACCATACTTCAAATGTCAAAATGGCCCCAAAAATGTCAAAAGTGACACTTTTTGCCTCAACATGCCTCGTCTATAATATACGTCTATGGTTTAAGTACTTAACAAAATTTGATATTTATAGATGGCGAGTGATAAATAAAATAAAATTACAATACTAATTTTTTAATAACCTTACATAATAACTTATTACTTTTGGATAGTTTATTCATCGTCTGATGAACTGTCACTGTCACTACTCGTGCCATCGCTACTCTCCTGTACACTCGAACCAGTCTTAGCTCTGGAAATAATAAAAATATATTTTAATTTTTTTTTTATAAAAAATCTTGTATTTTTCTCACCACAAGAACAGTACAGTATAGTTTACATTTCTAGAATGGTATAGTACGCGCAACGAATTAAGATCTTTCGACAAAAGTAGAGGGGGTATGCGCAGAAGTCAGTTTTTGGGTGTGTTTGGCGGTAGCGGGCTCGGGCGGGGAGGTGTGGATGCGCCGATTCGCCGAACGCATGCCGAACGTGGCTGCCGACACGCTATTGGTACGTTAGTAATATATATTCTTTGCTATTGGTCACATGCGCGAACGATCCCCTCCACTTTCACCGAGCGCTCATAAACCGTTGCGCGACCTATAACAATGGTGTTTGAACTAGGCGGACACAGGAACCTTCGAAATAGGTATAATTACAACTAGTAGTTACAATAGAGCAGACTGTACAAGTTATTTGGGTGATTTCTAATGTGTTAGTAGTTCTAGTAACTACTAGGGAATATATTATCGTGTGTGTGTGTGTGTGTGTGTGCGTGTGTGTGTGTGCGTGTGTGTTTATGTGTATGTGAAAGGCTGTTAGGCACTGTGATGAGTTTTCTGTGTTTTGGTAGTTAACAGCCATTCAGCCAGTCGAGTTTTGCATGGTGATTTTGTTAGGGAATAAATAATGTACATTATTTAATTGATTTTTGTGAACGTATCCAATAATGAATCCAAAGAAACGATTGGCAAAGCGGATGCGGAAACGGTGTTAATATTATGGAGTCTTTTTCTTTAGAGGGAAAATATATTTAAGATTAATATAAAGTCAAAAATATCTAAGTTAAAATATTTCATAAAGAAAAAAAAAACTTACATAATACACGTCTTAATAATAAAAATCTTGCTGTATTTTCCAGCTTGTATTTTCGTGACATTTAATATTGTTTTAAAGCATTTTTAATAAATAAAAAAAAATCTGTTCAAGATAGCACTTAATGTCATAGATACAATTTTAAATATTGGACCGTTTTTTACTTGGTAAGGTATTATTTAAATATTATTTTATTTACATAATTTATTGTTCCTCTATATTGATATCGATTTTGGCGCTAAATGTTTAACCAACACTTTAGAAAGAAAAAAAAAAGAACGGTCAAGTAAATCGAATTCTTGCTTTTGGAATTAAGCCATCATGCTGGTGTCATTATAAGCGGCAAGCGATTGATGAGGCCACAATTAACAAATAACATATTATTTTCCTGACTGGTGCTAGTTTTAAAGCCTAACCAGGAAATTAAAACCGGCAATGGCGTTTTATTTTCTATTGAAAGCTGGGATGTGTCATGTGACTGATTTAGTGCCAATTTCACCAACGCGCTACGTCCGTTAAAGTTAATCGTTAATTAAATATCATGTTGAGATAACATCTAGTCTCTTATTCTTCGTATTAATTAACGAAAGAGGAGGCATGATATTAATCTCGAAGATTCATTGACATTTCAATTTAGTTTCGTTACTTTTCCGAAATATGGCGAGGTCATCTATATAATTTCGGGTTATAGTATAAACTAGCTTTTGCCAGCGGCTCCGCCCCCGTAAATATATCCACAGGAATAGTTTTTTTTTTCGGGATAAAATTAGCGTATGTCTTAATCCAGAGCTTTAACTACTACCATACCAAATTTCATCGGAAAATTTTCAAAAAAATAATTTGTTTTTGCGAGAAGTGTAACAAACATCCATCCATCCATTCAACCAGCCATCCACACAACGTTCACATTTATAATAGTAGTAGTAGGATTTACTCACAAGTGGTAGGCCTCGACCAGCTGCTGCGCGGCGGGGTGCAACGCCGGTGAAGCGGTGGTCTTCTCCAGTATCGTCCTCACCTCGTCGGCCGGTCTATTTAGCAGGAGACTCAGAGTCCGCTCGCACGCCGGCATCGCTTCTTCGAATCCGCACTCCGCTAAGTACGTCACTGCCATCTGTTACATATAAATTAAATTGAGCACGATATTGGGGATATTCGACCAGAAGAGTATATATAATACGTTATTAACTATAGTATTTTCGCATTAAGAAGTCAAAGTTGACTGTGTTCACATTAATCAATTAGAGTAAGCTATTTTGACATATTATGTACACATGATTCACTGACGTCTTAACGCTAATAGCAAAGATTTCAAAAGGAAGGATGGGCGACTTTATTTGTGACTAACGAAAACGGAATCCTATTTTTTGAAACGGAACCCTAAAATAAAAGTAGCCTATGTTAGACCCTATAACATCAGCTATCTGCTAGTGAAAGTCCCGTGAAAATCGGTCCAGCCGTTTCAGAGATTAGTCGGAACAAACAGACAGACAGACCGACTGACAGACAGACAGACGGACAGACAAAAATTTAAAAAAAAATGTATTTTATTGTAAGTACCGAATATACTTTCAGATTCATTATGTAAAAAGCTGTTAATTTGAAGTTACAAACAGACACTTAAATTGTATTTAACTGTATAGATGTATAGATATTATAATGTATTATATTTTAAGATATTATCAATTTGATGTTTATAAAATAACTAAACTATTTAACTAAACTAAACTAAACTAAACATTAACCCGCACGCGCACCCCGCCTTGGTGACGCCCACTTCGCAACGGGCCGTGCAGCAGAAATCGTAATATTTTAATTTCGCCATAACTTCAAAACCAAACGTCTAATTTTAATCATTCAAAGACCAAATATTATCTACATAAACTGTACTTAATGATGAAATAATTTATTTTGATAAGAATTAATAACATGAGTAAAATAAACGCGTTTAAATGTAGTCAAAAAAATTCAAGATTTCTAAATAAAATATTGTTGTTGTGCCTCACTCGACATAGATAGGTATAGTGTGTCGCGGACTTTTTTGTAGATATTTATAAGATCTACAATTAATTAGAACATTTTATGGTTCTATCTTTTATAGTTTAGGCAGCGTACGCAAAATAAGTAACTTTTCTGGTTGATTTTTTACACCTTGTGTCCGAAAAACCCAAATATCTTACGGAACCCTATTTTTTTCCAAAATAAAATTTAGCCTATGTTACTCGTGGATAATGTAGCTTTCGAATGGTGAAAGAATTTTTGAAATCGGTCCAGTACTTTTTGAGCCTATTCATTACAAACAAACAAACAAACAAACATACAAACAAAGTTTTCCTCTTTATAATATTAGTGTAGATATAATATAGTAATGAATATTTCACATATTTTTACAATCTCGTTAGTTATTTTACAATTTAACGGTTTTTACAATTTTACGGTGACATATATACGTCTTTCTTATTTAAGTTACCTACACCTAATAACGTTACATAACAAAATATTTGCACAGTTATGCTGTCAATGCATCGTGGCGTGGGTTCAATAATACGTAATAAGTTAATGATGATAATTAAATACTTGAAGAGACATCGCGGGACGTCAAACACATGTAGTACTATGAGGGAACCTAATTTATAAGCAGGTTGTGTGTTGTCTTAATTTGTTTGTATTTATTTTATTATTATAATACCAATCATTGACATTTGTATTGTGACTGCGTACCGTCATTATATAAAATAAAAAAACTAAACTATGAGGACACTCTATCTGATTATGAATTATATTCCCAGATAGTACATCGAAATTATTGATCATGTGCTCGACAGAGGTGACGCGTAACTTCGCTACATTCATCGGCCCGGTAGTAATTAATTAGATAACGATACTCACAGAAGCCAGGCTCGGTAATCCAACGGTGGCGGCCTTTTGAGCTACATCCGCTATTGACTGGGGGTTGGAAGGCACTCCAATAGCTTGTTCGCTTCTCAGTTTCTTTACGACGTTCTCTACCATTTCCCAGTTCGGATCGTCCTTGTCCTTCGTGTCGGAGCACAGTTCTAGAATGTTCGTGAGTGCTGTCGCTGATAGCCTGAAAAAAAGATGATAATTCATGGAGACTGGAGTAAAGGAGTACCTTCTCCATACATGAAAAAGTGTCCGAAAAAAGGGTTAAATAGGGGTGGCGCTACTGTCGTTTAAACTCAACTCACTTTACTAGCAACTTCACTCCATCTCTTTTTGCTAACTTCATATCACACACCCTTCTGACTCTAGCGCCATTATGGCAGTTTAGGAACTATTATTTAATTACTATTGCTGAACACTTTTTAGCTTTTCTGCCTTAGAGAGATGGTCCTCCTTTACTCTATTCATTATGGCAATAATTATCCTATGGTGATAATATACATGAAACTATTGTTATTTTAGCAGAAAACATTATTTAAAATCAATTTACCCACACTTAACTATAAAATATGTATGGTTTTTATAAAATATCAAAACTAAAATGATTAAAAATGCATAATTAATCGTCAACCGTGAAGTCATATTCATATAAAGTTAGCTGTCAAATGCTATCATACAACTTCAGACAGATCAGTGTACAACTCGTAAAGGGGACAAGGAACGATATAATTATGTTTTTATCAGGCTAATAGAAGGGTCTCTATGCTAAAGTTATTGCTCTGAGCTCAGAACTACTTATAACCTTAAACCTAACTGCCTGACAACCATAGCTGTGTCTACTTTTGTATACTAAGGCTGGGAGTATATGACCCGAAACCCGGAACGTCGGGGAAAATTCAGAGCATTGCAAATAGAACTCTGCGCTATTACAATAGAGCTGAAAATCGAACACACAAGTGTCGAGCCAAATGTCAATGTCATAAATGACAGCTCGACACTTCGACTTTCAACTCTATTGTAATTAGCGCAGAGTTCTATTTTCAGTGCTCTGAAGTTTTCCCTGCCCGCTTGATTCCGGATCATATAGTCCCAGCCTTTGGTTGAACATAACGAATTTGAGATTGCGGTACTTTATTAATATGTACACTAAGGCCGATGTATCTTGGCGAGTCTGAACTTCGCAATCGCTTCGTTGTGCAATAACGGTGTTTTCGTATTTATTTTATTTGTACTAATTGGTCAACTGTATTAGGGAAGTTTTATTCGTACATAGGTATATAAAAAATACAATAAGAGTTTTCTTCACGAGTTGTACATGTGCTAAAGTTCGCAGAGCCTATGTTCAGACTGGCCAAGATACATCGGCCATAGTGTAAATGGCAGTAAATTCATTCGCAAAGTTAAATAGTTTTAGTTAGTACTTACTTGGGAGACGGAGTTCTCTTATCATCGGTCTGGTCTTTTTCTTCTTTGATTTGATCAAACTTGACGATGTCCGCGGCTGTCGCACGGATCTTAGTTTTCGTTTCCTCATCTGGATAAACGCGGATATTGGGAGGATGAATCAATTTAGTACTTTTTTAGAATATAGGTAACAACTAAAACATAAAACAATTTCGTTATTCCAAACATGGAACTATATAGAGACACGGTTTTATTACACGGTAAATGGTAACATTTAAATTAGTGGCATTATAGTACGCTATGTTTCTTTGTTTACATTTGATTTTTAACGTGGGCTATTAGAAGCCATGCTTCAGCACGAGAGGCCGGCTCGACCGGATAAATACCACGGCCTCACAAAAAACCGGCGTGAAATAACGCTTGCGTTGTGTTTCGCCGAGTGAGTTAGGTTACCAGAGGCTAACGGTGGTTGGGGATTTTAAGGACCAGGAACGCGCAACACCAGAAGAGTTACAAGTGTAACCCATCTGCTGTTGCGACTGTGTATGAGGGCAGTAATCGCTTACCATCAGGTTCCGCTCGTTTCCTGGTCCATTTCACAATAGAACGGAGTGTTATGCAGTAGCGCTCGACCATGGTGGGGCGAGGCCTTACCTTGTCCGGGATAGACCATGGTGAGCGCCCCTAGCAGTCTCTCGACCAGGCGCGTGCGCGGCGCCATACCGAACACGACGAGCTGGCTCCACACGTCCGTGAGCCGGCCGCCGTCACCGTTCAGCTCCAAGGTCTTGATTATCTACCACAGATAGACCAATTGCAACAACAAATTGAATGTTAAATTGCATAGCCAACTTAAGGACAGGCTAGATATTTAACGTTCTGTAGTTTTCAAAATACATCGATACTAAAATGTTTTTGACATAAACGTCAAAAATATATATATATATATATATATATATATATATATATATATATATATATATTATAGACGAGGCATATTGAGGTAAAAAATGTGTCCAGTTTAATGGACCCGCTTTTAAAATTTTGTGGCCATTTTGACATTTGAAGAATGATGGTGTGGTAATATGGTGGTAAGCCCTAAAGGGAGATCTTCGACCGAGCGAGGTGGTATGCCCGGTCAGGCCGAAGCCCACTAGTATACATTTCAGATGTCGTATATATACTGCCGAACCTCAGAAACTTCGATAGCGCGATTCAGGACTGTGCGCTGATTGGTCCGCTACAATGGAAACAAGATGGCTATCATTTGAAGTATGGTAAAAACCAAGATGGCTTAACTTTTTATTGTACAGTCTGACAAGGATCTTTTGGCACGTGGACAAAATCAGAACTAACATCGCCGTCTTGTAAAATGACACTTTTAGTCATAAGTATTGTTTTGTAGTTGCGACACTTACCTTTTGGCACGTGGATAAAATCAGTACTAATATCGCCGTCTTGTAAAATTTCACTTTTAAAATAAGTATTGTTCTTATTTGCGACACTCACGCCCCCATCCAAGTGCCAAAAGATCCTTGTACGACTGTATGAAGATTTGTTCCGTCAAATGTACGTCTATTAGGCTCATAGAATCTTGAGTTTTGAAATCTTGGGTTTTGCCAAGTTAGAAACTATACGTTTTAAAATCTTCAAGCAACGGCTGTTATAACTTATTAGTTATTAGCCAAATTTTTATACCTTCAAAGAAAATAGTAAGTTCCATGTTGCCATAAGGCGAAATATTCTATTAATATTGAGGGCAAATGGCAATAAAATATTTGGGCAATTGCTGCTCAAAAATTATGTGTTATGTAAATAAGTATATAAGAAAATCCTAGATTTAGCACGAACGCTCGAAATGTGTCCCGACTCCAGAGTGCTTAAAATGTGAATAAGCAGACATGGGCTCGCAGTCGTGCGCGAGTTATCCGACGTGCTTATTACATATATAGTTTACACGGGCTTCGGAGCTAATGCTTAGTATTTGTCACCAACACTAAGTTTCAATGTGTAAACATGCTGCTTAGTGCTTAGTATTAGTGTTTGTTAATAGTGAAAGTGAATAGAAATCATAAGCGACAAGTCGATACCCCCACCACGATTTACTAAGCACTTGTCGCTTGCTGACCGTGTGTAAACAGTTCGACTAGTGCTTAGTGACAACACGTGTTTGTTTGTTTACGTATTTTTACGTACGCGTACGTACGTATGTACGGACACGATTTGACTAAGTTTTAGTAGGCGATGTGACTAGATTTTCTAATATCTTTGGTTTTATATGACATGAATATGGTATTAATGAAAGAAATATTGAAATTTTAATGGATTTACCATTAAAATTTAATTTTTTTTCATTAATCAGCTAGTACTTAGTACATACCTCTTCCATGACGCTCGGTTCAGGCACATAAATGTTCGGTATGAGGCTGTCCAGCAGCTGCATTGTCTTCTCAAACGGCGCAAATCTAAAAACAAGCCGGCCTAAGTTTTAACAATATTACAACCACTCCAGAAACAACTACCCCTTACTAATAAACGCTGTATAAGCTTTGAATAGTTACACAGTGTTTTGTCTCCTTCTGTCGAATTCAAAGTGTCACTTGTGTGATGTGAACAAAACACTGTATAACTATTCAAAGCTTATACAGTGTTTATTAGTAAGGGGGATTGTATGTTTACTTATTACATTGCTTATTTTACTGTTCTAATATGATTTGTGTTGTTGTTTTTAGCAAAAACATCTATACAAATAAATAAAATTGAAGTGTCTGTTTGTAATTTTCAATTATTAATAGATTTTCAATACAATATGCATAATATGGAAAGATATACGGTACCTACTAACAATAAAAAAACAATGTTTAAAATTTTTGTCTGTCCGCCGTCTGCCTGTTTGTTTCGGCTAATCTCTGAAACGGCTGGTCCGATTTTCACGGGAATTTTACTAGCAGATAGCTGATGTTATAGAGAGTAACTTAGGTTACTTTTATCATAGGGTTCCGTTTAAAAAATAGGGTTCTGTTTCCGTAAGTTCTATGGAAACGAAGTCAGCTAATTAATAATAATACAACTATTTCTTTGTAAGTTGACATTTACTTTTGGAATAGGGGATCGGACTACATCTGAAATATGTACTTTCGTTAATATATTCAGAAATATTGAGGCATTACTACTTGGTAAATGTAAAAAAAAATATTATTTTATATGTAGTTTACTAATTAAATACATTTAAAAAGTACCAAAAAAAAAATATTTTTTTGCGAAATTGGTAAACAAAACCTACATCATTAGTTTACTCACATCATATACAAAAACATTCATTATGGTAAGTATGAACTTAAACGCACAAATATGGGAGATATTTACAAATATATTCCGGCGGCCATATACTTCATATACTATAACCTACAAGTGACGTCATTTGTAGGTCGACTTTAGTATGGAGCGTTTTTAGGAGGCTCGCGAAATTTTTTATACAAATCGCTGTACCTTTGAGAATATTGACTTTTGATATACGGTTTCTTCTGAGAAGTTACTCATATTTAAGAGTGCTATTCATTTATGCAATAAAAAAAATAGTCCGATTGCCTATTGAATTGGTATAAACTGTTACCTGCACGCCACTGTAACCAAGTGTCTGTAATAAATGCTCTCCTTGTATGCATCACCTACTAATTTGTAGTTGTCATCCTTCATGAGCAAAGCGTGTACACGTTCTGCTAAGTTTATGTCCTTAAAGCAAAAAAAAAAAATAGTTTACATATAAAATGCTTATAACATATTATTTATTATTTACCATGCATCCTTATAAACTTATTACCATAATTTTTTAGCACATTTTTGCATATGAAAACGTGACAAGACAATTTATTATGGCGACTAATCTATCAGAGGCCTGTGAAACACGTCCTTTAATAAATAAGACTAATCACCTGTAAATGATTACTGCACACTCCCATGGCTGTGATGAAGAAATTCGTGTCCGTGGCGTCTGTGGCTTCTAACGACTCTCTCTTCTCTAAATCATTTAGGATCGTCGTCAAAATATCTATACGAGGTCCTCCTGAAAGACACTACATTTTTAATTTTCAAAGTGTATAGACTACATACATACAACATTTAATATAATAAGTTTGACAATTAATAGATATTATACTATATTATTTTACGTTCGAGAAAAGAAAAAAAGTAGGTACTTACGTTCTTTACAGAAAATACAAAGTAAATAATAGTATGACGACAATGTAGGTTGAATTTTTAGCTGTCTGAACTCTGCTAGGATTTGCAGGGCAACATTCTGCAGCGGCTTGCCAGAACCCCAAACTGATATAGATCTCAGACATGAGTTCAAAGTTTCTTCATTTGGGGTAAATCCCTAAAGGAAAACAGATTACATAGTTTGGAGGTGCCATTGTAGGTTTTTATAAGGTTAAACCATACGTGTCATAATTATTACTGTTAATACATAATTAACTAACACAATTACATATATACCTGTTGATTCATTTCTCCGAGTAAGGATTTGAGTGCATCAATACGTAAGGCAGTGCCTTCTTTGAGAAAACCTACACATCCCAGTAGTGAATTATAAACACTTGTAGACAGAGGAATGCCTTTCTCTATAGCTTCTTGAGCAAGTGCATGCGCTCTTTCTGCCTGAAAATAAAATTGAGAAGGTATTATAGAATTTACTGATAAATACAAACAAATCTGATTGAAGACGGATTTTAAAAAACATAAAAGCATATACCTGATAGTATTTAGCCATGCCTTGTATAATAGCACAGTAGGCCTCAGGTGTTTTTGGGTCTATAGCTTCAAATATTTTGTCTGCCAAGCCTCCTAATCTGAAATTACATTCTTTGGTATCAAAACTGTCATAGTTTGTAATTTGTAATATAATTATTATTGGATAAACCAAACTTTAGAACAAGTAAAAACGAATGAATAATATAAAAACAGTTTTAATTTCCTCTTTTATATGAAGAGGAAATAAAAGGATAAAATTATCAACAAAAAAATTAATAAATAAAGAAAAAAATATATACAGCCCAATGTATAACCACCTCCTATTTGGAAGTTGTTTAAAAATATAACATACTTCCAAGTTGCAGCCTGTCTGTCTCGAGTAGCAGCTGAGAACCATCTCTCCTCAATCCATTCCATAGATATTGGTTCCTTTTCATTGTAGAAACACAGAAATTGAAGGAGGGAGAGTTTCAGTTCGTCGTTAACACCCTCAACACCACCAAGTAGTTGGAAAACTTTTATGGCATCTTCAAGGAGGGCATTTTGTATTGTGTATTTTAAGTCATCTTCTGTTACCTGAAAAAAAAAAACACATTTAAAGTCACTATTTACTTTAATTCTTTTAATTTTAAAGACTACTATATAATATTTTATTAATGCCCATTGTCTGGTTTCTGAGGATTTAACATAAACTCTAAGTCTAGACAAACTAAGTTTAACTGACACCAGGATTCCGAATCCCAATTGAACCTCTGTAGATAGTTCGATTTATAGAGGTCCTACTGTAGTAAGACCTCTATAAATCGAATATCAAGGGAAACGTCAAAAGATTCGAGTTAAAGAGATTTCGACATAAAGAAAATTTCGACTTAGGCGAATTTTGATTTGACGTAAAAAGGTTGATTCATTCTTATAAATTGTGCGTCATAGAGGTAAAATAAATAAAAATTCGAGTTGCAGAGGTGACAAATTTTTTTATTTATTATTAAATCAACATTATTTCAAAACATCCTTAAAATTAAAATATATGGAACTAAAAAAAGGCAGTATTTTTTTTACTTTAGATAATTCGGTTGTTCTCTATCTATAGCATTGTCTAAGGTATAAAGAGCATCTGATGGAAACCCATGGAGCTGTTATAAAACTTGATGTTTATTGCAGTGGAACCAAACTACTTCCTACAATATTCCACTTGACAACAAATGACTAGCTTTGCTAAAGATCAAATAGAGTCAAAAATAATAAAATTAAACACCTGACACCAAGCAGACAAACACGTGTTAACATGAGTCATTTTATGGAAATTCTATTCATTGTATATTCCTAAATTGCTTTCTAAGAAACAATGGTGTCATGTCACATTGTCGTCGAATTCTTAAAGTCGGCAACTTATTTTTCTATGTTTGTCCAGAATAAAAAATAAGTTTTTATTTTCTGGATTACAATTACCGCCTTTTAAGTACAAATTATTCTTTGAACAATGGTGTAGTTTAAGAATTCGCGGACAGTACAGTGTCATATATTACTAATACTGTCAATGAATTCTTAAAGTTGGTTACTTTTTTTTTGAGCTATAGAGGTAATAAGTCTCGAATAATCAAGTTGTAAAGGTTGTAAAATAAAACATTGTGATGTTCAAGAAGCAGAGGTAAAATTTAATTATTCGAGTTAAGGAGGGAGAACATGTACCTAAATGGCTTGGAGGTACTCACTAATTATTTCGACTAGTAGAGGGTTGAGATCTCGAGTAATGGAGGTTAAAGTGTTTGAAGGGAAGGGAACATAGCATTTTTTTCGAGATGTAGAGGATTTCTACTTATCGAGGCTTGACTTAACAAGGTTCTACTGTATCTTGTATTAACTAGATGAATCTTTTTAAAATTAAAAAAATATATATTTTGTTTTAATTCGGCAATGTAACTAGTTTTATCAAAAACATTTGTTTCTTTTGGAGTGAAATAGAGCATTACACTATTTTAATTAAGAAAAAATAATAATTCTTTGTGAAGTTAATTTCTTTCTATGTTAGCTCCATATTTTACCAGTAGCAATATCAATTATGAGTTATGGAATTGACTACATTGGTCAGTTAAGTTTATGCAGACAAATTCACCTCAAAAACAGATGATTAACCTGTTAAATATAAAATGTACTCACTTTACTCTCATCATTGTATATTGGTTTGGGAGCATACATTTCTATATGAGGATCGGCGTTGAAGTATTCTGTTTTCATTTTCATTGGTGGATCCCATTCTCTTGTGGTGAATAGTTCTGCATGCTCGTCTCTCACCCATGCTGCTGCTTTTCGACCAGCTTCTGCTGATAAAGCATATGAGCGTTTCCGGAAGTTTGTGAGTGGAATTAGGTATGGATCATCATGATATCTGTAAAAGACCAAAAAATTTATAATAATTTGCTATAAACAAGCTGGTATATAATCTGTTGTTAAGTGGTTAACATTTAGTAAAATTGCCTTTTTTTTAAATATATTTTAAACTAAAATGGCTTTTATGTTAAAAGTATAAAATGAATAATATAAGATATCCAAAGTATAAGATTAAAATGCCAAAAATAAACAGAGTAACAAAAATGTTATTTACTTGTAATGAGCAGCGGTTGGGTCTGTACCAACTGTAGCGGCTAAGGCTTGGAGTATATCCGTTGGTCCCCGAGGTATCCGTTGCGGCGGTGATATACCATCAGAAGATTTACCAACTTGCGGTAATTTTTGTCCCTCTATACTGGATAATGTACGGCACAAACAAGCTAGTTTCGACCATTGCCTAAAAGAAAGGTTAGATTAACACAAAATCATAATTTACTGACTTATTCAATAAAATATAACTTACCGGTGTAAAATAATGTTTGAATACATTTATAATACAAGACAAATATGTTATATTGGAATAATATTTATGAAAAATACACAAAAGCAAAGAAATAATCCTAACCTCTTTTCAAAATAGTAATAATGTCAATGTCAAGTAGAGATGTGATAAACGGCTTAAAATTAAAAGTTAACTTATCCGTTATTAAATATTCAAAAGCAACTTTTGTTAACTGCTTAGTTGCTTAATTGCTTATCTACTTATTGCCACTTATAATGTTTTTTGCGCTTATGTTACGTTTTTAGATCGCTTAAACTGATTTAAAATTAACTTTCCTTCGTACTTTGCAGGCTTAGGACTGTCTGAAATCTGAATAATTATTAATATAATAATATGAACTCATAAAAATGTTTTTACATGTTGATAATATGCATTAATCCTTAATGTTGCTTATCATTAGTAATAGTTGATTTATAGGATAATAACTTTTTACAAACATTACACATCGCCACTTTTTCCACCTCATTTTTTTCAAAGTAGTTCTATAAATTACTGTTCCAATTCACGTCGTCTAGTCGTCATCTTACGATAAAAACTTAATAAACTTAATACTAAAACACTACACGAAAAGTTTATATTACGTCCATATGGATGGCCCAATTCATAAAATCACTAAGTCCATTTTTTGAGGTTTTGAGTTAGCAACATTATCTGATTTATTTTTTCATTCTCTTTCGAATGGTATATTTAAATATTTTCAGTTATACCTGTAAGTGTCGTTTTCAAAAGTAAGAAAATAATAAAAATAATCAAATTCAGTTCATAAAATCCCTAAGTCCAATAAATCACTAAGTCCACGTTATTTTTTGCAAGAAATCACTAAGTCCCCTATATATTTTTCTAAGTCCTAATGGTTTTTAGACTAACAAAGAAAATATACCGGGTCAATATGAGCTAGATCTTTATTGTGACAATGCAGTTAGTCAAAATAAAAATCGATATTTATTACCTACCTACTTGGATCAGCTGTGCGCTAAAGGAAAATTTGAGAAAATAACAGTTAGTCTAGTTCACAAGCTGAAAATGGTCTAAAATAGAGATACTGCTCTCAAAATTATGTGTGTTATCTCATTGGATTCGGAATAACGACTAGAAAAAAAAGCGTGTATTGGCACATAAATAATTGCAAAAGTTATATACACATAAAAAGATGAAAAAAAAATAATGGTATTTCGTTTTTTACCAATGTTTCATAAAATATTAATATTTATGAAATTTAAAAAAAAGATTCTGAAAGAAGAGGAAATTTCCAATAAAAAACTCCTAGCTCCCGGAACTCTTTCTCCATTATTTATAATTTTAATTTAATGCTGAAAATGGGTCTCCGCGCATTTTTGGTTTCGCGCGCGGCGTCATAAGCGAGTACGACACAAATTAATTTATTTAACGTATTAAACATATTTTTTTAATTTGAAAAAATTACACTGTATTCTGAGCACTATAAATAATTTATTCCTTTTGAAAATTTCACTTAAAGTTAATTTTTCAACTAGTTAAACGATTGTTAACTAACAATATGTTCTCGAATTTCTGTCTTAACTGTAAATGAAAAAAAAAAAATATTTAATAACTGTCGTAAAAAATTTTGCTTCATTGAGCCTTTCTTAAATATTATGTACGTATGCTTAACAAGATCACGCCATGAAAGTTAAAAAATATTCATACTTTGTTTATAATAATTTTTATACTTGAACAAAAACTGAAAATCCAAGTAATGTTGTTAATTTTTTTTCCTTAATCATGATAATGTCGCTTTTTATTAATTCAATACCTATATAAATTTATTTGCAATTTTTTTTTATTTCTTAAATATTAATATTTTATGAAATATTGGTAAAAAACGAAATGCCATGTTTTTAATCTTTAATTGTTTATAACTTTTGTATTTTTCATGTGGGAATACACGCTTTTAGCACATTTTTCTAGGCGTTATTCCGAATCCAATGAGCTATCACACATAATTTTGAGGACAGTATCTCTATTTGGATTGCCCAATTCATAAAATCACTAAGTCCGAAAAGTGACTTTTGAGATAATCGCATTTTACTGTTTTGATCGCATGTTGAAATAATATGCGAAGGTGGAAAAAATGAAAAAAATACACGTTATAGTATAAAATATATACTTTTATTTAAGAAAACAAACAAATTAATATATTTTATAGGAACTTAGTAATAAAATATCAAAAGCTTTGGACTTAGCATGTAACTCTTGGACTTAGTTATTTTTAAGTAATAAATGATGGACTTAGGTATTTTATTGCAGTAGCTAGTACTAAACTCTAAGGAAAAATTGCCTTCATTCTACTTCGTCTGTAGAGTCAGGTTCTACAGTATTAAGGCCACAATCAGTATTATATAAATCTACATAAAAATATCTTTCTGACTCTGGAACAGATTCCAACAACCGCTGTATATCTTGCAATTTAGCGGCTTTTAAAGTCAAGGGTGCATTATAGCAGTCTTCAGGTACTTTATCAATTCGTCTGCTGTATCCGACTTTATATATGAGACCGTTCTTATACCCTGACCCTTCATGGACATAGAAAACTCTGGCTTATCTATTCTTTTAAATATAACTATACGACATTTGGATATTCCTGGCAACTTAATTTAATGATTAACTGTTTTAATTAAATTGTTAACTGAAAATGGTCTAATTATTATGGACCATTATTATATTTATTATTTACATTAAAAGTTCACGGTAAGCCACTAAAACACCACTATTACGATTAAAATACGAATTATTGCGTAACGTAATATAACGTGTTTTCGTCAACCCGCAAAGCGCAACTAACAAAAAGTGAATAAACACGAAAAAGCATTAAGTTATAAGTACAAAATATAAGCCGTTTATTAAAACTTTAATTATGTGATGAGCTACATTAAATAATTTTCACTCTTAATGCGCTGTCATAAGAACTATTTTTTTTGCACATACCACACTTATGGCTTAATAACTTTAAACCAAAGAAATTGGAGTTTCATAGAACTAAAACAAAAATCGAAGCCGTAGGCAGCTATTTGTCTCACAAAACATCAAAGGCAAAACCAATAAGAGTGAAAGAGAAAGCCATCTCTATGTCTATACGTTTTTTTCGAAGGTTGCTCCAATTTGGAGTCCAAATTGGAGTCCAATTTTAGACGTTGGAATTACGACTTTATTGCTTTAACAATAAGTGACATTTTGAATGAGGAAGATGTAAATCAAAATTTATTCCCCTTTTTCAGCCCTAACAAAAAATTTAAGCAATAATAAGACTAACTGTGAAAAAATTGTGTTGATATCACGAAAATTGAGTTTTTTATAAGCAAATCAATATGGGAACGCGCGAAAACTGATTGCGCCCGTCGAGTAATGGCTGTGACGTCACATCGCCGTGCGTAGCTAGCTAACTATGCAATGTGCATACAGTATGTTTTTGACACGCGCTCTGTAAACTTACCTTCGTTCATTTCGATTCATTTTTATATATTATTATAATAAATATGACTTAATAGGGAAAATTGTTAAATTTAAACAAAAAATTAATACCAACTTTCAAAGTAAAAACGCACAAAAGAGTATGATTTAAATTTTATTTTCTAATTAAATAATTTAATTTTAATTAATTGAATAATTATTTCTAGATGTAAAATTGTAAAATGTGACGTCACGCTAGGGAGGGAGGGGGTCTCACAAATGTGACAAGGACGGGGGAGGGGGTCAAAAATCATGAAATTCGTCTGACGTAATTTATGGATGGCCCCTAAAACTTGAGAACGGCTAGACCGATTTGGCTGATTTTGATCTTAAAATAATTGTATCAGTTCAGGGAAAGTTCAAAAGGTGAGAAATTAATATATATATATATATACGTAGGGCTATATACATATATAGCCCTAACGTATATCCGCCTCCTTTTTTTGGATGTCGGTTAAAAAATACTTAAATATAATAGTCAATCTATGACATTTTGTTCATAAAGTTTTTTGTCGAGATCTCAAACAAGTGACTACACCATAAACATAGTTTTAAGCGAGGGGAAAAAGTAGGTAGGGAGTTTTTTGTATTGTCTTATTTCATCTTTTAAGTTTCATTCAATAGATAAAATATATTTTTTAAGTAGGTACCTAACATAATATCTGCGTGACTCGTGTTTTATTTCTCTATGTAAAACCCATTGTTTAAAATACATTGTCACTAAAATACTGAATTCATTCTGAGCATATTCTATAAACTAAACATTTAGTAATGCAAAAAAAATGTAGGTAGATGTTTCGTATTTATTTAGGTACCTACTCAGTACTCACATTAAAATATTCTTCGCAATAAATGTCTACTGATTTTTGTAGCTATAACACTTTTTTCAACACTTTACACAACTAATTTTCTCAGATTATGTCGTTGGGCACATGAAAAAAGTATTTTTCTGGAGTGCTAACCGTTGTCTACACTAATATTATAAAGAGGAAAACTTTGTTTGTATGTTTGTTTGTTTGTTTGTTTGTTTGTTTGTTTGTTTGTTTGTTTGTTTGTAATGAATAGGCTCAAAAAGTACTGGACCGATTTCAAAAATTCTTTCACCATTCGAAAGCTACATTATCCACGAGTAACATAGGCTAAATTTTATTTTGGAAAAAAATAGGGTTCCGTAAGATATTTGGGTTTTTCGGACACAAGGTGTAAAAAATCAACCGGAAAAGTTACTTATTTTGCGTACGCTGACTAAACTATAAAAGATAGAACCATAAAATGTTCTAATTAATTGTAGATCTTATAAATATCTACAAAAAAGTCCGCGACACACTATACCTATCTATGTCGAGTGAGGCACAACAACCATTTTTTTATTTAGAAATCTTGAATTTTTTTTGGACTACATTTAAACGCGTTTATTTTACTCATGTTATTAATCCTTATCAAAATAAATTATTTCATCACTAAGTACAGTTTATGTAGATAATATTTGGTCTTTGAATGATTAAAATTGGACGTTTGGTTTTGAAGTTATGGCGAAATTAAAATATTACGATTTCTGCTGCACGGCCCGTTGCGAAGTGGGCGTCACCAAGGCGGGGTGCGCGTGCGGGTTAATGTTTAGTTTAGTTTAGTTAAATAGTTTAGTTATTTTATAAACATCAAATTGATAATATCTTCTATACATATAATAAATCTGTAGAGGGGTCATGTCTGTACATTAAAGTTATCTAAGTGAAAATCAAAATGGGGGGTCTATAAAGGCCACAGAACCTAAAAATAACGTTTTTGAAAAAAATGTCTGTCTGTCTTTCTGTCTGTCTGTCTGTCTGTCTGTGTGTTTGTTATCACATCACGCCGAAACCACTGAATGGAATAAAATAAAATTTGGCAAGTAGGCAGCTTAGGATCTGAAGGGTAAAATAGGATACATTTTATCCCGCAAAACGAAAGGGTTCCCATGGGATCTTCAAAAAACAGTACCTACCTATTTGACGTTATTTCAGGCAATCTACTCGACGTATTTAAATAAAATTTGGCACAAAGGTAGATTAGAACATGAAATAACTAACAGTATTTTAACCGACTTCCAAAAAAGGAGGCGATTATACGTTCGGCTGTATATATATATTTATTCTTTTTTTTGTATGTTCAACGATAATTCTGCCGTCTATGGACCGATTTTCAAAATTTTTTTTGATGTAATGGGTATAATCCCAAGTTGTTTCCATTTTCAAAAAAGTGGTGATCTGATGATGGGATCCATGAGGAATCGAGGGAACTCCTCGAAATTAATATGGACACATATGATGATTTCGACTTTTTCTGAAGTAGTCCAAGCATATGCTACCAAAAAGTAAGATTTTGCTCCAAGGTATACCCTGGATCCAAAAGTACAGAACAAAACTCCTGACTCCTTATAGATACATGTTTGGGGATTTCGGCGTTGTTCAAAGAACTGCAAGCATATACCACCATGTCAATTAGAGTAATCATCATCATCATCACCACTATCACACCATACATCATCACATTATGATGATATAAAAAGTACTTCTCATAGTATCTTACACTTACACGGAGATCTTTGAACATTACTCTGCCGTTTATGGACCTATTTGCAAAATTCTTTTGTTGTTGTAAAGGGTTTAATTCGAAATTGGTCTTTTAGTCACTAAAGTGGAGACCTGAATATGATGCGATCCATGAGGAATCGAGGGGGGTTCCCTCGAAATTTATATCGATACATATAGTGATTTTAACTTTTACTGAAGTAACACAAGCATATGCTACCAAAAAATAAGATGTTGTACCAAGGTTTACCCTGGATCCAAAAGCACTGAACAGAACTCCTCAGCCTTTAAAGATATGCGTTTGGAAATTTCGGCATTGTTTAAAGAACTGCAAGCATATGCCACTATGTAACTTACAGTAATCATCATCATCATCTTTTTTTTTTTTTTTTATGAAATATGGGGGCAAACGAGCAAACGGGTCACCTGATGGAAAGCAACTTCCGTCGCCCATGGACACTCGCAGCATCAGAAGAGCTGCAAGTGCGTTGCCGGCCTTTTTAGAGGGAATAGGGTAATAGGGGAGGGTAGGGAAGGGAATAGGGTAGGGGATTAGGCCTCCGGTAAACTCACTCACTCGGCGAAACACAGCGCAAACGCTGTTTCACGCCGGTTTTCTGTGAGCCCGTGGTATTTCTCCGGTCGAGCCGGCCCATTCGTGCCGAAGCATGGCTCTACCACGTTTCAGATTTCATCTTAATAACAATACCTAATGGAAGCTTGGCGCGTATTCAAATAAACATTCGATCGATTATTTTAGACGTTCTTAAGACATATCTATACTAATATTATAAAGCTAAAGAGTTTGTTTGTTTGTTTGAACGCGCTAATCTCAGGAACTGGTTCGGATTGAAAAAATATTTTTGTGTTGGATAGTCCATTTATCGAGCAAGGCTAAAAGGCTATATAACATCACGCTGCGACCAATAGGAGCGAATAATCGGTGGGAAATGTAGAAAAAACGGGGAAAATTATTCATCTTTGAGGGCTTCCGTTGTATATTTGAACGCGCTGATCTCAGGAACCACTAGATCGAATTGAAAAAATATTTTTGTGTTGTATAGTTCATTTGTCGAGGAAGGCTTTAAGCTATATAACATTACGCTGCGACCAATAGGAGCGAAGCATCAGTGAAAAATGTTGCAAAAACGGGGAAAACTATTCATATTTGAGGGCTTCCGTTGCGTGCGCTGCGTAAACGGTTCAAGTTACCTACAAAATATGTATGAAAGAATTATTCCTCTTTAAATGATCTTAAAAAAATGTTCGACACGGTATTATATTATTTCTATCTTTTAATATTGACTCACAATAACCTTTTTATTGTAATTTATAATCAAATTTGGTCGAAATTAATGCATTATTGGGCCATCAGTAATTGACGCAGACGAAGTCGCGGGCAACAGCTAGTCTTAAAATATAATACATTATAATATCTATACATCTATACAGTTAAATACAATTTAAGTGTCTGTTTGTAACTTCAAATTAACAGCTTTTTACATAATGAATCTGAAAGTATATTCGGTACTTACAATAAAATACTTTTTTTTTTAATTTTTGTCTGTCCGTCTGTCTGTCTGTCAGTCGGTCTGTCTGTCTGTTTGTTCCGACTAATCTCTGAAACGGCTGGACCGATTTTCACGGGACTTTCACTAGCAGATAGCTGATGTTATAGGGTCTAACATAGGCTACTTTTATTTTAGGGATCCGTTTAAAAAAATAGGATTCCGCTTTCGTTAGTCATAAATAAAGTCGCGGGTAAATTTCAGCGATATCCCAAAGTATTGTTCCACGCGGACGAAGTCGCGGGCAAAAGCTAGTATTATACATAAAGGTGTTATACAATTATATCTATATGTTATTTTATCACCATAATTCCAAAAATTTCAATAAAACTTCAAAATTACTGCACGAGTTCCTTACCGCGGCGGTCAGAGCCGGCGAAATGACGTCACGCGTTGAGCGGTCAAGCTCGCGCTGATTTTAAAAACATCCAACTTTAAAAATTAATAAAAAATTCAGTTTTTGAGATATCGAAAAAATTCTTTCACTAATATTTTTTAGATTTTATTTTTGATTTTTATACATTATAAAATAATTACACTCATCTAGCTCATTAGTAGCAGTAGATGTGGCCTGAAGTTAGCCACTGACAGCTAATGTCATTTGTTTACGTGTGCATTATGATACAAGAAGAAGAAGAAGCAAATCATGAATTTATAGTGTGTTATTTGGTAAAAATCTCAGTTTATATTAAAAAGTCTTATTAGAAAACAAAGCTGTGCTCAAATTAATATGGCCCGTTTGGTGGAGTGCTGTAAATCAACTCTGCGAGGAAAGAAAATCGTGAAGAAGTGTTAACTTTTCACCAGTATGTTGAGAATTGTTTCAGGTTATATAAATACAAGCAATTACACTGAAGTTATTATATTCTTGTAGATAAATGTGTTTATTGTCCATTATATGCGGATTTCAACAATATATAATAGAAATTTTGTATAAATTTCAGAGGTTGTGTATTTACATAGTGATGTTTTGGATATCGATAAACCTTCGAAAGAGAAAATATGTTAATCTGAAAGAGAAATGTTTTGCCTACTTTATGTTTACCAAACACCATACAATTATACAAATTAGTAAGATCCAAAATATAAACTAAGTGATAATATATAATATAAAATAGTGTGGTGTATTTTTTAATTATTATAATTATTAATTAATAATTCCTGTATATTATAATGGAGTTACGGTTGTACATAATCACAAAAACATGTCACAAATTTTCAAATTTAGCTTTGCTTTTTGGTTTTGCAGGGAATTAGGTGGCCTTTTACAAGGATACTTCTATGTACTTTTTTAATTGACCAGAAAACGGGCAGACTGATCGCCAGATGGAGAGCGATTATCGCCACCTATACATACTCGCAATAGGAGGAGCCACAAGTACGATCCCGGTCTTAAAATCCGCAACTACTCCTTGAGTACCCGGAGGCCGTGGTATTTATCTGGTCCCGTTCGTGCCAAAGCATGGCTCTCCCACGTAAACGGACTGCTGTGCTCTATTTTCTTCACATATTTAGCTCCATGCTGACAATCTGAGAGCTTGTTGGTGTTGTCGTAACGTGTAAGCTAATAAATGATGTCCAATTGTTAATAAATAATAAATATATCTATTAAAATTTCCTTTTTTCATTTGTCTTTCCACGTTGGTACCCCAACTCAAGGGAGAAATGCATAAAGACATAAAAAGTCTATACATCTACTGTTTATATATTTACCAGCTGTATCCAAGGGAAAAGTATCCTATGTTTTAATCCAGAGCTTAAACTACTGTCATACCAAATTTCATTGAAATCTGGTCAATAGTTTTTGCGTGAAAGAGTAACAAACATCCATCCATACATCCAGCCATCCTCACGAACTTTCATGTTTATAATAGTAGTAGGATATAGAACTGACAAGTCGATCGGACGATAGCCTGCATAGTGTGTGTGTGTATAGTTCAAGAGACTAGCTTCCCCAACATACTTCTGTTTGTTGTAGACAATACTGCATAGATTCGTTTTTGATCGACTGATAATAATTTATAAATCACAAAGGTGCATAGATCATTACGCATAAATCTTCCACTTTAATCATTCTATCTATTGGCTGCAAACTGCATTTAAATTCATTTAATAGTTAAGATCTAAGAAACCATAAAGCGGAATAAAAGACTTCATTTTATGCTATGAAAAGATTAACATTTGATTTTTATCGACACAAAATGCCGACTAGGGACTTCACTGGCGGACGCGAATATATTTACATATGAAGTTGCTGATAAATACGAGCAATGCAACTTGTAACCAACTTCAGACAGCTGATCTGTCTGAAGTTGGTTACATATGTTCAAAACCTGTAACCGTCTACAAAAAACGAAACTAACGAACAACTAGATATCTCTTTCTTTCTCATTGGCATGTGTCATATAGGGGGATAAGGTACGATATATAATTTTGCTCTTGCTAATAGCCTTTACTCTTTATACTCTATGCTTTAAACGATATAAACGATAAGTATAAGTGTTAAACGCTTACTTTTATAAACGACTTTTCAACTTATTTATAAAAAAGCACGCTTTTTTAAACGCTTTTCGTTTAAACGGCCATATAAACGGCCATCTCTAATGTCAAGTGTCAACTGTTTTTTTTATATATAATATGGCGTCGGCTTATAGCCATTTGCCAGTGTCAAGTATAAAAGGCGGGAAATATAATATTCGTTCAAATTTTCGTCACCGTAGGTATAGGTCGCGCAACGAATTAAGATCTTTCGACAAAAGTAGAGGGGGTATGCGCAGAAGTCAGTTTTTGGGTGTGTTTAGCGGTAGCGGGCTCGGGCGGGGAGGTGTGGATGCGCCGAACGCATGCCGAACGTGGCTGCCGACACGCTTTTGGTACGTTAGTAATATACATTCTTTGCTATTGGTCACTAATGGTCACATGCGCAAACGATCCCCTCCACTTTCACTGAGCGCTCATAAACCGTTGCGCGACCTGTATTTCTAAAATAGTCAAGTCCAAAGTCTAGTCAAAATAAGTCTTAAACTTTTTTTTTACAATGGCAGTATAGCATAAAACTATTGCCAGTGTTATTTTTATTGCAGTTTTCAACACCGTTTTTAAATTGTATTAAATGAAACGGAGTACCTACCTATAATTTGACCAGAGGTTATACCTAATAATATTTTAATAGAATTGCATTATGAAATCATTTCTATGATGCTTTAATGTTCAAACTTAAGGCTCGTTGTTATCAGACGACTGACTCGAGAGCCCGACAGAGACCACTTGGCACTTGTACAATTTTTTTATAATAATATGTATGAAGCGCCCCTACATTACGTGTAGAAATTAGAATTATAAACAGTTGCGGCTAAGGTTGTCACTTGTGGTGGCTCTAAAGTGCCCCACTCACTAAAAATTTGCCGGACGATATAAATCTGTCAGTTTAATCGCTATAGCCCACACACACATACACACACACACACACACATTAAGGTTTTGGACTGACGACTAATACGAACGATAGTGTGTGACCGCTTGAAGATTCCGATCTGCGCCGACAGATGTCGGCTGGACAGTCTATGGCTTTGAGGGCGAATGAACACACACTAGCGGGTAGTCGTCGAAAACTGCCGACTCCCGACTGCTGGTAGGTATGTAGCCTCAAAAGTGGCAGCAGGACATTGCCGGCAGGCAAAAATCGTTTTAGTGTGTTGGCGCTATTAACCTAGGACGGCAGGTCGCCGGATAGGACCAGAGACTCCAGACGGCTGTTAGTGAATGGGGCCCTGGAAAATGTGTTCAAATTTTGTCACAGGAGCCAGTCACTCTCGTCGGTTACCTGTTTTTGTCTTTACTAAATAGTAGGGACGAGGAAGAAAATAAAAATTTATTTATCTATTAACAATTTTATTGTCCTAACTGCAAAGCGAGTAACAAAATTAATATTATAAACGATGAAATACTAATACTATTGGGCCCACTAGAGGGAATCCCTGTAACTTTGATATCCGTATCGTGTACAGATACTTCATAAACCTTAGGAGTTTCACGAACGCACTTGTAGGAAGTAGAATTAACACAGACACTGTCTGTTGCACTAAACACCATATCTTCAGGACATCTTATAATTCTTGCTGACACCGTTTTATTTAAATCTTTCACACAGCTGATATAAGAGACACAATTTTCGTCTAAATCGTTTACAAAGTTGCCTTCTTGCGGGCAAGTGTGGTTGGTGTAACATTGGTAGGATGTCACATTAGTGCACTGGTTGTCGATGTGGCTGTAGATGGAATGTTCTGGACAGACGAGGTTGTAGTGGGTGATGCTGGTGGCGCCCTTCAGACACATCACGTAACCACGGCAGTCATCGCGTGTGTTGTTTGGAAATCTACCAGGTTCTGTGCAAACTTCATCGCAGACGCTTTCATGAATGACCTGAAAAATGTCCAATATGAACTCTTGTCTATAGCTACTATTTAATAATATAATGTAATAAAGAGGAAACGTTTGTTTGTTTGTTTGCAATTTTGCATCGAATAGGCTCCGAAACTACTGGATCGATTTTGATGAAATTTGGCACAGATGTAGAGTAGACCACATATGTTACGTTTTATTGCGGCAAAATGTAGATATTGTTCCTGCAAAATTTATTTTAGCGCGCATGAAGTTAATAATTCTTAAGTACATACCTACTTACAATTAAAGCTTTTTAGATCCTGAAAATTTGAGTTATGAATAATAATATACTTAGTAGAATATAAGTTTCATATTTCACATAGTTTCATAATATTTTGGAAGCTGTAGGTAAATACTTAGATCAAGTTTCCTATTTTCTTATTTTGTCTAGAATTAGGGACTAGGGTAGTTAAAGTAAATAAATTATACTCACAAAACATATAAATGCAATCCATAGAAACTTCATTTTTAGACCATTCGTTACATCGGTCTTTAGTCGTAGTGCCTATCTAAAAGTATTCGTAAACCTTTCCATGTCATACGTAGATAACTCCATAGCAAAGATAAAGATCTAGTCACACTTCTGACGTATGAAGGTAAAAGAGAAGTACCAGGACAACATTGATTAAATTATTAAAAAATAAAAATAATTAACACCTACCTACCTGTTCGAACGACAATTTTTTTTTAAAGGGAACCCAATAAGGGAAATGCTTAAAATATAGTAACATTGAGTCCAAAAATTGCTTTAAACACAAGAATGTAGTTACCTATACTGGAATATTTTAAAATTTTAATGTAGGCGTAGTTTTAGTTTTAGTAGATGAAATTGTTAGGTAATAAACCCTGCGTAGCAAATTAATGTAACAACGACAGAAAACAATTAACAGTTTAAAAAAAATACGGATGTAGAGCAGTTTTTAATAGTAGATTATGCACCAAGGGGATGAAGCGAGGGGTTCAAGCTGCCCAAGACGAAGACAGGCTTTATCCCAGAGGTGCATACTCTACTTTTCATACCTACTGCGAGGCAATAAAAACCCAGGGCTATATAAATAAAACATTTATTTTGTTCAAAGTTAATATTGATATTGGACACATTTGTCTAGTTATGGAGGGACAGAGTAATATTTTTATCAGGAACATTTATGGAAGTTGTGGTGGAGTTTATTTAGAGGAAAGAAAACATTCCTTTGTTTTGAATTTTTTCAATCGCGTTTTTATTTTGTTATAGGTGGCCAGTTCGATTTTCGAATATACTCTCTTTGCAATGCCATATTATTATTAAAAAACACTATGATAGATACGTACAATACGGCCGATGTATCTTGGCGAGTGTGAACTTCGCGCAGAAGGTCGCGCAATAACTGTTTCTAAGTGTTTTCGTATTTATTTTATTTGTACTAATTGGTCAACTGTATTAGGGAAATTGTATTAGTACATAGGTATATAAAAATAATACAATAACAGTTTTCTTCACGAGTTGTACTTGCGCTAAAGTTCGCAGAGCCTATGTTCAGACCCGTCAAGATACAGCGGCCGTAGTGTACCTATCTATTAGGAGTTTTCATAGGAATTTTAACGTTCCAAATTCAAATCACTTTAATCCCTTGGGAGTCAATGGCTTGCTTTACGTTGAGATTGCGTGATATACTTATAATCGGACATTGTCGAGCAGGTGGTATGAAAATTAATTATCTAACAATTAACGCAACATCACTATGTTTGAACAAGATAAAACATATTTTTGTTTAAATAAGAATGAATGGCTTTCTACACAACAAACAGTTTTAACATTTTATAAGCCTGACGTCATTTTATCACTTCGCATTGAGAAGTCGACGGTATTTGTAACATGGTAAATTTAGCTATCTGATAAACAACTGCCTAATTTTAAAGACAGTAAAAAAAAAACATTTTGCCCCCTACTATTATTTACTGATAACAATTGTTTTAATTAGGTAGGTACATCAAAAGTTTAAATCGTAATTAGTCACCTTACCAAACATGTATATTTGAAAGAAAAACAGTAGAGTGTAATATTCCTCCCAAATCTGTATAGGTATAATTCAGATACAAAATGGAATCCGGCCCGGATGTTTCCCGGACGCTCAGAGTTCAAACTAAACTAGAACAAATCTGGGAATTGGGAAACCAGGACGGATGTCAACCCTGATTTATTTTTATAATAATTATTACAGACAGATGGGCCAAACATAGAAATGACGTGATAATGCGGTACAGTTCTTAGAGTGGTGTATCAAATAGTGAGTAACTTTTTGACACTTAACATCCCTTCGCTCTTGTCGCGGAAAATTGTTCTGGTGGCAAAAGTTGCTGGAACAGATGAATTGGAACTAGGAGCTACTTTGAATTCCGAATATAGCTTTATGAGCTTTGTAGAGTTAAATAGCTCTCGAACGTACCTACCGTCTTATTTTTTTAAATATTAAAAACAGTAGTTCACCTGTTAGCCGTTATTCTGTCTTAACCATGAACTGGAGTAAATAAAGCATCGCCAGTGGCGTAGCTATAGTAGGGCTAGGTGGTGCAGTGCACCAGGGCCCCGGAGCTCAAGGGGCCCTCTAGCCTCAGCCCTGAAAAGAGAGGAGCATATAAGAAAAAAGGAAAAAAAAATCTTGTGAGCAGGCTCGAGACTCGAGGCTCGATTTTTTTAATGTTGTTAAATGAACACCAACAATTACAAGACTTCTGATTTAAGATTTTCAACACATGCGCTAAGCGTCCTCGATGAGCATGTGCTGTTTGTTATCGTTATTTCTGTTATTTGGTATTTGATAGTTGGGATGAGTACGCTCGTAGCACATTGGATCAGCGATAAGCTCACGTGCTTAACGCTCGTGAGATCAATTCGACAATTCCATACTCCACCCATATTAACTTTTTTGTCAAGTTTTCATTCTCTCTTGCCTTGCATCAGTTCTCATTTATGATATTCATTGCGATGTTTTCAACTTTCTGGGATCTGGATGCACTATAATAGTTGACGCTAGGTCGACTAGGTGTGTCACTAACCGTTGCAATTCGTTTTCCCTACTACCAGTACCAGCCTTATTTCATCTTTCATCAAGTATCGCCACTAATGCAAATGCTACTATTTCTATTCCGCACATTCACCATATTCTGCTAGAACTCATTTTCGCTAAAAAAATTTCCGATGACAAAACATGTATGATACAGGATACAGGTTGCAGCACAACGATATTCATATAATCTATAATAACTCTTAAACTTTTAACTTGATCGACAACGAAAAATAAAAAACGTTTTTCTAAACTCAAGTTCAAATTGAAGAATGAGCTACTATCTCAGACCAAATAAAAAGTATAGACGGACTTCTGCGTACATCAAAGGGCTAAACTTTAGAATAATACCCCACATTTGTACTATTAATTGTTTTATGGTAACTTTACCGCTTAAAGATCTTTTATATCTTGTCACAGTAATTTCGCAAGTTTTCAAAATTGGGTACACGACTACATCTAAAATATTAAGTTTCATTAATGTATTCAGAAATTTTAAGGCATTACTACTTCGTAAATGTAAAAAAATATAATATTTTATTTATAGTTTAGTCATTAGATACATCTAAAAAGTACAAAAAAAATTTTTTTTTTCTTGCTAAATTAGTAAACAAAACCTACATAATTAGTTTACTTACATCATATACAAAAACTTTTATTATGGTATGTATGAACTTAAACGCACAAATATCGGAGATATTTACAAATATGTTCCTGCGGCCGTATACTTCATACGATTTTACATGGACGTGACGTCATAGCTACGTACGACTTTAGTATGGAGCGTTTTCACGGGACTTGCGAAATTTTGCAAACAAATCGCTGTACCTTTGAAAATATTGACTTTTGATATACGGTTTCTTCTAAGAAGTTACTCATATTTAAGAGTACTATTCATTTATGCAATAAAAAAAATTCATTCGTGTAGCCTATTATAAGATCCGTAGTTTTCGAGATAAAGATATAATAAAATTTCGAAAATTGTATAGGAATTCGGCCATGTTAACCTTTCTGTGACATTTATGTTTCGTTTTCCATAGCTTTATGTCAAAAAACTTTGCAGAGCTCTATTTTACGTAAAAGTTGTAACACGGCCTCACAAAAACCTGGCGCGAATTTATAACGTTGTCACAACTCTCCCCAACTATGGAATTCTAAAAATGGGTTACATTAGAACACTTTTATTGCGTTCAAAATGTCTTTAAATACGAAAAAACAGAAAGTGATTATGTTTATTATTTATATATAGATAAATTTAGATAAAGGATATGTAAAGATGAAAAGTTTAAATAAAAAAGTAAAAACTTTATTATATAAGGTTTGGTAAAATCAATTACGAATACTTCGGGCACATGGTCCACTGCTTATGTAAAGACGTTTGGGCAGAAAAATAATTGTCATACTCGAAAAAAAATTTTTTTTTCTTTATATGGGCGAGTTTGCGTTTTGTGGAAAACGTCTTTACATAAGCAGTGGATCATGTGCCCGAAGTATTCGTAATTGATTTTACCAAACCTTATATTTTATTCTACCCCTCATAGAGACGACGGTATGGATTTAACTTACTAGGGATAAGTTTAACTCACTGTTTCCTATTCTTATTCCTATGACTAATTTTAAAGGTCAATATAAGTTCAAGCTACGCGGAAAGAGGGGATGAGGGGCATGAGGGCCCGATTCTTCCCTTATGCACCGGGGCCCTTGTCCACCTAGCTAAGTCATGAACATCGCCTGTATGTTGTTGGGGTGGGTTGTAGGTTTACAACCTACCCCAACATACTATACTCCTACTCCTATAACCTACACCGATTTATTAACAAGATTACCTACAGTACTGTATTATGCAATAACCTATTATTATCATTTATGTAGTAACAATAGGTATGCAATTGAGTTAAAGCTATCTAGTAAATATTGAGTTAAAGCTATATAGTAAAGACTATAAAAGAGATTATCTAACTACGCAATATACGCAAGTAGGTTATAGGTATCAAAATCTAAAGACGACATAGATTATTATTATTATTAGGCCGCTACCTCGAATTTCGCATGGCGGCGCGGGCAACAAAATATTACCTACATACAGCTATGTACTAGCTGAGAAAATTTGATTTTGGTTTAATTAGTTCCATCTGATAATATTATTTTATATTCACCAATAATTTCTTTGCTTTCCAAAAAACAATTTTAAGATTTATCTATACTAATATTATAAAGCTGAAGAGTTTGTTTGTTTGTTTGTTTGTTTGTTTGAACGCGCTAATCTCAGGAACTACTGGTACGAATTGAAAAATTCTTTTTGTGCTGGATAGTCCACTTATCGAGGAAGGCTTTAGGCTATATAGCATCATGCTAAACTCAATACGAGCGGAGTACCAATCAAGAATGTTACAAAATCGGGGGTCTTTTTTTCCTTTTGAGAGCTTTCGCTACGTACGCTGCGGAAACGGTTAAAGTTTCGCTAAAATGATGTATGGCAGAATTGTTCCCCTTTAAAAGTTCTAAAAAAAAGTCCGCGACAGTATATGTCTATCTTTTAAGGTTGGCTCACTATAACCTTTTTATACTTACCAAATTTGTTCTAAAAGTAAGCATTATTTGTGAAGGTGTTTTCATAAAGATTATATTAATCCTTATCCAAGTAAATACGTTATTCATTACAAGCATTTAATCTAGAAGAAATTTGCCGTTTACATCATTTGATTTCAATGAGTATTTTAGAAGATATCGCAGTAATAAAATAATCATGCGCGCTATAGTAAGGCGCGCGGAGCGGGCGGGCAGTCGTGAGATGGAAGCGCTTCTTCTACGTAAATGAAGTCGCGGGTAAATTTTAGCGATATCCCAAAGTAACTATTCCACGCGGACGAAGTCGCGGGGAAAAGCTAGTTATTGATATACTTATATCTTGACTTAATTTGGTAATTACATTTTTAAGCCTAAGTTTTCGCTTATAATGGACAACTACGATTAATAAATAACAACACGTAAAAAACTTAATAAAGGTACGCAAGTACTACTAATAACGTATTAATAAAGTTAAGTAGTATATACTTAAAAGAATATTAAGTAGATATTTCATTTGGATGGATCATAAATAGATAACAGGTACATAGATAGGTACGTAGATGGAAACTCTACATTACTCTGGGAAGAATACAGTTCTTAGAATGAGTAATTTTAAAACTGAAAGGAATAAAAAGGACTGAATTAATTCGAATCATTTTTGGGTTGGTTAAATTCACTTTCTATTTCTAATAAAATTTTATCTTAGGGTTTACAGGTTCAAAGATCATCTCAAGTTTATGAGCATGCATGAGTTGAGTTCTGTACTCAATAAAAAAAACTTAGGCCTTTTCATCCGTTAATGGATGATTTATACAGTATTCTCCGAGCGAAGTAACCACTCTTGAAATACTGTAGTTCCTGGGACAGTTGGTTTTTAAATGTCGTATGGTTGCCCAAGCACATAGGGCATTCTCACAACATAGTTAGCCTAGTCCAGAGGAATGACTAGTCAATAAATACGTCTGGGGCTAACTATATGAGGGTTTCCTCGCGATGTTTTCCTTCACCGTTAGAGAGTCCGTATAATGTACTTGAGATCTGAAAAAGTCTCATTGGTACACACCACAACCTGGGATTCGAACCTGCACTCTCGAGTGCAAACCAAACGGTCTACCCACTAGGCCACGGAGCTCAACCCAACCATTACATATATAATAATATCTACTCGTCCAAACACTATATGAATTCCTGAAGACAAAAGCTGTTGAGCATTGTGTGTTACCAGTGCCCAAGACCTTCGGTAGAGCTTCAGTTAAATTCAGTAAATTGATTTCTAAGGGAGAGACAACAAAATTTTCAACGGCATTAGGCAAACGTTTAAATCCAACGGAAAGGAGGATGGACATTCCGGTCTACCTGCTCAATACACCCGAGCTATATGTTATTAAAAAGATTTCTTTTTAATTCTTTGATGGCCATAAAAGTGTATTATATGATTTGTGGTTATCGTGTACAATAAATTATGTAGTCATTGAAGAAAATAAAATCTGCAAGAAATGTCCTTTCCAATGACATACGGCATATTCATATTAGGCAACTTTCATATATTTCAGCCTATCTTCCTTTACCCTATTTTGTTCCCACATACCCCTTTTTCTGCAAATCCCAACAATAGGCTACGCCCCCCTATCCCCAGGACTTGTGCCAAATGTTGAGCAATTTCTTTGTTTTTATTTTAATGATTACAATCGTTGGAATCTTTTTGATATATCAAATATCTATAAATACTTTTTCCAGGTTGTCGGCATCGCGTGGCGGGTGTTTCGGTGACCCCGCAGACACCTGCAAGAATTACACCTACTGTGACTACGTGTCCACCAACAACACCTACTTGGCGTACGACTACACCTGCCCCACCACGTCGTTGTTCAGTCCACTCACTCGGCTCTGTTCCACTAACTACACGTGCTCTTCCTAAGCACTGTTTTGCATGTCTAGTGTTACATTGATTCAATAGTATACTAAATTATAGTGGATGATTTTTATTTCGTTTCAGGAAAAGCATGTAATAGGTACTTGAAATAGACTTTTGCATACTTATTTTACTTTTAGGGTTTTGTAGTAGTACATGGAACCCTTATTAGGACACAAATACTTTCGTATATTAGAGATTCATCATTCTGTTGATTGTATTATATTACAATCACATTACAATATAATCATATTTTTTACGAAACGATAAAAAATTCACCCAATATAATACAATTAGATATGAGCGCCGATGGGTGGTAGGTCGGCGGCGGCGCGCCGGCTTTTTTGGGTCGGCGGCGGCGGCGTCGGCGGCGTGACCTTGAAAGGGTTGAAGTTTGTACTCGGTAGTTAAAAAAAAGTGTATTTTACTTTATTTATTGGGTAACATATGATTAAAATGGAATACAATTTATAGAACTTTTTAAGTGATGAAAAAGACAAAGTAATAATACAATTTCAAAGTAGGAAACTACTTTGGAATTAATAGTAAACAGTGCTTTGATTCCAGAGAGCGTAATTACTGTAATCTTTTTCTATTTTCGTTTCAAAAACGTCCACATTTTCAAAAACTGACTTCGAAGTCATTTATATAACTGACTGCGTGTATCTAGTGATCAACCAATAATAGCGGAGACCTCAGCCTGAAACACGGTGCAAAATCTCCCGAAAATCATATCTGCCTGTAGGTGGCACGCCCTCGTAGTCCAGCGCCATCCCGGTTGCCTTCCTAGATCTGTCCGTAAACCAAATTATATTCTTAAGGTGAACATTACTTAGGACCCGGTCCTCCTTGGAAGTAATGAAAACTAGGTATAGCTTCTAAAAGTATCCACCTTGATCATGGCGTCCGTCCATATGGGCAAGTAATAAGTCGGACGAGTGCCTAATGTCTCGCCATTAGTGTCAGTTATCCGTCCCACTGGATTACGAGGGTAAAGGAAGAGAAAGTGCTTGTGTGCTCTTGTGTACTGCGCACATACTAGGGCACTATAAGAATAACTGCTGGCCTGGTTTTAGTGAAACCGGCCACCGTCACCGAGATCGGCGTAGGGAGTTATGTTATATACTTCTTTCATGCTTTAAACGAGGCGGCGAACGAGGACATCCATATAAGTGACAACTGAGATAGGTGTCACTAATGTGGATGTCAATAGATGTTCTGCATAAAAGGCAACGTGCTTACTAGAAAGGCAGATCTACTGATTGATCGAGTAGATCGAGCCAGTACATCGCATTGATAAAGCCATTGAGGATAAGAAGTTTACGCTAAGCGCCTTCCTAGATATTGAAGGCACGTTCGACAAAAACTCCAGCTGATCTATTACCCTGATAGCCTGGCTTCAAGAATTACTATAGAATGGATCAAAGCTACGCTAAACAACAGAGTAGCGTCATTAACTATCATGGGCTTGACGCTCAGGAGCAGGTTCAGGTGAAAGAAGTAAGGCTTATATACTAGCTGTCCCGGCGAACTTCGTACCGCCTTAGAATTAAAATATGTGTTGACGTACTGATAACAGCGCCACTTACCGGATCCAATTGCAAATTTAATCCATTCTCGAATCCACTTGAATACACAAAAAAATTCATTAAAATCTGTCCCATATGAATAATTTTCCCCGTTTTTGCAAAATTTATCACTGATGCTTCGCTCTTATTGGTCGCAGCGCGTGATGTTTTATAGCTTAAAGCCTTCCTCGATAAGTGGACTATCCAACACAAAAATGTTTTTTCAATTCGAACCAGTAGTTCCTGAGATTAGCGCGTTTAAACAAACAAACAAACAAACAAACTCTTCAGCTTTATAATATTTATATGTTTATTATGTTTTATAGCTTAAAGCCTTCCTCGATAAGTGGACTATCCAACACAAACATATTTTTTCAATTCGAACCAGTAGTTCCTGAGATTAGCGCGTTTAAACAAACAAACAAACAAACTCTTCAGCTTTATAATATTAGTATAGATATGACTTGGGTAATATGAATGCTTGACAACTGGACCATCGAACACAAAAATAATTTTTCAATTCGATTTAACATTTTCTGAGATCAGCGCGTTCAAAAAACAACGGAAGCCCTCAAAGATGAATAACTTTCCCCGTTTTTTCCACATTTTCCACTGATTCTTCGCTCCTATTGGTCGCAGCGTGATGTTATATAGCCTAATGCCTTCCTCGATAAGTGGACTATCCAACACAAAAATATTTTTTCAATTCGAACCAGTAGTTCCTGAGATTAGCGCGTTTAAACAAACAAACAAACTCTTCAGCTTTATAATATTAGTATAGATATGACTTGGGTAATATGAATGCTCATAGTTAATGACTAAAATATTATGACTATCCCTCTCGCTCACTCGGCGCGCCGACGTATTTTCGCGGCGGCGGCGGCGCGGCAAAATCATCGGCGGCGGCGGCGCGCCGGCGCGGCGCTCATATCTAAATACAATCTATAATAACAATTATTAATGTGTAAAATAGTCATGGTGAACTTTTCATTTCAACCTTAGTTATAAAGAAAAAAATATTTATCTGTCTACTAATCTTAAAGTTGAACATCGCTATGGAGATAGTTTTGTAAATAGAAGTTTTCAAAAATAAAAATAATTTTATTAACCCCTATTTGTAGAGATGATTCCACTGGAACTTCTTCAAACTACGCCCTATAAAGAGAAAGAGAGGGAGTTAGAGAGGGAGAGAGATTACTCTATATACAGCTACACTTCATAAGGAAGTAGGTAGGTACTTTTGAGCACGATATAACGTCGCAATGGCTAGTTACCTATTAGGCAAATTGTACCAATATGACACGGGATTATCATTCGCTTATTGCGGGGAATAAACATTATCATTCAGTATAAAACCTCTATCGTTTTGCAAATTTATTCAGATGTAACAATGGACGGGAAGAACAGCTTGTTGGTAATTATTGTAAGTGTTTAATCATTTTTAAATAATCGTTTATAGGGGAAACTGGGGGCACTTGACCACTTTGTTTTGTAACCCTAATTCGCGACATGTATGAACATATTTGAACACATTTGAAAACACTGAAATACGTGGAATTTATCTGGCTAAAAGAAAAAATACTAATTTACCCACTAAAACTAAAGGTAGGAAATTGTACCAAATATAGGGACACTTGTTCCCCCATACGATTACTATGCAACTTTAAAGTTTAATAAAAGTTGATTCAACCTACATATTTTATTGCTTATTTATGACCACTTACATCTTAAATTACCTACTGTTATAACTTATATTGTATTCGCATTTCCGTTGGCGGTGTTTTAGAATTAATTTTTCACCGCCATTTTTATGAATTATGGACCTCTATAAGTTAGGTATAGCGTAGCGCGTTAGCCTAAACTAACAAAGTTGTTATCTTAAAGCCAATCAATTTCATAACATCGTCAACCATCATGAATTCTTTTCAGACCACCAGAATTTAGGATGCGGGAGGTACTACTATTCTATTTTACCAAAGAAATTCTGTGGTTTACAGTTGAATATCTCTCAAATCTAATACCCAAATTCTAAGACTATTTTTTGATTTTGCCTCAACTATGGGGTAGAACTATAACTACTGTTTAAGAAGCCAGCGCGGTTTTTTTTCACTATGTGCAAAGTAAATTAACGTTTTTAACAGTCTGCTTATAGCAAAAACTATATTATTATGAAGAATTAGAAAGTTAAAATGAATGCTCAAATTAGCTAGATAAATTTATAATATTTATAAAGTAATTATTCTTGTATGGGCTGGATCCTACATCTATGATTTATTAAGGGGATATTTATAAAGTAAGATGATGTTTTAAGAACTTGAGCTGAAAAATTTCCGTTTGTTATCATGATAGAACAACTTCAGCTAACAAATTAAGGATATTCATGAATAGGACCTTTTTTAATAGGGAACATGCATTTGTTTTTAATCAGCACAATTACCTTGAAAAAAAGATGTTTTCCGAAAGAACAAAATACATGGACTGGAAAATACAAAAAGTTCGTTAATCAGTTGCTTTAGGTAAAGCATTAAAAAGTTACAGAATAAAAATACCATTTTTGGTGTGATTGAAAAACAAAAATTACTGTTCAAATCCTTACGTTTTTTTTTGTTATGACAATAATATAAGCACATAAACGCAGTATTTAAGTTAATAAAATCATTCTGTATTTATCTTCATACATTTTCAACTGATGTGACTGTGTCTGATGTGTCACTCGTGCATCATTTTTGAGCATTTTTAATGCTTTCCAACGACCTTTGTGATGACTGTATTCCGTCAACGGTTGATCGTAGATATGCCATTGCAAGGACAACATTTCCTGGCTTATTATCTACTTTCCGAAAAGCCAATAAAAAGCTATGCGTGTGGGGAACACGCATAGCTTTTTATTGGTAATAAATTGAACTTACCTACTTTCAGATCCTGTGCTTCACGTGGCAGGCTCAATGCGCTGTAAACTGCACCTCAACCGGCGCTGGCAGATTCGCCGATCCGGATGACACCACGTGCAAAAACTACACCCTCTGCGTGCTTAGCGGCTCCACCTATTTGTCCTACAACTACGTCTGTCCCGCCACTTCCCTCTTCAACCCTAATACCGCTCAGTGTACCACTAACTACGTCTGCACCGCCACCACTACCACCAACTCAACGAATACGACATGCACAGCGGAAGGTTACTTCAGCGATCCAGATTCGACGGACTGTTCGAGCTACATTGAGTGCGTCGATATAAATGGCACGTATACTGAAACCACGTATACTTGCCCTAATAGTACGTACTTCGACCCGAATACCACTCTGTGTGAGTCCGACTACAATTGCACATCAACGACATCCTTCACGTGTTCTACTGCTGGAAGGTTCGCGAATTCCTCTGACACTACTTGCAAGACGTACTACTTCTGCGTGCTTCAGTCTGATGGTACTTACGTCCAATACGAGTATACTTGTCCCACTTCTTCTGTTTTCAGTCCCACCACGCGATTGTGTACCACTTCTTATACTTGCACCTAACATTGGTGGATAGCTGTCGCGGTCGGTACCTAGTACCTACCTATAATATAACGATAAAATCCTATATTATAGTTATTAGGATTTTTTTTTGTTTATTAAAAAAATGGACCATCTTGAACTTCACTTGGTCTCTACGACATATTATCATAACTTTTTGCAACTAAACTTGCAAATACTTGGATTGTTCATTTAGGTAATGTTCTTGTGGGATTTCCTTTTTTTTAGTTTAGGTACTATTTAATTAGTCGTTACAATCCTTACATAATATTTGGTATTTATCTTAACATTAAATATTGATACAGCAAGAATATTATTTGATCCTTTTTACCTACCTATATGCACTGTTGTATTAACCTTTAAATACCGATGATGAAATGTTATGTTCTTATATTATTCTATTTCTATTGAGTTCTGTGCCCAATAGAAATATAATAATATCTCCTCGTCCAAAATTACTATATGAATTTCTCAAGACAAAATATGTTGAGCATTGTGTGTTACCCAACGCCCAATGAATGGATTTGGCTTTTCATCAACAGCTTTTCAGAATGCATATGAAAGTATGTTCGGTAGGTACTTACAATAAAATATTAATTTAAAATGTTTTTGTCTGTCTGTCTGTCTGTTTGTTCCAGCTAATCTCTGAAAGATTAGCAGATAGCTGATGTTATAAGGTCTAACATAGGCTACTTTTATTTTAGGGTTCCGTTAGTTCTATGCAAACAAAGTTGGGGGCATCAGCTAGTATATAATAAAACCGATTAGCAGAATATCGGCTCAAAAATTATAATATTGTATTCTTCTGGTTTTATATTTTATTTTTGGAGCAAGTTAAAAATTTAGACCGCTAGCTTTATTACAAGTGAAAATATGGGGGTATAAAAACGGTAAAATGCTTCGGGAAAAGATGGTACAGTTACATAAAGACTTGGCGAGACCGCTGCCGCGCACGCGCTATCATATTGGAAGTTATCCATTACAGTGGCGAAGGGTGGTTTTTCCGCAGAGGGAAGCCACTATGGTCTTTATGCATATTAAACAAGTACATAGTAAATACATACCTAGAGGCTGCTTCGTGGGATTCTATCTATTTCGGTACAGAGTTAGAGTTTCGTTTGATTCAATATGTATTAACGCCATTTTAAGAAATTCACGATCGTTTCAATAATGTAAATACTATGCCTACAAGAATCTACTCACCACAATAATGCAATTTACAATCCAAAGAAGTACACTTCACAATATAAATATAATATTTTAAGGTGGGTTTAGACCAAGCGAGCGAATGCTCATTCTAGTAAAGCTCTTTTGATGTAAACAAACAACGAGCATTCTTTCGTTGTTCTGGTGTATTCGCCACGTGTTCGCCGGTAATTTGGTAGAATGCTCTAAGAACACTCGCTCGTTTGGTATAACCGACGCAAGAGTGCACAAACAGTTGCTTAGAGCGTTCTTTCGTGTTCGGATGTGCTCGCTACTTGAGGCGGTCTCTTCAAAGGGATTCTAGTGTTCTTGGATTCTTGTACATTTTGGCGGCTAGTTTTAGGTTTATTCGTAAATATGGATTGGAGCAACGAAAAATGTATGATAGAAATGTACCATATTATAAGGTGTTTATGGGATCCAACTTATGTTTTATGAACATTATAAAAATAAACTGTACACGGAAGATGCCTGGAGGCAAATTGCAACAGCAATCGTCACCCACCAACGTCTCTTCCTTCTTTTCTTTTTCATTAATTACGTATTATCAATAAATGAAGCACTTGAAATCACAATATAGTAGCTATCACATTCAGACTTAGTGTAGTGTGAACAGTACTACTTATCGTTGGCAAATGAGCATTCGCTCATTTGGTCTAAATGATTCTCATATAAAGAGCAAAAATTCTTGATCTTATTGTTCTTGTTCGGAATGTTTAGTGTAAATGATGTAAACTATGTCTTAACGAATTATCGTTTACATTAAACGAATACAAAAGAATGTTCTTGTGTAGTTCTTGCTCTATGTTCTTTTGGTCTAAACCCACCTTTACACTACAGTATACACTACAAATTACAATAATACAAGAAACTAGCGAATAATTTATAACGAAATTACAACGCATAATATGGAATGTAGTCGACTGTCGTTTGCATAAAAATGGAAAAAGAAATTTTCTAATGTTTGGGATTTTCAACCAATGAGAGACCATAACCGGTCTCCGAGCGGCTTATTTAATGATAATTTCGACCAATAAAATTGTACAAATACTTTGTCATTCATTTCCAAAACGTAATACTCTAGAGCCATTAGGCCTACAGTTTGAATTTAACCTTAAAACAAACGAAATAATGACTATTATAGAATGAAACATATATTTCATTACTGAAACCATGAAGCATAGATACCAGGAGTCCGAACGGTATAGGCTTTTTAATAATAATTATGTACACAATAATAGGACCAGATCTTAGTTCTCTTTTCTGCCGCTAGGCGTGCGAGACCGACGAGTACCGCGTGTTGCCAATACTATTATACCGAGTGTTGCCAATACTATTATTTATTACAATTATTTTTAAATTACCGTTAGGCAATTACCGTGTTCTACGGTATCTTTTTTTTCGAGAACAGTTTCTAAGAATTTCCTAAAACTTTTAAATAATAAGATTTCAATCTTTCCAGAGCTGTCAATAGCAACTTTAAACTTCCCGCGTAATTTCAAACGAGTGCATGTCGGACCGTCGCGCGCTCTACCGGCAAAAATCTGTCCCCGTAATTGAGACCATTATTTTAACATTACGTTCGGACTCCTTGTTATCTATACTTCGTGACTGAAACACTCATACACCGTATTACGATTTTCAAAATTCGAACTGGCCATCCAATAGGACGGCATATTTAAATTTCAACTTTATTTCGAACGAAATAAGGTCTTTTATACAATGCGATAAGCCGTTATTCATCGGGTTATGTGATATTGTGATGTCCGTTGCATAGATGGCGCTCGCGCGGCCCTACATCACGCTATAGCTTGTACAATAAGTCATTGCTGTAGTGAATTAGTTTTCGAACAAATTTGTCATAGTTACTGAAATGTATCCAACACAAAAGGGAAGCCGATGGGAATCGGCTTCTATACACGCTTCGCCACTGATCCATTATATACCTTTAACGTTGAACAACACAATAAATTAGAGCTGGGCAGTAACACTTTTAAAAAGAAACGAAACGAAACAGTTTTTTTCGCGTCAAAAACAGTTTCACGAAACAGTTTCATAAAAAACGCTTTCTTCTATAGTTTTGATTTGATATAAGAACTAACTTCCCTTAGTACTTTTAACCTTAGGACTGGCAGAAAAACTCTTCTTTCCTCCGTGTATTTAAAAGTTAATCTTATATACACTACGGCCGATGTATCTTGACGGGTCTGAACATAGGCTCTGCGAACTTTAGCGCATGTACAACTCGTGAAGGAAACTGTTATTGTATTATTTTTATATACCTATGTACTAATAAAATTTCCCTAATACAGTTGACCAATTAATACAAATAAAATAAATACGAAAACACTTAGAAACAGCTAATGCGCAACCTTCTGCGCGAAGTTCAGACTCGCCAAGATACATTGGCCGTATTGTACATGATATTATTTTTTGTAAATATTTTTCTTTTTACAGTAACTATGTACTTAACATTTTAATTTTTAATAATATTATAAAATATTTTAAACAACTTTCTTTTTTTTTTCTTCATTTTTCATCATATAATTTACATTTTACAGCTTATAATAATAGAGCGTTTATTTTCTTGACAGATAGAAGGAACCCGTTTCATAAAGTATATATAAATTACGCGTAAGATCGAATGAAACAGATATAGGTTTTTCGGATCGGAAGCAATTTTGCCACCAGAGACAGTTTCGTCACGTTCGTTCTTTATTTCCGAAAGTAGTTATGTTTTGAAGAGAGTGAAAGAAACGTTTTGTTTGTTCCAAGTTTGTTCGCTTGTTTCGTCGGGTGCCGTTCGTTTCCTTGACACTTGGCGAATACCGTTTTTTTAAAAACTGTTTCTTGTGTAGCATACGCTCATAATACGTGAAACAAGAACATCGCTCTGATAAGAGCGTTTTTACGTCGTTTGTCGATCGAAACAAAGAACACGACATTCGTACGAATAAAACGAATATCCGAGTAGTAATCCACGACTGGAAACATTTTCATTCATCGTGACAGCGTTGCAGCCCCGAAAAGGACTTTTTCTAATAAGAATAACACTTAGCACTACACATCACAAACTCAGTCTTCATTCTTCACACGGCAACAGTCGGTGCGCCGAGGTACTGCGTGACATCGTGTTCCCGCGGAAGCTCGCTCGAAATGACCGACCATAGATAATACAGATATATATTAGTATAGATGCGCAACTCTAAAATTGAAACTGAGTCTTGCAAAAGTTTCGGAATGTCGTTTTTAGATGGCGTTGTACCGTTTTAGTTACTATCAAACCCGCTAGATGGAAGTAGTACCGCCTGATAATTTTTATTGAACTGCATTAAGGACAGAAATTAAGTTTTATCGAAAGTCGTAGACACAACAACGACCAAGTTCCTCTTTAATAGTGGGATATGGTTGCTGCATAGTAAAATGTTCGCGAGCCCTTATTCATACGCCTTATGTTAGCGATAGCGCGATGTAGAAGTCGCTTAGTGGCATCTGTTGTGACTATCCGAAAACTTTCAAACTGTTAGTACCGGACAGTCATTTTTAGATGTCTCTGTACTCTGTTAATTTGTGCATGTATGAGAGTTTCACCCCCCTGTGACCGACGCTCGGCGTCGCGAGGAATATTTATACCCTAGCATCGCGTGTCGCGACACAGCGGCGCGGGCGGTGTGGAGAGATGGCGTAGAATCATGCAAGACGAACAGCCAATAACAAACAACCTTTTAAGGTTGCAAACAAACAGCCAATCAGGTTCAATTTTTAAGTCTGTAAATTCCTAGTGTAATAATAATAATTATGTTATTTTTTTGTATAAATACGTGTACATTTTGTAAATAAATTATTCACTTCAGTTCTCTTCACAACTGTAGATCGAGTTTTACTCTCTACCTAAACTGCCTCGACAAGTACCTCCAAAGTGGAGTACCTACCTCTAAACTTGTATGAGGATGAAAGCGTTTCTTCGTTTCTTGGCAAAAAAGCGTTTCTCAAAACTGTTTCGGAAAAAAACGCCCAGTACTACAATAAATAGATATTTTTAGATAAATTACATAGTAAACATAAGATTATTTACAGATTAACTGATTGTGTCGTCTAATATAAAGTCTCTACGGCAGGGCCGCCGTAAGCGGGCGTGCAAAGCGTGCACCGCACAAGGGCGGCAAACCCAGGGGGCGGCAAATCGAGCGACTCATCTCCTTTTTTTTGACAAAACTCATAGTAATTAAGTAATCGTAGGGCGGCATAATCTATTGCACGCGGGCGACGAAACAGCTGGCGGTGGGCCTGCTCTGCGGTTGACAACTTCTATTGAGAAGTTCTTAATTATGTACGGCAAGTACATCTTATTGATAATAATTCCTGTATGTACACACATTCATTTCTGTTTAAAAATGATACCAACTTGCAGTGCATTGGTCAATTGATGATGACTAGATAAACTAATTAAAATAGGTATAGAATATATTTTATCCCAAAAAACTACTACCGCTGGCAAAACTAGCTTTTAATTTAGCTAGCTAGTACTAACTAAGGAATGCAATATCGGACGGTATAGCTACTAGTTGATTTACTCAACAATAAAATTAACATACTCGTCATTCATTCTAAGTTTTAAGAGTTAAAAGAGTAGCCTTTATGCAGTGGCGGCGCTAGACCACAATATGTGGACGTCGGCGACATTAAGATCGCGAGGCCTCTTTTACTTCACGGTCGAAAAACCGTTAAATTAAGTGAGCCATATTAAAAAATAAGTAAACGAGTTTTATATTTGATAGTTAAATGATGACAAAAAATAATTACACTCATAGAAATTGAAATAGTCGAACTTTTCGGCTTTTAGCGTCATAATTTTTTTTATAGTATAGTATATAGTCTGTCTTGGCTTACCGTGCTTCTCAAATAGATATTTATCAATTTCAACTTCAAGAATCTTCTCTCAGCGGAAGTTGTACTGAGCAGAACTGTGAGCATGATTCTTGTGTATTGTATTATATTTATGAGTATTGTAAACATTTGGATATACTTCTTCTAAATTATTTTCTAAAATGTATTAGATGATTCTGAATACCCGTAAATTACTACTCACTTCCATCACGCACGTGTTCGAAAATAATAAAAGTCATTATCATCTGCTTAGCATTTTTCCCGAATTGTTCGAGGTCGGCTACCTAAGCCAGGATAACTGACGAAACGAAAATAATTAGGTAACTTGTAAAACTCTTTTGCAAGTTGCAAGTTGCAACCGCCGACGGCCTCGCGCCTGAACCCCTTCAGTCGTCGGCGGTTGCCGACGTCGCCAACGCCTAGCGCCGCCACTGCCTTTAAGTAATCTTTTAAGATCAGCTCACATCGTAACCGCGATGCGATAACTCGCGACACGGTACTGCACTATTCAAAATTGAACTTTATTCATTACTTAAGAAGATGTAACACGTTTTATTGAATTGCAACGCTACGCAGGGCGGTGCAGCTTGAAATTGGAACTCTTGTATCATCGTGAGTAGAGTAATCGCGTCCCGTGTTGGTGTGATGTTTTAGGAGGGATCCGGAATTATTCTGTTTCAGGTGTTCTGTTTTGCGTGGCAGGCTCAATGCGCTGTCAACTGCTCAGCCACAGGTCCTGGCAGGTTCGCCGACCCCGATGGCACAAAGTGCAACTACACTTTCTGCATTTTCTATCCCCCCAGCTACCTCTCCTACAACTATACATGCCCCTCTACGTCACTGTTTAACCCTAAAACTGCTAAATGTACCACAAACTACACGTGTAACGCAACGACCACTAACTCAACGAAAACTTCTAATTCGTGTAAAGAAGCAGGTCGCTTCCCTGATATAGAGTATTCCGATTGCTCGAGTTATATAGAATGCGTTGATATAAATGGGGCGTACCTATATAGAAACGAAGTTTAAGTGTTTCAACGACACGTACTTCAATCCTAATAATACTAATTGTGAATTCGACTACAAATGTCCGTCATCTTTTACTTGTAAATCTGCTGGAAGGTTCCCGAATACTTCAGACAAAACTTGTAAGAGTTACTAATTTGCATTCTACTGAGTGATGGCAGTTACATTAAGTACGAGTATATTTGCCCATCAATATCCGTATTCAGTCCTACTCTGCGACAGTGCACTACTTCTTATGCCTGTCCCTAACACTGTACCTAGTATTACAATATTGTGGTAATCTTATGATGTAGGTACCAAATACCATGTTGTAACGTAGTTAGTTACATTTCATTTGAGTATAATAACAGTTTTTCAATTGTGGCAAATAGTTACTGTCTTTACCGCTATTGTTACAACAAGGGATTAGCCGTAACAAAAATATATTATCAAGAAAAAATATTATGATGATATACAAGAACACTTTCTATTCTTTAACTCTCGTAACCCAATTTGTCGGCTGACCGACAACGGACCGACTTTTTACATGCTCATCCATCAGTCCTGACCAGACCTGAAGACATTTTATGTTGTTGAAAAGCGGGATCGAACCAATGACTTCTGGAGTCCGGAGCGAGAGACAAACTTTATTGGTCGTGAAGAGAGCGGCCCTTGGCCCTCGCAGCGGCGTATTTACCCTAGGACCAAAAGGACCGTGGTCCCGGGGCGGCAGAGTGCGAGAGGCGACGAAGCCTCGCGTATTCTCGTCGTCGTCGTCGTGGTCTTACAATATTATAGGTTTCTCTCTCTTCATTATATTATATCTACCATCTTTCACAACACCAAATAACAGCTGTCTCCTCATTTATTAATAACGATTCAAATACATCGTTCCTCAGCACATCTCTGTGGGTAAGGGATTGACATTGTTCCCGGCTTATTGTTCCAATGTCGCTCAGCTCACACTTCTTAATTGTTACTTCCGTAAGAGCACAGGGCAAGAAATAGGGTCGCACATTTTATAAAACAGTTTTTTAAAGATTAAAGCTTCAGGTATTAGATAATAATTATATTTCGAAAGAATTATTTGGTTTATGCATCAATCGACCATTATAAATAATAGAATATATGTATCTTTATAACAATTTACTAATAAACTGGTTTAAAAATAGATTTTTGATCTATTTTTAAAGGGATGATAGAATTTTGTTCACCCTACTACTTTTCAACATGCTTTGAACAACAACTTTGAAACATGCTTCTTAGTCAATATTAATTATTCTTTGTATTCGTAAGTAGGTGGCAACCGCCAACAATTTAAAACAGCTATTCAAACGCACTGTGCACTTTTGATTATTTGAACACTTGTTTAAATTATAAGTATCGGTGAAATAGTGAGTTTTACTCATAAAATAATTTTAGTAGCAATGTTTACTTTACTGTGTCTCTGTTCTTTTATTTAGTATCGTGCGATATACGCTTTCACTCGCGTGTAGTTTCCTCACTATTGATAATATTGCCGCGTTAATGTTTAACACATTACATATTTAATACAATTTAAAATATAACTTAAGAAATTATAGTCTGCTACTTTTCCACATGATGCATTGGCATCATAATTAATTATATACAATGAAGCCATACTAGAGTCATATTGATGACTCTAGTATGGTTTCATTGTGGCACCATATACAGTAGTATTTTTTCGGTATTTGTATTGCAAAAAGAATAAGAAACGTATGTATTCAATATTTTACTTATACAGTGAGATTGCGTTCGCTGCGTTTTGGGCATACTAATGCAAAAACGGAGCCGCAGTAAATCAGTTTAAGAATCATCTCGATGCAGTACGGTCCTCAGGTATTGCAACTGCATTCGTTGTGAATATTTGATGAAAGCAAACAAACATTGCGCAATTTTCAAACATTGTGCAATTTTCAAACATTGAGCAAACATTAGCATTTTCTGAATGTTCGACGCAATGTCGAACATTCCAAAAATGCTATTTTGTAGTATTTGCCAAAACGAGATTAATTAGTTTAGGCCACGGGCGTTGCCAGGTAGCCAGGGGGAGGGTTTTGGGGGATCAAAGGGCTTGGCTCTCCTGAACATTCTCTATGGGATAGAAATTGATGCGAATGAAGTAATGGATATAATATTTAAAAAGAAAAACAGAAGATCAATTTGGAATATTGTGTTTCTGTGACAGTAGTAATGGTCTGGGGTTCGCGGTCAGACAAAATATTTTAATCTGGGTACGCCTGTGCGCGTGGTTTAGGCACTTAATACAGTACAACCACGTTGTTAAGGTCGGCAAGCATCGTTTTTCTAAGGAAATGACAGACGATATATAAAAAAACCATTTCCGACTAGCATTTGGCCGGCTTAGGGTTCCGTACAAACCTGTAACGATTTTGCTACTGTTTAAAGGTAGTGTACCAGTATAGACCTGATTACTTGATATGAATTTCAATTTAATACCTCTACGCGTTCATGAGGAAAGGGGTAGTAAGTTTAAAATTAATAAAAATATTTTTATTATTTGATGTAACTAAAAATTTACGGTTTTCGCAATTTTTCCTTTTGCTGTGCTATAAGACGTTGCTTCGTACCAAATATCAAGATTCGGAGTTCACGGGAAATACCATGTAGGTTTTGATTCCCTTGCGAGTAGGGAATATTATTCGAATATTCGAATATTCGTTTTATTCGAATATTCGACGATTTCATTATTCGAATATGACTGGGTTCAATATTCGAATATTTCGAATAAAACGAATAATAAAAATATTTTATTTATTTATCAAAAATATGTTAATAATAGCATTAAACTTGTACATAAACCGGAATGTTTCGTTATTTAATACATTACTTTTATTATTTATTAATATTGTCGTCAATAATATCCTAAAACAGATTTTACTACACTGTTTGTGAAAGAATACACACAAATAAAATAATATTTAAGGTGAATATTTCCTACAGGCGTCAGCGAAAGAAATCCATACTCACACGCTTGTCATAATAACCTAACCAAGAGCGTGTTATGACGTGTCTAAGGAGGGTTCTGTTACTATAAAGCGTAATACGATTTTTAGTCTTAACCTTACTGTTCGATTTCGTTTAAAATAACTTTCCTAAAGAGAATTTACCATGATCTACCAGCATGGAAAATTGTAAGTTCCTAATCTTCATAGTTCAGAAATGACAGAGAGGGGTGAAACCAATTTGGAGGCCGATTACTTGGAAATGGTTGACTTCGTAAATGTCATGTATAAAACTTTTTCTTTATTTTAAAAGACATAATATTCAACACACTTGGCAACCGGGATGGCTTTCCATCACAGAACACTATTACTCATAAAGAGAAAAATAACTACTTTATACAAAATTTGTGAGGAAAATTTTCCTTGGCGTCTTGCGCCACCTATTTGCAGCCCTCACAAAACTATCGTAAACATCATGTTTGCGCGGGAAATTCTAAATTCGTGTGTAGGTTTATGTAATGTAGGTACAAAATATTATATATTTGCTTATTTTAATAAGGGGTTCAAAATTGGGAGCACTGTGTTTTTCGCAGAGTTCCTTGAAGTTATTTGTATGCCGATTTAGGTTTCTTATTCTATAGAAATATAGTTATTAATCAAATCAGCGATTCATTCAAAGAAAAACTATCGAAGAACACAGTTTAGAGAGTTCAATAAAATATGTAACTTTATAAAAGGTTTATTTATATGTAAACAGAACAAAACATTTAGTAACTAAACATATCATGATTCATTTGATATCCGATTGTTATAATTCTCGGCAACCTTCTTGATTAAGGAACTTATACACAGAAGCTAACTTTGATTTTTGTCCAAGAAGTTTGACGAGAAATATAATATTCTGTTTATAAGTAGATAGCTTGAATCAATAACACATTATTGCGAAAAATGTTAGTGAGTTTATTAAGTATGGACATGGAGTATGGCAGTTGAAGATCCACATTTGCAACACGTTTGCGTGTGTTCTTTAATGGAACTCATTGTAAAACAAACAACAATGTAAGAGTCACTTTCTCAGAACTTCGAGTCTATATCTCACAAAACAACAACATTGATTTCACCAAAACACTATAACGGAGGAACAGGGTGCTCGACTCAACGTTTTTAATGCAGGAAAATCAAAATTAGTTTAATTGTAAAAAATAAACCGACAATACAAGATAAAACGGTGCGCAAGCGGCGGCAGACATTTTTCTTGTAGTGTTGCCAGTAAATGAAACGAAATGTTTAGTAAATGTTTATATTTTGAATTATCTTTTTTATATTGAAAACTAAGATACTTTATTTTGTTGCTTATCTATCAAAAATGTAATTTATAATTGCTTCCCAGTTTTCACATAGTATTTGTAATAAAATAAAATAACAAAACTAATTAAAAACTTAAGTGTATTTTTTCAGTGGTATCATTTGAGTAGGCATGACAAATCATTATATCGCTATCTTGTTTTTCCATATCGTCCTCTCTGTCGAGTTTCTCAACCCTCCAATCACAGTTTTGTAGAACAGACTTGACTGACCCTGCTTTCCATACACGTGAAGTGTTTATAACTATATAATAAAATTATATTTTTTTATCAAACCAAAACCGATATAGCTAGACGCAATATAGCTAGAAGAGCAGATAGAAAGAGAGACCGGGAAACGATAAAGGATACCTGTTAAGTTGATTATTACAGTATTACACTGGCCTGCAAAACACTTGTACTAACAAATCGTTTCAAATTTCATACTTTTCAAAATATTATAACAAGATTTATCAGCTTTCTTTAAAAGTAATAAATTATATAATATATCAGTATATTATCTTAAAGCGGACCATGGAGAGACGCTTGGCTACGTTGAATGTAAGAGGAGGAATGGATGGTAAGAATGAAAGTGGACGAAGCGAAAGAAGTATGTAAGGATCGTAGCAAGTGGAAAGATGTGGTCTCTGCCTACCCCTACGGGAAAGAGGTGGTCCTGCCTACCCCTACGGGAAAAAGGCGTGATTATATGTATGTATGTATGTAGTATATTATTTTTATCTTTAAACAAAAATTAAACATTTTAATCTTAGTCTTAATGACTACGTTTACACGTTATATAAAATTGCAGTTTTAAATAACTCCTCGAGGTCTGACAACAGCTTGGAGGAGGTTTGTCATACTGAAAACGAGGTTTTAGAGGTAAATTATGCAATATTCTCTCCCATTCTTATATCAGGACATGTTTTAGTGCTGTGAGGGTACTAACGGTTTGTAATTTGCGGCTTCTGACTAGCCTTCTAAGCTCTTCTCAGGGTATACTTAATCGGGTTGAGGTGAGGACATTAAAGATAATCTTTAAGAATCTCTTGACCATATCTTTCTCCGGGTAGAGGTCCAATTACAGCGCGGATTCCTGAAAGTATGCCAGCCCATTGTATATGTACTATACCTGAGCATACTGGACTCCCCTACCCCCTACTATAGGTCACGTTTACTCATCTGGGATCAAAATGCTGGACCATTCTCGTTCATACTTTTGTATGTGTTCACGGACGTATCACAGTGTTGCTACTCGATACTAGGGCTCTCGAGTTTGGTCTCGAGGTGAGACCACTCGCCCTTCGCCTCGGTCTTAAGGGATTCAGATTTACTTAAGCAAATCTTCTTCACTGTGCCGTCAGTAACATAGTTCCCTCGGGTGTGAAGAAGTTGTTTCTGAACTTAACTGCATTTAAGTGTTGATTTTCAACAAGTGGAAACAAATGAACGGTCTTGCCGAGCGCTGAGTCTGCCATTCAATCCAAAGTCTTGCACGGCCATGTCAAATATTTTTCAATCTCTTTGTACAGTCGCTTCATCTTCTGAACGGTTCGTAACATGACACACTCTGTTCTTGCAGTACAACGCCTGATGCCTACTTCTGCACTGATGCCTACTTTCAGAAAACCCAACCCTCATTCTTCAGGCTATGATACAATTTTTAAATCTATTGTTTTCTAACTTCCTTTTTGTAATAAGGCTCATCATTGAAAAATTGAAAACATAAAGATACCAAAAATACAGATAACTTGAAAATGGAAAAAGGTTATTTTTGTTTCAAACCTTTTCCTCCCACTTTTTACCAACTATAAAGTTTTTTGTTATGATAACATAACATTAAAATCTTTTTTTAAATGATATTTATTGAAAAAAAAAAATATTTTGACGGTTTATCTTGTTTACTTATTACGGTTAATATACACATGTACCGATTAGGTCTGGAGCAGACCATTATGACAGCACGATTTTTTTTTTTTTTTTTAATAACTCCCACACCGATCTCGGTGACGGTGGCCGGTTTCATTGAAACCAGGCCAGTTGCGCAGGAGTGATTTTATAGTGCCCAAGTGTGTGCGCAGTACACAAGAGCACTCTCTCTTCCTTTTACTCTCGTAACCCAGTGGGACGGATGACCGACACGACTGGCGAGAGATCAGGCGCAGGACCGACTTTTTACATGCCCATCCGACGCATGGATCATCTTTCTTGTCAGACAATCAGGTGATCAGCCTGCATTGTCCTAACCAAACTGGGAAACATTTTTTTTTTTGTTCCCATGTGGGAATCGAACCCACGACCTCCGAGTCGAGAGCCAATGCTCGAACCACTTGACCACGGAGGCTGTACAGCACGATACTCGTATGTTTAGAGTTTTCAGCTGCACTATATTAGAACAGAGCACTATTTACAGTGCATTCCGATTTCTGTGCAGTGTTCCAACTTTTGCAAATATATTTCTCTCCAATCCTAAACAAATTGATATATAAATAATAAAGAAATAAGTTCTGTAATATTCGTGTTCTTTATAGGTATACATTAAATTATACTACCAAAAGTTTAATTTAAAAAGTCACACTGTAGGTCTGACTCTTTAAATCGATTGATTATGTTGAATCGATCAATAGCTTAACTTAATTAAAAACCAGAAAATACGAACCACTAAAACAAACCCCAAAAATTCTCTCCCCTAGAGGATCTTTTCCTTAATTTTTTGAAGAAACCACTTAGTTGACCACCAAATCCAAGACCTAAACCGTTCATGTGTTAATAGTTTTAAAAAAGTAATTGCGATTTAGTATTTTAAGTTTGAAACTTAAAAGAAGATTTTTTTTTATCAAAAAGACGTTGATTTTTTTAGAGTAATTTGTGAAACATGTCACATTTTGATATTATTAAATATGCAGGTAATATATATAAACGCATTATATTACTTATATTTAAAGTTTATTACTAATATTCGTATTATTCGAATTATTCGAATTTATTCGAATAGTGTTTTGCCATTATTCGAATTATTCGAATAGTAAAATTTGTCGAATAATAACATTCCCTACTTGCGAGTGTCGAATATTTGCGGAAATTTGCGGCATAAACGGCTGTATCTTTTGATTGCGTTGGCACTTGGCTTAGAAGTTTGATTTTTTCGTAGCTCCAAGGGATAGTAGACCTGAGTATTTAATATAAATTCCAGTTTGATACCTTTACGCGTTCCTGAGAAAAAGACAGTTTGTTTTAAAAAGACAGTATGTTGTGAATGAAACAACAAAGTGATCTTATAAGAGTCCCGATTATTCCTTTCGAGGTACGGAACCCTAAAAATAAACAAACGACGATACCCGAAACACATTAAGAACGTGGTTGTGTTTAGGTGCAGTTACGTTTCGGAAATGTACCTATCGCAATTCACACCGAAACGAAACGACACGAGACGCAGCGTTGCATTTTGAGAAGGATATTCAAAATTGATCTTTATTACATACACAGGAAAATACACGTTACATTGTAAGAGTTCGTATGTCGATACATTTTTCTTGGCTCTGTCACCTTAATAAACTTAGAATGTTGCGGAATAATTTAAGACAACGTAAAATTTACATAACAAAGTCGAATTACAACCATAAACGATTATTGTAGCCAAATAAGAGTAAAAGTTTCACAAGTGAACGTGAAGTGAATCGCAAAAGTTTGCGAAAGCCGTCTTGCTCGGTAGTTGGTAGGTACATCGCGATTTACTTCGAAATTTTACAATTTCACTGAATAACGAAACGCAGCTATGAATATCAATTATCTCAATTGTATTCTCTTGTCTACTAACTGTGATACTGATTGTATTGGCAAAATTGCCCCGAATGCTCATGTAATCAGTAATACTTACTTCGAAAACCAACGTGACACTAGAATTATTTGTTTTGTTACAGTAATACTAAAATTTTTAATAATAAAGAAGTTGCATCTGTTTTAAATCAGCAAAATTCTTATATTTTCTGAAAGGCAATATAAATATGGACAGAAAAATGCTAATAGTACAGTAATTACTCTATATTAAAAAGTTACAGGATAAAAAAAAAAAAAAACGACGAATTTTTTTTTGCTTTACTCGCAAAACGAAAATTACTGTTCAAATCCTTATGTTATTTGTGTCATTTTTTGTATTGAGTAATGACAATGATATACTTAAACGCAGTATTTAAGTTAATAAAATCAATTTGTATTTTTCATCAGACATTTTTGTTTTGACACAACAGCTGTGACGTCTCTCCTACAACAATTTTTGTATACCTAGAGCATTTTTGGTGCTCTCCAACGATCTCACTTTTGTGATGACTGTATTTCGTCAACGGTTGATCGTAGATATGCCATTGCAAAGATAATCCTTAGCTTATTATGTACTTTTCTAAGAGCCAATAAAAAAATATACATCTTCTCTATTCTGATTCAACATTTTTTTATAGGTGAAAAATGTAAATGCTGAGTTTCCATGCTTGCCGAGGCTCGGCAAGCTTCCACAAGCCCCAAGCTGTTTACTGTGCTTGGGGCTTGTGAAGGCTGAAACGCAGCATTTGGGTTCCCGAATCCTATAAGACCTTCAATATTATGTGGGTTACACGATTGGCTAAAAGGCCACGGCGAAAAGCGATCAAAAATCGTCCGTCTTCCTCTAAACTCTAAACACTCTGAAGTCTAAAATATGTCAATTCGACGAGGCCGCATTGTGATTTGCGACTAAATTGCATTTACACGGTCGGTTTTCGTCTTGCGGGAAAAATCGTGCGGCTTAAGTCACCCGTGTAAATCATTTTTTTTTAAATGTCTTACCATCTGATCTGTTGATTTATGATTTAACTTTAGTAGTTAATTGGGCTTAGGCCTAATTTATAATATCTATAACTAATTTATTTTTATCCCATGTTCCATATTTCTATAATCTCGTACCTATAACCAATTTATTTTTATCCCAGGTTCCATATTTTTATAATCTCCTCTCGTCAGTCTAAAACCGACGACAGTGATATTTATGAGTCCAACACAGTAGAGGTATTCTGTAAACTGGCCGAATCCGATATAGGTAGTGAGTTCCAGTGATTCTGGATTTAACCTTCCGCATACGAGGTGGGGTATCACAGACCCCAGCTTAAAACAATTAGTGATAACTTTTTAAATAATTGCGCCCGAAAGTTATAACCTTGAGTAGCTGCGTTTGCGACGTTTCCACGATTACGACCGACTTCGGTCAGTTCTGCGCACCCGCGTTTGGGAGATAAACGTGTTCCCGGCGTCTCAGACCCCACGTTGTATGGGACGTCGTCAAAAACGTAAGTACTGTTTACTTGATTTTTGATCGTATTTGTAGGTTTTTTATAACGATTCTAATTTAAAAAATATTCTTTTTTAGTGGAAATGCCACAATTCCTCCAGTATTCAGAAATTGAAAAGTATTTATTGGAGAAATGATTTTGATTCGAAGGACCATTGTAGTATCGCATCTGAATGTCTTACTGAAGTAGATGCAGAAGAAGATAAGGAATATCGTTTTCTAACAACAATAGGAACTTCTAGGAGTCATTTTCAAACCATCAGGGGTGTGTTGTGTTTGGAACACAGTATTTATATAAGCGAAGATTGTGCTGATTTACTTAAAAATGCATAAATTTGATTTTATTTTTATTTTTCATTATTCCTTTTTTTAATTGATGTTATCAATATGTATGATCTCATTAAAATACGTGATTCTTATGTTTAAATGATTTTTTTAATTGCCAGAGAAGGGTAAGTTTTGTTGTATGATTACAAATAATAATTATATGAATACCTTATCAAATTTTTTTTTGTATACATAGTGTATATCCCCTGAATTACAAAAAATAAATAATAAATACAAAATTTAAAAAAAAAATACCTTAAAATATTAAATTAAGAAGTGGCAATTTTGACCCCACCTTGTATGGGGCGTTTGAATTTTTCACCTGGTATGCGGAGGGTTAAATTAAATAAGTAGGTAGGTAATCTACGGTGTTAAAATATTGAACATTAAAAATTAGTTTTTTCCATACTAAAAATTAAAGAATTAATTTTTAGTAGGTATGGATGTTTTTTAGTGAGAGATCAAATTGACGACGATTTGTAGTAGATATTACGTAGATTAGTTAAAATTGTTAAGTGGCGTCGAGGTTTTCATATAGGTACATAATACTTATCTAAGAAACCCTTTCAGCATTCATAAAATATATGTGGATCATAATTATTAGTCTTTATTTATACAGTGAGTATACCTATCAGATTCTTGATAATCACTGTTATGATGTCTACAGACACACGAATTTGGTACGGAACGTACAGCGGATCTAATACGCTCCGTACCAAATCCGAGCGTGTGTAGGGCAGTACGGCGAACATAAGAAGAAGGCGAAGAGATTGCCGTATTCCGCATCGGATTTGGTCTGCTCCCTACCAGATCCGTGCGTATGTAGAGCAGTCCGGAGGTTAGGCCGTACAACGGTGTCAGTTTTGCCAACTTAGGGATTTACCCCCCAAAATTAAGGAAAATATCTACGGGGATTTACTAGGGGACAGGATGTTTAGAGTTTACTCCTTATGAATCAATTTGTATGTAATAATAAAAAAAAATGTGTGTTAGCCAGGGATATGAAAATGTATTGGGAGTGAAATCAGATTAAGACAAGTTAGTTTTATGCTATTCACGCGTAAGCTAAGTAGCAGTAAGTAGCTTATTATTTCTTAGACCTGTCAATGGTATAATTATCAGGGGTAAAGTTTGGGGAGAAATATTTTTGACAGTTGGTATCACTGCCTGTTAATTATTATCAGTGAATTTCGGGAATCATAGCGTCGTTAAAAAACAGCACTGAAAATAGAACTCTGTGCTAATGCAATAGATCTGATAATCGAACACACGAGTGTCGAGCTTTTCGGTCCACTGCACCGTACCAAATCCGTGCGTGTGTAGCGACTCCGGATTTGGTCTGCAGATATGGTCCGCTGTACGCTCCGTACCAAATTCGTGTGTCTGTAGATACCATTACAGAATACTGCCAAGTGCCATCAAAATGGAAGTCAGTGTCAAATAATCTTGATGCACGATTCAGATCGGAAATAATAGATTAGTATTAGTTTACATAAGATTTAAATATTTTATCGCATTATTAAAATTAATGTCAATGATTTTGGTAGGTAACCTCATCCAACGATTTCTAACGACAAGTTTGGAGTCGTAACTCGTATGTTACCCTACTACTTAGTACTTACTAGTCTTTGGAAACATAACCTTAAGTACGTACGTTCTAGCACTGAAATATATCATATAATGTTGTTAAAATAAAGGCACCATCACCATTCATGTCTATAATGAAGAAAACTAGTACCTAGAAACCTTCAATGTAGCTAAAGTTTTTACGACTTTGTAAGCGGAACTAGATAAGCATGTTGTTCATATTTTTATACGATAAGGGTCAGTTCACACCACAGCTATACGCGACGCGACGCGGAGCGCTGCACTGGATTATTAAGATAGCTATTCAAAATTGAACTAGATAGGGTTAATGGGGCGGCAAAATATGTTAATTGGCCTCGGGCGCAAAATTTCTAAATACGCCTCTGTATATTGGTCAGATCTCTGTATCACAGCCTATAGAACTATTACCTACAGTCGTCCAACGGACACGTCTAGACAGAGCAATCGTGCGGGGCGTGCGGGGTGAGAGAGGGGCGGTAGCGAGCCCAAGCTGCCATACACTCGCTTGGGACACGTCAGCCGGGGTTGACGCTTTTTAATTTGATTGTTTTAAGTGGTTTGCGACAGTGTTTCGTTTGAGTTGTATGTAGGTACTTATTTACAATGGTCAATTATATGAACAGCTAAAGAAGATTAATTTTAATACAAAACCATGCGCCTGTTTCCCGTCAGAATTTTTAATAAAATTGTATCTACGTATGAGAATTTACTAACTACATCGTCAAATTCAACAATCGCAATCTAAAAACTAGTAAATCCAAATGTCGAAAATACCTTTCAGTTTCGCATTTGTGGCTTTTGCAGGGTTCGTAAATATCCGATATTTATAACAAATATCAAAATATCAGATATCTTTGATATATGTCCGATATTTTTGATTTTTTGATATTTTAAAAATTACATACAAATCTCATAGGTACTCTGATATGTTTTTTCGTAATAGTTGAATCGAAATAATTTGTATGTCTGATAATTTGAAGATAGGGAAGAAAAATTAAACTCATTTATTTATTATTGATATTAAAAGTTTTCAAATCAATTAAAAATCAACGATAGATACTTTTGAGTGTCAATTTAAATAAACCATAAAACCATAAAATGACTTTTGTTTATAACCAGAAGAAAAAAAAAGTGTATTAATTTTATCAGTCGAATTAATTTGACACATGGTATAAATGGTATAACAATAGTATAATAACAAACAAGGAATTTTCTTCCGAAAAACAGGGGGTCACGTGGGTGTCATAAGCCGTTACAAGCCGCGTCGACGGCTATGATTAGTTAATGTCGTGTCAAAAAGCAAGTTTTTGATGACCTAGGCTTGTGAAACTCTCGGAAAATAAGACCTGTGTTGATGTAAGATTTTTTACATTTTAAACATTATTTTACATTTTTAAATATAAATATCAATTTTGATATAATATATCAAGCATAAATATCAATTGATATATATCATGCTAACCCTGAGCTTTTGTATACGCATTTGTATTATTATACGCATTAATACTTCTATATTTTTTTTTGTTTTATTCCTAGTACTCTACATACACATACTACGAATACCTTCACAAAATGTAGAACAGATTATAATAAAACACATTATTGTGACAACCCTGCAGCAATGACGAATACCTACACAAAAGCGGCATTTCGCGCGACTTCAAACGCGTTGGACCACTGTATCTCTTTATTACACTGTGTCTGTATTATATATACCAGCCGGCCCATTTCGGGGGGGGGGGGGGGCTTGAACCCCCTAAACCACCCCCCTGGCTACGCCCATGACTCATACGCTGCACATGCGCTATGCAGCGTGGTACAACTTGACATTCGAACTCTTACAATGAAACGTCTATCTTGTTGTGTAATGAATAAAGGTTCTATTTTGAATCTCTTCTCTTCTTCTTATATCTTCTTAAATCTTAAAAATGCAGCGCCGCCTTGCATATCGTTTCATCTCGGTGTAAACGCCTAGAACTCCGGTAATGCTGCTCTAGTAAATAATTTTGCCTCAAAAGTCAAAATTTATGATACAGATTATATTTTATTTGTATAATTATTTAGCAGAACGATAAAAATCTTACTATTACATACGTTTCAATTAATTATTTTACATAATACCAACTAAAAAGTAAGTAATGAAAGTAGACCAACCCGTTCGTTTCGTAACTGACTGGAAAATAATTTCAATCTCCGGCTCAGTGCTAAATCTTAATTTTTTTTTTTCATTCATACAGTAATATATTTCTTTGATCAACAACATTACATAAGTAAAAACACTATAGGTACAACTTATGTAAAAATAAAAAGTAGACGTACTTATGTATTAAGATGCAGAGTAACTGCCACATTTTTTTTAAATTCTTCTACATGATTTGCGAGTGTCATAGGTATAACCTATATTAACCTAAAATAAAAATAAAAATCCGGTAGTCGAATTTGCAAAACAAAAGTCGGAGAAGAAACGTTTGAACGAAAAGGTTTAAAAGAAGTCATTGGAATTTGGAAGCAACGGCTAATAATCCTACTAATGTTATAAATGTGAACGTTTAATAAGTATTTTATTGTCTTATTTCTTTCCTATATTTTGAGTAATTAGTCGGCCCCTAAGTAGTATCTGTCCAGGCTCCCCTAAACCTACAATCCGGCCCTGTACACTGTAGAGGCTAGCGTACGTTACTAATATATTACATATTCTTTGGCTAGGGGTTATAAAGATTAAAATTCTTGACTGACTCACCCGGAGCTCGAGTCCTTTTTAATGGCTGTAGTAAAGTGGGAACATAACTTTTTAGGGTTCCGTAATACTTAAGGAACCCTTATAGTTTCGCTCTGTCCGTCTGTCTGTCTGTCTGTCTGTCTGTCTGTCTGTCTGTCTGTCTGTCTGTCTGTCTGTCTGTCTGTCCGCGCCTCTAGCTCCTGTAATTATGAATATAAATTTATGAAATTTGGTGCAGTTATAGATTGTGTATAGATCACGGTTTCGGGATCATAAAAAAATAATAATTTTATATTTTAGGAGTAGCTCTCCATACATGTGAAGTGGGGATGAAAAATATTTTTTCACTCTACCCCATCGTGTGGGGTATCGTAGAATATGTCTTTTAAAATAAAGGCATGGTTTCATACGTTACTTTTTTATAAAGTTGACCATTTTCGAGTAATCGGCCTCCAAAGTAGTTTGTAAGTTGGTCCCCCCCCTAGCATTTTTAAACTATAGGAGATAGAAACTTGCAAATTTCCATGCTGATAGATCATGCTAAAAACTCTTTAGGAAAACTATTTTGAACGAAATCGCATCATAATTTCTATTTCTAGAGCAATTATAGAAAAACAAATTAACATATTAAGGCAAATCAGAATAATTATACATCATGTGAAATTATCATTCAAAATAATGTTTCAAAACTGGTTGCAAAATAAAAAAAAAACTGAAATTAACAATTAATAAAAATAACTTAAATTAATAATAAATAAAACATGCTGTCGGGTTTGAACCTACATCCAAGGACAAACACTATGATTAACTGAGCTACAGTAATTATAGTGATTATTGCGAATTTACGTTTCTTTACCAGAATTAGAGCTAAGTTTTGAAACACGTAAAATTTTAATTAATAATTAATTTTACGAATATGTGCCTCTTTTACCAATTATTACAATAATTTAATAACACTAAAAACACATGAATATAATTATGTTATCAATTACCATAATATTATTGTTTTTTATTATAATTTAATACCTACCTTTAATATTAAAAGCTTCAATTTGCTAGTAACTTTACGAAAACTAGGTATATCATATATGGCGCTAGTCTCCTGTTTAAATCGTGGATTGTTTTTGAAAAATAATACTAGATGTCGCTGTGTTATTGGATTTAAATTCTGTATCACGCTATGGAAAACCTCGCTGATATGTATAACCTCTCAGGTGTCGCGCTTTAAAAATTTTATAAGTATCTGGTTGTATTCTTCGTACCTACTTTGAGGTCTCGCTAGAGTGCGCTAGAGTAAATATTTTCTTTGATTGTGATAGGCGGTATCGTAATAGACTAAAATAATATGCTCAAATGTTATGTGATTCGCGAAATGCGAATATTAAATAGAAATCGAATAAAACTTATTCTTAAAGAACATCTGGTTACTATTCACTTATATATATTTTGATTATTAATCAACATTCAACATTTACGGAACCCTCCTTAGACATGTCCTGACATGCTCTTGGTTAGGTTATTTATGGATTTAAACGATGTTTTCTCCTAAATATGAGGAATGAGGATTATACCTGTGATCATACGACATACCCTCATTAATTTCGAAATGTTATTTAAGTATTTGCGTTTGTATAGCTGCATCTGTTTTGACTTTACGCTAACTATATAATATATATCTATAAATATCTTTATTTTTCTATTTATCTATCAAAACGTGTGTGTGATGAAAGTACACACATACGGATTAAGACTATGTCCAGAAACTGCGTATTCTTATGCACGCACAGTCTTATTAATAAAAATTGCTTATTCTTCTCTTACTCCAAAGTTACACTGGGAGTAGTTAATTCTAGATTAGTCACAGAATAGCTACGTGTTAATAACGGTATTAATAAATACGAAGTAGGTTCGGAGTAACAATACAATTCTTACTCTGAGATTAAGGTGTATGTTATGGCAACACACATGAAAAGAATGAACAAAATGAACTAATACGAATGAAATGTCGATTAAAAAGACACTGACAGTTAGCTAAATTTTGAAATTTGACACTTTTATTTGACAATCATAACTATCACAAGCAAACATATTATGTCAATTCTGTATTTCTCTTGTTGAAATAAAAATAGTGGTTTTAGAATTTGTGTTTTTTTATATAAAATGTTATATTTATATAAAAAGGGTTATTGAGAGGTTTATACAATTTCACATGCCTTATTAATGGTAATATTTCTTCAATTCCTTCTATCATTCTCAAATCGACGATGAAATAATCTCTATTCATTTTAGTTCATAATAATTACAAAATTAGACACAAGTAAGTACTTGAACGAACACCAAACAAATATGAAAATATATTTAGGCTTAAAATAAGTTGGAAATACAATACAAATCTATGCTTACTCAAGCGTTAAACCATGTGGCTCCGCGGAGTAACTTTTACTCCGGGAGTAAATTTTGATTAGTTAACTCCGTCCTTACTCCTAGTTTATTAATACCATAATTGCCTAATCTTTGCGTAAGTCTTGGAGTAAAGTTATTCTGACGCTAATCATAGTTTATTAATAAGGGGGGCAAGGTCTACGCACGTAGTCGAGGTACTAGGGCCCCATACATTGCGTCCAGAAGCTACGTGCGTATTATTTTAGCTATGCGCGTATCGTACAAAATTGACCTATTAAACCGCTTTGGTTGATTCAGGCACGGATCCAGCTCTCAAAAGAAGATGTGGCCCGAAAATTTTGATTTTATTATTTCCTTCATAACATGGTTATTAGAATTTTTAAAAAGAGTTGTATTATTTTCTTTATAATATTATGTTAATTAAAAGATAACGCGCGGAGTGAGCGAGAAAATTTTTCGCTTATAAATTTTTGTTTGGTAAAAAAAAATAAGCTTTCAATACCTTGAACCTTAAACAAATTAACATCAACTAAGATTATAAATTAATAAAATAAAAAATATATGCACATATAGTATAGAAACATACACAAATTATAGATTATATAACATCGGCAGGAGTAATTCCTATCGGTTCAAACAAAGTATTATTTTTTCTTAAATCTGTTGGTTAGTAAATAAAAAAGGGTCGAAAATTTATGGAGAGGTGACAAATTTTGCGCTTTCTTCAATCTACCTGACTAAAGGTCCGCTTAACACTAAATCCACTACTATAAATATGTATTTTAACAATAATGTAAGTATGACCAGCAGGTAAAAAGCACCAGATAAGACTCAAAAGGTTAACAATACCAATACAACTACCCACTGAACCTATTTTGATTATAAATTAATAGACCTTGAAAGTATGCACTCACAAGGCTGTTGGGTAGGGAATGGAAGAACCGGTCTGATTTTGAGAACCGGGAATTTCGGGACTGGGCAATTTCGGAACCGGGATTTCCCGGGAAATTCGGGAATTTCGGGACTGATGTGAAGGCATGAAATACAAGTATAATTACTGTCTAAAAAGTAATTTAAAATATAATAATAACATTTTATAGTACAATTACAAATTAAATAAGGTATTAATGGCAACTCGACAAATCAGCCAACATGTCATCGCCATATTAATGACAATACTACTGGCGATAGTAAAGAGCCGTATGTCATTTTAGTTTATTAGCATTTATTGGTGGTTTTTAAATATGTTATTTCGAGTTATTTGATTTTTGCAAAACATCAAATAGTTGGGGTGCCCAGAATGCTATTAGTGTACATGCTCGAACGTCTAGGTAACCTATTAGAAGTGACAAATTAGATAATTAAAAGACTAAATAACCAGACACATACTGACAATACTATAGGAATAGTGTGTCAGCTTTTAGCAGTCGTCGTCCTGCGTGGTTAAAAAGTTGTAAAAATCAAAAAAATGACCATGACATGGATATGCTGAACGCGTCAGATTATAATTAGTGTTTTTCATGCGCAAATAAGTATCTGATATGAAGTGTATATTAATCTGACGATTTGCGTGAAAGGTGGGAAGGGGTAAAAAAAAAATTACTCGAGTGTCAGAAGTTCAATTCAGTGAATCCTACAGATGCTCCAATTTGAAATTAAAATTTTAAAATTAATATAATGCGTAACTATTTTTATAAGGACAATAAAGAGTATTTAAAGGACAATAGGTAAAATCCATCTAAACTGCTCACCAACCCCAAAAGCAACCAATATGCATATTAGTAGGTATACGAATATATACGTATATATTTATCAAAAAAAAAAAACAGACGCCATACAGACCTTGTAGGCCAAGTCCCAAGATGTTCTATTTAATCGTCAATACCATTAGCTCCAGTATTGGCTATATAAAATACGGCTATATTAAATACGGCATAATATTATGGTTATTATTTCCTCGCACCACTCACAGTTAACTTTTATGTACAGAATCTATTATCTAATATTATGAACTACTCATTCTATCTATATAGTCAAAAGTGTCATCCCCTGTATTTTGGAGTGCAATGAAAGCGTAGTAAGATCGAGTTGCCAAGTTTCAAAAAATATTTCTCCCTAAAACGTGAATTTTTTGACGTTTTTGGCGTGATTCTTTAATGGCAAGTTGGCAACAGGTAGACGCTTGCAATAAGAATTTTGGTTTTTTATACAATACATTTTTTATACCAATAAGTGATAGGTCAGCTGTAATTAAATAATAATAGTATATTATATAACTTATCGTCAAGCAAATCAATTGCATATTTAAATAAAACAAGCATAAAACCCACCCTAATAACCCCTTCAGATACCTTTTCTCCCTAAATTTAGGGAAAAAGTCCAAAGTTGGCATCACAGATAGACGGGCAGAAATTTTGTTGTGATAAGATAAGAATCTCTACGTGCGTAGGTTTACGCAGGCTTACGCACTTACTGGACAGAGTCTAAAGTCCGGAGCAAACCACGGATTTGGTTGCCAACTTTAAGGTGTTTCTCCCTGAATGGAAGGAAAATAATCCTCTGGGGGAAGAAATTTTCAAGGCTATTTTTAGAGAATTGTATTTTCTTGTTTTTAATTAAATTAAGATATTGATTGATATAACATCGACGAGCGATTTGAAAAGTCAATCTGTAGAAAAAAATATTTGGAATTATATTTTAATATAATATAAAGGAGATAATAATATTACAGAACATTATTTTTTTATTATTTGCAAATCGGTAAAAGCATTCTCACTATTCTTGTATGTAGCCGTAAGTTTTCCGAATGTCAAAAATAAAATAAATACAATATTATTTTTAAACAAAAAATGAAAACCGGCTTCCAAAGTAAAATGTACAAAAAGTATGAAATAAAACTTATTTATTCCCCTTACAAATTTGGCTAAAAATGTAATTATTTATCTACTCAATCTTCACAATTTTAAGCTTATATTTACTTTAACAGTTTTTTATTTTTTGAAAGCTTTACAAAACGCATAATTTCCAATCGGACTCCAGACAGGTCATTGTATGAAGTGGATGATGGTCTATTGTAATGGATTAGTCAGGGAGGTACTCCGACCTATCTACGACTCTTGAGTGAGTACTCAACCGAGATATTTCCATTCTTTCGTAATTACGTCACTGTAGTCCTGTCCTAAGCTTTTTGATTGAACACCATTCATAGCGTTACGACTGCTAGGAGCTTTTTAGGGTTCCGTAACACTTAAAGAACCCTTATAGTTTCGCTCTGTCCGTCTGTCTGTCTGTCTGTCTGTCCGCGTCTCTAGCTCCTGTAATTATGAATATAAATTGTTGAAATTTGGTGCAGTTATAGATTATGTATAGATCACGGTTTCGAGAACATAAAAAAATAAGGGATATAATTAATCGAGCGAACAAAAAATAAGTTGGCGGCTGCACGTGAGCATACTGTATTACTGAATTTGGCAGCGAATTAATATGTTGGCGACTAAATTACTAAACTGGCGAAAACACTCGATTGACAAAAAATTCAAAAGTCGGCAGATAAAAAGAGGCGAAATTTAATCCAAATTAGCACCGACATTTATAAGTTGGTGACTTAATTTCCGAGTTGGTGACCATTATACCATATAAGCAGCTATAAAACCAGATTTGGTTGATAAATTAATGGCTGCTAAAAATTCAATTTGCAGGCTACGGAAAAGCCTATTTTTCGATACTGTTGGAGAATGTTTTTCTTTGGCATGGGTGTCATTTTCTAGGTTTCTGGGGGTGCAAAATAATATGAAAATAAAATCTGTTTTGAAATTCCACAATGACGTAAATTTTTGTTATTAATATTAATAAAGTTGTCCTTTTCCAGGTTTCTGGGGGTTCTGATTACAAAATTGTCTTCCAATTTCATTTTTCCAAAATGGAGAATATTCGATCTTCGTAAAATGAATATGAATACTAATTTAAAAGATCTTGGGGATGCTAATTAGGATTGATGATTATTATTACAGTATGTTATGTAGTTCAAGGTACCAGCTATGTATAGATTTTTTCAAAATTCAGGATTCATGAATTTTTCTGCCATTCATGAAGAAAATATGCGATTTCTAGGTTAATAAGGGGGAGGAAATTTTCATTATTTTTGCAGTAGGATGCACCGTTTCCGAGATAGAATCAATTTTATAAAAAAAAGAAGTAAATGCTGTACATTGGGATACGACGGATGTTTATAGCTATAGGAATGTTGGAAAATTCAGGATTTTCGAATTTTTTTTTCTCCCATCATGAAGAAAATATGATGTTGCGGGTTTCCTAAAGGGGATGAAATTTTCATTATTTTTTCAATAGTATGCACCGTTTCCGAGATAGAATCAATTTTGTAAAAAAAATAAGTAAATGTTGTACATTGAGATACGGATGTTTATAGCTATAGGAATGTTGGAAAATTCAGGATTTTCGAAATTTTTTTTCTTCCATAATGAAGAAAATATGATGTTGCGGGTTTCCTAAAGGGGATGAAATTTTCATTATTTTTTCAATAGGATGCACCGTTTCCGAGATAGAATCAATTTTATAAAAAAAGAAGTAAATGCTCTACATTGAGATACTAGGAATGTATAAAGCTATAGAAATGTTGGAAAATTCAGGATTTTCAAATTTTTTTTTCTCCCATCATGACGAAAATATGAGGTTGCGGGGTTACTAAGGAAATTTAAAATGGATGACTTTTTTGTAGTCAACCCCAGAAACCAATAAAAGGACACCCATATTATTTTTATTAAATTAAGTATGTCCGCCATATTGGCATTTCAAAACGAATGTCATTTTCGTATCCAGCACTCCCAAAAACCTGGTAAACGACACCCATATCAATTTTACGAAAAATAAATATCCGCCATTTTTAAATTTCAAAATTAATCTACACAATAATCTACACCCCCCTAAAACCGAGAAAAATTAAAAATTGGGAATTTTGTACGCTCCTTTATGTTTTTTTTTGTGTGCGCTCGTTTTGCTGCTTGTATGGTTTTTGAGTTACCTACATCAGGGAAAATATATGTGCCTATTCTTAAATTAAATGTGTACTCACAAATTGTCGCCAAGATGGTTATTTGTTCGCTAAAATATAATCTGTCTGCCAGTTTGGAAAATTCAGTGATATTATATTTTAGTCACCAGATTTATAATTTTTTTGTTCCTTACATTCTGTCGCCAACTTGGTAATTTAGTATTCAATATTGGGTATTTTCACATCCAAAATTTAATTGTTTTGTCGCAAGTTTAAATACATGCCAAAAAATAATAATTTTATATTTTAGGGGTGGCTCTCCATACATGTGAAGTGGGGTTGAATGATATTTGTTCACTCTACCCCATCGTGTGGGGTATCGTAGAATAGGTCTTTTAAAATAAAGGCAAGGTTTCATACGTTACTTTTTTGTAAAGTTGACCATTTTCAAGTAATCGGCCTCCAAAGTAGTTTGTAAGTTGGTCCCCCCCCCCTAGCATTTTTAAACTATAGGAGTTAGAAACTTGCAAATTTCCATGCTGATAGATCATGCTAAAAACTCTTTGGGAAAATTATTGTGAACCAAATCGGACAGTAACTTTTGGAGTTATTAAAAAAAAAAGCATATTACGCGTTTATAGTTACGGAACCCTCCTTAGACATGTCCTGACATGCTCTTGGTTAGGTTTTTCTAAAGGCCTTCACATTCTTCAAATAGGTAGAAGTTCTTCAAAGTTTCGGACAGTATAATAGGTAGGAAGTTTTGTTACTGCTTAATTTGTATGGTGCGACAGACACAAAACATGCAAATAAGCTATTTGACACTTAAATGAGTAGGTTGTGAAAGAAACCCTAAAACTTTTTGTATGAAGTTCTAGACATTGTCGGCTCAAACCGCAAGCAAGTGATTTGTGAACCAACACACGATTATTTAGTGAAATTGTGCTCACAATTTAGTTTTGAGATAAGTAATCTACTCGTATGCACAATTTTATGCATCATAAGATCTTAGTATACTTTGGAAAGGTCTTTATCAATTAAAACATAATAATTACGCATATTTCATAGTTTTGTTTGTTATTAACATCTCATATTTGAAATCTTTTGGGGTTGAAACCCTAGGTACATGGGGTCCGGGTGCGCACAAACTTTTCAGAGAAATCTCCAAAAAACTCATTGAGGCCACCCGAGACCCCAGAGCCGGCACCTACCTGTCCCAGAGAGTGAGTATCACAATCCAGCGAGGAAGGAAACTCTCTGAGCCTTCTAGGTACTCTGCCTGGTGGGGACGACCTGGAAGATTTATTTTTTTTGTAGCCTTTTAAGTTTTGGAGTAGTTATTAATTATTTTGTTTTAGTATTACTTTTATAGTTTGTAAATATTTTAATAGCTAGCTATAGATATTAACCTGTATATTAGTTTAATACGTTTAGTTGAAATTAACAATTAGATTGAAGTTATGATGTCTAACTCATAGGACTATTTGCTTAGATTAGAGCATTACCTAAACAAACACTATTTGTGATCAGTTTATTTGAGGAACGCGCTTAATCGCATGGAAAGTTTTAAGCAACCTTCTCAAAAATGTCATGCACATTGATGTTGCGAATGACATAGCAACAATAATAAGTAATCTAGGTAGCAAGGTTTACCATAACAAAGAGTAATTAATATCACAAGTGACCATACCTAACATGACATTGAAGTAATATGGTATTTTAAAATAATATAATATTTAATGAAATGTACTTTACTATATTATAAAAATATACTTTACTAGCTGTCCCGGCGAACTTCGTACCGCTTTAGAATTAAATTTGCTGACGTACAGACAGCAGCGCCACCTACCGGGTCCAATTGAAAATCTAAATAATTATCGAATTTATTTGAACACACAAAAAAGATCATTAAAATCTGTCCAACATGAATAATTTTCCCCATTTTTGCAACATTTTTCACTGATGCTTCGCTCCTATTCCTCCAACGCAGTGTAATGTTAAATATAACTTACAGCCTTCCTCGACAAATGGACTATCCAAATCCAACACAAAAATACTTTCTCAATTCAATCTAGCAGTTCCTAAGATCAGCGCGTTCAAACAAACAACATCCTCAAAGATGAATAATTTTCCCCGTTTTTTCCACATTTTCCACTGATTCTTCGCTCCTTTTGGTCGCAGCGTAATGTTATAATATCCTAAACAACAAATCCAACACAAAAATAATTTTTCAATTCGAACCAGTAGTTCCTGAGTTAAGCGCGTTTAAACAAACAAACAAACTCTTCAGCTTTGTAATATTACTATAGATTGCACAATCAGCTGTTACACAAACATATTACATTTTCTAACAATTTAATTGAATATGAAGAAAATTAGGCCAATATAACTGCGTGAAAGAGTAACAAACATCTATCCATTAATCAATAGTAGTAGGATATTATTTTAAGTAAACCTAATAATAAAAATTATTAATTTAGATTTTCATTCTTCGTTTGTTCATCCACTATTAGATGAATAAAAATAAATAATTAAATAAAATTAACAAACTATTACACCTGTTATTAAACATAATAAGTAAAACAGTAAACACATTGAGAATTTTGCTTTGACCAATCAAATCAGAACAAAAAATGTGTGAAAGTTCATCATTTGTGGAAACTCACGTGGTAAAGAAAGTTCTGATATATTTTTCATCGTTGATGTTATCATTACATTACGTTACGTTTACATACCACAAGACGCCTTGACCTTTCAAGGTTTATGTTTTGGTTCATGAACTTTACGAAATTTATTCATAACTTACGGCCGGGCCACACGGCGCGGCGCCGCACCGCACCGCAATACTCCGCACCGCACTGGCGGCCACACGAGCAATGCGGCGTCGCAATGTTCTTACGGCGTCGCTGCGGCACCGCAATGTTCTTACGGCGCCGCTGCGGCACCGAACAGGGTTGACTTGGCTAATGGCTTGCCCTGTTGACGACAGTCTACAATAAACAATGGGTTTTTTTGTATAATATGTATCAGCATCACGTAATTATACGTTGATTCTAACGAGCGTACACTTCTCCCTACGCCGTACATACAACTGAGCGGTGCCGCCGCGGCACCGCACAGCTTGCACCCCTCCCCGCCTCATCTGCCTCGCGCCGCTGTCCGGTGTGCCTGCGGTGCGGCGACGGAGCGGCGCCGGACGCGCCGTGTGGCATACCATGCCTTTTTATATGAAAAAGACCTGTTGCGATACCGCTCAGGCGCCGCGCCGCAGCCGTACCGCACCGTGTGGCCAGGCCCTTAATGTTGCCCGCGACTTCGCGCGCAAAAAATGATAGCCCGCGGAAACAAATAAACGCATTTATTCGCGATAAAAAGGAGTCTACGTCCTTCCCCGTGGTCTGTGGTGGTGCTATGTGGTGTAGGCTCTGCCGATTTATTGTTTTATATCTGTGCCAAATTTCATCAAGATCGGTTATGTAGTCTTTAACCTATTAGAGGCCCTGGGCACATTAGAATAATGGGATATTAATAGGGATAGAATCTTTTTTTCTCTTTTACCTGTTTAAGCTTTACCTAAACCCTGAAAGACTGTGTAATATGGAAAAATTCAAACATCAAGAGCCTAAAACTGAACGTCGGTACTAAATTTTATAACATGATCTTAAAGCCAAACACGAGTGAGAGGAGCGAGCGAGCAAAATTTTATCCCCATTGTACAGGTTAAAATCTATTCAAACGTTAAACTAAAACATCGAATAACTTCGGAACTTCGGAAAAATACCATAAAATCAACCGGCTTAAACAGAGGGGCAATTCTGCTAAATAGAACCTGCATTAATACAATTACAATTAAGTCCCGATACGCTTATACTCCCAAACAGTGTATTTATGAACGTTAAACCAACGTGAAACGCGCTCTGATTGGTCGAAACGTCATAAAATCCGTTCACGGTAACATGACGCTACACTTTCAATCCAAACAAAGTTAAATTGACTCTTTAAATTGTCTACTTTAAATACGAGAATTGAGGTTCAGAACATCGGTACTAAATAATAAAATGTTCTTTATGTTTTAAACGCGAGCAAAATTTTTTTCCTATTCAATAAGTTAAATCTGTTCAAACTTTAAACCTTAAATACTGTGAAAATAGGATCATTTTGTAATTTAAATTAAATTACTTAAAATATTAAAAGACAAGATCCAGAGTACATTAATAAACAAAACTTAAATTTTTAAGTAGCTTTCGAATTATCAAGCAGTGAGCTGATGATGATGAATTCACACAAACACTCTCGATCATGTTAAATTCCAAACAAAAGTAGATCAAAATTGGTTCATCCATTCGGGAGCTACGATGCCACGGACAGACACACACAGACAGACTGACACGTCAAACTTATAACACCCCTCCCCCCCAAAGTAACAAAGAAACCATAATAAAATAATTATTTGTAGTATAACACTATTCCGTTATAGATAGTAGATACCGAATGTATTCTATAGAATAGACTATAGCATACGAGTCTTAAGTATAGCTACTCTAAGCTCAATTTGATATTTGATAATAATCTAGTTGCTGTCCAATTAGAAAAACATTGATTAGAACAAGCAAAAGACCGTGAACAAAACAAAGGTGGTATAAAAACTAATCGTTATGTAACGCAAGGTATCCGAGACTCATGCGCGGGGGCACGGGTGAAGGGTGCACCCAGCACCGGGCATGGGTGCAAATGGGTCAGCAGGTACAAACCGTCCCCGAGGTATGCACCCGATCACTCTGTTTTTGCCCACCTTTCGCCGCGCGCGCAACCTTCCTTCATTGTTCTCGGCATTTCACCGTCGTGGGAACCCGCTACCTTTCGTGCCTTACCCGCACACGACCACGGGAACTAAAACGTTACAGTCGATTATGTGTACGATAAGTCGGTGAAATTGTGCTCAACTGTGGATATTTAGTGATGATAAAGACAGTGATATAATTAATAAACGGATGAAATGGCGGTGGCATTGGTACGTAATATTTTTCCGTAAATTAATAATTGATTAAATAAAATGTTTAAAGGAGATAAAGAAACTGGAAGATGAGACTGTTTATAAATCTCAAGTTCAAAAAGTCTTTTGATTATAAATTTTTATATTAAAAATATCTATTATTTATTATTATTAACATCTATGAAAGCTCTATATTTTAGGGTGACATAAATCTTTAAATTTTTATAGAAGTAAATGTAGTATCAAGTGTAGTAAAAAAGTGAAAGAAAATTGTTGATGTTGGTTAAAAACAGTATTAATCATTGAAATCATCACGATTTCCGCACTTTAGTGGAGCATTAATATTCTATTTCCCGCTGCTATGTGTTTTCATAATTATAGAAGACGTTTTCTGTGAAAGTTACGTCTAATTTAAATGTTTTAATAATGTTTATAATCAAACAATATTTATATGCTGTTTTAATAAAATTAGAGGCTTCGCGTAGGTATATAAGTAAATATTCAGATATTTCGATAATTTTCCAATGCTGAATGTTCAGAAAACACCTAGGCAGAAAAAAATATTCTAAAAGTACTGTTCGTTCGTAGTAAGTTCGTTGAAACCAAGCGCAGGAGTTTCTATAGTACCCAAGTGTGTGCGCAGTACACAAGAGTACTCTCATAACCCATTACCCAGTGGAACGGATAACCGACACGACGGGCGCCGCGCGCCGGACCTAGGTACTTTTTACATGCCCATCCGACGCATTATCTTTCTTGTCAGACAATCAGATTATTATCAGCCTGTAATGTTTTGTCGTGCGAACTGCCAACGCGGGCTGAAAATAAAACGCAAATTTGGAAGAACCCAGCTCAGCAATTTTGATGAAAATTGAGATTCATACTCTTAAACACATTTCATTAAAATTCTAATAAACCCTGAATTATTACTAATTACCTCTAAGGGTGTAAACTGTAAAATAAGGGTTGAAAGATTGTAATTTAAAAATTTTACCGATTTTCATGGAATTATAATTTAAATACAAATGCTTGATATGTTTTTGACCCTTTTTTGTATATCTAAAAAAAGTGGCTCCGTATATTGTGTGGTACAACATCAACCACTGGACGAAGTAGGCGACTTCGCAATAAGTTAGTTAGTAGTTATATTATAAGAAGCAATTTTTGTATTCAAATAAAATAGTAAAAAAAAAAAAAACATAACTTTTAACTGCCGTAAATTGCTCGAAACTAACATAAGTTTACTAAAATTGGTGTCTAGAGAAAACTATAGCAATTATAGACATTTAAAATAAAATAAAATTAGCATATAACGTCGTAAATCATAATCATACAATATAATATTTAGAAGATAGCCTCCTTAAATGTGTATTAAAATCTTTTCAAATTAACATTGCTACGATACAATATTATAAGTTATACGTATTAGGTACCTAACTATACCTTAATTTAAATTTAATTAGACTTAGTATCAACTACTAAGTCTTAGTATTTCCCCAAAGGGAGAGTTAGTCGAAGTTATGATAATATTAAATATTATTATCTTAACTTTAACTGCAGCCTCTAGATGCTACACTTAAAGTTAAGATAATAATATACAGTATTTACCCCTTAAGGGTGTGTGACCCTTGATAGTGATGGTGATCGAATAAAATTGGATTTATGTAAAACAATAATTTTTACATATTGATTTTTAAGGCTCTTTTTGCACATGGAAACCCTTAGCCCCTTACTAATAAATGCTGTATAAGCTTTGAATAGTTATATAGTGTTTTGTTCCCGTCACACAAGTGACATTTTTAATTCGAGTGAAGAAGACAAAATACTGTATTACTGTATACTGTATTCACAGCTTATACAGCGTTTATTAGTAAGGGGGTTATAGTTTAGTTGTGACATAAAATAATAACCGTCATAGGTACCTGGGTAACCGAGCTTGACCGAGCTTTACTCGGAACTCTATTTTATAAAAAAAGAATCACACAAATATTTTAACGGAGTTCGAACCACATTCAACAACGCTTAAATTAATTTAATTGCGGTAATTTTAATCAATTGTGTGTAATGAAATGGGTTATCTTTTATTTTAATATAATAATTGTATGGCTTAATTTATATTCATGTAATAATATAATATGTATATGTCAGTAAATGACGAAACATTTGTGACTAACATAAATATGTAACACCTTTATACCTACAATGTTTTGTGCAAATAAATAATTTATTTATTTATTTTAACCAAACCGTCAATCTGACTGATAATTTTAGGTCGAAATAATTGATGTATTTTTGCACGATGAAAGAAAAAATATATTTTATTTAATAAAAGTAAAATTAAAAATTTTAAAAACCCCCGACACAAAAAGTAAACTTTAAAAACTAATAAATAATACTTTTAACCTAATATAATTATTATCGTCACATATAATATTATGTAAGTTGAAATATTTTTCTTTTCCAATCGTCGCCTCGTCAGGGGACCGCTAAAGTTTGTAAAGTGTTTTTCCAACAACAGCTATGTAATTAATTATTACGAATTACATTTAGGTACGAGCGAATTTTTCCCGGAGTAAATTCTTTTGTTGCAATCTGCGACTACACCTCTTTTTTAACCGACTTCCCAAAAAAGGAGGCGGTTATACGTTCGTCTGTATATATTTTTTTATTTTTTATTTTTTTTGTATGTTCAACGATTACTCCGCCGCCTGTGGACCGATTTTCAAAATTTTTTCTGTGATATATAGGGTGTAGTCCCAAATTGGTTCTTTTGATATCAAAGTGGTGACCTGATGATGGGATCCATGAGGAATCGAGGGAACTCTTCGAAATTTATATGGACACATATGGTGATTTCGACTTTTTCTAAAGTAGTTCAAGCATATGCTACCAAAAAGTAAGATTTTGCTCCAAGGTATACCCTGAATCCAAAAGTACAGAACAGAACTCCTGACTCCTTATAGATACATGTTTGGGGATTTCGGCGTTGTTTAAAGAACTGCAAGCATATGCCACCCTATCAGTTAGATTATTCATCATCATCATCACCACTATCACACCATACATCATCAGATTATGATGATATAAAAGGTACTTCTCATAGTATTTTACACTAACACGGAGATCTTTGAACATTACTCTGCCGTTTATGGACCTATTTGCAAAATTCTTTTGTTACAGTAAAGGGTTTAATTCGAAATTGGTCCTTTAGTCACTAAAGTGGAAACCTAATGATGCGATCCATGAGGAATCGAGGGAACTCCTCGAAATTTATATCCACACATATAGTGATTTTGACTTTTACTGAAGTAACACAAGCATATGCTACCAAAAAATAAGATATTGTACCAAGGTATACCCTGGAAACAAAAGCACTGAACAGAACTTCTCAGTCTTTAAAGATATGCGTTTGGAAATTTCGGCATTGTTTAAAGAACTGCAAGCATATGCCACTTTATAATTTACAGTAATCATCATCATCATCTTAAGACCAGGTAGACCAAGCGAAATAGGCATTTAACGCTTCCAAGAGTTGCCCGCAATTGCCGCAAAGCGAGCCGCGCGCCTACGTCGCCGGCGTGAACTTACATGAACCCAAAGTGTTACAGTGTGGTCGTGTCGGCAGTAGGTCAATTTATTTTATTATTTGCATTGAAAAAGATAATAAAATTCATAGATAACTGTTTTAATGCAACACATAGCACACATAATTTGAATAGATATTATAGGTACCTAAGTAAAAAATGCTTAAATTTTATTCAATTACTAGCTTTTCCCCGCGACTTCGTCCGCGTGGAATAGTTACTTTAGGATATCGCTAAAATTTACCCGCGACTTTCTTTACGTAGAAGGAGAAGCGCTTCCACCTCACGACTGCTCGCCCGCGCCGCGCGCCGTACTATAGCGCGCATGATTATTTTATTACTGCGATATCTTCTAAAATACTTATTGAAATCAAATGATGTAAACGGCAAATTTCTTCTAGATTAAATGCTTGTAATGAATAACGTATTTACTTGGATAAGGATTAATATAATCTTTATGAAAACACCTTCAGAAATAATGCTTACTTTTAGAACAAATTTGGTTAGTATAAAAAGGTTATAGTAAGCCAACCTTAAAAGATAGACATATACTGTCGCGGACTTTTTTTTAGAACTTTTAAAGGGGAACAATTCTGCCATACATCATTTTAGCGAAACTTTAACCGTTTCCGCAGCGTACGCAGCGAAAGCTCTCAAAAGGAAAAAAAGACCCCCGATTTTGTAACATTCTTGAATGGTGCTCCGCTCGTATTGAGCTTAGCATGATGTTATATAGCCTAAAGCCTTTCTCGATAAGTGGACTATCCAACACAAAAAGAATTTTTCAATTCGTACCAGTAGTTCCTGAGATTAGCGCGTTCAAACAAACAAACAAACTCTTCAGCTTTATAATATTAGTATAGATTTTGACAGTTTCTATGCAGTGTGTTCTGTTACAAGTATAAAAACACGCTGTGTTCGATGTGTGCATGGAGACGAGTACCTATCGTTAGCTCGTGTGGTCACTAAAGTACGTGTCGTTTCGTGAGATAAAAATACTGTATCAGAATCAGATACATAGGTGTTGACGATTTGATGGTACCTACTTAGGCAGACACTTGCAAAAAATGTATTCCTACTGCCGAGTCCACACGTTTGTTTCCAAGTTTGGTTAGGACAATGCAGGCTGATCACCTGATTGTCTGACAAGAAAGATGATCCATGCGTCGGATGGGCAGGTAAAAAGTCGGACCTGCGCCTCATCTCTCGTCAGTCGTGTCGGTTATCCGTCCCCCTGGATTACGAGAGTAAAAAAAAAGAGTGCCTTTGTGTACTGCGCACACACTTGGGCACTATAAAAATACTCCTGTGTAACTGGCTAGGCTACAATAAAACCAGCCACCGTCACCGAAATCGGCGTGGGGAGTTATTTATTATTATTATTGTAAAAACAGAAATCGAAATAAAAAGAAACGAAAAGTACGGCAAAGAAGATGGTAGATGTTACAAATTCATAAAAACTGTTTACTGGCTTATTCAATAATGTACTAAGGCTACTCCACGCATCAGCTACTTTTTTCTCATAATACACAACACAATAACACAGTGTAATAAAGAGATACAGTGGTCCAACGCGTTTGAAGTCGCGCGAAATGCCGCTTTTGTGTAGGTATTCGTCATTGCTGCAGGGTTGTCACAATAATGTGTTTTATTATAATCTGTTCTACATTTTGTGTAGGTATTCGTAGTATGTGTATGTAGAGTACTAGGAATAAAACAAAAAAAATATATAGAAGTATTAATGAAGAGTTTTGTTATAAAAAATACAAATGCGTATACAAAAGCTCAGGGTTAGCATGATGTATATCAATTGATATTTATGCTTGATATATTATATCAAAATTGATATTTATATTTAAAAATGTAAAAGAATGTTTTAAATTTAAAAAATCTTACATCAACACAGGTCTTATTTTCCGAGAGTTTCACAAGCCTAGGTCATCAAAAACTTGCTATTTGACACGACATTAACTAATCATAGCCGTCGACGCGGCTTGTAACGGCATATGACACCCACGTGACCCCCTGTTTTTCGGAAGAAAATTCCTTGTTTGTTATTATACTATTGTTATACCATTTATACCATGTGTCAAATTAATTCGACTGATAAAATTAATACACTTTTTTTTTCTTCTGGTTATAAACAAAAATCATTTTATGGTTTTATGGTTTATTTAAATTGATACTCAAAAGTATCTATCGTTGATTTTTAATTAATTTGAAAACTTTTAATATCAATAATAAATAAATGAGTTTAATTTTACTTCCCTATCTTTAAATTATCAGACATACAAATTATTTCGATTCAACTATTACGAAAAAACATATCAGAGTACCTATGAGATTTGTATGTAATTTTGAAAATATCAATAAATCAAAAATATCGGATATATATCAAAGATATCTGATATTTTGATATTTGTTATAAATATCGGATATTTACGAACCCTGCAGAAGCCACAAATGCGAAACTGAAAGGTATTTTCGACATTTAGATTTACTAGTTTTTAGATTGCGATTGTTGAATTTGACGATGTAGTTAGTAAATTCTCATACGTAGATACAATTTTATTAAAAATTCTGACGGGAAACAGGCGCATGGTTTTGTATTAAAATTAATCTTCTTTAGCTGTTCATATATAATTGACCATTGTAAATAAGTACCTACATACAACTCAAACGAAACACTGTGGCAAACCACTTAAAACAATCAAATTAAAAAGCGTCAACCCCGGCTGACGTGTCCCAAGCGAGTGTATGGCAGCTTGGGCTCGCTACCGCCCCTCTCTCACCCCGCACGCCCCGCACGATTGCTCTGTCTAGACGTGTCCGTTGGACGACTGTAGGTAATAGTTCTATAGGCTGTGACAATAATATATCTATGGACGCTTCACACCAAGTCAATCTGGTCCCGTGGTAAGTTCTCGAAGAACTTGTGTTACGGGTACCAGACAACAGAAATATATTTAATAATTTTTATATTATACACATATTTAAGATTTTTATTGTATTATACACATATTTAATACACATTCATGACCCAGGAACACAGAATTTTTTTTGTTCCTTCAGCGGGATTCGAACCCGCGACCCCCGGCTTGAGCACCAACACGCTCAACCACTGAGCCACAGAGGTCGTCTCATCTGGCAAAAGCAACGACGTGGCGACGATAATGTTATTGTGTATGGTTATATGTATAACTAGCCGATGCCCGCAACTTCGTTTGCGCCTAACTGACGGAAGCGGAACCCTATTTTTTAAACGGAACCCTAAAATAAAAGTAGCCTATATTAGACCTTATGACATCAGCTATTTGCCAGTGAAAGTCCCGCGAAAATCGGTCCAGCCGTTTCAGAGATTAGCCGGAACAAACAGACAGACAGACCGACAGACAGACAGACGAACAGACATTTTTAAAAATTGGTATTTTATTGTAATTGTAAGTACCGAATATACTTTCAGATGCATTATGTGAAAAGCTGTTAATTTGAAGTTACAAACAGACACTTCATTTTTATTTATCTGTATATAGATTTAGTTCAAAAATTAAAAGGAGCATAAAAAAATACAAAACAAACTTTCCTATAGATTTTTATTGTATTATATTATGTCCATGACCCGGGAACACAGGAAACTTTTTGTTCCTTCGGCGGGATTCAAACCCGCGACCCCCGGCTTGAGCACTAACACGCTCAATCACTGAGCCATAGAGGTCGTCTCATCTGGCAAAAGAAACGACGCGGCGACGATAAAATGTAACATCTTATTGTGTATGGTTATATGTATAACTAGCTGATGCCCGCAACTTCGTTTGCGCAGATCTAACGAAAGCGGAACCCTATTTTTTTAAACGGAACCCTAAAATAAAAGTAGCCTATGTTAGACCTTATAATATCAGCTATCTGCTAGTGAAAGTCCCGTGAAAATCGGTCCAGCCGTTTCAGAGATTAGCCGGAACAAACAGACAGACAGACAGACAGACGGACAGACAAAAATTTTAAAATTTGGTATTTTATTATAAGTACCGAATATACTTTTAGATTCCTTATATGAAAAGCTGTTAATTTGAAGTTACAGACACTTCAATTTTTTTATCTGTATAGAATTAGTTCAAAAATAAAAAGAAACATAAAAAAATACAAAACAAACTGACTTTCCTTTAGATTTTTATTGTATACATATCCATGACCCGGGAACACAGGAAACTTTTTGTTCCTTCGGCGGGATTCAAACCCGCTACCCCCGGCTTGAGCACCAACACGCTCAATCACTGAGCCACAGAGGTCGTCTCATCTGGCAAAAGCAATGACGCGGCGACGATAAAATATAACATGTTATTGTGTATGATATGTATAATTTAGTTCAAAAATAAAAAAAATCAAAACAAACTGACTTTCCTACACTGCGTTAGAAACGAAAGAATTGTTCGATAAATACGCGGGTAAGCCGTGCGCTAGCAAAACTGACATAGGTCTGTCCTCGTCAACACCTAGCGGGCGACTGTGGGGCGACTCAAGCGGCTTACGCACGCTGCATTTCAATAATTATTTAATGTTAAAATAATTAAACCAACATGCAAAATGTAACCACAAATTATTCTTCTTTAAGTTATTAGCTTTTCGTAGATATGATTTTTGAAAGTAAAACTATCATGAACTTCATGAACAAAAAGAAAAATATTCAAATTTAGCCTCCTCTTCGGAATTATTTTTGATCGAGTGAAGTTTTCAATATTATGTTTTGAACCACAAATTGTAAAAGAACATTAAGTAAACAACAATGTGTATTTTTTTTGGCTTTTTAAAATTACTATTTGTTTGTTTATTATCGATTCAAAGTCATGTAAAATTGGGTCTACATGGCCTTAATAACAATACCTAATGGAAGCTTGGCGCGTATTTAATTATACATACATTCGATCGTTTAGTTTAGACGTTCTTATGACGTAATAATAATAACTTAACAAAATATATTACTAAAAAGGGTGAAATTATTATTTTTAAACAAAAAATTAAACCGACTTCCAAAGTAAAAATACACAAAAAGTATGAAATAAAACTTAATCTCTAAATAATTCCCCTTGCAAATTCGGCTAAAATTTTTACTATTTCTCTACTCAATCTTATTAATTTTGAAGTCGGTACCAGCAAATATGAACGTAAGTTATATAAAATATTGTAGGATACTGTTTGGGCTGGTACCGATTTCAAAATCAATAAGATTGAGTAGAGAAATAGTAAAAATTTTAGCCGAATTTGAAAGGGGAATTATTTAGAGATTAAGTTTTATTTCATACTTTTTTGTGTATTTTTACTTTGGAAGTCGGTTTAATTTTTTGTTTAAAAATAATAATCTCACATAGCGGTCCCCCGACGAGACGACGATTGAAAAATAAAAATATTTCAACTTACATAATATTATATGTGACGATAATAATTATATTAGGTTAAAAATATTATTTATTAGTTTTTAAAGTTTATTTTTTGTGTCGGGGGTTTTTAATTTTTTTAATTTTACTTTTATTTTGTCCTTTTTAAGGTAGGTGTAAATAATAGTTACCTTACCATATACTTTCAATATCATTGAAGTAACACGGTACCGAATTTCGAATCGATAGAACATATGGAAGATAGTCAGATCACATCATCAACTATTAAAGAACTGATAATCTTCAAACGGCTAATCAGGTCATGGTTACCTTACCATGTTCTTTAAATATCGTTGAAGTAACACGGTACCAAATTTCGAATCGATCGGACATAAGAAAGTTGGTCAGATCCCCTCATCAACTAGAAAAGAGCTGATGATCTTCAAACGGCTGATCTTCCCACCACCAATTTTCTCATCGAACGAAGCTAAGAACACTCACGATTAAGTCATCAATATTCTCTTACAGTGCGCTTTCATTTAAGACCCCACTCGAGTATATTTGCAGACATTCAGTTATTATTCCCCACTTTCACCCCCCACAACTTTTAAACGGCTCAACCGATTTTCATCAAACATATCTAAGAACACTCGCAGATAAGTCACCTTTAATACAAAAAAAAAAAAACTAAATTGAAATCGCTTCATCGATTCGGGAGCTATAATGCCACAGACAGACAGACAGACAGACAGACAGACAGACAGACCGACAGATACGTCAAACTTATAACACCCCTCTTTTTGCGTCGGGGGTAAAAAATGCGCAGTTTCACAGGGATAAAAAGTAGCTAGATCGATTTTTCTCCCGCAAGACTCCCTGTATGTAAATTTAGTAAATTTCATGTAAATACTTGGAGCCGTTTCCGAAATTACGATTGTATAACATTATACTAGATGTCGCTCGCGACTTCGTGCGCGCAAAAGTTAATTTCGCAGAAACCGTACATTTTTACGCGATAAAAAGTAGCATAAGTCCTTTCCTATAGTCTACTCTACATCTGTGCCAAATTTAATCAAAATCGATCCAGCAGTTTCGGAGCCTATTCAATGCAAACAAACAAACTTTTCCTCTTCATTATATTACTAGATAAGTATAGATTATAGATAACTAAGATTGTCTCCTTTAAATTATAAGACATTTTTCATCTCTACATGTGAAGTAGGGATGAAAAATACTTTTTTATTCTACCAATGGGGTAGAAAGAAAAAGTATTTTTCATGTGTGTGTGTGTGAAATATCGTTGATTAGGTCTTCTATATTAATAATAAAAAGTGGATAGGTTTGTTTGTTTTTATGTTTGTTTGGCTCCGAAACTCCTGAACATATTATGAAATTTGGCACAAATGTAGAGCAAGCCACAGGGAAGGACATATTTATATAGGTTACTCTTTATCACGGCAAAATTCATGGTTTCTGGGGTAATTTCTCATGTGCGTGCATTAAGTCGCGGGCAACATTTGGCTTTAAATAAAGGCAATGTTTCATACATGCCTTTTTTACAAAGTCAACCATTTTCATCAACAATCATGTTTGCAACAATCATTTCTACGTTAGCATAGATATATAATATAGTTACCACTGTACGTAAGTATTTGTTGTTACTTTAGAAGAGTAAAAGAAATGAGAGAAAAAGCAGTTTTCTTATATTCGTTTAAGGTTTTAATCGAATAATTTTAAAATTATTTCGCCACGCCTTTTCAAAATAAGTGTTTGGAAAGTCTAGAAATTTGAGAAGGCATAATGGGTATTTATTATATTTTGTCCTAGAGTATGTAATTTAGAATAATATACTTATTTGAAGTTTGAAATAAAGAACACAGGTGCAAGTGGTAACTTACCTATGATCAACTCTAAGTTGGTATTTTTCTTTAGTATCCACATTCATATTTAGATAGCTGTGTGTTTGTTAAGAAAATGAAATTGTGAAGCAAATATTGTAATTTGTAAGTAAAAAAAAGTTTTTTCAGTACTCTTAACTCTACATTTTAAAAAAGTAGAAAAACAGAACCTCAATTCTCGTATTTAAAGTAGACTTCATTTTACTTTGTCTGGATTGAAAGTGAAGCGACATGTTACCATAAATGGATTTTATGACGTATCAAGTATCGACCAATCAGAGCGCGTTTCACGTTTGTTTAACGTTCATAAAACACCATTTGAGAGTTTTAGCGTGTCGGGACTTGATTGTAATTTTTATTTAGCAGAATTACCCCTCTGGTGAGGTGTCTTTGTATCATTCTAGTACCAACTACCTACGGCGTAAACATAACGATATCGAATGATATTTGTATGGGCGCTATCATGATAATATTTTGACAGATTTTCATACAATTCTCTATACAATTCGATAACGTTATATTTACGCCGCTGTCAGATGTTCCTGCTAGGCCCACGGTTTCTTACCCAGTCTTACGACAGTCACGCATATTTCAAAAGCTACTTATCTTATAATTGTATCGTTTCTTAACGTGAATCCAGACACTTAAGATTTTTATAAGCCGAAAATAGGTATAACTAAGCATATTTTATCTTAAGAATGTAGGCTTGAGCATCTAATATTCAAATGAACGCTGTTGAAAATCTGGTATGGTACGAGTTTCGACTAGGTAGTCGTATTAAAAAAAACATGAGATGAACCTTTTATTTAACTCGTATTTTAACCAATTAGTCGTATTTTAAAAGTATCAATTATAATTAGGTATTCGGCCCGGAAATCAAGTGAGGTATAAAATACGAAAGTTAATGGACGTGCATTTTTAAGTTTTAATATTATATTTTTAAGAGATATTTTAACTCTTACTTGTACCAGATGTTTCTATTTCGAGAGCAATATTTAAAACTTCATGTAACTAACATACAATGTACTTTTTCGAAATAAAATGTAGCGTATATTTTAATCCAGTATGTTTGTATAATACATTTTACAATATAGTCAATTTTTGTTTAAAAGATATGCTGTATAATATACAGGATATTATTACGCCAAAGTGTTTAACCCATTTACTTGCTCACATAGATATGTGAGCAAGTTATATTTTTGGCACTCAGTTGATAAGATATAATATTACCTATTAGATGCAAAATAATAATAAGAATTGATTTTGCCGTGAACCCTTTAAAGAAATCGCATTATGTATAATATAATATGTTAAGAACATTATCGCATTTGAGTGGTACACACGGTACACCACTATCACTTTTGTTAATGCCAGTTAACGAAACATTTTTGTTTATTTGCTAATATTGTAACATTATATTACAGGTTTCTTTGTACTTTGTTCCCAATAACGTTATAAGCTCCATAACGGTCCTTAAAATTATGTCTTAATTTTCTAGGACAAACTGATAAGCTGGGATGACGAGATGACATTTTTTGTACCATGTTTGTGTAGGCTCATCTCCCGGTAAAGTCGTTTGTGATAACTGATAACGAGTTTTCTGGAACATTCTGTCAAGGTGTTCAATTGTGTAATAATTTAACACATTTAATTTAACCACAGTTTTTAGTTTTAAATGTACATTTTTGATTTATTAAATTCATTATCTAAACAAGTTTTTAGTTTATCTATATTATGAGGAGTTTGATATTTTTTCTGCCGCTTGGGGGTAGACCCAACGCACACAAATTTTTCTACTCTGTAAAAGTAGAGTAGACAACTTCAGTGGAAAAGGCTTTATGATCGATGGTGATGATGCTCATTAATTTAGTCACCATTATGAAGAGTGATAATTTGTTGCAGTAATTACTAGAGCTGCAAATGTTGTTCATGCTGCGAGACTGGGGGAGAGAAACCTGCGAACAAGACGAATTATACGTCATTTAATATATTAAGTAGGTACCAACATACATTAGTATCATGTATGTAATTAAATAAATTTAAATTTTTAACAAATTTGGGATAAGATGGAAATCGCTTAACAGCTCTGATGTATTATGCGCACCCACACCTATCACGTGGTATAATTCGAAGTTCAACCAAATCTGCAGTCGTTGCGTTCACTTTTTTGTGATTAAATATTTTGAGGCGTCCTATTGCATAGGAAAATATTTAGTAACTAGTCGGGCAGGAAATTTGTCGATATTGTATACTTATGTAACATTAGTAGAATCAAAATAACAATAATTTTAACGCCTCTACATTTTATTTGTTGAGAATGTTTTTTTTTTGGTATCATCATATAGCTGGACTAGCATCAGATGCTGGACTTACTGGCTATTAGAAGCACAAAGACTTTAGAGAATGCAAATAATAATAACTACAATTTTTGTAAAAAATAATTACAATACTAAGTATTAATACTATAGTATTAATATAATAATAACTCTCTCACCGATCTCGGTGACGGTGGCCGGTTTCATTGAAACCAGGCCAGTTACGCAGGAGTGATTTTATAGTGCCCAAGTGTGTGCGCAGTAGACAAGAGCACTCTCTCTTCCTTTTACTCTCGTAACCCAGTGGGACGGATGACCGACACGACTGGCGAGAGATCAGGCGCAGGCGGCAGGACCGACTTTTTACATGCCCATCCGACGCATGGATCATCTTTCTTGTCAGACAATCAGGTGATCAGCCTGCATTGTCCTAACCAAACTTGGAAACAACATTTTTTGTTGTTCCCTTGTGGGAATCGACCCCACGACCTCCAAGTCGAGAGCCAATGTTCGAACCACTAGACCACGGAGGCTGTCGAAGTATTAATATACCGACTACGTAAATTATATAGCCTATGTTACCATACTAAAACATAGACTACCAAATTTCAATCTTTGAGTATCCAATTACTCTACTAATACTCAAAGCTTTCAATCACTCTTCCTTTTGGCTTCACCGTAGTCGGATAATGATACACATCTTTTTAAGAATAGAGCTTGTTTTTTCGATTTAATTATCAAATTAATGTATTTATAAGTACTAGAATTATGCAGTCAGCATAATTCTAGTATTACATAGTAATTAGGTAGACGCCAGCTCTTCACAATCGCGAGTGGGTGATTACTATTCAGAATTCGGATGTAGCGTGGCGCGTGCGTGCACACTTTCCTTTTCAATGAGTAAATGTCTGACATGTGTTTCCTCAATAACGAACTGGGTTACCAGCGTAGTATTGGCTACGGCATTGTTTTACAATTTCTTCTTTGATTGATTATTTTCGTGAGTAATTTAATTGTTAAATAGCAGGAGATGAGGAAAAGAAGATTGATCGCTATTTTTAATTTCATCGTTTGCTTCCGTTGGCTTCGCTTCATTTGTATTTCATGGGATCCTCTTCTTTCGCATAATTTTATTTGTCATAATTTCACTTGGCATACCTCACTTGGCATAATTTTACTACGCATAATAATACTTTGGCATAATGGTTTCTTGACATACTACATCATTAAGCATAAATATCATTTAGACTAATATTGTTTGTCCTAATTTAATGAGGCATAACTCGTAAGTTATAATTTTTCTTGTCATAATAATACTTTGGCATAATTGTTTTTCGGCATAAACTCGTTAGGCATATTTTTTTGTCATAATAAATTCAAGGCATTCTGTCACAAGGCATAAATATGCATAAAATGGAACGACATAATGAAAACACGGTTAAGGTAATTAAACGCATATTTATGAAACATTAAAAGCAGGTATTACACTCATATACCTAGTGTAACATGTGTAACAGTAGGTTAAGTTGCGGCGGGGTGGCCCTTGGGCCACCCGTAAGCCGCTAACATGTTTAAAATAATTAGCTCGGCATGTTCTTAGATAGCAGTTCGTGTTTTTTGTCCGAGTTTAATTTCGTAATCAGTCGAAAATTACAATTATAATTGTTATTTCGTCTTAACTCGCATACCCAGTAGAATTTATCATTCATTAGTATGTGAAAAAAAATGCTAGAAAGATGTATGCGTAAATATAATAGTATCTTAAATATCATTATGCGTAAATATATTTATGCTTTTTAATATTATGCATAAAAATATTATTCTTAATGAATATTATGCGTAAAAAAAATATATGCCTTACAATAAGTATGCCTAACAATTATTATGCTTTTAGTAATTATGCGAAAAAAAATTATGCTTAGAAAGTTATGACAAATGAATATTATGCGAAACTACTATTAGGTCAAATGAAATTATGCCAAGTAAAATTATGACATATGATTTTATGCGAAAAAATAGGGAACCGTATTTCATTTGATCCAGTTTTAATGTTGATTGTTTTATCCCTTTTTAAAGACACAATCATTTCGACTGCACTGGTCTCTCTGTCAAATATATATATTGCTAACTTATCTCTGTAGAGTAAACAAGAGATAACTCAAGAATCCTTTCTAGTGACACGTCAAACAAATATTTTAAACTAAGTAACGTGAGGCTATCATTAAGTGATAAGTCCCCAATTTGTTATAGGAAGTGCTGACAGCAGCAATTAGTGCGTAAATTATAGAGTGGGTAAAAAATAGAGTCGTAATGACTTAACAGCTGTTACAGATACACGAATCGTGTCTGCATTATGTGACCATATCTCACAGTGATTCGTTATTGTCAACGAGAGCATAATACTGTCCGTGCTCTTGAACTAATGATTGTTCTAGCCAATTGTTGTATGGCTTGTAAGTTGTATGGGAATGTTGAAGTGCGAGAAAGCGTTGTTTCCCACTCGTCACAAAACGTAACAGCAAGTTACATTGTCGTGTTCATTTCGAAAAATCGACTCCCACGAATTGTTTAATTGGATGACTTTAACTACAGATACAAAGATACACCTGGCGTATACTCGTACCACATAGGTATCCGTAAAATAATAATAATAACTCCTACGCCGATTTTCGGTGACGGTGGCCGGTTTTATAATGCCCAAGTGTATGCGCAGTACACAAGAACACTATCTCTTCTTTTACTCTCATAATCCAGTGGGACGGATAACCGACACGAATGACGAGAGCCTGATCTCTCCGATCCGAGGTCTCAGATCGAGGCAGGTCCGACTTTTTACATGTCCATCCGACGCATGGATCATCTTTCTTGTCAGACAATCAGGTGATCAGCCTGCATTGTCCGTTGTTAGATCGAAGCATTGTCCTAAACAAACTTGGAAACAACATTTTTAGGGTTCCGTAATACTTAAGGAACCCTTATAGTTTCGCTCTGTCCGTCTGTCTGTCTGTCTGTCCGCGCCTCTAGCTCCTGTAATTATGAATATAAATTGATGAAATTTGGTGTACTTATAGATTGTGTATAGATCACGGTTTCGGGATCATAAAAAAATAATAATTTTATATTTTAGGGATGGCTCTCCATACATGTGAAGTGGGGATGAAAAATATTTTTTCAACCTACCCCGTGTACATCTACCCCGTGTACAATCGTGTGGGGTATCGTAGAATAGGTCTTTTAAAATAAGGGCAAGGTTTCATACGTTACTTTTTTATAAAGTTGACCATTTTCGATTAATCGGCCTCCAAAGTAGTTTATAAGTTGGTCCCCCCCCTAGCATTTTTAAACTATAGGAGATATAAACTTACAAATTTCCATGCAGATAGATCATGCTAAAAACTCTTTAGGAAAATTATTTTGAACCAAATCGGACAGTAACTTTTGGAGTTATAAAAAAAATCATATTACGCGTTTATAGTTACGGAACCCTCCTTAGACATGTTCTGACATGCTCTTGGTTAGGTTATTTGTTGTCCAAATGCGGGAATCGAACCCACAACCTCCGAGTCGAGAGCCAAGCTCAAACCACTAGACCACGGAGGCTGTAATCCGTAAAATACATGACTATTGGCCAGATCTAGTTATTTATTGATACCATTGCAAACTCTATTAAGTATTACTCTATTTTACAAAGTGTAGTTAAATTAAATCTTGTAAGAGAACGCGTATCTACATCCCCAGAACTCTTGTTTTTTTTCTAGTTTGAAATTGTACATACCGGGAAGATAGTCATTTAAATTATTAATTATCGTCAAAAGTATGCATTGAATTTCATGATAAAAATCTAAAGATTTCGTTTATACTATCTTAATAGTTTTAGAACATGAAGTTATAAATAGACGGAAATCGCTGTTGTGAAGTTAAAATTTAAATGTAGAGATAAAATGAAGTTAAGATAAATAGAATATGAATTGTTATCTGGAACTAGTTTTTTTTTCACGTCTTTGCAATATCGGAGAGATCTTAAACTTTAAATGAGCTAAAGAGTACTTATAATCGAAATCTGGGAAACGGCTGCAAGTATTTTCTTAAAATTTACTATGCATAGTATTGGGGGAGAGAAATCGATCTAGCTAGGTCATCCCTGAGAGACTACGCATTTTTAAGGTTATGTTTTTTCTTTCGTCGTGCAACAATATATCAATAATTTTGCTTCTATTATTATGTAAAACCGATTGGCAGTTTTGTATATGTATGTATAATTTTTGCTTTGTTCGAAAATTCGAGATGTGGTGGGTTCGAATGCTGGTCACATAAATATTTTTGTTATTATTTTATTTCTTTATTTATAATAATTCCGAGCAAAGCTTCGTTACCCACGTACTGGTACTTGATCTGAGATGAATCCTTAATACTTATCGTATCAAAATTCCTACTTTTTACCGAGTTTACATAATTAAATTATGGATTCTATAATGCGTGTTGAACTTGAACGCTAACGATTACGACTTTCGTTTTGATGTAATGTAATATAACAGGTAATGCGGAACAATATTATAATTACGTTATCGAGCGAGGCTAGTCGCTACCGGCTAAAGCCATTGCACTCGCACCTCTATTAAGTTCAGTAGCTTCTCTATTATGAATCACATGGTTCATAAGGTTGGTTCATAAATCAGTGAACCAAACTAGTGACCGAATCAATTTCATTCGGGTGACCCATTGAACCAAGTGAACCGCGCGACCCGGGTTTTTTGGTTCGTTCGTTCGCGAACGACACATGCTTATTCTCTAATGATTTAACTAGTGTAATTTAATAAAGTAAAATTAATAAAAATTATCGTAGTTCACGTAATTGAAGGATCAGCTTTTTACTTTCTAAGAAAACGGAGGTACGGGATAACATAAGTATGTTACGAGAATTGTCTGAAGGGAGTCGTCTGATATTTGGTACTGTTAAAGTTTAAATGGAGAAGGGTGATATTTAAATTGTGCTTCGAAATACATAAAATAATAATAAAATAAAAACAACACACCTATGTCCTTCCCCGTAGCCTACTCTACATCTGTGCCAAATTTTATCAAAATCGGTCCTGTAATTTCGGGGCCGGGGCAAACTAACAAACAAACAAACTTTTCATCTTTATTATAATATTATGTATATTATAGATTAACACATGACCGCGTGCGTTTGATAGATACAATTTTGTTATACGTCGTCATAAGTATTTTGCCAATCTGTTTAACAAAATTTTCATTTTTTTTCTCTAAGAGTTTGAAATTAAAAATTACACGAATGAAGAGTTTTTACCCTTCATTCATATAATTTTTAAGTTCTTCAAAAGTTTTTTTTTATGAATTATAATATTATGGGCAAATTTCTACAGCAGGGCACTGGACAGAGCTAAATTTTTAAATAAATTTGTTAAATTGATACTTTCTTGTAACAACATAGACAGACACCAGAACCCCAATTCTCGTATTTAAAGTAGACTTTCATTTCACATTAACTGTATTATAAGTGAAACGACATGTTATCATAAACTGATTTTGTAAAGTTTGGACCAATCAGAGCGCGTTTCGCGTTGGTTTAAACTTGAACGCTTACGAGCATACCGTTTGACAGTTTTAGCGTATCGTCACTTGATTGTAATTGTGTTAATGCAGGTTTTATTTAGCAGAATTGACCCACAGTAGCCTAAGCATAAACAATTGGCAACAAAGCATATTATGTAATATGTATACATAAACGTTATCAAATCAAAACTGTAGAGGCGCTGGCATGCTTTAGGTACATACAATTTTCATTAGATTACGATACGAATACATTTTTGCAAATTGTTCATGCTTGTCTTCATTGTATTTTCCAGTTCATTCAGAGTAATTAATATACGAGTAGTTGCATAAAGAGTCACGCATTTGACCGATTGCTGAACCTAAAAGAGCGTCAACTTAAACGAATAACGTCGTTATTCGCCAGAGTACTAAAGTCACCGACATTGCTCAACGAATTAGCACGCTGAAGTGGAAGTGGGCCGGCCATGTCTGCAGACGGACAGACAATCGATGGAGTAGACAAGTATTAGAGTGGAGACCACGCTTAGGCAAACGTAGTGTAGGACGTCCCGCGGTACGATGTACCGATGATTTGAAGAAGGTGGCTGGCAGCGGATGGATGAGGGCTTCCCAAGATCGGGATGGTTGGTGCTCATTGGGGGAGGCATACGTTCAGCACTCCTCGATGGTTGCCTTGACGTGGCGGTGGGGCTTAGTAACCGTGGATTGGACACCCACGGTGAAGCGAAGAGGCAACCAGGGCCGGCTTGTTTGCCGCCGGCTGGCCCGAGGACGGCGCTCCCAGCGGGCTGGAGGAGTCCGCTGCGGACGCGCTAAGAGGTGGGACCGCAGAAGAAGAGGAGTGCCGGTATTACGGTGCGCCGTACTCCCTATCTTCTGCGGCCGTGGAGGGATCGAAGGGGGAGAGGCGTGGTGGTGTTGTGCCACTCTCCCTACCCCCCTGCGAGCTGGCGGGGCCGTTCCGTACGGTTAACGGCATTGGTGGGGCCGCAGAGGAAGAGGCAAGTTGGTATTACGGTGCGCCGCTTGCCCTATCCTCTGCGGCCGAGGTGTGGTCGGTGGCAGAATCACAGCTCAGATCTGCCACCGGGTACCGGTTATGGTGGCTGGTATCCGTAGCCTCCTAGTGGCAGACTCGGGGGGAGTCTGCTACAGTACTAGTGGAGGCCGAGGAGGGAGGCGCACCCTACCATCTGGTGCGCCTGGGGCCTTCGGGCCGTGGATGGAGCCGCATGTGTGCGGCTGCCGCCGGCGGGGTCGCGTATGTGTTTACCGTTCCCGTGGCCCCGTCACAGGGTGGCGAGGAGGAAGGTGGGGGGTGGTTTTTAGTGGGTATACCGTGGGTCTCATTAGCCTATACGGGAGTCCCACATCACCACTCGGGTGCCCCCTGTGCCTGGGTGGTATGCGTAATGCATTTTCCCCTCCGAAAAAAAAAGGCCTACGTTCAGCAGTGGACGGCGATTGGCTGACAATGATGATGATGATGAATCCGTGGACTGTGGTCATTATGATCGTACATACTACATCTCATATAGTATATAAGTTTAGTCATTACTTTCTATTTCATAATATTACTGTGATATTATATTGTGCAACATGGAAGATTATGGTCAATTTTTCTCGCTGTGAGTCATTAACCTTTATGATACTCAGGGAGTGAATTTGTTTTTACGGTCATTTGTCGTAATTTTTGGATAGTCCGTGTAGAAAAGTGTGAATTTTACAAAAATATTTGATGATAATGTAAAGTGTGTCTAATTGTAATGTTATGATTATGGTATTGTTAATGTAGTAGAAAATGCAGGTCAAATGTCAGCTATGTGCATGAGTTCCGTATTTGTCTTATCGTCATAACATTACGGTAGAAAGAGAAATACACTTTCTCTACCTACCAATAGATATACTAGATATTGATAGATAAAACCAATATTCAACCAGATTAATATTAAAGGTCGTGGCCGAAAATCAAAAAAAAAAAAAAACAGATTAAACCTACGATTTCAAACCAAAAAACCACACCTACGCCTACTACACCTGTAGTTGTACCGATCAACATATATGTAATAGGTAAATGTACATATGTAACACAACCACGCTTTTAACGTCTATCGGGAATCGTCGTTGTTCATACATCGTCTGTCGCTTTCATAGAAAAACTAAGATTGCCGAGAAACATTAACAAGGTGTTCGTACTGTTCGTGGGTGCCAACTTGTGTGTACTGGCATTGCCCAAATTAATTGTATACAAAAGTGACATTTTCACTTTCGTGTGTTATGAGAACGAAATGGGTACAGAGTAGGAACATTGCGTTTTATCAAGCAATTAAGTAAAAGCCGAGGTGGAAGCGTGCGAATGTTGAAGGTCAATGCACCGGACCTTCCCTTATAATAGTTATACTTCTTTATAGTATTCTTAAAATTATGTTATAACGAGTATATCTATAATTCTATCCATACTAATATTATAAATGGGAAAGCGTGTGTGTGTGTCTGTTTGTCCATCTTTCACGCCAAAACCACTGAACCGATTTATATGAAATTTTGTACACAGATAGTCTAGAGTCTGAGACCTTTCTCAGACTCTAGACTATCTGTACTCAAAAATGATTAACTTTATAAAAAAAGTTATGTATGAAACCTTGCCTTTATATTATTTTAAAAGACCTATTCAACGATACCCTGTGGGGTATCGTTGAGTGGGAGTGATTTTTTTTTCTACCCTATCGTGTGCGATAGGGTAGAAAAAAAAATCACTCCCACTTCACGTGTATGGCGAGCCACCCCTAGAATATAAAATGATTATTATTTTATGATTCCAAACCCGAGATCTTTACACAATCTATGTCTATACCTAATTTCATCCATTTATATTCATAATTACCGACGACGCTAGAAGCGCGGACAGACAGACAGTCCGTCTGTCAAGGACAGAGCGAAACTATAGGGTTCCTCAAGTATTACGGAACCCTAAAAAGCAATAGACTTTAGGCCCTAGTGTACGATATTACACATAATTACATAATACAATACCGTATGTGAGTGCATACTAGTCGCTTTCTCAGCGCTCTACTCCGAAAACGGTTAATTTTTTGTAGATAATTTCACCTCCTCTATTAACCTCCGAGCAACAGGTCGCGAGATATTTGCGAAAAACTGATTTTCGTGACCTTTTGACCTTTATAACTTTTTTAGCTGGCACAAATTATCAATATAAAATTTTCACATCTTCATTACAATTTACAACGCCATAATAAAGGTGTATACAATAATTCAGCTCACTAGGAATTTTTCCCTAGACAAACCTAAAATCACTGGAGTAGTCGTAACTCGTGAGATCATTGCTCGACTTTTGTTTACTGTAGCGTTTTTACGTGACTTGCGAAATTTTGTAAACATAATATGAAAATATTTTTTTTTAAACATTCTCAATCTACATATTTAAGAGTAGGTAGGTACTGTTTATTTATGCAAGAAAAAATCAGTCGTCTAGCCAATGCATACAATCGAGCATTGCCTGCATTGATATTATATCGCACTCTGTAAGCCAAACGGAAAAAAATGTTAAATAATAATAGCATCTCGCTCGTACCGCGCAATTATTTAACATTTTATACATTTTATGCGAGTCATTTTAACCAAATAAGATGTCATGGTAATAGCACAGGTAATAGGTACCAGAGAAGACTTTTTCTCCATTGCGCAACTTGAGGTATAACTTTCGTTAGTCAATATTTTGTATACAATTTGGAGCCTTTGCACGTATTTATTTAAATGACAGGTAATTTATTGGAAGACAGACCCATAAGTTGCGAAACTGCTACGAATTACGATATGAGAATTCTAAATAAACGTTTAAATTGCACACTCAGCTGTGAGTTGTGACCTGCCTTCGATGTTCGATAATTTTCGATACATACAATGTGTTCACTATTATAATATGTATATATGTAAAAATATATAATAATGAGATTTTGGTGGAATTACGATGCTGGCACTAGGGCATCGAGACCGGTTTTACCCGAAACCGAAAACCCGGGAAAACCCGGGTTTTCGGGCCTACAACAAAACCCGGTTTTCAAAATATTGAAAACCGGTTTTCGGTTTTTTCGAGCTTTTTTTCATAACGAAATTCTACAACAGTTTATAACAGTTACAGTCACAAACCGAACGTTATAGTGGCTTGTGATTGTCAATGTAGAATTTTAGAACAATAGTTATAATGTTTTCATGTTGTATGTAGTACATTTGACCGCCCCGCCAGGACGAGTGAGCGAAGCGCAAGCGATTCGTCGATATTTTGGACCTTCATAACTTGGTATAATTTATTATTCGGTTCCATCAGCGCTCAGTGCGAATTGCTCTCCGTTCCCATGGTACCAAAAATCGAGTGGGCCTAACGGAATCCGTCCCATTGTGTTAAAAATGTGTGCTCCAGAGTTGGCACCGGTCTTAACGCAGATTTTTCGGCTTACCTGCTCTTATGGCACAGTCCTGGCATCTTGGTAGACAGCTTTGGTATGCTATCGCCTGCCCTGTTCATACTGCATATCAATGATAATATTATGTGATGACGACAGTACGGGTGATGCCTTATATACAGGTCGCCCGAACATCTCTCGGCAAAACGTCATTGAGAGTCGAAACGAAATTGTCTCTCAAATTAAGAATTCATTGGAGAAGATCTCTGAATGGGGTAGACTTAACTTAGTCCAATTGAACACCTCTAAGACACAAGTTTGCGGGTTCATCGCTTATAAGTTACCGATGGTCGTATGTCCTCGTTTTGAAAGCATACCCATAACTGTCTCCTCCAACATCGAAATACTTGGTGTTAGCATATCGAGCGAGGTCTAGTTCCGATATCATCTGGAGGGCAAGGCCAAGTTAGCCTCCAAGAAGCTTGGTGTTCTGAACAGGTCAAAGCATTATTTCAGTCCGGTCCAACGCCTACAACTCTATAAGGCGCAGGTTCGGCACCACATAGAATATTGTTCTCATCTCTGGGCAGGAGCGCCAAAGTACCAGCTTCTCCCTCTGGATCGTATCCAACGAAGGGCCGCTCGAATTTTCAACTGCCATAGTATTTCAAACGGGCTTTACTCCTTAGAGCTACGTAGAGATGAGCATCGCTCTGCATCATATATCGGTTATATTACGGGGAGTGCTCCGAGGAATTGTTCGGCCTTATACCTGCTGCAACTTTTCGTTATCGTTCGAAGGGACAAAATATTTATCATCCTCATCACCAACTGTCGCCAACAGTATTTCCGGACCATTACGACCTGCACACCTTCAAGAAGGCAGCATATTCCCTCCTAAAAGGCCGGCAAGGCACTTCTGTTTCTACACGCCTTAACTCTACCAGTCTTATTAATAAAAATATTTACACCATGTATTAGCAAATCCAAATCGCTCTCTTTGTCTATCAAGTGACTGTTCCAAACTATCTGACAGAGACAGCCATGTTGGATTAGCTAATCCGTGGTGTAAATAATTTTATTAATAAGGGAGTTTAAGCCTAACTTTACAAACTCTACACTTTAGTCAAATTATATGGCATGGCCATTTCGTCAGGCAACGTATTTTGACTAAGGTGTAAAGTTTGTGAAATTATTAATTACTTTACATGAAAATGATTATGGTGGGATCACATTTTACCAGTATTACGTTGTTACAACAGAAAGCAGCTGATAAAAGTTAATTTTAGGACATTCCTAACAAAATTCTACAAAATCAACAAAAAACCCGAAATACCCGAAAAAACCCGGGTACCCGGTTTTGAAGATGGCTGGGACCGAAAAACCCGGTTTTTTAAAATATGGCCGGTCTTCGATCCCCTAGCTGGCACACATTTGTCGCACAACTCAACTGCTGATTTTAGGAATCAGAATGACGTCATTATATGAAATCAGTCGATTTAAGAACGATATGCTAATCGATCTTAACACACTAGGTTATCATTGTGTACGTATTTTATAGTTTTTGAAATTCATTTCTTAAATTAGGTGAAATGGGGGACCAAAGTTTTAATAGTGAAATATCAATATCTGGACGTATTGCTGTGAATTTTGGCACGCAGATAGTTGTTAAGACGTAGACATCTGTTATTTAAAAGGATTTTTTCGAAAATTGTCCCCCATCGGTGTGCAATTATGGGGTGCACGCGGACGAAGTCACGCGCAAAAGCTAGTCAGTGGATCAAGTTTATAATAACACGTCAGCCACTTTAGGTGTTTCATTTCATCTTTCATATTATATATTTTTTTCAAACCTTAATCTCGAAATGGTAAAATGGCTACATGATTCATCTGATTTCATCAAAACAAACACACACAAATAGAAAACATCAATTTTGTTAGTTTTCAATAGAAATGCGTAAAATGGTGTACATAATATAAGTTAAAAAAATTTAAGAAACATAATTATTATGAAACATCTGAAGTGGCCTTTTTAGACAGCACTTGGATTATCGTATAATTTTATAACTTAAATACACGATAGGCATTATAAATATTAATATTTATCTAAAATTTTGAAATCTTTGCCTGATATAACCTATAAATATATTATAATATGCTTAAATTAGACGAATATATAAATCATATTACTAATCTTTCAATCGCCCCTATTGACTGTATTTATGAGAAAAGAGAAAAGTGCCAAGAATTGTTTTCTGTGAGAACTGTTACAAGCCGGTGTTATTTCACGTGGTTCTCTATTTTCTAAATAATTACAAACTGCTTAGCGCCAGTCTATTACTAGAATTTAAATTAAGCAATCTTACAAATTTAAATACTTAATGTATCTAATTTTTAATCTACATTAATATTTTAAATACTAAAGAGAAAATAATATTGGTTGGCTCCGAGACAACTGAACTGAAACTTTGATGAAATTTTGCGTAGATGTAGAGTGGATCACGGACTACTTATGCTACTTTTTATCGCTAAAAATTAACGGTTCCCACAGGATTTTTTGCACATAAGAAGTCGCGGGAAACGTTTAGTAATTGTAACAGAAAAATATTATGTAATTTACCTAATGCGAAAAAATAATTTAAAAATAAAACACTGCTTGCGCGTCTTGATATCTTTGGAAGATGTAGACCTAGTTTTTGCCAGCGGCTCCGCCCGCGTAATTACATTATCCCGCAGGAACACTGTACTTTTTCGGGATATATAAATATAATATAATAAGTCTTTTCCGTAGTATTTTAATTTCATGTCTCAATTAAAAAAGTCTTTTGCACATCATGTTTTATATATTTTATATTAGCTACTCAGATCAAATAAAAAACCAAGATAGCGCATGGCGTTTGTTTGAAGTGAGGCCTAAAAAACTACGCTACTTCAAGTTTACACACGCGCTCACGTACACACAAACAAAAAAGTACTTTACTTTTTGTCAGTATAGATTAGTCGTCGCGACGACTCTTTCGATACTGTCGAAAAGTAGCGTACTTTTTTGTTTGTGTGTGCGTGAATGCATTTGTTTACTTGAAGTAGCGTAGTTTTTTAGGCTTCAGTTCAAACAAACGCCATGCGCTATCTTGGTTTATTATTGGATCTGAGATTAGCTACGGCTTTTTTCAAATATATATTTTTTTATTTTCCAGATAATCACAGTACTAGTTGCCGCTATTGCTGAATACACATGTGAACCCACCAATGAATTTACGAGCCACGTGTACAATAGTGGCAACGGAGGTGCTCATTACGACGACTTACTGAAGCCGCCACCGCCACCGCTGCTGCCCATGGTGCCTGTGCCTTTCCATGGCGGGAATCAACATGGTGGAATATCACAACGTCAGAACTTCGACTCTGGATATCGCTACCAGCCACCACCGCAAGCATCCCCATCCCCGCCTGCGCCAATATCCAACGAGTTCAAATTTCCAGCGCCGTTTTACAAACAATACAATTTCAATTTCGTCCCTCCGCCTCAACCGTTTACGACGACTCCTTCACCTACAATGTTTCAGAAGTTCTCAAATTGGCTTTTCCCCTCACAGGAAGTCACGTACGACCAGCAATCTGAAGTGATTAGCAATTATAATGCGGCTACTTTTAAGAAAGACTGTAATCCATGTAATAATGTGCCCTGGATACCGGTGATAAGATATGACTTAGCACCTAAAAGTGTTCGACCTAATAGTAACAATAATAATTTACATCCAACGTATGGTCCCCCAAGCCCAACTGCATCAAATAATATATTTAATTCCGTGCAAAATGTACCACAACCTTTTAGCAATCAAAATATGGATCTGAGTGGAAATTTACAAAGTAGCATTAACCAATTTCAAAATTATGGTCCTCCCAAGATATCGCAAGTTGTTTCAACGTATGGACCACCGAGTCCAACGCATGTAGTTGACATTTCTCAATCTCGTCCTTTGAGCTCACCATATGCTATAACTAGTAATCAAATTTCAAATTTCCCATACAACTTCCAAACAACTACAGTGAAACCGATTTTCAACCAACCTGCGTCATATGCCTTATCTAGTTCGACGTTCGGACTGCCTTCTTCTACTATTTCTACTCCGTTCTCACAATACGACAATAACTTTTTGACTACTACTTCATCACCGGTTATAACAAGACCCCCCTTACAGTTTAATCAAAAGTTTCCACGAACCAATGATGTCGAAGTATTTGGACAAAATATTATACCATCTCAAGAATTACAATTACCGAAAGTTACTCATCCAACTGGATTCAGAAATTCCTATGGTGAACCGATTGATAACACATTTGCACTCAATGTACCATATTCAGCCACAGCCACTGGTGCTGAATCTTCAAAAGTAAAGACTGAAGTTTTACCTGATAATGCAATACGATCACATTTGGACAATATGAGCTTAGCGTTAGCAAATCCGGCTCCATTCACACTTAACAGGGGTCGAAATATACACACGTTACAACCCGTTGCGCTTCCAAATCTAAGTATCTCGCCGTTGCCGCCTATATTCAATGCAAGACCATTCCGACCAACACCGCCAAAATATTTTGGTAATATTTTATATGGGTCAAACCAAAAGCAATCAGACTCTAATGTTAATATAGCGCAGAGTATACCATTAGCAGAATATACACACTCTGTCGAGTATCCTACAACATTTATACAATCACCGGTTATTGACATAGACAGCTTGAAAAGCTCCGAAAATCAAACTAAAGGCTATCGTAATATTCAAAACAGCTACGTCATCGATGAAAGTCGTGACATATTTCCTCAAGCATCAGATCACCATGTATCTGCAACAAAGACAGATCCAGATTCTAGTTTTGAAAGTGTAGACTTTGGAAACGAATTATATGACGAAAGCATACAATCGAAAGGTTCGAATAATAAGAATATTCCACCAAATCATAAGCCTGATTTTGCAGATTTACGTGGTGTGAAAGATGAAGATGTAGACAAATATCGTACGGAAAGCAACTTACAAAATATTGATTCTCCTTTACTTTATTTAAAACCAAGTGCACCACATAAGAATTATGAAACATTTTTTTCTTCACCATCTACACCTGGAAGAGATAAAGAATTTGAAATATATGATGACACCCCAATCACGACACCAAGATCTATACAATCCACTGCTAATATTTTGGATAATAGTAAAACATACTTCACGGAAGAGTCATCTATACCAACTGCGCAACATAGTATAAACCATGCAAAAGTCGTCCAAATTATTGTTCCATATACAGTAAATGATAAAGACTATATCGATGAATCTTTTTATAATCAACAAGAATTTCAAGGTAGGAAGGTACACACAGAGAAAGATGTTAATTACGTGACTATTCCTACAGAAACGTACAGTACTATAAGAACAACTACGGAGGAACCAATTTCGACAATTACAGATCAATACAATTCTGAAATAATGAATACACCTGCTATTTTAAATGACATATATGATGTAAAGGAGCCACCATTTGATATTATTAAATTGCAGCACACAATTGATGACTGGACTCAGCAAGAATACTCAAGTATAAAAGAAGCTCAAAGAGTTCGTTCTAATGAAAAATATGCCAAACAGATTCCAGACAACTATTTCACTACTGCTATTCCGACTACGATATATGTGACGGATGAAAATAATTACAACAGTTACGATTCGTATGATCATGAATTTTCAAGCAGCAATCAATTTGAAGTTACAGACAATAATACAAGCGTTTTCTCCAAAATAAGCAAGAGCTATAATAGTATTGAAAAAACTAAGACTAATTATAATACTGCAAAAAATGACAAGGAAGATGAATCATTCCATATTTATACACCATCATCTACTTTTAGAACAACAACAACGACATCTGCTCCCTGGGGAGGTATACAAACGTCAATATCACCGTTAACCAACGAAAAAGTTTACGTAGTTACCTCTAAACCATGGCGAGAAAAACAGAATAACATATTTAATAAGACTCAGGAATCCGATAAGTTTGAGTCAAAGAGAACAAGTTCTCATAGTCATGTTACGACGTCAGAAGAGGTGGTTATTAAGCCTCCAAAATCCTTTCGTAGACCATCTAGTGGATCTTTACACAAAAATGGTTTTAGACTTGGAGATGGTAGATTAAATTCAACCAAGTTTGATTCATCGTATACATATTCCAATGGATGGCATAGACGAAGTAAGTACTTTGTGCAGTGAAAGAGAACTTTTTTGCAAAGAAATAATAGAGTTTGATCTTTAGTAACATTTTCCTTTGAAAATTATTGATTAAACAATATTTTAATGTTGTAAAATTACAAAAAAGGTTTCTTTTTAATTGCAAATCAATTGATATTTTGTACAATTTTATCGTAACTAAAGTGTTTAATATTTATTTCAGTAAATAACTTAGGTGATGATGCGCAAAATGAGTATTATGAAGATTTAGAAGATGCGGTTATTTCTCAAGAAAGGGAAACAAATAAGGTGATTTTTAATATAACCATAAACGATATTATATCGGCTTGATCTTTACGCTATTATTAGGGTTGCAATTACTCAAACTGTTATTATCAGTTTCGACAATTTTATTGTCTTTAATAAGTTTAATTTCAATTTAAGTATTAAACATTTAAGAATTATACTTTTTATCTTTCCAGACAAATACAGCAGTCGAAAAGAGTGAAAATTGAAGAAAAAATGGGCAGTGCAAAATAGTGTTAAAAAAAGTAAAGACAATAGAAATAGTTATCAGACTGAAATTGTGTTTCTAAGTGTAAGTGTAATTTTAAGCCCAAATGAGCAAATTAAAAAGGACTTATGGAATGTACTTTTTAATTTGATCAAAATATTAACAGACATTTTATAAATCATATAACCAAAGCAATGGTTTAATTAATTTAATATCGCCAAAATCAATTAGATATTAAATACTTATTTATAAGTAGTATTATATTTTATATTATGCTAACGTAATAGGTAAGAAGTATGTGCAAGTCCTATTGTGTACACTTTGTAAATAGTTGCCATTTTGTAAATATTTTTTGTTCCAAGTTAATTTTTAATGTGTAAAACGCTGTAACTGAGTAGGTATAATAATTATTAATACATTTATAAAAATCAAGAGTTAGGTATATTTTAAATAATTGTATATTTTTATTGTAGAAAATTTGTCTGTGGAAATATACTTGAACTAAGCAGTAGTTTCCGCTGAGTTTCTTTTCATAATTCTATCATACAAAAATTCCGCACTCCAAAATATAACTGTCAAGAAGGTGACAAAGTTGAGCACTAGTATGGGAATGTAGTAAGATCCCGAAGAATCGCGTATTCGCCCTGAAATCAAGAAAATTTACATATTTTTAATATAACAAAGTACCAACTGGCACTTCCTATAATATTATTAAGATTGACCTATCGTCGATATGATTTCAATATTATAAAGAAATCACTTAAACTACGTTAGGTACCCCATATCCAACTATACAGTATCTCAATAGGTATTATTATATAGGCTTCGACAAGCCAATGAATAATTTTCACAAAGTATTGAACAAAAATCTATAGCAAATACATAACACAAGTACAACTTTCAAGTTTATAATATTATAATATTAAAAAAGTGTTAAGTTTACAAGAGAATAAATGCTTGCTTACTTTTAAAGCTTAAAATAATTATTTCTTTGGAAATGTAAAATAAATATGAATGTCAATACGAGAAACGAAAGAAAGTGCATTAGTGACAAGATAACTGTGTAAATATAAAATTATAAATAAAATGAAAGTACCTACATTATAAGTTGGCCAAGTGGGCCTACAAAAAATATTATTGATAAGATTAAATGAACGTGACAGAATTAAATACATGATTAAGATTGTAATCATTACAATAATAGATACCAATAATCATTAATTATGATTTATGTAACTATACACAATTCTCACCTAAAAGAGATCCAAGTGTAATAATAACAATTCCATTAAAGAACATCTGAATCCCCGAAGCAAAGGGTAATCGCTCTAGGGGGACGTAGCTTGGAATTATGATATTCATGTAGACTGTTCTCACACCCTTAGTGACACCCATTGCAAGAGCTACGAAGAGCATGCCCATAAAAGATGTTGTAAATAACATTACTGAAATAAATAAAGTGCAATTATTTATTTGACAACCTCTGTGGCTCAGTGATAGGCGCGTCGGCGCATCAGCCGGAGGCTAAGGGTTTGAATCTCGAAGAATCATCAAAAAATTAGAACCCAAAAACATAGAAAATATTTTCGTTCATATTCAACTTTAATACAAATCGTAATAAATATAATATGTATAGTTTAATAAAAATCTGAAATCTGTGTGGTATAAAAGTATTTACAAACAATATGTTTCCGCTGTCTGATACCTGTAATACAAGTTTTTCAGATACCTAGTCTAGGACCAGATTGAAGTGGTATGGAAGCGTCTATAGATATAAAAGACGACCTCCGTGGTTAGCGCGTTGGCGCAAAAGCCGAAGGTCGCGGGTTCAAATCCCGCCAGGGAACAAAAAAGTTTTGTGTGTTCCTGGGTCATGGATGTGTATTAAATATGTGTATTAGGTATATAATAAAAAACCTTAAATATATGTATAGTATAATATTATTAAATATATTTCCATTGTCTGGTATCCGTAAAACAAGTTCTTCGAGAACTCACTACGGGACCAGATTGATGTGGTGTGAAAGCGTCCATAGATATTATTATAAAAAAAAGATAGTGTACAGAATAAATTAATAATTATAAAATTAGCAATGATGTCCAAAACCGAGGACTTAAAATATAGGAACTACTAATATACTTAACATCATCGAAAGAATAAACTTACTTAATCGAGTAAAAATAATAACCACCAAGCTGACTAAATACATAACTCTTGGTGGTTTGTGACACCATTCCCCAATAAATGGTGATACCAGTCTAAAGAGTGTATCAGAAAAACCAATGACTGCCATAATCTTGGCTATTTCAGACGTCTCAAATGTGAACATATCCTTTAACATAAATGGTAATAACAGAGAAAAATTGGTTTCAACACAAGACGCCATTGATAGCCCAAATAATATATTTACAAATATAGGATCTTTCAGAAGCGTAAGATCAAAGAAGTCAATAAACCGCTTTAGATAACTCTTAGATATTTCTTTGTTTGTTTCAGAAACAACGTCATTTTTCTTAACAACTTTCTTTGTTTCTTTAAAAATGTTTATTGAGCTTCCTAAATTGATTTCTTGAGATTCCCACCATTTATATTTGGATTCTTCTAAAAGACCATCATTTGTTTTTTTTCGTACGTCGGGATGTGATATTGCAACTGTTTTTTCTATACCGTTACTACTCTTTAGAGATCCTACGGATAAACTTTTAGGTGGCACTCCATTGCTTGGGAGTGCATCTTCAGTCTTCAAAGATGAGTGTAAATCTGAAACAGGTAAATATTATAAGTGAATTAAAACCTATGGTTAAATAATTACTTGTAAATTCGAATTACCTGTTAATTTAGATGGAGTTACACTTCCATCTATGAGTTCCACTATATGTTCGTTATTTAGAGGTACCATTTCCTCTGCAACTGGTGGGTTTATTAAGTACCACTTAGCGGGTCTAAGTAAGCATGCTGCTACAAGGGAATGAAGACATATTGCACCCAATATTAACACTGCATATCTCCATCCGAATGCATACATAAGTGCGCTCATGACTAACGGCATATAAATTGTTCCCAATCCAGTAATGGACATTCCTACACCAATTGCTCTACCGCGTTTTTGTTTGAAAAATGAATTTATTGCCAAAGAAAATGCAGCCATTACTGCGGCAACCCCGGCAGCTGAAAAAGAAAGCAGTAAATTCAACAATGAAAAAAGGGCTTACGTAATAAAATCAAATATTCATTCATCAAATTATTGCATTAGTTACTTACAATTTATAATACTGTATGATAGTATAAATAACCAGAAACTTGTAGAGATTGAAGTTAACATGAGACCAGAAGATATTAATAATGCTCCAACGACAGCAACTTTTCTGTATCCAAAGCGATTTAAAACAGGACCTCCAAAGAAGGATAAAAGCATTCCAATGCCATGATTGAGAATAACTACTAAAGTTCCTTGTGTCGCTGTAAGTCCAGTATCTTTGAAAGCTTCTTGGAAAACTAAGCCGAAGCCAGCTATGAGAGGAAGAACGACTACCTGGAAATAAAATGATATGTACGGGATTAACAAATAATTCAATATTTCTTATGATATATTTTAAAGGCTCTTCTAAAGTATGTGTTACTTTTAACGAATACTTGTTTTGATGAGTAATAATTTTCTTTCAACTCCAATTTACAACAATAACCTAAAATAAAAAGTAAGTGTAATGTATTGCAGGTTCAGAAGATAAATATTTATATGTTTGTTTTTTAGGTAAATAAAATTTTAAATACTTTTTGTTTATTATTTTATATAGCACTATATTTTTTATAGCATGTATTTGAAAACAAAGCATATATACATAGGTATATCCTTGAATCTAATGTTTAATCAGACAGTGTTATCTGATTTTTCTCTGAAGTAGTTATCACTGTATTTAAAGCTTAGAAATATATTAGATACTAAATAAAACATTTAGAATTAATTGTGGGTTCAGTTTGTAATGACTATTCCATAGCTTAATTAAAATATTTATTATGATTGCAATAAGATTTAATAGACTTCTTCTAATAAATATGTAATATTTTACAAACACACTAAGAATCAAAAGAACATGGATTTTGTTGTGATGGGTCAATAAATAATAATAAAACTTGATCGATAAATTCAAGCAAAAACCGGCCAAGTAGGAGTGCGGACTCACGCAGGAAGGACTCCGTACCCTTTTTTACTAATACTTTACACGTTTTCGCTATTATTTCGTTATTTTTGTACGAAGTTCTGTAAGCTAAATCAGAAATCGTCTAATCTCTTACTGTTTTTAAAATACCTATCTAATGATACCTCACACTATGGGGTAGACGCGTCACTCCAAAAGAAACATCCCCTAATATACATGTAGGGGTGATATCCCAAAAAATACCTATTTATTTCGTGATTTTTGAAGTGAAAACTTCTATAACCGCGTTAGGCACTTTTTTAAGGGGAAAAACTTATGGGGATACGTTACCGACATGCTCATGACTGACTTGTTGAAAGTCCATTCAAAATTATTTTACCTTCGACGACCTTTATGCCGATAATATAAGGATCTTATTTTGTCATGTTCATTTTCTTACGTCGTGTAATCAAATAAGATATAAGTTATTTCGAATTCTAATGTCAGATACTTGTAACGCAGTTACGCGCTGGATTTTTCGTTGTTGATCAATTGGCCTCGGGTTCGAATCTCGGTCAGACGAAATATTTTTATTCTTTTTGTTCTCTTTCTTTTATAATTTTTATTTTTCACTTCTATCGGCAGTCCCTATAACTAACCATTTTTTTTTGAAGCACTTCGTCTGCGTGATAAATACACATATCCAAAGTTTCTTCTTTCTACCGAACTCTAAAAAGTAGCGTGGTTGAAATATTTTGATACAAATTAAACGACTGTTTTATATTGGTAAGTCTTTTCTTCTTATAAAACTATCTAAGTGAGGCATAGATATAAGATATTTACAATGCAGATGCATTGTAAATGTATAGCCGATGGTCTGTACTTTACTGTACAGCTACTCAACACTCGCCGCTATAGGTCAACAATAAATCGTTAAATATTTAAAATATTTGAGTTACTTACATTATTTAAAGCGTAGGCGAATGTGACGACCCACCCGTATCCCCCATCCGGTGGCACTTTATTCACTGTTCCCGACATAATCACAAAATACACATTATTCTGTCACTTTACTTAATAAGTCAAGATTTTAGACAAACAAAATTTATATATCGTCAATTCCTATTCATTCTATTTGTGTACTCACATCACCCTGAGTAACAACAACTGTTAAACAAGTAATAATAGTTTATAAAGATGTGCTCATTACCTTTGTTGACAGTAAAGTAACGACTGAAAGTATTTATTCCGGCTCCCATTATCAGAATGACTTTATTTTCTTATCTGCAATACTATTAAGATTTACCTCGAGGTAGCAGACCTTAGCATATCTAAACATTGATATCTTACTAATTGGAAGTCATACGATTACTCGTAACCTAAAATAATCAAAGTTGCGTCCAAAATCAATTTTATACTTTTTTTATTTCGAAAATTCATTTCACTATATACTTATAGTGAAATGAATTTTCGAATGAGATTTGAACTCTATTAAATTATACCTAATTATTACCCAATCATCAAAATCATCATAATTGATTGATGTTTTTTTTTTCAATCACTAAGATAATATCGTTATCGCACATGGCTTCAAATTTCTTTAGTTACCTATAATAATGAGCAATTATAATTATTGCGATTCTGCTAATCAATTAGACTGCAATCATTAGGATTAAATTTATCAATGGCGATAACATACATGTGACTGATATATATTTAGGTACTTACTAAATCATAATTTACTTTGTACTTGTTAAGTGCTGCTCCCGTTTTATTTAATTTTCCTCTAACGCCTTAAAATTTAGTATACGCAAAGATCGTGTAATGATCTTAATCTTAAATTACTGCCCAGAATTTAGACGAATAAAAGAGCTATTGACCAGACGAAATTTCTTTTGCAATCCTAAAGAAAGTTCAATTTAAATAACAAATTGCCTTTTGTTACATTCCATTATTTTTACTTTTTCTTATTTGTGAGAATAATATTTATTGGACAATATAAACAAGACCCTTACTGCTTACACTTGACATAAACTCTTAGGAATACAACGTACCTACGTTACTAAAAATACTGACGGAATTTAGTATTTTTTAATCTGACGCCTACTAAGGTAAATTCTTAATAAATATTTTCTATTTTGCTGTTACTTTTAGAGAAGGCGCTACAGTATTCTAATAGTCCTCGAGAATTTATACTTATTATGCAGGTTTCGTAATTATTGTTTTGGCGCTTTATCAATGTCACAAATATATTAGTTTTACCCAAATACCACATATTTTAACAGTTACAGGTAGTCAGGATTAAGAACACTAATCACTACGAATTTAAGAAACACTTTTATTTATCACTTCAATATATTTAAATAAACTAAACAAAACAAAAGAAACTAATAGATCACGACCACACTTCTCTCAAAACTATCTAGCACGCACTGCCACTATGTTGACCTCAGTAACACTGGCCTCTGTCGCCAGCAAATGACATTATTGGTTAATAGACCCCATTTATCCACACATCATTCACTTAAAATGCACAAGCGATTATAAAACCGACTATTTCTTAATCTAAAGTCTAAACTAACATTTATAATTATAGCAGAAATCTACTTTTGTCATTTACATTGACTCCGTATTTTCTTTTGCGTGTTTTCTTGAAAAATATTTTTCCAATCCCCATGATATGGCTGTCAGCCAAGTGAAGATGTTTAAGCAATGTAGTGTGACTGCAGTTGAAGCACTATCTTTGATCCAACCTGCAATATAATGCATACATAAATAATGTAAAAATTAATCTTATTCATATATGTATACAATAAACAAAGTATTTTTTTAGGTTTTGGAAAACATGCAGCATTATAATAAGAAAGTGACATTATAATATGTTATCAAAATATAAAACAAGCAAAACTATGCACAAGCATACATTTACCTACTACTGGCCCTAAAGAGAGGTAGACCATTCCAGCAGTGATAAGTTGTATGCCAGTAGCACCCGGTAATTTATGGAGAGGAACATGAGTAGGTATAACTAAAGCCATGAATACTGTCCTCAATCCTTTTCCAAATCCGATCATAACAGCTACTACAAGAACTACACTGTAGTCTTGACATATCGATAGTACTGAAAAAAATTACATTAATTATGAAGTTGTATTTGCAATAATATAAACCTATGTGGTTGAAACAGTAAAAAATATCTTACCGACTCTTCCCATAGCCATTGACATAACTCCAAATAAGAAGAAAGAATTATTATCCCAACCGATTTTTCCAGCAGCAAATGGGATACAAAATCTTACACATATATCGACACCAGCTAATAAAGACATAAATAATGCTGTTTGAGATTTGCTCATCCCGTAATCACCAAGTATGAAAGGTGTTAATATAGAAAAGTTAAGTTCGTTAAAGTTAGCCAGAGTTATTCCCAACATTAAGTTTATAAACGTGAAATCTTTCAGGAGGTCTAAATCAAAAAACAATATAATCTTCTCCCAAAAAGTTAAAGCTTCTTCACCATCATTATCTTCTTCTTTATTTTTATCTTCTGAGTTATTTTCTTCAGGCTTACTTACTACCAGCTTGAATCTGTCGTGATCTTCACTCTCTTTAAGATATTGTTCTAGTTTTAATGAGGCTTGTTTTAACACTTCACTTTCGTAATTGAAATTATTCGACTTTCGTCTGTGCCTAGTACGGTAAGACTGATTGCTGTGAGTATCTTTCAAATATTTTTTTTCTTCAAGCTCGTCCTGTACTTTAAGCGAAATGTTACTGTGATTATCTTTTGTGTACTTTTCACCATACTGCCCATCAATTTTTAAAGATTTCAAACTTTTCGTGCCAGCCATTTGTTTTTCAGCTTTGTCTGCAATAAATTTAGCTTTTTCTGGATCAATACTTTCCACGGCGGCTTTTTCATCTGCTTTTAAATCTTGCGGAGCTTTAAGGGTTGGACAATCCTCGATTTCTGATTCCGGAATTTGGGTCCCTAAATTAATTGTAGTTGAAGTTTTGCGTTTAGATTTGCTTACTGGTTTAAGTTCGCGTTCTACAGTTAGACTACCCAAATTTGCTGCAGAGTTTTTTTTAGACTCATTAAGATACAAAGTTGAAGATTTGCGTGACCGGTTCTCTAATAAATTAGTCATAGATGGTTTTTTAGAATTTAGTCGCGAGTTTCTTGCAGATCCATCTCGTGATGATATTCTGCTTTTTGACTGCCTCGACTGGCAAAAGTACCCATCGTTAGCTCTTATCATCATAGGAACTCCTGGGTCTATTATTTCATATCCAGGAGTAACAGGATCATCTTCATTATAAATGTATTGACTTGAAAATAAGCTTAAATTTTTAATTTTTGACATTTGACTGAAATATCCACTATCCTCGGTCTTTCTATCTGTTTCCTTAGTATTATTTAAAGCTTCGGGTTCAGATAATAATTTTTCTTCATCCTGCTCCTTTGATTTTGAAGTCTTAGAATGCCACTCAACTGGTTGTAGTAACAGTGCACAAGCAATAGCATGTAAAGAGATTCCACTTATTACGAGTATTGCTCCAGTTTCACCAAAGTATTCAAACAGTGCGGTGATTATATGTGGCCATAGGATTGGACCTAAGCCAGTGGTAGTCCACGAGAGACTTGTAGCTAATCTTCTTCTGTTCTTCCAATATGTGTTGAGTGCAAGAGCATTTGCGGAACTGCTTATTCCATACCCGGCACCTAAAAAGTAAAAAACACAATTATTATTACGGTATAATTGAAACAAACATTTATTAGAATAATTTATCACAATATGATAAAACAATCATACTTGCCATATAATATAGAGAACGAAACAAGGTATGTTACAAAATTGTAAGAAAATGTCGTTAGCATCAAAGAAATGAAAACAACGATCGCTCCGGTCAGTGAAACTGTTCGGTAACTGAACGTCTTAAATACTGGACCATTTGCAAGCCCTGAAAAAAAAATGTATTTTGTAGAAAGTAATAATCAAACTGTAATATTTATTATCTTATATTAATAAGAATATTAGGTACCTCTTGAGTGTTGTATTTTAAACCTGTGCTTACGAATTTGTCAATTAGTAGGTAACTAGGTACAGTTTTGAGGTTTAAAAATATAGGTACACTATTATGTACCTCATTTTTATAAGTCGTAATTTTATAGATATTACCTACTGACTGACTCACTGACGTATAGACGCACGCACAGCCTTCATCTTGTACAAGCGTGAATCTAATCAATATTATTAGTTAGATTTGATCAATTATAAGTTAAAACTGACAGTGTATGGGCGTTGATTGGCATGACGGTGTATAGGTACTCCGAATGTCAATTTGGAACTGAATGACTAAATTGATTGGACGATTTACTGTATGTCGTATGGTACGGGAATCGTACACTTACAGTAAGTGTAGGGGTAGTCGTAGACATGCAATATTATTGACAATAATGCTCATTTTGACAATACTATTGCATATTTGCGGGCCATATTGCCGTTATTATTGTATATGTTGAATGGTATTGACAAATTTATTGTTTCAATAATATTGCGTGTGTGCGGCTAGTCTTTGGCTAGCTGCACACACACCATATTATCGGCAATAATGCTCATATTGACAATAATATTCCTTCCATATGTGTTGACTATTATTGACAAATTTATTCTGTCAATAATATTGCACGTGTGCGGCTAGCCCATGATTTCTGTGAGATATACAGAACTGTAGGCAACATCTAGCAATAATGTAATATAATACTCAAGTGTTTCCGTTACATGAAGGAGTTACCGTGTTTCGCGTCACGCACCGACGCAAGAGGTCAGCGCAGAGTTCATGTTGATGATGGTTGTGGTCTCCGCGCTGCTGATGCCGAGCCGAGAGAACTTGTCCCGGAACAGCAGCCCGAATTGCTGCAAGACTGGCAAGGCTGATAGCTGCAAATGAATTTTACTTCTAAAATTCTCAGTTTCAAAATTTCCTAAGGATACTTGTCAGTTTCTGATGGAGCGAAAATGCGAGAAAAAGAGTTTCTGATGGAGCCAAAAAAAGTGCAAACATGTCATATCCTGCTACATTTGTTTCACATCTGTTTTCTTTAAGGTTTATTAGTCTGTCTCCTATCGAATCGGTTACTATATTGCTATAATATTTTAATGAACTGCCAGAGAAGATTCATCTAGAAATGTATACAGTATATTGTGTCGTTTCGAGACAAAGAGATTTTATCAGCAGATAATAGGTATGATTTTATTGGAAAAACACTTCTTACAATTTGAGTACCTGTTCATTCAACAGCTGATTCTCGGTAATAGGAATTTTCGTGGTTGCCTGGAAGAGATTGCTACTTAGTAATAAGGCCGCCATTGTGTTACCTGTGTATATTGTTTTTCTTTTCTTCTTTTTTCTGTTATATTTTTATGTTGTGTGCACAATAAAGAATATTTCATTCATTATTTCATTCAAAGTTAAGGTGTTGTGTTTTACGTTAAATTGTAGGCAAAATTCAATTAATAAATAAAATTTAGATTAGATTAGAAAAAACTATTTTTTTTTAAAGATTCTACTGATTTCTTTCTAAGAAAATATAAAAATAAATATTTCAAAAATTTAAAAACATTAATTACTGTAATATTATAAAGAGAAATAATTTATTTGTATATTTGTTTGTTTGTTTGGATGGAATTGATAGAATAGGCTCCAAAACTCAAAATTTACAAACGGCCGATTTTGATGAAGCCATGCCAAAAAACTATGACCATAGAGTAGACCATGGGGCATACATAACTCATAATCTACTTTTGATCGCGGCAAAATGTATGGTTTTAGCGGGATTTCCTAAAAACAAACCCTTTTGATGTTGTAGATCACTACCAAAATTATATTTTTAAGGTAAGGTAGCAAGTAGCAACCGAAACATCAAGACGTATAGCATTGTTTTTCTTTTCTTCTTTTTTCTGTTATATTTTTATGTTGTGTGCACAATAAAGAATATTTCATTCATTATTTCATTCAAAGGTGTTGTGTTTTACGTTAAATTGTAGGCAAAATTCAATTAATAAATAAAATTTAGATTAGATTAGAAAAAACTAATTTTTTTTAAAGATTCTACTGATTTCTTTCTAAGAAAATATAAAAATAAATATTTCAAAAATTTAAAAACATTAATTACTGTAATATTATAAAGAGAAATAATTTATTTGTATATTTGTTTGTTTGTTTGGATGGAATTGATAGAATAGGCTCCAAAACTCAAAATTTACAAACGGCCGATTTTGATGAAGCCATGCCAAAAAACTATGACCATAGAGTAGACCATGGGGCATACATAACTCATAATCTACTTTTGATCGCGGCAAAATGTATGGTTTTAGCGGGATTTCCTAAAAACAAACCCTTTTGATGTTGTAGATCACTACCAAAATTATATTTTTAAGGTAAGGTAGCAAGTAGCAACCGAAACATCAAGACGTATAGCTATTCTCAAATGTTTGAAGCTTAGGGGAGAGAGTTTTGCGAAATGCGACCGCAAAAAATCTTCAATCGATAAAATTAAACCTATTTCTTATACTGTGCCTATTGAACTCTTTGCCTCGAGACGACACATACAAGTGTTAGCACTGTTAGCCAAGTAAATTGTATACCACATAAAGTAGGAGTAATAGGCCTCCATGCTCCTACAATCCAAAGAAGGTACTCGACACTCCTTGGTGTAACTCCAATTTATATGCCAATTCGTTTACTGTCAGAGCTGCCCAGCTATGGAAGGCTTTGCCTGAACATGTGCGGCAAAGTGAAACAGTGGGCACATTCAAGAATAGGCTAAATAATCATTTTCTTTCGACATTAGAATCAAAATAGTTTATTTAGGTTTACTTTATATTAATCTTATTTATTAGGTATATTAATATTTTAATTATTGTTGCTACCATGATACTTAAAGTAGGTATATAGTAGTATATACATATTTATTTATAGTATTAAGTACTTCGCATATTTTATTTATTTAATATATTGTATAATCTTATTTATAATAATTATTATTTGCATTTATTTCTTTCCTCACTCTTGTTACTATTCTTTTTGTACTACCTGTATCCTTTTTGTTAATTTTTTTCCTGAACTCTATCTTAGGTCTGCTAGCACTTGGTAGCTGATATCTCTTATTAGAGATAAGTACACCTACGTACCATCTCATTTGTATTTAGTCTTTAAGTTTTTAATGTCTACTGTGTACTTAAAGTAAAAAAAAAAAATAACAAAATAAATAATATAAAAGGTAGGGCTGATAAGGTCGGCGTTTAGTGCGAGACTAAATATTTTTTTACCGCTTTCTTTAATTATTATTTTTAAACAAAAAATTAAACCGCCTTCCAAAGTAAAAATACACAAAAAAGTCTGAAATAAAACTTATTTTCTAAATAATTCCCCTTTTAAATTTGGCAATTTCTCTACTCAATCTTCTTAATTTTGAAGTCGCTACCAGCCCAAATGATATCCTACAATATTTTATAGAACTCACGTTCATATTTGCTGGTACCGACTTCAAAGTTAAGAAGATTGTGTAGAGAAATTGCCAAATTTAAAAGGGGAATTATTTAGAAAATAAGTTTTATTTCAGACTTTTTTGTGTATTTTTACCTTGGAAGGCGGTTTAATTTTTTGTTTAAAAATAATAATTTCACCCTTTTTAGTGATATATTTTATTCAGTTACTATTAATACGTCTTAAGATCATTCTGTATAATTGAATACGCGCCAAGATTCCATTAGGTAAGTATTGTTATTAAGGCCGCGTAGACCCAATTTTACATGACTTTGAATCGATAATAAACAAACAAATAGTAACTTTAAAAAGCCAAAAAAAATACACATTGTTGTTTACTTAATGTTCTTTTACAATTTGTGGTTCGAAACATAATATTGAAAACTTCACTCGATCAAAAATAATTCCGAAGAGGAGGCTAAATTTGAATATTTTTCTTTTTGTTCATGAAGTTCATGATAGTTTTACTTTCAAAAATCATATCTACGAAAAGCTAATAACTTAAAAAAGAATAATTTCTGGTTACATTTTGCATGTTGGTTTAATTATTTTAACAATAAATTAATATTGAAATGCAGCGTGCGTAAGCCGCTAGAGTCGCCCCACAGTCGCCCGCTAGGCGTTGACGAGGACAGACCTATGTCAGTTTTGCTAGCGCACGCCTTACCCGCGTATTTATCGAACAATTCTTTCGTTTCTAACGCAGTGTAGGAAAGTCAGTTTTGTTTTTTTTTTTTATTTTATTATTATTATTTTTTTTTTATGAAACTAGGGGGCAAACGAGCAAACGGATCACCTGATGGAAAGCGACTACCGTCGCCCATGGACACCCGCAACATCAGAGAAGTTGCAAGTGCGTTGCCGGCCTTTTAGGAGGGAATACGCTCCCTTCTTGAAGGTTTGCAGGTCATAATGGTCCGGAAATACTGCTGGCGACAGTTCATTCCAGAGTTTTACAGTGCGCGGCAGAAAGCTTCGGGTAAAGCGCACGGTGGAGGACTGCCACTCATCAAGGTGATGAGGATGATAATTATTTTGTCGCATGGAGCGGTGGCGAAAAGTTGCAGCAGGTATAAGTCCGAACAATTCCTCGGAGCACTCCCCGTAATATAACCGGTAGAGGATGCAGAGTGATGCTACATCTCTACGTAGCTCTAAGGTGTCAAGCCTGTTTGAAACACTATGGCAGTCGACAATTCGAGTGGCCCTACGTTGGATACGATCCAGAGGGAGAAGCTGGTACTTTGGTGCCCCTGCCCAGAGATGAGAACAGTATTCCATGTGAGGCCGAACCTGCGCCTTATAGAGTTGTAGGCGTTGGACCGGACTGAAATACTGCCTTGACCTGTTCAGAACACCAAGCTTCTTGGAGGCTAACTTGGCCTTGCCCTCCAGATGATATCGGAACTGGACCTCGCTCGATATGTTAACACCAAGTATTCCAATGTTGGAGGAGACAGTTATGGGTATGCTTTCAAAACGAGGACATACGACCATTGGCAACTTTTTAGCGGTGAACGCGCAAACTTGTGTCTTAGAGGGGTTGAATTGGACTAAGTTAAGTCTACCCCATTCAGAGACCTTCTCCAATGAATTTTCAATTTGAGAGACAAGTTTGTTTCGACTCTCAATGACATTTTGCCGAGAGATATTCGCGTGGCCGGGATATAAGGCATCACCCGTGCTGTCATCTGCATAGCAATGAATGCCATTGGTTTGTAACATATCATTGATATGCAGTATGAACTATTTTTGAACTAAATTATACATATCATACACAATAACATGTTATATTTTATCGTCGCCGCGTCATTGCTTTTGCCAGATGATACGACCTCTGTGGCTCAGTGATTGAGCGTGTTGGTGCTCAAGCCGGGGGTCGCGGGTTTGAATCCCGCCGAAGGAACAAAAAGTTTCCTGTGTTCCCGGGTCATAGATATGTATAATACAATAAAAATCTAAAGGAAAGTCAGTTTGTTTTGTATTTTTTTATGTTTCTTTTTATTTTTGAACTAATTCTATACAGATAAATAAAATTGAAGTGTCTGTTTGTAACTTCAAATTAACAGCTTTTCATATAAGGAATCTAAAAGTATACTCGGTACTTATAATAAAATACCAATTTTTAAAATTTTTGTCTGTCCGTCTGTCTGTCTGTCTGTCTGTTTGTTCCGGCTAATCTCTGAAACGGCTGGACCGCTTTTCACGGGACTTTCACTAGCAGATAGCTGATATTATAAGGTCTAACATAGGCTACTTTTATTTTAGGGTTCCGTTTAAAAAAATAGGGTTCCGCTTTCGTTAGATCTGCGCAAACGAAGTTGCGGGCATCAGCTAGTTATACATATAACCATACACAATAACATGTTACATTTTATCGTCGCCGCGTCGTTTCTTTTGCCAGATGAGACGACCTCTGTGGCTCAGTGATTGAGCGTGTTAGGGCTCAAGCCGGGGGTCGCCGGTTTGAATCCCGCCGAAGGAACAAAAAGTTTCCTGTGTTCCCGGGTCATGGACATAATATAATATACAATAAAAATCTATAGGAAAGTTTGTTTTGTATTTTTTTATGCTTCTTTTTATTTTTGAACTAAACCTATATACAGATAATATACAGATAAATAAAAATGAAGTGTCTGTTTGTAACATCAAATTAACAGCTTTTCACATAATGCATCTGAAAGTATATTCAGTACTTACAATAAAATACAAATTTTTAAAAATGTCTGTCCGTCTGTCTGTCTGTCTGTCTGTCGGTCTGTCTGTCTGTTTGTTCCGGCTAATCTCTGAAACGGCTGGACCGATTTTCGCGGGGCTTTCACTGGCAGATAGCTGATGTCATAAGGTCTAATATAGGCTACTTTTATTTTAGGGTTCCGTTTAAAAAATAGGGTTCCGCTTTCGTCAGTTAGGCGCAAACGAAGTTGCGGGCATCGGCTAGTTATAGGTACATATAACCATACACAATAACATTATCGTCGCCACGTCGTTGCTTTTGCTAGATGAGACGACCTCTGTGGCTCAGTGGTTGAGCGTGTTGGTGCTAAAGCCGGGGGTCGCGGGTTCGAATCCCGCTGAGGGAACAAAAAAAAATCTGTGTTCCTGGGTCATGAATGTGTATTAAATATGTGTATAATACAATAAAAATCTTAAATATGTGTATAATATAAAAATTATTAAATATATTTCTGTTGTCTGGTACCCGTAACACAAGTTCTTCGAGAACTTACCACGGGACCAGATAGACTTGGTGTGAAGCGTCCATAGATATATTATTGTGTATTATGAGAAAAAAGTAGCTGATGCGTGGAGTAGCCTTAGTACATTATTGAATAAGCCAGTAAACAGTTTTTATGAATTTGTAACATCTACCATCTTCTTTGCCGTACTTTTCGTTTCTTTTTATTTCGATTTCTGTTTTTACAATAATAATAATAAATAACTCCCCACGCCGATTTCGGTGACGGTGGCTGGTTTTATTGTAGCCTAGCCAGTTACACAGTAGTATTTTTATAGTGCCCAAGTGTGTGCGCAGTACACAAAGGCACTCTTTTTTTTTACTCTCGTAATCCAGTGGGACGGATAACCGACACGACTGACGAGAGATGAGGCGCAGGTCCGACTTTTTACCTGCCCATCCGACGCATGGATCATCTTTCTTGTCAGACAATCAGGTGATCAGCCTGCATTGTCCTAACCAAACTTGGAAACAACATTTTTTGTTGTTCCAGTGCGGGAATCGAAATTAGAACCTACGACCTCCGAGTCGAGAGCCAAGCTCTAACCACTAGACCACGGAGGCTGTTTGTTCTATTTACAATAAAATATAAGGATACGTGCTCAACATCCGTCATACTTGCCTTTGCAGAACACACCAAGTCACTCGCAAGTAGGGGTTGCAATCCGGATACTTCGAAATTCTAAAAATTCTAAAAATCCGGATTTTCATTTAAAAATCCGGATTTTCGATTTTTTCGAATCTTGGTTACTACTATGAATATTACATATTTTAATTATTGTAATTAGTATGTACTCTAGACGTACAATATTTGAATAAGGGATATAATTAATCGAGTGAACAAAAAATAAGTTGGTGACTGCACGTGAGCATACTGTATTGCTGAATTTGGCAGCGAATTAATATGTTGGCGACTAAATTACCAAACTGGTGAAATCACTCAAGTGACAAAAAATACAAAAATCGGCAGATAAAAAGTAGCGAAATTTAATCCAATTAGCAACGATGAGTTGGTGACCATTATACCATGTAAGTAGCTAATGAAGATTTGATTGATAAATTAATAGCTGCTAAAAATTCAATTTGCAAGCTACGGAAAATCCCAGTTTTGGATACTATTGGAGGTTTTTTTTCTTTGGTATGGGTATCGTTTTCAAGGTTTTTGGGGGTGCAGAATAATATGAAAATAAAATCCGTTTTAAAATTCCAAAATGGCGTATATTTTTTTTTTATTAAAAATGGATGTCTTTTTTCATGTTTCATATGCTGATTATAAAATTGTCTTCCAATGAAATTGGATTTTCCAAAATGGAGACTATCCAATCTTCGTAAAATTAACATGTAGTTTGTAGAGGTGCCAGCTATGTAAGGTATAGAAACTTTTCGAAATTCAGGATTTTCAAATTTCTTTTTTTGGCATTCATGAAAAAAAATATGCGATTTCCGGGTTAAGGGGGAGGAAATTTTTATTATATTTCCAGTAATAGTATTATTTTTCCGCTTCTAAAATAGAAACGATTATAGAAAAAAAATATGGCAATGTTCTACTTTGACACGAACAGTGTATAAAGCTATAGAAATTTTGGAAAATTCATGATTTTCAAATTTATTTTTCTTCCATCGTGAAGAAAATATGGTGTAGCGGGGTTCTTAAGGGGAGGAAATTTTAATTATTTTTTCAATAGGATGCACCGTTTCCGAGATAGAATCAATTTTATAAAAAAAAATTAAATGCTCTACATTGAGATACGAGGGATGTATAAAGCTATAGAAATGTTGGAAAATTCAGGATTTTCGAATTTCTTTTTCTCTCATCTTGAAGAAAATATTATATGGTTACGGAGTTATTAAGGGGGTGGTAATTTTCATTATTTTTCAAGTAGGATGCACCGTTTCTGAGATAGAAGCCATTATAGAAAAAAAATACGATAATGCTCTACTTTGAGACACGAACGGTGTAAAACGCTATAGAAAATTTGGAAAATTTAGGATTTTCAGATTTTTTTCTTCCATCATGAAGTAAATATGATGTTGCGGGGTTTCTAAGGGGGAGGAAATTTTCATTATTTTTCATTAGGATGCACCGTTTCCGAGATAGAATCAATTTTATAAAAAAAATATAAATGCTCTACATTGAGATACCGGGGATGCATAAAGCTATAGAAATGTTGGAATATTCAGGATTTTCGAATTTCTTTTTCCCCATCATGAAGAAAATATATGGTTGCGGGGTTTTTAAGGGTGAGGTAATTTTCATTATTTTTCAAGATGCACTGTTTCTGAGATAGAAGTGATTATAGAAAAAAAATATGGCAATTCTCTACTTTGAGATATTATGAGCGATGTATAAAGCTATGGAAATTTTGGAAAATTCAGGATTTTCAAATTTCTTTTTCTTTCATCATGAAGAAAATTTGAGGTTGCGGGGTTACTAAGGAAATTTAAAATGGATGACTTTTTTGTAATCAGCACCCCTAGAAACCAACAAAGGGACAACCATATTATTTTTATAAAATTAAGTATGTCCGCCATATTGGAATTTCAAAATGAATGTCATTTTCGTATCCAGCATCCCCAAAAACCTGGTAACGACACCTATGTTAATTTTGCAAAAAAATGAATTACCGTTATTTTTAAATTTCAAAATGAATCTACACAATATCTACACCCCCCCTAAAGTCGAGGAAAATTAAAAATTGGGAATTTTGTACGCTCCTTTGTTTTTTTATGTGCGCTGGTTTTGCTGCTTGTATGTTTTTTGAGTTATCTACATTACGGAAAATATATGTACCTATTCTTAAATTAAATGTGCACTCACAAATTGTCGCCAAGATGGTTATTTGTTCGCTAATATAATATCTGTCTGCCAGTTTGGAATATTCAGTGGTATTATTTAGTCACCAGATTTGTAATTTTTTATTCCTTACATTCTTTAGCCAACATGGTAATTTAGTATTCAATATTCGGTATTTTCACATTTTTAATTGTTTTGTCGTGATTGTTTTCCGTAAGTGTTTCGTGTTGTGCGACAAAATCCGTAAGTGTTTAAAACAATGAACAATATTCGCGTAAACATAAGAAATCAATATGTTTTGTCGTGAGTTTAAATACATGCCTTTGGATAATTTGATATTATTTGTTGTCCTATTGAAATTGTTGACACATTTTTCCATTTATTCAAGTTATTTGGTAGAACATAGTCAATCCATTAAATGGTGATGCGAGGGATGAAGATCTGCTAAAATATTATGGCCGCTATATATGTATACTAGCTTTTGCCCGCGACTTCGTCCGCGTGGAGTTCGGTTTCCATAAAAAATTTAAACCCCTTTTTCACCCCCTTAGGGTGCGAATTTTCAAAAATCCTTTCTTAATGGATGCCTACGTCATTACAACTATCTGAATGCCAAATTTCAGCAAAATCCGTTCAGTAGTTTCGGCTGTGCGTTGACAGATGAGTCAGTCAGGTTTACCTTTTATATATCTTTAAGAATGTGATTTGTGAAACACGCCCTAAAATCTAAGTGCAGCCTAAATCCTGACCGATAAAAATTCAAGTATCTATCTAATTTAATATAATATAATTCGCGGGCAATACCGCGGGAACCATACAGTTTGCCGCGATTAAAAGTAGCCTAGGCTATAATATCCCTTCCCCTGGTCTACTCTATATTTATGCAAAATTCCATCAAAATTGGTCTAGTAGTTTCGGAGCCTATTCAATGCAAACAAACAAACATACGAACAAATCTTTCCTCTTTATTCGCACGGGTACAATACTGATACTAATACTGATATAATAGTAATATGTATGTTAGTCTATAAGGTATTTATAATATGGGCATATGCAGCCCGAAATAAATGGTATTTAATTTAATACTACAGAATGTTACCCACTTCGCAACGGGCCGTGCAGCAGAAATCGTAATATTTTAATTTCGCCATAACTTCAAAACCAAACATCCAATTTTAATCATTCAAAGACCAAATATTATCTACATAAACTGTACTTAGTGACGAAATAATTTATTTTGATAAGGATTAATAGCATGAGTAAAATAAACGGGTTTAAATGTAGTCCAAAAAAAATTCAAGATTTCTAAATAAAAAAATGGTTGTTGTGCCTCACTCGACATAGATAGGTATAGTGTGTCGCGGACTTTTTTGTAGATATTTATAAGATCTACAATTAATTAGAACATTATATGGTTCTATCTTTTATAGTTTAGGCAGCGTACGCAAAATAAGTAACTTTTCTGGTTGATTTTTTACACCTTGTGTCCGAAAAACCTAAATATCTTACGGAACCCTATTTTTTTCCAAATTAAAATTTAGCCTATGTTACTCGTGGATAATGTAGCTTTCGAATGGTGAAAGAATTTTTGAAATCGGTCCAGTACTTTTTGAGCTTATTCATTACAAACAAACAAACAAACAAACAAACAAACAAACATACAAACAAAGTTTTCCTCTTTATAATATTAGTATAGATGTATGGACTGTTTCTAAGATACTTACCATTTTATATTTTTTCAGTAGTAGTACAGTTCAGTAATAGGTGATCCAATTTATAAAAACACTGAATATGGTTTCAGTTTCACTTGCACAAGTAGTAAGAAGTATAATAAGCAAATCCAAACCCAATTAAAGCTTTGTATTTTTATATTTATTGAATTCTTACTAACGAAAGTCGAAACATATTATTGCAATTTTAATTTCTGCAATCATAGAATGCCAAATTAATATGACAGCTTAAAAAGAAATGTAGTGGTTTAACTATATTTAATTATCTTCTAAATAATGAATATCTAAGTCCAAATACCTAAATCTTATCTCTATGATATCAGGAAGAAGTTTTGGAGTCGATAATACCTGACTGGTTGGTTTAAGATTAGAGAGAGTTTTGCCGAATGAATGAAGCTAATATTTTTTTTATTATTAAAATTAATTTGATTGAACTAAACTAACCTAAACTAACGAGTCAGTAGCAAAACTAAATGAAAATCAACGCTCCTGTTTTTGCGTAGAAATAATTATTTTTAGATAATATTTTAAATATATGTATATGTATGGACTGTTTCTAAGATACTTACCATTTTATATTTTTTTCAGTAGTAGTACAGTTCAGTAATAGGTGATCCAATTTATAAAAACACTGAATATGGTTTCAGTTTCACTTGCACAAGTAGTAAGAAGTATAATAAGCAAATCCAAACCCAATTAAAGCTTTGTATTTTTATATTTATTGAATTCTTACTAACGAAAGTCGAAACATATTATTGCAATTTTAATTTCTGCAATCATAGAATGCCAAATTAATATGACAGCTTAAAAAGAAATGTAGTGGTTTAACTATATTTAATTATCTTCTAAATAATGAATATCTAAGTCCAAATACCTAAATCTTATCTCTATGATATCAGGAAGAAGTTTTGGAGTCGATAATACCTGACTGGTTGGTTTAAGATTAGAGAGAGTTTTGCCGAATGAATGAAGGTAATATTTTTTTTATTATTAAAATTAATTTGATTGAACTAAACTAACCTAAACTAACGAGTCAGTAGCAAAACTAAATGAAAATCAACGCTCCTGTTTTTGCGTAGAAATAATTATTTTTAGATAATATTTTAAAGATATAGGTGTCAAAAATGGCACCAACGATTTGTGTAAACCACTGTTATTTTTTTTTAAGTAATGTAGTTTTCATCTTATAGCGGAAACTTCAAAGTGCAATGAAGAGTAAGATGTTACTGTTTATTTGTAAGTAAAATGTTAAAATAAAGATCTTACAACAGTTATAGATTTTAAATTGTGCTTAGAATTGCTTATTATACTTCTGTTAGTTTCCGAGGGAATTAAAAGCACCATTTACATGTTTAATTATTACCCAAACAGGTGGGTGGTTTTTAATTTCAATAACTCGAAAGTAGTCCAATTTCGTCCATACAAAATTATTTATCCAGCCCCATTTTTCAAATGATTTGTCTTCACTCCCCGGATCTCGATTTAAAGGATTTTCAGTTTCCTACGTTTTATTAAACTGTATTAATTTTCGTACGTTAGTACTTTCACATAGAAATGGAACTTTACGAAAACGGTAGTGGTGAACTGTGGCGTAGATATGTAAAAAAAGCGTTAAAAAGATCACAGGCTATTCCACTTTTTTATAATTCTTTCTGCTGGAACATTTAGTAAATAACAATATATACATACCTTATTTAAAATAATATACTAACTATAAAACTGAACATTGTAGGATTTGAAACGTAATCAAAAATATTTCTAAAAATGAAAAAATAAATATAATTAAGTATATAATTTTGATAAAATCTCATTATGTTTTTATTTATTCAGATTGTAATTCTAATACTTACAACTTAAAATAAGAATTTATTTAAATTAAATTATAAAAAAGTAACTCTTTTTTTTTACTAATAAATAAGTTTTGCTACAACATAGTAGTAAAATTAACATTAAAGTTTTATAAATTATGCAACAAATTTTAAAAAAATGAAAAAATCTGAATTATCCGGATAATCCGGATTTTTGGGAGAAAAATTCGGAAATCCGGATTTTCAAAAAGTCAAACGTTTGTGGAGGTTTGGATTTTGCGGCAAGTGGCAAACGTGCGGACTCGGCAGTAGGAATACATTTTTTGCAAGTGTCTGCCTAAGTAGTTACCATCAAATCGCCAGCACCTATGTACCTGATACAGTATTTTTATCTCACGAAACGACACGTACTTTAGTGACCACACGAGCTAACGATAGGTACTCGTCTCCATGCACACATCGAACACAGCGTGTTGCGTGCGCTATGTAAACGGCTCAAGTTACCCAAAAAATATGTATAAAATAATTATTCCTCTTTAAATGATGTAAAAAAATCTTTTAAGATTGACTCACTATAACCTTTTTTATGGTAATCAAATTTGGTCGAAATTAATGCATTATTGCGCCATCAGTTGACGCGGACGAAGTCGCGGGCAACAGCTAGTCCATACTAATATTATAAATGGGAAAGTGTGTGTTTGTCCGTCTCTCACGCCAAAACTACTGAACCGATCTAAATGAAATTTGGTACACAGATATTCTAGAGCCTGAGAAAAGACATAAGCTATTTTTTATCGCGGGGAAATGTACGGTTCCCGTGGGATACTTTATTTACTGTTTCACGAAAAAACTACTAAACCGATCATCATGAAATTTGGCACAGACATAAAGTAGACCATAGGGAAGGGCATAGGCTACTTTTTATCGCGGGACATATACGATTCCCATGGGTTACTGTACATACGCGGGCGGAGCCGCGGGCATCAGCTAGTAATTGAATAAAATTTAAGCATTTTTTACTTAGGTACCTACCTATAATATCTATTCAAATTATGTGTGCTATGTGTTGCATTAAAACAGTTACATATGGATTTTATTATCTTTTTCAATACAAATAATAAAATAAGATGACCTACTGCCGACACGACTACACTGTAACACTTTGGGTTCATGTAAGTTCACGCCGGCGACGTAGGCGCGCGGCTCGCTTTGCGGCAATTGCGGGCAACTCTTGGAAGCGTTAAATGCCTATTTCGCTTGGTCTACCTGGTCTTAAGATGATGATGATGATTACTGTAAGTACAAAGTGGCATATGCTTGCAGTTCTATAAACAATGCCGAAATTTCCAAACGCATATCTTTAAAGACTGAGGAGTTCTGTTCAGTGCTTTTGGATCCAGGGTTTACCTTAGTACAATATCTTATTTTTTGGTAGTATATTCTTGTGTTACTTCAGTAAAAGTCAAAATCACTAAATGTGTCAATATAAATTTCGAGGAGTTCCCTCGATTCCTTATGGATCGCATCATCAGGTTTTCACTTTAGTGACTAAAGGACCAATTTCGAATTAAACCCTTTACAATAACAAAATAATTTTGCAAATAGGTCCATAAACGGCAGAGTAATGTTCAAAGATCTCCGTGTTAGTGTAAAATACTATGAGAAGTACCTTTTATATCATCATAATGGGATGACGTATGCTGTGATAGTGGTGGTGGTGGTGGTGATGATGATGATCATGATGATTACTCTAATTGACATGGTGGCATATCCTTGCAGTACTGTAAACAATGCCGAAATCCCCAAACATGTATCTATAAGGAGTCAGGAGTTCTGTTCTGTACTTTTGGATCCAGGGTATACCTTGGAGCAAAATTTTACTTTTTGGCAGCATATGCTTGGGTTACTTCAGAAAAAGTTATAATCACCATATGTTTCCATACAAATTTCGAGGAGTTCCCTCGATTCCTCATGGATCCCATCATCAGGTCACCACTTTTTTCAAAACGGGACCAACTTGGGATAATATCCTTTACATCAAAAAAAGAATTTTGAAAATCGGTCCACAGACGGCGAAATTGTGGTCTAACATATAAAAAATATAAAAAAATATATATATACAGCCGAACGTATAACCGCCTCCTTTTTTTGGAAGTCGGTTAAAAAGGAGGATCTTAAGTATACGACTCTTGGATTTTTGTCGTTGTTGGTGAGATACAATTCTAATATTATTTTTATTAAATTTATTATCCTACGTTTATACGACTGTGTACGAATCGTTACTCCTGACTCCTGAGAGAGTTAACATTTAGTAAGTTGTGATGGTATTTTATGGTTGTATGGATTGACTTGTTTTAATTTGAAAACTAATTTTGAACTTTGAAGTAATTGTTAGAAGTTAGAACTGAGCCTCAATTCTCGTATTTAAAGTAGACTTTCATTTTACTTTGATCGCATTATAAGTGAAGCTATGTGTTATCATAAACCTAAGATTAAGAACCCTTAGATACGCAACACTTGTAACCACTAGAGTGCATCTCGCTCACCCACTATGTGTTGCCATGTACAAACATAGCCTTCAATTGTGGTATTTTTGTCTTGATCTTAGGATGCACATGTAAGTTTTCTCGTCGTAGTCAGTAATAAACAAGAACCGTAAAACGAGTTTTCCCTTACACCACTCATTAATAAAATAAGTAAATTTCAATATTTTAATACTGGCGATTAAATTGTTCTAGATATTTTTTATGAGTCAGAGGTTTTAAGAAAACATGCGATTAAAGTACGATCGTACCTGGATTTTCAGTCTCGATTAGAAGTCTTTGGTCTCGATCGACACCTATTATTAAGTTAACTCTAGGCCAAGACCGAAAGTAATAGATATATTAAAAAAATATTATGAACGTGGTAAAAATATTTTTAACTCATGAACGGCTGAACCGATTTGGCTGAAAATTGGTGAGGTATCTTGAAACCAGGAGAAGGACATAGGATACTTTTTATCCCGTTCACAAGGGACTCAAAACTCGAGAACGGCTGGATCAATTTGGCACATTTTATTTTGTTTTGAAATAATTGCGGAAGTTCAGGGAAGGCTTGAACTTAAAAATAATGAAAAAGGTTGTAGGTGTAGGACGTAGGATGCATTATAAGTCATTTATTCATTTCAGTTCATGTTTAAGACAGAACAACGTGTGTCGAGACAGCTAGTTATATATTATTATTAGGGGTTATAATAAAAAGAAAAAGATACAATTTGTATGGTTTAATGGCTTCAAATACCTAGTAATTTTGTTAAAATTAACGATAATTCCGCTGTCTGTGGACGAATTTTCGAATTGTTTTTTTTTTATGTAAAGGGTTCCTATGGGTGTGAAAAGTGGTGACCTGATGATGGGATCTATGAGGAATCGAGGGAACTCGTCGAAACTTATATGGTGATTTTGACTTTTTCTGAAGTAGCCCAAGCATAAACCACCAAAAAGTCTTACTATTAATAATGTTAGGTAGGGTAGGTATTTCTCTTAATATAAAAATTAAACAATAAAATGAAATTATATTAAAAATTAAACAATATCAAAAAAGTAAATAGTTTTTTATTTAAGTAGATGTTTCAAACATTCTTCATTCACTTCAACACATTTAAAAAATTACAGTTAAAATACATATAAAAGAAACTAGCCCGTCGAGAAGAACCAGCGTAAGAAACTCGCACGGGGCCTCTTTTTAGCAAAAATATTTTTACAATGTAGTAACTTAATCTATATGTCACCGTAAAATTGTAAAAACCTTTAGATTGTAATAAAACTAGTGAAATTGTAAAATGTTGATTGACTACCGACGCGAATACTCTGTCTATAATTTAACACATTGTTTTTCGTTAGATTATAAATAGGTATATAGTTTTTAATCTTTCGACATATTTTTACCATCTAGTTAGTTATTTTATAATCTAACGGTTTTTACAATTTTACGGTGACATATAATATAGAAAAAGTCAAGATAACTTAATTACATGGAAGCAGCTTTGCAAGGGTCTATCTTATTCCTAAGGTGTGCAATCGTTAATAAAATCATTAAGGACCGTATTCGGAGACGCGCCGCGCGAAGTTTAGGTTTTTAGCGCTACTCTAACAACGATCGAGCCTCGCGCCACAGTATAAAGAACAGTAAGCCATCTGCATACAAACGTACCGCGTTTCGGTTTAAATCCGCAATTCCGCACGCATGCACACACCTCGTATAATAATTTTCAAGAACACCAGCCAGCGGGCTTAGCATGGCGATCCGAAGAAATACATTTAAGGAAGAAATATTTTATCCAAATAGTGAGTTGCAAAATAGTTCTTAATCCTTGGCGACAAGGTTGCCAATAGAAATCAACATTTCTAAACAGACATATTATCTAGTTTTAAAATGGCTGTCGGGAAATCTTCTGTGAGAAAAGAAAGAGAAAATTCGGGAAGAAAAGAAAGATTGTTTCCAAACGACAATGCATCGACCTTGCTGCCTTAAAATAAGACCTATTTTGCTACAAATGGTATTAATGTTTCTTCAATCTCTCATTTTATCGACTCTCCGATGTTTCTGCGATGTGCATGCTAAGCCTGCTGCTCCTTAGCAGAACCGGTAAACCTTCAGGTACCATCGACGAAGTGTCCCAACCCAACACCATACATTTTTTGACCAGACCAATTGTCGTCACCAATACCCCAAAGACTTCGAGAGTCAAATTTCAAAATGGCCCCAAAAATCTCAAAAGTGGGGCCATTTAACCGGAGACACTTTTTTCTTCATAGTGTTTTCACCATACGTCAAATTTCAAAATGGCCCTAAAATTCAAAAGTGGGGCCATTTAACTGGAGACACCTCCATAGTATTTTCAATTTCAAAATGGCCCCATTCACCATACGTCAAATTTTAAAATGGCCCCAAAAATCTCAAAAGTGGGGCCATTTAACTGGATACACTTTTTTTCTCAATAGTGTTTTCACCATACGTTAAATTTCAAAATGGCCCTAAAAACCTCAAAACTGGTTCGCGGAAATTGAACGAACGACACATGCTTAGTGCACAACGCCGACCGCATTTTCCTGTCCTGTTCTGTTCTGTTGACCTGTCGCGAGTTTAAGTCGAGTCACTAGTCCTGATCGAAATCCATTCCACAAGTCCAAAAACAATTTTCGAAAGGTTTCGTGAGAAGGCTATTGGAGGGGTAAAAAAAAAAAATTTGAGGGGGGGGGGTGTCTTGACGTTTTTGAGTTATTTAGGGAATCTGATGGAGCCAAATTATAGGGCTTGTTCTCCCGATTCCAATGATACCTCACTCGGGGGGTCTAGGGGTCCAGATGACTGAGATATGCCTCGAGGGGATTTTGGGGGGGAGGGGAGGGGAGGGGGAGGGGAGGGGAGGGGGAGGGGGGAAGGTTTCGTGAGAAGGCTATTGGAGGGGTCAAAGTTTTTTGAGTGGGGGAGGAGGGTTCTTGAGATTTTTGAGGTATATCCCGGGTCCCGTTGGGAATTTAGGGGATCTGATTTAGCCAAATTATAGGGCTCGTTCTCGCGATTCCAATGATACCTGACTCGAGGGGTCTAGGGGTCCAGTTGACTGAGATATGCCTCGAGGGGAATTTTTGGGGGGTGGGGGGATGGGGGGAGGTTTCGTGGGAAGGCTATTGGTAAGGTCAAAAAATTTTAGAGGGGGAGGGGGGTTACATTGTATAGGGGGTGGGGTTTTTGGTGTGGAGGGTTGTTGAGTTTGGTTGATTGATGATGAGAGAGAGAGAGAGAGAGAGACAGAGAAACACACCGCACGGCTTACAACTATGGCAAAAAGTGTCGTTACAACTTTTGGTCTTAATTTTTTCCGTCTCCCTTTTGCAACGCGCCATAAGGAACTTCGTTCCAAAAGAAATATTTACTTGCTCAACAGAACAAATGTACCTACTATTATTAATTATACTGTGGTTCGATCGCGATCTGTGGATGCGGCGTAAAGCGACGTGCTCTCTCCTCGGAGTTGCGTGGCGTACTGACCGCAGCGGGCGCTCGCACATGTATTTGTGGAAACTTGCCAGTTCATAGTAATTTGTATGAAGAATTTGAGCGAAAAAATTGGGCAAGTTTATGATTTCTTAACACAAAATAAGAATATATTTACTAAGAAATAAAGATTTCATTTACTTCTTTATAGTTTTAACTTTATTATTTGATAAAATTAGTTTAATAATTCTTGATAATTACGACTCAGTTATTATAATACGGGAGTGCGATTTACACGTTTTCAGTGATATTCAGATTTTTTTTTACACTTATCCATAAATATTATCTTAAATTCGAATGTTTCAGCGGCTAGTAACATTCATTAACTAGCCGTGTGATTTTTTTCAAGGTTGTGGAGTATCTTTTTCTGTATAATTCTCTTATATTCCCGACCCTCGATTGCCGTATAGGGCCCTTAATGAAATAAGTTTTTTAAATTTGTGGCACACCTAGTCCTATTTTGGTCCCAGTAGACCTTGTAGAATTTACTTCTACTCTCTGCGTTCTAATTTTAAGATAAGAACTTAAAAGTTTAAGTGCCGTGTCCCTTTATAATTTTCTGACCAACGTAGCGTGTTCGACACAGTCGAAAGCCTTGGATAGATCACAAAAGACACCAAGTGCATCATGTGATCCCTCTCAGGCCCCAAATATACTGCATAGAAGACTAATACCTGCGTCTGTTGTGGACCGACCTAAAAGTAAAACCGAATTGATTACTATATTATAATAGATTATTTAAGTCAAAGTGAACGAGCAATTAATTTAAGATTATTTTCTATTTGAATTGATTAGGTATGTATCCAAAATTTATGTTTAGTGAGGTTTGTGGAGGTAAGGGTTAGCTGTCGCCTTATTACTCCCAACTAAAAACTTCAACCACTAATATCTCAGTAACTGTGGGTTTCCTGGTGGGGAGAGTGGGGGTTCAACCTTCCCCCTCCCCTCCCCTCTTAACCCCCTCCTCCACAAATCATGGGATCGTGGGACATTATACTAAATTTTTACGGAAAGAACTTTAGTCAGTATATTTTGGTACTAAATTAAATAGCAACACTAAGACAAATATATTTTTAGAATAAGTTACGAATTATGTAAAAAATACAGATTTCATCTCACTTTCTATGGAAAATATTATTGTATTTACGTCCATATATCATCATTCTTAAATAATATGCAATCACAAACTAAAAAAACACGAGCTATAGCTACTTACGAGTGAAAAGTTACGGCAGCACATTTTCCTTCGCTGCGACTTTTGCACCTCAAAATACTGCATCCACCTATTGTTAAAATACTTAAAAATACATGGAGTCTCTATCTCAAAAGAGTATATAACATAAAACACACCAAAAAACAAAAGATTTCAAATAATACGAAACCTCACTCTTCACAGCTGTTATTTGTTTGGCACAAGAGTGTCAAATTTGACAGCTTTGTGCCAAAAACCCGGTTACAGCGAAAGGGACAAAACATAACATTTTTGTCTCGTTTCTTCACAAGTATTGGCCAATTTACGTTCTCTCTCTAACAAGCTGTGACGTCAGGAGCTATCCTGCCCTGTCATAAACTGATTTTATGAAGTTTCGACCAATCAGAGCGCGTTTCACGCTGCTTTAACGTTTACGAGAATACCACTTTGGCAGCGTGTCGGGACTTGATTGTAATTATATTATTGTAGGTTTTATTTAGCAGAATTTACCCTCTGATTCAATTTAAGCAACACATCAACATGAGCGCTTAGTTAAAAAGCAATCTACTGGCTTTTTGTATTTTTCAAATAATTTATCATAACTTCGAATTATCAAAAATATTATTAGGTATCTATTATAATATCATCTTAGTATAATATTTACGTACGTACTTGATATTATGCACTTACATTGATTATTTACTAAGTATAAAATGTTTGAAATAGGTAACTTATTTTTTTTAACAATTAAGTAGCTAATAGGTATTTCTTGCAAACTTACATTTGAGAATCCCGCTGCAAAAACTATCATCCAGCCCCACCCACCATCAGGGGGGACAAATGCACCTTCTTTCATTATTTTCGATTTTGTTTTCTTGCCCGGCGCCATTTTATAATATTTATTTGACACAAAAGTTATAAATAGCTGTATATTATAAAAAAATATCAATTATACGGAAACTGACTTATTGTGCCTAAACCGGATCTGTTGGAAGCCGCAAATCAACTGTCTTCGAGTGCCTAAGATAAATATTGATAATGTTAAAAGCACAATTAATTGTGTTCTGATAAATTGTCTAAAGACGTTATTTCATAGAAAACTTTACGATATAACTAATTCAATAAAACGTGACGATATCAATAATATATTGCACATTATAAAATTATATTAATGTAATATGCATTATGTTATGGTTATAATCTTTGGCTGTAATTGTAATATGGTCTACCTACTTTTGCCCACGATAGCGCAGATTACTAAATAGGTAACATGACTTAAATACATACGGGAAGATGGGCACACTTGATCCTTACGTGACATTTGGTAGGTTTGGTAGGTTACATAAGATTTTTGATAGCCAGTATGGGCAATGTCTAGTTGTACAATGGCTATAACGGTAGTACGGTAGTCCGTTGTACCTAAAAGAAACCCGTATACATTCTAGAAGAGAAAAGTTCACATTTGAAAAAAATCCGAAGTTCGTAGTGATTCTCAGAACTTCACATTCGAAGTCGAGTGACGTTCGCGCCAACTTTTTGGACTGTGAAGTTCTGAGAATGAACAATATGTGTTTCGTTACGTCGCTTTAGTAATATATACAAAGTGTTTTTTCAGTCAGTGGCCTAACTTATGCAACTTTTTCTATGGAAAAAAAATTTCTACTTCAAAAAAATCAGCTGTTTCCTACAAAAGTGACTGTAGAATAGGGTTGCCATCTCTTACATAAGACTCCCCGGACAAGACGCGTGGAAACCCCGGATTTTGGAGTACGAAACCCGGACATAGAACAGTTTTTACCCGACTACGGCAATGTCAAAAAGAAAGGAAGATTTATTATTGCTGCAAATAAAATAAAAAAAACTTAGGCCTTCCTAATTCTGCCTACAAAAACCCGGATATCAAATAAAATCCGGCCCGGACGCTCCCCGGACGCCCTTTAAACTAGGACAAATCCGGGGAAACCCGGACGGATGGCAACCCTACTGTAGAACAACCTGTAACTATGCAATATTTCTTAGTTTCGTTCCAAACTTCTTTTTTCCTTTCCACTTTGTTGTCCGTCGCAAAAAATATTTTTAATAATTTTAAACTTACTACCCCTATTATGACTCGATTGTCGTGATGGGTGAACTTTTACTTAAATACACCTACAGGTTTGTACGGAACCCTCGGTGCGCGAGACCGACTCGCACTTGGCCGGTTTTTTTTCGAATGTGAAAGTCTCTCTATTTCCTGAGAAGAACGTTCCTAGTAATCCTAGTAATCCTATACATGCAACTGACGTGAAGTTTGTAGTTTTGTACGCAATAGCAATCCTAATTATATTGTCAGTATGTAGATCATCGGCTAGTTAACAAGAACATTTCATCATAAAACACACACTTATCATCCGCTGATAACGGGGACACAAACACCGCCAGTCAGTCGTTCAGTTCGTGTCAGTTTAATTGCGAAATAAGCCATGATTATTCTACTGATCTATTCCAAAATAGACGTTTGAACGTCTACACTAGCTACAGAGGCACAGAGGTCTAGATTTTATCGTCATGATGTGTCTTTTCGGTCGACAGAACACTTTGCTCGTAAGTCGTATGCAAGATTATGGGTCAATTTTTTAGGAAACAATACGCGACATGGTGCTGCATTTTTAAGAGGAAACATCAAGGGCTAGAGAAATAAAAAATAGGTATTTGTAAAATCAATTGCTGTCCCGTAGTGCCCGAACGAGCTAACTATCAATGTGTGAGAGTGCGATAGAGACAACTGCAACTTAAACTGAAAATAGGTACCTATTAAAACAACGATTCGTAGTCCCCTGATTCTTTCTTCAAAACTTTACTTTTTAGGGTTCAGTACCTCGAAAGGAAAAAAACGGCACCCTTATAGGATCACTTGGTTTGTCCGTCCGTCCGTCTATTAAGAGCCTTTTCTCAGGAACGCGTGGAGGTATCAAGCTGAAATTTATATTAAATACTCAGGTCTACTGTCCCTTGGAGCTGTGATAAATCAAACTTCTAAGCCAACGCAATCAAAAGATACAGCCGTTTATGCCGCAATTTTCCGCAAATTTTTGATACTCGCATCTCAAAACCTACAGGGTACTTCCCGTGAACTCAGAATCTTGAAATTTGGCACGAAGCAACGTCTTATAGCACAGATAAAGGATATACTACGAAAACCGTAAATTTTGAGTTACATCATATAATAAAAATATTTTTAATAATTTTAAACTTACTACCCCTTTCCTCATGAACGCGTAGAGACTAGTGAATGGAAGAACCGGTCTGATTTTGAGAACCGGGAATTTCGGGACTGGGCAATTTCGGAACCGGGATTTCCCGGGAAATTCGGGAATTTCGGGACTGGTGTGAAGGCATGAAATACAAGTATAATTACTGTCTAAAAAGTAATTCAAAATATAATAATAACATTTTATAGTACAATATCAAATTAAATAAGGTTTTAATGGCAACTCAACAAATCAGCCAACATGTCATCGCCATATTAATGACAATACTACTGGCGATAGTAAAGAGCCGTATGTCATTTTAGTTTATTAGCATTTATTGGTGGTTCTTAAATATGTTATTTCGAGTTATTTGATTTTTGCAAAACATCAAATAGTTGGGGTGCCCAGAATGCTATTAGTATACATGCTCGAACGTCTAGGTAACCTATTAGAAGTGACAAATTAGATAATTAAAAGACTAAATAAACAGACACATACTGACAATAGCTGACACATATAGTGTGTCAGCATTTAGCAGTCGTCGTCCTGCGTGGTTAAAAAGTTGTAAAAATGACCATGACATGGATATGCTGAACGCGTCAGATTATAATATAGTGTTGTTCATGCGCAAATAAGTCTCTGATATGAAGTGTATATTAATCTGACGATTTGCGTGAAAGGTGGGAAGGGGTAAAAAAAAATTTACTCGAGTGTCAGAAGTTCAATTCAGTGAATCCTACAGATGCTCCAATTTGAAATTAAAATTTTAAAATTAATATAATGCGTAACTATTTTTATAAGGACAATAAAGAGTATTTAAAGGACAATAGGTAAAATCCATCTAAACTGCTCACCAACCCCAAAAGCAACCAATATGCATATTAGTAGGTATACGAATATATACGTATATATTTATAAAAAAAAAACAGACGCCATACAGACCTTGTAGGCCAAGTCCCAAGATGTTCTATTTAATCGTCAATACCAGTATTGGCTACTATGTCAGTCGATGTGTGGTGCTATCATACTACATATTAATATTAAATACGGCATAATATTATGGTTATTATTTCCACGCACCGCTCACAGTTAACTTTTATGTACAGAATCTATTATCTAATATTATGAACTACTCATTCTATCATTTTATATATTTTTTATTTTTGTCTTTAATTCGCTTTCGGAAATAATTAAAAATTATTTTTAGCTAATATTTACAATTACCGATGATAGTTTACTTAAGTACTTGTAAATTTTAATACAATTTATTCGGTACCGAAAGTACCGAAATTCCCGGTTATAAATTTTTGATTCCCGGTTCTCAGAGCAATTCAAAATTTCGGGAATTCCCGGGAATTTCGGGACCGGGATTTCCCGGTTCCATACCCTAGACTAGAGACATTAAGCTGTAACAAAATCACTACAGGTTTGTACGGAACTGTCGGTCCGGTCGGTCCGCGAGTCCGACTCTCACTTGGCCGGTTTTTTTATATAATTTAGTCAAATTTGTTTTCTGGATAGGTACTTGAACACAGCGGAAAATATGGCTATTTTTTAAGTTCTTAAACGTCTATAATATCACTTTTAATAATTAACTAGCTGTTGCCTGCGACTTCGTCCGCGTCAACTGATGGCGCAATAATGCATTAATTTCGACGCGGACAGTTTTTTAGGTCATTTAAAGAGAAAATTTTTTAAATAAAAAATTAAACCGACTTCCAAAGTAAAAATACACTATACATATAGCTTTTGGATCCAGGGTATACTTTGGTGCAAAATCTTATTTTCTGGTAGCATAATATGTTTATGTTACTTCAGGAAGTCTAAATCACTATATGTGTCCATATAAATTTCGAGGAGTTCTCTCGATTCCTCATGGATCCCATCATCGAGTTTTCACTTTAGTGACTAAAAGTCCAATCACTCTAATTGACATGGTGGCATATGCTTGCAGTTCTTTAAATAACGCCGAAAGGCGAAATCCCCAAACATGTATCTATAAGAAGTCAGGAGTTCTGTTCTGTACTTTTGAATCCAGGGTATACCTTAGAGCAAAATCTTACTTTTTGGTAGCATATGCTTGGACTACTTCAGAAAAAGTTGAAATCATCATATGTATCCATATAAATTTCGAGGAGTTCCCTCGATTCCTCATTGATCCCATCATCAGGTCACCACTTTTTTTAAAACGGGACCAACTTGGGAATATACCCTTTACATCAGAAGAAAAATTGTAAAAATCGGTCCACAGACGGCGGAATTGTGGTCTAACATACAAATATACATTCTTCTTTTGATGTTTCCCGCCACTTCGTTTGCGCTTAAGGAAAAAAGGAGGAGGATATATATACAACCTGAACATATAACCGCCTCCTTTTTTGGAAATCGGTTAAAAATGTACGGTTCCTCGCGGGAACCGCTGTAGAAAATATTCGTGAGCCTCTTACAGCGTTTCGATAGCGCGAATGGAGAAGAGCGAACCCAGTGCAGCCGTAACACTATGTCCCTGCATTTTAAATCTGTAATATTTTCAAAAATATTATTACTTTTTAAATATTATACCTTTTACAATGCCATATTAATTAATATTAAATGCACAATTCCGTCCGGTAATTAATGGATAACCTTGAAATGTCTTTTAGTAGAACTTATGGCCGTTCAAAAAAAATACAAAAAAAATCTATCTTAATTAGTACCTAAAATAAGTTATTTTTAGAGAAAAGTCAATTTTTTTAGCTTATTTTTTTGTTTTTTGAACACTATGACCAGAAACGAATGAATTACATCGGTTTTTTAATGTTTTCATATTGTAGTATAACTATGCTGATAGATAGAAAATAAATTGTATCACTAGCTATTGCACTTTAAAAAAAAAATGTATGCAAGTTGATTTATTTTAGAAAAAATTGCATAATTTATTTTTTCATCGAATTTTAAACATTATGGGTATAAAAAAAATGTATGAAGGCATGAGTGACCAATAATTTTTAAATGATGCTGGTTTTAAGTAGATTTTATAATGGTACAATTCATCATTGTATCTGCCATACATAGTTAATTATTGCTATTAATGTAGAAAAGTAGAAAAAATTAGTAAAGAAATGTTTAATGTAATACTAATGCAATATGTTTAAAATTGTTACTTTTAAGCGTGAAAAGAAAAAAAATTATCCCTACCCAATTTATTAGAAGAAGTGCCTGAGGAGCTGAGGGACTCTTATTGGTTACAAAATGACGGCTTTCCTGCGCATTATGCTGTACCTACCCGTTTGTGCATATTTCAATAATACGTACCTGAACAGATGGATCGGGCGTCTAGGGCCAATTTTGTAGCCTTCGCGTTCACCGGATCTAAATCCACTGGATTTTTTTATTGGGGCTGCCTCAAAGAATAGGTGTACCGTAAGCCTATACGGTCTTTGGAAGAACTACGTAGCTGTGTTAGAGCAGCCACATCAAAAAAGTGATATAATAATAACTCCCCGCCGATTTCGGTAATTACGCGCGATTCACGCAGAAGCAATTTTATAGTGCCCAAGTGTGTGCGCAGTACACAAGAGCACTCTCTCTTCCTTTACTCTCGTAATCCAGTGGGATGGATAACCGACACGACTGATGAGAAATGAGGCGCAGGTCCGACTTTTTACATGCCCATCCGACGCATAGACTATCTTTCTTGTCAGACAATCAAGTGATCAGTCTGCATTGTCCTAACCAGACTAAAAAAAATATTTTTTGTTTTCCAATGCGGGAATCGAACCCACGACCTCCGAGTCGAGAGCCAATGCTCTAACTGCTAGACCACGGAGGTTGTTACGTTGACGATATACTAGATTGCTCAGAAGACCATGTATCCGTAGATGTAGGGCCTGCATAAGGGTGGGAGGCCAACAATTTGAACATTTATTGTAAATACGTGTAAAATTAACTACCTATTCTTAATGTTAAACGATGTTTTTATTAACCCCCAATGGTCAGGTACAATTATTTTTCTTAAAGTTCCCCAATTACCTACGTTCTTTCTTTAGTACATTTTTCTCCTTTTCTACATTAATAGCAATAATTCACTATTTATGGTAGATGCAATGATGAATTGTACTATTATAAAATCTACTTAAAACCAGCATTATAAAAAATTATTGGTCACTCATGGCTTCATACATTTTTTTTATACCCATAATGTTTAAAATTCGATGAAAAAATAAATTATGCAATTTTTTCTAAAATAAATCAACTTGCATACATTTTTAAAAAAAAGTGCAATAGCTAGTGATACAATTTATTTTCTGTCTATCAGCATAGTTGTACTACAATATGAAAACATTAAAAAACCGATGTAATTCATTCGTGTCTGGTCACAGTGTTCAAAAAACAAAAAAATAAGCTAAAATTATTTTTAAACAAAAAATTAAACCGACTTCCAAAGTAAAAATACACAAAAAAGTATGAAATAAAACTTAATCTCTATATAATTCCCCTTTCAAATTCGGCTAAAATTTTTACTATTTCTCTACTCAATCTTATTAATTTTGAAATCGGTACCAGCCCAAACAATATTCTACAATATTTTATAGAACTTACGTTCATATTTGCTGGTACCGACTTCAAAATTAATAAGATTGAGTAGAGAAATAGTAAAAATTTTAGCCGAATTTGAAAGGGGAATTATATAGAGATTAAGTTTTATTTCATACTTTTTTGTGTATTTTTACTTTGGAAGTCGGTTTAATTTTTTGTTTAAAAATAATAATTTCATGCTTTTTAGTTATATATTTTGTTAAGTTATTATTAATACGTCTTAAGAACGTCTAAACTAAACGATCGAATGTATAATTGAATACGCGCCAAGCTTCCATTAGGTATTGTTATTAAGATGATGATGATGATTACTGTAAGTTATAAAGTGGCATATGCTTGCAGTTCTTTAAACAATGCCGAAATTTCCAAACGCATATATTTAAAGACTGAAGAGTTCTGTACATTGCTTTTGGATCCAGGGTATACCTTGGTACAATATCTTATTTTTTGGTAGCATATGCTTGTGTTACTTCAGTAAAAGTAAAAATCACTATATGTGTGGATATAAATTTCGAGGAGTTCCCTCGATTCCTCATGGATCGCATCATCAGGTTTCCACTTTAGTGACTAAAGGACCAATTTCGAATTAAACCCTTTACAACAACAAAATAATTTTGCAAATAGGTCCATAAATGGCAGAGTAATGTTCAAAGATCTGCGTGTTAATATCAAATACTAAGAGAAATACCTTTTATATCATCATAATGTGATGATGTATGGTGTGATAGTGCCGTGTAGTAGCATATGCCACCATGTCAGTTAGAGTAATCATCATCATCATCACGATGATTACTCTAACTGACATGGTGGCATATGCTTGCAGTTCTTTAAACAACACCGAAATCCCCAAACATGTATCTATAAAGAGTCAGGAGTTCTGTTCTGTACTGTTGGATCCAGGGTATACCTTGGAGCAAAATCTTACTTTTTGGTAGCATATGCTTGAACTACTTCAGAAAAAGTCGAAATCACCATATGTGTCCATATAAATTTCGAGGAGTTCCCTCGATTCCTCATGGATCCCATCATCAGGTCACGACTTTGATATTAAAAGGACCAATTTGGGATTACACCCTATACATCACAGAAAAAATTTTGAAAATCGGTCCACAGGCGGCGGAGTAATCGTTGAACATACAAAAAAAATAAAAAAAAATAAAAAAATATATACAGCCGAACGTATAACCGCCTCCTTTTTTGGGAAGTCGGTTAAAAATAGACTTTTCTCTAAAAATAACTTATCTTAGGTACTAATTATGATAGTTTTTTTTTTGTATATTTTTTTGAACGGTCATAAGTTCTACTATAAGACATTTTAAGGTTATTCATTAATTACCGGACACCCGATATAAGGTTGGTAAAATCAATTAAAAATAAAACTTTGGGTACGTCATATACTGCTTGTGCAAAGACGTTTAGGCAAAAAAAAAATTTGAAACTCGTGGAACTTTTTTTTATACAAAATTAAATTATGTTGCTGGAAATTACATCTTATTGCATTATATCGACCACGCGCGAACAGCTGCGGGTCTAAAAAGGCCACTTGTGCAATATCATCGCAATATTGCTATTTGACACTAAAGCAATTCTGCTTGTAAATCTGTCAAATGAATGCATTTCAGTCAATTTCTGCATATGAATTGTATCCAAATCATATTATGAATTGCAATTCAAGTGGCCATTTTACGATCGCTGTCATCTTTCATATGTACAGTAATTCATAACAAGAATTGAATATGAATTGCCAAAACGGCCTTTTTAGACCTGCTGTTCAGATATGAACTCGAATGACCTTTCCTGGTGTATGCAATATGTATCGCTGTCTCTGTCGTGCTACATCTGCTGTCCTTGTCGCGCGCGGATGCTTTGAGGAATCTATTATAGGTCTATAGGTGTTTAAACTTCGAAAAAGCCCATGTGAAATACAATATTTGAGTTGCCGCGGCTTGTCGCGTAGATGTTGCTCTCACGGGCCCACATGGTCTGTATCGTGTAGGTACGCAATGAAAAGCATGTATACGTCATAGGCTACAAATTACAAAGTTTCTAACTGTACTGTCATAGTCTTACAATGTACTGTATCTTACATAGAACTAAAGCGTAATATATATCCTTTGCTAAAGCTGTCGTCGGCGTGAATTGAGATAAATGCACATACAGTCATTTTGTCAATATTATAATATTATTTATGTGGGAGAATTTTTCACTACTTCACTTATAGTTTGTAAGTCAGAGTCCGCACTGCCCCACCTTGCCTCTTAGAAGCTACGCCACTGCGTACATTATTTTCCGAAAAAATCCGTAAATTATTTTTCCTTTTACTTTTGTTATATTCTCTTCCTTTTCCAATGGGTTTCATCCAACAGCTAATGAAAAATGATTCAAGACATAACTACATATAAACACACGCGTACAGCTACAGTCCTTCTAATCATGTGTATATGTCCCCGTAAAATTGTAAAAACCGTTAGATTGTAAAATGACTAGGTAACGAGATTGTAAAAATATGTCGAAAGATTCATTACTATATACTTATAATCTAACTAGCTTTTGCCCGCGACTTCATCCGCGTGGAGTTCGATTTCCATACAAAATGAACTTGTCCAAACAAAATTAACTGTGGGAGAGCTACGCTTCGGCAGGAATGGGCCGGCTCGACTGGTTTAATACCACGACCTCACAGAAAACCGGCTTGAAATAACGCTTGCGTTGTGTTTCGCCGAGTCAGTGAGGTGAGGGGTGAGGAGGCCCAAGGGGGTTTGAAGGACCAGGAACAAAGAATATATATGACTAACGTAAAGAACCGTCACTCCACCGATTTACACGACTCACCGCTCGCAGCTGTGTGTGCGTGTCTGGGCGAATGCGGGGGCGGGTGGGGTGTAACTTTTTCCAAGCCTGGACTATGGCTCACGGGGCTGGCAGTTTCGCCGATGCGACAGTGTAATTTCATAAGAAAGACTTGGCTGACGCGACGTTCATAAAATATATTTTGTTTTTGTTTCACTAGTGATGTAGTCATGCAATAGTTTGATTTTATCGATATTTTTAACGAAATATGCTTGGGTTGGGTAAAGTTTGTAGGAGGTTAACCTCGAACGTATATCAAATTTTTATTAAAACCCGTTCAATTGTTATTACGATACAGAGAAACAAACGTGTGGTGTTACATTTGCCCGTTTAAGATTCATCCGTCCATCCGTTCATCCATCCATCCATCCATACATCCTCACAAACTTTCATATTTATAATAGTAGTAAAATATTAGTAAGGATTTCCGCATAAAATTTTAGATTAAATATTACATGTAGTACTCGCATTTAAATCTGTCTATACCTAATACCTATCGATATTGTGCGACGATCTTAGTTGTGTTACAACACTTATTGAGAGGTAATTAAAATTTAAAATTGCATTGATATAATAATTCAAATAGTCTTTATACTACTTAAGAATTAAGTACAAATTAAACCCAATTGCTAAGGACACAAGGTATATTTTTCCAATTTATGGGCCCAATGGCTGAGTACATTTTTGATTAAAAAAATATGGCAATAAGATATTGATTTCTTATGTTTACGCGAATATTGTTCATTGTTTTAAACACTTACGGATTTTGTCGCGGTGCACTTTTCTTTTACCCGACGTTTCGGCTACTTTCCAGCAGCCGTGGTCACGGGAGGACTGAGGTGTCAGTTGTCCTATTTGTTGAAGTTGTTCAAACTACCCGAAGATTCTTCAATTATTATTTGTGTTCCGATCCACGCAAAACATACTAACAGTATCTTGAAGCCGCGGTGTTTTTGACCTGAATTTTATTTTATTTATCACTGGATCCCAACTAGATGGCAGCACCCAGCCATCTTCTCGGTTAAAATTAGGGTACTTTTTAATTTCTATAGCCTCGCGTATCATTCTAGGGCGATAACGTTGTTCCTTTGCCAGTACTTGTGGCTTATCAAATCTTATGTAATGGCGAGGTTGATCCAGTGTGTGTTCGCAAATTGCAGATTTGTTGTTGCGGCGGTGTTTAACATCTGCGATGTGTTCCTTAACGCGGGTTTTAATTGATCTTTTTGTTTGCCCAATATAGGATAGACCACAGTCACAGTCGAGCTTGTAGACTCCTGCATCTTGAAGAGGAATGTTGCATTTCACTGTTGGTAAAAATTGACTTATCTTTTTGGGCGGCTTGAAATATGTTTTTATAGAAGCTTTCCTTAGAATATAGCCAACTTTATCAGTGACTCCTTTCATGTATGGCAGAACTGCAGGTATTCGTTCAACAGTGGCTGGTTTCACTCGGTCTTTGTGATGCAGGCGTGGGACTCGAAGCTTATTGTCACGTAGAACTTGTGTGACATGATGAAGCTCGGTATCCAAATGCTGCTGGTCACAGATTCCTCGTGCTCTTTGAAATAAAGTTTTGTGTTGGTAATAAGGAATCCCAATGGCACCTTAGGTCATACTGTGTATCGCAAACCTACACATACTAATAGATATTTAAATGGTGAGTCCCACCACCATCCTTCACAGTTATCTACCGTTGGCAAAACTTTATTTCAAAGAGCACGAGGAATCTGTGACCAGCAGCATTTGGATACCGAGCTTCATCATGTCACACAAGTTCTACGTGACAATAAGCTTCGAGTCCCACGCCTGCATCACAAAGACCGAGTGAAACCAGCCACTGTTGAACGAATACCTGCAGTTCTGCCATACATGAAAGGAGTCACTGATAAAGTTGGCTATATTCTAAGGAAAGCTTCTATAAAAACATATTTCAAGCCGCCCAAAAAGATAAGTCAATTTTTACCAACAGTGAAATGCAACATTCCTCTTCAAGATGCAGGAGTCTACAAGCTCGACTGTGACTGTGGTCTATCCTATATTGGGCAAACAAAAAGATCAATTAAAACCCGCGTTAAGGAACACATCGCAGATGTTAAACACCGCCGCAACAACAAATCTGCAATTTGCGAACACACACTGGATCAACCTCGCCATTACATAAGATTTGATAAGCCACAAGTACTGGCAAAGGAACAACGTTATCGCCCTAGAATGATACGCGAGGCTATAGAAATTAAAAAGTACCCTAATTTTAACCGAGAAGATGGCTGGGTGCTGCCATCTAGTTGGGATCCAGTGATAAATAAAATAAAATTCAGGTCAAAAACACCGCGGCTTCAAGATACTGTTAGTATGTTTTGCGTGGATCGGAACACAAATAATAATTGAAGAATCTTCGGGTAGTTTGAACAACTTCAACAAATAGGACAACTGACACCTCAGTCCTCCCGTGACCACGGCTGCTGGAAAGTAGCCGAAACGTCGGGTAAAAGAAAAGTGCACCGCGACAAAATCCGTAAGTGTTTAAAACAATGGCAATAAGATGTTTGCATGGAGATTATTTTGAATTTTCGTTGTTAATATCAGTATTGTTCAAAAGTTCAAATCGCACGCACCGTGTACCTAAAATATTAGAAATTTCCTGATGGGTATTAAAATGAGTGGGCTTAATAATTGTAGTTGTACATACTCGTATACGGTCGCCGGCCGTATTAACCAAGAAAAAAATTATGACAAAAGTTCCTTCCGCATAACCTACCTCGATAATTAATACTTATTTTCTCTAAACTAACCCTTGTTTTTGTCACACGCAGTAGGTACAATAAATAACTGAGACGTGGATTAAAGTAGGTAGGTATGATTTCCCATTTCATATTAAGTATAGCTGTTGCCTGCGGCTTCGCCCGCGTAAAAATATTATATTTACGCAGACGTAAAAAAATATTTTAAATTAATTCGATGTCAACCCTAGGCTTAAGTCAACATAACTGACATTTGTCGGTGTTCGAACTGTCATTTGTAGAGAGTGTCGCCCCTGTGCCAGGAACGCAAGTCGCAGCACCAGAGGATTTATAAGTACAACTCCTCTGGTGTTGCGAGTGTCCATGGGCGGCGGTAATCGCTTACTATCAGGCGATCTGTCTGCTCGTTTCCTGGTTCATTTCATTAACAAAATATATAACCCTTTTTACCCCCGTAGGGGGCGAATTTTCATAAATCCTTTCTTAGCGGATGCCTATGTCATTACAACTATCTGTATACCAAATTTCAGTAAAATTGCATTTCGTTCAGTAGTTTCGGCTGTGCGTTGATAGATGAATTTTGCCTTTTATATACTTATAGCTGTCCCGGCGAACTTCGTATCGCCTTTTAATTAAATTTGTTGACGTACTAACAGCGGCACCACCTACCGGGTCCAACACACACAACCGGGAAGACACACATTTTACCACTTTGGAAGTGTCTCTCGCGCAAACTATTCTGTTTAGAAAAAAATGATATTAGAAACCTTAATATCATTTTTGATGACCTATCCATAGATACCCACACGTACCTATGGGTTTGATGAAAAAATAATTTGAGTTTCAGTTCTACGTATGGGGAACCAATGGATCTAGTACGGGAACCCCCAACATTTATTGTTTTTTTTTTTCTATTTTTGTGTGAAAATCATAATACGGTTTACAGAATACATATACTTACCAAGTTTCAACAGTATAGTTCTTATAGTTTCGGAAAAAAGTGGCTGTGACATAGGGTAAATACGCCAAACGTCGGCCCCCCTCCAATTCTCGGCCGTCTGCACATTTTCAGCTTGCATTCATTCAAAAGGTAATTAAGTGGTAATTTTGCCACTGAAGTTGCAAGCTTAGTTCATACTCTTTAAGTGCAAACCATTACTATCCGATAAGGTCACTTGCTCTTCGCACACTGAGCGTCAGTAGCGATAGCGCCGTTGAAGCATTGAAGTTCGTAGTTAAAGCAGCTTACTTGCTGTGAATACCCGCGATTCGGGGATTGATATTACAACGGTTAGACATTTCTTTTTTTGGTTATTAGCTTTGCTATCACTAAAAAGGTATTTTTACTATATTTTGAGATAGTTTTTTCAACGTTTTGCGTATTGGTTTTAGGAAAAAATAGGGGGCCGTCATTAGAATACCAGTTTCGACTGAAAATCGGAATCTCGGCCGCGGCCGACTTAAGGTAAATGCAGTATGTTTTATAAAGTGCAATACTACGAATTCCATTGTCTTAATAGTAAAATTTGTAACGTTTTTATGTTAATAAATATATTTTACGTTCAATCGCTAAATACCGGCCGGGGTGGTATTAGCTGAATCTCGAGAAATAAGCTATACGAAACAGGGGCCGACTTTGGAAATATTAAAGATCGTAATATCGGCCAGCCTAAGAATCGAATGCTACTGTACAGGCTGATCATTTTTGTATTTTTTATTGTTTGTGTAGGTACTGGGTAGTCATATTTTAATTTATTTATCAAACTTGCTGTCTCAAAATTGAATTATGTATTATTATAATTTAATAATATTAAAAGAGGTTAGACGCTATGCCCGGCCGACATTTGGGAAAAACGCGACCGACTATTGGGCCGTGAACGGCCGACTTTAAGGTTTTTTCGTTTTCGACGCATTTAAACCTTAATACTTTTTCCGTTTAGTAGAAAAGTCAACCATATGCCTATAAATATAAAATAGATTTAGCAACCTGTCTAAAACCGTATAACAAGCTATGCTTTCGTTTCAAACCTATGGATACGGAGCGATCTAAAGTTAGAAAATCCGTAAGTGGCCGACATTTAGCGTATTTACCCTACGAACGGATAGAGACAGACAGACAGACAGACATACATGACGAATCTATAATGGTTCCGTTTTTTGCCATTTGGCTACGGAACCCTGAAAAGGGGCTATAGATAAAAACTGTATCTAGGTCGGAGACCATAGTCGGAGACTGCGGGTATAGTAGACTATATAGCTGGCCACAGACGTGCTGAATTTCTTCCTGAATTTAAGAATCTTAATCCATACACAATATTCAGACACCATGGGTGTGTTCCGATATGCACTGCGAGCACTGCACAGTGCACAGTGCTATAAGAAAAATTCGTTCCGTTACTGCCAGTATAGGCAGTATACTGCCGCAGTACCTACCATATGACGTCATAAATCGCCGCCATATTCTACTGTGAGCACTGGTTTTTTCGAGGTAAGGTACTCGCAGTACTTTGATAAGAAGTTCAAACGTCAAAATGAAGACCATTCCTAGTTGTCAGTTGAAGTCCATAAAAGGGTTTGAAAATTTTTGTATGGAGCCTGGCACACCTACTGTCCGCCATTTTGATTTTTTTCGATTTTGCGTCGCACTATAAAACTTGTACATTTCGATGGCGGACGTACAGGCGAACAAAAAATATTATATAGGTAACTTAAGGGTCTAAAATGTCAAGTTTTAGAGATTTAAGGAAAACAATATTGCTCTGTTAAGGCGCAAATAGCCCCTAAAGCTTAAAAATCGCTCAGTTTGAGTCCTAACTACTCCGAAAAATGGGAATAAAAAAATTCAAAAAAATATACATTTCACACTTCAATCCTTCATCTTTAATATCATCGTTAATTTTTTTAATACGACGAAGATTAATATTAAATAAATTAAAATTAAGTAGCCCTGTTTTCAGATTTCTTTTTCTATCTACTTACTACCTACTACGGCTATAAAGATGGTTCTTTTACGAAAATGTGAAGAATATATTTATCTAACATTTCATCGTTGGGTTTTTCGAAATACCGTTTTGTTTTCAAAAAATACGTAAATAACTATTATTTTGTGAAAATATTCGTAAGCGGTACGTGCGCGGGCGCGCGGGACAGTGAGCCGCTGACTTTCGTACGAGGAGGTTGTGTCACTCTCCGCGGTGCCGCTATTTCGCAATCGTCTATTTTACTCTTAAAATAATAGAGAACAATATGCCGTAAAAAAATAAATAATGAAAACCTTAGCGAGCACTCTGCCTGTGATAGAATGAAAATGATCGATTGTTGAATGTACTTTTTTATTCCTTCAACTTCTTACTTGAAATTATAATAATATATTAATATAATATTATATAGTATATATTATAGTATAATATTTTTTTATATATTATGTACTTGTAAATTTCACAGAAAGTGTATAGTTCTATTTCTATGACGACCTCTGTGGCTCAGTTGGATGAGCGTGTCGTTGCTCAAGCCGGGGGTCGCGGGTTCAAATCCCGCCGACGGAACAAAAAATTTTCTGTGTTCCTGGGTCATGGATGTGTATTAAATATGTGTATAATATAATAAAAATTCTTAATCATGTGTACCTATAGTATAAAAGTATTAAATATACTTCCCTTATCTGGTACCCGTAACACAAGTTCATCGAGAACTTACCACGGGATCAGATTGACGTGGTGTGAAGCGTCCATAGATATATTATATTATTTCTGTTTTAATTGTCTATTTAGTATATCAACGCTTTGAAGTATATAGTAATATATGAGGTAAAAATGCCTAAGCGACATTTATTTATTTATTTAACACACATACAACTACCATTACAGACAAAATCCAATTCGATAGCGTAGGAAAGCAAATTCATATATTATAATATAATACATATTATGATATTTCTAGTTTAAATAATAATAATTGATAAAAAATAATAATTAAAGAAAGACACATATGACGCATAAATTTAGTAAACTTTATAGAATAGTAATTTAAAGTTAAAATTTTTAGAAAAAAAAAATCATTAAAAATCACAAAATAGTCGGATTTAGATGGTTTTAACATACATCTATATATCAATAAAATACAACGTGTATCTTATTTTTTTAGCAATTTTTGGTATTAAAACGAGTCATATAGCTTTCGAATTACAGGCAGTTTATGTCGCTTAGGTAAAAAAGTCCAAATTCGAAAAATAGGTAAAATTATCTAAGCTATCAACGAAAGTTATGTAATAGCAAGTAAAATTGCCTAAATTTTATTCTAAAGGTTTTCAGCAACATGTAAAAATAGATAAGCTATAGATACATTTTCTGTAGTAACAGGTAGAAATAACTAATAGGGGATCGGACTACATCTGAAATATTTAGTTTCATTAATATATTCAGAAATATTGAGGCATTACTACTTGGTAAATGTAAAAATATATATTATTTTATGTGTAGTTTACTAATAAAATACATTTAAAAAGTACCAAAAAAATTGGAAAAATTTTTGCGAAATTGGAAAACAAAACCTACATCATTAGTTTACTCACATCATGTACAAAAACATTAATTATGATAAGTATGAACTTAAACGCACAAATATGGGAGATATTTACAAATATATTCCGGCGGCCATATACTTCATATACTGCTTCATATACTATAACCTACAAGTGACGTCATTTGTAGGTCGACTTTAGTATGGAGCGTTTTTAGGAGGCTCGCGAATTTTTTTTTACAAATCGCTGTACCTTTGAAAATATTGACTTTTGATATACGGTTTCTTCTGAGAAGTTACTCATATTTAAGAGTACTATTCATTTATGCAATAAAAAAAATTGTCCGATTGCCTATTCCAAACACTTAAAAAAAATATAGGAGTATTCATCTAAATGGCCTAAGAGTTTATAAAATAAAACAAGATAAGTTACATAAATGTTGCTTCCATTAAGAATTTTCTACGGCTAAAGTTATCTTAGTAAATTTATTATTCAATGATATTGTAAATTTTTGCTTCTAACTGACAATATTTTTCTTCTTCTTGTTTATAAAAATTAATTGCAGTTACTAAAACGAGCTAATTTTGATCTTGAAATAATAAAAAGTATAGAAATATAAAAACTCAAGGCCTAGGATTGCAGCCCATTGCTTTATACTTAAGCTGCGGTCCCATTCCTTGAGTTCTCTCTTGGTAGTGCTGGGAAATATTCCAAATACCGATTCTGGGCATGACACCGTGACACAATTGGCCCAAAGCCTACCCAGCTCATCCGCGGTTTTGTTGCCGGAGATGTTGCCGTTGCCTAGAACTCATACCAGACTGATGCTGTTGTCTCGTCCTAGCATGTTTAGCGTTTGAACACAAGCCATAACTTATTTAGATGAAAGAAGAAGGGGCAAAAAGTCCCCATCCTTGTAGCACTATAAGACATAATATATCAAATGAAAGGGCTTAAAAAAAGTGTCATTTTATTGCATGACGAAAATCCTCTAAACCATGGGAGAAAAAAGTTAATGAGGGTTAAAGGTTAAAAAAGTTAAAAAAAAATCATTCTGTATTATTGCACCGTTTCATAGTGTTGCTACTATGGAACAATTTTTGGAAAGTAATGGTATACACTAAACTTTAGAAAAGTGTTATATTTTGATAAACTGCCTCATATTTTGATGAAATGTATGGAATGATAATAAAATACTAAAAATAAGCTCTTTCCTCAATTTTTTCGCACATAATTACTTCTGGAAATTGTTTCTTACTTGCGATACTATTGAAAGGATGTATTTTTTTCATAATTTATGGATACAGAATGATTTTTTTTTACTTTTTTTCACCTTTGGGTTAAAACTTTTTTCTCCCATGGTTTAGAGATTTTTCGTTATACAAAAAAATTACACGCTTTTTAAGTCCTTTCATTTGATATATGTCTTGTAGTGCTACAGTAGTGGAGACGGGCTCCATACAAAAATTCCCCTTCTTCTTTCTGCTTCTGTCAGTGCCTTCAGCGCAGTGTGATTGTTTTGATAGACTGCGCTGAAAGCATTGACAGTAGCAGAAATATCATCTTAATTATCCTAACCTTCTCTATAAGATGTTTTATGGACAAGGACAATCTGTAGGCTCTGTACTGATTCAATTTAAGTCTCGATAGCTCCTGAACTTATGAAGTTTTTTGGACCGTTATAGTTTTCGTTCACAGTTTATTACATGGATTACCATCATGAATTTTCCACATTTTTAGAGCCAGCCGTTTGGCTTTTAGAGGGGGGACGCCGTATTTTAACAAGAAATGCGCTTAAAAGTGGAATATCGCGCAAACAGAATGTACGTACATCAAAATATAATCTCAGAAACCTCTTAATGTTCTTAAAATGTCTATGTACCTAATTATATCTCTCCTTTTCGTGTACCCAAAAATTATCTTCATTTATTTTAGCATTGTGTTGACGTGATAAATAAACTTACCCATTCAAAGTTTTATATTTCAAGCACCACCGTTTGGATGGACAGATGGACGGGCGGACGGTCGGTCGAACGGAAGGACATGACGAAACTATAAGGATTCCGAGACATGAACTACGGAACCTTAGAAAAGGAATAATAATGAAACCACGCCGATTTCAGTGACTGTTGCCAGTTTAATTGAAAATAGACCAGCTATAGGAGCTATTTTATTATGTCCAAGTATGTGCGCAAAGTTTACTCCCATAACCTAGTATATTGATATTTACTACTACCGACAGGACTAACTAGCGAAACATTAGGCGCATAAATATAGAAATATATTTAGCAATGTTTGCGTTCATTTATGTTCCCACACACTATTAATTTAATACTTTTAGTTACATTTTGTCAGTTTTATAAACACTCAGATCATTTAGCTATTTATTCCTGTCTATAAATTCATATGTATTGGAATTTATTGATACTCAAGCGACATTTTTGATTTCGTATTGTAATTTGTACCTTAGCGACGTAAGATAATATTTTGGGTACAGGAAAAAATTACATTTTTTTTCGTCATTCTTGAACATTTCAAAGAAAAAAAGGTATCCCCTTTTTTCGCATAATTTTATTTGTCATAATTTCATTTGGCACACCTCTCTTGGCATAATTTTGTTACGCATACTATAACTTTGGCATACTTAATGGTTTCTTGACATACTACATCATTAGGCATAAATATGATTTAGACTAATATTTTTTGTCCTAATTTAATGAGGCATAACTCGTAAGGCATAATTTTTCTTGTCATAATAATACTTTGGTATAATTGCTTTTTGGCATAAACTCGTTAGGCATATTTTTTGTCATAATAAATTCAAGTAATTCTGTCACAAGGTACAAATATGCATAAAATGGAAGGACATAATAAAACACGGATAAGGTAATTAAACGCATATTTATATTTATGCTTTTTAATATTAAGCATAAAATATAATTATTCTTAATTAATATAATGCGTAAAAAATGTATGCCTTTTATTAAGTATACCTAACAATTATTATGCTATTAGTAATTAAGCGAAAAAAAAATTAAGCTAAGAAAATTATTAGGTCAAATGAAATTATGCCAAGTAAAATTATGACATATGATTTTATGCGAAAAATAGGGAACAAAAAAAAATATCTAACCGACATACTTAAAAACAAAAGTTTGAAATAAAAATATCTACATAGCACGAATAGTTATTGTGTCAAATATGTAAAACTATCTTTACGCCAATATTGTTTTATTTCACTATGGGTAAAATTCTACAAGTTGCACTTTCGTAAAATAATGGTATCAAGTTAAATGCACTGTAAGGACAATTCACAAATAATTTGTATGAAGAAAATGTACAAAGTGTCCACGAAAACAATTTTTTAAACAAGTAAAAATATTTTTGTGCAAACAAAAAAAGGTAAAAACATAAAAATAGACTAAGTTGATTTTTAAAATTCTTCAAAATATCCAAGTGAATTTTTTTTATAATTCGCTTTTTGTTGTCGCTTAGTGAACATAACATTCATGATTTTGTATAAATTTCACTATATCTAAGCGACAAAAAAATCGTAGTAGGAAGACGACGATTAGACCAATCGACGGAAAAAAAAATACAAACTCATTGATATTTAAACTCATTTTCGGTATTTTTGTCGCTTAGGCATTTTTACCTTTCAAGCGTCGATATGAAACTTCTTTTTTAGGAAAGCGAAAAAACACCTAGCGGATATTTTAGTGATTCTGTCAATAGCACTAAGTATTGCATTTTGGTGGGCGTAGAGGTGGAAAATGAAATTAAATATGATGGGTTGGAAGACGCATTGCCTACCAAATAATTTCTAGATTTCGGAAATAACCTCGACCGGCTTCTACAGAAGAAGGAGAAGCGGCTAATACATTCTACGTTTTTTTTTTGCTCCCAGACCAGAAATAAATTAATATTTTCAAGTTGCATTTAAATCAATCCTAAAGTCGTATAAAAGGGCCGTTCCTCAGTTTATAATTTGAGTCGCGACGCGGAGATCGCTAGCGCAGCGGGGTGTATGCGGGTGGCGCGGCGGGAAGTGTTAGGCCACGTCCGAATCTGTGACGTCATCTACGTATATTTTCGCCTTAATCATAACATTACACGTAGTAACTCTTATATTCTAGTTCTAGTTACTTACAAGAAGTAATGACTCATGTCAAGTAATGACAAACAAATGACTGTCTGTCTAAAGTGTTGCTATTTGATTTAGTTCATTATCCCAACTTTTAGTCCATGTGGATTTTCTTGTTATAATTATATCGTGACCAAATTATACTGACTAAAGTTCTTTTTTTAGGTTTCCCCCTGATATTAATTTAAGAAAAAAATGGATTGAAGCAACGGGTAGAAAATTTATTATCTTAGATTTTGTGATGACTCCAGTGAATTCATGCTCTAAATGGTTCAATACTGGTTATGAAAAAATAGGTTAGTAGGGTAGGCTCGTTAGTCACATCCTAAGATCAAGACAAAAGTCCTACAATTGAAGGCTATGGTTCTACATGGTAACATATTGTGGGTGAGCGAGATGCACTCTAGTGGCTACACGAGCCGCAAATCTAGAGGTACTTGATCTTAGCTGAGAAGTAAGTATTTCAACGAATAAATATAATAAAAATTTGAATTATTTAGCAAAATTGTTTTCCATATATCGATGCATAATGCCCTAGCTCTCAAAACCAGGTCCCGGCGTTCGACGCTCAAGCTGCTATAAAGGAACGGCTTCACAGTATAGGTACTGAATTGACGTCACACAGTACAGTGGTCGCAGTGCATCTTGGAACATGGGTATGTTCCGAGATGCATTGGGGTTCATGGACATTGGGTGACAATAATATTTTCTGCTGTGTGGACAAACTGCAAAGCTGTGTGAGACAAATTGTGAAACACTGAATGACATACAGCTGAGGCTTTTAAAAGTCGACGAAATTGAATAGTGTAAAATCGTAATTCTAGGCGAGTCGCTACTGACTAGTTTATAACAAAACGTAGTACAGTTATAACTCTTAATAGCGTCAGTTGCTTTAATTTTAACACTTTTATACTAGAATAACTATAATAACATTACAATTAACTTACTAATGTTACTAATAAACGAAATATTGCAACATAACTTTCACTTCGACAAGAATATACACAATTTTTTTTCACCATTTTGACTGTTAAATCATCAAATAAATAATAAAAACATAGTTACGGAGATAGATGAAGTAAGAACTAAAACTTTTTTCAATTTTAATATTATCCGGTGTTCAACATAAAATATGTCTAATGGCGTATCTATTGTCTTGCTTATGATACCATCTAATAAAAAAAAGAAGGAAAAGGATTTAATGTAAACTGCATTTTTATTTAGTATTAAATGACTATTTCTAACTTTTTTTAATTGGAATATAATATAGTTATAAACATTTGTTAAAATTATAATAAAGTACACTCGTTTTATCTAAGATTTTTCAAGTTACTTTTTATAAATACCAACATTTTTCTGGTTGGCAACATGCAGGAACGAGACACACGGCCTCCGTTCTGGCTATCTCGCTCGGCTCGGATTTGCCTCTACGAGACGTGCATTGTGAAATACACTCTATTACCAAGGTAATACAGTTCTTTTTAGCAATTACAAAATTCGGAGTCTTCTATCCATAGGCAGGTACTAGATCCATTCATACCCCATGTCACACCATTGAGGTATATACATGGAGGGGCCCTTACAGTTCTATACATACTAGCGCTTATACAAATATGATAGAAATATGAGACAGACGGTGAAATATCATTTGGTCTCTTTCTATTTAATGCAATAATTTTCATGTTAGAAGAAACAGCAATATTTTTGTTTTTGCTCATTTTAGAAACATTAGACTTCAAAACTTTGACAATTAACGAAATGTGGAATGATCCGCCATTATTTGCTCATTAACTGTCAATTAACTGTGGTAGGTCTCCTGTCAAAAGGTTATTTATGTTTTGTTTAATTATGAATTTCCAAGAGATTATAAGGACTTATTCTTTAAATTTTTATTTGAATGTTGTAAAAGTGATAATTAACATGCCTAAACGTTATATTGCAAGGTGCAATGCATTAAAGAGTATAAATCAACCTCAATTGTATTTACGCAGGTTAGTAGCCGGTTTTATGCAATACTATAAACATTTCATGAAATAATTGCGTTGCAATTTGATTTTTTCATTTATTATATTCATATCCACTTAAATTTCATTAGAACAGTCCTTTAAATTGCATTTTAAGTCATTAGATTTATTTACGTAATTGAAAAGTGTTGTACCTACCGTTTGTAATAGTTATCGATAAAGGTACAAATAATAATTACATCGATAAAAACATAATAGTTACATTTGTGTTGTGTCTCAAAAAGCAATCTGAATGTATTCGATGTGGTTTTAAAAATATAAGTTTGATAGCTTTTAATAATATTGTTGTGACCAAAATTATTTGACAAATGATAAAACTAATTATACTTGTTTTTTATAGGTTTCCGAAAAGAGAATAGCATAGCCAGTTTTTGAACAAACTTAATTTTATTTAGAAATGGATAGACTTATTCATTTTAATATAAGTGAATATATTCCTTTGTCTTTTATTTCTATTCCACCTTAGATAGTTCAAAAAGTTTTTAGTTCCATCTGTCGATGCCACAAGGACTAATTATTTGCCAAGCTGTAAAAATGTAACACCTATTAATTGTAACCATATTTTCACCAAATAAAGCATCTTGTCACTTACGCTGTACATCAAAAGTCCCTAAATAAAGAATAAAAAAGCACCATTTCATTTCATATACCAATTTATACAGTTGGTTCAGCTCGTATGAAAATAAATATTTAACCATATTATAACCTCTAAGGACCTAGGAGTTAAAGTATCCTTAAATAATAAAAGATAAACGTGTTGACTTCAATAAAGAAATGGCACTTCTTTCCCATGGTAAATAAAGTTAAGTCTTACTTGATTAATAAAGGTATTACAATTTTTTTTGAAAAAATGGTCCAATTTATTCTTTTTGTTCTACAAATAGAATAAAACTATCCTCAGCAATCAGCATAGAATACTCAGGATGTCGGTTAAAAGATATTATCGATTAATAAAAGTAGTTAAATGTACAATGTCATTAGTAAAATAAGTTTTTTTACTTACGTATGCATAAATTAAGAACAAAAAAGCATAATTTCATGTCATAAACCAATTTATACAGTTGGCTCAGCTCGTATACAAATAAATATTTAAGGATCTTTTAACTCCTAGGTCCTTAGAGGTTATAATATTATAAACTATAAGGACCTAGGAGTTAAAAGATCCTTAACTAATAATTATACTTAAGCGTGTTGACTTCAATAAAGAAATGGCACTTCTGTCCCATGGTAAATAAAGGTAAGTCTTACATGATTAATAAAGATATTACAAAAACTTTTTTGAAAGTGGTCCAGTTAGAACAAATAGAATGTATACTTAAATATATCGTCAGCATCGAATACTTTTTTGGATGTCCGTTAAAAGATATTATCGATTAATAAAAGTAGTTAAATGTACAATGTCATTAGTAAAATAAGTTTTTTATTTACGTATACATGTAAGTTATTGTAAAACTTATGAAAATTTAAAATATCGATACTGTCGATACCCATAATTGCAACTCTAGTTCGGCAGCCATTTTTTGCTCATAATCAGCTGATAAATTGGACACGTTTTTGTCATAGGAAGGGCCTGTCCTTTGAATTCTTTAGTCATTGTGTCACACACATGCTGAGTCTGGCCACAGACGTTCTTAATTTACATTCTTAAAGTTCGAACTGAAATTTAAGAATCTGAAAGATTAAGCACGTGTGTGCGCTATTCGTGTTTTGTATGGAAACTTTGCTTTCGACCTGAATTTGACGTTCTTAAAGAATGTCAAATTAAGAACGTCTGTGGCCAGGCTTATCGATTTATAGCTATATTCGTGTAGGCGCACAAGTGTGGGCAAGTGATATAACTACAAAATGCGTGCTAAATCGAGCTTCCCGCCAAAACTCCCTAGGAAGATTTGACTTGACTGATTGCCTAATTTGGCCTACCCTGACTATTTATTTGTACATTGACAAGACTTGGGACTTGACGATTTAGAAACACGGTGATGAAAATTTGAACGAACATTCTATTTCCCGCCTTCTAACTTGACACTAGCAAATAGTTTTATGTCGACGCCATAAAAACAAACAAAAAAATCAAGTGTCAAACGTCAATATTGACATATAAACACTGTGGAAGAAGGAGAAATCTGAAAACTTTAACACATTTTATCGCATTTTATCAAGTGAGCTATTTTGAGAAGGAATTTGCAGTAGTGTTATGTGTTTTGAGAGTAATAATTGTGAGTTTGTGACGATAAAAAGTTTTGGTGAAGATTAAAAATAAACAAGTTGAAACCTTTTTATATACTCCTAATAAAAAGTGCCACAGTATTATTGCTAGTTAATATTTTTATATTATTGTTACAAAGAAAATATACATGACTACTTGTAAAAAATAAATTACACAGTTGACAGTATCGCTTTTATGGAAAACACTTTTAAAACGGTAAGTTTTTGCAACTTTTCATCAAATTTTTAATTTAAATTTTAGATGACCATGAGCAACATACAGGTAGAACCATACCAACAGTTTATTAGATAAATGCTTAAAGGGCAGGTTCTTGTTTTTAGTTTCAATGTTAGCATCTAATTTTTTTTTCAATAACTTGTAATAATTCTACTGAAAATAACAGGAATATTTTTCCACCTATGGTGGTGATGAGGTATGAGCAAAGAAATTTAGGCTGCATTAGAAGGTAATTGTTATTGGTACATATTTAGTTTGAGACAAGTTTTTTCTAGTAGGTAATAAAAAGATGAGATTGACAATTATGGAATAAACTCCTTGTTGAGGAGAAGGTTTAAATAGGATGGTTAACAGATTTTTGTTGCATCATTAGCATCATAAAGTCAAATTCTAGACTAAACACCTACCTAAGTAGTTACCTAATTTTGATTATTTATCTCACAAATTTTTGTTACAATAAATACCTAATACATCGAGCTTTTTATTCATGTGTCACAATATTATGTAAATCAGGTATGATTTCATAGCTAGGGGTACTTGTGTAGAGTGGTCTCTGAAATGTCAAATGTCACTGTTTGGGGGATGGCTGGGTGTTTATTAATAATTTCTATTAAAATTCATGTAACGAATATTCAGCAATAGGTACATACAATTAATTTCATTATTCTAGGGTTAAATAGGGTGTAGCTATCATCAGTAACCTTTGTTTTTCTTCTTGTATAATTATCCACCAACCTAATTTTGTCAATTGTCAGTAAGTTTAGCATGCTTTCCATTCTTACCAGATTATTGCAAAACCAAAAAGAAGGGTAATGATTTTGGCAGTCTATGTATGTATGTATGTCACCGTAAAATTGTAAAAACCATTAGATTGTAATATTACTAGAGATATTATAATATGATGACAGATTGTCAAATACAAATTTCTCCATACAATTGTATGCATTATTTTTCTTTATAATTAAGTATTATTATGAAAAAGCAAACAAATATGGCGGCGCTTGGCACATACCATTTAACCAATTGGTACGATAAATATTACAATATAATGAAAAATTGTATTTGACAATCTGTCAGCATATTATAATATCTCTAGTAATATTTGTACTTGTAAGTATGGTGTTTCTTTGTTTACCTATTAGTGCACATGTTTGGTATTTGACATTTTAATTACTACCAAAATTGTTATTCTTACATACTTTTCTGTAAGAATGGCATTATAGAACTTGAATGATATCAACTTAAAACAACTTCTTAAATCACATGAGAATTCACATTCGGCTTTGTCCAGTCACTTTAGGCATTTTTTATTACCTACTCAGTGCTCATAAGAACCTATATCATTTTCAGTCAAAAATTCAAAAACTCAAATAATTTTTAGGGTTCTATAGACCATAGGAACCCTAATAGTTTCGCTCTCTCTGTCTGTCTGTCCACCCTTATAGCTTCTGTAATAAATAATTTAAATTGTGAAATTTAGGTCAAGTTAAAGATATTCCCCCTTACTAATAAACGCTGTCATAAGCTTGGAATAGTTATACCGTGTTTTGTCTTCTTCTATCGAATTAAAAATGTCACTTGTGTGACGGGAACAAAACAGGGTATAACTATTCCAAGCTTATGACAGCGTTTATTAGTAAGGGGGTTAATGTATTGATTTAGTTTTCGGCATAATTTACTACTTACAAAAAAAAAATATATTGCCAAAGTCTTTTTGTGTTAAATAAATATTTAACACAAAATTTATATATATATATAAATTTCGTGTCACGAATCAATGTTTGCGATAAACTCCGAGACTACTGATTTTTATAAAATTTTGTAAGCATCTGTAATTTGGTCCAACTTGGGAGATAAGGTAGTTTTTCTATAAAATCCTTATAGATGGCGGTTTGGCATATAGTTGCACACATATCCGGTAGATGGCGCCGTGTTTCTATTTCTACATTATATAATAATCTATCATATACACACGCCTCCAAAATGGCTTGACCGATTCTTATGATAAAATCATTATCGGTAGGTCTGAGAATCGGTCGTAATCTATTTTTTATATGTATATGGCAAAACAACGTTTGTCGGGACAGCTAGTTAATTTCACCAACACTGTATAATAACAGCCATGACATGATTATGTTTGTAGTTTAAAAGGAAATATTTATTAAGGTACTTAAGCTTATTGTTATTTTTGTTAAATGACTCAATTACTTTTAATGAAATTATTACATTGGTGTCGACAACATTTTTTGTAAAATGTTGTTATTGCTCCAAAGGGAGGGTGGTATGCTCGGTCAGGCCAAAATCCCTCTGTTTAGGTGTGTTGTTTAATGTATGGCCACATAATACTAAATACTACCTACGTATGGCGCAGAACTACAGAAACTTCGATAGCGCAATTCAGGATTGTGGCGCTAATAATAATAATTGGTCTGCCACAAATCACAATGAATATGACACAGTTAAATTTTCTATGGAGGAGGTCGGAACTGCACTAAAATTTTTATAATAATGCTTAAATGTATTAAATGAATAAAAGAGCCGTGTGGTGTCGTGGGACACCAGATAGGAACGAAGTTCCTAATTATAAAAATATATTAGCTTAGAAAGCAGGAAGCTTACCAAACCCGGGCTAATGCAGTGTCAACACGGGATTTAAATACCAGCAAACTTAAAATGGAGTACAACATTGCCTCTAGATTATTCAAAAGAGAGATCGCCTGGGCGAAGAAAAAGCAAATCAGTAGAATTGGCGAGAGACTCGAGCGTCTCCCTTCGGGAACCCGTGCATTCTGGTCTCTCGCCAAAGCTATCGAAGGGAATTTCTGTCAGCCATTCCTTCCATCTCTACACGTAGGAAATGGCTCGTTGGCCCATGAAGCAAAAGAGAAAGACGATCTTTTTGGCAAGCTCTTTGCGTCCAACTCAACCCTGGATGACGGGGGACAGGAACCGCCGACTATACTGCGATGCAACAGCGTCATGTCGGATATTCAACCGAATACTGAGCGGAAACGGAGAGCAACTCGTACTGAGCGCTGATGGAACCCCATCAGCGCTCAGTGCGAGTTGCTCTCCGTTCCCTTGATACTCAAAAGTCGAGTGGGCCTGACGGAATCCCTCCTATTATGTTGAAAATGTGTGCTCCAGAGTTGGCACCGGTTTTAACGCGTCTTTTTCGGCTCTCTTACTCTTATGGCACAGTCCCGGCATCTTGGAAGACAGCTTTGGTGCACCCGATCCCTAAAAACGGTGATCGCTCCAATCCTTCCAACTACAGACCAATCGCTATAACCTTCCTCTTCTCGAAGATAATGAAGTCCATTACTAATAGTAGTCAGCTCCTTCGATACTTAGATGAGCAGTTGCTAAATGACAAACAGTACGGGTTCCGTAAAGGTCGCTCGGCTGGCGATCTGCTGACGTACTTAACTCATCGTTGGGCATAGACGATCGAGTCTAAGGGAGAGGCATTGGCTGTAAGTTTGGACATAGCGAAAGTCTTTGATCGGGTTTGGCACAAAGCGCTTATTTCGAAGCTTTCTTTCTATGGGTTCCCCGAGGATTTATGCAAGTGGGTCACGAGTTTCATAGCAGAAAGATGCATAAGGGTCGTAGTCGACGGTGAATGCTCGGATACTCTGTCTGTTGATGCTGGTGTCCCACAAGGTTATGTGCTATCGCCTACCCTGTTCATACTGCATATCAGTGATATGTTACAAACTAATGGCATTCATTGCTATGCAGATGACAGTACGGGTGATGTCCTATATATCAGCCGCCCGAGCATCTCTTGGCAAAACGTCATTGAGAGTCGAAACGAACTTGTCTCTCAAATTGAGATTTCATTGGAGAAGGTATCTGAATGGGGTAGACTTAACTTAGTCCAATTCAACCCCTCTAAGACACAATTGTGCGCGTTCACTGCTAAAAAGTTACCAATGGTCGTATGTCCTCGTTTTCAAAGCATACCCATAACTGTCTCCTCCAACATTGGAATACTTGGTGTTAACATATCGAGCGAGGTCCAATTCCGATATCATCTGGAGGGCAAGGCCAAGTTAGCCTCCAAGAAGCTTGGTGTTCTGAACAGGTCAAAGCAGTATTTCAGTCCGGTCTAACGCCTACAACTCTATAAGACGCAGGTTCGGCCTCACACGGAATACTGTTCTGAATACTGTCGACTGCCATAGTATTTCAAACAGGCTTGACTCCTTAGAGCTACGTAGAGATGTAGCATCGCTCTGCATCCTCTATCGGTTATATTACGTGGAGTGCTCCGAGGAATTATTCGTACTTATAGCTGCTGCAACTTTTCGCCACCGTTCTAAGTGACGAAATATTTGTCATCCTCATCACCTTGGTGAGTGGCAGTCCTCCACCGTACGCTTTACCCGAATCTTTCTGCCGCGCACTGTAAAACTCTGGAATGAACTGTCGCCAGCAGTATTTCCGGACAATTACGATTTACGACCTGCAAACCTTCAAGAAGGGAGCGTATTCCCTCCTAAAAGGCCGGCAATGCACTTGCAACTCCTGTGATGTTCTCCACGGGCGACGGTTATCGCTTTCCATCAGGTGATCCGATTGCTCCTAGTTTTATAAAAAAGCTACTTTTTATTGCGGCAAAATGTACGGTTTCACGAGACTTCCTTTTGTAGCGTAGGAAGTCGCGCGCAACATCTAGTATATAATTTAAAAAAGATAAAGATGTAAAAAGTTAATTCCGCCGATACCGCGGATCGAACTCGAGCCTCCTGGGTGAGAGGCAGGTGTCTTAGCCGCGTCTAGACCATAAATCGAATGTTTAAAATCTTGCGAAATTTTGCTTCTTAATAATTATAATTTCAATCTTCATTTATTTAGAACATCATTTATACCTATTGATTTATTTTTATATATTTGAAAAATAATGATATAAAGAAACTAAAAAAAAAAAAACAAGCTTTTCTATAACGGAGTTCCTACTTCCTAGGACCATATCCCTGTTTTATCATAATGTTACGTGCTGGGGTTCGAAGGATTTGGAGAAAAAGATCTGCTGACTCTTTTGAAGACTATTCACTGGCACACACACTACTAAAGCACTAGGTCCAACATTAAAGACTAAGTCCAAACACTAAGCACTAACCGTGTCCTAAGTCGTAGCCAAGTCGTGGGTTTCACTCACGGTATCATCACATCACTAGTATTCACATCGATATCGCCTATTTCGCTGTTCAACTCGAACTTCCGATCACTAGTTTTCACTTATCGCCTGTTTCGCTTCGATGGAAGCTCAAAGTGAACTCAACTCGTTCCCAACCCTGAGGCGTATTTATACCTGCCGACACGAGTCCCAGACCACTCCAGAAGGTTCCCGACTCGCGTGACCGAGTTGGATTTATTCCGGAAGATTCGCACAGTAGCGCCATCTAGTACTGATAGATTTTATATTTAATCGAAATCGTAACACTTATTGATTCAATTTATTTATAGCATATTTTATGACGTTTACCTACCTATTATACGTCATAAAATGTGCCGTAAATAAATAAGCACCGTGACCTAATGGGTAGACCGTTTGATTCACACTCGAGAGAGTGTAGGTTCGATTCCCAGGTTGTAGCCTGTGGTTACTTCATTCGGAGAATACTGTTACATCATCAAATAACGGTTGAAAAGGCCAAGTTTTTTTTATATCCATTATATTGATTTAATATCCTTGCCAATTTTACTTCCCAATCTTATGTTTTTGTAGTTGTAAGAATAGTGTCCACTGTCTAGATTTTCAGATTTATCTTTATTTAAACCACTCTACCGAGTGGTTTAAATAATACCGCTTTACATATCGCACCTTTAGAATTGAAGTGGCTTAATCCAAAATTCTTGATTTTTGGTAAACGCCTAAAATGTAATTGGAGAATAGGCCATTTTTTGGTTTTTTGACTATAATAGTAAGTGTGAGCCTTATGTAGTTACAGTTTTTGTTATTTGCCGTAGGTGAATAGTTGTTTTAGTGATTTCTTATTAAAAATATGAGTTTAAATATTTAGAACCTTTGTTAATTAATAATTAAAAAAAAGGTGTCACTTTATTTCCAAAATATTTAAAATTTTATTGACTTATTTAGCTTTGTGTCTATTTTTTACTAAAGCATTCAAAAATAAAACGTAACTATTTTAAAAATAGGCTATTTATTTCTAATGTAAAATTTATTTTTGGTGACTAATTTTGGAATATGCTAGTTTATTAATGGTTGGCTTTTAAAATTAAAGGTAAATTAGAATAGAGAAAAGTGAAAAAATCTTTTATTTTATGCGTAATGAAGCTAAACTTATACCTAATTTGTATGTATTACTTCCCTTATATTTTTATGTATTTACCGTGTACATAAAAATATAAGATACTTAAGTTACCGTGGCGTCTTCCTATCAAAATAATGTTTATTATACAGGAAAAGGAAAAGCTATTTAAATAAGCAAAAATTAAATAAGCCTTTCAATATCAGAAGTCAATATTAATTATTATCGATGGGAAATTTCATCATCATCACTGCTTAACGTAGGCCTCGACTAATGAGCGTCAACCATCCCGATCTCGGACATCCCTCATCCATCTGCTGCCAGCCAACTTTAAATCGGTCCATTGTGCCGCAGGTCGTCCTACACTACGTTTGTCTAAGCGTGGTCTCCACTCTAACACTTGTCTGCGCCATCAACCGTCTGTCCGTCTGCAAACATGGCCGGCTCACTTCCAGTTCAGCGTGCTAATTCTATGAGCCTTTTTCAGTGACTTTAATTCTGTATCAAATCACATCGTAGCAAGTTTTACTATCCACCAGAGATACCCTCAAAATTGCACTTTCCATTACAGGCTGAACAACCTTGAACTTGTCAATCAGCAGAGTTCGCTGCCGTGTTTCTTTACCTGTAGAACGCATTGATTAAAGACCCTGGACCTTTAGTCAAGAACATTCGCTAATTTCGACAGCGAATTTCGAAATTAAAAATGTATCGGATTTGACATAAGTAATTGTTGTGACTTGTTGCTTTTGATGCCTTATGTCAAATCCTCATTTTATTTCCGAACTGTGCCGTGGAAATTATCGAATGCATCTTGACTAAAGGTGATTGTGATTGTGGTATCGACGATTCAAAGTTTGTCCAAGATATACGTATTCTTGCTTCTTAACTTCAAGACTAGTGCCATTTACGACTACAGGTCCTGGGAGAACATGTTCAATACTTAACAAAACCAAAATTATTTGCATAATTTTGGTTTTGTTTGCATAATTTTGGTTTTGTTAAGGTTCATTCCGAAACCCACCCGTCATGAACAATCGCTTAGGCTGTTCAGCATCTCTTCCAGGTCCTGCATATATGTCTGACATAATGATTATTTCATCCGCAAATTGCAAGTGTGAGATGTACTGGCCGTTTATGTTCAGTCTCAGGCATCGGCCGTTCCAATCAAGCGATTTGAAAACGTCCTCCGACGCACTAGTAAGCAGTTTTGGAGAGATAACATCTACATGTCTCACTCCTTGAAGAATTTGGATCAGAGATCACTTGAACAGACATCTTAACACCTCAAAATATTATCAGCGGTCAACGAGACATTTCTGCATGAATTCCAGCACAGGCCAGAACCTCAATTCTCGTATTTAAAGTAGACTGGATTGAAAGTGAAGCGACATGTTACAACGAACGGATTTTATGACGTTTCGACCAATCAGAGCGCGTTTTACGTTAGTTAAACGTTTATAAAATACCCGTTTGAGAGTTTCAGCGTATCGGGACTTGATTGTAATTGTAATAATGCAGGTTTTATTTAGCAGAATTGCCCCTCAGGGGATCCAAAAAGGGCCACTTTAGGTGAACATTAGATGAATCATATGCAATTCATATTATATGCGCTATTTAACGTATTTCAAGAAAACTGTCAAAATATATGAAACACCTACAGTGGCCTTTTTAGACCCCCTGGTCTCGACGATATCGAAAGCTTTCTTATAGTCCACATACACTAGGCAGAGAGGATGATTATACGTCTGCTCCACTGGCTGAAAGTCGTTCAACTTCTGGGATCCTCAGACAGTAACCTAACCTAACCCTCAATAATAGCTAATACACGTGGCTCAGGAGCGGAATGGAACGGTAGTTTCAAGTCGCGTGTTATCACCTATTTTAAAAAATAAAACCAGCATAGTCCTGCTGCATGCTTCCGAGGTAGTGCCAATGTGGATGACGGAATTAAAGAGCTCAGTCAAGACAGATGTTCCTCCTGGTGCAGCTCTGTGGTTATTTTGTGGTGCTTTATTATTATGAATCTGCCTGAGAGCTATTCTAATCTCACCCATGTCAATATCAGTAATATCATCAGTAAGGTGGTGTAAAAGTCTGGTTCGTGAATTATCTGCAAGATGGGTTTGGGATGAGCTCGTGTTTTAGGTGTCTGAATGAATCCATTTCGACTTCATCGATAATCTCCGATTTCGTGGTGCCAATAATGTCTTGCAAGTTGCGGCTGAGTTTTGTCAAAATATGACAACGTGAGTCATAGAGTTTAGCAAATACCGTCGAGCCTTTACACACTTCACACTATAGCTTGCTTGATGACCCAAAAATGCCCAATAGTTTTATATTTATAAAAAAACCAAGCCTTAAATATCTTTTATACATTTAGGTTTTGCTGAACTCATCTTTTCTCGTATTGTATTTTCATTCCAGTTATATTTATATAGTGGCAAAATTTGGTCCTGTCTTTTCATTACTAGCCTCAAACTTTAATTGGAATAAAAATAAAAAGACTCAATCACAATTGAACTCGCCAATTCATATCATTCTGTAGAATATAATAGACATAATTCCGTATACGTCACTGTAGTCACAAAAACGGTTTATAAAGTAAAGACATAACATATAATCAGGCTCATATATTTATGAAATGTTTAGAAATGAAATGACACTAATACAAATATGGCGTCAAATATTATTATCATTTAGATTTAAAATGCCCGAAACCTAAAAGAGGCTGTACAAAAATAAATAACACACAAATTGCTTACGTTACGTTTACAATTAAAACGACGAATTACAGTTTACGTCATTTACGGAGTAACCGCGCAACACCCAACTTTCAGTATTATCGACTCAATACTAAAAGGGGCCCTTCAAAAGTGAAGGAACGAGTGATAAGCGGTCGATATGAAAGAGACACAACTGTACGTTTATCCTTTTCTAGCTTGAAAGTGGCTGTTTATTTCTATTAGACCGATAGATTATATGTTTCTAAGTCGTTTTATGTATAAAAGTCAATTTCTTAAATTTTTGAGTTACGCCACTTTAATTCTAAAGGTGCGATATTTCGTATTAACATAATAATTTCCTTTGTAATAAATACTAAAGAAAAGCTAGTCACGTTTAACTTATTAATAATAATCTCTTTGGAATCTTGAAATAAACTCGTGTTTGTGATCGTGAGGCGTAAAATGTTTGATTAAATCGAAGTGAAATTCTGCAAAAAGTTGGCTCTGTTTTTTTGCCACGTGACTTTTTCGCTTTTACAGCATGTTTTCTGGTTCCGTATTTCACGTCTCCCTTATAGTTTCGTCATGTCCGGCCGTGGCTCCGTCCGTCTTCGGCTTACCGTTCAAACCGAGTGCTAGAAATATGAAACTTTGCATGGATATGTGTGTATAATTAGTAATTTACCACGCCGATAGTGCTAAAATAAAATCACGAAAAATATTTTTTTTTTGTGTACCGCGGACAGCCCCTACATCTAAAGCGGGGATGATTCGTTCTCGTGTCTACTCCATAGTGTGGGGTATTAATAGATAGGTCTTTTATAAACATTGAGAGGTTGCTAAGATGATTTTTTGATGTAGATATCCGTTTGCGAGGTAGGTATCTTAATTTGCATTTATTTGTTAAAATTGGGCGTCGTAGCTAAAGGGCTGGCTCGACAAATCTTAAAAAAATCATAATGGTAGTCCATGTGATGAACTTTTAAGAAAATTAAATTACTTTCTTCGTTCAGGAGTTATAGAGGCCTTACTTGTCAAATGCGCTTACTCGGAAAACTTCGTACAAAAATAACGAAATAATAAGCAAACATGTAATGGTACGGAACGTGCGTGCGTGAGTCCGACTCGCACTTGACCGGTTTTTTATTCAAATCCTGCACTGACAATGAAACCTCGTGTATTCTATCTAGCGTTCATGTTTGTTATGAGGAGACCGCTTTATTGGGAGTTGGGACACTGACAGCCTTTATTGATAATACGGGTATAATCACGCGTTGTCCACGCGGTTTACATTTAGTTTGTTATTGAGTAAGGTTCAAGTTGAGTTCAAATGACGCATCGAATGCTCGTTACCAGTAGCAAAGAATATACCTATATTACTAACGTAAAGAATCATCATTCCACCGATTTACACGAATGACGGCTTGGCAGATGCGGAGGCGGGCGGGGAGGAACTTTTTCCCAGCCTGGACTATGACTTTACGGGGCTGGCCGCTAGTCATTTCGTGCTTTGACATAATTGACAATATAATTTCACTAGCTGATCATTTCGTGCTTTGACATAATTGACAATATAATTTCACTAGCTTTTGCCCGCGACTTCATCCGCGTGGAGTTCGGTTTCCATACAAAATTTTAACCCCTTTTTCAACCCCTTAGGGGGCGAATATTCAAAAATCCTTTCTTAGAGGATGCCTACGTCATTACAACTATCGTATGTCAAATTTCAGCAAAATCCATTCAGTAGTTTCGGCTATGCGTTGATAGTTTATATATTTAGATAATATTTAAGATAGATTTGTCTGACGCGACGTTTAAAAATATTTCGGTGAGAACCTCTGGCTTACGTCAACATGGCTGATATAATCGATGGTGCTCGAGCTGTCATTTCAAGTAGAGAGTGTCGCCCGGGTTGTGCCAGTAGCCCAAGCATGAATTATTGACAGCAAAATTTTGATAACTTTGTTGTCAATTATTCATGCCTGTTTTGATTTCATTGTCATTGTTTAAATTGTTCATGCATGAGCTGCTGCAGACTGGAAAACGTGAGATAAATCATTATACGGCTATATCGTTATCCCTGTAGAATATAAATACATACGATATATCCATTCTGCCGTGTTTGTCAGTCAAGTGGCTTTTCCAACGTATCAAACGACAAAGAAACAAATGACAAAGACGGCAACATGGATAAGCGTATCCGTGGTGTAATTAATTAATAGTTAACACGTTCAGTGCCACCGACTCACCTGTATAGTTCACGTAAATTTGATTCCAGTGCCGACGACTCACCTGTATAGTTCAGTGTTTTTCACTAATATTTCCAAAATGCATCCGTATTTTCTGCTCAAAATTATAGTTTAGACTAAATACATGCTAAACTAAAGATTTATGCGGTGGGCCGGGCGTGGAGATCCCGTTTATTTTTGAAAGGAATAAAACGATTATGCAATGCCATGAACTACACAGGTGAGTTCCTGGACATAGATCCTCAAACTGTAAATATGTATGACTGTATGTACATGTTAGAAAACGACGTCAACATAATAGCATGGACGACCTGCATACTTGTGATATGGAACTAATATACAACAAACTAGTTTCATTAGAATCTATACGGTAGGTATATATATTATAAGTCGTGTTAGTTACACTAATTATAACTGAAGAACGGCTGAACAGATTTTTATGATTTTTGTGTTTTCGGATTTGTCTTCGTCGGGAATAGGATAATAAAAATGAAAAAAAATTAATAATTATTATTATCAGCCCACATTCATCTAATGTTGATTTTAATGTAATAAAATGTTGTTTCACGTATAGACATTATTATTGTTGCATATTAATAAGTTATCATTTAATTTTAATTCAGCAGATTTTAAACTTTTTAAAAATGGTTTATTTTTTAATTATTATCAATTAAATTCGTCGTTTCCACAATAAAAATAATACATTTTAATCTAAAGCCCGTATTAAAATATTTCAGGGTAAAATTGACTATTCACAAGTATTAGAAATTCAAAATATAACCTTAACAATAACCAAAGTTTAAAAGATTGACAACCACTGCTTAAATTACGAAACAAACTTACCTTTTATTTTATTCAAAGAGTTTTTTGCCATTTTTACAAGCTGAATAGTCCTACAACAACACCTAACACTTTTTAATTGCGTTAAACACCTTATTTACACTGTAACGACCACAGAAATAACAAAAAATTGAATTTACCCTTACGCAGTGCCAGTGAACTCATATGGTGAGTCGATTCAATTCATATTGCAGTGCCGGCGACTCACCTGCTGAGTCCGCCGTACAATGTAGGCGGCATCCGAGAAGACATCATGAAAATCGTAGTGGGAGCGAAAGTGTTAAGGGGGATAAAGGTACTGTATAGTTTTTAATGAGGGACATAAAACTCGCTTTGGTTGGTACCATATTATGTAGATACCTACCTAAGTGATATTCAGAATTGAATTCTTAGAAGCACTAAGATACGACTATACGTACGACAAAAACCGTCGTTCGTCGTTAATCGTCACGTAACTTATGGAAATAGGAAACTGTACCTGGGTAACCGAGCATTGCTGTTCTCAAAAATAAACAACGGGTTGCACTCCCGAAGTGCCGGCAGAAGCGAAACGTACGTAACGTAACGTACGAATTGCTTTATTTATCAGTATCATTTATGTGGCAAAATACAATATTCAATTCGCTTTCGTACACAAGCATGTCAATTTATATAAAGGTGCACCTGAAGTATTCGCGTGTAATACACAACGTTATAGATTCGACTTTGAGCGCCGAGCGGACGGGATCATTACAAGGTGCGCATTGTAATGTTCGGATCATGAACCAAGAAAAGAGTCGGACGCATCAGGAACATGAATAGTGTAACAATCAAAGTAAGACGGCCGTATCGTAGCGACACGCACACGCACATATTGACAGTCAAAGTAAGACAATCGGCTGCCATTACGCTGCTGCGAGTTGAGTGTGACACACGGATACGTTTTTCGAAAAAAAAATAATAATAATGCCGTCCTGTGTCATTAAATCGTGCCGAAATAATAGTGGAATAATTAAGAAACATGAGGGAATAACCTACCATAGGTAAGTCAGTAAATTATTTTGTATTTAATACGTAAACAAGCAAATGCAAATCATTTTGATAGAAAAATGTTAGCTGACATTATAGGTGAGACGTATTTAACGTAACAGGTAGGTAAAAAGTAACAGGTATTTGGAAATAACATATAACAGTCGATATCCAGTTATTAAAATAACAGTTATTAAATAACATAAAAATAACTACCTATCTGCGTACAGCGTACGTGTTATCTACGGCGGGCTTATTACGTATCGACAGTACTGTACAGTACTGCCTCTACCGAACAATCGAGGAACTAAAATTGCAATCAATCGTTCGATTTCTTCACTGCTGTCAAATTTTTCGTATTACGTAAGACTTTTACAGCTAAGCGAAAGCAATCAGCGAGCGATTTGAACTGTCAGTTAGCAATAATAAAAATGGTGATTTTTTTCTCGAATGCTTGTCCATCGCAGAGTGGGTAGTGGTACCTATTTAAAGTATAAGTACCTGGGCGACCGAGCTTTGCTCGATTATTACTATTTATTGTAATATGGTGGTGGTTAGGTGATCATCTACATAAACTTAAAAAGTAAAATGTGAACTGACAATTATTATTATTTACAATCGATTTTTGTGTAATGGTGTTTGATCTCAAACATTACCTACATTTTTTTAATCTTGCCTAAAAACAATAAAACCCGTAGCACTCGTTTCTTGCCGTCCGCGTCTTAACCAGCTGGACCAAACGGATAGTGGCCGGTAGGACGAAATTAGCAACCATATACTGCGTGGAAAGAAAAACGCATGAAAACTCGAAAACACGCATTTTCCCAAACATAAAACTAATCGAGATCGATTATTTACCCCCGAAAACCCCCATATACCAAATTTCAGTGAAATCGTTACAGCCGTTTCCAAGATCACGATTATAAATATTCAAGAATTGCTCGTTTAAAAGTGTAATATTTTATAAGTTTATAATTTTTTTATATAGAAGATAACAAAATTGACGGCATCTATTTCACTACCAACAAACAGTACCTACTTACTACTTACTAGTAACTGTGCGATATGTAAAGTTATTTTGTTCTCGAAACAAGCACAACTACAACTACGCGCACACAGAATATTTTGGTAATATACATGAAAAACGCGAATATGATAGAATATTTAAAAACACTAGTTGCGGAGTGCCACAAGGAAGTATTTTAGGACCCAGTCTATTTTTAATTTACTTAAACGAATTGCCAAAAGTCACAAAACACGACTGCTTTATGTTCGCAGACGATACAACCTTACTAATAAAAGGTCTAAAAAATAAAATTAATGACGAAATACATAACGAAATAAAAATTGTTACTAAATGGTTCCATAATAACAACTTGTCTGTAAATTTAGAAAAAACAAAAATAATTAAATTTTATAAAACAATCGCTGATGAAGATAAGAACTTAGAGACTAAGATATTTCCCATCAAATGCGTACCATCTACAACATTCTTAGGATTCAATATAGATAAAAATTTAGATTGGAAACAACATATTGACAATATATGCAACAAACTAAATAGGTTCGTATTTGCTCTACGAAGAATACAGAGTATTGTATCTAAAGAAGCGGCATTAATGTCTTATCATGGCTACGTCTCTTCAACGTTAAGATACGGTTTGGTACTATGGGGAAACTCGGTAGAAGTAAACAGAGCGTTTATTACACAAAAGAAATGTATTCGAGCTATAGCGGGGGTAAACTATCTAAGTCACTGTAAACCACTGTTTAAAAAATTTAAAGTTCTTCCCCTGGCTAGTCTATATATATTTGAAGTGTGTTTATTCGTCAAAAAATATGACTTTTTGTTTGCAAAAAAAGATAAAAATGAAAGCAATAGAAATAATCGCAATAAAAATAAGATTAACATACCCAAACAAAAATTGGCAATCAACAGCAGACAGTAAAAATATATAACAATCTTCCTAACAAAATAAAGAATGATAATAACACATATGATAAATTTAAGAAAGCATTGTTTGACTGGCTATTACAAAAATGTTATTATACGATTCAAGAATATTTTAATGACATAATGATTGCAAATAAGTTTAAAATAGATTTAAAATTTTGACATAATATGACATTTAAATTTTTTAATATTATTTTTGTTTAGCATTTATTATGATAGACATGTAAAATATTTTTATTTTTGACTAAAATTGATGTATTTATTTTGACATTTAGATTGTATTTTGACATTATTATTATTTTTTTTCAATTCTATTGATATGTATTATTAAGTTGCTTACATTCTTTGACATTTTTCTCATGTTTTGACATTTTACTCATTTTTATTGTTCTGTATTAACAAATTATTAAATTGGACTAAAATTGATGCATTTACTTTGACATTTAGATTTTATTTTGACATTTTTCTCATTTTATTGTTTTTTTTTAGTAAATTGTTGTAATTGTATGTTTGACATTATGAATATTATATATTAATAATTATGATTGTTAATTATATAGGTTATTTAATTATGTAATAAACTAAAAAATTTTTGTGACTGTTAGGGACTTAATTTTGTATCTATAGCTATAAATAATATTAATAATTAATGTTTGACTATGTAATAAGAATAATTAATAATGTAGCATGCTTAAAATGACAATATTTCCACGCCCAAGAGGCAGAAATTTTGATCCAAACTTATTTGTAAGACCCTGTAAACAATTTCTTGGAAATAAATAAATTCTAATTCTAAAAAAAACAAAATATGTAAACGTGAAATTCGGCCCCAAACCATTTTCTTATAAGTTTTTTCATGACCTAAAACTATATGGTAGCACTTGTAAACATATGACCGAAGTTTGCTTGACTTGACATGTCATTAATAATTCCTATGATTGCTACTAGTTAAATTGTTTTGGCGCTAGTTTCGTTTGGCGCTAATTTCGCAAAAATGAAACAAAGTGCATTCAAACATAACAGCGAGCGATTAGCAATCGATCGCATAGGTAATACGATTTTATTTGAAGTTCAGCAATCGATTGCGCGTATATCGCGCGATGACTGCAAGATTTTTGCTAATCGCTATTTTTACGTAATACGGCGGCCGATATTTCAAGATAGTCCGATCTTGGCTCTCTGTTACACATACAACGACTCGATAAGCAAAAACGAAATGCACTTAATATTTAAATACTCTGTATGTCTCTCTTACAATTATAAGCATCTACAATTTGCTGGAATGAAAAATACCTAATTAATTAGGTACTTTTCTTCGAAACTTCCCTAATACTAATTGTCGAGTTGGAAGCAGTGTGACCATATATTATGTGGCAGGTTCCTGCCATTTTGGCAGGATTGGCGTCTTATTTTGGCCTATGGCATGATCGGTTGACGTTTTAAAAACTTGGCAGGTTTTGGCAGAATTGAGGTATGAAAAATAAATATTATTATTGCATCTCTTTCCGACAATGGCAATCCTGGATACTTTACGGGGGATTTCCCTGTACTTCTTGTTATGTTCGTGTACTATCAATTATTTTTTCTGTATTCTGTGTGTATATAATCTTGGGTTTGTGGTCGATATTATGAGTCATAGTTGCTTGATGCTTAGATTCTGAGTCTCATCATAGTTTCATTGAAAACGTAGTGATTATATTCACTTTGTTGACAACATCTTGTGTGGTATCGTGGGTGATAGTTATTATTGGTGGTGGCATTATACTAATTTAATAAGGACAAAAACTCGGAACTGTTTTATAAACAAACATTTTGCATCTATGTTGCATGTTAAGGAAGGCATTGGTAAGCATGGTGATTGCATTGCTTTCAAACCTACAAAAGAAATCTTGAATCGCATGAACAAATCTATGTATAACGATGAAGAAATGGAAGAATACGATGCGAATGTTTATTTTAATAAAAAAAAATCAATATATATATATTATGTGTATTTTTACTTTTCATACTTTAAAACAACAGTAAATAAAGTTGGCAGTATTTAGGCATTTTTTACTACAGGCTTTGGCAGGATTTGGCAGCTTTTTGACCAAAGTAAGGCAGGATCTGTAATTTAAATATGGTCACACTGGTTGGAAGTGTCGACGGAAGACGTTTGGTGGAAATTTTTAAAAAAGTTGTATGGGGGGGGGGGGGTGGGGGGCGCCTTCGGGGTCCTCGGGATATATACCAGATCCCGACAGGAATTTGGGGAATATATTGGAGTCAAAATGTAGGGCTCGTTCTCTCGAATAACGTAACGTAACGTACTAGTAACTAATAAATAAACTCATGTATAGAACAAACAAAAGACGTGCGTGTCGTCACCTATTCTCTCACTCTAATGAGTCTAACTCATTAAATGATATTATTAATGTGTTCTCCTTTTTTGCATTTCTCCTTACAGTTAAAAAAAATCCTTGTATTCTGTTTAGTTTCTAAGTTTAGTAAGCATCTTACACTTCAACGTACAATTTTTAAGTAAACATCTGGGTGATTTCAATGTAACGAGTGTTTTTGTTCGAAATTCTAACTAAAGAAAAACATTCAAAATGTGTTCTCTGTGCACTTAAAATAGCAAAAAATTTTTTGACGTAGCTTATTAGCAACTATTTTACTATTTTGAAAACTACATAAAATGAGCAACTTTTTAAAGTAACAACCCAGGTTAGTGTGGTGTATTTTTTGTTCAGTATGGATAGTGAAAGTTAGGAGAAAAAGTTTTTGAAATCACGATTAGGGAAAAGTTTTCTTTTTTTCTACAAAGTTCAAATTCTTTATCAGCTTTGTTTATAACTGTGGTCAATAGCAGAACTGGTCAGGATTCCGCAATACAAATTTGTATCCCACAATACGGGAAATTGTAGTTGTGGCAGTCTAAAAACTGGCATGAGGTTTAATTTTTAAGAAATTATTAAAAGTGCCAATATCTCGAAAACTAAAGATGTTTTACTAAGGTCATATTACGATATTCTGGTGAGTCATGAGCTGGTCTATCAGCCATCGAAGGGACGACGTCGACTTCTGGGACACCTGTATATGTGGCAGTATGTTCAACGATTACTCCGCCGTCTATAGACCGATTTTCAAATTTTTTTCTGTGATGTATTATAGGATATAATCCGAAATTGGTCCTTTTGACATTAACGTGGTGACCTGATGATAGGATCCCTGAGGAATCGAGGGTACTCCTCGAAATTTATATGGACACATATGGTGATTTAAACCTTTTTGAAGTAGTCTAAGCATATGCTACCAAAAAGTAAGATTTTGTACTAAGGTATACCCTGGATCCAAAAGCACTGAACAGAATTCCACAGTCTTTAGAGATACGCGTTTGGAAATTTCGGCATTATTTAAAGAATTGCAAGCATATGCCACTATGTAACTTACAGTAATCATCATCATCATCTTATTTACAAGTATGGGAAGTTAGGGAAGCTTGGCGCGTATTCAATTATATATTATTTAATTATTTATATAATTAATTAATTATATATTTTAAAGTCGGTACCAGCAAATATGAATGTAAGTTCTATAAAATATTGTAGGATATTGTTTGGGCTGGTACCGATTTCAAAATTAAGAAGATTGAAAGTAGAGTACCTAGTTTTTCGGTATTAGCATTTTGTTTAAAATTAAAAGTGACAATAAATACGATTATATACGATAGACAAAACGCCAAAATAAAACACAAAGTAATTGAAATTTTTTTTTTTAATTATGGGTAATTTTTCGCATATATGGCAATTATCCGTAAACTCACACAAACGTAAGTCGCCGCTATTGTTGGGTTTCACTCAATGCTTCGCAACTGCAACCCTCCGTCCGCCTTTTTATACGTCCATGGTTCGGATATGTAACTTTATTTTACACGCGAATGCTCCAGGTGAGGGAGCACCTTTACATAAAAAAATTATACTTTAGAACTATTACAATTATTTTCTATTAAATAGTTTATTTCTTAGAAAAATCATAGCATCTTCGGTCAATTTAAGCAGGTACCTACTTAATAATACATACTTAATAATGTCGATGCATAGCAGGTAATAGGAATACATTTTTGCCGCGCGGTAGAAAGAGGTGGGGGGGGAGATATTGCTTCCTCTCCTACGCCACGCCCGCGCCGGCTTACTCTGATTTTCGTTCAGGTCACGTGTCCTGAATTCCTGATGCGAGTTTAACATTTTTACTCATCCCAAAAATGTGCATAACGCCGCTAAAGTAGTTTTCACTTAAATACAAAAACCACAAAAATATTTATCCGACCGGAATATGAACCCACCACATTTCGAATTTTCTAACAAAGTAATTATTATACATACCTACGCCTACCAAAATAACAATCTAACCGACATAATAATGTCGAAATTATTGATTTATATATTGCTACACGACGAAAGAAAAACCTTATAATATATCTATAGCTTAAAAATGCGCAGTTTCCCAGGGGTAAGAATAAGCTAGATTGATTTTTCTCCCCCATAACTCTTTGCGTACTAAATTTCATAGCTTAATTTTTCTTGTAGCCTATTTCGAGAAACCGATTATAATATACTTGCATTTTCCCGTGGCTTCGTCCGCGTGAAATTAAGTTTTAAACTTTCATAGGGGCTGAATTTTAGAAAACGCTGAAACATGGAACTCATTTTTTCCGTACTCAATTCATACGAAATATCATGAAAATACCTATTGTCCGAGGAGTAAAAATGTTTATACAAATTTTCATCAGCTATTTTACGCCCTTGGGGGTTGAATTTAAAAAATCAACCCTTAGCCTACGTCATATGAGAAATACGTGAACAAAATTTCAAATTTCTATATAATATAATATACAAGATTGTCTCGTTTAAAGTATAAGATTTACTTTGATTGGACTATCGCATTGTAGCATTTAGTGCGCGAGACCCACTTGCAACTTATCTGGTTTTTATAAAAACTGTATTCATACATTTTTGCTCCCCCGGCAGCCAGGCCGTTGCCGGTGCCGGCGCGGAAGTGGAAAAACAGCCAATACCTTTTAAATAAACTCTAGTTAAAGTAGTTATGCAAATCTTAACCGATTTTTAATTTCCTAACCAATGGCTGTGCTCCGCGGAAAATAGCGCTTGTTAGCGCATGCTAGCGCAAAGGAAAAAAAAACCAGTTATAATTATCGGCCAGGACACGTTTGCTAACTTCAATACCGCTAACATAATCCACCATTTTGCTTATTTAATGCCAGCGGTCGCCATTTTGCTTACGTTTTTTTGTTAGCGCTATTTTACGCGGAACACAGCCAATGACAGCAAATGTAGAGTATTTTCAAATAGCAAAAGAATGTATTTTTAGTTTTTACCAATTCTCATTGACACAAAATAATTTATCGATAATGTTACCTACTTTATGAGTACCTAAATGAGTATGACTGTGAATTATTATTGTATAATTAAATTTCATAGCGATGATTGCTATTCCCTACAAGAGCTTGGTAGACCGTTCTATTATCGCGAAAAATAGTTTGATAACATATTATATTACACATTCCTGTTTTAATTGTTTTTACTCATTTTCAAATATTGAAATAATATAATAAGCTAACATGTTAAAATGTAGTAAAATTTATTCATAGATACTAGATAACTAGGTAATAGGTATAATAGAGTAACTAAGTTTTAAAAAAAATATGATTTGTCCATCCATATATTTATAACGTCGTATTTATTCTAAGGATTTGTCATGACAACCGTTATTATTATATCGGTCAATAAATCAGGTTGAATTTTATCGGCACTTCTTCAACGGATAACTTGCGGATAACAATCTATGTAGCCCGTCCGTATGTGATAATTTTGCCAAAATATTAGTTGGCAATTGATATTTGGCAGTACGTTAAACACGAGTAACTTATAATTGAATAAATTAAATTTTTATTTACGAGACCGATAAACTAATTACGTATGTCGGGGGAGCTCTGGTGGATAAACTTTTAGTGTAGAAATCATTCGTCAGGACCAGTCACCGACATTGCTCATCATAGAATTTGTACGCTGGTCGCTGAGGTGGAAGTGGGTCGCTTATGTCTGCAGACGGTCGACGGAGCAGACACTTGAGTATGCGCTTATAACATGTGGACGTCCTGCGGCACTATGAATCGACGATTCCAAAATTAATGAAGGCTGCGCAAAACTGGCGACCATATCGCATATTGGTCTGCGTTTAGCAGTGGACGGCGATCGCCTGGTGATGATAATTGCGAATGTAATGTCATAGTCCATATACATTAGACCCCTTACTAATAAACGCTGTATAAGCTTGGTATAACTAATACAGTGTTTTGTTCACGTCACACAAGTGACATTTTTAATTCGTTAGAAGGAGACAAAACACTGTATTAGTTATACCAAGCTTATGCAGCGATTATTAGTAAATGTATATGGCTCTTACGGACGCACATACATTATTATCACTTAGTCTAGACTTTGACAGAAACTCTATGGATATTAAATGTCCTTGAGTGTGGCCGTTGGCACCTCAAATATGTAACGCAATATGTTAATATAGGTATCGCTTAATATATATTCTGCATTTATCGCATTATTGCCGTCGCGTTATAAAACTCATGATTATTCATATTTTCTAATAATCTTATTTGAGTTTTATAAGGGGCCATCAATTATTTATCATAGGCGCAGTTAACGATATTTGCTTCTGGCATTTTATGTTCATGGATCTTATAAAAAATGTTAGATATTACCTATAAGACCTTGTAGCAGACCTATTAGTAGTTAGCACCATGATTTTCACAGTTCGGCGCTTTAAGTATACAGTGGGCTTCGACTTGACCGAGCGTACCACCCGTTTTGTCGATGGTCGCCCTCTGAGGGCGTCCACTTATCTCAAAATCCTGTTAATTTTTAAACATTTTATCGAGAAGACTGTGCGAGAACTCATGTTTCTCGTGAAAGTCTGTGCGAGAGCGAGAAGTCGGGACACAGTCCACATTCACGTTTCTACTTCTACTGGATGAGAATTTGTCATGGTTTTAATAGAATTTAATTTTTTTTCGTGATTTTATTTTAGCAATTCGACGTAGTAAATACACATCCCACCAAAAACATTTTCATGTAAAGTGATGCCAAGATCTCACTGTCAAAAAGTTATCAGATCTCATGTAAAACCAACCTTCTGACTCTACATGCCTTAACTCTACAAACCTAACTTCACAAACTCTACACCTTAGTCCCTAACCCCTTACCCCTTACCTTAACCCTAAAAATGGTAAAAACACATTGCGTACGGGCTTCTCGGCTTGGTCTATTCCATTTTCAACCCTTAGATTTTCAACTCTCGTCCATAACTACGTTGTGTAAGGACTTGGGATGAAAATATAAGGATTGAACACGGAATAACCCTCGACTCTCTCGTGCTCTTTGCGGCGAAGTGACCTTGGTGTATGCTGTATAAGTTATAACAGTGTATAGTGTATATGTCAATGTAAAATTGTAAAAACCGTTAGATTGTAAAATAACTAACGAGATTGAAAAAATATGACGAAATATTCATTACTATATATATATTTATAATCTTACGAAAAATAATGTGCTAAATTATAGGCAGAATATTCACATCGGAAGTCTATAAACCATTTTACAATTTCACTTGTTATATTACAGTCTAACGGTTTTTACAATTTTACGGTGACATATTATATACTATAACATTTCTATGTAATACATAACTGTACGAGTATGATTAGCTTTACAAATTAAGATGTTGCATTGAAATATACTGCAACCGTCATAATAACTGGTATAATCTGGACGAAGGACGTACTGATTATATTGTAAAAATATCCTGATCGTCAAATATTGCATGATTGCCGCAGTTTTATTTTATGCTGATGGGTAAATCATTCTTACGTCAATGCAATGATTTCCAAGAAATATTGTCATCCAGCTAATTTATAGATTTTAATGGTTGCTGTAATATTTTTTTATTAAATGTGAAGTACTTAACAATAATTTAGGATATTATATTCGCATGTTGCATCTTAATATTGTATAATATTTTGCCTTAAAATTCTGTAAATCATTTCGTTATTTTAGGCACCTTTATGTCTAAACTCTAAAGCTACAGTAAGAGCAGTAGATGTTAGTTGTAATTGTCTTGTTTTTATCTAGAAAATTGTTAGATCAGAAATCAAATTATGCCATCTGTACAGACCGTTCAGTTTCTTTTACCTCTGACAGGACTTTAGTGCCAACTTATGTAGTTGGCACTAAAGTCCTGTCAGACTGTCTGTAATAGGCCTTTTACATCAAAAAAAGATTTTTGAAAATCGGCCAACAGACGGCGGAGTTATCCGCGAACATACAAAAAAAAATATACAGCCGAACGTATAACCGCCTCCTTTTTTGGAAGTCGGTTAAAAATTATAATACAGTTTATTTTCTGCATTTTTTTTCCTATTTTATAGGTACAAACGTTCAAATCTATTCAAACGTTAAACTAAAATATTACTTAACACTGAAAAACGGTGAACTTCGGAAAAATACCATAAAATCAACCGGCTAAAACAGAACATCGGTAATAAATAATATAATTTTATGTCAATCGCGAGCGAGCAAATTTTTTTCCTATTTAAGAGGTTAAATCTGTTCAAACTTTAAACCCTAGAAGACTGTGGAAATAGGATCATTTTATAATATACATTAGAATAATGGGCGCCCAGTTTTTTTTTTCGTTTTTACCTATTTCAGGGTTTATTTTGAAAGACTGTGTAATTCGAAAAATACAAATATCAAAAGCCTGAAACTGAACGTCGGTACTAATTTTATAGTAATAATATGTTCTGTAAGCCAAACACGAGTGAGCGAATCGAGCGAGCAAAATTGTTTTCCCATTCTATAGGTTAAAATCTATTCACTCGTTAAACTTAAACACTGAATAATGGTTAACTTCGGAAAAATATCATAAAATGAACCGGCTAAAACAAAACATCGCTACTAAATAATATAATATGTTCCATAAGTTAAACGCGAGGGAGCGAAGCGAGCAAGCAATTTTTTTTTCCTATTTAATAGGTTAAATCTGTTCAAATTTTAAACCCTACAACCCTCACAGTAGTGAAAATAGTAGCATTTTGTAATTTAAATTAAAGTAAACTTAGTGTTATTTGTGATGTTGCAAAATATATGACAAATAACTTATTATGTTAGGTTTGTCATATACCTAATACCTATTTCACACTTTTTTTGTAGTACATAATTACAAAATCTTGTGATCAGTGACGCCACTGCACGTGTCGCATGCTATACGTTCGAGGATTCGATGGCACGCGTGCCATAGGTTCGTGAACCCTGTTTTAAGCTATTGATTTTATTGTTTTTTTAAAGTACAACATTCTTTCAGGGCTTTAAAAGTATAAAAAGTATAAAAGATTTTAAACAGGTTAAAGCGTAAAAACATTCGCTCGCTTTCTCAGTTTGAACACATTTAACATAAACACATACATATGGAACAAGTTGGCATTAAAGTTCTGTTTTAGGCTGTTATTTTTTTTTTCTAAAATAACTTTAAAAAATCATCTTTCAGATAGGGTTATTGAGGCGGCCAAATTGGCCTGGGGCGCAAAATTTCTAAATACGCCTCTGTATATGGGTCATCCACATGGACCAGCCGGCCCATTTCGGGGGGGTTTGAACCCCCTAACCCCCCCCTGGCTACGCCCATGCTGCGTAGTATGAAACAACAAAAAAATATTAAACGTTACCCATAGTGAGTATTTGGACATGGAGCTCTATATTTTACCTAGTAGGCTCTATGAAAATCCGTAGAGCCACAATGCATCTAATGTAATTTTATAATCGTCATAGGCTGGGACAATATTATGATCCGGAATCCGGAAGGCAGGGAAATATTCTGAGCATTGAAAATAGAACTCTGCGTTAGTACCTACTCTGAATTTTCCCGGAACATTCCGGATCATATTATAGTCCCAGCAGCTTTACGTTTTCATTGTCAAACAACGTGTGTATTTGTGGGTATAACTAATATTCATAATAGGTACACGGTATTCTTTTGCCCTTCATTCAAAGATCTAGAACAAAGTTAATCATAGATGTAAGAGATGAATAGAATATACGTGATTGGAACTTATAATATAATACATTTTAATTATTAATGTAATAATTTTGCACGAATTGCTTTAATTATCAGTATAAAAGTACTACATATGTATACAATATTCATTGATTGCGCTATCGTTCACAAACATGACAATTTATATTACACAAAAAAATTTAACACTTCAGATTTTTGGAGTCAAAATGTAAGGCTCGTTCTCCCGATTCCAATTATGTTTCGTGGGGGGGGGGGGGGACGATTGGAGATAAAGGTCTATGTGGTGGGGATTGACATTATCAATGTGATGGGGATGGTGGGGACCCAAGGTCGAAGGTCAATGTGTCTGGGACGGTTGGGGTCATGGTCAATGTGTTGGGAAGGTTGGGGTCAAAAGTCAATGTGAACTAAAATAGTTTCATGCTCGCGTAAACCAAGACAGAAAACAAAGATCAATCAGGGTCACGTATCCTGCTCGAGTTTAACAGTTTTTATACATCCCAAGAAAAGTGCACATCGCCGCTAAAGTAGCTTTCTCTTCAGAAATCTTACACACCTAGTCGTAATGGCTACAAAATTTTACGGCCTAGGCCCTCAACTGGACTTACTGGTATTTTTATCTTCTGTAAATTGTAATGCAATGTCGTGTCTGTCGTAGTATATTAGCTGTGGTACATTAGCGCATTTAAGTGCATCGCTAAGCTCTTTTTACTCCGCTTAGAAAGGTATTGTAACGGAAAACTAGAACACGACACTACACGGTTCTACGATATAACTTTATACTATCTATGAGAACAAACATCGTCAATCGACATACATAGAGCAGGCAGACAGAAAGCTTATTCGTGCACGGTAGTTACCGATGTCTTTGTATCTCTAATCGCCGAATACTGTAACGGTTATTGAATTAAGTGACACCCAAGTCACATGCTGTCCTTGTCGTTTCGGCTAGCAGAGACAGCGACAGCCTGCGATCAGTGTTTCATTATTCTGTCGTTAAATGTTCTTTTTATCCGCGAGTAGTCGCTGACAAAAACTAGGTATTGTATGAACCGAAATGAATCTGGAGGTACGGTAGTGCGCCCGCCAAGACGAGGTAAGCGAAGCGCAAGGTGGTCTGGTAGTGCACCAGACCACCTTTTCTCGAAGAGTTTCATCGATTTTTTGAACCCTCATAATTTGGGTTTGGATTATACCAGATACACAAAAATCTCAGGATATGTTCCCAGTAGCGAACTTATTAAACATGTAGAGATTTTGATTATATAGGTCTTATAATTTAGATTTTATTGATATCTAAAAAACCCCTGATTTCGTCACTGACTCACTGATGATTAACAAAATTATAGGGTACTTCCGGATGTCCTAGATAGCTGAAATTTGGTATTAGCACATAATCAACATAAAAATTGCCAAACTTGGAACTTTTATCCTCCAACCTCTTAAACAAGGATATGAAAATTTGTAAGAGACTTACCACGCAAAATTTTACTCTAGAGGTCTGAATATTGCTGTAGTGATTCATGTTATAACTAGTAACAATAAAATAATATAACTGAAAATAAATATATTTTCATAACAACTTTCAATAATAAGTGAAATCCCACCAAAAATATTTTCATGTAAAGTGATGCTAAAGCGATACTTAATGACTCACACTGTCAAAAAGCTATTAGATCTCATGTAAAACCAAGCTTCTGACTCTACCTTACTTCTAACTCACACACGCCTTAACTCTACAAGCCTAACTTCACAAACTCAACACCTTAGTTAAGTTATGTGGCTTGGCCATGCTTCATACATCCATATGTATGTATTTATGGATGGATGTATGTATGTGTGTATGGATGGATGTTTGTTACTCTTTCACGTAAAATTACAGAATGTATTTTGATGAAATCTGGTATGGTAGTAGAAAATTTTCTGCATGAAAACAGGCTACATTTTATCCCGAAAAAGTAGTGTTCCTGTGATATACATCTAGTATCAATATAATATAAAAAAGGCAAAAGCTAGTATCTATATAATATTTTTGCCTTTTTGGAAAATTGAAATCTCGAATCGGGTTCGAATCTCGGTCAGTGGTCACACGAATATTTTTGTGATTGTTCTTATTTAAGAGTTTTTTAATTTATTTTTAATTATTTAATCGTTCTACTGGAAGTTAGAATAAGCTCTTAGCAAAGCTCGGCCTCCCAGGTATTAATTGTTTTATACCCGATATATTCTGTTTCGCATTATTTTTCACAGCGCTAAGGTAAACAAGTGTCCTAACTCCTATGTTGTATGCACTGAAGCCTGCTGAATCAACAAAATGGAAATCAACACAGTAATATTCCATTGTTTTGGAATAGAAACGCTTGAAATTTTCTAACGAATTGAAAATAAACACTTAAAGAAATTGTCTGCTAGTTTACGAAGAACTTGCCTATACATTGACTGACTATAGCGACTATAGTGTATAGTGAACTTGACTATAGTATACTAGCTTCTACCCGCGGCTCCGCTCGCGTAAGTAAAGTATTATTTTATTTTTCATTTATAATAGTAGATGTACGATGTACTCTACTTGTATAATGTATTTAAATGTCATGTTATATGGAATCCAGTTTAAATTTTAACTCTGGCTGCAACTCAAACTCTCCAATGAATCGTAGCCCACCTGATGGTAAGTGATGTTAATGCTCACAGAAATCAGGGCATACCGATTTAATAAATTAGTACCTGAGAGACCGAAAGCTCGGTCTGAGTTCTAGTGAGTATGTAGTATGTAGATACGTAAAGATAGTAACAGAAAGAAAACGGATTGACATAGGTACCTACCTATTATTGTAGATATCTGGGTTATTTTATATATTTTGCAAAACTTAATATTTCTGATTTACTTTGTACATAACCTTACTGATTTTGTAAATATTATGTTACTATTTTTCAATGATAATATTATGTCTTTCTTTTTATTAGGCCTGAGCCCAAGACACCTAAGTATTTGCCAAGGACCCAAAAATGAAACATACGCGTACCAAACTGCCATTCGGACTGATATTAATAAGAGTCGAAATAATTGCTATATTGTTACACGACAAAAGAAAAAACAATAATATATTTTAAAAATTCGTGATTTGTCAGGGATAAGACCTAGCTAGATTTTCTACCCGAAATCCCCCTGAAGTGCATACTAAATTTCATGGAAAGCTTTGAAGCTTGAAGCTGTTTCCGTGTGCGTGTGGTTTGAGGGACCTACCTGAATATCCCCAAAATAAGTGTAGCAAGTTTTAGTAGAAGTCTAAAAAAAATTGTAGAACAAATCTGGGAATTTGTAAAAAGATAGTTTAAAAGATATAGCCCTCAGAGTGTGGTCCCTCAGTTCACACACCGCTATTTTCCAGATCTCGAAAAGTATGTGGAAAATTATGGTTTTTTCGCTACAGAATTTTAGTAGAACTTTTGTAAAAGTTTTTACAAATTTATCAGATACATAGCATTAGAAATAAAAAAGCTACAACCACCGAAGTGTGGTCCCTCAGTTCACACAAAAATGACATACTCATTTCGCGATATATTACGGAATTTTTTAATTATTTTTCTACGTAGAGTTTTAGTAGAAAATTTGTAGAATTTGTAAACAAAATTTCAGCAAAATCTATCGGCGCATTCGGAAGATATATACCTACCATTATGTTGGGTCCCTCAGTTCACACACTTGTGTATAAGAAAAACTCAAATCTATACTAATATTATAAAGCTGAAGAGTTTGTTTGTTTGTTTGTTTGTTTGAACGCGCTAATCTCAGGAACTACTGGTACGAATTGAAAAATTCTTTTTGTGTTGGATAGTCCACTTATCGAGGAAGGCTTTAGTCTATATAGCATCATGCTAAACTCAATACGAGCGGAGCACCAATCAATAATGTTACAAAATCGGGGGGCTTTTTTTCCTTTTGAGAGCTTTCGCTACGTACGCTGCGGAAACGGTTAAAGTTTCGCTAAAATGATGTATGGCAGAATTGTTCCCCTTTAAAAGTTGTAAAAAAAAGTCCGCGACAGTATATGTCTATCTTTTAAGGTTGGCTCACTATAACCTTTTTATACTAACCAAATTTGTTCTAAAAGTAAGCATTATTTGTGAAGGTGTTTTCATAAAGATTATATTAATCCTTATCCAAGTAAATACGTTATTCATTACGAGCATTTAATTTAGAAGAAATTTGCCGTTAACATCATTTGATTTCAATGAGTATTTTAGAAGATATCGCAGTAATAAAATAATCATGCGCGCTATAGTACGGCGCGCGGCGCGGGCGGGCAGTCGTGAGGTGGAAGCGCTTCTCCTTCTACGTAAATGAAGTCGCGGGTAAATTTTAGCGATATCCAAAAGTAACTATTCCACGCGGACGAAGTCGCGGGGAAAAGCTAGTAACTAATAAACGAGAAAACTAACAGAAAGTCTACTATACATAAATTTTAGTAGAAGTTTTTTTCTCTTGGATTAGCACATAAAATATTTAATTTCTTGCTTCCTAGCTGAGATAATGTTAATTTTTTGATTGTATGAAAATGCAGAGTAGGTTACCACACAAGAGGCAAAATGAGGACAAGTCCTTTGCTCGCGGTTTCGCACCTTTTCACTATTTTAGGGGTTCATAGTACTACAAACAACCCATATACTTACCAATTATTAACTATGTTTTGACGACCTCTGTGGCTCAGTTGAGTGAGCGTGTTGGTGCTCAAGCCGGGGGTCGCGGGTTCAAATTCCGCCGAAGGGACAAAAAGTTTTTCTGTGCTCCTGGGTCATGGATGTGTATTAAATATGTGTATAATATAATAAAAATCTTAAATATGTGATAGTATAAAAGTATTAAATATATTTCCGTTGTCTGGTACCCGTAACACAAGTTCTTCAAGAACTTACCATGGGATCAGATTGACGTGGTGTGAAGCGTCCATAGATATTATTATTATATATTATTATTATGTACCTATTTGTGGTTTCGCTCTGCCCGCCCTTTTCTCTGTCCGTTCTTTCTAACTCCTTATATATAATTACATATTATGTATTATATGAATACAAAACTGGCCAAGTGCAAGTCAGGCTCGCGCACAAACGGTTCCGTACAAAACGGCAACAAAAATCACGTTTGTTGTATCGGAGCCCTCGTTAAATATTTATTTTATTTTATTTTTAGTATTTGTTGTTATAGCGGCAACAGAAATACATAATTTGTAAAAATTTCAATTGTCTAGCTATCGCGGTTCCTGAGATACAGCCTGGTGACAGACAGACGGACGGACAGACAGCGAAGTCTTAATAATGTTTTGGGTCCCTTTGGGTACGGAACCCTCATTGATGAAATTTCATATTTTTATTATACCTACCTATTTTCTATAAAAAAAATATATAGAAATCTTAGGTCTTTAAATTAATGTCAAGCTTTTATGAAAAGGAAAAAGTTAATTTGTGGGATGTACGGTGTACATAATGTTATTCTTAAGTGTGTGTGCTTTTTTTGTGTGAATTTTTTTTTGTAGGTACACGAACACACGATAGCATTCCACTTTTAAAATACAGTTCACGAGTGGTCTTAGTATTTTTTACCACTTCGTAGATGTCCAACAACAAAAGCATGACGCAACGAATGTATATTCAAGCGCGACAAATATAATATTATGTATATAATATAAAGCGGTCGCTCATATCGTGTCGAGGCGAAACTCGAAAGGGTCCAATTTTTAACCATTTGCATTGGGTAAACCTAAAAACATTTTCAGTATTGTATCAGAAGTATATTGCTGTAAGTAGAGACTTAGAGAGTTATTCGCCGAAGTAGTTTTTTCTCTAAGAACACTATTCCACGCGGGCGAAGCCGCGAGCAAAAGCTAATTTAACAAAAATATTAGGTGCAGTCATAATATTACATTGAGTATGTATAATCTTTGGTGCTGGGGGCGAGACGACGACGAGACGAGGACGAGGGCTCCGATACAACTTGATTTTTTTGCCGTTTTGTACGGAACTGTTTGTGCGCGAGCCTGACTCGCACTTGGCCAGTTTTTTATTCATATAATACATATGTAATTACATATAAGGAGTTAGAAATAACGGACAGAGAAAAGGGCGGGCAGAGCAAAACCACAAATAGGTACATAGTTAATAATTGGTAAGTATATGGGTTGCTTGTAGTACTATGAACCCCTAAAATAGTGAAAAGGTGCGAAACCGCGAGCAAAACGTAAATTTAATAAGGTATAACATACACAATAATATTAGGACTTGTCCTCATTTTGCCTCTTGTGTGGTAACCTACTCTGCATTTTCATACAATCAAAAAATTAACATTATCTCAGCTAGGAAGCAAGAAATTAAATATTTTATGTGCTAATCCAAGAGAAAAAAACTTCTACTAAAACTTAAGTACAGTAGACTTTCTGTTAGTTTTCTCGTTTGTTAGTTATTTAAGTTTTTCTTATACACAAATGTGTGAACTGAGGGACCCAACATAATGGTATATATCTTCCAAATGCGCTGATAGATTTTGCTGAAATTTTGTCTACAAATTCTACAAATTTTCTACTAAAACTCTACGTAGAAAAATAATTAAAAAAGTCAGTAATATATCGCGAAATGAGTATGTCATTTTTGTGTGAACTGAGGGACCACACTTCGGTGGTTGTAGCTTTTTTATTTCTAATGCTATGTATCTGATAAATTTGTAAAAACTTTTACAAAAGTTCTACTAAAATTCTGTAGTGAAAAAACCATAATTTTCCACATACTTTTCGAGATCTGGAAAATAGCGGTGTGTGAACTGAGGGATCACACTCTGAGGGCTATATCTTTTAAACTATCTTTTTACAAATTCCCAGATTTGTTCTACAATTTTTTTAGACTTCTACTAAAACTTGCTATACTTATTTTGGGGATATTCAGGTAGGTCCCTCAAACCACACGCACACCTGTTTCCGAGATTCTGATTATCTATACTTATTACTTATCTATACTAATATTATAAAGCTGAAGAGTTAGAAGAGTTATACTGGTTCGAATTGAAAAATTATTTTTGTGTTGGATAGTCTATTTACCGAGGAAGGCTTTAGGCTATATTATAAGTTATAACATCATTCGAAGCTCAATACGAGCGGAGCACCAATCAAAAATGTTTCAAAATCGGGAGTTTTTATTTCCTTTTGAGAGCTTTCGCTGCGTATGCTGCGGAAACGGTTAAAGTTTCGCCAAAATAATGTATGACAGAATTAGTATAATATATACAAGAACTGCTCGTTTTAAGTATAAGATGATGCTATTTATCAGCCATCTTTCTGACATCACGTTGGGTCAATGTCCGTCTTACTCGATGTTGCTAAGCGTTTTTGTGCAGTAATTGCCACAAAAAACGCCGAAAAAACCTACCTCGCTTAGGGTTGCCAGGCGTCCGGATAAAGCCGGACGTAGTAAGGGTAGAGATATACGCACCGGAATCCGGAAGGCCGTAGAGAATTCTGATCATTGGAAATAGAAATCTATGCTAATGCAATAGAGTTGAAAATAGAACTCATGAGTGTCGAGTTAAACGTCAATGTCATATATGACAGCTCGACACCTGACAATTCAATTTTCAACTCTATTCTATTAGCGCCGAGTTCTATTTTCAATGCTCAGAATTCTCTACGGCTATCCGGATTCCGGTGCATATAGTCCCAGCCTAATTTTTTGTTTGCGTGTCCGGCTAAAATAAATAGTGTCCGTCTTTTTATATTTCGCGAACGATGCCAATGAACAGCCATTCGATTTATTTATAAATCATTTTTTTGGCTCAATCAATAAGGCTTGATTTTACTAACTATTTTACTGTAGTATTTATTAATACTGCGACATAATACTCAAGAATTACAGGGTGACCACTGTCCGGGCTTTTACCCAAATGACTGGCCAAACTGGCTGGTCTGTCCGTCTATTAGGTATGGCGACCTGGCAACCCTGACCTCGCTCCTTTCATGGTTGTACCGTGTACGTGATTATATAATGGCTATCACGCTCCAATATAAAATACTTATAGGTAATTAGGTATATAAAATAGTTAAAATATGTCTGTCTGTTCACCAGACCGTAGTGCACCTTTGTATATCGTTATTTGTTTTGTATCCACCATGGTAAAATCCATTAGCGGTAAATGAACGTTAAGTTCTAGCATGTTGACGTCAAAATTATAAAATAATTTTAGACTCTAGAAACGCCTCAAAGTTGCTTAATTATTGTAGTCATTGCGTGTATTTTTCACGATATCGGCAACAATAGTCAGGTTGCCCTTGGAATTGACATTTACTTGATTTCCTCAAATAAAATCTCGAGTTACTTTGTAGATCTGTAGAACGACTTAGCAATGCTTACCTAATACCAGTATAATATTATTATCAGTTATCACTGACTCAACCGAGTGCTATATAATTATAAGGTTTAGTAAAATCAATAACGGATAGGTACTTTGGGCATATGATCTGTTGCTTATGGAAAGACCTAAAATAATTGTCATACTAGAAAAAAAAAAAATATGGGCGAGTTTGCGTTTTGCAGAGTGTCACCCATTTATTTATTTACCCCCTTACTAATAAACGCTGTATAAGCTTTGAATAGTTACACAGTGTTTTGTCTCCTTCTATCGAATTAAAAATGTCACTTCTTCTATTCAAAGCTGCAAAGCAAACACCAACAACTTATTGATAACTACATTACAAAATTATTTCTAGATCAGTTTAATTTATTTATCTAATCAACCTTAAATCTATCAGCACAGGCTTTATCCTAATGCGATAGACAAATTAATTATTAACATCTTAGAAACATATTATTATAACCTTTCTTACGTAGTTAAATAACCTTTCTTACATAATTATCTATTTACAAATTCAAATATTTGTATTATCACACTTTTAACTTATAACATACAAAATAATATGCTGCCTTTGTGAAGTCGTTCAATGTACAGTTAAACACGTCAACTAGTTCAGCTACCGCAATGAGCGTTAGCCGGAGGTTCCCCTGTAGAGACGTTTTTTCCCCTAAATTTAGGGGGAAAACCCCTAAGTCGGCAACACTGGTGCGCGCTGCCGGCACTGCTAATTTGCCCGAAGTATCCGTAATTGATTTTCGGAGACATTATATTATTAACGGTGCCGGTGTTAACAGATAATTTACGTATTTGGACACCGATCACTATTTCTATCAACGAAACCGCCTCAAGGATTTTTGCAGCCGAAATTGTAAACCGAAGTAATTTCCATTTCAGTATACGAAGATCTAGGAATAATAGTATTTTTTTTCTGTGGGTTGTGAATTGTGATTATAGTCACTTAAGCAAAATAGGGTTATGTTATTTTAGTGGCATAGATAGACAAAGATCTTAAATACCGATCGTGAAATCTCTTGACCGTAAAACATCCAATTACATACACGATTAAGTCTATTAGGTAGGTAGTAGGTACCTACTTTTCTAGGTATAGGTTAATTATACTTATTATCACAAAAAAAACGTATTTTAGGTAAAATAGTACCTACCAAAATAATTTTTGTTTTGCCAACCTTGAGCCCTTTTCGCCCACCAAGCAGCGACCTACTTTCTGATGCAATCAAATATTTCTGTCTTTAGTTTTTTTTACTTAGTACTAGCACAATATACATAAGATAATTTTTGTAGTTCGAGTATGATAATTATTTTTATGTCTAAACGTCTTTACATAATATTTAAGCAGTGGATCATGTACCTGAAGTATCCGTAATTGATTTTTGGAGACCTTATACTATAACTTAATAATATAACGTCCTAATAACGTCTCTAAAAGTTAATTGCGAATATTCATTTACTGCTTATGTAATGTCTAATGATGTAAAATAATTGTCATACCTACTAAAAAAAATTAGAAAAACAGTTTCAGACCTAGTCTGAAACTGTTTTTCTAATTTTCCGCTTCTTCCGCAACTTCCCGCTAAGCGCTTAAATGTTATCTAATGCGACATTTTTGAGCTTATCGAGCTCAAAAATAAAAGTGCTTTTAAAAAATTTCTTTCTTCAGACTTTTGAGCTCGGAGATATAAGCTAATTACGAGAATTGGGGTTTCGACTAACGTATCTTAAATCTTAGCGGATTATCAATCGTTTTCCTCGTGATTCAGTACATTTTTTACAAAGATCTGAAGCAACCTGATTAGATTTGCTGATGATATGGCGTATCATTGATATGTTTTATTTATCCACTCGATGTAGAAATAGGTGAAGGCACTGTGGTCTGTGATATCGTATCGAATGTTTCTTCAACTGCATTCTAAGTGTTTGTTTTGCGACAACAGTTTTCTTTCGCCTTTCGTATTTCTATTATGTTCGATTCGCACTGCCACTGCCAGCATTGGGTATGTTATCTCCTTTATTTTATTTTTATTAATTTTACTTCGAACGGTTCTCAATTGTAATAACATTGTATAATATGATTAAACTATTTTGATGTGTAACATCTTCACTCTTGCTTTTTTGCAATTTGTGGGAGTTATTTCGTGAAATGGGACGAAAGCTCACGGAAGTGTGTAACAGGAAGTCGCGGAAGCGCACGCGCGAAGATGTGATTTGAAGAACGAGCGCGCGGTGTTATAGTTCGCCGTTATATTCGAATAAAATATTTCAGTCTTTAGCTTTTTTAAATTTTGACGTTGATTTCTGTGACTGCCTAATGAAAAAAAAAAACCCGTATTTGTTTATCATTGTACTAAGCATTGTGTTTTTTTTTAAATATTTTCATAAAATGTTACACATATGCGAGTAATGTAAGGGCCCGTGTAATGTTTTAGGGGCCCCATACATGGTCCGGTCTACCTTCAGTTCGGCCTGAACGGATGCAAAATCGTATCGTGTGTGTGCAATTTCGAGATCGCATCAGGCGGCCGTACGGACTGAAGCGATTCGTTCCAGTGTTGCCAGCTCTTTTTTTGTGAAACTACTAAACTCGTATCGATTTCTACTAAAACTACTAAAAAACTACTAAAGAGGCTACTTAACTTAGGAATTCCTGAAGCCCCCCAAAAACCACTGCATTTTAGGTTTTATTATATTAAATTTTTTTCATTAATTGAATTTGATTATAAATTTTACCATTAAATTAAAATATACTAGGAAATATTACGTATTTAGTAGCTATTTTGCATATCATTACTGTCTGGCTCTTTCCTACTTAAACACTACTAATAACTAAATTTCTACCAAGGAGGGAATAAAATACTCAATTTAGTAAAATTTTGTAAAATAACTAAGTTGGCAACATTAATTCTGGCCTGACCGATCGGCCTGAACGCGCGGCCTGTCCTGACCGTATGTGGACAAATCGCTTCAGTTCTTGCCCGACCCGCTGCCGTGCGGGCGTGTATCTTGTACAAGCGTTGTATGAGTTTTCGCGGTGTTTAAATACAAAATTGATAAACACGACCGTAGCGCGCGGCAAACCAGAATGGACTGATGCGACTTTTCCGTGTGTGGGCACGAATCAGATCAGGCCGAACTGACGTAAATTGGATTGGATGCGATTTTTTCCGTGTGTGGGCTCGAATCCGTTCAGGCCGAACTGACGTCAGTTCTATCTGAAACGATCGGCCTCTCGTGTGTGGGGGCCTTTAAATAAAAAAATGAAGTAGTAGCGTAGAAACCGGAGCGTCGACACGCGCCCTAGGCTCGCTCGTATTTTTTTTTTTAAATCTCAAATGACTAGCTCTAGAGTAAGTACGGTAAATATGAACTACGTTGCGTCGTAGTGAGAATTACTATGCTCTCAGCTCTCATCATTATGCGTTTTTCGTCCCTTCTTACTTGTTTATTCTTGTGCAGCAAGGAAAAAAATAACTTGAATATTAATAACGTAAGACCTTCCATTTTGGCCGCTGCCGTCAATACTGATAGTTTTAAACAACTCGTTGATAACATGTACAGATTTGGTCTGGAGCCATTATGACAGCACGACACTGGTGTGTTTTGATTTTCAGCTCTATTGTATTAGATTAGAACAGAGTACTATTAATACTGTGTATTTCGATTTTTGTGCAGTGTTCCAAGTCGTGACAAACATCTAAGCCACCTCCCTCCATCCGATGACCAATCTTAGTACTTGAACTTCTTCAAAGGACCTCTTGAAGAAGTGTTTTACGGACAGTTGTATAACTGTAATTTATTACATAACTGTATGTTACTTTTACTTTAGCGGCGTTGTACACACCGGTAAAAAATGTTGAACTCGCGTCAGGACACGTGACCTGATCGAAAATTCCTAAGATGTAACTTGCAACTGTTTGCTGTCCGCAATCATAGCATGAAACTATTTTAGTTCGTATTTTTAACCTAGATGGCGGTTTTTTACCGTAAAAAAAAACAACGGGTTGCACTCCGGCACTACTCCGGAAGTGCCGGCAAAAGTGAAAACTTGAACATTAAACTGGAAAAACCGCCATAGTCTAGGTTTTTTAAATAAGGTACAATTTTCTTATCTTTGATTTTTTTAATGTAGATTCAAAAATGTTAACAGCTTCATATTTTTGTAAAGAAAACAACGTTTTGTTTGGGTTAAGAGCATTGATCGGCGCGCGACTCAGATTTCACGAAAAACGCTACTTTTCAAATGCGTCTATATCTAACAAAAACTGGTTATTTTGATTTTTACATCTACATGTAATATTTTCAAATTAGAATTTCTAGTGTTTTTCTACAAAAACACTAGAAAATATTGAATTCTAATTTTTCACTTATCATTTATTTTAAAATAATTTCAAACTTTTGAATAAAACTGACAAAACTAACCAGAAGTTTTTACAACTTTAGGTTCAGGAGCAATTTCAAAACATATAATAGCTAAAACCACTTACATTTTTTAAAAACAAAAAATCTTTACAAATTGTTGGATCCTCTTCTAGATTATCTATTTGTCAGATTATTTTTATATACGTTTCTATCTCATAAAAATAAAATTTAAAGAATGCGAAATTATCAGGAATTATAGTTATTTAAAATGATGATATTTATGTATTTTACTTGCTCCTTTTGTTTCTTACTTACATAATCTATGAGAAGAACCTTTTATCTTTAATATGCTATTTAAATTTTTAACTAAATTAGTTTGACGAATTTTATATGAATTTTTAAAACTACTATATAAATCGAGGCGCACGAGCGTTTACAAATTTTGTAAACGCTCGTGCGCCTCGATTTATTTAGTAGTTTTAAAAATTCATATAAAATTCGTCAAACTAATTTACAAATTTTGTAAACGCTCGTGCGCCTCGATTTATTTAGTAGTTTTAAAAATTCATATAAAATTCGTCAAACTAATTTAGTTAAAAATTTAAATAGCATATTAAAGATAAAAGGTTCTTCTCATAGATTATGTAAGTAAGAAACAAAAGGAGCAAGTAAAATACATAAATATCATCATTTTAAATAACTATAATTCCTGATAATTTCGCATTCTTTAAATTTTATTTTTATGAGATAGAAACGTATATAAAAATAATCTGACAAATAGATAATCTAGAAGAGGATCCAACAAGTTTGTAAAGATTTTTTGTTTTTAAAAAATGTAAGCGGTTTTAGCTATTATATGTTTTGAAATTGCCCCTGAACCTAAAGTTGTAAAAACTTCTGGTTAGTTTTGTCAGTTTTATTCAAAAGTTTGAAATTATTTTAAAATAAATGATAAGTGAAAAATTAGAATACAATTTTTTCTAGTGTTTTTTTAAATGTAAAAATCAGAATAACCAGTTTTTGTTAGATATAGACGCATTTGAAAAGTAGCGTTTTTCGTGAAATCTGAGTCTCGCGCCGATCAATGCTCTTAAACGATTATGAAATCGGCATCATAACAATTATTATGCATCAGAAAGTAGGTCGCTGCTTGGTGGGCGAAAAGGGCTCAAGGTTGGCAAAACAAATAATTATTTAGGTACTATTTTACCTAAAATACGATTTTTTTGTGATTATAAGTAATTACCTATATAAGGTTCGGTAAAATAAATTACGGATATTTTGGGTAGGTATAGGATCTACTGCGTATGTAAAGACGTTTTAAAAGCAGAATAATAATTATCATACTCGAAAAAAAATTTAATCTTTATATAATTTCGTTTGCGTTTTTCGGAGTAAACCATACATTAGATAATTTTTTACTTTGAGTATTACAATTATTTTTTTGCCTAAACGTCTTCAACGGTCAAGAGATTTTACGATTTTATACGTGGTAGAGCCATGCTTCGGCACGAATGGGTCGGCTCGACCGGAGAAATACCACGGGCTCACAGAAAACCGGCGTGAAACAGCGTTTGCGCTGTGTTTCGCCGAGTGAGTGAGTTTACCGGAGGCCCAATCCCCTTCCCTATTCCTTCTATACCCTCCCCTATTACCCTATTCCCTCTTAAAAGGCCGGCAACGCACTTGCAGCTCTTCTGATGGAAAGCAACTTCCGTCGCCCATGGACACCATGGGCGACGGAAGTTGCTTTCCATCAGGTGACCCGTTTGCTCGTTTGCCCCCATATTTCATAAAAAAAAAAAAAAAAAAAATAATATTTTGTCTATGCTACAAATATAACATTAACCCTATTTTGCTTAACTGACTATTATCACAACACACAGCAAAAATTGCTCTACCTAGATCTTCGTATACTGAAATGGAAATTATTTCGGTTTACAATTTCGGCTGCGAAAATCCTTGAGGCGGTTTCGTTGATAAAAATTGTGATCGGGGTCCAAATACGTAAATTAACTGATAGCACCGGCACCGTGTATTACCATGCTCAAGCTAAAGCTTGACAGAGTCAAGGTGACCGAGTCCAGGCCAAAAATAGGAGTATTATGTGGCATGCACTGAATATGTGTATGTTTTTTTCTGTTTTAATTTTCAATTAATATTTAATGGGCTGGCATTTGGCAAGAAATACCACGGCCTCACAGAAAATTGGCATTAAATAATGCTTGCATAATGGATGCTGGAGTCCACACACCTGAGAAGACGATGGGAGAAAGGACTATAAACACAATCGTACCCAATCCGTCGACCCATTTTCCGGTCATATTCTATAAACGTTATTACAAAAATAAACGTTATTCTCCCAAAAGAAACGTAAATAAAATATATACAAGTTTAGCGTAAATTAACAAACGTATGACGTATCATCATGCCGGTATTGCTTTGTAATCAAGTAGCAACTGATATCGCGGCTAGCTGGTCACGCGACTATGCAATGAATCGGTAGGTCAGACAGACACAGAGTAAAAATATATATACAGTACTTACTTACAGGGGGAACAGCTGCCATAGAACGATCCAAATTTTGTCAGGGTTGTCACAGAACTATCTATGTATTTCAGATTCTCAGAGTTATATAATATAATAATTACTCTGAGAATATATGAGGTCAAACCAACACCTACTGTTATTAATTTACTATACACAAACGCATGGTAGTGTGACTTGTAAGGTAGTGAGTGAAATTTTATTTTATGTGTTTCTCAGCATTATTTTAGAAAATTTTAACTCTCGCACACCTTCCTCCATATAAACTTTAAATGTGCCAAATTGTATAGTCTTCCGTTAGCACAATTCTATTAAATCTGTACTTAATGTTTTTGCTTCACATATTGTATACTACATTAGTGGCAGAAATAATATTTTTTTTCTTTTAAATTAAAATAAAATAATTTTTGCAGGTGCGTAGGTGACAAAGGGCAATATGACGGTCGAGAGGAGTAAAGGGACGACAAAGAAGACACCCGCTACGAAGAAGGTCGCCCCCGACGGCGGCTGGGCCTGGATGGTCTGTCTCGGTGTTAGCTTGGTCAATGTGAGTACTGACGTCATCTATATATGTTCACTTATCGCCTTCATAAGATTTATAACTAGATTTTGCCAGCGACCTCGTCCGCGTGGAGTTCGGTACAACATTTAACCCCTTTTTTACAACCTTAGGGAGCGAATTTTCAAAAATTCTTTCTTAGCGGATGCCTACGTTGACGACCTCTGTGGCTCAGTTGGTTGAGCGTGTTGGTGCTCAAGCCGGGGGTCGCGGGTTCAAATCCCGCCGAAGGAACAAAATTTTTCTGTGTTCCTGGGTCATGGATGTGTATTAAATATGTGTATAATATAATAAAAATCTTAAATATATGTATAGTATAAAAGTATTAAATATATTTCCGTTGTCTGGTACCCATTACATAAGTTCTTCGAGAACTTACCACGAGATCAGATTGACGTGGTGTGAAGCGTCCGTAGATATTATTATTATTATTACGTCATTACAACTATCTGTTGGTTCTTGGTGGAAATTCATGTTCATAATAATATCACACAACTTTTTATACACACTTTCCACTTTAATCAGATTTTTACAATAATTATTATATAAACACGACCGGTTTCGATTAATTTCCACGCCTGATGATGAGTTAATCGAAACCGGTCGTGTTTATATATTAATTATTGTAAAAATCTGATTAAAGTGGAAAGTGTGTATAAAAAGTTGTGTATTACAATTATCCGTATGCCAAATTTCAGCAAAATCCGTTTGTAGTTTCGGCTGTGCGTTGATAGATGAGTCAGTCAGGTTTGCCTTTTATATATTTAAGATTGTCACAGTGCGAGTTGCGAACAACGACAGACTGACATGACAGTCAATTATATCTTTAAAGTTCCCATAAGGAAAGATAGACTTTTAAATCAGTTTTACGATTACGATGAGGAACGCGTTATTTTGTTGGCGGATTCAAGTAATTTGATGAAACATGCTGCTCCCAATTGTTTAAAATAGCAATGTGGCAATGACAAAATCACGACGAATTGAATCTCTAATGTTTGTGACTAGGGACACCAGACGTCACGTATTTTAGGAATTATTTAAAACGTCCCGCCGCCGACACAAGATCTGTCCCGTAAATAGAGCGATCTAGAGTTAAAAAGTACTCAGTACTCATGCACACAATGCTCGCAATATCCCATACACATAAATATGAGCTCGGGCGCCCTATACCTAATTCAAAATATAATATTAAAAAAACACGCTCGATCCTCAGAAAAATATTAAAAAAGCGATGTTCAAGAAATGTATGAGGCCTGGGCCAGCCCTACGTACAGTATATGTAAATATAGCTACATAATATAGTAACCGTTTCCTATTCTTTATTTTGTTTAATTTCACTTCGTTTCCATGTACATTTAAATTAACTTCGTCAAGGAGAGCAACACAAAGTAAAATAAAACATGTTTTATTTATCCGCCATGGCGGATCAGATCAAAATTAACTAAATAATGTCATTTTGTCAATGACATGACCTTTGACAAAGAAAGACGTATGGCATTCAAGACGTCGTCTCTTCGTAAAACTGTCTACTATGTCAAAAATCAAGTCAAAACAAACTGTCATGGCCGCCCTAAAAACAGTGTTCTCGCAATAAAAAACTCTTCAAATAATCATTTTTGTACGCATATACCCTTCTTCAAATAAATTTTTTCGTATTTTTATGATATTCCCATATTTTTTTCCTATTTACCTATGTAGTGTACATAGAACTGGCCCAAAATCTAACATGTCTTTTGTCACCTATTATTTTTTTGTCCCCGAAAAAAAATCTGAAATCTCGTATTGTTTGGCTGATATACCTTTGTCCCTTAAGCTCAAAAAAAAATCACAGATTTCGTGCCTCACACGACTATCGAGCACATCGGAAATGAATTTACGGAATCCGAAAAAATATTGTTATTGAGCGACGAGACACTCAGAATGTTAGGAAAAGGTGACAAAATTATACGACAACGTTAAATCATATTATTTTTAGAGTCCGACCGAAACTGGTTTTCCGGCCGAAACCGAAACCGAACATTCGGCCGTGGCTTGAGTTTCGGCCGAAACCGAAACCGAAACCGAAACTCACGTGGTCAAGTAGAAAATTTCTTAAAATACTGAAATTTGGTGCATTTTATCCATTACTCTGCATTAATTAGGACATGAAATAGAAACACGGTATATTAATTTTGTTGTAATCTGGGAGCACGGTAGTGCCCCGTCAAGACGAGCTAAGCGAAGCGCAAGGGCACTACCAGACTACTTTTTCTCGAAGCGTTTCGTCGATATTTTGAACCCTCATAACTTGGGATTAGATTATACCAGATACACAAAATTTTCAGGATATGTTCCCAGTAGCGGACTAATGAAACATGTAAAGTTTTGATTATAAAGGTCTAATAATTTAGGTTTTAGTGATATCCCTGATTTCGTCACTGACTCACTGATGATCAACAAAATTATAGGGTACTTTCGGATGTCATAGAAAGCTGAAATTTGGTATGTAAGCTAGTTTTAGCATATAACCAATATAAAGATTGTCAATCTTGGAACTTTTATCCTCCAACCCCTTAAACTAGGGGATGAAAATTTGTAAGAGACTTACCTAAATGTTTACTCTAGAGGTCTGAAAATTGTCCTTCAAAAAGAAGTGAAATCTTACCAAAAACATTTCATGTAAAGTGATGCCAAGACGATACAATATAACTCGCACTGTCAAAAAGATATTAGATCTCATGTGAAACCAAGCTTCTGACTCTACCTAACTTCTAACTCTACACGCCTTAACTCTACAAGCCTAACTCTACAAACTCTATACTTTAGTCAAATTATGTGGCTTGGCCATTTCGTTCGTACAAGAATAGTATAACAGAAAAACAGTCCGTAAATTTTTCACCTTACGCCTAAGCGAATGTATCGAAATGGCCAGGCCACATATTTTGACAAAGGTGTAGAGTTTGTGGATTTAGGCTTGTAGAATTATGGCGTGTAGAGTTAGAAGTTTGGTAGAGTCAGAAGCTTGGTTTAACATGAGATCTAATATCTTTTTGACAGTGCGAGTTATATTGTATCGTATTGGCATCACTATACATGAAAATATTTTTGGTGAGATCATTTATTTAATGTAATATTAAATGAACTTGAAAACATAATTAAAATATAATTAATATTTAATTATATTTTAATTATGTTTTCAAATTCAGTTGCGTTGTCAAAGCGTTGCCGCAAGAAACGAAGTTAGGCGAGTGTGCACGAAAACTTCCGAAATCAGTTTCGGTTTCGGCAAAAGTTTCGGCCACTTTTGGCCGAAACCGAAACTGCCGCCGAAACTTGATTTTTGGCCGAAACTCGGCCGAAACCGAAACCGAAACCGAACTTTCGGTCGGACACTAATTATTTTATACTTAGACTAGCTTTTGGCCGCGACTTCGTACGCGTAGATATTGAGGTGACTAATTTACTATTATTTTTAGAAAGATACCTTAATAAGGTATGCTAAAAATAAATTAAATTAAATGGTAAATGGATTAGGATCGTTTTATTATTATTATTATGTTATTGAAGGACCTCTTTATATACAACACTAGCTTTTCCCCGCGACTTCGTCCGCGTGGAATAGTTACTTTGGGATATCGCTAAAATTTTCCCGCGACTTCATTTACGTAGAAGAAGCGCTTCCACCTCACGACTGCTCGCCCGCGCCGCGCGCCGTACTATAGCGCGCATGATTATTTTATTACTGCGATATCTTCTAAAATACTCATTGAAATCAAATGATGTAAACGGCAAATTTCTTCTAGATTAAATGCTTGTAATGAATAACGTATTTACTTGGATAAGGATTAATATAATCTTTATGAAAACACCTTCACAAATAATGCTTACTTTTAGAACAAATTTGGTAAGTATAAAAAGGTTATAGTGAGCCAACCTTAAAAGATAGACATATACTGTCGCGGACTTTTTTTTAGAACTTTTAAAGGGGAACAATTCTGCCATACATCATTTTAGCGAAACTTTAACCGTTTCCGCAGCGTACGTAGCGAAAGCTCTCAAAAGGAAAAAAAGACCCCCGATTTTGTAACATTCTTGATTGGTGCTCCGCTCGTATTGAGTTTAGCATGATGCTATATAGCCTAAAGCCTTCCTCGATAAGTGGACTATCCAACACAAAAAGAATTTTTCAATTCGTACCAGTAGTTCCTGAGATTAGCGCGTTCAAACAAACAAACAAACAAACAAACAAACTCTTCAGCTTTATAATATTAGTATAGATTAACAGACTATATTTTAAGTACTGCTCAAATTAACTCCACCACAACTTCCATATATTTTCCTAATAAAAATATTATTCTGTCCCTCCATAACTGGTCAAATGTGTCCAATATCAATATTAACTTTTAACAAAATAAATGTTTTATTTATGTAGCCCTGGGTTTTTATTGCCTCGCAGTAGGTATGAAAAGTAGAGTATGCAAGTCGCTTCGCTCGGGAGTTATTCAATAGAGTCCTGAGTGAAGCGAGGGGTTCAAGCTGCCCAAGACGAAGACAGGCTTTATCCCAGAGGTGCATACTCTACTATTATGCCACTTTTCTGAGAGGTATTTCCCCAAATAAGCATTTCATAACTGTGGACCTAATATACAATCACCAGTGATGATAATTATTAGATACTATTATATTTAATTTAATTATCTATTGTAGTAGTCGGTGGAAAAAAGTAGGTAGCAATATGCATTAATTAATATAATATTATAGTGATGATGATGATCACGAATATAATTTTGCCAAAAAATTTCAAAGGTTTTATTGGTAAATATTGGTGCACAAAACGGATAAGTAATGAGTACCTATATCATCCTAATTAATTTTGGTGTTTCGTATGATAATGGTGGTGATGATGATGATTACTGTAATTGACAAAGTGGTATAATATATATTATGCTTGCAGTTCTTTAAATAACGATAAGGAGTCAGGCTCAGGAGTTATGTTCATTACTCTTGGATCCAGGGTATAGGTACCTTGGTGCAAAATCTTACTTTTGGTAGCATATGCTTGGACTACGTCAGAAAAAATTGAAATCGCCGTATGTGTCCATATAAATTTCGAGGAGTTCCCTCGATTCCTCATGGATCCTATCATCATGTCACCACTTTGAGGTTAAAAGGACCGATTTGGGATTGTACACTCTACATCAAAAATATAAATTTATAATCGGTCCACAGACGGTGCTCAATCTTTGAAAACACAAGTATAATTGACTCCCTTTTTGAAAGTCGGTTAAAAAATCTCGTGTCATAGTGTTCGGGGACACTGCACTCGTCCGAAACGGCTTGACCGATTCTTATGATTTTTTTTGCACATTCGGTAGGTCTAAAAATCAGTAATAATCTATTTTTTATATATTATGGCAAAACAATGTTTGCCGGGTCAGCTAGTAGAAGATCATAAAATTAATAGATTAAATAAGTATCCTCGACATAACACTTATGAACAAGCAAATTGCAAAATTTCCACACTCGTATCGAAGTTTGAATAATTGTAGCCGTGACGCATAAGTATGTAGTACCTGGGATCCCGAGCTTTGCCCGGTGATTTTGTAGAACAATAATTTGTAGAACAATAAAAAAAGAAAAAGAAACAATGAGAATCACAAAAATATTTATCTTACCGGGATTCGAACCCAAACTGAATTTCCGAACCCATTCTGAATTTCCAAACAATGCAAAAACTATACGTAGGCATGCACACCAAGCTGCCAATCAGACTGACGTAAGAAAGTCGAAATTATTGATAGGTACAGGACTTATTATATTGTGGCACGTCAAAATAAAAAAACATATATTGCTTAAAATACGCAGTTTCTAAGGGATAAGACCTAGTTAGATCGATTTTTCACACCCAAAACTCTCTACATACTAAATTTCATGTAAATACTTGTAGCCGTTGTTGAGATTCTGAATATAAACATACAAGATCAGTTTCTAAGGGATAAGACCTAGTTAGATCGATTTTTCACACCCAACTCACTACATACTAAATTTCATGTAAATACTTGTAGCCGTTGTTGAGATTCTGAATATAAACATACAAGATATTCTCGTTTAAAGCATAAAATATTATTTTTTTTGTTTCAAAAGGTTAGGCTACAGGGCAAACCCTTAACCCGATCGTATTTGTTTTAGGCTCAAATTGTAGCCAACTTAACTGTCCAGAGGAGTTTTTCTCAAATTTTTGATATCATTCTTCGTTACCAAAATATCGAGGGCCAAAATCAAAAATTCGGAAAAAAAATATTATTTTTTTCACTATTTTGGCCTTAACTTTTTTAGTTTTTGACTTTCTCGAAAAATTCTTTTCGCACCTTATAGATCTCGTGAATACGCATATTTTATGAATATTTTTTATTATCATATCTTTACAATTCTCCGAGATATAAGGGAATCGCACTTTTTCGTGAATTCAGCCCCTATACTGAAGCGATCGAAAAGACATTTCCAATGTCAAAAATTGACAACCCTAGTAATTGTGAGTTTGTGACTGTAATGCCGATGGTTTCGGAACATTTTCGGATATTAAAGAGGAAGTGGATCTCTGGTGCGGATGCACTCCAGTCTCCACAGAGAATAAACAAGAATATTAGGATCGAGTTATTCTATCCTAACGACACAAATAGCTCTTTTGCGTTTTCATGTGAGACAGTAAGGTTCATTCTGTATTTCCAATAATTTATTTTCCGCTGAAACGTTAGCTTTGATGAAACGTATGTAAATTCTGAGCCCACAGGGCACATATTTATAAAACTATTTGCAATCACGTGTTGTATTTGTATCTGGATTCTGGACTACTTTTATCAAACAGCTGTCCATTACGCGATTTAAATAGTGCGATGAATTGCTTTTTAGACGGAGTTTACTGACCTTTATTTTAAACCATCAACGTCACAACATATTTATAAAACAGATTGGTAATTTTTATATTGGTCTTTATGGTTATTACCTACATAATATTATCAGTAGGTAATAGGTATATAAGTATTTATATGCATGATCTTGTATAGAGTACTTGTACTCTATAGAATGTAGCGTTAACTTTGTTGTCTTCCTCTGTCTTCAGAGTTGGAACCTGATCGTTGTTGGGCAAACGCGTAACGTTACGCGTAACGCGCACTGCTGGGTGAATTTTTACGCCGTTTTAAGGGAAACAGAGGCATGTTTTTTTATCGAAAATCGAATAATATATATAATCGAAAAGCATTTGTGTCAAAGCAAGTAGGTATTTGAGAGTTGAAAAATTAAAAAAGATCATGAATTTTGGTCACCCTACTGCGAGGGCGACGGGGTCGCTTCAGGCGCAGTACAGTGCGATAATTTTTCTAATGGTTTTCGACAGTAAGTTGTTCTTTTTTCATATTATATCGTCTGTAAATATCTATATAAAAGCGAAGATTGTCAAAACTATTAGCAAATTGGTTTTTACTGTAAACTAGCTGTTGCCCGCGGCTCCACCCGCGTAAATATAGTATCCCTCGGGAACACAGTATTTTTTCGGGACAAAAGTAGCGTATATTTTAATCCAGAGCCTAAACTACTAAGATACCAAATTTTATCAAAATCCGTTCAGTAGCTTTTGCGTGAAAGAGTAACAAACATCCATCCATACATCCTCACAAACTTTCACATTTATAATATTAGTAGGATAACGCCGTGTGCCGTTGTACGCTCCAATCACGCGCAACGTCACAGGAGTCAGCAGGGAGACAATTATTGCAGTAAAACTTTGACAGAAAAAAGAGAGAGAGGTGCGAGCACACAATATTCTTTTTCTCTTTCTCTCATAGCCAGTTTCATTTCGTAAATCGTATGTCTAAGTCACAAATGCAGGCCTATTGTCTGTACTCTGTATGACACTGTTTGAGAAGAGAAGATTTTCTTCCTATATTCCTATCGAAGCCGGTACATGAAAAAATAAGTTTTACTTCAGTCGTGTGGTATAAAGCACACTGATTTGTTTATATTTTTTTCTCAAATACTTTTTTCAATGTATAATTAGTAAATAATGATTTGAAATTAGTAGTGCGAAGTTGTAAAACAAATTTTCACCAAGTTAGAAAAAACAAAAAAATAATTTCATGTAATTATTATTTGTAAAACTAATTATCACCAAGTAAGAAAAAATAATTACCTATAATAATTTTATGTAATTATTATAGGTTAATTATCTTGTTTCTATAGAAATGGAATTAAAAATCACTCGTTATAAGCACATATCATCGTCCATAGTTGCACAGGGCATACCAATAGATTTTCTTGCTTACACAGACCCTCGTTATTATTTTATTAGCGAATGAATCATCTTTGTGTCGTTCGTGCGGATATCATTAACAATAAGTGCTATCGTCATGACATAGTAATACATATATAAATAAATATTATGTACGACAGTAGTGGGACAAATTATGTCCACTGCCAGCCAGTTTCCGAACAATTTGATGAATGCTAGTTACGTAAGTCGTTACTATCAATATAATCTCTCATCATTCATCAATCTAAATTCTAACATATTATTAAAGTTTAACAGTTGTAATATTGGATACCATCCTTACTAATATAAAATAATATACTAATATAAGATAATAAATAAATAAAAAATATGTGAATGTGAGTTTGTTTGGTTTTTACATCTATTTGAAACAAATATAGAGTAGACTCGTGGAAGGACATATACTAGTTTTTATCGCGGGAAAATGTACAGTTCCCGTGGTATACTGTATTTTCGCTGCAAACTACTTAACCGATCATCGTGAAATTTGGCACAGATATAGAGTAGCGTGGTCTACTTTATATCTGTGCCATAGGGTAGGTAGGTAACCTTTCCCGTCGGCTACTTTGTCCACGATAAAATATTCTTTTATATTTTCCCGTGGACCAAGTAGCCTATGTCCTTTCCCGTGGCTTACTCTATATCTGTGCTATATTATGTAATATGTAAGTAATAGTCTTTTATTACGGGAGAATATATTATGGTTCCCGTGGGATACTGTATATATGCAGGCGAAGCGGCGGGCAAAAGCTAGTATTATATAAGTAATAAGCCGGCAACCATATACCTATATAATGTATAAATAATATTATATTATACAATGCATGTCGCGGCAAAAAGTTCACACTGCTTCACTTTTGGGGCCAAAAAACTCATAAGAGCAGTCGATCAAGGTTTTGACATTTTCTTAGCGCAGTTTAACCAGTCCGCTTAAAATTGACAAAATCTTTTGAAGGCTTAATAATTATTATTATCGCGGTTCCCGCGTGATTTTTGTGCGCACGAAGTCGCTGGCAACAACTAGTCCTATCATGATCCAATCATAAATCTAGAAGGCAGTGTACTTAGTAGTTGTGCTATTGCTATTAAATTCCTTAGAAAAATGAACGTAGAGCTCTCAAATTGAGGCAATAATGCTCATATTGACCACTAGCTTTTGCCAGCGACGTCGTCCGCGTGGAGTTCGGTTTTCATACAAAGTTTTAACCCCTTTTTCACCCTCTTAGGGGGAGAATTTAAAAAAATCCTTTCTTAGCGAATGCCTACGTAATTCCAATTATGTATGCTTAATTTCAGCAAAATCCGTTTAATAGTTTCGGCTGTGCGTTGATAGATGAGTCAGTCAGGTTTGCCTTTTATATATTTAGATAATATTTCTTGTGTGCGAGCCATATTGCCGTTTTTTCGTATGTGTTGACTAGTATTGACAAATTTATTCTGTCAATAATATTGCACGTGTGCGGCTAGCCATTGGCCTATTTTATGTAGCGCTGAATACATAATATTATCATATACTAGTATTTGATATGTTAACAAAGAAATGCGATTTTGCTGTCTCGTGATACGATTACTCAGAGGTCGTTGAACTTTTACAATCTGCTGTTAGTTACGACCGGCTAGTTACTATTGTAAATGTATTATCATTTTAAATATTGTGTACTTAGATGCGTTATTATATATTTGTCTTTGTTATAATAATAGCTCCCCACACCGATTTCGGTGACGGTGGCGGATTTTGTAGGAGTTGTTTTGTAGTGCCCAAGTGTGTGCGCAGTACACAAGAGTCCGATTCGCACTTGGCTGCCTTTGAAAACGTTCAAATAATATCGTGGACCTTCTGCCAACCTTCAGTAGGTAACTAGGTACCAATAAAATGCAGTAACGTGTATCTTTTGATGTAGTAAATAAAGTTCAATTCTGAATTGCTAGATATCTTAAAAATGCGCGCCGCGTCGCGTTTTAATGTGAACTGTCAACTGACCCGCAGCCTATTTACTTTAGGTAAAGACTCCTTGTAGTAAGGGCATTGGCTCACAGAACACTATTACTCCTACCGGAGCATTGGCTTGACTATTGAAAGCGACAATGATATATTTAAGGCTGTGTTTTTAAGTTCGTATAAATGACTGTATCGTCACGTCAATGACATCAGTGCATAAGCACAAATTTTATACCAATAACAAGCCATCTCTGCCTGATCACAAAATTTTATCTCAATTGCGTTTGAATCCAACATGTAATACATATTGAAATTGGACTCATCATTTTAAACATTAATATTCCAGTGCAATGCAAACTGCAAAGCTTCAACTGTTGATATAATAACATATTATATTCTTTGTATCATTGTGCCATTCTAAATTGTAGGTCATTGCCAACGCTGTTTAAACGAAAAGAGATGCGCTCTTTTTGTATTAAATTATGGATAAAACAGAAAAATATACACACACACACACACACACGCACACACGCACCCACGCACGCACGCTCGCACTCACGCACGCACGCACTCCTCTCTGTTTTCGTCAGGGGTTTAAAATAGAGTTCTTCCTTAGGCAAAATAAACATTCCACTCTGTGTTGGCTAATATATGTCACCGTAAAATTGTAAAAACCGTTAAATTGTAAAATAACTAACGAGATTGTAAAAATATGTCGAAAGATTAAAAACTATATATTTATAATCTAACGAAAAATAATGTGTTAAATTATAGGCAGCATATTCGCGTCGGAAGTCTATCAACATTTTACAATTTCACTAGTTTTATTACAATCTAACGGTTTTTACAATTTTACGGTGACATATGCAAATTATAAATTATTTCCGGGCACTGCGTAGGTTTAATACGCAATAACAATTCTCAATAACACTCAGTCTCCATTCTATAATGACTATAATTTTGTTATGAAAAACCACCTTCTGTGTTTGGACACATTATGTGATCAAAAATGATGAATCTAAAAATAAATAGCTTTTGTCGGCGGCTCCGCCCGCGTAAATACTATATCCCACGGAAACACTGTACATTTTCGGGATAAAAGTAACCTATGTGTTAATCAAGTGCTTAAACTATTATCATAATAATTTTTTTCAAAAGCCGTTCAGTAGTTTTTGCGTGAAAGAGTAACAAACATTCATCCATTCATCTTTCCACCCATCCATGCTCACAAACTTTCAGATTTATAATTGTAATAGGATAAACATAAATCCCAAACATTTTTCAAGTAGACTAATTATGAATTTTCTTTTTCAGTTTTCTACGCGTTCGCTGGAGCCTTCATTCGGGTTGCTGTTCAGAGACCTGCTAGATGACTTGGGCGTGAAAACCACGGGGGCATCCTTCATAGCCAGTACTCTGGACTCCGTCGTCAATTTCTCAGGGTTCTTCGTAGGGCCCGTGATCAAGACATTCTCGTATAGAAAAGTGTGCGTGTTCGGTTCCTTTATATGCGCACTCGGTCTACTCTTCACTGCCCCCGCCAATAGCATGGCGCATATTTTAGCTACGTACAGTATATTTGGAGGTGAGTGTGCCATTTAACTATGTATTTTTTGTAACCCATTTGATTCAGTTATAACGATACGCTTAGAATTATTGTGTTAGATGCACAACTTAGAAATGTTTATTTAAGCCAAATTTGATATTAGACGTAGACACGTAGTAATTAGTTATTACCTGCTGCTATCCATCTTATAACACAGCAATTGTACTGTCAATACAGATCAAATTTTTGGAGAAAAGCCAATTTTCGCTCTGCTCGCCTGTCTATTATAATATCCACCTGGCACCGAAGCTTTAATAGTAAAAGACATTTTGGTATATTTATAGTGCCTATTATGGTATATAACACGTTTCGCTTGCAGCCATTTTGTATCAGCGGAAATTCGATTTCCATGAATCTACACTTAAAAACTTATGAGTAGGCGGACCACCTGTACGTGGATACGAAGAAGACAATTGTCATTTGTCAGTCACTTTGGATCGTAAATCGTAATGACGATAGGGCCATATCATACCTAGGTCCTATATAATATTACAAAAATAAAGTAGCCATCTTGGTTTGCAGGTTTTGGAGTGGGTCTCGCTTCGGCGTCGTCTTTTGTCTCCCTTAACCATTATTTCTCAAAAAAGCGAGGTCAAGCCGTTGGCCTGTCTATGGCGGGGACAGGCTTCGGTTTGATGGTGATGCCCCAACTAGTCCACCATTTGCTAGAGATCTACCATTTCCGAGGGACCGTCGTGATATTGGGCGCTTTAGCCTTCCATGCAGTATTGGGCTCGTGTCTACTGCAGCCGATAAAATGGCATCTCAAAGAGGAACCGGTGGATTGCGAGATGCAGTTAGTTAAGGTAATTAGAACTTTATGCTGGAACTATATTATGATTCGGATTCCGGCGGGCCCGGGAAAGTTCAGAGCACTGAAAATAGAACTCTGCGCTAGTACAATAGAATTGAAAATCGAAGTGTCCAGTTGTCAGAGTTGACATTCACGTTTGAGTCGACACTTGTGTGTTCGATTTTCAGCTCTTTTGAGGTAGCGCAGAGTTCTATTTTCATTTATCAGAATTTTCTCCGGCCTTCCGGATTTTGAACAATATAATATAGTCCCATCCTAAGATTTCCAACTTTGTTATTCTAACCGATCAAAAAAGTAAAGTAAGTAGGTATAAGGAAGGCGACTATGTAACAAATGTGTTTTGATCTAGACATTTATAGTTCGGTGTGGATATAAATATTATGTTTGAAATTAAATCTTTATACCTATTCTCATTTTACAATATTTATAGTATGTAGGTACCTACTTAATGAAATTTTTGATCGATTTCAGGAAATGGAGGCCATACAGGAAAGCGACGAGGAAGGGGAGGATAAGTTTGAGATTAATCCATTGGTCAGTCATCCCATGCACAAGTTGACTCCGCAGCGATCGCACGGCAATATGAACCATCCGTCAGTCAGAACGGTCGGGCTGCCGCGAGCGAAGACGTGCGATAAACCGCTGCAAGACTTCGAAAGGCACTCAAAATTCGAACCGAGTCTGACTACGGCGGCGTCAGTGGGCGCCATGCAGAGAATCACCTCTAGTGGTAGTATGAGCGAGGCGGCTAGGAAGAGAAAAGTATCTGTGATATCGAATATATCTAATATGGACTTCACCGGGAGTTACTTGCAGTTGTATTTAGATGTGAGTGTGCTTTTAGATTAACTTAACTGATAACTCACTCGGAGTGCTCTTTTTGTGTTGCATGTAACATATTGTGTCCGTGTCACGTGTGTGTGTGTTCCAAAAGGAAATTAAAAAAAAAAAAAAAAAAACAACAAGAAGTGACAAAAAAGACCCGCTTAAAAAGCATTACGCAACAAGTTTTATGAAGAATCTGCTTAGAAATTGCAGTTGAAGTCGACTTTATAGTTTTGGGTGGGCCTTTAATGTCATCTTACGCTACACGCTCATCACAGTTCCTGGAGTCCTTAGTGTAGATTTTAGACAAGCGTTTTTTAACCTTTTTTAGTCTACGGACCCAATAATAAAAAGGAACATCAAAAAAAAATCGGACCATTTACTTCACTCACTCTTCACTTCAGTCAGTCTCGTAGCGTATAGCGTAAGCGTAGCGATTACGAGACTTGGTGCAATTTGTTTATTTTTGTTAAATGGTACATGGATGAGACTGCGGACCCCCATATATATATCTACTTGTGGGCTCCCCAGGGGTCCCAGGGACCACAGGTTAAGAAACAATGCTCTAAAGCAGAGGTTCCCATACTTATTTCGTCTAACGCCCACTTTGAAAATCAGTTATTTTGTAGCCCCCCATCCCCATTTTTTTCACCTTAAAAACCTCAATAACATTAGTCTCGCCTGGAGAGTATCTTTTGTCTATTCAAAATTAACCAGTATACAACATTGAACAATAATAATACTACTCACTTCAGTGACCCCCATTTTTTCTTGGCCCTTTGTCGCCCCCCTGTAGCCTCCAGCGCCCACAAGGGGGCGTTATCGCCCACTTTGGGAAAAACTGCTCTAGAGTCTAGACCATAGAAATCACAGATGTATTACAACACAAATTACTTGATTAAATATTATTTTCAGACAGCTGAAGACGACGCGCTGCAAATGAAAGCGATTAAGAAAACCGAACCGGTGCAAGAGAAGAAGGAGGATAAAGTGGGATTTTTCAAAAAATTTATGGACTTGATGGATCTCGACCTGCTAAAAGACTGGTCTTTTTTGAACCTTCTGCTCGGTCTCTCGCTGTTTTGGAGCGGGGAACTTCAGTTTAGGATGTTGACTCCATTTTTTATTCGTGGTTTGGGATACAATGAGAAGGATACGGCGTTCTGTCTGACCATGACCGCCATCTCAGATGTTGGAGTGAGACTGATTCTGCCGCCAATTTTTGACAGGACGACCATAACTAAGAAAATGATATTCTTCGTGTCGGCGTTCTTTTTGGCGGTCACGAGGTCGGGTGAGTCTTTAGTGTTTTAATTTTATGTGGCGGACCAAATAGCGCCACGATTGCGCTATCGAAGTTTTTTCAGTTCAGCATTTTGGGTATACATATTTCTGCTCATAAAATGACGTTTAGGTAAAAAATTTCTTTCGTACTCATAGTAAAAAAAAATCGTCTCATTTCCGCCCATCTCCGCTCAATGCAAACTTGCCCATAAAAGGAAGATTTTTTTCGAGTAAAACATTTCTTTGCCTAAGCGTCCATACATAAGCAGATCATATGCCCAAAATATCCTTAATTGATTCTACCAAACCTAATATAGATATACAGCATCTGAAATGCTTATAACTTAAAAATGGGCTTAGGCGTGACCGAGCATACCACCTTGTTCAGTCGGAGATTCGTCTTTGGGGCTTTCACTTATGCCAGATTGGTGACCGGCAAACGAACATATCTATCGACGGCAAGAGATTATCGCCTCTCAAAGACATTTCCAACAATAGCACGCGTAGCATAACGAACAGATACAGCTTATAGTTAGCTTTTGATTTGATTGCACTACTACAAGCATACGGTGTGTCCACAATTGTATGGAAAAATTGATAATTGTGGGCCGTGGGGTTCTTATAACTCCATTCCTATCGGCTTCACTTACCACTTCCCTTTTTAAGACCGACATCCAAATCCCTACCTGATATACAGGCTAGGGCTTCCCTATTAAATAGAACCTGTCTTCGTCACTGGAAGGGGATGTCAAAGTTTTCGAATTCGGGTCGATTTGAATCGTACTATGAAAGCTGATTCTCTGTACGTTAGTATATATTTTCTACTCTGTGGTAGAAAAACGTTTTGTCTACACAAGCATAGACATACTGACTGAATGGACAATAATATAGTCATGCTGTGTGTGTAGGAAGTCAAAAGTGCCAGTGTTTCGAAAGCCCAGCCTCCTTGAGCTTCCGTATCGCAAGAAGGCGTTCGTCTCTCGCGCAAGGACACGCGTTTTTTGCCTATCGCTAATCGCTTGGTATATCTCTTACGATATATATCGACAAAGGGTACATAATAAGGACAAAGTAGATTTCAATATGAAAGAAAGCGTGATATTTTTCGGGGTGAGGGGGTGTCTGACTCCGCCCACTCATCTACCGGTCAATAGCAAAACTACGTACTATGTTCGTTATCGACCTAACTTAGTAGTTTTTCTATCTCACACTTAATGGCATTAAAAGCTTAACTCTTTACATGAAAAACTAAATATTGCTTTGCGGCTAAAAAGTCTTTAGCAAGTATTGCAAAAAAGAACTTTTGTATAGCTTAGGATATTTATCTTGGCACGTCTACACATAGATAGTACGTATGTGTGTATACGTGTATAAAAGTGTGCAGGGCCGGATTAACCCTAAGGTATTTGGCCTTAGGGACCGTGCCTTTTGACGGTAATAGGTATATGCAAAATTCTTAAATTGTTAAGTACTCTTCAAATGGAAAACAGGTGGATAGCACTTCACCACAATTACAATGGCTCCGACGGTCAGTCCGCTTCTACATGCTTATTGGTTTATGCAAATAGCTAACTCATCACACGGTTCCTTAATTACTTCCTTGAAGTTGTATTTTTTGGAGGAGGAGTAATGTATCTGTTACGTAGTAACTATTTATTAATCTAATTTATTAAGGTGGTTCGTTTCCTATACAAAAAAACAATGGACATTATTTAGGTAATTTCATACTATTACTACATAAATTTATATGCACATCTATTTATTCTGCAATACAATTGTCGCAAAATGTATTTAAAATACTTTATTTCACACAGAAGTCACATTTTTATTGAATTTTCGACAAAAAGTGACATAAGTTACAAATGTCACTTTTTGTCGAAAATTCAATAAAAATGTGACTTCTGTGTGAAATAAAGTATTTTAAATACATTTTGCGACAATTGTATTGCAGAATAAATAGATGTGCACATAAATTTATGTAGTAATAGTATGAAATTACCTAAATAATGTCCATTGTTTTTTTGTATAGGAAACGAACCACCTTAATTTGTGTATTAATATATACAGCCACACGTATAACCGCCTCCTTATTTTGGAAGTCCGTTAAAAATAAAATATTTTATAAAAAAGGGCCAACACTTGTTATTTGTTTTGCATATATTTCCGGTATTTTCTTACAACTTTAACCAGACTACGACGAAGCCAAAAGGAAGGGTAATTATTTTAGCAGTCTGTGTATATACGTATGTTTCATCGTAATGCCCAAACTACTGATCCGAATTTAGTGAATGATGTGTCAAAAGATTCGTATTAATTGCCCGGTAACATAGGCTATATAATTTGCGTAGTCGGGTTATAGTTGTTTACTTTTGATTATTTAGTACATAAATGAATAAGTAGTGATCTGAAAAATAAGACAGTTTACAAAAGAAAAACTAAAAAATTATATTTTAAAAGAAAATGCGGATTGCTTGAAACACTTGTGAGTCTTGTGAAAACGCCCTATACAAAATTAGTCGTACGTCGCACGTCTGCTACGAAATGTAGGTATTACCATAATATCATGCATAAAATTTCTGATATTTCCAAAGTTTGCGCGTTTATCTTTAAACTCAATATAGTAAATATTTTGATGTAAGTGAACTAATTGTATAGTTTTCTACACTACTTAATTGTTATAAAAATGTATCAAATTGTAACCTAACCTAATTAATTCTGAATGTTTAAAAAAACATTTTTTTAAATGTAGGGAAATACCTAATTGCGTTTTTTATCGAATACACAACACAGCACCGCTATCTATTGTAAACGGATTATGTTGCGCTCAATAGTAATCTCATATTATTCAATTGTTTTAATCTTATCGACCCACTTGTTTATAAAATTTATTAATCAGAAAATCCGTAATGATGTCATCGTAAAGTCATCGTAAATGTTTAATTAGTTTTTTATTTATAATAAATACATAAATACTCTATATAATTTCTTTTTATAACTCAGATTATTGTAATCGACGTAATTATTGCCCATACTAAAACTTAACTCGCTTTTTTGCTAAAATTGTAATTTCAAGTTGACAATCACGAGGGAATTCAAGTTTTCGGACTTTCTCTTGCTAGCTTTTTGGTGTAGCTATTCATCTTTTTAGTTACTACTACAGTACTACACCGACCACTTAAGCCTTCGTTACCAAGAGAGTCTTCTTGTAGTCGCGACAGAAAAAAACTGGACTGTACAGAAAATTGTAGTGTCAAAATATCATATGTCACATTTGACAACTTTTACACGATTTTTAACTCTATTGTATTGGCGCACAGTTCTATTTACAGTGCAGTTTTTTTTTCAGTCGCGAAAAAAAAAAACGAACTGTTAGGGCTTGTTTCTCTCCTGAAAGCGAATAGGAGCGGTAGATGTCGCTAGCAACAGCCAATTGACCTGCTAGCATTGTTGTAAGTACTTAGTATTTATTTTTGTATTATTTTATTTCCAGTCCTCGCCGAACAGACTGAATGGGTGCATCTGATGGTGTGGCTGTCTATCTGCGGGTTTTTCCGGGGCATGTGCCTCAGTAACTTCACGCTGACCATCTCCGAGTACTGTCCGCTGGAGAAGCTGCCGGCCGCCTTCGGTCTGCACATGGTCAGCAAAGGCCTGTTGGTGGTCATGATTGGGCCTGTTATTGGTAAGAGTTTTTATTATGAGTCGAAATTATTGATTAGTTGTTGCCCTCGGCTCCGTCCGCGTAAATACAGTATCCCACGGGAATACTGTACTTTTTCGGGATAAAAAGTAGCCTATGTTTTAATCCATAGCCTGAACTACTACCATACCAAATTTTCCCGGGCCTGCCGCAATCCCGGATCATATAGTGGGACTAAACTTAAACGTCATAAGCAGTAAATCATGTGCCCAAAAAGACATGTTTACACTACATAGGTAAATAGGAAAAAAATATGGGAATATCATAAAAATACGAAAAAATTAATTTAAAGAAGGGTACATGCGTACAAAAATGATTATTTGAAGAGTTTTTTATTGCGAGAACACTATTTTTAGGGCGGCCATGATAGTTGTTTTGACTTGACTTTTGACGTAGTAGACAGTTTTACGAAGAGACGACGTCTTGAATGCCATACGTCTTTCTTTGTCAAAAGTCATGTCATTGACAAAATGACATTATTTATTTAATTTTGATCTGATCCGCCATGTTTTATTTTACTTTGTGTTGCTCTCCTTGACGAAGTTAATTTAAATGTACATGGAAACGAAGTGAAATTAAACAAAATAAAGAATAGGAAACGGTTACTATATTATGTAGCTATATTTACATATACTGTACGTAGGGCTGGCCCAGGCCTCATACATTTCTTGAACATCGCTTTTCTGTAATTAATTTTACGAAACGTTACATTTATATTAATAATACAAATAATATATTACTATTTGAATTTCAGGTTACGTTCGAGACTATACCAACAGCTACGCGACGTGTATACACGTACAGAATGCCATGATAATGTCGTGCGTGGTCGTTTGGGGCGCTGAGTACTTATTTGCGTTCACGCGGCGACGCAAAGTCGTGCAGATTTAGTAGCCGCGGCTGTCGTGGCTATGAACGGCTATTTGGCTATCATTGGACGACAGTGGCTATTTGTGGCTATCAGTGACTATATCACAAGTACAGTCAATATCTCTGGTGTACGCTCTGCGATAGCTTTCGAAGATGTAATAATGTAGAAGCATAGTGTACCTAATATAAAACAGATACTTCACTATATAGGTGTAAAGCAATATTTGCGCAGTGAAACTTTTATATTCAATTATTATTATTCTGTATAAAAGTTTTACCCTATTAGGTGTCGTAGAAATGTTTTAGACCAAGCACTATTACATAGAAAGTGGCGATGTATTGTAAATTACTTTCCTGTAGTAACCCCGAATAATGGAGTAGGCTTTACAACAATAACTGAAAGTAGAAAGTCCACGATTCTGTAAATTTATTAATATTTCTTGTAATGTGTTACTCCGGAGTTTGTTTGGCTGTACTGTTACTGTTGAACATGGTGTATCTTGAATAATTAAACACGTATACTTAATATTTTTCTAACAATATTTTCTACTATCCATAATCAAGGTTACAATTTCGAAATATTGTTTTTTATTAATTATTTTTTGGAGACATAATATATAATAGTAAAAACTTACTATACTATTTTCGATTGTTATATTTTGATATATTTTCACTACAGTCTATTTACTTTACTAATCTAGTATTAGGATAATGGATATTTATCTCAGTACTAACCTACTAAAATGAATAGACTGAGTAAAGTTGAGTAAATACAATTCAAAAAGTTGTTGATTTTATGATCATAACATAATTGTGCTTATTTAAAAAAATCTATTGATGTGACTTTAAACGTCGGTTCACACCGAGACGAGATACGACGGGTTGCGGCATTGCATTTTTAAGATAGCTATTCAAAATTGAACTCAATTCACCACACAAGAAGATACACTTTTAATAGGCAATCGGACTGTTTTTTTTATTGCAAAAATAATTAATTTAGTACTCTTAAATATGAGTAACATTTTAGAAGAAACTGTATATCAAAAGTCAATATTTTCAAAGGTACAGACAGCGATTTGTATAAAAAATTTCACGAGTCTCGTAAAAACGCTCCATACTAAACTTAACCTACAAGACGTGACGTCACTTGTAGGTTATGGTGTATGAAGTATACGGCCGCAGAAATATATTTGTAAATATCTCCGATATTTGTGCGTTTAAGTTCATACTTACCATAATTAATGGTTTTGTATTTGATGTAAGTAAACTAATGATGTAGGTATTGCTTACCATTTTTGCAAAAAAAAAATTTTTTTTTGGTACTTTTTAAATGTATTTAATTAGTAAACTACACATAAAATAATATATATTTTTTTCATTTACCAAGTAGGTAATGCCTCTATATTTCTGAATATATTAATGAAACTTAATATTTCAGATGTAGTCCGATCCCCTATTGTAAGAGTTCTAATTTCGAGTTGCACCGCTTTTGAGTAGTGAATAAAGTTCGATTTTGAATTGCTATTATAAAAATGTCTCAGTACGAGATGACCCTAAGGCCGCATTCGACGGAAATGACGAATTCTATTTTATTTTTAAAGTGAAGCTATAATAATATAAATAATAGTTTAAATGTAGGTTTTAGATACAATTTTGATCGACCAAATGCGGTCTTAAAACTGTATTATTAGTTTTGCTTTTATTGAGTATCGAATTAATGGTAATCTTAGGCATCCCTGAGACGGTGAAACGGTTTGATCAAATAGCAGTTTCGAAAGTTCATCAAACGGGACTGCGTAGTTTGGTAATTGGTTCTGTAAAACGCATCAAATACAAAATATATAATTTCTTGACACTTCAAACCCGTAAATGTTAGATAAAGGTGTTTGATAACTTGCTGTGTTAAATATCAAAATTGTTTGACTCAAATGAACATGTTTGAATAAATCGTATGACCTTCTCGGAGGCGCTTTAGACTCATGACAAGCTCAGAGGAAAAAAATATTGAGCCATGACGTTATAAACTCTATTTTTGCTAATATTTTATTGTAACAAAAAAAAAACTTTCGTTTAAACGAAAACTGATTCTTTCCATGAATTATTATTTCACTGTTCAAGTGTTTGAATCTTGTTGGTTGAAATGTTTCATATTTTTTAGAAACATTTTGTTTTTATTATTATTTAATTTCAAGCTCTTACAACTATTGTTACTTAAATGAAAGCATATGTTAATGTAGTTTAATTAATTTCAATTCTGTTTTGAATTGTTTGTTATTTTGTAATAATATGGATGAGAAGAGTAAGTGATGATTCCCTTGATGATGATGATGATTAACGAGAATCGTATATTTTACTGACAAATATTATGTATGTACTTACAGAGTATATTAAGTCAATGGCAGTGTTCCGCAGAAAAAGCGCTTGTTAGCGCTTGCTAGCGCTAAAAAAAAACAGATTATCGGCCAGGACACGTTTGCTAACTTCAATACGCTAACATAATCCGCCATTTTGTTTATTTAACGCTAGCGGTCGCCATTTTGCTTAGGTTTTTTTGCTATCGCTTTTTTCCGCGGCAAACATCCAATGATGTAGTCACAAAACTTACAAAGTGATCGTGATTGTACATAAGTACATTAAGTACTTTACATTTACTTATCTATGTTATTTTACTTGTACTTATATACGTTGTTTGAAGTTGACTGATTACTTGTTATTACACACACAATATTATATTGTTGTAACTTTGTATGAACTTTTTATAAAAAAAAAAAAAACGTTTAAATCAATAATTGTATGACTTAGGAAGTAAGTTCTGTTTTACTTATATTTGTTGCGACATGAAATAAATGATAATCAATTCTTACAAAATTGTAGATTGTTTAATATTAGACGAGAAAAAAGAAACGAATTTGTTTTAGTACATAACGTAACAAATGAATAAAAAATGCGTGTTAAAGATCTTAGAAGTATTTCTAAATCATGACTAGATTTTTATTTAATTAAACGAAATATGGCAATAGGGAATATGCATAAAACGTAAAAATAAATTAAAACATAATAATATGATACTAGACTGAAAAATAAAATGTTCAATATCTGTTGATAAATGAGCAAGATATGAGTGGTCAAAGTTTTTTATCTATCTCTTTCTAGCAAAACGAAATTACTTATGAACTTTCTATGAAAGTAGTGTTATGTGACGTCACGTTACACATCCGCTCTCTCTGTCTAATAGGCTACTTTAAACTTCATATCTTTGTTATTTTTAATGATATCCAAAAAACTGATTTTACCATACGATTTACCAAACAAGATATATCTATATTAAAAATAATAAAAAATACTTTTACATTAATTAATCAACAAATTTATTAATTATTAACTTATCGTACGCTAACATGCATTTACTTGTAATTATATTTCATAAATTTAATATTATGTTTTTGTTTAAGAAGCGTGTACGTGTACCGTGTATTTACGAATTTAAGTGACTTACTTATATTAAAAAGATGATTTATTTTGATGTGTTATGTGTCAAAGGCTTCGAGACGTTTTTGTAGCATAAGACACTATCCACCATATTATTAAGTACCTATGTCTGCCATGTTGAAAATTCATGATTCATGAAATTGAGGTCCCATCGACAAAGTTCCTGCTCGATCAGTTTTTAAACATTTTCCCTTGCACTTGGACGCTTGAAAATATTTTAACACAAATGAAGTGACCGCAACGGCTGCAAACGTGGTTGAACTACTTATTTACACGTATGAGTACGTTCGCAAGATTCAACGGCGCTGTTGAGTGATTTTTATCGTATGCCTGGTTGAGCGGCAACTTGTTCGATGGTACATAAAATGTATAGAAAATTCAATATTTTTTTCATTCACCTATTTCTTTGCCTCATGACAAGTAAGTCTTAACCCCTTTGTGAAATATTATTGTTTTATACAATTTGCATAGTAACATGACTATTGCTTATAAAAATTGGGAGACGCCTAGTAGTGGAATATGTATTATAATGTATCTCTATTATGTTATATTGTAATATAATATACTCTCCCAATTTTTATTAATATTTTAAAATAAAATATATATTTAAAAAAAAGATATACTTATATGACGGATTATTTTGTGTAATGTTATAGAATGCTGTGAGGCACAGTTTTAATTGTAAATTATGACAATTTACACACTTGTTTATCTGAAAGTAGACTTATAGTAAATGATTTCATTTGTAAAGTGTCTTCTTTCTGCGTAACATAATAATAAAATCTTGAAAAACTTTTCTAAGTGTAAAATGGTTACTTATTGCAGTTTTGACTGTTTTGTACTTAGAATATTTTAAGGTAGAAGTAGTTTATAAACTAAAGACTCCTATAGTTTGTACTTAAACACAAACACTGTATCTTTGTAATAATAGGTGTAGTAGAAAACACAACAACCCTTGACTTTTCCGTCTTCCAAAAATTATACACTTTGGTAGATAGTTAATATCTGCTTTTTGATGTGATTTTAGCGACCAAAAACCTAAAATTTTTGATAAAGACATTGTACTCGTAGAATTAAATATATTTATTGTGACTAATGCATGCTTTAGATGTGTTAGAAAAAAAAAACGAACCCGTTTAGTGACCATCTAAAACAAGGTTTTGTTTTTTTTTTATTAGTTCAGAATATAAATACCTAGTTATTGATTAAAAAATAAAATAAATAATATGTATAATATTTACTTTAATTATTTTCGTGAATGTATTTTTCACTCACTGAGCGAGCGTTGCACTTTGGACCTTACGGACGTGTACCACTTTTGGATCTCATTGCCATTGTAATAAGATCGAAAAGTGGTACACCAGATTTGTTGGCGACCATACCTTTAAGTGTATTTTGACACCATCTAGGTATGGGGACTTTTAAAAGTTTTATTAAAATATCTTGTACGATTAAAATCATATACTTATAAAAATATGTTTGTCATAAAAACATAACTAGTGCCTAGATAATATAATAAAACTCTTATGTATTATGTAAGGACCTCTGGTAGACAAAGTTTAGTTTGTGTTGTCTGACAACACTATACTTATTACTTACTCGTATTAATTTCCTCGATATATAAAGCTAGAAGCTTAGTGACTTAGTTTTAAAAATATTTAAAATTGCATCTTTCGTTTATAGGTGTTGAATTCAACTGTTTATGTTTAAATACTCCTCACTTCTCAATGCTAATATTATAGAAATCAATTATAGAAATATACGTGCCAATTCTTTTTAATTATGTCATAATATTGTGAAGTAAAAATATTTTATTCAAAGAGTTTAATAATAAACGAATTGTTATAACGCGTTTTCCTAAAGAGAGAAAGAGAGTCTCTACAATACTTCAGCGATAATTATATCATGTGGACTTCAGTTATTTGGTCCCTTTCTTTATATAAACGCTTTACCCCCTTACTAAAAATCGCTGTATAAGCTTTGAATAGTTATACAGTGTTTTGTCTCCTTCTATCAAATTAAAAATGTCACTTGTGTGACTGGAACAAAACACTGTATAACTATTCAAAGCTTATACAGCGTTTATTAGTAAGGGGGTTAGAGTTTTTTCCCACTATCTAATATTCTAATCGGATATCCGATATCGTACTAATAATGAAAAAGAGAGACCGTACGTATTTATTTCAATATGAAACAGGATAATATGTAACCTGTCTTTTTCATAGTCGGATATCGGAACGATAATGTGAAATACAGGTCATATACTGCAAGTATAGTATGTACATTGTACACTAAGGCCGATGTATCTTGGCGAGTCTGAACTTCGCACAGAAGGTTGCGCAATAACTGTTTTTAAATGTTTTCGTTTTTTTTTTATTTGTACTAATTGGTCACTGTATTAGGAAAATTTTATTAGTAGGTACATAGGTATATAAAAAATACAATAACAGTTTTCTTCACGAGTTGTACATGCGCTAAAGTTCGCAGAGCCTATGTTCAGACTGGCCAAGAATGCCAAGATACATCGGCCCTAGTGTACTTATATGATTTGTGTTTCACATTATGGTCCGATATCCAGCCCGGGACCGGCCCGGCACCGGTCCGCCGCCGGCACCGGCATCCGCACGGCTACCGGGGGAGCAAAAATTTATTAATATACTAGCTTTTACCTGCGGCTTCGCCTGCGTGGAATAGTGTTCTTGGAGAAAAAACTTCTTCAGCAAATAACTTTACTTTTTACTTTATACTTCTGTATACAATATTGAAAATGTTTTTAGGGTTTCGTACCCAATGGGTAAAAACAGGACCCTATCATAAAGACGCGTCACGCGACGTGCGAGACCGCTTGATATATTAATTATTAATATACTAGCTTTTACCTGCGGCTTCGCCTGCGTGGAATAGTGTTCTTGGAGAAAAAACTTCTTCAGCAAATAACTTTACTTTTTACTTTATACTTCTGTATACAATATTGAAAATGTTTTTAGGGTTTCGTACCCAATGGGTAAAAACAGGACCCTATCATAAAGACGCGTCACGCGACGTGCGAGACCGCTTGATATATTAATTATTAATACATTAAAAAGGATGAGTATATCTATATACTCTATATCTATTCTTTCTCCCTCTCTTCTTAAATGTTAGAACGGGACAGTTCATAATCCGTAGCTCAGCTCTAAACGACGGATTAATGCGTTACTGAAATTGGGGTGTATTATATTGTTTAGTCCAAGTTGAGACAACTTTTCATATATATTTAGCTACGTTACTAAAATCAGTAGTAAAAACATATCATGAAACAAGATTAGAAGTTCTAACTGTTCCTAAAATATATTCTTAAAATAAACTCTGATAAAAGTACTAGAACGTAGGTACACGAAGCTACGAATTACCAAAATAAGTGACGGTCACAAATGTTCTATCTATTAGCTATTAGTTATGTAGGTGGAATAATGTGCGGTCGAGAAAATTAAATGTTTAATATTTAAGTAGTTCCCAAGTAAGCAACTGATGACGACGCCACACTATTATTCATAACACGAAAAAATTACGAGGACGCAAATCTACGAAACATTAATTTTCCTCGGCTGTGCAGTGACGAACTTTGAATGAAGATTTACTTCTGAGACGTGTACTCTGTGTACGACGCACGTCTATTTTTTTTGCCCGTATACAAAATGTTAATTCTGGCCTCAGATCTTCGTTATTCTTTTGAATTATAATTATATAGGTATTTGTACCTTATACTATTACTCTGTAGTGTATTTAATTAGTATGAATGTTTACCGACTCATAACTCATTCAGGTGAATATATATTTTTTTATACTTGTATCAACTGATATAAACTGGAAGACTAAGCCTGGCCTCACATATTTGACATATTTTTCCTTTTACCTATGGGTGTGTCTAATTCAGACCGAGGGCCAGGTTAAAACACGTGTGTCCCACACATCAACTTCTTTTGACAAGTAGGTACGTGTGAGGCCAGGCAAAGTCCACTAGGTATATTATAGTAGACAAGTTATCTTAAGCCCGTTATTACATTACAACGATCGATCGTACTAATAAAACGGTAACGTAGCGAATTATCGTAACTATTTGTCATAACCGTTAAATCGTTACGATTGATCACTAGGTGTGTGCGGGCATTAAAGTTAGGGTCACTAAATAGCTTAGGCCTTAGAGCATCCAACCAAATATGGTTGGATACTCAAAGTTAAATAGATGCACGTCAAAAATTCAAAATATGTGATAGACACTTATAACACTGTATCGTGTAGGTACATTTGTTTGTAGATTGGCGTGTACCGAAGTTACTGATCGTGTTAGTTGCAATGTATTTGTTTGTAGAAATCATGGAGGTTAGAAAAAAGGAGACCAATCGCTGTAGAAAGTTGTTTCCCAGAAATATGGACAAAATAAGTGAGGCGCTGCGATCGCTAAGTTGTCTCAATAAAAGCGGGCCACCAGTGCCGCGAAGAAAATGTTACTACTTACAGACGACAGCGCGGCTGGTGGCTGAAAAATGAATTATAAATTTTACAAATTTTCAGGGACAGGCGGGCAAGGCCAGCACGTAGCGATCGGACTCCTTTTCTCTACGTATGGCGTATTATTCGCGATTTTGTTGTAAGAGGCATTTTATAAAATGACATAATATTCTAATAATAAAATACTTATTGGTTACCAAGTATGTTGTTTAATTTTCTTCGATCTACAGTAAGGATATTAGTACCTATTGGTTGGTTTTATGTTTAGTTAAGGTTTACAGTTTAAACTTTAACTTTGAAAAGAGAGCATATAAGAAAAAAGGAAAAAAATCTTGTGAGCAGGCTCGAGACTCGAGGCTCGATTTTTTTTTTCTTTTTTTTTAATGTTGTTAAATGAACACCAACAATTACACGACTTCTGATTTAAGATTTTCAACACATGCACTAAGCGTCCTCGTCCTCGATGAACATGTGCTGTTTGTTATCGTTATTTCAGTTATTTGGTCTGAGATAGTAGCTCATTCTTCAATTTGAACTTGAGTTTAGAAAAACGTTTTTCTTATTTTTCGTCATAGATATATAATATTAATAATTTTTCGTTGTCGATCAACAGGACCGAGCCGCCCCTATGTGCGATGTGTGCGGCGCACACAGGCGCCAAGACGATGGGGGCGCCGCGGGCGGCTAAAACATGAAGATTCGTAAAAATAAGAGGCGCTTCATAGGTTTCGCACACAGGCGCTGCCGAGGGTCGGCACGGCCCTGTCGATCAAGTTAAAAGTTTGAGAGTTATTATAGACGTACTTCTACGAACAACAAAGGGCTAAACTTTAGAATAATATCCCATATTTGTACTATTACTTGGTTTGTGGTAATTTTACCGCTTAAAGTACTTTTATTATCGCAGTTATTTCGCAAGTTTTCAAAATTATAAGATCCGTAGTTTTCGAGATAAAAATATAATAAAATTTTGAAAATTTTATTCGGCCATGTTAACGTTTCTGTGACATTTACGTTTCGTTTTCCATAGCGTTATGTCAAAAAACTTTGCAGTGCTCTATTTTACGTAAAAGTTGTAACACGGCCTCACAAAAACCTGGCGTGAAATAACGTCGTCACAACTCTCCCCAACTATGGAATTCTAAAAATGGGTTACATTAGAACATTTTTATTGTGTTCAAAACGTCTTTAAATATGAAAAAACAGAAAGTGATAATTCTGTTTATTATTTATTTACTTATAGATAAATTTAGATAAAAGATAGGTAAAGATGAAAAGTTTAAAGAAAAAAGTAAAAACTTTATTATTTAGTAACAAAATTTATTTGTGGCATCAACAGCAAAAAAGATTGTGAATTGGACGGGGAATTTTATTAAAAATCGTTTTTTCCCTTTATTGATCTTATCTGTATAATAAATATTCTATATCGTCATGTATGTGCGTCGTTGTTTATTTATTCCCATTTTCCTCCATTTAACACATAGAAATTCTACCCCTCATAGAGACGACGTATGGATTTAACCTACTAGGGATTTAGTTTAACTCACAACAGTGAGGTGAGGAAACATCCTATTCTTATCCCTATGACTAATTTTAAAGGTCAATATAAGTTCAAGCTACGCGGAAAGAGGGGATGAGGGGCATGAGGGCCCGATTCTTCCCTTATGCACCGGGGCCCTTGTCCACCTAGCTACGCCACTGCGTTGCACCCGTTCTGGTTGCCAGGTAGCCGGTCGCGAAATGTATGGCCATGCACACCGATACGTGTGAAAGCTATCGTACATGTTCATACACTTTGTGACCGACTACACGGCAACGGCTACCTGGCAACCGGGACGTGTGCAACGGTACTTATGGTTATAATTAGGGAGGAGCTCACCGTTACTAACCGAAACGATCGGATATTCGAAGTAAAAAAACGTAACCGAAAAATAGTTACATATTTGCCTACATGAAAAAAATTTGTACATTAAGTAGGTACAACTTGATAAAAGTAAAACAGAATTAAGATTTTATGGGTAATTTTGTAATTAGATGCATTTCAAAGTCACAAAAATATTGACTATGGTATGTAGGTACCTATGAACATAAACGCGCAAACTTCGGAGACAACAAATTTTGTTCGTATCTCCATAATTTTCGTAGCAACTTACAAGCGTGTGACGTCACCTGCTTATATGACTTTTGTTTAGGGGCGTTTTTACAGACTCTTTTTAAATAATTCTGAGCGTGAACGTTTCACAATTTGTTTCATCAGAAAGTTATTTTGTTATAATGCCACCGAACAAGGAGAACATGACTCTCTTGTTTTCAACTCAGTGCTAAGTGTCAGTTTTTCTTTTTACTTTAATGCGAAAGCATTCGATCGTGAGCGCGTTTGGCGTTAAGTTGAATTTGTAATTTGTATGTGATTTGTACAGCGCCACCTAGTTGTCACGTTTACAACTAGATTCAATCACGTACAAATTCCTAGTAAATGCCAAACGCGCTCACGATCGAATGCGAAAAGAAAAACTCACTTCAGAGTACTAAGTGTGACTTACTGATGTCAGTATAATAATTCTGCCGTCCTCAAACTAAAAGGCGGTTAAATGACAAATAGTAGATTATGCACCAAGGGGATAAAGCAGTGTCTTACGTCACGGGTAGCATATTGGACCCTGAGCGTAACGAGGGACTCTAGAGTCAACTCCCGAGCGTAGCGAGGGAGTTAAAACTTAACTCCCTAGTGAAACGAGGGAGTTATGTAGAGTCCTGAGTAAAGCGAGGGGTTCAAGCTACCCAAGACGAAGACAGGTTTATCCCAGAGGTGCATACTCTACTTTTCATACCTACTGCGAGGCAATAAAAACCCAGGGCTACAAAAATATAACATTTATTTTGTTAAAAATTAATATTGATATTCGACACATTTGTCCAGTTATGGAGGGACAGAGTAATATTTTTATTAGGAACATTTATGGAAGTTGTGGTGGAGCAGTACTTAAAGATTCAGGAACTTGTGACTGACGATTTTGATACGTGAGAATATTAAAATTATAGGTGGCCAGTTCGATTTTCGAATAAACTCTTAGCAATACCATATTATTATTGAAAAACTCTATGATAGATACGTATCTACTAGGAATTTTCATACGAATTTTAACGTTCCAAATTCAAATCACTTTAATCCCTTGGAGTTTCATACAACATTATCTCCCTTGGGAGTCAATGACTTGCTTTACGTTGAGATTGCGTGATATATAATCGAACATTGTCGAGCAGGTGGTATGAAAAAGAGTTTATAGCACAGTGTGACCTAAACCCGTACTTTATGTCCCGCGGGTTTATGTCACACTTGCTATAAAATAGTATACGATACTTGTGGCTTAAGTTGTCCATTATTGCACGGCGTGCTACATAGCCAATCGTAATGTACTATTTTGAGGTAGAGCTAAAAAACGCGGTATTTTTTTTTTAAATTGATGCTTGTGATTTTTTTTAAACAATTGTTAATGTTGTCATGAATGACCTATAACAACATTAACACTTGTTTATAGAAAATCACTAGCATATATTTCAAAATAAATCTGAGAGTTTTGTAGCTCTACCTCAAAAACTATTTTTGTCATTTAACCGCCTTTTAGTTTGAGGACGGCAGAATTGTGTTTAAAGCTTTATACAGTACATAATTTCTGAACGTTTCCCGGTTGCTTCAAACAAGTTACTAAAATTCGGGGATATTATCTTGCATAATATCTATTATTATTGCTTGTTCTATTTGATTTAGGCTCGTTGTGTACTGAGAGCCACTGGTACTAGGTTCAGCGCCCATTATTTCCACATCTGGTGTTCGGATACCTACTAGAGATATTTACGAAAAGCCTAATACAGTTATTCCGCAATTCTCGAGTCTCGACCCGAAGGTCCCGGGACTAGACAACTAAAATTACGAAAAGTCCCGGGACTTCGAGACACGCGACATCCCGGGACCCAAAACCTAGTGATTTGCCTCTATCACTAAATCTACACAGTTAAATATTATTTGAGAGGTTTTATCTATCCTCTACATTTTACAACAAATGAAAATTTGTAATCTGGTCTACAAGATAAAAATCATATTAAACAAGCATTCATTTTTATCATGCAAAAATCTCAAACTATTATTATCTCTCACGTATAGGCGTATGTAGGTACTACATACGCTTAAGTATGAATTAATTTTGAAACTTGTTTAGATAAAAATATTATTTGGGTACCTACTTATAATAAGGCTTTTTATGATTTTGGAGTTTCTTGGGAAAGGCGAATAAGAGGAAAGCGCTTTAAAACTGTTTGAATTATTTCCATAGGGCATCGTTTCTCAACCGGTGGGTAGCGAATCGAGTTTGTTGAAAAATAATAAATACAAACTACAGAGGTACAAAAGATTCGTTTTTCGAACTAGTCTTTTGTATCGAACGTCGGAAAAATCGTAACGGGGTCGCATGACTTTTTACGTAACTTTTTGGCTTTATCGTGGGTCGCGACATAAAAGAGGTTGAGAAACGATGCCTTAGGGTTAATTAATGTCTCTTACTAGGGCAGAGGCGAAGCTCATCGAACCATCATCAAACACTTCAAAACTTAACATAGCAAATTCACTTGATTATCTACAAAACATAAATTAAGAATGGTTTCAATTTTGACAGCATTTTTAACAGATGATCATTGCAGTTTACTAATTAGGTATACCTATCATTATCTTTGTCGTGGTTTTTAGTTTAGCAGTTTTACTTTATCAAAAATAAAATATGAATAATATGGTATTGTTGCATAAAGTTTCACCATTAGGTACATTTCATTTTATGGTCATTCATTTCACCATTACATTTTTCACGCAACTTTTTTTATGGCTTGCAACGTACTCTTTATGGTGTACATTCTCATGTTAACGGGACCATATGACTATAGTTACATGTCCGGTCTTTGTCCGGCTTTTAAATTTTTTGGTTTTGGCAACGCGCATGAAATTTCGTATTAATTGAGTACGGAAAAGTTTGGTAAAATACATACATACATACATATAATCACGCCTTTTTCCCGTAGGGGTAGGCAGAGACCACTTCTTTCCACTTGTTACGATCCTTACATACTTGTTTCGCTTCATCCATTTTGATTCTTACCATCCATTTCTCCTCTTACATTCAACGTGGCGAAGCGGCTCTCCGTGGACCACTTTTCGCCTCCGCGAGAAACGAGACGTGATGGGTGGCGAACCACATCGCCGCCATTTTGGATGATTTAATTATTTTTACGATTATCCATTGCGTTCCCTCGGATTGGCGGAGAGGGTAGGAATAGGGAAAGGGAAGGATGGGTGGTGTGGAAAGGAAGATTGGTAAGTTAGAGTGGGAAATAGGAAATGTAGGATATTACCGCAGAGGGCAAGGGATAGGACAGTAACAGCTAGGGAAGCCGGGGTCGCATACCCGTATACTATACCACAACTACCGGACAGGTAAGTTGGGATGAGTATCCCATGACATAAAAGTTTGGTTAAATAAGGGTGAAAATTTAAAACCTAATTTAACGCGGGCGAAGCAGCAGGCAGTGCTAATCGTAGATATTGCCCATACAGGCTCTGTAAATTGAGTGTACCAAGTCTCCCATAAGGATCAAGTGTCCCTCTCCTCTTGACCTCTCGTACACTCTGTAGGCATATTATTGCATAATTTTATGATATATTTCATTAATAATAAAATATGAATAAAATATCAATAACATTATAGAATATATATATATAGTTTTATATATGAAACCTGATATCTCTAACTCAACGGCACACCTATTAGCTATTGACTGCGGGCTCAAAATGTGGGGTGGCTTATGGGGTATTTTGACAGATTAACTTTACAAGGTTTCCTGATAATAACGGTTCAAATGATATTTAGACTAAGTGGATATTGTTGGTTGCGTAGTAAGTTAGTAACTGTTTTGGTAAGTAACTGTTAAGTAATAGGGTTACAAACTATACGTAGGTACTACCACAGAATAGTGTAGTACCTACGGTACTACCTGTGATAGAAGTCTATGGTTTATGTAGCTAATTAGTTCCTATATTATTAAGTATTTTATTAATACGCATTACGCACATTCATATTATAATAGTACGAGATTTTTATTGTATTCTGTGCTCTACGAATTTCCTAAGTATTTATTGTATTTCCGCAAAGATTCGTTTTTCTGATTATCTCGCGACACGCTACGTATAAATTATAATATTTTGCATATTTATAGATATCATCTTACAGTGATTGTTACTTGTTTATAATATAATATTGTGTAAATGTAACTAAAGTTAAGGTCAGTGGACACAGGGGCCTTATCATACTAGCGGTTTTGGAGCGGTTGCGGAGCGGAGCAGGCGCGCGGCGAATGCGTTGCGAACACGCCGCGGCTGCGCAGCGGACACGCCGCGGTTGCGCAGCGAATGCGTCGCGGACGCGTGGCAGATTCGCAACGAGTTTTGTTTAATTAACGAAACTTAAACGAAAGTTAAACACTTGCTATTCTTTTCTCGTCCGCGACGAATTCGCTGCGCATGCGCGGCGAATTCGTTACGCGTCCGCAACGTATTCGCTGCGTGCCCGCTCCGCTCCGCAGCCGCTTTCGAACCGCTAGTATGATAAGGCCCTAAGCAATGAGCTGATTTACTACTTGTAGGTAGAGACAATACTTAGCGCATCTTATCTTACTTAAATTATTATAAGCCATAAATATTGTTTACTTGTATGTTGTTTACTTCAACATGCTTAAATAAAAATATGCATCTGTTTTAATATAAAAATAATCAGACATAATAACATTCCCTTACATTATTTATATATTTGTTTTCCTTTGTAACTTAACAAGATTTGTAGACAATTAATGAGAATTGTGTTAGTGGATACACATCTCTGCTAAGGCAGATGAAAATCGACCAACATATTAAACTATTGTTCAGCAATAGATACCTAGAGGCAGGAATCCGCAAGATGCTTAAACAAGAATAAGAAATTAGAAAAAAAAAATATCGTCATTTGATCTAAGTTGCAACTTGCTACGTATAATTTAAAAATGATAGTATAAACATTAATATTTAATAAAATTGGTGATATTATAATATCTATCAGGAATCTCGATCGAACTCTCTTGGTCTTTGAAGTTTGATCAGAACTAAAATGTGTAAATTAGGTAATAAAAAATAAGCTCTACTTATTTACATACAGCAGACGTCTCATGTGAGACGCTGTTTGTTAATAGGTCTGGCAAAAAAAGCAATATTAATACTTAATTAAAAAAACGAAAAACCCGACTGCATAAAAAGTGAAAAAAAAAAAAACAAATGCGATTTCAACAGTCGGGAACACAGGACCCGTTATTATTATATGGGAGACGGATTTTCATGGGTCCCGACTCCCGACTCCCATATATACCCATGAAAATCCATCTCCCATATAATAATTACTCAAAAAGTAAGAGTTACTCAATACCTTTTGCAGTTCCTAAATTATCAACAGACCCGTAGCATAATCAGTTCTGGAAAGCCTGCGAGAATCGTTATAAATCCTAAATCCTACACGGTCGTCTGATTGAAAAACGAGGAGAAACCTAAAAATGATTTTTAAACTCCCACAAAGCTCCCACATGAATAGTTCGTCGATTTTCATTTTTTTTCGCATTATGTCGTCCAAAATCGGCCAATTTGATTTTTCAAAATTTTTATTTTTTACATTCGCGCCTTGATGACGAATCAAACGACGTATCATGTGTCAAAATCGACCCAAGCGTTTGCCACAAAGGTACAAACATACATACATACATACATACATAATATATACATACATACATACATACCAGTGGCGAAGGTTGGATCCTCTTCATAACCCTAGCGGCCTAGCCTATAATTAAAATAGGCTATTATATAATTATTTGGATGAGAGTATTCAAAAGGTAAGTGGTAAGCATAGACTAATCAAATTGTGGTAAGTGAAGCCAATAGATAGAGTTATAGGAACCCCACGCCACTGATACATACATATAGATAAAGTGCGAGTTGGACTCGCGCACAAATGGTTCCGTGTCTATACAACATTAGACGCTATAATAATACAACTTTTTTTAGAAGGGATATAATTAATCGAGCGAACAAAAAATAAGTTGGCGGCTGCACGTGAGTATACTGTATTACTGAATTTGGCAGCGAATTAATATGTTGGCGACTAAATTACTAAACTGGCGAAAACACTCGATTGACAAAAAATTCAAAAGTCGGCAGATAAAAAGAGGCGAAATTTAATCCAAATTAGCACAGACATTTAGAAGTTGATGACTTAATTTCCGAGTTGGTGACCATTATACCATATAAGCAGCTATAAAATCAGATTTGGTTGATAAATTAATGGCTGCTAAAAATTCAATTTGCAGGCTACGGAAAAGCCTATTTTTGGATACTGTTGGAGTATGTTTTTCTTTGGCATGGGTGTCATTTTCTAGGTTTCTGGGGGTGCAGAATAATATGAAAATAAAATCTGTTTTGAAATTCCACAAGTAAATGAAGTAAATGATGTACATTGAGATACAACGTATAGCTATAGGAATGTTGGAAAATTCAGGATTTTCGAAAAAAAAATTCTCCCATCATGAAGAAAATATGATGTTGCGGAGCTCCTAAGGGGGACGAAATTTTCATTATTTTTTCAATAGGATGCACCGTTTCCGAGATAGAATCAATTTTATAAAAAAAAAAAAGAAGTAAATGATGTACATTGAGATACAACGGATGTTTATAGCTATAGGAATGTTGGAAAATTCAGGATTTTCGAAAAAAAATTTCTCCCATCATGAAGAAATTATGATGTTGCGGGATTTCTAAGGGGGACGAAATTTTCATTATTTTTTCAATAGGATGCACCGTTTCCGAGATAGAATCAACTTTATAAAAACATAGTAAATGCTCTTGAGATACTAGGATAATGTATACAGCTATAGAAATGTTGGAAAATTCAGGATTTTCAAATTTCTTTTTCTCCCATTATGAAGAAAATATCCTCATATTTTGCGGGGTTACTAAGGAAATTTAAAATGGACGACTTTTTTGTAATCAGCACCCCCAGAAACCAATAAAAGGACACCCATATTATTTTTATAAGAAGGTATGTCCGCCATATTGGAATTTCAAAACGAATGTAATTTTCGTATCCAACACTCCCAAAAACCTGGTAAACGACACCCATATCAATTTTACGAAAAATATTTACCCCATTTTTAAATTTCAAAATTAATCTACACAATAATCTACACCCCCCTAAAACCGAGAAAAATTAAAAATTGGGAATTTTGTACGCTCCTTTATGTTTTTTTTGTGTGCGCTCGTTTTGCTGCTTGTATGGTTTTTGAGTTACCTACATCAGGGAAAATATATGTGCCTATTCTTAAATTAAATCTGTACTCAGAAATTGTCGCCATGATGGTTATTTGTTCGCTAAAATATAATCTGTCTGCCAGTTTGGAAAATTCAGTGGTATTATTTAGTCACCAGATTTGTAATTTTTTTGTTCCTTACATTCTGTCGCCAACTTGGTAATTTAGTATTTAATATTGGGTATTTTCACATCCAAAATTTAATTGTTTTGTCGCAAGTTTAAATACATGCCTTTTTAGAATATACAGCTAAATATGGTCTGTAAATATTTCAAGCGACTACCTGTTGCCGTTATTAATATCATCCAAAAAACGGCAAAAAAAGCTCCCATTTAAATACCTATTTATTTTATTCTGTTTTTAGTAGGTATTTGTTGTTATATCGGCAAGATAAGTAAATTATCTGTGAAAATTTAAACTGCCTAGTTATAATTCATGATACGCCTGGTTACAGTCAAGCGGACAGACGGACAGTGGTTCGTAATTGGTCCCGTTTTCACACTTTGGGTACGGTATGCTAGTATAGTATGGTGAAATATGGTGAAATATAAAAATTAAGAGCCCTCTGTCGCTGTCTCTGCTACCCGAAATGACAAGGACAGCATGTGACTTAGCGTCACTTATTTTAATTATTTGAACGTGATTTATCTTGTCTATACAATACCATCAAAACTTTGGATGTTATTTTTTAATTCAATATTTTGGTTGCCATTAGCCATATAAAATGTATGTATGTCCACTGTCCACTACGAAATTATCAATGCAAACCAAGAAAAACTTACCAATTGGTTAAGTGGACTTTTGGTACAGAACATCTGCCCCCTTACTAATAAACGCTGTATATGCTTTGAATAACAGTGTTTTGTCTTCTTCAATCGAATTAAAAATGTCACTTGTGTGACGTGAACAAAACACTGTATAACTATTGAAAGCTTACACAAAGTTATTATAGTAACGGGGATTATCTATTACCTATTATTATCTCTTCCAAAAGTCCACCGCGTTTATAGCGCCTATGAATCGTGCACACGCACACATACTCACGTATACATACCGATTTAAACTATGTCTGCAGTCGATGCGGTCACTTCATTTGTGTTTTAATGTTTTCAGGCGTCCTAGTGCAAACAAAAATGTTTAGTGTGTTTGTGGTTTACTTCGAAGGCTTTTTTCTACTAGAGTCTATTCGCGTTAAGTTTGCAGTGCATCATCTGTACAAATATCAACATTTATTGTGATAATTTAAATGCGTCGTTGGTCAATTTTGATATAGCACTGATTATACACTGCAAACTTAATAAAGTTAAGGCGAATAGAATGTAGCAGAACAAAATAACAGAGGAACAGATTAACAGGCACATACTCGTAGTTAGTTTTCATTGTACAACTACAAGCATACGCACCTGTCCACAATTGTGTGGAAAAATTGTGGGCCGATGAAGGGGGTGTCTTAATTTTCTAATTGCTGTTTCTATGTATACATACATATTTTGTACTCTGTGGTAGAACTGACATTTAACTCGTGAATGGACGAAAGGACATACAATAGTAAGGGACATACATACCTACGCGCAACGCGAGGAATGAGGATTTAATCTTATTTTCACTATCAAATGTCGTTAGACGTCTTTTCGATCGTATTCGAACAAGTCGTCTTCACGATATAATGTCGTTAATTTAAAATGCCATAAAATATTTTAATTTTATTATTTTAATTATTTTATATTATTTAAAAATACCTTGTCGTTAAGTGTTTTTGTGTAGTTTAAATTAATTTAAAATGGATGAAGCTTTTGCACATTTGGAGACGAAAAAGGACACTAAGAATACTCAAATCGCTCCTGATGGAGGTTGGGGCTATCTAGTTTGTCTCGGAGTGGGATTCACATTTGTAAGTATAATTTTTTCATTAAGGTGCGTTTATACGGGCAGTTTTTTGAGCAATAATTTCTCGTCAATACGGATGAATTAAACTTGAATAATTATTAATGGAGCGATGAGGAGCGATTTAAAAAAAGGTAATTGTTTTGGCAATATTGCGTGCAGTTGCTCCATATACTCTATATTGCTCAAAATCGCTAATACGAATTGGCCATTTATTTTCAACTGACTTGCTCGTGTATGAAAGTATTGTCCAGTTTCTTTGAGCTGCTCCTTAACGCTCAACATTGTTGTCGCAAAACATTTTACCAAATTGATACTAATTGTTGTCGTTGCCGTAAATTGATTGATATTTTATCACGTCGCAATCGATCAGAATTGCTCCTAATTTTTGTTATATTAAATCAATTTTTGTTACCCCTGTGTAAGCGCACCTTTATACATAATATAGTTTTTAAAATCGCAAATGATTTACGTACGCATTGTGATTAAGTATAAGATCAAACAAAAAAATAATAGGAGCGGTTTTTTTTAAAAATACATTTATAATATTAGTATAGATAAAAAAATCGGCCAAGTGCGAGTCGGATTCGCGCACCGAGGGTTCCGTACAAACCTGTAGGTATATAGGTACGCAGAAGTTTGATTTTAATACAGCTTAAAGCTATTATAATAGACCTGAGTAGGTATTTGATATGAATTTCAATTTAATACTTCTACGCGTTCATGAGGAAAGGGTTTAAATGAGTTTAAAATTTCATGATTACTAGTTCACGGGAAGTTACCCTGTAGGTTTTGATTCCCTTACGAGTGTCGAAAATTTGCGGCATAAACGGCTGTATCTTTCGGTTGCGGTGGCTTGGAAGTTTGATTTTTTCACAGCTCCAAGGGAAAGTAGACCTGAGTATTTAGTATAAATTTCAGCTTGATACCTCTACGCGTTGCTGAGAAAAAGGGTCTTGACAGACAGACGGACGGACAACAAAGTAATCTTATAGGGGTTGCGTTTTTTCCTTTCGAGGTACGGAACTCTAAAAACTTGACGATAATAATAATATGCTTTTAGTAATCGGCCAAATTGTATATTTGCAATTCAAAATGATTATACTGATTTCTTCTTTACGTAAAACTACCGGTTTGCCACTTTGAAGTATTTATAATAGAATGTCTTTGTATGTTTGCTAAAACATAATACTTCTTGTCTCCTCTGAGATTTTGCTGCATGGATCTGGTCATGTATGTATAGGTATTAGGTGGGCATAGGTAAAGTACTGAACTTTAAATGGTGCACATACAGACTACATTTACGAATTATATTAAACTAGCTGTTGCCCGCGGCTCCGCCCGCGTAAATATTATAGTTTTTTCGTGGTCGCGGATATGTGACTGATGCAAAAAATTTATTAAAACAATCCTTGATGCGGATTATATGTCACGCTAAAATTTCAGCTCGATCGGTGCAGAACTTTTTGAGTTTTTGAAGCGTACACAAACCAACATGACATTTTTATATTTATATAGATAGATATGACATGGTAATGAGCACTTAAAGATATGAATGTCCGGTACCGGTATTCATCTATACATCGATACATATATAATATACATACATACATACAGATAAATAAAATTGAAGTGTCTGTTTGTAATTTAAAATAATCAGCTTTTCACTTAATGCATATGAAAGTATATTCGGTACTCACAATAAAATACCAATTTTTAAAATTTTTGTCTGTCCGTCTGTCGGTCTGTCTGTCTGTTCCGGCTAATCTCTGAAACAGCTGAACCGATTTTCACGGGACTTTCACTGGCAGATAGCTGATGTTATAAGGTCTAACATAGGCTACATTTATTTTAGGGTTCCGTTTAAAAAAATAGGGTTCCGTTTTCGTTAGTTCTATGCAAACGAAGTTGCGGGCATCAGCTAGTATTTGAATATAACTAAGAATTAAGATAGATAATATTATATAGATAGATTAGACCCATGCAAGTCACCAACAAACCTGAATAACCTAACCATGAACATGTCAGGACATGTCTAAGGAGGGTTCCGTAACTATAAACGCGTAATATGCTTTTTTTTTAATTACTCCAAAAGTTACTGTCCGATTTCACAATAATTTTACTAAAGAGTTTTTAGCATGATCTATCAGCATGGAAATTTGCAAGTTTCTATCTCCTATAGTTTAAAAATGCTAGGGGGGGGGACCAACTACTACTTTGGAGGCCGATTACTCGAAAATGGTCAACTTTATAAAAAAGTAACGTATGAAATCTTGCCTTTATTTTAAAAGACCTATTATACGATACCCCACATGATGGGGTAGAGTGAAAAAATATTTTTCATCCCCACTTCACATGTATGGAGAGCCACCCCTAAAATATAAAATTATTATTTTTTTATGATCCCGAAACCGTGATCTATACATAATCTATAACTGCACCAAATTTCATTAATTTATATTCATAATTACAAGAGCTAGAGGCGCGGACAGACAGACAGACAGACAGACAGACGGACAGAGCGAAACTATAAGGGTTCCTTGAGTATTACGGAACCCTAAAAAGCATTTCGATATTATCACTATGCTGATAAGGATTCAATAGTGGTGCAATGCGGGTTACCCGTACATTAATTTCAAAGATTGTTGACCATTTTAAAAAGTTTTCATAGGTAGGGTTAGCATAATTCTAATTAAAAAATCGTCAACAAAATCTGGCTTACGAATAATAGAATGACATGCAGGTAATAAGATGTTTGCAGTAGATTTAGACTATACTAATAACCATAATATCTACACTAATATTATAAAGAAGAAAACTTTGTTTGTATGTTTGTTTGTTTGTTTGTTTGTTTGTTTGTTTGTTTGTTTGTTTGTTTGTTTGTAATGAATAGGCTCAAAAAGTACTGGACCGATTTCAAAAATTCTTTCACCATTCGAAAGCTACACTATCCACGAGTAACATAGGCTAAATTTTATTTTGGAAAAAAATAGGGTTCCGTAAGATATTTGGGTTTTTCGGACACATGGTGTAAAAAATCAACCAGGAAAGTTACTTATTTTGCGTACGCTGCCTAAACTATAAAAGATAGAACCATAAAATGTACTAATTAATTGTAGATCTTATAAATATCTACAAAAAAGTCCGCGACACACTATACCTATCTATGTCGAGTGAAGCACAACAACCATTTTTTTATTTAGAAATCTTGAATTATTTTTTGGACTATATTTAAACGCGTTTATTTTACTTATGCTATTAATCCTTATCAAAATAAATTATTTCATCACTAAGTACAGTTTATGTAGATAATATTTGGTCTTTGAATGATTAAAATTGGATGTTTGGTTTTAAAGTTATGGCGAAATTAAAATATTACGATTTCTGCTGCACGGCCCGTTGCGAAGTGGGCGTCACCAAGGCGGGGGTGCGCGTGCGGAGTTTAGATTATTGGTTTTTTTTTTGTTTTGTGTTCGTTGTAACTATGATGGATAGTTACTTGAATACCTATTTATTTAGTGTTTGTTGTATTGTTAGTCCTGTAGAGTATAGGTATTTCATACGATAAAAGTATACCCACCTACTTATTTCATTGAGTTTTAGTAGGTACCTATATTAATTTGTTTCTGTTTGTTTTGAACTTTTGACTAAATTTCGCCCGTTTGGTAGAGGTTTAAAGACATTCTGTAGTATTAGTATCAGTATTATACCCGTGCGAAGCCGGGGCGGATCGCTAGTCTATAATATTATGGTTATTAGTATCAATAGCCTATATCTAGTGCAAACATTTTATTTTTATATGTTTATAAAAATTATATATGTTGATTTATTAAAGTGCTATAATATATTGATTTATTAAAGTGATCATTGGCAAGTTACTATTTAATAAAATAATTTATAAAAATAACATTTTCCACATACGGTTTCAATTTTTTATGAGTTACTAATTATATGGACTATCTTGAATTTCACGTGGTCTCTACGACATCTAACTTTTTGTGAAGGAAATACTTGGCTTTTTTCATTTAGGTAATGTTTTTGTGGGATCTCATTTCTTTTTGTAGGTTACTCGAAGACCAAGGAATTTGGGGTTTTAAAAACCGTGAACGCACTTATAATTTCTCCGGTGTTGCGGATGTCCTAATGTGGGAATAATAGGCTACACGACTGATTTTTTTTTATTGCATAAATGAATAGTACTCTTAAATATGAGTAACTTCTCAGAAGAAACCGTATATCAAAAGTCAATATTTTTAAAGGTACAGCGATTTGTTTACTAAATTTCGCAAGTCCCGTGAAAACGCTCCATACTAAAGTCGTACGTAGATATGACGTCACGTCCATGTTAAAGTGTATGAAGTATATGGCCGCGGGAACGTATTTGTAAATATCTCCGATATTTGTGCGTTTAAGTTCATACATGTCATAATAAAAGTTTTTGTATATGATGTAAGTAAACTAATGATGTAGGTTTTGTTTACTTATTTAGCAAAAAAATAATTAATTTTTTTGTACTTTTTAGATGTCTCTAATTACTAAACTATAAATAAAATATTATAATTTTTTACATTTACGAAGTAGTAATGCCTCAAATTTTCTGAGTACATTAATGAATCTAAATATTTTAGATGTAGTCGTGTAGCCTATTGCTTACCATCAGGCGATCCATTTGCTTGTTTCTAGATCTATTCCATAAATAAATTGATTACTGACCGTGGTCACCCGCAACATTGGAGGAACCACAAGTGCGTTCTCGAATCAATTACTCCCCTTAGGCCAACAATTTCTTTGAATTCGTAAGATAAAAAAGTCTAAAATTATTATTTATTTTTTTCAATATTTTTACTTTTTCTATATTTTCTTTTTATGTGTAACTAACAACCTAGCCTGACGGCAAATTTGAAATTTCTACTCCGCTGGATGTATGCTTAAATTATGCTTATTCTGTCTCCATACCTCCACCCATATCTTTTAAAATCGTGTTTTTGCCGCTTATTATCTCCTAAACTATACAGTAGATTTTTATAAAATTTAAAACAATTACTTGCGCCTGTTAGCTTTGTTATAAATGAAAATATGGGGGGGCACGAAAAAGCCGCGAAATTCTTCGAGAAAGGATATAAAAATAATTAACGGTCGCTAAATACTTGGCGATAGCTCGGCCGCGCCATGATATTAATTGTATCTTTACTAATTTTATAAAGAGGAAATATTTGTTTATTTGTACGTTAGATATTTGCGTTGAATGGGCTCCAAAAAAATGGGCCGACTTTAATTAAATTTGGCACATGTATAGAGTAGACCACGAGGAAGAATTTTTATCCCGAAATGGTATTATATATTATGGTATAAGTATTTCCCTTGAATTCTGTTTTATGCGGGTGGAGCCGTGAGCAAGGGCGGCACTGAAAATTTCGGGAATCAAGGAAGTGACACAACATTACTATTTAAAAATGTATTTATTGCTTTTCGAAGTATTCTCCGCGAAATTTGACACATTTTTCCATACGATGGAACCAATCATTGAAGCAACCATTCCATTCGGAACTTGGGGTGTCCAAAATGGCCGTTTTGTAGGCGTCCACAGCTTCTTCAGGTGATGAAAATCTCTGACCACGCAATCTATTCTTTATTTTAGGGAAAGTATTAGGGCTTAGGTCGGGGCTGTACGGCGGATGGTCTAATAATTCTATGATTTCTTGCTCTAAAAACTCTTTTGTTCTGTGCGCGATGTGAGAACTCGCATTGTCGTGATGGAGGATGATGCAATTCTCTTTACGGAGTTCAGAAACGACCTGTGGCAAACAAATGTTAGCATACCATTCTGCATTAACTGTTCTTTGTCCCTCAAGAGGAATAGTCGCAACATGGCCGGTTTTGGAGACAAACGTGGCCACTCCGTGAACGAACAATTTTTGTTGGCTTTAACTCATTTTCGAACACCCAAACTCGTGACTGGTTTTTTGTTTCGGGTTCGTACGCGTATATCCAGGATTCGTCACCTGATACGATGTTGTATACCGCATTTGAGGATCCTACGTGGAATCTTTCGAGAGTTCTGACGCACCAAGTAACGCGAGCCGCTTTTTGCTCTTCACAGAGCAAATGCGGTATCCATCGGGAAAACAACTTTTTTACACCTAATTGTTCATGCAAGATTATTTGTATTTGACTCATGCCAATGTCTAAAGTTGCCTGAATTTCGCGGTATGTCACATGTCGATCTTCCTCAATCAGCTTACGCACAGCATCAACGTTTTCTTGGGTGACTGCAGTTTTTGGACGACCTTGACGGGGATAATCACTGTGCTTGACACGTCCACGTTGAAATTCAGCAAACCAGCGATAAATTGTGGTTTTGGATGGGGCTTCATCACCAAATGCAGAAATCATCCGGTCAACATACTGTTTTTGTGTTAAACCACTTCGAAAGTCATAATAAATCATCGCTCTAGAATTTTCTCGAGTCAATTCCATTTTCTCAACGACTAAACAAGTTTGACAAGACCTTGTGACAAGACCGAGAATCTTTTTTTAAATAAATAAACGGTATTCGATTTTTAAAACCAAGGAGTTTTAAATTAAAAAGATTTTAATATGACAGGAACAGTGGAAATATTACATTCCCGATACTTTTAGTGCAGCCTATGTAAACAAAATAAGAAAAATAATCTAAACGACCCCCGAATCGCCAAGCAGTGAGCGAGCTGATGATGATGAATTAAATATTTATTGTCACCGAAAAATTGTAAAAACCGTTAGATTGTAATATAACAAGTGAAATTGTAAAATGTTGATAGACTTCCGACGCGAATATGCTGCCTATAATTTAACACATTATTTTTCGTTAAATTATAAATCTTTTTAATTTTTTTTTACAATCTTGTTATTTATTTTACAATCTAATGGTTTTTACAATTTTACGGTGACATTTATATAGCTACACATTTTATATGTTATTATTATTATTAGATCAAAATCGGTTTATCCGTTTGGGAGCTACGATGCCACGGACAGACATACAAGACATACTCGTATGTTTACGTCGGGTGTTAAAAATATAGTATGATAGTGACTAAATTTATCTGAAATGGCTCGACCAATTATATATAATAGTTTATAGGGTTCCGTACCAACGGGAACCACCGGGAAGGGATCACCCGAACTCGATGGGGCTATATCATTTTACAAGAAATTTCTTATGCTCACCCTCCCTCCACCCTCCATTTTTACGCTTCTACAAGGATAAATTAAACTTCTGTTGATATAACCCACAGTTTAACCTGATCCTTTTGACCTTGTCCGATCAGAACCGCAAGAAAAACGACCTGATGATATAATTATATAAAATCAGTTTTATTACTTGTCCAGTTATCGGTTGTAAAAGACGAGATTGTAAAGTTTGTAAAAACAAATACATTGTTGTAAATAAGCTGTTATTGTCTATGATTAAAATTGTATAGTTAAGAACTAAGGATAAGAATTATTTTCTAGCTTGTTTAAATTAAAGAGCAAGAATGCTTTTTTATTAGACTTCCTGAATTAGGTATCTAGGTAATATTTCACCTTATATAAACTGACGTTATTATACAGTAGGTTCAAATATTGTAAATTACGCTCTTAGTATTTAAATATCCTTATTGTGATTTCAAATTACTGGCCAAATTGTGACTGTCAATCAATGCAGCTCCAATTTATGAGGTTTTACATGTGCCATTGACTTCGTTACAAGATAATAAAACAGTGATGGGATTAAAAATGTAGGCCAGCAAAGCAAGTGCTTTGAACAAATTTTACGTCCTGAATAAGTCTAAGCCACGAATATTTTTCTTTGAACTAGAGATCGCCTAGTGGTGTAAGTTCGACATAGTTCATATTTTAATTTTTAAGTTCTTTTATGGGTCCTTTTGCCTGATGAAAATGTTGTCTAATAGAATTTCAAACTTCTCACTTTGCATAATTTTTGTAAGGGGTAAGAAGTTTTTGCTTTATTGCACGTTAATAATATAATATCATAGTTAAATCATTGGTCTCGCTGGGCGGTAGAGAGACCAATCGTTAGTCTATGTATAATATAATGATAATGATGATTTTGTTACTGGTAGCATATTTTTGTTTCGGAAGGACTACAATTATTGCAACAGTCCGCATGGCATTGTCAAATCACTTTGATACAATAAAGAGAGCTTCACATCGACCACATAAATAACAATTCGGCTAAGTCGCAAAGCATTTTTGCCAATAAAAATGACAATGCAATCGACTTGTATATGAGTATTTAAATCCTGACAAACACTGCGATTCATGAGCACGTATGGAGGATTTACATGGGATGATTTTCGGCGCACGATTTCCGTCGCGATGTATCGCTGTAAATCCCAAATCAGCCTCTTGTACCTTGGGTGTGCATCGATCGAATTTGTCTTTCAGATGCTGGGGTTTGGATCATCGAATGCGTTCGGCATACTGTTCAATGACTTTTTCCTGGAGCAGGGCAGTGCGAGCGGACTACCACTCGTTATTGGCATTTACAATGGAGCTTTGTCTATTTCCGGTAAGTTTAAGAAACAAAAAAAACATTTAAGCACCTAATTATGTATTTAGAATTCTTCATTTTAGGGTCTGTTTCACTATCGCCTATTTACCCTATAAACAGAACACGTATATGCCTATAAGTGTAAGATAGCTGTTTATTCGAAAGTTTTGTTGCTACTTATTATATTTTATAAGGAGCGACAGTCGATAGAGACAAAACATGCATGTAAGCTATCTGTCACTTTAGGCTACGTTCCGTCGAGCGTTTTTCAGTGGTCGCGACAAAAAGACAGCACTGTAAATATCTATACATATAAAATCCTTTGTCCTGAATGACTGACGGATCAACGCACAGCCTAAACCGCTGATCGTAGAGACCTGAAACTTGCAGGGCTTGCTCTTTGTAATGCGTAGGGATCCGATAAGAAGGGATTTTTCGAAATTCGATTCCTAAGGGGGTGAAAAGGGGTAAAATAGTTTGTATGTGGCAACGTGATTTCTTGGTCCAATCTACTTCATATTTTGCACAAACATTATGTAGCAGAATTGATGGAATTCGTGTATCATAGTTTATTGAAATTCGTCCGCTAACGGGAATAAAAAGGGAAAGAAAGTTGCTTGGGAGCGATTTGCTTTTAAGTTGATATAAATACTCCTTAGTGATTTTTATATAAAGCTTCCCACACACAAGCGATCGATCGATTTAGTCTTTACAATTTAAACATTTACTGGGTTCGTAGTTGCAAGTAAATCGGTTTAGATAAAAATTAAATATAGTCTGAGATCCTAGGACCACCTTACTATACTTTTTATATGAAACTCGTATATATACGCGTAAATTTTGTTCTACTAGCTGGTAGGTCTTACACTAATCACTTTGTGTAATAGTTTGTCGTTAGCAATTTACTTTCAAATACGAATTATTTTCCAATTTGATCGAAGCAATCGATAGCCCGTGAGTGGGAAGCTTTATTTTTATTTTGACATAATATATTGTCATCATGTTGAAAAATAAATCTGACAAGAATGCCAAAGTTAAATTTGATGAAAATCTCTTTGAAAAACTAGGCACCTAAATATTTGCGATTGTTATATTAATTATATTCCACACTTATTATATTACATACTATTTCAGTAGAATATTTTGAGTGTAGGTATTATATTTCTTTCTCTTTTGTTGTTATACTTAGTATGTAATATTTAATTTATTTGTGCTTGATTTATCAGTGTTTAAAACATAGGTTTTTAGTTTTTAACCCAGATTTTTGATCTGTACGTTTGTGCGCGCTAATCTCAGAAACTACGGAACGGATTTTTATAAAATTTGTTACCGTAGTAGTTTAGCGCTTGGATAAATACTTACATAGGACTCGCTTTTTATCGCGGAAAATTTTTGGGTACCTAACTACCTACGGATTCCACGCGGATAGGAATTAGGATTTAGGATAGCTCTGCTTATAATTTTGTGTAGGTATTTCAATTCAATTGGTTCACACCTACAGAAAGTTTTATCAATCTAAAAAATCACGTAGTATAAAATGCTATAAAATAACCAGATATTTGAATTGGTTAAAACTTTACCTAGGTTAATCGTAATCATTAGAGTGTATGATTATTATATGAGGAATAAGTGAGAAGCTAGATGGCTTCGTGGTCGTACTGTAAAACTCAAAAACAAACTCTGTCGTGGTCCCGACTAGGATGGGCGATCACAATCCAAATTATTTTTATTAAGTTCAAAGTCCACAACGTCTTCCCATTCAAAAGATTTTCGAAATCGTTAAAATACTAATTATCGGCTACAAAGAAATCCTTACTTAATATTATACCTAAACGCAAAAGTTTGTAGTACATAATAATATGTTTAGACTTTAGATTTACATGCAATAAAGTAAAGTAAAGAAAATACGTAAAGAATTTTGATGAAATTTGGTATGGTAGTAGTTTATCCAGAATTAACACATAATACTTTTTGCAGCTTATTAAATTTTATTTATGGTACAGTTCTCGGTAGATTTCTTGAGCGTACCTACGAAGTCGCAGGAAACATTCAAATAAAATACAACTGATACGGCTGTGCAGTGCCTACACCATTATGTATTCAATTTTGGTATTGGTATTTTCCCGAACAAGCGTTCCCTCTGACGCGAGCGAAGCTGCGGGCAAAAGCTAGTAACTAATACAATAGAGCTGAATAATGATAAATCGTGTAGAGTTGTCGAATTTGTAATTTGACACTTGACACTTTAATTTTCTGCTCTATTGTATTAGCGCAGAGTTCTATTTGCAGTGCAGTTACAACCATAAAAAAACTCTTAGGGCACAATGGGTCTAGTGTCTGTAACAGCCTCCGTGGTCTAGGGGGTTAGATCTTGGTTCTCGACTCAGAGGTCGTAGGTTCGTTTCCCGCATTAGAACAACAAAAATGTTGGTTATTCCGTCCCACTGGGTCATGAAAGTAAAGAGAGAGTGCTCTTGTGTACTGCGCATACACTTGAGCACTGTAAAATTACTCCTGCGTAACTGGTCTGGTTTCAGTGAAACCTGCCACCGTCACCGAACTCGGTGTGGGGGAGTTACGTTAGTGTAATAATTACTTTTGTAACGATCCTAGTAGTAGCTATCGGGGATGTAAACAATAATTGATGAAGGTTTTAACGGCCAATATTCAAACGCTACCTAAATTAAAACTCACTCATAATTCCACGCTGTCTTTGTCTCTGCCATATAGAGTCCGTAGCACCCAGTGGCTTAGAAGACCTATAACTTGAGCAGGTAGCGCACGAAAATTCGTCTGTAAGATTATTCCAATGGTTCAACTAGTCTTTATTAAATTATTATTGTCATTTAGCTTAGTTAACGAATTATTATTAACGATTTTGATAGATTAAATTCTTTGTGAGATTTAGGTCGCCACTCACGTTACTGACCCTAATTAGTGAAGTTTAACTGTTTTAACCAACAGTTAATTGAATACAAATGCCGATGACATACAATATCGTCAGTAGCCCTGTTCATTTATTGATCTGCTCGATATTCATAATGGCAACAATGCCAGGCATAAAATCTTAATTGAAACATTGTAGTAACATTCACTAGAATCAGCCTATTCTAAATAGGTACTATTTTGAACAACGAAAACTTAAAATAGGTGGTTAATAATAATAATGACATTCGATAAACCCTCTTTGCCTGTCATTTGTTGTCTCTATGTGTATTTACATAAAAGAAAAGAAGAGTTTTTGTTCTTTGTTCTGTATTTGTTTTATGTTCTATGTTATATTTTTTAATAATTTATAAATAACTTGTAAATAACTTTGCAATTGCAAAAGCTACTTTACTATGCTTATACTCCGTCCGGGCAAACCTTAGTGATTTATGGAGAGTACAATTTCATTGAATGTATGTTTCTTTGTGAAGATAAATAAATTAAAAAAAAATCTAATTCTTAAAAAAACTAATGCGCGAACGTTTAAAACAAATATTGTTATACCTACCTACTCTATCTGATGCGTGAAAAGTGTTCACTGATAAATGCAAATGACTACTTGGTTCTTAAATCTTAATACATACTATTACGAGTATGTAATATGCAAGTTCTACTAATGTGTACTATAATAACTAAATTAAAGAACAAATCGATGATCGAATTCACACTTCATTTTTTTTTAATCAAAAGTAAAAAAATCATGGCAGGATAAGAAAAATGGCTCTAAAAATCATCGGCTACTAACATGCCTAATCAGTCAGGGGGTTAAAATTCAGAATGAAGAGAAACCCGACCCACCATGCTAGCCTACCTTCTAGATTGACAGACCTCAAGGGTCTTTGAAGAATGTTATCTACTCCCAATATTTTGTTCTATTTACAAAATTGTTAAACGTATTTTGGGGCGTTGCTACTTGCTTATATTTTTGACGATACATTTCAGGTTTTCTGAGTGGAATTGCCCTGAAAAAGTACAGCTTCCGTCAAGTTGGCCTAGTGGGAGCCGGTCTGTTCGTTTTGGGAGATGTTCTTACAATCTTCGTCCAGAAAACTTACCAGCTCGCGTTCACGTTTGGTGTCATTAGAGGTATTGTCATCATAAATATTCATTGATGTTTAGAAGAAGAAACTTTGGGGAGACGTTTAGTCAAAGTCAAAAGTCAAAGTAAAAAATGTTTATTCAGTTTTTATATACTTTTTGAACGTCGCTACATGATGCCTACCACCGGTTCGGGAACTAGCCCGGCGAGAAGAACCGGCGCGCGGCGTAAGAAACTCGCGTAGGCCCCGAGACGACCGTTTGACTGTTTACTATTTACTTTCTATACTTGATGAATAGTATAATAATATGAAGAAGATATATTTGTTTCTTTGCATTGAATAGGCTTCGAAACTACTGAAACGATTTTGATGAAATTTGGCATAGAGTCGAACACGAGGAAGGACATAGGCTACTATTTATCTCAACAAATGTACGGTTCCCGTGGGATTTAGTAATAATCCTACCTACTATTATAAATGCCAAAGTTTGTAAGGATTAATGGATGTCTGTACGGATGGATGGATGTATTGCGGATGGATGGAAGATTTGTTACTCTTTCACGTAAAAACTACTGTACGGATTTCGGTGAAATTTGGGTGGTAGTAGTTTAAACTCTGGATTAAAACATAGGCTACTTTTTATCCCGAAAAAGTACAGTGTTCCTGTGGGATACTGTATTTACGCGGGCGGAGCCGCGGGCAACAGCTAGTACTACTCGAATTATAAATGCGTAAGTTTGTGAGGATGAAAGGATAGCTGTGTGGATGGATGAAATGTCAAAATATTTGTTACTCTTTCACGCAAAAACTACTGAACTAGCTCTAGCTTAAAGCATAGGCTACATTTAATCCCGAAAAAATACAATGTTCCTGTGGGATACTTGTTTACGCGGGTGGAACCGGGGGCAAACCCTAGTTATATATAAGAATATTTTGTACATTTCAAGATCGAAAACAAGATTTTGTCACTTTTCGTAAATTCACCTATTTATACAAATTCCTACTAAAGAGCAAGTCAAACATTACTTTCACTTCATTCCACTCTAAGTCTTATCATGTAGATCCTTTGTTAATAATAATTTACACAGTAATCTGAGTGTACGCACTGCCTTATCAGCACGTCGTAGTAAGACAAATAACAAACTCAATTCTACCAGTTTGTGTGAGAATAATTAAGTAGGCCTTACCTTGTCATGCAAAATAGCCTAATGTTCATAAAACACGATTGAAATTTATTCATGGAACCTTTTTAAACATAATTCGCTTTGATTAAGTAGGAAACATTTTTGCGGATATAAAATAACTAGCTGTTTCCCGCGTCTCTGAACAAAGGAACACTGTACCTTTCCGGGATAAGAAGTAGCCTGTTTTAATCCAGAGCCTAAACTACTACCATACGAAATTTCATCAAAATCCGTTCAGTAGTTTTTGCTAAAAGAGTAACAAATATCCATCCACCCATCCATACGTCCATCCATCCATTCATCCATCCTCACAAACTTTCACATTTATAATATTAGTAGGATTAGAAATTAGAACTAGAGGTCGCCCTGTGATTGAAATTCACCCATAATTGTCATACCTAGGTAACACTGAAAGTGTTTAGAAAATGATAAACGGCTCAATGTAGAAAGTTGCCAATACTTTTATTGTTTTTCGAAGTAATCTCCGTTCCTCTCTACACATCGTCGCATTCGATGGAACCACTGAGAAAAGCAGTTATTAAGTCCTCCATTCTTCCTTAGGGGTCTCTTCTATGGCATTTTCATACGCTTTCACCGCATCTTCAGGGCTCGTAAAGCGAATACCTCGAATTTTATCTTTAGTCCTTGGGAATAAATGAAAATCGCAGGGCGCCAGGTCAGGACTGTATGGCGGATTATCTCGACACCTGCCATAGTCAAATATTCAACAGTCCATTTTGCGGAGTGCGCTGAAGCATTGTTGTGGTGAAGGAGGATCCTGCTTCGAGGACGATGCTGTTGAATTTTTTCCAAGACAACAGGCAAACAGCGATTGACATACCAGTCTGCAGTAACTGTCCTTCCATCTTCTACACAAATATCGCGAAATGACCTTTCCGACCAAAGAATGAGGCAATCATCTTTTTTCCTTGACTTCTTCCTTTCTTTACCTTAGTTGGCCGAGCCTCGAAAGGAAACACCCACTGAGCTGATTGTCTTTTGGTTTCGGGTTCGTAGCAATATATCCAGCTTTCATCACCTGTGATGATGTTAAATACAGCATTTGAGTCACCGCCGTTGAACTTATCTGACATTTGGCGACACCAGTCCATGCGAAGGTGTTTCTGGTCGTCGGTTAAAGTATGGGGAATCCATCTGGTACAAAGCTTCCTGACGCCTAAATGTTCGTGTAATATTTTTTGAACTTGACTCATACCAATGCCTAGGCTTGCCCATATCTGCTGATAGGTCACTCTCTTATCTTTCTCTATCATGCGTCGCACAGCACTGATATTATCTTCAGTAGTCGCTGTTAAAGGACGTCCCTCACGCGGATCATCATTGAGATTGCTACGTCCACGCTTAAACTCGTTAAACCAATTGTAAATAGTGGCACGAGATGGGGCTTCATTAGAAAATGCTAATCGCAGCCTATCATAGCTTTGTTGTTGAGTAAGCCCACAACGAAAGTCATAAAAAATCATTGAACGAAAATTTTCTCGCGTTAGGTTCATTTTCACGTGTTACAAGAGTTTTAGATTTGCCGCCAATTCACAAAAACAAATGACAAATGAATGCAATATACCTACTTCATTAGATTACCAAAGAGTTCTAAAATTGAAATTCAAAATAGTTTTCATTAGCAATGTTTCTAAACATTTTCTAAACATTCAGTATTACCCACGTATTATTAAGATTGAACTTTACAAACTCAGTGTGTTATTAATGTATGGTTGTTATTTTTATTTATTTTATATATTTCTAAGCATTATTTAAAAAAAATCTATTTTAACTTTAATTTACCGGCCAAATATCACACTTCTCCGTTTGTACATTTCTCGCAAAACTGTGCTGAAAATGTTTGCTTCACGTATTAATATCCTACTATATAATATTATAAATGTGAAAGTTTGTGAGGATGTATGGATGGATGGATGGATGTTTGTTACTCTTTCACGGAAAAACTACTAAATTTAAAGTAAAAAAAAAAAAACTAAATTTGGTATCTTAATAATTTAGGCTCTGGATTATAACATAGGCTACTTTTTATCCCGAAAAAATACAGTGTTCCCGAGGGATACTGTAGTTACGCGGGCGGAGCCGCGGGCAACAGCTAGTAATAATTAAAATTACACTCTCAAGCAGGACTAAATATTTCGCGGAAGAGCCGAAGCCGAGAAATCAAAGACCTGTATGCCGCAAGCGACTCACGGGCCGCGGGTTGACGACCACTGCCCTAGTGGCTTCCACTATAAAGCAGTTTTTTATCCTACAATATTATCCTCAGGTGCTGGCTTCGGTGTGATGATTCCTGTTAGTTTCACAGCCTTCAACTGTTACTTCACCAAGAAACGCACAGCCATGATGAGCGCTAACCAGACCATGAGCAGTATGGCGTCCATCACGTTCCCCCTGCTGGTCACATTCCTACTGTCGGAGTACGGCTTCCGATGGACCCTGGCTCTAATTATGGCGATAGATCTACATCTGCTATTCGCGATGTTAGTCATGCACCCTGTGGAGTGGCATTTAATAGATTTGATACCGCAATATAATGAAGATACAGGTTCGTACTTCGTATTTTCAGATTTTTTTGACCTCAAATCTCAGTATTCAAAATCTCTATAAATAAAAATATTGCCTAAGCTTGGCCGATCATGTCAACAACTTAACAACATTTGCTCGTTGAAATGTGAAGTGTACGTCCCTCCGCTGTACTATCATTATTTATTCTGTGCCTCCGCTTTCATTGTAAGTATATTTTATTCCAAAAATAATATTGTTGCAAAAACTTCCCACGTATTTTCTATAAGGTTTGGTAAAATCAATTACGGATACTTCGGGCGTATGATCTGCTGCTTATGTAAAGACATTTAAGAAGAAAAATAATTGTCACACTCGAAAAAAACTTTTTGTCTTTATCGTTTGTTTGTTTGTTATTCGTTGTGTTTTGCGGAGAGTCGCCCGCCCACACATTAGATGATTTTTTTACTTTGAGTATGACAGTCATTTTTCTGCCTAAACGTCTTTCCATAAGCAGTGGATCACGTGCCTAAAGTATCCGTAATTGATTTTTGGAGACCTTATAATTATAACTAAAATTAGAAATACTTAATATTAAATATTGTGTTTTTTTTAAGGGTCAGACATATTCAAACCGGCTAAAGACCGGATGAGTATAAGAAGTATTTACAATGAGAATACTGAGGATTCTGTTGTCAACATCTTGCCACAAGAAAATAAAATTGAGATCCAACCTGCATCACCAAACAAGCCTACTCGAACCGAGTCCTTAAAGAAAAATATTATGTAAGTTCTATAGCATATAAAAATGTATTGTAGAATATAGTGTATTTAGATTTGAAGGTAAAATTTTCCTTCTACTTATAACTTTATATTTTAATTAAACAGAACAATAAAAGTTGTGTCGTAATTAATAACAGTCTCCCTTAGTAATAAAAATATTTACAACACGCTAATCCATGTTGCTATTTTGTCTGATTCGATGGAAAGCCACTTGATGGACAAAGAAAGTAACATGAATTTGTGTAACCGTGGTGAAAATATTTAATTTTTATTATTATTTATTTATTTAATTAAGGTCGCTCAAACATCAATGGTCATTAGCGACCACTTTAGGTTTACAACTTTGATCAATAATACAATTATTACAACGTTTACAATATTAAATTAAATTATAGTAAGTAATCAATTTCAAAAATATACATATATACTTTTTTCTATATTTTCGAAACACTTTTTGAAACATTTAGTAAGGTTCACATTTTAACGTTCTGCATTGTACCTACATTGGACATTCAATTAATGATGCACACACATATCCTAAATGATGTGATTTAAAATAAATCTGTCGAGTATCAAAATATATAATAGTGCCAAAACCTGAATATAAATTTTAAGTATGTTCAATTTCAGTAAACTGGTATACGATAACGTGGAGTTGGATTTACTGAAAGACCCGCGATTCCTCAGTACACTGGTGGGGTTGGGTTTTGCTTTTGTGTCTGACGTCACATACCTGGCGATGGAGCCGATGCTGCTTTTCTCATATAATTACACAAAGGTATGTAATTTATTGAAAGTAAAAAAAGTAAAGTTTTTAGGATTTTTTCCAAAGTAATATTTGCAGAGTTTTTAGTACCTAGCGCCCCCAGGGGTAAAAAATGAAAAAAAAAAAAAAAAATTTTTTTTCGTTAAACTGAAAAAAAAAAATTTTTTTGATGTAACTTTCGATAAAATATTTTGTAGATACAAGTAGCTACGTGTGTAATGGTGGGAGCAATAGCAGATCTGGTAGCCAGGTTCACGCTTGCCATATTCACGTACTTCTACTACGTTGACAGTAAAAAGATTTTCTTCTTTGGAACTTTAATAACCACAGTATTACGAATAGGTAAGTGAACTTTCCGAACCGGCAGAAGAAAACAAAAACTTAAATTCAAAGCAAATGTTTCGATTTTGTCCCGTGACAAAATTGCCTTGTTACCCGACCAACGGAAGGGTAATGATTTTGGCAGTCTATAATAGCTATTATAGACTGCCTTGACTTTTGTCAAGCGCTTTTTTCTGCCGAACACAGCTGTGTTCGGAGGAAAAAAGCGCTTGACAAAAATTGCTAGCGCTGAGAAAATAACAGTTGTCGGCCAGGGCCCAATACACGTTTACTAGCTTCAATAGTGCTAACAAAATCCGCCATTTTGATTACGAGAGCTTTCGAGCGTTTTTTTCCGCCATACAGCCATTACAGATACAGACTGCCGTGTTTAAAAGTAGCACAGAGTAAAAATTAACAGTGTGTGTCGTCTCGAGGCTCTTCTTCTTCTTCTCGGACTCAGAGGGTAAGAACCCTTTCAAGATATGAAATAATTTTATTTATGTACCATGGGCATGGGTAATTTACTAACTGATAACCAAATATTAAAATGGCTAGTGCTGATCACGATTTCTAATTACTTTTAAACCCGAAGCAAACACCCTTCGTGTGTTTGACCTGTCTATGTATTGTATGTATGAATGCACGGATTTTGATCTGGTTTTTTTTTGTTTGAAATGTGGCTTAATTGAAAGTGTTTCTTACAACTCACCGTCATCAGCTCGTTTACCGTATGCGGGGATTCAGGTGTGACAATTTTTTTTATTGTATTCCAGCTCTAGTGACGTGGGACAACATACTCTTCATCACGCTCATCACCGCCGTGTCGGGGCTGGTGCGGTGTTCGGTGCAGGTGTGCATTATTATCCTATGATACTCAGTTTGCATGTAACTCAGACCATATAAAAAGCGAAAACCGAGTTCTGCAAACCGTACAGTGTCACTGTGTCACGCACACACACGTAATAAAACTACGCCTTGTAAGGCTAGATGTCGCGGTGTTTATTTCCTTTTTGTAGGTAATGCTTAAGTTTACGATATGTACATGTCACCGTAAAATTGTAAAAACCGTTAGATTGTAATAAAACTAGTGAAATTGTAAAATTTTGATAGACTTCTGACGCGAATAAGTATGCTGTCTTTAAATTCACACATTATTTTTCGTTAGATTATAAATATATAGTTTTTAATCTTTCGACATTCTTTTACAATCTCGTTAGTTATTTTACAATCTAACGGTATTTACAATTTTACGGTGACATACATATTACATACATAAAAAACCGGCCAAAGTTTGACAAAGCTCTGTCTTTACTTTTTATTGAGTCTGAGGCTCGTACCTAACTAAAGACAGGATGAGATGAACTTAACCTAACTGTATAGTGCAATTCAAATGAGAATAGGATCGAGTCGGCGCCATATTGTTTCGAATTTACACTGTTATGATAGTTAAATTTATGTTTAGATAATTGATTACTATACTTTAACGTTTATATTTAAATTCGATGCAAGACTATTAATATTTATATGCACATATAAGTTTTTCAGAAAATCGCGCTTTTCAAGTGATATTTGACAGAAAAAGTTCCTATTCTCATTTGAATCGAGTTATACAATAACTGTTCGGTCGCCGACAGTTCCAGTGTACCAGATTTCGATTTAGTTACAATATATATTGTGATTTTTCAGTCATTATCCAAACTTTTAGGAATGAGTATACTCTTGAAAATAAACAACTTTTTACTATGGGAATTATGGGATCAATATTCCTATTAGAAAAAAAAAAATCTGCTGTTTCATACAAAATGGCTTCGGCATACATAGTATTTTGTATGAAACAGCAGATTTTTTTCAAGTAGGAAAGTTGATACTATAGTGAAAGTTGCTTATATTTAAGAGTATATTCTCCTGAAAGTTTGGATAGTGGCTGAAAAACAGCCTGTATAATTTTGTAATTATAATATCTTTGGTAAATAAACCTAACATTATCTCTGTCAGGTGATGTTCCCCCTGGTGCTGGTGGCTGCGGCTCCCGACAGGTTCCCCGCGGCGCTAGCGCTGCACATCCTCTTCTCAGGGTTCCTTATGCTCATAGCGGATCCTTTAATAGGTAAGAAGATAATTTTTAATTATTTTTTTGTAACAAAAAATACACAGGGCCGTTTCATGGGATTAAATTATTGTGGTAGGTACCTAAGTAATTCTTTTTTATTACTACTATATGTAGTAACGTAAATAATTTATTAGTGAATGTGGACGTATGTAGGCTCTACGATATCGTTCCGGCGTTCGTAACCGGTGGGTCGCGACCCTTGGGGGGGTCAAGTTTGCTTTTAAAGGCGACCCCCTTTAAAAACAAACTGTCTGTTAAAAGTCTGTAAAAATAATAAATACAAACTATATACAACGTGTAGGAATAAAGGAGTGAATGAGCAATTTTTTTTCACTTTTGTATGGGGAAACTTGCGACACTGGAGGGCTTTCCCATACAAATCGCAAAAAATTTTTGCTCTTTCAGCGCTGCTACTTTCACAGTGAACTCTTTATAAGGAACACAAACACACCCTTAAATATTATCACTCCTTTATTCCTACACGTTGTATATATATATATATATATATATATATATATATATATATATATATATATATATATATATACATCTTGCGAATCATGTTGCGTCCTACATGGCGATTTTTACGAATGATGCCGCGTCCGACCGACTTGTTGCGTCCGGTATACGGACGCAAGATTAACCGACCCTCATTTTTCGTCCAAGGGTGTCTTTTCATCATTAGAATGCATAGGCAAAAAATTGGCATGGACTCAATTTCATCACTAGAATGATTTTCAGCGTATTTCGTAGTTCAGCCATCAGCCGCGCGGAATTTCGAGGGCGCTACTGAGAAGCGTATATTTTGTACCGTATATTGAGCGTTTAGTTTACCGATTATATTGCGTCTCCCTGAATATACACAAAAAGTTTTTTTCAGTTCTCCACGAGCATCATCCTGCGTCCAGAAATTTTCTTATATCAGGACACCGCCTAGATCCTACTGGGGCCTTTTAGGGTGCACGGGTGTGGGGCGCGCGGGGGGCGGGAAGCGAGCCAGGCGCCAGCGCGAGCAGCGCAGTCGCATCGCATGTTTTGTTAACCGACTTTCAAAAAAGGAGGCGGTTATGTATTCGGCTGCATAATATTTTATTATTATTTTGTGTGTTAGACGATAATTCCGCCGTCTATGGACCGATTTCCAAAATTCTTTTTTTGATCTAAAGGGTATAATCCCAAGGTCCCATTTTAAATAAAGTGGTGACCTGATGATGGGACACATGAGGAATCAAAATTTATATGGATACTTATGGTGATTTCGGATTTTTCTGAAGACGTAGTCTAAGCATATTATGCTACCAAAAATTAAGATGTTGCGCCAAGGTTATACCCTGGATCCAAAAGTACAGAACAGAACTCCTGACTCCTTATAGATACATGTTTGGGGATTTCAGCGTTGTTTAAAGAACTGCAATCATATGCCTCCATGTCAAGTGATCATCATTATCACCACCACCATTACACCATACATCATCACATTATGATGATGTAAAAGGCACTTCTCCTAGTATTTTTCACCAACACGGAGATCTTTAAACGTTACTCTACCGTCTATGGACTTATTTGTAAAATTATTTTGTTGTTGTAAAGGGTCTTTTAGTCATTAACGTGGAAACTTGATGATGGGATCCGTGACTAATCGAGGGAACTCCTCGAAATTTATATAGACATATAATATAGTGATTTAGACTTTTCCTGAAGTAACTTAAGCATATTATGCTACCAAAAAATAAGATTATACCCTGTATAATAAGAAGGTATTCCCTGGATCTAAAAGCAATGAACAGAACTCCTCAGTCTTTAAAGATACTCGTTTGGAAATTTCGGCATTATTGTTTTAAGAACTGCAAGCATATGCCACTATGTAAGTTACAGTAATCATTATCATCATCTTATTTTAAAATAGTGTCTGAACGAAACTGGTTTTTACAACCGAAACCGAAAACGAATTTCGGCAACGGTCTCAGTTTTGGCCGCAACAGAAACTTCCGTACAAGGATCATGTTTTGAGAGAAAAATAAAGGAAACGTTAGTTTAATCAGTCAGTCTTTTTAGGGTTCCATAGTATTCAAGGAACCCCTACAGTTTTGCTTCGTCAGTCAGTCTGTCTGTCTGTCCGCCACTCTAGCTACACGTAAATAATTATGAACATAAATGGGTGAGATTTGGTATAGTTATATATTGTGTATAGATCTCGGTTCTAGCATCATAAAATAATAATAATTTCATATTTTAGAGGGGTGGCTCCTCCATACATGTGAAGTGAGCATGAAAAATATTGTTTCATTCTACTCCATCGTGTGAAATATCGTCGAAAAGATCTTTTAAAATAAAGGCGTGGTTTCATACATGACTTTTTTTACAAAAAACCATTTTCGAGTAATCGGCTTCCTAAAAGTAGTTTAAAATTTGGTCCCCCGCTGGCATTTCTAAACTATAGGAGATAGAAACTGGAAAGTTTTTATGCTGATAGATCATGCTAAAAACTCTTGAGGGAATGTATTTTGAGCGCAATCGGACTACAACTTTTTAAGTAATTCAGAGAAGGCCTATTGCGTGTTAATTGTTACAGAACCCTCCTTAGACATGACCTAACATGCTTTTGATTTACTACCGCTTAGTAGTTTATATACAAATCTGTGTTGCGAGCAAAACAAGAAAAAGCACTATAATATTTACAATTGTTTATTGTAAAACAGCAATACCTTTAAGCTTTACGAAACGAAAAGCAAGTTCCTATCATAAAATATTGGCGTAAAAAACAGAGAGACTTTTGCCCAGAAAATATTTTAAAATTCAAAACTAGTTTAGAAAACTTAAGTTTCAGTGATGTGTATAATGTGGAGGACGCTAACATCGCTTATAATAGTTTTTTGGAAACTTTTCTACTATTCTACAATTTGTGTTTTCCTTATAAAATGATTAAAATACCTACTTATAGTAAAACTCAAACTCAAACTCAAAATTTTTATTTCCATGTAGGTTATAATATAACACTTATAGAATTGTCCTACATGATGCCTACCACCGGTTCGGAAACTAGCCCGGCGAGAAGAACCGGCGTAAGAAACTCGCACGGGGCCACCTTTTAGCAAAAAGATGGGAAAAAGTAAGCCAACGTGGTTATCTCGTGGGATAAAACTCGGGTGTAAAAAGAAAAGAAAGCTATTGTGGTTATTTAGAAAATTACCCAACTATGAAAATAAATTAAGGTTCTTAAGATACTCAAAAATATTAAAGAAAACGTGGTAGATACGTGGTAGAGCCATGCTTCGGCACGAATGGGCCGGCTCGACCGGAGAAATACCACGGGCTCACAGAAAACCGGCGTGAAACAGCGTTTGCGCTGTGTTTCGCCGAGTGAGTGAGTTTACCGGAGGCCCAATCCCCTACCCTATTCCCTTCCCTACCCTCCCCTATTACCCTATTCCCTCTTAAAAGGCCGGCAACGCACTTGCAGCTCTTCTGATGCTGCGAGTGTCCATGGGCGACGGAAGTTGCTTTCCATCAGGTGACCCGTTTGCTCGTTTTTTATTTCATAAAAAAAAAAAAAAAAAATAATTAAACTAACTCAAAAAGCACAAAACACTTATAAAATAAAAATTTCAAAAAACAAATCTAAATCAATTTGGAATATTATCAAACGATCTAAAAATTAACTTACCACAAGAAAGTATCCAAGAAATTATAGTAAATGACCACATAGTAAGTGACCCTAAGCAAATAGCTAGGGAATTCAATAATTATTTTATAGATAAAATTGACCCCATCCCTGGACACGGAAAAAATATAATAAGGAATATTGTACCTATTTTAAATTCAATGTTTATTTCTCCTAGCTTACCTAACGACATTAATAAAATTATCAAAAATCTAAAAAACTCAAAAAGTGTTGGATATGACGAAATATCAACTAAGGTAATAAAGGCTGTTAGTACTGTTGTTTCACCCCCCCTGAGCTATATTCTTAACTTATGTATTGTTAATGGTATATTTCCAGAAAAGCTAAAAATTTCAATTATCACACCCTTATTTAAAAAGAATGACAAAAGTGTATTAAGCAATTATAGACCCATAGCCTTGACATCAGTAATATCTAAAATTTTTGAAAAATATATTTATAACTATTTATATAATTATTTGGAAAAATATCAAATTTTATGTAAGGAACAAAAAGGTTTCCGTCAAAACATAGGTATAAATAGAGCTATATTTGATTTCCTAAAGACTGTCATGAACAACGTCGACAACGGAAACCCAGTATGCTCTATATTCTGCGATATGACACAAGCTTTTGATTATATTGATCATAAAATTTTGATAAAAAAACTGGAAGCGTACGGTGTTCGCGGAAATATATTGAGGCTGATAGAATCGTATATATCAAACAGATAGTAGAGGATACGAACTAAGGTCGACCTTCACTGATGTGTTTACCAGATGAAAGTGATATTTTATCAAATAAAATAAGTTTCTGAACATATTTAAATTAGGCAACCCCTTAAAAAATGGTCAAGACTATAATTAATTCAAAGTCAAATTTTTTTAAAAGTAAATATAACATGTGACATATAAGGTATATCCATCCGAAACCCATGAAACTGAACAACTTTCTCCGAGGAACACAGGTCGAAATATGAAAAAAAAAAATAATTTGGTTCTCCCATACTAATTTGATTAACTGACCATGCGGTTTATATGGGAGGTCCAAATTTTTTTTTTTCATATTTCGACCTATGTTCCTTGGGAAAAGTTGTTCAGTTTCATGGGTTCACTGGGTTTCGGATGGATATACCTTATATGTCACACGTAATATTTACTTTTAAAAAAAATTGACTTTGAATTAATTATAGTCTTGACCATTTTTTAAGGGGTTGCCTAATTTAAATATGTTCAGAAACTTATTTTATTTGATAAAATATCACTTTCATCTGGTAAACACATCAGTGAAGGTCGACCTTAGTTCGTATCTTAGACCAAGAATACAGTATACAGCAATAAAGCGACTGAACACAAAGACACTACAAGAAGAAATTTTCCTATCCGAATTGAGATATTTAATTTACGGAGTTCCTCAGGGTACTGTTTTAGGCCCTCTTTTATTTATTATATATATAAACGACTTTCCTAAATCAATTGACAAACCATTGACACTTTTTGCTGACGACAGTACTATAACAATAGCTTCTGACAATTTAAATAATTACCAAACTGACATTAATAAAACATTGACATGTATAATATCTTGGCTGAACAATAATAATTTAAAAATTAATTTAAATAAAACTAATTTAATGCATTTTTCTCAAAGAAAGTCCCCACCTGAAATTGATGTACATTATAATAATACTAAAATTGATCATGTAGATAACTCTAAATTTTTAGGATTGACGATTGATAGTAAGCTCAATTGGAAAACTCACATTGAACAACTCAGTAAAAAAATATCTAGCTGTTCTTACGCACTTCAACAGTTAGCTCCTATTTTGAATATTGATGGAATTATATCTGCTTACCACGGTATGGTTGGATCACTTTTACGATACGGTATAATTTTTTGGGGAAACTCGACTGACAAAGATTTAATTTTCAAAATGCAAAAGCGATGCATTCGGGCAATGTTTAATATGCAAGTAACGGATAGCTGTAAACCCTATTTCATAAAATATAAAATTCTATCACTTCCGTCGCTATATATTTTAGAAATTGTGTTGTTCGTATATAAAAATCAGGAACTATTTCCTAAAACTTCCGAAATCATAAAAAGAAATAGACGTGATAATAATAAAATATTCACAAACAGTTATAAAACATCATTTGTAAGTAAAAGTGTACTGGGTATGTCATCCAAAATATACAATAGACTGCCATTGTCAATAAGAAAAAGTAATGTCAGTATAACTCACTTCAAATCAGCTGTTAAAGATCTTCTTATAAACAAATGCTACTACAGTCTTGCAGAATTTTTTGATGAAAAATAATGATAAAATGTGATAGGTTTGACAAATTATATATTATCAATTAAAATGAATGACATAATTATTATTTTAAAATAAAATTTGACATACATACATATATTTTTTTTAATTATTATTTTATATCTTTGACATTATTATTATTATTTTAAAATAAAATCTGACATTATTTTTTTATTACTATTTTTATCTTTAATATATTTTATTATTATCGATTTATAATTTAATTCCGTCTTCTTATGTCTTATTTAATTTAATGTACATTTTTATTTCCATTTGCAATTTGATTGTTATTTTTACCACAGTGATTAAGTATATTAAGATATTGACTAAATGTTTATATAAAGAGTAAAAGTTTGCATGCTAAAAATATATTAGCGAATTGTGTTGGTACCTTTATCAATTATTGTCATCTTTTCACCCACATTTCTGGCAAATAAAGATATTATTATTATTATTATTATTATTAAACGAAACGACTCTCTCGTTATACCTAAATCAAATCGCGAAGTAGGTAACGAGAGTTAGCCTTATTAACTAAGCATGGCTTTCCCACAATTATGAGAAAATAGAATATCGTAAAAGTATCATTGTCGTGTACGGTCAACGGTGTGACAGTTAAATATGGTCAAACGTTCCATCATTCTAATCTATGAACAAAATTTCAGGCATACAGTGAAGTAGTTCTTAAGCGAATTAGGCACAATGCAAGCTAGTCAAACACCTCGTAAGCCCAATAGACTAGTGCTTTTACCTTTGAAAATGGTCAAAAGTGAAAAAAAATCTTATAGTAGGATGAAACCCATTGGAAAAGGAAGAGAATTTAACAAAAATAAAAGAAAAAATATTTTACGGGCAATCTGAGGTCGGGAAGTGTAAGGGGGTGAGTTACAAGAGGTAAAAAACGGTTTACCTCGATTTTTTGCAAAACTACGAGTCCTATGGAAAAAAGTCAAATGGCAAAGTCTTATACAAAAAAATTCACGACATTTGGTGAAAACGTATCTTTGCGTTTCAAATATATTGTATTTATTTTTTATTTAAAATATTTATTTTTTCACCTTAATTTGACTTAATATCGAAAAATTAACCCTAATTTTCAATCGAAAACTCTCACGTCAAAATATCAGTTTTATAAAGTCGGTGGGCTTTTTATTCATTGAAATCTCTCCTTTCTGATAATGTAAAAAAAAATATATTACCACAGTAAAAGTTCTCACAAAATGCAAAGAAAAGAATAGGTAGTGAGCAGTACAGCTAAACCAACATTTATTACACCACTGAGACAGGAGTTTCTCGACATTACAGTATGTACGGGGCCCATACGGCACCGAACCAATAACTGGCACGTATCGGACAACAACTCCATGTCCGATCATTGTTACATCAGGTTTGACGTACACAACAGTATACCTGGGCAAAAATTTCATATAGGAATCCCAAGGCCACCAACTGGAAAGCATTTAGGGAGGATCTGTAGTCAAACCTCACAACAAAAAAAAACAACACAACAAAGGACCGTGGAACACTTAGAGCAAACGGGAGGAGAGCTAGAGTTAAGTCTAAACGAGGCTTGTCTCAAAAACTGTCCTCTTAAAAAATCAACAAGTAAGCGCAACGTACCTTGGTGGAGTGGTACTCTGGCGCGTCTCAGAAAGGAAACCCGAACTCTATTCAATAGAGCTAAACGAGACGGGAATTGGGACGCGTACAGAACCGCCCTTACGACGTTCAATAAGGAGTTAAGGAAAACCAAAAGACGCTCTTGGAGCAGGTTCTGCGAAGAAGTGAACAACAGCTCGCAAACCTCTAAACTATATAAAATAGTATCCAAAGCCCCTTGCTCCCATCCTAGCACTCTGAGGAGACCAGATGGCACCTACACAAAGACGGTGGAGGACACACTAAGGCTACTTGCCGAGGTGCACTTCCCCAACAGTGTTCATCTGGACGTGAGTGAAGCCTTCTCCCACACATCCCTTAAAACCAAACCAACTTTGGACGACTGGAGAAGAGCTTCTATGATTTTTAAACCTGACCGAGTCAAATGGGTAATTGACAGCTTTAAGCCATATAAGACTGGTGGCGAGGATAACATATTTCCGGCCCTTATCCAACAGGGCAAGGACATTATCCTCCCGGCGCTACTAAAGGTATTTAGAGCGAGTTTTGCGTGGGGCTACATTCCTCTGGCTTGGACAAAGGTAAAGGTCTCATATATACCCAAAGGTGGAGATAGGGACAAAGCTTTACCCAAGTCATATAGACCCATAAGCCTCACTTCTTTCATGCTCAAAACGATGGAGAAGGTGGTCAACCTTCATAATATAAGAGACACCTATCTCATTGAAAGGCCTTTGCAAGAAAGACAACATGCCTACCAGAAAGGCACATCTACTGAAACGGCGTTGATGGAATTAGTAGATCGCATTGAAAGAGCTATTGAGGATAAGGAGTTTGCACTATGCGACTTCCTAGATATTGAAGGAGCGTTTGACAACACCTCAACATGCTCTATTACGGATAGCCTGGCTTCAAGGAATATAGAACCAAACACTATAGAATGGATCAAAGCCACGCTCAACAACAGAGTAGCATCATCTACTATCATGGGCTCGACGCTCAGGAGCAGGCTGACCCAGGGATGCCCCCAAGGAGGGGTGCTGTCACCGCTGGAGTGGTCCCTGGTAGTGGATGAGCTCCTAAAAGAAGTGAGTGATAAAAGGTTCTACGCTCAAGGATACGCTGATGACCTAGCGATACTAGTGGTAGGCAAGTGCGCACCAGTGGTCGCTGGGCTAATGCAATCGGCACTAGGAGTCGTCGAAAATTGGTGCATGAGGGTCAAGCTAACAGTCAACGCTGATAAGACAGTCTTGATACCCTTCACCAAAAAGAGGAAGTTGGATGGACTAAAACCCCCAACACTCTTTGGGAAAACTATCACGTTTGCAAGCGAGGTCAAATATCAAGGAGTCATCCTAGATAAGGGATTCACTTGGAATAAGCATATCGAGCACATTACGAAAAAGGCTAGATGTGCTCTGGGATCCTGTTGGAGACTTGTCAGCTCTAAATGGGGCCTTCGGCCGAAAGCAATGCTGTGGCTATATACAGCAGTAGTGAGGCCGATGGCCACATACGGCTGCGTAGTATGGCACTAAAAGGCTCTACAGGTGAACTGCATCGCAACGTTAAATATTGTACAGAGACTGGCGTGTCTGATAATTACGGGTGCGCTTTCGTCGGCACCCACCGCCTCACTAGAAGCCCTGATTGACCTGATTCCTCTTCCGCTGCTTGTACAGATGGAGGCTAAGAGGGCAGCTCTTAGGGCCAGGACGGCGGGCAAGACGAAATGGACTTCCACCCTACTAGGACAGTTGCAGCAGTCTCTTATTGAGACACCGGTCATGGCCATGCCATCGGATGCCATGACCAAGGTGTACAGCTTCTCGAAGCTATATCAGGTTTACATACCTTCTAGGGAGGACTGGGAGGGAAACGTCCCAATTAATGTTCACCCCAATGACATTGTTTGGTTCACAGATGGATCTAGAAAGGACAACCGGGCGGGCGCTGGATTCTACGGGGGCATGCCACCAACCGGCAAATATGCTTGTTTGGGAGAATTTGCAACCGTGTTCCAGGCTGAGATCTTTGCCATTATTGGTTGTTCACTAGAGAACCTAGAGATGGCCTTAGTCCATAGAAACATTCTAATTTTCTCTGACAGTCAGGCTGCGCTGAAAGCATTGACTGCAGCTGAAATTTCATCCAAATTAGTTCTGAACTGTGTTGAGACGCTGAACATGCTAGGCCGTGACAACAATATCCGTCTGGTATGGGTTCCTGGCCACAGCAATATCCCCGGCAACGAAACTGCGGATGAGCTGGCCAGGCTAGGAGCCGAAAGTCTCATTTACGGACCAGAACCAGTCTGCGGAATATCTTCCAGCACTACTAAAGGAGCACTCAAGGAATGGGGCTGCAGCTTAAGCATAAAGCAATGGGCTGCAATCCCGGGCCTTGTGCACTCCAAGGCGCTAATCCCGGCCTTTAACAGAAAGCATGCAGAACTAGCGCTGTCAATGAGTAGGAATCAACTAAGAATCTTTACCAGAACCCTAACTGGGCACTGCAAGCTCCACAAACACCTCAACAAAATAGGAGTTGGTGACACAACGACTTGCAGATTCTGCAAGGAGAAGGATGAAACTCCCATTCACCTTCTCCTTGACTGTCCGGCACTCCACCAGAACAGAAACAGGTACCTTGGGCAGCACGAATACTCCACCACAGACGAAATTCGTGGCACCAACCCCAACCATATCGTTCAGTTTATGAGCAGCATAGGCCTGGGGCAGGTACTATAACGCGAAGGAGTCACAATAGATCCACTTGGGTCGCAGTGACATCAGGCTCGATCTAGACCTGCCTTCGGAAGGATAAAAAAAAAAAAACAGGTAGTGAGGCCCAGACCCGCTTAGCCCGTTCCCTACTTCTCTTTGAAATACCTTTTGATGGGCTAAAATTATCCGTAGGTCACTCATGTATATAACCTATCTTAAAATAGTAATAAATAGGCATCAATGAATATAATTTAATCGCCCGTAATTTATTTTTCCCTCATGTTTTGTTATATTCTTTTCCTTTTCCATTCGGTTTCATCCTACTATACTTTTTTTGTTTAAAAAATTATCGACATTGGTCTACAATAGCTATTTCAAAATGACGTTTAGACAATACGCGAGTTAGTGGTTTTTTTAATTATGTACCAACCGTAAATGTGTAAAATCTAATACCTACTATTACTATTTTTACCCCATCTCAAGTAAATGCAACTGAGTTAAATAAATCATGCCCTGTAACAAAACTTTATAGAATGTCATCGTCGCGTCGCGCGTCGCTTAGATGGAATTCAAAAATGCGTCGAACATTACCGATCACAGCCCGAGAACTCCATGCACATGCAGAATGCAGTTTCGGTTTCGGTCGTAGTTTCGGCAGGTTCTTCACCGAAACCAAAACTAAACCAAAACACGTTTTTTGCCGAAACTCGACCGAAACCGAAACCGAACACTCGGTCGGACACTAATTTACAATACCTAATGGAAGCTTGGCGCGTATTCGATAATTATACATTCGATCGTTTATTTTAAACCTTCTTACAATATTTTAATAATAATTTAACAAACGTCACTGAAAATTGTAAAATTATTGTTTTTAAACAAAAATTAAATGTCGGTCGTCAGTCGCGTTGTTTTTTTTTTTTTAATTATTATTTTATTTTAGATTTTTTAGTTTAACCAACACACACTTAGTCGATTTAAATCAAAAAGACGACTATTTAAATGCTTTGATTACAAATATATTCAAATGATTTTATTAAAATGGTTGTAATTATTCCTGATTAAATTTAAATACATGACATATGTATATTTTTGAAATCTTTTAATTTCCCTTTTTGAACTACTTACAATTTGGCGCGAAAATTCGCCATTTTGTATTTTTTTTTTGAACTACATAATACCTAAAGACACTTGGGTTATTTAGACAAATCAAACGATACTTTAATTGTCGAAATCCATCCAGCCGTTTGGAAGATACGTGGGAATAAAGGAGTTTACATACATACATACAGACATACAAGATGCGCGCGAAAAACATAATCCTTCTTACAAAAATACAAAAACAGAAGTTCGGAATCACAATCTCTTATAAGATCAGGATGTAGTTTTATCTGCATAATGTTGGTAAGTAATTCGGAATCATAATGTCTTATAAGATTGAAGGGTGTAGCTTTATCTGCATAATGTTGGTAATATATGTAGGGCATTATACGGAATTGATTTGAACAAATTGATGGGAGGTAAGAGCATCCATGCAGTGTATAGAAGTATACGGATATATACTGTGTGCTGGATAGCTTTGGTGGTGAACGGAAGTACTAGCATCTATGCAGTGTATAGAAGTATACGGATATATACTGTGTGCTGGATAGCTTTGGCGGTGAACGGAAGTACTAAATGACCTGGAAATTTCCAAAACTGAATATTTATATTTCATTATATAACGCGATACCAAGTCGACTCTTGAGATCATACTGATAAAAACTACACATATACGCATTAATAACAAGTAAAATCTTGCCACATACAGTGGACGCTACAGGGTGGAGGTTTGTAAGGACGCAAGAAGTCTTCGTCGATGTAAATATATATATATATATATATATATATATATATATATATATATATATATATATATATATATATATATATATATATATATATATATATATATATATATATATATATATATATATATATATATATATATATATATATATATATATATATATATATATATATATATATATATATATATATATATATTTATTCGTTTTTCGAACGAATATTTTGTATCGAACGCCGAAAACATCGTGACGGGGTCGCAAGACTTTTTACTTAACTTTTTGGCTTTTTCGTGGGTCGCGACATAAAAAAGGTTGAGAAACGATGCTCTACGATATATCTACTCTACGTTACTGACTTCCGCAAATAGTAGATGTTTCATTTACGAATCACGACGCAATCTCACGGGAATAGGCTAACATCCTCTAGAAGTGTGCTAACTGCCAAGTGCCATTATAGAATTCTAATAAATCGAATAATGATGAATAATTTTAACATCTTACTTACAATTCTACTTCAATAATACTTCATCGCGGTTTATGTTGGTGAACTGCAGAAAAGATTAAACCCAATAAAATAAAGTAATAATAAATATGAATGCATTGATAATAATAAAAACTTAAGTTTATTCCGTAGTAAATTTGTAGTGAAGTCATATTAAAATTATCGCTGCTTAAACAAAAACTGGTTGATGAACTGTGTGTAAAGATGTCACCGTAAAATTGTATAATATATCGTTAGATTTAAATTTATCTAGTGAGATTGTCAACTGTCGAAGTATTGTAAACCGAGACATAGGTACTTTTATGAATTATTTAAAAATTGAACACAGAACAGCTTCGGAGCCTCCTGACTAAGACCATTGACCAATTAGGGACAACCTTCGGACAATTGACAATTTAACGCGCGGTTCTATACAGATTACAGCATAATCTGTCGCGTTAAATTGTAAGCAATATGTTTTGGTTCACAATCTTTCGACAGTTTACAGTCTCGCTAGGTAGATTATAATCTTATAGTATTTACAATTTTAGCGCAACAAAGATTATATTATGGGTTTGCATGAAAGTATCTCAAATCAGAGATAAGACGCAGATCAAGGTACAAAAGCTGTCAATAGTTATATTTCAATACAGGTTCCTGCTCTATTATTTGAACATTAACTTGACTCTGTAAGTATTTCACTGGTATTAGGTACTACTTACTAGTAGTGCTTTAATATGATATTTTATATAACTTTTCTGTTTTTTCAGGACTCATTTACGACACAACGAGCAGTTACGTGTATTGTTTCGTGGCTATGAGTTTCTGTTGCCTGATCTGCGTGTGTATATGGGTAGCAGAGTACATCATACAGAGGAAAAAGGCTCCAATGAAACAGATCACGAAAACGTGATGTAGACCAAAGTCACACAAGTAGCTGTTGTTGTTTAATAGTTTTATTATTACAAATGTACTATCGCCGACAGAAAAGTGGTAAGCCGGGTTTGTCGTCGACTGTACACTGTAGGTACTAGGTAACATTAAATATATTATGTACGGTCGCCGAAGTCGTATAGCTTTTGGATTTATTACCTTACTCATAAGATTGAAATGTGGTACACCGTATCTGTCAGCGACCGTACATTGAACAGTCATGAATACTCATGGTATTATAAGTTATAATTATATAGCATAAAATTAATATTGTACTATCGAACAAGTTGCCGCTCGAACAGGCATAAGACGAAAATTGTTTAACAGCGCTGTTGAATCGTGCGCACGCACACATACTCATATTATGTAAATACGGTCTTCTGTCTGCAGTCGTTGCGGTCACTTACTTCGTGTTTAAATATTTTGAGGCGTGCTAAGTGCAAAGGCTAATTTTTTTAAACCGGTCGAGCAGGGACTTTGTCGATATCGTACAAGATAGAAAATTTACATTGTACATTAAACTTAGTAATTTAAGTCATGATACTAAGTGTGATTAGGACACGATCAATCTTTTAATTTTAACACTTAGGTCTTAAGAACCATTGGCACTTAAAAAACTGACCAATATAATTGGAAAGCATGCTTATTTAACAATTAATGTATGTGACTTTCATACTATAATTACTGTGTTATAAATTAATTTTTTTGATTTGGAAAATTAACACTAACAATTTTTTTGGGAATACTTAAAACAATTATGTAGGTATTTAATAAGACATCATAAAATCGTGGTATTTTATTTATTCAAGAACATTAAAGCTTTATGTGATTCAGTGGCACTAAAATATAAAATTTAGAAATAAATTCTAATTCATAATAATAAACATTTTAAGCCTCGACTACCCAAATATTGAATAGGTATGGAAATTGGTTATTTGTTATCAAGATTATCATAATAGTGCCTACACTAAGAATTGTTATGAAAATAAAAAAAAGTCCGAAAAATGATTTTGTTATTATTTATCACAACGAAATAAGTCAAAAGAGTACACTCTTTTTCAAATAATAACAAAATTAACCGAGGTCGTTTTGCGCGGTTTATTTAAGTATAACGATTAGTTAGGAATCGTTTAAGCGACGGGAATTGGCACTCTCTTTCTGGGCTCCAACTGCAGCCTAAAGCCGTCTGTCCTCTTCAGTATAATGTCAGCTTGAAGTACGTATTCTTCTTCCGTGACGTTGGACACTATTTTGTAGTTCCGCAATACTGTCGCTAGGAGAACCTTCAGTTTAAGAAGGGCATATTTGCGACCTGAAAATAATTAAAACGTCACTGGTGATACAGTTACGATCCAGTCTTGATATTTTAAAACTGCAAAACGGTATTCTCACATACGTCAAACCAACACCAAACCAGTTTTGATTGGTCCAAACTCCAAAAAATCAATTTATAATTCAATAAACCCCTTACTAATAATCGCTGTATAAGCTTTGAATAAGTTATTCAGTGTTTTGTCTCCTTCTATCGAATTAAAATTGTCACTTGTGTGACGGGAACAAAACACTGTATAACTATTCAAAGCTTATACAGCGTTTATTAGTAAGGGGGTAAAAGTAAAACGAAAGTATAAGTAACTTAAGAGTATTGGGGTTCAGAAAAAACGTCTTGATAATGTAAAACATATTTATTCTATACAACATTTAAATTAAGTATTTAAATTCAATACTAATTCTATAATATTTGTACAAGGAAATGAAATATCTCATACTAGATGTTGCTCGCGACTTCGTGCGTGCAAAAGTTAATTTCGCAGAAACCGTACATTTTCCACGATAAAAAGTAGCTTATGTCCTTCCCTGTGGTCTACTCTATATCTGTGCCAAATTTCATTAAAATCGTTCAGTAGTTTCGGAGCCTATTCGATGCAAACAAACAAACAAACAAACTTTTCTTCTTTATTATATTAAGATAGATGTAAATCTTCACAAATACGTTGTAACTTGCAGTTGCTACGTACTCCCTACGCATGCTAGCCAACGCAGACATGAGCATTGAGTAGGTCGATTCTTTAATTGAATCTTATCATAATACAGTTTCGATGCAGTCTCGATATGTCAAAACAGCAAAATGGTAGTCTCATAAGCATCAAACCAACGTCAAAAGAGTTTTGATTGATCCAAACTTCAAAAATCAGTTTATGATATCAAAACTAAATACGATAATAAGTTAAATACGAGAACTGGTTAAACTTAGTAAGACTAAGTTTGTTAACTGTCATTGAGCGTTGAAAGAACATTTTAAGAAGGTGGATTTTCTTACCGACACAGCTTCTCGGGCCAGCGCTGAAAGGTATATAGCTGTAGTAGTGCCTGTTAGATGTGTTCTCTGGGAGGAAGTTGTCGGGGTCGAACACGTTGGGGTTCTTGTAGTATTTGGTGTTCCTGTGGATGATTAGGGTTCCGATGACCACCGTAGCTCCAGCTGGCAGTACGTAGCCCTTGGTTGCTGCAAGAAAATAGTATTGTAGAACATGTGGATGCAACGCTATAGGGTAATTTACAAGCTAATAGCACTATATTAATAACTAGCGACCCGCCCCGGCTTCGCACGGGTACAATACTGATACTAATACTACAGAATGTCACCCACTTCGCAACGGGCCGTGCAGCAGAAATCGTAATATTTTAATTTCGCCATAACTTCAAGACCAAACGTCCAATTTTAATCATTCAACGACCAAATATTACCTACATAAACTGTACTTAGTGATGAAATAATTTATTTTGATAAGAATTAATAGCATGAGTTAAATAAACGCGTTTAAATGTAGTCCAAAAAAATTCAAGATTTCTAAATAAAAAAATGGTTGTTGTACCTCACTCGACATAGATAGGTATAGTGTGTCGTGGACTTTTTTGTAGATATTTATAAGATCTACAATTAATTATAACACTATATGGTTCTATCTTTTATAGTTTAGGCAGCGTACGCAAAGTAAGTAACTTTTCTCGTTGATTTTTTACACCTTGTGTCCGAAAAACCCAAATATCTTACGGAACCCTATTTTTTTCCAAAATAAAATTTAGCCTATGTTACTCGTAGATATACATTAGCTTTCGAATGGTGAAAGAATTTTTGAAATCGGTCCAGTACTTTTTGAGCCTATTCATTACAAACAAACAAACATACAAACAAAGTTTTCCTCTTTATAATATTAGTGTAGATAAATAATACAATCTATGGACACTTCACACCAAGTCAATCTGGCCCCGTGCTAAGTGCTCGAAGAATTTGTGTTACAGGGAGTATTTAATACTTTTATGTAATATATAATAACATATATAAGATTTTTATTGGACATCCCATATTCCATCCTATAATTAACATCCCATATTTTTCAGAATTACTACGTCATCTAGGAATGTAGAAAAACATTTTGTTCCTTTGCCGGGATTCTACCCCGCGAGCGCAACCCCTATCTTGAGCACCAACGCGCTCAACCACTGAGCCACAGAGATCGTTTAAAGTGCCCAAGTGTGTGCGTAGTACATAAGATAATTCTCTCTTCCTTACTCTCGTAACCCAGTGAGACGGATAACCGATACGACTGGCACATGCCCATCCGACGCATTGATCATCTTTCTTGTCAGACAATTAGGTGATCAGCCTGCATCGTAATAACCAGACTTAAACAACATTTTTTGTAGTTCCAACCCACAACAAAGTTAGAACCTACAATCTCCGGAGTCGAGAGCCAAACTAAACCACTGGACCACGGAGGCGTCAATACTTAATTGTCTTCTAATGTCCTAAATACCTTATTATTGAATTAAGAGAACTTTATGTTCAACACTGTTGTATGTAGAAGCCTGTACCCATCTACAGATAAACCTTCAATAAGAAGGCGATAAGTTTTTGACCTAGACTAACTGTTGGTTACATTTTGCCTATTAAAATTTTTCCATCGTCGAATAACAAAGTCGTAAATATTAAATTAATATTAGAAAACATACGGATTTTGACATCTCTGTTGAGTTTTCTGGCTATGATCGGTACCGGCGGGTACATCCTCAGTGCTTCGAATAGGACGCGCTCCAAGTATTTCATCTGGAGGGTATCTTCGAAGGTGACCGGCCGGTCGGAGTCCCCGAAGATATCGTAGAGCTCGTTGTAGACTTTATCCTGGATATGTTGGTGGATACCCAGTAGACAGAGCGTGAAGCTGGACCCTGCAGCTGTTGTGTCGTGACCCTAAAATAAGTGGAAAACCTTCATTTAAAGAATAAAATTTGGCACATTTGTATGTTGTAGTTAAGAGCCAGGATTAAAATAGAGATCTTTATCCGTATTTATACGAGGACCCACACACATTGGACTCGTTTCAATCAGATGACGACACGACGGTCAATGAAAGAGCTTAAACCTTGAAGTGGAAGGAGATCCTGTGATACAGGCCGCTACAGAGCCTAGCAGTGGTTATAGGTCCCTCAGTTTCCCTAGTCCCGCTGTATTCGAACTTGCACTAGTACCGCCATCGAATAACTAATATTATACACAATGGGCATGGTAGGCAAAATCCGAAACTATAAGGGAAAATGCTCAAGGGAGTGACGAGCTCAATTTTGATAAAAACTAAAATTGCATCATAAGATTTTTGATAAATCTGTTTACATAGCCAGGAATCGAACTGACTGATTAAAAAACAAAATATATACAGCCGAATGTATATCCGTCTCCTTTTTTTGGAAGTCGATTAAAACACACCTTGTGTTATTAAACCATTCGATAGTATCAAGAGTATAGTAGGAGCATCTGTAGGGTTTACTGAACACCCCCTATGAAAGTCTGATGCGCTCGAGCAAGTTCATTTTTTTACTTTCACTCCTCCCTTTACCTCCACCATGCAAATCGTTAGATTAATATGTATTTCATATCAAAAACTTTTTGGTTGCGCCAACAATACTATTATCTGGCGCGCTTCAATATGCCCATGATATTTCTATAACTTTGCAAGTTGCAACCATGTAGACGCTTCCCCCACTGCGAAAACTATTTAGTATTTTTATAATCCAATCTACTAATTCTAATATGTTTCCGCGACGCTCGAGCACGTACACCAATAGCATTCTGGCCGCCTCTACTATATTTACGCCTAATGCTCCCAAAAAAGGTTTTTAAAATCTATACCGTCCAACAAAGTATCGTTGTTCTGTATTACAATATATACTTATTAGCTTACGCGGCTTACCTAATAATTATTATTATTATTAGCCGTTTGTGTCCCACTGCTGGGCAAAGGCCTCCCCTCTCTCTTTCCACAAGTTCCGATCTTTAGCTCTTTCTGGCCACTCTTTGTCGAACGCATCCAACTCGTCGCGTCACCTTTTTTTGGGTCGGCCTCTGTTTCGCCGACCAGTCGGTATCCACTCCGAAACTTGACGCGCCCACCTGTCCGGGTGCATACGGGAGACATGCCCTGCCCAGCTCCATTTCAGGCTAGCTGCTTTCCTGCCCATGTCAATTAGCCTCGTTTGAGAGCGCAGAGTGGTGTTTCGGATACGGTCAATCCTTTTGACACCTAAAATGCTGCGCTCCATGGCTCTTTGGCAGACTCCGAGCCGGGACTTCTGCGAAGTGGTCAATGACCAAGACTGGGCACCGTAGGTTAGGATAGGCAGGATACACATGTCCACGAGTTTACGTTTTAGACAGAGTGGAAGGTTCCCTTTCATTAGATCTTTCATTGACCAAAAACTCTTCCATGCTTTTTCAATTCGTTGGTCTACTTCCTTATCTTGTCTGTTGTGGAATGATGTTGTTTGTCCTAAATAAACGTACTCGTTGACATACTGCATCTCCTGCCCATCCACCTCGAACCTACGTTTCGTGCTGTTAGACATGATTCATCTGAAGTCCCGCCTCAAGGCTCACCATACTAAGGTCTTGTAACATTGACTGCAGGTTTTGGGCTGACGTGGCAAACAAAACGATGTCATCGGCGAAGCGAAGGTTTGTAAGCCTTTTCTTGTCGATAACAATGCCCTTGTTTTCGAGGCTTTCTTAAAAATCTCCTCTAAGGCGCTCGTAAAAAGGCGAGGAGAAATCGGGTCGCCCTGTTTGACACCCCTTTCGATAAAAAAATTTGGGCCTGTGGATTGTAATTTGACGGCGGCTGTACTGCTTTGGTAAATGATTTTGAGAAGGTCTATGTAGGTTGGCTCAATATTTTGGTTGCTGAGGGCTGAAAAAATATTTTTGTGGTATATGCTGTCAAAAGCTTTATTAAAATCTATAAATCTACACTATATAATATTATAAAGAGGAAAACTTTGTTTGTATGTTTGTTTGTTTGTTTGTTTGTTTGTTTGTAATGAATAGGCTCAAAAAGTACTGGACCGATTTCAAAAATTCTTTCACCATTCGAAAGCTACATTATCCACGAGTAACATAGGCAAAATTTTATTTTGGAAAAAAATAGGGTTCCGTAAGATATTTGGGTTTTTCGGACACAAGGTGTAAAAAATCAACCAGAAAAGTTGCTTATTTTGCGTACGCTGCCTAAACTATAAAAGATAGAACCATATAATGTTCTAATTAATTGTAGATCTTATAAATATCTACAAAAAAGTCCGCGACACACTATACCTATCTATGTCGAGTGAGGCACAACAACCATTTTTTTTATTTAGAAATCTTGAATTTTTTTTGGACTACATTTAAATGCGTTTATTTTACTCATGCTATTAATCCTTATCAAAATAAATTATTTCATCACTAAGTACAGTTTATGTAGATAATATTTGGTCTTTGAATGATTAAAATTGGACGTTTGGTTTTGAAGTTATGGCGAAATTAAAATATTACGATTTCTGCTATACGGCCCGTTGCGAAGTGGGTGACATTCTGTAGTATTAGTATCAGTATTGTACCCGTGCGAAGCCGGGGCGGGTCGCTATGCTAAATATAAGGGTAAATTAAATTCGTTAGATTTTTCTATTATTTGATTTAAGGTGTGGATATGATCCATAGTCGAGAAACCTGGCCTAAATCCGGCTTGTTCGGGAGGCTGATGAATATCCAGTTGGCAGTCAATGCGATTCTGAATGATTTTTATAAAAAAATTGTATATAATATGATACTAAACTGATGGGCCTATAATTAGAAATGTCGGATTTATCTCCTTTCATATGTAGAAGTATAATATTGGAGTTGCAAAATTGATCGGGAAGAACACCTGTTTTTAAAATACGGTTGAAAAGGTTGCATAGATGTGGTAGAATAGTCGGTTCGCCAATCTTTAATATTTCTGAGGTAATACCGTCTTCTCCAGGGCTTTTATTATATTTTAAACTTAGGATAGCTTTATGAATTTCCTGTCCTGTTATGATCGGAACGGTGTCAGGGCAATTGTAATTTATGTTTTCAGACGTTTTTGTGCTGTCGCTGTAAAGATTTTTGTAAAATTTTGTGCTAATATCTATAACCTTTTCTCTGCTTCTTTGTTTTTTACCTTGCTCGTCTTTTAACTCGGTTATCCAAAATTTGCCGTGGGTGACTCCATTCTTAGCAACTCTCAATGAACTATTTTCTTCTAAAGCGTTCTTGACTATCAAAGTATTCAGTTTTCTTAGGTCTTGTCTTATTCTCCGCTTAACTATTTTATCTAAATTATTAAATTCTGTCGTTCCTTTCTGCAAATTTGATCTTTTATCTATTAGGTTTAAAGTCTCTTGAGTTAATTTACTACGGTTTGTTTTAGAAGATTTAATATTTTTATTTGCTACCGCGATACTGTCTTTAATGTTTTTATATATTACTTCTGTATCATTAATTTCCATGTTGAGGCCATTGAATGAATTTTGAAGATTAAGGTTGAATAGGTCTTTGTTAGCAATAAGAGTTTCTTTTGTATGTCTCTTGGTATGATTACGGAATAATATGAAGCGTTGAAGTTTGAAGTTAAATTTGAGTTTAGCTCATAAGGGTCTATGATCGGAGCTGAATTTGAATGTGTTAATAGTGCTTACATCAGAAACAATTTGTCTTTGAGATGATAATATTACCTAATAATAATAAGACATAAATTCAAAGAAAGTTTGGACATTACACTACACAACTACATTACATTAATATTAGGTAAGAATTACAGAGTTGCTAAGGGATAGGTAGGTGGTGTAATGCTCAAACCAATGAAAAGGAGTCCACTCAGGTAAATGACTGAGGAATACCACAGTCCCTGATATTCTGTGGGACCGTACCTGATGTCGGGCGTGGGACAGACCACTTAAGGCGTCAGCGCAGTGATATACTTACATAAAATTAAAAAAAAAAAGTAATAAAATAATATATTATATTTAATAGCTGATCTCACGCTTCGCCACTGCCTACTACAAAATTTATTCTTGTTACATTAATAGAATATGATAATACATTTTTAAATTTCTCATACAAAATAGTTGCGGTTACCATATAAAATTGAATAATTACTTAAATATAAATTGTTATACCTTATATAAATCTCGATGAGAAATCTCGTCTCATAAATAATAATTGAACAAATTAAAAGTAGTCGCTTCCATGGGAATATTATCACATACTATAATATGATATTAAACGAATATAAAATTAGTAAATTACGAGTAGATACTCGATTAAAGATATGTTTGATTTTGGGCCAGTTCTATGTAGGTACAACACATAGGTAAATAGGAAAAAAATATGGGAATTTCATAAAAATAATAAAAAAATAATTTGAACAAGGGAAAATACGTACAAAAATGATTATTTGAAAAAGTTTTTTTAATGCGATAACCCTATTTTTAGGTCGGCCATGGCAGTTGCTTTGATATGACTTTTGACGTAGTTGACAATTTTAGGTAGAGACGTCTTCTTGAATGTCATACAAACTAAAGATCGAGTCATGCAAATTTATGTATTATTGAAATACCTAAGATATTAGCATATAACCATAGATATATAATATTAATTAATCAAAGCATATAACGAAGTTTTCAGAACGACCAGAAATAACTCCAGAAGCGTTGTGTCCAATTAAAAGTGATAATCGCATTTAACATCAGGCGACCGTTGTTTGAAATACTTGTATATGATATTTATAACTATTTTACCTCGAACATAATGGTGTCCACCTCCTCCTTTATCTCGTGGTCTGAGATCTTGTTGGTGCCGTTCTGCGCGGACTCTATCATCAGGTCGAGAAAAGCGAGGCGCTTCTTCTCACCTATTAAGATTTAAAAAAATATTTATATAAAAACATTTACTACAAGATATTGTTCGCGACTTGCGTACACGCAAAACAAAAACTCGCGGGAACCGTACATTTTAGTGCGTTAAAAAGTATCCTATATCCTTCGCCGTAGTCTTCTCTATATATCTGTGTCTTTCATAAAAATCATTCCTGTAGTTTAGGAGCCTATTATACTATTGATATTGCAAACAAACAAATTTTTCCTCTTTATAATATTAGTATATAGTACTTATATATATGTAATATAGAAAACATGTTCATAGAACTTTTGCAGATTTTACTTATTTTCGTGCCGTAGATAATTTTCATTTAAGTTTTTTTCTCTACATCTTAGTTGCTTCCACAGCAATGTAGAAAACCATGGGGTATTGGATCTTCATTTCAAGGGTTGTTTAAAGACCCATAAAAGTAGCATCATATTACTCAGTATACTGTATATACATGAGATAAATAAATATCTAACTCGTACGTAGTAAATATTTAATTAAAATGGGATGATTTAATGTCAACTACAAATTTGATTTTGTATGTACTATGTCGGTACCCTAGAATACGTTGGTCATTCATATGCGAAAAAAGAAATCCCGCTGGAACCGTACATTTTGATGCCATAAAAAGAAGCCTGTTTTAATTCGGAGCCTACCGTACCATATTTCATCAAAATCTGTTTAGTAGTTTTTGTGTGAAAGAGTAACAAACATCTATCCATCTAATAAAAATCCATCCATCCATCCATCTGTCATCACAAATGTTCCCATTTATAATATAGGCTCATCAAAATTTGTTCAGTAGTTTTTGCGTGAATGCTTAACAAAAGTCCATCTATCCTCACGTTCCCATTTACCTAGTAGAGGAATTAGGATTATATTTTTGCGAAGTACAAAACCCTTATTACATATTTTTAGTTTATTTTTTAAAGTGATATAAAAGTTTATATATATAGGTACAAACAAAAAACATTGACCTGAAACCCACAGGTTAAAACATTCAGTACCGATGTAATAATGATTTAGCATTTACATAGATTATGAGGGGTACGATGACTTGTTATTAGCGAGTTGTGCAAAATTATTCATCATCATCATTTGAAACAACCACAAAGCACTGATTCATATTGAGGTTCAGTGTTTTTGTAATTGCTTTTGATCTCGAACTTTGAATCAAATTGAATGGAATTATTCAGAATAAATCTACTTTCAACTACTATTATAAATGTGAAAGTTTATGACGATAAATGGATTGATAGAAGTGTGTTGCTATTTTAGGTAAAAACTGCTGAATAGATTTTGATATTGGTAATAAAGTTTTCCAAGGGCCTGTTTCACAGTCTTCTAGTAAATGCCGAATAGCTTATTCGGAAGTTCTGCCGCTGCTTACTTCATATCGAGCGACAGAGACAAAATATGCAAATAAGCTATCTAACACATACCTATCAGTATATTGTGAAACAGACCTTTAGTATGGTAACAACAACAACAATAACCACATCGTGAAATCGTACGTTAAAAGTAGAATAGATTAGAATAGAAAACTCTTCGTTTGCACAAAAAAAAAAAAAAAAACACGCACACACTGTCCAGAAAGGCGGTCTTAATGCTTACAACATTTTTTCCAGACAACCTAACAAATTACTAAATAGTAGTTAAACTGTAACATCAATATTAATAAATTATTGAGACATGAAGATAGTATTCCTTTACACGTTAAAAATATTAATTTATTTTGAATTTTGAATAAATTCAGGTAAAGCATTCCATAGCGTATAGCAGGAAATTAAAAAGAGGCTACTGGGGGGTTTGGGATTAAAAATAATGTTATTTAGTAGATGAAGTATGTGGGTATTTCGACGCATTTTGATACTTTAGTTTAGTACGGTAGTCCATTAAATAATCGTATTTCCGAAGGCCAAATATGAACCGGATACATAAGTTCTGCAGACGTTCGATAGAGGATAGAAGTTGTTCACTAACGTTACAGTAGCTTACGTCAGCATAGTCTAAAATTGGAAGTAATAAGGTTTGTGCTAGTGTGATTTTAGTTGAGATAGGAAGGAAATTACTTAGTAGTCTGGAAAAAGTAGTGGCGGTAGATAGATTTTTGCGGAGTGTCTGGAGTTTTTTGTTCCATGACAGTACCTAGGAGACAGAGTTTTGCTCAGAGTTTTAGTAGAACAATAAAATAATTCAAAAAAAAAATAATTAAAAAAAAAAAGGTCCAACGCTAACCATGCCGCCAACCGGGTTTGACATTTTGAAATCGAAATCACTCATATTTTACTAGGCGATGAAAGAAAGACATAACCGTATAACTCACATATAATAAAGAACCTTTATCTTACAAATGTGCAGTTTCCTAAGACCAAGCTAGATTGATTTGTCTCTCCCAAAACACTCACCCTGCATACTAAATTTCATGGAAATACTTGCAGACGTTTCAGAGATTCCGATTATGAATATACACAAGTTTTGCTCATTAATATTATTATTATTACATACCGACGTCATTTTCGTCATTGAAGTCCAAGTCATCTCTATATCCCTTGAACACGGTGTCAGCGAGAGTCTTCTCATTGGCTAGCACAGAAGCATTGGCCGATGACCTCTTGACCTCCTCATTTTCGGTGACACCTTTGTCCTTATTACTCATGTACTTCTCTTTTTTCAGTTTTATAACCTTAAAAATAAAATAAAATTAAATCGCAATGTAACAAAACAAGGCAGCACTTATTTTTTTACATAAATTATGTAAATAATTGTTTGTCATATAAACGCGTCAATATAATGGAATCGATATTGGTAAACATAGGATTTATAGTTACATTCAGTTTGAAATATAAAGTTAATACAACTTGAATGAAAAATTTTACTGAAAATTCTATTCAGAGCTTAAGTTAGTAAGTATGTGAGTAGATTACAATTTACGATCAAATTCTAAGATGAACGAAATACTTTTGTTTTCTCTTAAAATCTGTTATTCTCTCTATGATCTTTACTGGTAAGAGAAGAATGAAGGTTCTTTGCTGCTAACTCAGAAGCCCAATAACTCTCGTAACTATTATTAGTTACGAGAATTATTGGGCTTCTGAGTGATTATATTTCTCTTTCGGTCCGCGCGCTGGTCTCACATGCTCACGCGCGATAGACGCGTGTGTGAATGCGACAGCGCGGGTACCGAAACCGGATTTTGATCACGAAAAGTAACGAGAAATGGGCTTCTAAATATGCTTTTTGACATTTGTAACGAAGTTAACCATCGTATTTTAAAGTTAAAAGCTCCGAGATGTTACGAATGGATGACCTGCAATGGCGCCTGCAAATGCTAGACAAGCATGTTTCTACGGGATCAGGGAAGATTTGCTCCCTTGTCAAGCTGATTGCTTGGCATGTAAATCTAGCATAAGATATTACCTTGTTAGTAAGGCCGTGGATGATCGATAGAAGTTTCTTTTGCTGCTCGTAGAATTTGGTGAATTTGAAGATGGAGTCAATGCGCAACCACATTTTATAATGTCTCTGGTGGATAATATCGCACATCCTGAAACAACATTATAATTTACGTATGTCATCTAGAAGTGTTATTGTTGTAATGGTCTTTCATAATACTTAACACTATTTAGTGTCGAACCACACCTACCACAACCATAACCACACAAACGCAACAAAATATACCCCAGTGGATAAGCAAATGTTTTGTTATTAACTGTCAAGCGTCTTTTCTAACGTATAAGACAAGGACAAAACATTGTATTGCTTAACCAATGTATAAATAATTTTATTAGTAAGGAGCCGTCCATTAATCACGTGATGTTTTTAACAACTTTTTAGACCCTTCCCCTCCCCCTGGTGATACGTGGTGAGGTTTTATACTACCCCCCTCCTCCGCCCTAGAACACGTGTATTTTTTTTACACAGTAAGCAGGTCATTTTTGAAGAAAAACTTTAACTTAAAAAACAATTTAATCGAATAATTTAAACAATTAAAAACTATACGAATAATTTGTCTTGTAAGTATTTAAACAACACTACGAATCTACAACCGATAATAATTTCGGTATGCATAGACTAGATTCGAAAATTAATACACGTGATATCTCCTCATAGCCCCCTCCTCCCCTTGGTGATACTTGGTGATTTTTTTCGGACTCCCCCCTCCCCCTTTAGGCATCACGTGATTAATGGACGACCCCTAAGGGGCGTAGTCAAGCTGCGGGTACGTGTAAATAGAGTGTCACTGCGGCTTCTTGTAGTTGCGTTGTGGTACCGAAATTACGTTAGAAATATATATTCTTTGCCGAAATGACGATATTTGTTATGAATTCTCGGTGTCGCTGGATATTGCGGTGCGGTCGGTATCACATACGTGGTCGATAATAATACGTGGCGTGGACGATGGGAAAATACCCTTGAAAATCCCTTTTCACAGTGTCCCCAATTCCCATATCACAGTGAATATTACAGTAGTAGTTAGGTACTTAATATTATTTTGTTTTTGGAAATATATTACGTAAAATTACTTATTATTAGAGTCAGTTCATCGAATGACGTTACGCGGTGCCTCATTTTTAAGATAGCTATTCGAAATTGAGCTTTATTCATTACACCAAAAGATACAATACGGCCGATGTATCTTGGCGAGTCTGAACTTCGCGCAGAAGGTTGCGCAATAACAGTTTTTAAGTGTTTTCGTATTTATTTTATTTGTACTAATTGGTCAACTGTATTAGGGAAATTTAATTAGTACATAGGTATATAAATATAATACATTAACACTTTTCTTCACGAGTTGCACATGCGCTAAAGTTCGCAGAGCCTATGTTCAGACCCGTCAAGATACAGCGGCCGTAGTGTACACGTTTCATATGACATCAGTCATACATTGCACATGCGCTTTGCAGCGTGGTGCAACTTGACATTCGAACTGTTACAATGAAACGTCTATCTTCTATTGTAATTAATAAAGTCCAATTTTAAATACCTATCTTAAAAATACAGCGCCATATCGCGTATCGTTTCATTTCGGTGTGACTTGGCCCTTACTTGTTATTATCCCATAAAATATAATAGGGGATCGGACTACATCTGAAATATTTAGTTTCATTAATATATTCAGAAATATTGAGGCATTACTACTTGATAAATGTAAAAAAATATTTTATGTGTAGTTTACAAATTAAATACATTTAATAAGTAGCAAAAAAAAAAATTTTTTTTTGCGAAATTTGTAAACAAAACCTACATCATTAGTTTACATACATCATAAACAAAAACATTAATTATGGTAAGTAATCACTTAAACGCACAAATATCGGAGATATTTACAAATATATTCCTGCGGCCGTATACTTCATACACCTTAAACTACAAGTGACGTCACTTGTAGGTTAAATTTAGTATGGAGCGTTTTTACGAGACTCGAAATTTTGTATACAAATCTCTGTACCTTTGAAAATATTGACTTATATTGATATACGGTTTCTTCTGAGTAGTTACTCCTATTTAAGAGTACTATTCATTTATGCAATAAAAAAAAATCAGTCCGCTTGCCTATTATGATATTTTGAGGAACTTACTTCATGACCGCCATAGCATAGTCAAAACCAGATTCATCCTGAGTTTCTTTGGTGATGCCCATAGCAGTCTCTGGAATGTAACACCATTATTGTCTGTAATCCTCTTTTTAATATTAAACATCTATGTTTATAAGATATTAATTATTAGGATAATTATATTATGTTAGAGGACAAACAATAGATTTAATTTTTTGTAAAAAAAAAAAAAAAATTTACTAATATCTAGGATACGAAAATATATTCTAAATAATCGACTGAAAACATTTAAGTTTATTACAAGTGGTGCCTTGTGATTTGTATATTTAAATATTTTGAACCAATGATTACGAGATGCTGTTCGTTTGACTTGGTTCATTAATAATTATTAATGAACCAAGTCAAACGAACAGAATCTCGTAGTGAGACTCAAACTTTAACGTAATATAGTATTACGTTAAAGTTATTAACAGTATAGTGTATTAACAGTTTTATATTAAAAAGAGGCATAAAACTAAAGTATTTCAAAATTTATATCATGCGATACTATACAAAAATCTTTGACCTACCCAAAAGTATATCGACTGTGACACCACTCATGTAATCGTGAACATCAAATACTTTTCCAGCTTCTTTCTTCATTTTGTTGACAACATTTTTGCTGTTCTGGTTGAATATATCCATGAAGGACTTTAAAATATTAATATGGAATGTTGGAGCGATCATTTTGCGATGGGAACGCCATTTTTCACCTGAAAATTGTATATTTGATAGACTAATGATTTTACCAATAATTAGAAACTCTTTTCTTCTATAGTCGGAACCACTCGAAATAAAAAAAACCATTCAGGGATTTGAAAACTTTGGATCAAATAAAAAGAAAAAACAGTTTTCACGTCGCCATTAACATATAACAAATCGGTCAAATTTATTAAAAAATTGCCTAGCTGGGCAGTGCATGGTGCACCCAATGTTTTCGATTTATGAGTCAGATAAGTCAAATTGTTAATTAATTTTAATAAACAATCTGATGTGTCTTTGTTGAAATCTAAAAAAATTATTTTTGAATTATCATTATAATTGAATTCAGGATTATTTTGACAGATGCTGATTGTTCAATTTTTTCCGTTCTCGTAAGATTTTCGTGGTTCTGAGAATGCATCATGCAAATCGTAGGACACCTATTATGAACACCCCTGACATAGAGTCATGAAAAGTAAACAGAATTATTCAAATAAATTATACCTAGATAATTTTAAGCTTAAGTATTATGCACCAACCTGAACTGATAAGTAATCCTTCTCCAAGCCAGGGTTTGAAGAACCTGTACTCTGTGGACTTGTCGATGTGGACTTGGCTATTTAGAATAACTTCCACATCATCGGGCTCAGTCAGAAAGATGAGCAGCTTTGAGCCCAGCCAACCCCTGACGACGGATCCGTATTTATCAGCATAACTGAGGCCTAATGTCACGAGCTCTAAAATTATAAAGTGTAGTCAAATGTTTGATGATATCATTTTTAGTAGCGATGTATTCTTAATCTTAGGTAGTTTCTACACTGACAGCTCACGCGTTGTCAGTATAGGGGTCAATCTTCAAGAAAATTTATTTTGTAACGGATAACGACGGTAGGCTTTTTATGCACTGTTAAGTACGGAACTTTTTTGTCCGGCAGCCAATTTTTTACTTACAATGTCCTATTTATCTAATAATAAGGGCATTAATAGTAAAAAAACGCAAAAACTCAAAAACCTACCGTATAGGTATATCAGTGGTGTGGGCTGGTTTTCTTTCATAGGGAAGCTCTAGCCTGTACAATAGATAGGGATTTGGATAAGGGTCATTAAAAATTAAAAAGGTAAGTGGTAAATGAAGCCGATAGGAATTGATTTATAGGAACCCCACGCCACTGGTATATATTAAATTTTCTTGGAGATTGACCCGTGGACGCAAGGCGGTGCAAATTTTGAAATCACTGCTAGAGTCGTACTTTGTCTACCACCTTCTAACCAACGACTACGCGTCCCAGCGCAGTTAGAAGAAAGAGCAGATTCTACTTTCACAGAAGCGCATCTTAAACGGGAAACACTTCAAAAATATTCTAAGGTGTGTAAAATAATTTGTAGATTACCACTCAGGAGACAACAACATTGTTACCATATCAGCGGACTACAATATATAAGAAAAAGTTTACCATCTGGTTTTTTTCCTACAGCTAGTAGAGCGTTGCCGAATAATGGCACAGCGGTAGGCCCGGGCAGCTGGTTGCCCATTTTGAACAGCCTCGTCTGCTGCTGCCATCTGTGCAGCAGCCACAGACCCGTGGCGACCAGCAGCAGCGGGTAGAACACCAGCCTGGAGATGCTGGCGTCGTAGCCCTGATCAATCATCGACATTTTGCTGGAAAAATAACTTTTACTGTTTAAACAAGATACGCATTGGGCTTCATTTGAAATCACATTCGACTATCCAAGACGGTTACTCCATAATAGAGAAGATGCATTTGTTTTAAATCAGCAAAATGCTTTTATTTTCCGAAAGGCAACATAAAATATATAGACAAAAAAACGCAAAAATTACAGTAATTAGTGCTACATTAAAAAGTTACGGGATTAAAAAAAACGACGAATTATTTTTTGCTTGATAGTAAAACGAAAATTACGGTTAAAATCCTTAATATATTAATATGTTATTTGTATAATTTTTTGTTATTACAATGATTTATGATATAAACGCAGTATTTAAGTTAATAAAATCAATTTGTATTTATTTTCATATATTTTCGTTGTGACACAACAGCAGCTGTGACGTTTTTTTTATAGAGCGTAATTATTAATGGTCTCCAATGATCTCACTTTTGTGATGACTGTATTTCGTCAACGATCGTAGATATGCCATTGCAATGACAATATTTCCTGGCTTATTAGGTACTTTTCAAAAAGCTTATAAAAAATATGCTTCTTCTCTATTATAGGTATACTGGGTTCAGATCCAATTTAACCTAAACGTAAACAGTGAGAACATAATATTACCTAATGCTAACAACTTAAATCTCACTTATTTCCCAATTCCAATACAATGAAGAAGTACAATAACCCATTAATATTTGGTTGAATTGAAACTTTTTGTCTAAGTTCAGATTGAATTGTGTCTGAATAGTGTATAATTAACATTTTATACCTACCTATGAGTTATAATAATATTAAAATGGAATAAAACTCGAGATTATCTTTTTAACGACTATCTTATATTATAACTTAAGAGCATTGATCGGCGCGCGACTCAGATTTCACGAAAAACGCTACTTTTCAAATGCGTCTATATAAAAAAAACTGGTTATTCTGATTTTTACATGTAGAAAAACACTAGAAAATATTATATTTTAATTTTTCACTTATAATTTATTTTAAAATAATTTCAAACTTTTGAATAAAACTGACAAAACTAACCAGAAGTTTTTACAACTTTAGGTTCAGGGGAAATTTCAAAACATATAATAGCTAAAACCGCTTACATTTTTTAAAAACAAAAAATCTTTACAAACTTGTTGGATCCTCTTCTAGATTATCTATTTGTCAGATTATTTTTATATACGTTTCTATCTCATAAAAATAAAATTTAAATAATGCGAAATTATCAGGAATTATAGTTATTTAAAATGATGATAGTAATGTATTTTACTTGCTCCTTTTGTTTCTTACTTACATAATCTATGAGAAGAACCTTTTATCTTTAATATGCTATTTAAATTTTTAACTAAACTAGTTTGACGAATTTTATATGAATTTTTAAAACTACTAAATAAATCGAGGCGCACGAGCGTTTACAAATACTGTTGTAAACGCTCGTGCGTCTTGTTTTATACACTAGTTTTAAAAATTCATTGAAAATTCGTCAAACTAGTTTAGTTAAAAATATAGACGCATTTGAAATGTAGCGTTTTTCGTGAAATCTGAGTCGCGCGCCGATCAATGCTCTTAATGATGATTACTGTAAGTCGTATGATGGCATTTATGCTTGCAGTTCTTTATTCAGCGCCGGAATCCCCAAACATGTATCTATAAGGAGTCAGGGGTTCTGTTCAGTAATTTTGGATCCAGGGTATACCTTGCAGCAAAATCTTACTTTTTGGTAGCATATGGATGTGCTTGGACTACTTCAGAAATCACTATATATTATGTCGATATAACTTTCGAAGAGTTCCCCTGATCCATCATGTCACCACTTTGCTGAATAAGGGACGAATTTCGAATTATAATCTTTACAATAACAAAAAAAAAATTGCAAATATGTTTACAAACGGAAAAATAATGTTGAAGATATCCGTATTAGTGTAAAATACTATTAGAAGTGTCTATTATATCATGATAACGTGATGATGTATGGTGTGATGATGGTGGTGATGATGATGATTACTGTAATGGACATAGGTCATAGTGGCATATGCTTGCAGTTCTTTAAAGAACGCCGAAATCCCCAAACATGTATCTATAAGGAGTCAGGTTCTGTTCCCTACTATTGGATCCAGGGTATACCTTGGTACAAAGTATAGTGCGATTCAAATGAGAATAGGATAGAGTCGGCGCCATATTGTTTCGAATTTAGACTGTTATGATAGTTAAATTTATGTTTAAATAATTGATTACTATTTAACGTTTTTATTTAAATAAGATGCACTATTATTATTTAGATGCACATAAGTTTTTCTGAAAATCGCACTTTTCAAGTGATATTTGACAGAAAAAGGTCATTGACGTTCCTATTCTCATTTGAAACGCGTTATACTAATATGTGTCCATAAAAATTTCCCTATATAAATATAATTTCCATATAAATAGGAGATCCCTCGATTCCTCATGGATTCCATCACGAGGTCACCACTTTGATGTCAAAAGGATCAATTTGGTATTCTACCCTTTACATAAAAAAAATAATTTTGAACAAAACAAAGGTCCACAGAAGGCGGAGTAGTCATTGAACATACAAAAAAAAAAAAATATACAGCCGAACATATAATCGCCTCCTTTAATGGAAGTCGGTTAAAATAATTATTTATTATTACTATATTTAGTTAATAGAGTAATAATTAATAATTATTCAGAAATATTGGATATTATTTTTACTTGATAAAATATGTTAAAATTAAAATAAAAAATTATGTGTACTTTTGTAATGAGATTCATTAAAAAAATTTAAAAACGTTTAAAAATCTTACATAGTAATTTAAATACTTACATCATATAAAAAAAAAAAAAAACATTAGATAGTAAGTCTGAACTTAAACGCACAAGTTACAGAGTCATTAGCATTATGCTTCTCTGGACTACGACCCATACATTTCCTACAACTATAGGAATTAGGAACACGTGACGTCATAGGTACGGCGATTTTTTTCGATAAATCAATCTCTGTTCCATTGAGAATGTTGATAATTAATAGACAGTTTGTTCTAAAACTTACTCTTAATTTAGAATACTTGAATGAATATTCAATAACTAATCTGGCAAGTATGTGTTTCACGGAAAACTTTACGCAGACTTTTATGTAATGGACAAGTAATAGGTACTGAAATTTGATGGTACCTACTTTTCAACAAACAGGGCTGATAAACAAATGTAGTCTATCTCGTAAATCCTACTAGGTACTATTATAAATGTGAAAGTTTGTGAGGATGGATAAATATATGGATAGATGTTTTGTCACGCAAAAAGTACTGAACGGATTTCGATGTAATTTGGTATGGTAGAAATTAAGGATCTGGATTAAAACGTAGGCTAGACTTGGCTAGATTTTATATCCCGAAAAAGTACAATATTCCCGTGGGCTATTATATTTACGCGGGCGGAGTCGCGGGAAAATGTTAGTAATTAGCTATTTCCAGAAATAATTTAAATAACAAAAACAATTACAAAGCACTATGTATTTTTTGGACAATTTGTAATATCCACTGGTCGATATTAAGATCTTTTTCTTTAGCTCTTGACTTTTTAAAAATAATGTTTATCAGATTTATCTGTTTCACTAATTACCTTGTATTTTTAACTGCTGTATGGAAATTTTTGTTTCAACCGCCACTTGCAAACTAGTCGACCACTGTAGATACTATACCTATTTCTTTAAGTACATACTGTCTTTATATTGTAATGAATGTATTATATACAAACACTTAAGGTGACGCGCTGTTCAAAAGCATCAAACAGTGTGAATTAATGTCAGTTGTTAATTCGTAAATGTTGTAATTTTTTACATAATTATTGTACGTTTTGTATAATATTTTACCATTATCTCGTTTTAATAAATAAACAAAAAGCTTTTGCATATTTCTACCTTACTGCGTAATTTTTATTTGGGGCAGCTCATGCGATGCGGTGCCTCAAATAACGAGGCGAAGCAACGTTCTATTATGCCAGCGACAATAAAATATGGCGTGGTCAAAATAGTTTCTACACCAACCTACAACCTGCACCTACTACCTACTTCTACACTACCTATACTTACAAACTATACATCCTACCTTCAACTACAACCTACACCTACAAGTACTATATTACATAATATAATAAGGAGTATATAGGTTTAACCATTATATTGTAGTTCAAGGTGATGAGTGAAAAGAGTTATTGACTACTGAAGGTTGAAGATTGTTACAGAATTAATATCGCTATTAAACAACGGGAGTTGCAGGTGTTAGAAGTGTGAAAATTGGGAATTATACATATTATGGTTTTTAATGCCAATTCATAAAATAACAAAAACATATGTGAAAAAAATTGTGTTGAGCTCAGCTCAGCAGCATCATAACTGTATAAAAACTATAAAAACAAATATCATGTTAGCACAAATTTTGAAAAATAAGGGAGATGAGAAGAAAACATCGTAATTTTTTATAAAAAACCTAGAAGTTTTGGACCTCTAGGTTTTTTTTAAAGGTCTCGTGAAATATTTATTACAGAATATTATGTGTAATAAAATATTGAAAAAGATGGGAACTACAACTACAATAATATTATTATTTATATATTATTTGCATAATATTATTATGAGTAATAGTCTTTTCAACCGACTTCAAAAAAATGAGGTTCTCATTATATTAAGTTTTTTTATTATTGTATAACAGTAAAGTTCACAACAACAAGTTTTTAATGGCTTCGGAAACCGTCGCGTCGTTTTTATACATCGACTGTCACTTCCATTCCATTAAGAAACGAAGTAGGACATTAGGTAAATTAGTTGCACTGTATTTCAAATACTACACAAAGGCCTCATGGCCTTAAGTAAAAAAAACAAATTTGTGATATATTGCTGACCTCCGGCCCTCGCAATTTTCATTGTTTGTTAATTGCGTTATGACAATCGAGACATCAGCAAATGAACTTTCCACGTCCGCCTGTTAAACTGCCTCTTAAATTTTAATTGTACCAAATCTTAGCAGTTAAGATCATTGACGTACTAATCTATAGACGTCGCGTCTACACAGTGAAGTCGGTCTAAATTACGCCTCGACGTGTAATTACACAGTATTACGCACACACATCACATATGTAATGAAACTACGCTTTACCTTGTAAGGCGAGCTGTCGCGGTGTGTGGTTATTTATATGTGTAGCATAGACGTATATATTATAGACGAGGCATGTCGAGGCTAAAACTTACCCCACTTTTGAGGTTGTTTGGGGCCATTTTGACATTTAACGTATGGTGAAATCAAGAAAGCGTAACTTTTACTTGTATGAAGTTTTGTTCTTTAAAATGTACGTCATAGCCTATCTTTAGTTTGAAATCTTTGATATTGTAGTACGTAGTCACACGCACACATATACATAAAAAATCGGCCTCAGTTTTTGTTTGACAAAGCTCTGTATACACATTTTTTATTTGGTCTGAGACTGTACTTATGAAAAATATTATTGATGTAGATGCAATCTCTCCAGTGCTATCTAAACAATCTACGCCTTATAGGCCACAGACGCTTTCTTTTTGATTGGGCTAGGTCGATATAAAGTTACGATAACGTAGTAACTATTTAGTCAATTCTTCGCACCGTAATACTGTTAGCAGTTGTCTTGGATATATTAGTATCAATTACCTTATTAGTAAAAGATACTTAAAAATTATAAAAAATAAACTCTAAAAACTAACAAATAATCTTTTAAACCTATGATCATTATTATCGTCACATATATTAAGTAAGTTTATTTAAGTTTACTTTTATTTTATCCTTCTTATAAAAGATATAAATAATGATTAACTTACCATATACTTTCAAAATTATTGAAGTAACACGGTACCAAATTTCGAATCGATAGGACATAATATAGAAGGTAGTCAGATCCCCTCATCAACTGATGATCTTCAAACGGCTGAACAGATTTTCATAAAACATTCCTAAGAACACTCTCGATTAAGTCATCAATATTCTCTTGTGCGTTTTCATTTGAGACCCCAATCGAGTATATTTGCAGACATTCGGTTATTCTTCCCCACTTTAACCCCCACAACTTTTAAACCACTCGACCGATTTTCATCAAACATAGCTAAGAACACTCCCGACTAATTCACCTTTCAAATAAAGGGAAGAAAGTCAAAATTGGTTTATTTGTTCGGGAGCTACAATGCCACAGACAGACAGACACACACACACACACACGCACACGCACACGCACACGCACACGCACACGCACACGCACACGCACACGCACACACACACACACACACACACACACACGTCGGGGGTTAAAAACAAAATTTACACACATCAAATAATAACAATGTTGGAAATGGAAACAAAACACCTGAACCAAAGAATATATATTACCTGAACCAAAGAATATTAATACCTATTACTAACCTATTACTAACGTACCTGAACCTCAATTCTCGTAGGTATTTAATTTAGACTTTCAATTTAGGTACATAACAATATAAATGAATCGTCGTGATATCATAAACAGACTTGGACTTTGGACTTTGGATCAATCACATTGTGTTAAACGGTGGTTTGACGTTTATGAGAATACCATTTTGCAGTTTCGATAATGTCCCGATAATATTATGTTAAAACATATAAAAAAAACCACGTCGATCGTCGCTAATCCGGTCAAAATCGGTTGATTCGTTGTTCGAGAGATATCGTGAAGGAAAGAAAACCGAAAAAAGTGTTTTTTCGGAATTACTCCGAAATTTTTCATCTAAAAAATGTTTGTTGTCGATTCTTTCAAAGGACATGAAAAACTACATCGATTGCTGCCAATCGCGTGAAAATCGGTTAATTCATTCCAAAGTAATGACAGTTTGAAATTTCAAAATATAGTGTTTTATAAAACTATGGAGACGTTGAAAGTATAATTGAATGTTCATTGAATTATAGTTTCAGCGTCTCCATAGTATTTACAAGTAAACTTTATTTGGGACACACACCAATAGATAGGCAATTTCATAAGCTAGATATTCGCCATTTAAATTTTATTTTGGTCAATTTTGAACTAAGTTATGTGAAAAATTTTCAACTGAGTTATGCGGCTGACCGCCTCAAGGTCTTTTGCTCGGGGGAGGGCCTTAAGTCAAATTTACGTAATGTTGTTGAATTAGTAGATTTAAGCCTTTTTTAGGGTTCCGTAGTCCACGTGACACATCTCGGAACCCTATAGTTTCGTCATGTCCATTCGTCCGTCCGTCTTCGGCTTACCGTCCAAACGCTTAGTGCTAGGAAGATGAAACTTTGCATGGCTATGTGTATGCAGTAGGTATGCACTACGTCAACAAAGTGCTAAAATAAAATCACAAAAAAATCACTATACGTAAAATGAGGATGATGTTTTTTTTTCGCGTTTACCCCATACTGTGGGGTGTCATTAGATAGGTCTTTTGCCATTGGGAGGTTGCTAAAACGATTTTTTTATTTTTGTATCTGTTTGCGAGATAATATACTTGAACCGCATTTTTTGTTAAAATAGGGTGTCCTTAGTTAAAAGCTAAACGGCTGGCTCAAATAATCTGAAAAAATTATGATGGTAGTTAGTTCATGTAATGAACTTTAAAGGAAAACTAACGTCTTACGTAACTTTGTTAGTTTAGGAGTTATAGATGAATACTTGTAAAATGCGCTTACTTGGAAAACTTACTTCAAAAATAACGATATAATAAGTAAACATGTAAAATATCGGTATAATGGTACGGAACTCTACGTGCACAAGACCGAAACGCCGGTTTTTATTTAATGTAAAGATTATAATTTAAAAATGTGTCTACATTTCAAATGAAGTATTTGAGGTTTTTCATTATTATATATAAAATTATATATGTTACAGTCATAGTGATTAAATAGCTATTATACATAATGACTGGTCATTATATATAATAACTATATTGTCTAGATAATGTGATAAATTAATCACTTTGTCCGGATATTATTCATAATAGCGGGCCAAAGTTAGCTGAAGTAATAAACACGATTCAACCTGATGCAACAGAACTCTGCATCTGCTTCCGCTTCCGCGGAAGTTCTGCATCTCTTTTAACCCATTTACTGCCGCCGTACGCAATTGGGTACACCAACAAATTTAAGTGTAGAGTAAAATTGTTCATAATTAGAGTGATTATTTACAAGTTGCCTGATAAAAGGATAATTTTTTACTTAAACTTTAACAAAAAAACAGGAATCAATTTATAATTATTGTCACTAGCCACAAACAAAGTTGATAGATTTGGAGCTTGCACGTGTAAGTTTACTGTGTCGTATTTTTCGGTGTCTAATTTTCAATATATGTTAATTTCACTATTTAAATTTATAAAATACATCTGAATCCGTAAAATAAATATTAATTGATAGCTTTCAAACTTATATCTGCAAGTATTTTGTTTGTAATACTCTGACGTACCCAATTGAATATAACGGCCGAATACGTACAGCAAATTTTTTAAATAAATTTTGTTATTTTTTTATATATTTTTGTAATTTATAATAAAAAATAACTAACATAAGCTGTATCAAATGTTATTTAATAATACTAGATGGGTGTTGGCAGTAAAACTACCGAATTTTGATTTTGTCCTAGACAAATCAATACATTTTCACAATAGAAGGTAGGTTTTTGACATATACATAGTAGTAAGTTTGTCCAAAACCCTGGCTCTCATGTGCCATGAGTTGAGGCACACGTCAAGGGAAGTGGTAAAAGTATTAACACGCTTTTCGATTTTTTTTTTTTTCAATTTTAGTGGATGAGATCGACTAATTTAAGTACAAATTTTACTTAAAATATGATTAATTTACTTCTTAAAGCATTGGAATAAATTGAACAGTATTTTATTTCTTTAAAACAATCTATATTGATAGTAAAATAATAATCCCACCAAAAACATTCTGTAAAAAACTAGCCAAGTCTCGATGGAGCTGCTTGTTTATCTCTAAAAAGTTATGAAATCTAGACAAAATCGTGCCAAGTCTAAGGTTCCTTACTGCGATTTCTTTATTATTATAGTTAATGTTGAGTGACTTGGCCGTTGAACATTCTTTATACTTTTGTGGGTACAAGTCAATTTTGTTTACATTTGTAACTACCTACGTTTGTTAAGCGAGATAATAGCCCATACTGGTATTGGTAATTGGACGCTAGTGTCTCATTTTAGGCTGTTGTTGATTGTACAACACACGTATTGGAGCAATGGTGTCATGGAGCCCCTTTTGTACCCTTGTGTGCCCTTCAACGGCCAAGTCACACAACATTAACTATAATAATAAAGAAACCGCAGTAAGGAACCTTAGACTTGGCACGATTTTGTCTAGATTTCATAACTTTTTAGAGATAAACAAGCAGCTCCATCGAGACTTGGCTAGTTTTTTACAGAATGTTTTTGGTGGGATTTCACTTCTTTTTGTAGAAACGTGGGCATATTGATTTATTTTCCTAGATTTGAGTGTAATTTGTTTATTTAATTTGTGTAATGTTCGAGTAGAATAAAGTTCGAGTAGAATAAAGGGGCCTGAAAATGCGGCAAAATGGTTCTAGTAAAGAATGGTACGGCAGTGTTTGCTTCGCACTCGACTTGGCGGGGGCACTGCCGTGCTCCCAGATCGACGTTCTGGTCTTATCTAGAGGTTCTCAAATAGGGGCCTGAAAATGCGGTGAAATGGTTCCAGTAAAGAATGGTACGGCAGTGTTTGCTTCGCGCTCGACTTGGCGGGGGCACTGCCGTGCCCCCAGATCGACGTTCTGGTCTTATGTAGAGGTTCTCAAATAGGGGCCTGAAAATGCGGCGAAATGGTTCCAGTAAAGAATGGTACGGCAGTGTTTGCTTCGCGCTCGACTTGGCAGGGGCACTGCCGTGCCCCCAGATCGATTATCCTAGTTTTTATGTTTTCCCTTTATGTGGCCATTAAACCCCAACTCTGTACCAAATTTCAGCTCTCTAAGTTTATGGGAAGTACTAGTTCTATTTTGATGATCATGAGTGAGTGAGTGAGTGAGTGAGTGTCGAAAATGCGAAACTTTGCTTTCGCTTAACTTCGGAACTAAATGACCTACAGGCTTGAAATTTTGGATTTTAAGTACGTGATTATAGCTTATTGGATGACGAAAATTTCTGCGTTCTGGTCTTATCCAGAGGTTCTCAAATAGGGGCCTGAAAATGCGGCGAAATGGTTCCAGTAAAGGATGGTACGGCAGTGTTTGCTTCGCGCTCGACTTGGCGGGGGCACTGCCGTGCCCCCAGATAAGAAATATATTTTTTACAAAAATTACAGAAATTTGCTTGCACCCATAAGGCGCCATTGTACACAAATGAGTACACCCCCCTATAGGGGGAGGATTAATTTTTTTGAGATTTTTAATTATTATTGTGTTTATGTGGTTTATATAAAATAAGAAAATGTACATTTTATTCATTTTACTTTGCTGCCTTTAATTTGGCGGTAAATGGGTTAACTTTCGTTTCCGTTTCTGGTTCCGCAAACTTTATAACAGAACGGAAGTTTACAATGGGAAGAGAGGTGAAGTTCGGCCGTCTATAAAAGTTTCGTTTATTATAGGTACGCGCACATTATGCCGGGCCGCAGCGTGCCGGGGCGGAGCGCAGCGCACCGCAAAATGCTAACCTAGCACACTGGTGATGGGCCGGGTCGCAGCGCATTGACAGATTTTGAGTATAGTGTACCTACTGCCAGAATTTGTGTGCAACTAACGTTATGGATAGCTCCGACGAAGAACTTTTTTTTTAACTGCTGTTAGAAGATGAAGATAATGAACAGATAAACAAGAAGTTCGTAAAAAAAAGAAAATGTAAAATATAGGTACATCCAATTTGTTCCAAGAGAAATTTTGGCGAATACCTTTTTGTTTTGGGGATATTTTCAGAAGACTCCTGATCGATATTTTCAATTACTTGAAATAATAAAGAAGGATCTGCATAAAACAAATCCGTTTGCTATAGCACACTGTTGACGGGGCGCAGCGGGGCGGGGCGGGCCGCATCGCATGGACGCAAATCCGCCTCGCAATAATGCGAGCCGCTGCGGCCCGACACAGTGTGCGATACTTCATACAAATTGTATGAAAGCGATTTAAGCGGATTTTTGCGCTCCACCCCGGCATGCTGCGGCCCGGCATAATGTGCGCGTACCTTTAAGCCTTAAAAATAATCCGATGTTGGTCCCGTTTTCACTAAAGTTGTGATTACCTGATGATCACAAAAGCTTTGATCAGAACTCCTCAGTCTTTAAAGATACGCGTTTGAAAATTTCGGCATTGTTGAAAGAACTGCAAGCACAATATGCCACTATGTAACGTACAGTAATCATCATCGTCATCCTATTTACAATACCTAATGGAAGCTTGGCGGGTATTCAATAATTACATATTCGATTGTTTATTTAAAACGTTAGTTAATAATTAACAAATATCACTAAAAAGGGTAAAATATTTATTAAAAAAAATACTTCTAAAGTTAAATTACTTTATATAGATCACAATAAAATTGTATCTATGACAATGTTATTATAATAATAATTATAATAAACAATATAATTATTATTACATAAAGGCATATTGAAATACAATTTTATAATCTTTACCTGTACCTACTTTTTTATTACTTTATCCAATTCTTCGAAGATATTATATAAAATTGCCAGTCAATGTGATTAATTCTGTGTCATTTATCACTTTGTCTAAATTAAGTAGACATTATAAATAATGGCTGGATAGTATATATAATATCCGGATTTATTACTTTGGCTGTAACATATACATACTTTTAGTTGGTTATAAATTATAATTATAATGATATTATAATATATTCACACGCCATAACTTTTATCTACTATATAAGTTATGGCTAAAAGTGCTAGAACGTTTATAATTTATATGTAACCACGATACCTTCTTATTACTTATATTATATAACAAATTATCGTTGGAAAATAACTCCAATTTCCGTTATTAAATAATTCATAATATTTCTCTAATTTATCAAAATTCTAATTCAATAATTCTAATCTAATTCAGCATAATATTATTTTCGTAAACATTAAACGCGGTCGGACGTACCTACTCGTACCCAAGCACTAGGCACCATAACATTTTAATTAGAAACAAAACGACCTATGCGTAGAACAAAGTCCGATGTGATCATAGAACAAAAGCGCGTTTATTGGATAGATGAAATAAGGAATCAAAGCTCTACAGTCTGGCATTTTCAGAATTTTTGTATCTGGCTTAATTTCGGAAATACAGAATCGTACAACGTCTTATTTGATGTAAGCTCCATGTTAAAATGCACCTTGTGTTCATAGGACGGAGAAATTGGAGCGCGCGAGGCGCGGGCGCCTCGTGCGATCTTCACTTCAGGCGTTGTCGAGCGGAAAGAAGGGCTTTTTGCGTCATGTGTGTGATTTTTTTTTTCGGTTTGACGAAAATTATATTTTTATTAATTATTGCGTACTAAAAGTATTTTTGAAATGTCACGCTTACGGATATTGCTGGATATACTTTAAGAAGAGGGAAAAGAGCTCGAACGTAGTCCTTCTTTTTCAAATAAGCAAGATATTTTTATGAAGAACGGTGTAGATTAGTAAGTTGATATTTTTACTTATATTATTCTTCAAATTAAATATTATTACGCTTTGAAATGATTTTTTTTAATATTCTGCTTTTTAAGCTACTAAATAGAAACGGGGAATCTATCTTCATATAAGACATTTTTTGACGGAGAGTTACAAAAATACGTTTTAGTGCGAGAAGTATGATTAGTTTCATGTTTATTTAATAGGTGAATATTTGTCGTGTTATCAATAAAAGTTGACGTACCATAAAATTTGACATTATAAGTAATATTAGAATGATGTAAGACTTTTCTTTAGAACTTCTAAGGGTTTCATATAACTATGGGACGTTTTTTTACGAAATCATAGAATAGTTACAATACGTTTTGTCAGTACGATATGCAGGTGGGACGTTATCACCTGAATGATGATATCAGTTAGGACGTTGTTCTTTTAAAAATATCGTTAAATAGAAATATATTTTATATTAAATAAATAAAAATAGTTTGAAGCTGCGTTACCTTACAATATATACACATTTGTAGGGTCGTCGGCAAATCATATAACATTATAATCGACAGTTTTTATTCAAACTTTTTTAAATAGCTTTGTACAAATGTTATTAATTTGTATTACAATCTTATGTTTTCAAGTTATATATTATATTAATTTGTATTATAATGTTATGTTTTCAAGTTACATATATATCATAATATTATATATTATTTTTAATATATTATGGTGCAGTGTAGTAATACAATTTTTAACATTTCAGTTGTTGACAACAAGGTGCAGAAGAAATAAGTCAACAACTGGGTGATGTTTGGAATGAAATTAATGCCGCACCTAATCCACCTATTATTGAGAGACAATTTATGGCCGATCATTAATACTTTCTTTAAAAGCGCCTTCTAGTTCGAAAAATCACCTATAATACAACTTGAAGACTTAGAAAATTAGGTGTACTCCAGTTGGTCAAGAACTGTCGGTGCTAACTCCTATTCAGTCTCCTACTGATAGTCATTCCACCTATGACAGCGTTTTCAGGTTCAATCATGTAGATAGTAGTATACAATTTAATTAATATTATATCTAGCAATATCCCGAAAGTATAATCTAGAAAAATACCCACAACCTGCAAGCAAATCTGTGAGTATACGTTTAACCATGCGTAATGCAGGTCTGTTATTGCTCTATTCTTAATTATTTCTAATTATTCCAGCACGCTCGGTAAAAAGCCTTTGTCTCATATATACCTTATAGAAATAGCCATCGGGTACAATATAATAACCACTATCTAAAAGGTGTTTAGCGAAATGTGATTATATGTAATTCTAAAACACGGTACAAAGTATGACTCAAACTGGACGTAACTTTGAGACTCGGTACAAAGAATACATCGCGTCTTATAGAAATGGTTATCGTAATAAATCACATTTTGCTAAACACCTTTTAGATATGATATATCATCGTTATTAATATCATTAGTCTCTTTATAATGTTTCTAGCGTCTTAAATTGTTTTTTAAATGCTTTTTTCGACAACAACAGGTGGGATTTTACATAGTTGTACGATTAGGCCGTTCGAAATAATTACATTAATTAATTTTTCAGTTTATATTATATACTTATTAAAGCAAATTTTATGTAGATTCCGAATATACTAATATAACCTAGTGCATTCATTAACTTTTCGTCGAAATCGGCATTTTAGCGCTGACCGGTAACTTACGTTCGACGTCAGATTTGAAGGCGGGCGCTTGAACGAGGTATGACATAAAACGCTTGGGGTGGCCGAGAGGTATAGTGTACCTGATGGACATTCCTATATGGTGTTACATATTGTATACCTTTTTGACCAAACAGTTTGACCCACGTATACACTATCACATTCAGGATAATCGATTATAAAGACACGAGATTGATACTTTAAATCAATCCGGACCTTATTATGACAAAATTGATTTTTTAAGTATTATTTCTCCTGCATACGACATGCTATTGTTACGGGATTATGGCCATAACAATATTATGGTTATTTTTCATTATTTTGGATAAACGTGCAGGCACCTCCCCCATGTGGGTTAAACTGAACTTGCACCTATCCAACTATATTTTACAACATAGCTAGATAGTTTAGATACAGTACATACCAAAGAAGTTTAATTTATAACTGCGTTTTAGAAAAGTTTTTTATTGTTTTTTAAGTTTCAATTTTGTTTTGGGCTTGTTAATGTAGAATTATATTTTTTTTTATTTTTTTATCTCATTTTAAGTTTCAAACAATATTTATTTTTATGGGCATATCTTAGAGATTTTAATTGTTTTGTAAGTTTTAGACTATGGTAACTAGTCTTTAATTTTAAGTAAGTACCGACTATGATTTAATCATAGTTTAAAACGCCACCTATTTTGAAATTTTTTTATGTATATAAACGATTTTAATAAATAATTATGTATTATTATTCATTTATACGTAATGTGGCTAACACTATATCAAAATAATTATTCACATAGGACTTAAAAATGTCGGATAAATCCAAGAAAAAACGAATCATATGAATATAGAACGGCGTTTCATTCAAATATCTCCGTAAAACAACGTAATATTATGATCACTACGAACTCTCGCTTCTCCGCTGTAAAACGTCCTAGGTTGATATAGAACTCGTTATCTCAGTAAATATAATAATTAATAAAAAACAGTATAAAGCTGTTAACTAGACTAGGATGTCATAATAACATATCAAAATTTCAAAAATAAAACTCTCACCGTTTAAAATTTATTCAAGTTTTTCAATTCGCAAAACTTGTTTTGCCTCTACTGAAAAGTAGCAATTTTTCAAATCGGACTTTGTTCTACGCATAGGTTGAAAACGAGATCAAAATAGTAGCTTTTTAATTCTTGTGACTACTACCGTAGTCACAAGACTACTACCGTAAGTAATAATTATTATGAAACGTAAATTAAAATTTGTGTTTTGGTGCCTTAAATTTTTTTTCACAATATTGCATTAAAAGTTTTGTAGGCGCTAAATATAAAACTAGCTGTCCAAGTTGAAAAAAGCTTACTAATTATACTAATATGTATTTAATATAGTTTTTATGTTAAAAGCAACTAGTTTGTATAGCTTACCTAGACTAGTCTTTTTTATGTAGAGTCCTCTTAGGTACCTATAATTACTCTAAAATATCCAAATAACTTTGGTTATATCTACACTAATATTATAAAGAGGAAAACTTTGTTTGTGTGTTTGTTTGTTTGTTTGTAATGAATAAGCTCAAAAAGTACTGGACCGATTTCAAAAATTCTTTCACCATTCGAAAGCTACATTATCCACGAGTAACATAGGCTAAATTTTATTTTGAAAAAAAATAGGGTTCCGTAAGATATTAGGGTTTTTCGGACACAAGGTGTAAAAAATCAACCAGAAAAGTTACTTATTTTGCGTACGCTGCCTAAACTATAAAAGATAGAACCATAAAATGTTCTAATTAATTGTAGATCTTATAAATACCTACAAAAAAGACCGCGACACACTATACCTATCTATGTCGAGTGAGGCACAACAACCATTTTTTTATTTAGAAATCTTGAATTTTTTTTGGACTACATTTAAACGCGTTTATTTTACTCATGCTATTATTATCAAAATAAATTATTTAATCACTAAGTACAGTTTATGTAGATAATATTTGGACTTTGAATAATTAAAATTGGACGTTTGGTTTTGAAGTTACGGCGAAATTAAAATATTACGATTTCTGCTGCACGGCCCGTTGCGAAGTGGGCGTCACCAAGGCAGGGGTGCGCGTGCGGGACGGGAGTTTAGATCTATGAGTAGGTACCCGCAGTATTAGTATCAGTAATGTACCCGTGCGAAGCCGGGGCGGGTCGCTAGTCATGTAATAAAACACAACTAACGTTAAAAACAAAAGTTTGTGAAAAAATATAATTGTTGACTATTACATCAGAAACTGTGTCCTTTACTTTACATTTTGTTGACATTCAAAACATTAATCACTCGTCGTCACTTTTAATGTTATTTAAACCAGTTCAATAGTGAGGTAGGTACTATTTTTACGCATCTAGAGAAGTAGAGTCACCATTTTAGAGAAGGAATTATGTTACGTCATATTATTCGAAGCTAGATGTTGTCCGCCACTTCGTGCGCGCAAAAGTAAATTTCGCAGAAACCGTTCATTTTTCTACAATAAAAAGTAGCCTATGTCCTTCCCCGTGGTCTACTCTACATCTGTGCGAAATTTCATTATAATCGGTCCTGTAGTTTCAGAGCCTATACAATGATAACATACAAACAAACTTTTCCTCTTTCCTAGTATAGATGACGTTCTTTCATAATTCCTTCTCCCATAAATGGTTAATATCGCAGTCTTTCTTCTCTTATAATTATATAATAACCTAACCTAACCAAGGTCCAAGAACATGTCAGGGCATGGAGACAAGGGGGTTACGTGACTATCAACACGCAATAGGTTTTCTTTGAATTACTTCAAAAGTTATGTCTATTTTCTGACTACTAAACTAAAAATATCTAGACCTACAACCTAAATTAGAACTTCTATAATAATAATAGCTCCCCACACCGATATCGGTGACGGTGGCCGGTTTCATTGAAACCAGGCCAGGTACGCAGGAGTAATTTTATAGTGCCCAAGTGTGCGCGCAGTACACAAGAGCACTCTCTCTTCCTTTACTCTCGTAATCCAGTGGGACGGATAACCGACACGACTGACGAGAGATCAGGCGCAGGTCCGACATTTTACATGCCCATCCGACGCATGGATCATCTTTCTTGTCAGACAATCAGATGATCAGCCTGCATTGTCCTAACTTGGAAACAACATTTTTGTTGTTTCAATGCGGGAATCTAACCCACGACCTCCGAGTTGAAAGCCAATGCTTTAACTACTAGACCACGGAGGCTGTTAACTTTCATAACGTCCAACCAAACGGGTAGACTGAACGCACTTACATATTTAAATAATATTTGGCAGTCAAGTGACACATGGATACCCAAATTTATGCTATTCGCTGGGTGCGAAGTAGGTGGTGGGGGAACCTCGAATCGATCGCAGCGCGCGCCGTGGCCAAAAAAGGAACTTTCGGCGGACCGAGTGTTACTTTTTACTAGCGAAATTCGCCACTATGATCTAATAAACCTAATATATTATAATAAAATGTGTCACATCACGATACCTGCTGCATGAGAACAATGGCAAAAACAGTGATATAGCCCATCCTTAGTTTTGAAATCATTGCAGTGCTCACAGTGAGGCGAAAAAGCTATTGAACACGACAGTCCTAGTTACTGTTCTAAGAATATTTCCTCCTTTACACCTCTGTAAGGGTTACTTTATAAGTACGAACGCACTAGGCGGAACTGCACTTCAGCGAAACTGAGCGACACGTCGCATATTTTTTTGGTAAGCCGCACTTGAACTGCAGTGGCGCTACAAAAATATATTCAGTAGCAAGGCAAGCAAGCATCCGAGCAAGATGGACGACGAAATTAAAAAGGTTTTTTTTTTTTATAAATAAGTACCTACATACCTAAAAGGTAAATAATTTTCTCTATGAAATCAATAAACATTGGAGAGGCCGTCGTTCATCCACAGCAAAAAGAAATAAAAAAAATAACTTACCGTTTACTCCCATTTCTTGAGCTATTTAATAATAATATCTATCTATGGACGCTTTTACACCACGGCAATCTGGTCCCGTGGTAAGTTCTCGAAGAACTTGTGTTACGGGTACCCGACAACGGAAATATATTTAATAGGTACTTTTATACTATACATATTATATTATATAAGATTTTTATTATATAATACACATATTTAGTACACATCCATGACCCAGGAACACAGAAATTTTTTTGTCCCTCGGACTTTGAGAAAAATACAGCAAATGATAACATTGGTTACTTCTTGTGAAGTCAGTCATATGAAAGTCCGTTTGTACTTACGTACTTATGTCCGAAATTTATTTATTTAGAAGGGAAAAAGGGAACGTTTTTATAGAATTTATAGATTAAGATGAGCGAATAGAATATATGTAAATTAAAATATCTATACTAATATTATAAATCCGAAAGTCTGTCTGTTACCTCTTCACGCTTTAACAGCTGAACCGATTTTTATGATATTTGGTATAGAAATACTTTGGGTCCCGTGGGATATTTTTATTTCCGAAAAAGTAGTGTTCCCGCGGGATAATGTATAAACGCGGGCGGAGCCGCGTGCAAAAGCTAGTTTCATACAAATTAATTGTGTTTTTACATAATTTTCGTAATGAACCCAGCCATTTGACATGTTCAAGTCCGCCGTAATTGTAAATGCTAGTTGGCGCTGTCGTCGCGCACCTAGCGAATACTACCGACGCGGAAGAAATGAAAATCAAATGTTTGACAGGTAGAAGCAGTTAGTATGGGAAAAGACTATCGTCGTCTTTGCAATTCACCGTTAAACCTTTACTGAACCTATACAATTATTTCAAGATCAAAATTAACCAAATCGTTGCAATTCATTTTTACATAATATGAGATTTAAATATCAATATCAACGTAACGTAAGTAAGTGTGCCTATAAGTATAGGCACACTTACTTATTCATTAATATATAATTTTGTCAATATACTTAGTTATTATTATTATTATCATTTAGTTACTAACATTGTTCCTGAAGTAGAAGTATTAACTAGCTAGTTATCTTTTATAGCTTTATTTACTAAAATTATAATATCTATGAAATCTATGGACGCTTCACACCACGTCAATCCGGTCCCGTGGTAAGTTCGATACCAGACAACGGAAATATATTTCATACTTTTATATTCTACACATATGTAAGATTTTTATTTTTAGGAATTGAACCCGCGACCCCCGGCTTGAACGCCAACACACTCAACCAACTCACCAGCTACAGAGGTCGTCAAAATACTGCACTATTTAAAAATATAGCACATTATATTATAAATATTGTCACACCTATAAATTCATAAAATCTGTAAAACGTACTGATTAATTTCATGTATGCCGACTGACTTTTCAATAATAATAAAAATATATATAGGTACATATGTCAGCAGTTTAGAATTACGCATAAAAGAAACAACCTTTTCAATTTGTATGAATCACAATATTATTGATATCACTACATTAAGATTACGTTAAATGAGGAAAAATAATACTTACAGAAAGAATACTACCAATACAAAATATGTTAAAAGTATTAACAAATTAAAGTTTTATTACATTGCAAAAGCTTATATATTGTAATTTTAATATTTTAACAGATAATATTCATAACAAATATTTAAAATGTATAAATTATCTAGACACGCGGTAGTCAAGCCAAATTCAATTACTAAAACAAAATCTATGTTATGAGTGGTTATGGTCAAAAAAAAATTGTTGAAGGTAGGCCTAATAACATTTGGGTAATTTTTGTACCTGATAACCAAAACCATTTTTGACAAAAAACTTTCCCCAACTTTGAAGTCCCTGAACACAATACCTTTTAAAATAGGTTATTGTTGTGTGTGAATGAGTTTGTTGCTCTAAAAATGGCCGAAAGCGAGTCGAAGTCGCACATTGTGAAGGGTCCAGTACATACCCATTCACCTACTCTTTATCTTATCACGTGATTTTTTGCCCTTACTATATTTTATTTCAAATTCATTATTATTATTTTTATAATTCAGACTTCTAATAAAAAAAATAAAAAATACGGGTTGCTCTCCGAGAGTGCCGACAGAAGTGAAAGCTTATTTGGCGCGTTACATATTTTTTAGATGGGTACTAGGGTTATTGGGGTATGAATTTCATTTTATTTATGAATTGTATTTTATTAATTATTAGAAACTTTAAAATACATTTAATATTCCTTTATGAATCATCGTTAACAATTTCGACAACTCTTGTATCATCATCATTATCATTAAAATTATTACAATCTAAAATATAAATTATAGGTTGTAACTAATATTTATTCTGTGCTCGTGTTCATGGTAACTAAAATAGGAAATACATAATTTTGATTCGAAGTTATTTAAATTTTACCATACGTCAAACTGCGTCTCGTGACGGTGTCGCGAGTCCAGAGATTTTATCTCATCAAAATTTATGCGTACCGCGCTAAAAGTAGTTTTCACTACAATAACGTTTAGAAATGTCAGGCTATTATGACAATTTCATAAAGTAATGCTTTTACTATCCTTGAAAAAAAAAAAAAAAAGAAAAAAAAACTCTTCATTTACAGTGTAGGGCAGTTATTTAATAATTATAGATAAGTTCACCGAAATACTAATAATACATAGTAATATTTTCATTGTTTGTACTACGCCACGCGCTGCGAGAACGGCGAGAACGGTTCGGCTGCAGAACCCTAAAACATTATAATGTACTTTAGTACCGGTTTGAAATGCTGCATACTGATTTCAACGCAGATAATCGTCGGTCACGGTTGTATATGGTGTTTATGAATATTGCATACAAAAGTTTAAAGAATTTCGCTCACTTTAATTGCTTTCTCGGCGTAGTTAAATAAAAATTGACAGTTGATAAGATACGATATCGTGTATAGTGTGTTATACATTGTACATGCGTACGCGCAGTGTGGGAGACAAAGTCAGACGCGATGGACACGGAAGCAGAGCTAGAGAAAATAAACACGAACCACGAACACAAGGATGATGAACCCCAGCACACTTACTTCAGGAGACAGGTTGGCTTCATTGAATTTTTTATTTCTTCTATACTTAATATTATAAAAATAATATTATAAAGAGGGAAAGTTTGTTTGTTTGCATCGAATAGTATCCGAAACTACTCGGTCAATTTTGATGAAATTTGGCGGAGCTGTATCATACTCTACGGAAAAGGACATAGGCTATTTGTTATCGCGAAAAAATGTACGGTTTCGCAGACAACATCTAGTCTCTACATAAAATGAAAATTCCATAACAAGTAATGCTTGGTGTATGGTGTATTACATTTTATTCTATGGATAAAATGTTGTGTGTAAAAAGTACAAAATAAACAAATTATGAATGCGTATTTAACATAGAAATAAAATTCACTAGTGTTTAAAGTTGATTTCGATATTTTTAAATTAAATATTCAAACGCGGTAGCAATGCTTGACAGGCCCTTTGTGTCCAAACCTGTAACCAACCAGCCACTACTCTTACTATCGACTCCACACGTGACAAAAAATTGATAGTTACATTATTACTGATAAATATTCATCAAAACTAGTTATAAGTTATCCTAAAACAAAATTATACACGTCACGTATAAACATAAATGAAGCATTATTATTATTAAACTACTATATTATTATTATTAATTATTTCATACTTGAAGTCTATAAAATGAAAATAGTTTAATTGGATGTTTAGAAGAACGCAGTGATAGAGAGAGTCCTTGAGATCCGGGGGCGAAGAAATATCATTTGATCCCTCCCTTTGTATGACCGAAACTGGATCGATTCTGAGATACCTATTCGCTTTTTTGTATTTTTTCATAAAGTGGGTGACTTGACATCTTGAATTGAAATCTATTTGGCACCAGATCTTGATACATATTTTCTTTTGTTTCAAAATTTTTATTCCATTTTGAAGTTTTCGTGACAATAGAATGAAAAGTTTAAAATTTGAGAACTGTTTCTTAATAATAATTGCTACATTTAAAGTAACCTTTCAAGTAATGTATACGGTATCGGTACCACCAAAATCTTTCAAAAAAGGTATTTAAAAACAAAAACAGTAGCATTGTTATGCATTAGTCTTTTTGTTCAGGATCATCTAGGAAAAAAAATACAATAATTCGTCTTCACCCCCAGGATATCAATTTCACTGATTTACAACGTTCTACCAAACACATGTGTACATCTTTAAATGTTGGTTTATAAATTACATATATTCTACAAAAGATTTTTTGAGGATTAATTATAAATATTATTATTAATCTCTACCTATCGCAATCTACTTCGGACCATTAATCACAATATTGAATTTGCAAAAAAAGTTCGAACAATAGAAGGAGGCAGAGGTACAGTCTGTAGATTATAATATACATTTAATATTTTTTATCTAAAAACATTTTTAATGACTAAAATCCCAAGGTAATCTTGTTGACAAACTCACTTCCTTTGTGATGTGTGGGTTTTCAAAACACAAAATTTATAAAATTATTATAAAGGTATCTTCTACCTAAAAATAAGTTAATAATAGATATCAAGGTTATCTCGTCATCTAACTAAACTAAAATTGTTTTTTTTTCACGCAAATATTTCCAAAACTATTGTTTCGTTAAATTAAAAATACGGTTTTAATCTTTAAAGTTTTTTTTTCTAAAGAGATCGATCAAGTACTTAAAAATAAACAAGGGATCAAATTCTTTAGAACGCATTAATTTATTTTCACTTATTAGTACAACGACCCCTGCGTGTTTTGACTTGTGACTTAAATAATAAAGTACCTAATAAGATACATATATAAGTAATTGAAAACATAATGATATTTTGTATATGTCACCGTAAAATTGTAAAAACCATTAGATTGTAGAATATCTAACGAGATTGAAAAAATATGTCGAAAGATTCATAAGTATATAATTAGATATATATATTTATAATCTAACGAAAAATAATGTGATAAATTATAGGCAGCATATTCGCGTCTGAAATCTATCAACATTTTACAGTTTCACTAGGTATATTACAATCTAACGGTTTTTACATTTTTACGGTGACATATACATAATATTAATATTTTTTCAATTACATTTACTTATGACTAGAATCTGGACTTATTTATTCAAAAGTATAAATCCATACGGAAAAGCATAGGGATTTATGCACCAGGCATGGCGTGTAACTTTTGACCAGGCATGCCAAGAGCTATTAAAATTACATTACACAACAAGATACACGTTTCATTGTAACAGTTCGAATGTCAAGTTGCACCTCGCTGCACAGCGCATGTGCAATGTATGACTGATGTACTTGTATATTTTTTAGTATTTTCAATTTTTTTTTTTATGAAATAAGGGGGCAAACGAGCAAACGGGTCACCTGATGGAAAGCAACTTCCGTCGCCCATGGACACTCGCAGCATCAGAGAGAATAGGGTAATAGGGGATGGTAGGGAAGGGAATAGGGTAGGGGATTGGGCCTCCGGTAAACTCACTCACTCGGCGAAACACAGCGCAAACGCTGTTTCACGCCGGTTTTCTGTGAGCCCGTGGTATTTCTCCGGTCGAGCCGGCCCATTCGTGCCGAAGCATGGCTCTACCACGTCAATATCTATCTTAATAATGCAACACCGCGTCTTATATCGTCTCGTTACGGTGTGAATTAAACCTAAAAGTGTGTAGCTAACTACATTTTGAGTGAAAAGTATCGGGTTGTATTAATATTAGTTCATATCCAACTATCTACACTAGTAACCTAGTAAGATTAGTAGAGGAGTATAATTATTGAATTCAATTACAATCTTTACATTGGACGTCTACCTCTACCAAGTACCTAGCTTACGTATCTACTGATAACTGGAATTATAATGTTAAGGTTACAATTTACTACCTTCTGCCCGCGTACATTTCGGTTGTGACATCATGAAGTAATAACATTTTTATATTTTAGGGGTGGCTCTCCATACATGGGAATTGGAGATGAAAAAAAATATTTTTATTCCACTCCATAGAGTGAGGTATCATTAAATAGGTCTTTTAAAATAAAGGCAAGGTTTCATGACATGACTTTTTACAAAGTTGAGCATTTTCGAGTAATCGGAATCCAAAGTGGTTACCTGGTTAATAAGTCGGTCCCCCCCCTGTCATTTCCAAACTATAGGAGATAGAAATTTGTAGGTTTCCATGCTGATAGATCATACTAAAGACTATAGGAAAATTATTTGGAATACAATCGGATAATAACTTTTGAAGCAATTCAAAGGAAACCTAAATTGCGCGTTGATAGATACGAAGCCCTCCTTAGACATATCGTGACATGCTCTTGGTTATTTTAGGTTAGGTGAGCCTTTATTATTATAATCTTTTATTATTTTATTATCCTTTAGCCGCAATAATAACAACCAGATTTGGATTGGGTAGCCCCACTAAAGGACGCGCGATGCGACGGCATAAACAAAGTGACCTTACAAAAGTTCTTTGGCCCGAAATAATTTTTGAATATTGCATGCTTTTTAGATCAATAAAATACCGAAACTAACTAGTCGAAATGCAACGATCCAAATTGAAATGTTGTATTTGAAATAAGAATAATATACATATTTAAATGACGGAAGGCGGATTCTTTGATTGAACATAAAATTAACATATTAAAAGTTAATGTTATTGTTAATATGAGTTATTATAATTTATTGGATGCAAAAAATAATGTTATATTATAATATAAAATATTAAAAATGTATCGAAAAAGGACTCAAATGTACCAAATACCAATATTATGTAAACTAAATTTCTATAAATGTCTAAAATAGCAATAGAAAATGCTCCTAAAGTAACTTTTAACAATTGTTTTTTTCTGACAAGTAATCAATTCTTATTGTGTGCCATTTTGATCATTTGAATTAAAAACTGTCAAAATAGAATTGTCAGAAATCACTGTAAGAGCAACTGCTTCAAAAGTTGACATTTCATAGTACGACTGGTCGCCTTTTTAGATTGTCATAGTACCTTTTATTACAATTTTTCTTTGATAGCATATACTTGGACTACTTCAGAAAAAGTAGAAATCACCATATGTGTCCATATAAATTGCGAGGAGTTTCCTCGATTCCTCATGGATCCTATCATCAGGTCACAACTTTTTTTGAAAATAGGACCAACTTGGGATTATACCTTTTACATCAGAAAAATAATTTTGAAAATCGGTCCACAGACGGCAGCATTATCGTTGAACATACAAAAAATAATAATATATACAGCTGAACGTATAACCGCCTCCTTTTTTGGAAGTCGGTTAAAAAGATGGCATGTTACTATTTCACGTATTGACGCGATGATAATTTTTATGCTACCATCATCTTAGTGGTCTGGTTTTTTGATTATCTTTAATCTTATTAGTTATTAGGGATTTTTGCAGTTAGTTAACTGCAAAAATCCCTAATAACTAAAGTGAGTTCACTTGCAAGCATAATGTGGCCTAGGCATGCAAATAATTTAACGTTGCACATAAAACCTTACTATTTTTAAATAATTTCTTTATTTTGCTTAATTTGCTATTGATTTAGGACCTGACCTTGGAATATATATTATGGAATATGTAACTACGTGTAGAATGGCTAAGGCGTAGAATATCTTGTTTCTAGTAGGACGTAGATATTTTAATTATTAACTCTTGTTTGAAGGTGAGAGAAAAGTCTATCGGAATTAAAAATACCGAAATATTTTTCATAATTATTTATACTTTTTAATATAATAAAGAGGAAAATTTTGTTTGTTTGTTTGCATTGAATAGACTCCGAAACTACTGGACCGATTTTGATGAAATTTGGCACAGATATAGAGTAGACTACGGGAAAGGACATGAGCTACTTTTTATCGCGGAAAATGTACGGTTTCTGTGAAATTACCTTTTGCGCGCACGAAGCCGCGGGCAACATCTAGTCTATAATAAACATTGATATTTCGGTCTTTTTAAGTATGTAATAAATATTAATATAATATATTTTATCTAAAGTGCCGACAAAATTATCATAATGCATTTCGAAAAAAAATCCAACATTATCAAATTTCATGTTAATTAAGTTATATTTATTTGTGAAAATGTTTGTCTCATGTGATATCATGTGGGTATGAAAAATGAGTAGGTATTTGAATGTTTTATTTAGCACATTTTTTTAAAAGAACAATTTTTACAGTTAATGTAAATATAATAATAATAATATCTATGGTGTGAAGATACCACGTCAATCTGGTTCCGTGGTAAGTTCTCGAAGAACTTGTGTTACGGGAACCTGAAAAATAAATATATTTAATCTGGGGGCACGGCAGTGCACCCGCCAAAGTCGAGCGCGAAGCAAACACTGCCGTACCATCCTTTACTGGAACCATTTCGCCGCATTTTCAGGCCCCTATTTAAGAACCTCTGGATAAGACCAGAACGCAGAAATTTTCGTCATCCAGTAAGCTATAATCACATACTTAAAATCCAAAATTTCAAGTCTGTAGGTCATTTAGTTCCGAAGTTAAGCGAAAGCAAAGTTTCGCATTTACGACACTCACTCACTCACTTATACACTCACTCATGATCATCAAAATAGAACTAGTACTTCCCATAAACTCAGAGAGCTGAAATTTGGTACAGAGTTAGGGTTTAATGGCCACATAAAGGGAAAACTATAAAAACTAGGATAATCGATCTGGGGGCACGGCAGTGCCCCCGCCAAGTCAAGCGCGAAGCAAACACTGCCGTACCATTATTTACGGGAACCATTTCGCCGCATTATCAGGCCTCTATTTGAGAACCTCTGGATAAGACCAGAACGTCGATCTGGGGGCACGGCAGTGCCCCCGCCAAGTCGAGCGCGAAGCAAACACTGCCGTACCATTATTTACTGGAACCATTTCGCCGCATTTTCAGGCCCTTATTTGAGAACCTCTGGATAAGACCAGAACGCAGAAATTTTCGTCATCCAGTAAAGTATAATCACATACTTAAAATCCAAAATTTTAAGTCTGTAGGTCATTTAGTTCCGAAGTTAAACGACAGCAAAGTTTCGCATTTATGACACTCACCCAGTCACTCACTCATGATCATCAGAATAGAACTAGTACTTCCCATAAACTCAGAGAGCTGAAATTTGGTACAGAGGTAAGGTTTAATGGCCACATAAAGGGAAAACTGTAAAAACTAGGATAATCGAAGATCTGGAGTACCTGGTGACCCTTATTAGAAAACACAAGAGCCCAACCAAACTATTAGAGATCGACATACTGCCTTTACAAAAAATATTCAACTTGGTGGGCCACTTCATTTGATGTCAAAAATCGAAGGTCTGAAGTATCTGATGAAGAACCCTCAGCTGGTCTCAGCTGATTAGAGATATGGTAATGCCCCCTTCTACTATTGGTACATAAAAAAATCGACTGTCATTGCAAAAATCCAGTGAAGTAGGACACATCTTTTAATTTAATCTAGCCCTAGCGTCCCACTGCTGGGCGAATGCCTCCCCTTCTGCTTTTAATACGCATATAAATGAAATTAAAGGAAAACTCTGGTTAAGACTGGACTGGCTTTTATACTTATACTTACAAGTTTACAAGAAGAAATAGTCGAACAATTAACTTTATTCTACTCGAACATTACACAAATTAAATAAACAAATTACACTAAAATCTAGTAAAATAAATCAATATTCCTACGTTTCTACAAAAAGAAGTGAAATCCCACCAAAAACATTCTGTAAAAAACTAGCCAAGTCTCGATGGAGCTGCTTGTTTATCTCTAAAAAGTAATGAAATCTAGACAAAGTCGTGCCAAGTCTAAGGATCCTTACTGCGATTTATTTATTATTATAGTTAATGTTGTGTGACTTGGCCGTTGAAGAGTACACAAGGGTACAAAAGGGGCTCCATGACACCATTGCTCCAATACATGTGTTATACAATCAACAACGCCTAAAATAAGACACTAGCGTCCAATTACCAATACCAGTATGGGCTATTATCTCGCTTAACAAACATAGGTAGTTACAACAGAATCTGATATAACATTACGTGTAAACAAAATTGACTTGTACCCACTAACGTATAAAGAATTTTCAACGGCCAAGTCACACAACATTAACTATAATAATAAATAAATCGCAGTAAGGATCCTTAGACTTGGCACGACTTTGTCTAGATTTCATTACTTTTTAGAGATAAACAAGCAGCTCCATCGAGACTTGGCTAGTTTTTTACAGAATGTTTTTGGTGGGATACTTTTATACTGTACATGTTATATATAATATTACACATACATATCTAACATTTTTATTATCAAACTCTACTCTCTCGATTATATCTTATACATGGATGTATAAGATATATTTTAACCTTATACAATAGTCCATGGACTATTGTATAAGTTTAAAGGTTACAGGGGGGGGGGGGGGAGAAGATGTTGTCTATACTAATATTATAAAGAGGAAAGATTTGTTTGTTTCCATCGGATTGGCTCAAAAACTACTGAACCGATTTCGATGAAATTTGGTACAGACATAAAGTAGACCACGAGGAAGAACATAGGCTACTTTTTTCGCGAAAAAATTTACAGTTCTCACTGGATTTCTGGATAAGTCACGGGCAGCATCTTGTGTTTTATATTTTGCTTGACTTGTATTACTTAGCTTGTTGTAATAATTTCAGGCATTCATTGCAATGGGCCCGTTTCTGCTCTCTGTTGGCGCTGGAGCCACTTCAGGATTCTCGGCTATATTGATTCCACAACTGCAACAGAACAAAGGAGGAATGAAATACTCAACAGAGATGATCTCCTGGCTCGGTAAGAATTCTATTGCGTAAAGCCATGCTTACCTATATATTAAAAATATAATAATATAATATATTACAGACATTGTAAGAACCATGTTGTTATCAATGTAGCTGTTCTTGTGGGAACCAAATCTAGGATCTTTCATCCGTCATTTCTTTTTAAAATGTTCCGAATTTGAAAATTATTACAATTAACCAATATTATTTTGATGAATACAGATGATGTTTAATATAAGATATTAGACATCATAATATTCTGTGTTGATTTAAAAAAAAAAGAAACAAAAACATTTCAACGGGGTTCGAACATACCACCTTCCGAATTTATGAATAACGCAAAAATTTCACATCCCAAAATGCCAATCGGACTAACATAATAGAGTCATAATCATTTCTATATTATTGCAATACAAAAACACATATAACTTGAAAATTCACAGTTTTCCAGGTATAAGACCCAGCTAGATCGGTTTCACTTACCTAAAACTCTTTTCATTGTAATGCAGCAGATTTTGAGAAACCGATTATATTATATTATTAATATACAAGATTGTCTCATTTAAGGTATAAGATAAGAAAATAATAATGATTTTTTTCTGGAGAATGCTTAACATAATATTATCTATACTAATATAATAAAGAGGAAAAGTTTGTTTGTTTGTGCATTGAATGGGCTCCTAAGCTACTGAACCGATTTTGATGAAATTTGGTACTAATGTAGAGAAGACTACAGGGAAGGACATAGCTACTTTATATCGCGGAAAACTGTACGGTTTCTGCGTAATTAATTTTTGCGCTCGTGTGTAATGAAGTCGCAGGCAACATCTAGTCTTCTTATAATTTTACTTTGCCTTTATACGCAAACATTACTTTGCTGGTTAACGTTTTGGTATTTTTCCAGCTGCAATGGCGTCGTTGGCGTTGCTGTTTGGAAACATGATATCCGGATATTTGATGGAGAGATTCGGAAGGCGAGCCTCACAGATACTTCTCTCCGTGTTCTACATCGGTGGATGGACTATCATAGGGTTTGCTGGAAACGTTTACTTGATATTAGTGGGAAGATTCATCACAGGTTTCTGTCAAGGCTGGCTCGGTCCACTCGGTCCTGTATTCGTTGGTGAAATAAGCTCGCCAGCGTACCGAGGACTATTTTTGGCAGCTCTATCCTTATGTATCGCATCTGGTGTATTCATTTCACATTTGTTCGGGACGTTCATGCACTGGAAGTACGCTTCGTTCTTATGTGCAGTGTTTCCTTTGATTGCGTGTATTATAATGTATTTCGCACCCGAATCACCCGCTTGGCTGGCATCTAAGAATGAGACAGAAAGATGCATAGAGTCATTCAAATGGTACAGAGGAACGAGTCCAACTATGAAAACAGAATTAGAAAAAATGCTAGCGGAACAAAGTAAAAAAGTGCAATCCAAAAGCAAACTGAAAACTCTATCGATGAATATTAAGAAACCCGAATTTTGGAAACCGTTAGGCATAATGATTGTATTTTTTGTAATTTGTCAGCTATCAGGTGTAAATGTTGTAAGTGCTTACACTACAGACATCATGGAAGTGATTCTTGGTAGTAAAGTTAAGAAATACACATATTCTGCAATGTTAGCCATTGACGTTTTACGGGTAGTCGCATTAGTCATTGCTTGCATTATGTTGCGAAGAAGAGGTCGTAGACCTATGGCAATATTTAGTGGAGTCCTTACGACTTTATCACTAATGATACTAGCAACGTACTTGTATCTAATAGAGATTAAATTAATAAAACATATCTCACCTATATTATCGTTGGCCTTGATAGCGGTATATGTAGTCGTATCAAATGTCGGCATATCGTTATTACCTTGGAATATGGTAGGGGAGTTATTCGCTTCAGAAACCAAAGGCTTAGGTTCCGGCATAAGTGTTATGACTACATCGATCGCTTTCTTCGCAACGATTAAAACGGCCCCAGCAATGTTCGAATCTATAGGTCACCATGGCGCTTATTTATTTTATGGAATATCAACTTTGTTAGGTACAATATTTTTATATTTGTATTTACCTGAAACAAAGGGCAAAACTTTATTGCAAATAGCCGAACATTTTAGATATGGGAATCAACCGAGAACAAAAGACTCAAAAGAAGAAGAAAAACTGAATGAAACGGCGTGATAGATGCATTTTATTAGCTAGTTTATTAGCAGTTTTAAATTTGATCTAAAGTAATTAAAGTAGGGAACAGCTGTGATGTCTAAAGTAATCTGTGGTTGATGAAATATAACATTGACGCTTAGCATGTGACTTAAATAAAATACCTATTAAATGCATTTTAATTTAGGTAATACAGCTGTAATTGAGTCGTATGATATGTTTTATGTGCTTGCTAAGCCATGAGCTAATCCAGGTAGTAAAAGCCAGTAATCACAAGAACAAGATTTTCTTACTTTTACAACTATTTAACAAAAAGGTCGTTAAATTAATTTCGCCTTATACTAACATACAAATGATGAAATATTAAAATAAAACTAAGTACTTGTAAATATTTGTTAAGTTAAAGACACACATTTTAATTATGTAATGAGTAATGACATATCAGACTGATAAGAGATTCACGCAAATTATGTTGTATTAATTATATTATTACTAGTTACCTACTAGTGATACCTACTGATTTATAATTACTAGAAAATACTTCAGTAAATACCTAGATTAAAAAACTTCATTTTGTAAATTGACATAAGTAGGTACATAATACTACAAATATGGATGGATGTTTATTCCACTTTCACGCAAAACTACTAAAGAGATTTTCATGAATTTTGGTATTGTAGTCAGTAGTAGCTTAGGCTCTAGATTAAAAATATAGGCTACTTTTTATCCCGAGAGAGTACAGCGTTCTTGTGGGATAATGGATATACACGAAGTCGCGGGCAGAAGCTAGTAAATTATAACCTCAACATTATAATTCCAGTTATCAGTAGATACGTAAGCTAGGTACTTGTACAGGTAGACGTCCAATGTAAATATTGTTATTGAATTCAATAATAATTATCATACTCGTCTACTAATCTTACTAGGTTACTAGTGTAGATAGTTGGATATGAACTAATATTAATACAACCCGATACTTTTCACTCAAAATGTAGTTAGCTACACACTTTTAGGTTTAATTCACACCGTAACGAGACGATATAAGACGCGGTGTTGCATTATTAAGATAGATATTGACGTGGTAGAGCCATGCTTCGGCACGAATGGGCCGGCTCGACCGGAGAAATACCACGGGCTCACAGAAAACCGGCGTGAAACAGCGTTTGCGCTGTGTTTCGCCGAGTGAGTGAGTTTACCGGAGGCCCAATCCCCTACCCTATTCCCTTCCCTACCATCCCCTATTACCCTATTCTCTCTGATGCTGCGAGTGTCCATGGGCGACGGAAGTAGCTTTCCATCAGGTGACCCGTTTGCTCGTTTGCCCCCTTATTTCATAAAAAAAAAAATTGAAAATACTAAAAAATATACAAGTACATCAGTCATACATTGCACATGCGCTGTGCAGCGAGGTGCAACTTGACATTCGAACTGTTACAATGAAACGTGTATCTTGTTGTGTAATGTAATTTTAATAGCTCTTGGCATGCCTGGTCAAAAGTTACACGCCATGCCTGGTGGGTCTGTCAGACCCAGATTTTCAAATAGATTTTTTTAATGTAAATTGTATTATGTAACGTGATTAAATGCGTTAAAAAGTATGCTTAAAAGGAAAACAAGCGATTATAAATCAAATCATATTAGGTAAGCTACTGAGAACGGTGAGGTGCGCAATTCAAATTTGAAGGACCACGCGTTGGTGTGGGTCTGACAGACCCTACCAGGCATGCCAAGGGTTAAAAATGCAGTGTCGCGTCGTGCATCTATTCGTTTCGGTGTGAATTAGCCCTTAGTCATCTATTGATAAAATTAATAATTATTAGTTAGAGTAATAATTATTATCGATAAATACCTTAAAATATTTAATTAACAAAATTTTGGTTAGCTTAGTAAATATTAACGTTTAAGTAGTTTAATGTAGTTATATATTATGTCATAATGTCACCGTAAAATTATAAAAACCGTTAGATTGTAAAATAACTAACGAGATTGTAACAATTTGTCGAAAGACTCAAAACTATATATTTATAATCTAACGAAAAATAATGTCTTAAATTATAGGCAGAATATTCGCGTCGGAAGTCTATAAACATTTTACAATTTCACTAGTTATATTAAAAGCTAATGGTTTTTACAATTTTACCGTGACATATATAAATTATTGTCCACTTTCTAGTATGTGTTCAGTAGATTTTAATAGTTCAAACTTATTAGCTAAAGTAATGTAATAAAAATAAATTTATCTCATATAAACTCGGTAATATCGCCTAGTTAATAGTTGCGTCATTAATAATGCGAGACACGTGTTAATACTTAATACGGTAGCGTCTTGGGTCGTTGGTTTCTTGATAGAGTCGTAAAAACTTGTGCCGTTTTCACAGTGCGTTTGAGTCGGACAAGTGGCACGCGACATACAGACAAACAAACACCTTCCTGTTGTGACACGTGCAGTTGACCCGAACTGAAGTATTCGCATCTGCACAGCCTTTTTTCTACCCCAAAAGGAATTCCCACGACGATCTTACAAGTTCGTGACAAAAAATCAGGAAGACATCTGTGTATTGGTTATATTTAGAAAGTCCTTTAAGTAGGGCACACACGAACAAGTAAATGTAAAAGTCTCGTTTTTGTGACGAAGAGTTTTTTAAGTACTTTTTTTTTGCAATTTAATTTTCAAGGTAAAATTTACGTTAGTTTAATAGGTAATTGAAATTGTATTGTACAACTTGACTACGTAAATGAAATATAGAGCTTACTCTATGGATGTAATTATTGCTCAGTCGGGGAAAATGAATGTTAAGCAGTCGTACTAATAAATATAATAGTTTGTATTATTAATAGTACCCGGGTAACGGAGCTTTACCCAGAGTTTATTCAATTTATTTTTAAACTCAAAATAATAAAAAATATTTGTCTGACCGGGATTCAAACTCACCACATTCTTTTGATTGTATGATATGATACCACATTCATTGTAGTAATAAGACCTAGATAATATATCGATTTTCTCCCTCAAAACTCCCAACAAACTAAATTTCATGAAAATATTTACAGCCATTTTCATGATTCTAATTATATTATATATACAAGATTGTCTCGTTTAAAGTATAAGATGTGGTGGCATGGTTTTATCGTCGTTAGCCATTCACCGTTGGGAATAGTAACTAAGATATTTCAGAGATTTGTTGATTTGCTAAACATTCAATCTCTCGACCGCTCTTGAAGTTACATCAGACGATCTCCTTAATCAATATCTAGACATAATGTTCTTCTGTGATATTCCATTGCTATATCAAATATTTATATATGACGCTGTTAATTAAGATAATAATGTAAAACAAATAACAATTTCAACGAAGTATTTCAACAAAAAATCCACTGTGTTTACTAATCTAATTTTAATAGAAGTTTCTTTGTTCATATTGTTACATTTTGTTGGCTACTGTGAGAAAGAAATACAGAACATAATATTATTCAAAACATTGACCTAAATATTATAGACAATAATTAGAAAGCAGTTAAAAAGTGTCTACACTTAAAACAAAAGTGGGGCACATTTTTGAGGTTGTTAAGGGCAGTGAGGTTTGACATATTTTGTCATTCGGATATTTGTTTACCGCAGTATAATGTCCTCATTTATTTGACCAAATCTTCTAAAATCAAGATGGCGTGACTTCTTCTTGTATGAAGATTTATTCAAATGTATACGTTATAATTTAGAAATCATTATATACCTATGTGTCTACAATAGAGCCTACTTATTCGTAGGTACTGTTACTAAATTTACCTTTACCCGAAAAGATAAAGTTAGAAATTAACAATAAATTATCTAAATTGATTTAATTTTAAGTAAAATATTTTAATTACTTCGATATTATGTGAATAAATTATGAAACATTATTGCTTTTTTTATTTCCCGAAACGTCTTTATTGAATACTAGCTGTCTCGACATATTATGTGTTCTGTCCGCACCTATAAATGTAGTGTTAATATTTTATCCGCAATTTTCCCAAAATTTCTCACCATTTAAATTTTTCCTGAACTGATACAATTATTTTAAGACTAAAATTGGCCAAATCGGTCTTGAGTTTTAGCGAGATATTTAAATCGCAATCCATTTTTACATAATATTATAATTATAATACCGCAAATGTGAAATATTTATTTACAATGATGTAATCATTATTGCTTTATCATTGCGATACAGAAGGTTCAAAGGTCGGTTGCCATGATCGTGAACTTTTGTCTCATTGAGAAAATCTTTCTAAGTTGTATTTTAGTAACTCTAATAAAATCTAATCTAATTATTGCTAACAGAATAATATTATAAAGAGAAAAAACTTGTTTGTTTGCATTGAATAGGTAGGCTTCGAAACAACTGGACCGATTTTTATGAAATTTGGCAGATATATAGAGAAGACCACGGGGAAAGATATAGAAAATTGTTTCTCGCGGCAAAAATTACAGTTAGCAAATATTATAAACTTCGGTCTACAATCTACATATTTGTTAAAATTTGAAATTTATACGTGTTCTTTATTATGTTTTTGCATCATATAAGTAATAGCTCCGAAAATGTCTAAAGAGTCAATCGTTGCGCTCAATGCATATGACACAGTTCTAAGTACTTAGTACTATCAAAGTACTAGTAAACTTACTAGTTTACTAGTACTTTGATAGTACTAAGTCCTTTCTGTTTGTTCCGGCTAATTTATAAAATGGCCGGAGCAATTATAAGCGGACTTCCACTTTCAAATGGCTGATGTTAATTAATTAGTAAGTTAGGCTACTTTTATCTTCAGGGTTTCGATAAAAAGAAACCGCGCCGTGGGCACCAGCTAGTCTAAATATATAAAAGGCAAATCTGACTGACTCATCTATCAATGCACAGCCGAAACTACTAAACCGATTTTGCTGAAATACAGATAGTTGTAATGACGTAGGCACTAAGAAAGGATTTTTGATAATTCGCCCCCTGAGATCCTAAAATTTTGTATGGAAACTAACTCCACGCGGACGAAGTCGCGGGCAAAAGCTAGTAAATTAATTAAAGGTTTAATGAATATTGTAAAGCCTAAAATAAAGTTTAATGTTTAAAACTGAAAAGTATTTTTTCAAAAGCCCAAACGTAAAACTCTATTTTTCACTTTAACAAATTAAGCAACATAATATATATTTGAATACTTAAAAATATACAGGCAAAGCACTGAATGGTATTTTACAAAAACATAGACTTATTTTGCGTTTGTAATTTGTGTCTGAACTGAATAGTTAATAGAAGCATAAAAGAGTAAAAAAAGGAGTTATTCAACAAGCGTTAAATTGCCTTTTATTTCCACGTCAAGAAGTTCCTGTGCTTTCATTTGTTTAGTGTATTGTGCATAACGTGCATATCATATCATGGTGCATGCGATGGGCCGTAGAGCTGAACGAATATTAAATAATCTATAATAAGACACGTGGCTGAACGGAAACCACACACGTGCTATCAATTAGAGTTGGTCGGAATAAAAAATTAACTAGAAATTGTAAAGGGCAGCCGCAGTAGGAGGAGCGAGCTCAGTACATTATGTTGAATAATTGTTCGCCCACGAAAACTCAAGATTCTCAAGCGATAACTTCGAATCCATTTATTTATGTATTGCTTCTAAACTATCATACTAAAAGATGACTATATTTTAATCCTTCGGTTCTAAAAATAACTGCAGTTTAGAATAGATAGAAGTATAAAATAGCTAGAAAAAGCTAGGACTTTGGCTCTTGTAGCTAATGCTAATATTAATTTTCCTATCTCATTACACATTAATAGTATATTTCTTATCGTATATATGACGACCTCTGTGGCTCAGTGGTTGAGTGCTTCGATCTCGCCAGAGGAACAATTAGTTATCTGTGCTCCTGGCTTATGGATGTGCATTAATAATACATATATTAAAAACCTCATATATAATATATACGTTAACTGTATAATATAAAAGTATTAAATATATTTTCGTTATCTGGTACCCGTAACAATTTCTTCGAGAACTAAGAACGGGTCTAGATCGACGTGGTGTAAAATTTGCGTGGCGTCCAATAGATATTGTAGATATTAAATCACCTCCAATGGCAGCTGTCAACACATGCAATCCTCATATCATATTGCTCTGTACTTGACCTACATATTAAAAACAATAACCTATGATATATGATTAAAATGTATATTAAATTATAATTATAGACACTATTTATCTATTAAGTGCCTAATACCTTTATTGCTCTTGATAAAATAACAGATAGGTGATATTTTTACAAATTGGTTAGAATCGTTATATAATTTTAAAGTATGTTGAACCAAGCAATCGTCCGTCTCTTATACGAGGTTAAATTAGGTTAGTTAGCTTTAGGGTTGCCAGATTTTTTTTCAACTTATACACAACATAAAATGCGTGATTTCAGTTTTTTCCCGGGACAAAAAAAAAATACAAAAAAAACCAAAATTATATAAATTAATTAGTGACAAATTTTATTTCGTGTCAAAGTGTCAAGCGAGTTTTGGCATAACTTATTGATAAGTTTTAGCGAGCCCAAGCTCATATTGCATTAGTTTTAACGAGTACCAGTACTTTAAACCCTAGATCGCTCGATTTACGGGACAGCGCTTGTCCTGGCAGGACGTCTTTAATAATACTTAAAATACGGAACGTCCCGGGAAATACGGAACGTCTGGCAACCCTTTTTTTTTTTTTTTCGGGGGGGAAATGCATTACGCATACCACCCAGGCGCAGGGGGCACCCAAGTGGTTATGTGGGACTCCCGTATAGGCTAATGAGACCCACGGTATACCCACTAAAAACCACCCCCCACCTTCCTCCTTGCCACCCTGTGACGGGGCCACGGGAACGATAAATACATCCGCGACCCCGCCGGCGGCAGCCACACACATGCGGCTCCATCCACGGCCCGAAGGCGCCAGGCGCATCAGATGATAAGGTGCGCCTCCCTCCTCGGCCTCCACCAGTACTGTAGCAGACTCCCCCCGAGTCTGCTACTAGGAGGCCACGGATACCAGCCACCATAATCGGTACCCGGTGGCATATCTGAGCTATGGTTCTGCCACCGACCACACCTCGGCCGCAGAGGATAGGGTAAGCGGCGCACCGTAATACCAACTTGCCTCTTCCTCTGCGGCCCCACCAATGCCGTTAACCATACGGAACGGCTCTGCCAGCTCACAGGGGGTAGGGAGAGTGGCATAACATCACCACGTCTCTCCCCCTGCGATCCCTCTACGGCCGCAGAAGATAGGGAGTACGGCGCACTGTAATACCGGCACTTCTCTTCTTCTGCGGTCCCACCTCTAAGCGCGTCCGCAGCGGACTCCTCCAGCCCACTGGGAGCGCCCTCCTCGGGCCAGCCGTTGGCAAACAAGCCGGCCCTGGTTGCCTCTTCGCTTCACCGTGGGTGTCCAGTCCACGGTTAACTAAGCCCCACCGCCACGACAAGGCGTGCAACCATCGGGGGGACGTCTGGCAACCCTAGTTAACTTACTATAAACGGCGTCAGTTCACACTGAGACGTGACGCAACGCGACGTGGCACTGAATTATTAAGATAGATATACATAATAGACTTTATTCACTATACAGTAAGATACACGTTTCATTGCAATAACGGCGCCGCGTTACGCAGCCCAGTGCAGCTCGAAATGCAGAACTTCGTTACGTTTCAGTATGAGCTAACCCTAATCAGGTATTTTATTTTAAAAAAACTAGTCAAGTGCGAGTCAGACCCGCGCACAAAGGGTTCTGTACAAAACGGCAAAATAATCACGTTTGTTGTATGAGAAAATATTTATTTTATTTTGTTTTTAGTATTTGTTGTTATAGCGGCATTACAAATAGATAATTTGTGAAAAATTCAACTGTCTAGCTATCGCGGTTCTTGAGATACAGCCTGGTGACAGACAGACGGACGAACAGACAGCGAAGTCTGTAATAGGGTCCCGATTTTACGGGTACGGAATCTTAAAAAAATAAGACCGAAATTTATAATTTGTATCTATTAGTTGCTTGTTTAATTTCTTAACCCAATTATTGTCAACTCACGTATGAAATATGTGGTTGAAGTCGCAATAGTTATTTATTGTATTTGTAGAGTAATTGTTGTGAGTCACACCAGTTTAAATACACGTAAGTAGCTCTAAGTAACGTATGTTATGAAGACAAAGATGTGAATCACCGTACTTTACAACAAGATGATTTAACTATATTAAGTCATATTAAGTCTTACAATTATTTTATTTACCTAACAACGTCCTAATGACTAATCGAAAACCTTATGCAATCTAGAAAGCAAACTTTTATGACCCAAATAGTTTCAAATTTTTATCCTTCTTTCAGGTTATCACTAAAGTTATCAGGAGTTACAATATATTTTCTATTTAATAAAGAAATAGTATGACGGCCGAATACTGACACGCTAGTCAAAATTAAATCAAAATCACAGTATTCTCCGAGCGAAGTAACCACTCTTGAAATAGTGTAGTGCCTGGGACAGTCCAGACCAACTGTCCCATTTTGCTCAAGTACATACGGCATTCTCACAACATAGCCTAGTCCAAAGGAATGACTGGTCAATACATCTGGGGCCAACCGTGTGCGGCTTTCCTCATAATGTTTTCCTTCACCGTTAGAGCGTCCGTATAATGTACTTGAGATCTGAAAAATTCTCATTGATACGCGCCACAACCTGGGATTCGAACCTGGAGGGCTAGACAAGATGCATTAAATAATATCGACGGCGAACTTCGTGAATAAAAAATGTATGGGATTGACATAAGCGTGCGTTAAATGACATATTCAGTCGTATCGTTAAAAAAATTGGTAGCCAAGCAGCCACTTTGAACGAATACGCTAACGATGCACCCATATAACGAATTGCTCTAACGCGTTTCTCCATACAATGCCTAGACAAGCGGCCGTAAGTGACATTTAGCAGATCGTGATCTTTATCTTTATCGACCTAACGATAAAGATACCCAGATAGCTACCTTTATCGCCTCAACGAACAATATGGCGGATTTTTATTGATCAGCTGTTATTTGTAAATAATAATGATTTGCCTAAAGGGTCTATATTGCATAAAAAGTCAAAAGAATTCAATCTAAAGTATTCAATTAATCACAATTATTGTCGATATGTAGGTACCTAATATTTAATTCATTGTATTCAAGTATAATTTAACACTTTGTTAAAATATAAATTTCTTAATTTGTAGCTTACTTGCAGTCTTAGATTAATAACGCCCTTGCAGTTTGTAACCTTTACACGCTACTATACCAGCTGATAGCAATCTTTAGGTGTACCTATAGTAGGTACCTACCTAAATTATAGTAGGTAACAAATGTAGTTCATAAATAAGCAAGTTGTATTTAGTAGATAAAATTTATAAGTTTTTCAATGTAATTATATTTTATTGTATTGTATATATCGATGCTCAACACCTTCGCCTTATAAATGGGATGTAAGCACACAAACACCTCATAATAGTTTTGAAATATTTGCTATTATAAACAGTCAAGTAGTGTTAACCATTAAATACATCATATTTAATCTCTATAGTATGTTTGTGACTAAATATGACTAAATAATTGAAATATTCTTTGCAATTTTACAGAACTATAACTTTAAAGGAAGTGTTATTAGCTGGAAGTAATAAAACTTATAAAAGTACCATGACTGTACAGGGTACTATTACAATAAATAAACCTAACAGTTACTACATATTGTATACAAAATATTAGAAGCGGTAATAACACTTTGAATTTGTTATAGGCATTGTCTTGCTAGAATTATTCATTCATTCTAATTTAAAAGCTTTGCTCTTGTCGGTGGAGCTTTCTCCATTCCTCTCTGCACTTCATCCTTCTCTTAACCTCCTGATACGACACGACCATCGCCTTAACCTGGTCCATAAAAGTTCTTCTCGGCCTTCCACGTTTCCTTCCCCTCAATTATTCCTCTTATAAAGTTGTCGTGCCATATCAAGTGTCCGTATTAGGATAGTTGAAATAATAACAATAGGTACATGAGTATCAACATTTTATTTTACTTTTTAAGTTTTAGTAAGAAAATAAACATAAAATGTAAAAATTACTTTCATTTCTTGCAAAGGAATTACATAATGCAGATATTTCTTTGTTTAGCACTAGTTAGAGCCTGTCACAGAATGAATACAAATTAATTAGGTTGGTAGCGGTTTTGATACATTAAATGCAAACAACATTATTAAATATGCATGAGAAATGCTTGAAATATGCACGAAAATTGGCAGAATATGCAAATTTAATGATAAATTTTAGGAACCCCTAAAAAAAGAGAAAAATAAGTTTTTTATTTCAAAATCAGCATAGGTACAATTAGTAAATTATTTTTTGATAGGCGATAATAGGTACAGTAACATTACATGACTATAAAATTATTTAAATTTTTTGTAAATGTAAACAATTAAGTAGGTATTTATTAAAATTTTCAGTGGTAAGATTGTGTCTTCGATTGTTTAGAATATTTTTGTTAGTGGAAAGGGTTCGCTCCATATCCACTGAGGTAACTGGGCAGAATTTGAACTTGGGTGCTATGTTAGTACTTATAGTTTCTGGCAAAAGTTCTGCCGTTCCATTAATGAAACTATCAATTTGACACAAGCTTTCAAAACCTGGGTTATTGTTCAATATGTTTTCAAACTTTTCTTGAAGTTTATGCGGCAATGCCATTGGCAACGTGGAGTTCATTGAGCGTATTTTATTTATTGTTTGGATAAATTCAAAAGCGTTCCGTGTCAAATTCGCGATATTATCACTTTTATCGCATTTCGGAACACAGGGTGGGTTCACTGCACTCGGAAAAATATTGTAAATGTACGTGTACCGATAATATTATGCATCATAACTAGATCTTAGGTAAAATGGCTTAAATAAGCAAATGCATATAATGCAATAATCCGGTCCCTAGTTCTTTATTACATAAGAATAAGTAAATTGTTAATTTGTTAACAAACAAAAATTATTGTACTTCATCTTCTTCTTTTTCTACCCAGTGTTACCAGGATCATTACCTACACTATTTATTTGTAAAAGGTCATCCATCCTGCAAGCTCAAGGCCGCGGATTTGTAGGCAAAAATTTTAAATGATTAAGGCCCACTTGCGCCAATCCTGGTTAAAGTTAACCCTGGGTTAAAAATCATGTTATCTCTCTTATTCTTCGTATTTGTGAAAGAGAAAGCATGATATTTTAACCCAAGGTTAACTTTAACCCGGATCGGCGCAAGTGGGCCTGACACTAAGAATGGATCTAGTTGTTATTCCTAAATCCTACTTAGGTGCATACTAATGCCGGCTTAATTAGTACCGGTGCTGGATTTGCTGGATGCATCATGCACCGTGATATGAGTATAGCCCTTTATTGTGTTACCAGGATCATTACCTACACTATTTATTTGTAAAAGGTCATCCATCCTGCAAGCTCAAGGCCGCGGATTTGTAGACAAAAATTTTAAATGATTGACACTAAGAATGGATCTAGTTGTTATTCCTAAATCCTACTTAGGTGCATACTAATGACGGCTTAATTAGTACCGGTGCTGGATTTGCTGGATGCATCATGCACCGTGATATGAGTATAGCCCTTTATTAGTACCGGTGCTGGATTTGCTGGACGCGCCGTGAGTATGGCCTTTTAGTGTAACCTGTTAAAATCTGTATAAAATGTGTTTCCTTTGACTATTTGGCAAGAAATCCGTATAAAATCTGTATTATCAATGAAAAATAGAAGATAATTAATTAAATAATGTATTATATAATATAATTCTAAATAGAACTCTGGAGTCATACAATAGAGTTGAAAATCGTACACACGAGTGGTCAGTCAATGTCAAATAATAAACAGTTGTCAAATTGTGTGTCTGATTTAGAATGCTCTGAATTTTCTCCGGTGTTTCGGATTTCGGTGCATATTGAAGTTCCTTACAACCGTAATAATCGCCTGTGTTAATTAAGTAGGTACCTACTTAATTCTTATTGTAAATTTCTACACTTGAAATTTGATTCCATTTTATACAAAACACTCTAGGAACTTTCAGTAAAACTACTAGGTACCATTTTACTGAATCGACTGACTTGCCCTGACTATTTGTATTTTGAACTTTGACTAGACATTAGACTTGAAAATAATACGGTGTTGAAATCATATACCTACAATAAATCTATTTGTCTGCCTTTTAAACTTGACACTGATAAATAGTTTTAAGCCGTAACGCCATCATTAATAAAAAAAAAGCAATTATGACATTTGACAACGTCACAACTGACGGCTAGATTCTTTCAAATCATAGCAACTAACGTTTGAGCACGTTTGAGCAATTCGTTGTTGCGATTCGAACAACATAATGCATATGGCTAGGAACATTTTGTCGTGATCTCAAAAGAGAAGTCGATACGACAGATTTTTTCGAATTTTAACGAAGGTAATTTGTCTAGGCGCCCTGCACTCTCTCGAGCGAACCAAACGGTCTACCCACTTGGGTCACGTTTAAACTACTCTAACATCTACATGTATCATACATCAACTTATACCTACGTGGATACTACGTATAAGCTGTATATACTACGTATAAGCTACGTATACTACGTATAAGCTGTAAGTTATATAGTATTTGTAATTTACTTTTTAACCTCTTTAATCGAATAAAGCGTTGAATGTCGTATCGTTCCCATGTAACGTGTAAGTTGCCAGCTACTAACGCAAATACACGACAAAAATATGAAATGATGAAGCAGCTAGAAAATAATTTATTGACATCCAATGGTGTTCACAGGAATAACTGACAACTATGACGTATTCGTAACGTTATCGAAATAGAATTGTATGGAAATTATTACAACAGGGAGCGCTGTCACAGTCACAGGGCTACAGGCTACAGGGTACTGTACCCCAAGCAGGAACTTTTTGCGGTATCTTTACGTGTACGTAAGCGAGAAATATTGTATGATAAACATGAAAGCGCCTCTAGCGGACGTAAAAGTAACAAAATTTTTCTTACAATAGTCCTCATATTTCTCGTATACGTACACGTAACGAAACCGCAAAATGTTCCTGCTTACCCCACTGGAGATCTTTTTGGGTAGCATATAGGTGAACACTTGTAGGACTCGATAGCGATTACTCTCATACAATGTATTCGAATCTGTAATACTATATTACTAAACTAGCTGTTGCTCGTGGCTCGCGGTAAATACAGTATCCCTCGGGAACACTGTTTTTTTCGGGATAAAAAATAGCCTATATTTTAACTAATAGTCTAACCTACTAAGATATCAAATTTCATCAAAATCCGCTCAGTAGTTTTTGCGTGAAAGAGTAACAAACATCCATCCATCCATCCATCCATCCATATATCCTCACAAATTTTAAATAACATTTATAATATTAGTAGGATTACAGTTTGCACACCGTATTCCACACATTCTATCGATTTATATTGTAGTGCTAACTGCTAACCTCCAAAGCATTAGGTACAAGCGAAAGCTCTCAGTCAGTACGAATACGTACAATTGTCAATTGTTCGTGCTAGCACCGTTATGGAAATTATCAAACTTATCTCAATATCCAAATATCTGCGTTGGTTTGTAAATGGATATAATAAATATCAACCATATCCTAGTTTTAATAATGAAACAGATTGCGTGACAAGGGAGGAAACGCGGCTGACGCACTCCACACTCCCTGCAGGCTGCAATATAGCCCTGTGATTCCGGTTGTTGGTAAATTATTTATTTATGTTTTATTCATTTCATTCAAGTAAAGTTGAAATGTTGATATGTTAATTATAGTCTACTAGCTGTTGCCAGCGGCTCCGCCCGCGTAAATACAGTATCTCTCGGGAACACTGTATTTTTTCAGGATAAGAAGTAGCCTATATTTTAATCCAGAGCCTAAAGTACTACCAAATTTCATCGAAATCCATTTAGTAGTTTTTGCGTGAAAGAGTAACAAACATCCAACCATACATCCTCACAAACTTTCACATTTATAATATTGGTAGGATACTAACTATTTTATACTATGAATATCATAAATAAAATAAGGGTCATTCTAAGTTAAGAGGTACTTTCGATGGCCAAGACAAAAAAAATGCCTTTTTTTATATTAACTTCATAATTAAACTATTCGTTACTTAAAACTAAATGTTTTCTACGTGGTCACTTAAATTTATTACATAAATGTTCGTAGTTTAGTCACAATAAGCTCTAATATGTGAAAAAAGTATCTTCCCTGGCCTGTCCCTCAACCAAATTTATTTGTAAACCAGTAATTATGAATGTTTTAAAATTCAATAATTCCTTTAGCATCATTAATTTTATACAGAAAGATAACTTAGTAACAGTATCTTGCAAGTAAAATTACTTACTATCCAGTTTTTTATAATAAATATCATCGTCGAAATTTGTCCTCCGTATTTCGTGTATCGTCCCCTGGCTTTTTGTTTTCGTTTAAAAATCAGTTTTTTTTTGATAATCTATGGAAGTTGGGACCTTGAGTACATAGGATGTAACGTAAAGTTAGCAGCAAGCGGCGCATAAGCTGACTGCGCAGCTATTTTGTCGGCCATTTCAGTCACGTCAGTCGCTAGTTGCAGAAATGTTGAGTGAATGCAGTATTTCCTCTGGTAAGTTTTATTTAGCAATTATTTGTTAAAATACTAACATATACTTAAATATACACAGTGAATAGTGCATACATTGTTACGCTTGGTTGTGTATTGTATACGAGAAAAACTTTTACGGCTATTTTAGGTATCAATCTAAAATGTATCTCCCCTGGCGTATTTCCCCTGGCTCTTTCGATGGCAGGGAAGATACCTAATGTCCAGGGGAGATATATTTGTATGTGATTTCATTAATACTTTGTCGTTTTCTCTGAACCTTTATTTGGCACGATGTCTATCTTAGCTTTACCATGTAATATTACTTTTTTACAGAAAAAATGGCAAAAATAACGCGCGAAGAGCAGCTCCAAAAAATTATTGCAGAACGATTATGATTATCCGGGTCATTATTAAAATTAAAAATGACCCGGATAAGTACGCTCAATAAAGAGTTAAAGAAAGTAAGGAAAGGGATAATATGAAAAGAGGAAAGAAATAGGAACTTTTATGACAGTGAAGCAAATGATAGCAGCAGAGGACTAGAAAATTATGGAGAGAAAAATCAAAAATTCGTAGACGTCGTTTAGGACTCCATTTATAAGCGATGCTCCTGTAACACTACCATGTTCGAGTAATGAAGACCCACCACCTCCTAAAATATAAACAGGCGAGCACATGCAGCACAGCAAAAGTCAATTCGAGATATAATAAGAAATGATGATGATATTTCTTTTTTCACCTGGGATCAGGAAGAAGAACTATCTACCCCTAACTTAAAAATGAGAGGAGAGAGAGAGGTCAGCATATTTTTATGCTTTTATTGAATCCGTTGATGTATTTGAAAGCGGGTTGTAGGAAAAATTAAGTACTTTTTAGTTACCTTTATAGATTAAAAATAATACTTTTACTTGTACAAGCAATATATATATATATATATATATATATATATATATATATATATATATATATATATATATATATATATATATATATATATATATATATATAATATATATATATATATGTCGGAGCGTGTTAAAGCTAAGATTGTCTTTGATTGGAGACGTCAAATAGTTTTACTATTTGGACTTGTTCGATGCCAGTAATGACAGATGTGATAGAAAAATAAGGGTTGTCATGGAGACTGGGGTATTATTTGCCTGAATTTGGGAATGACTGGATTATAAAAAGCTCAGGAATCAGGATAATACGGAAGTCGTGAAATACGTGGCATCGAACTTGTCACGTTTCTGATCGTTCAGCATTTGGGCTATTCGATAATATTGTAATAAATATCTAAACTTGGAATATTTCAACCGTTCGCCATCTTGTCCTGATGGAGTCTTTGACATCAGAAGTGGGATGAACATCACGACCCACATAGAAAGACCCTTCGGAGCATAACGTGCAAAGGGCAGAATGAGCATGACACGCAGGATGAGCAAATTGCTTAAATCGCAAATGAACAAATGCGTAGAGCCCAAAACGTGGAGAAAACTAAAAGTTGTCCGACGAAAGTAATACCTAGATTAATAGATCGAAACCGATCAGAATGACACTAGGTTCAGAAGAGTGTATTACATGCATTTAGCATGGGTGAATCTTCATGGTGTAAAAGCAAGATGAAATAATCAGACTGCATTCACATTCCAATTACAAAGGATATTGGGTACACTTAATCCGTAGCGGAGACTTAGAACACAAGATTCTTGAGTTGAAGTTGAATTGTATTGATCGCTAAAAATATAATAATAACAAACATAAGAGATGGAAAGCCAAAACTAGAGAATATAAGATCCTGTGGTCAACACACTGCTCGCAAATGCTTTGTTTGTGGTTGATAGGGACACAAGTCAATTGATTGTCCTGCATGAGGAAAAGTTTTGTTAAAGACGTTTAGCTGCATCAGAACATCAAAGCTAGTTTAATAGCAATTCTGAGATATGTCATGTATTGTTTATTTTTATTTTACAGCGGGAGACAAGGACACTATGTATTGACATACTTGGAGGGAATTGACGATAAATTACGTGGCAGATGCAGTTTTGCTCTCTTAACTTGGTAAATGATAATATATTGGGCATAAAGATTCCAACTTGGACACTCAATAACTGTGGTGAGCGTATTCCTTCCATTACGATATTTTTTTCGAAATATTGGTAGAATTGATCTAGTATTGTTTATGAAGTCTCTTTCATTTGATACACATAGCGAAATTACCTAGCTAATAAAGATCATATAAGATGTTGCTTCTCTTGATGCTAATGGCTTCATGGTCTAAGCGAGTTAGCACATCTCAAACTAAGATTTAGGTTAGATACTAGTTTGTGTATCGAAAGACTGCATATGTGTGGACCTACCTACTTATATAGCGACGCGTAGCCTGCTGAAGTCTGAGACGATGTGCATGAGTGTAATAATTTAGTTCTTACAGTGTACTGCTATTTTGCAGATGATGCTATAAGAATGTATGACATAGTTGTTAAATTTTGCAAATTTAAGTAATCTTTGTTATGATATAGAAGGAGCGTGATCTTGCGCGTTTTCACGAATGACATTTTTATTTGAGTACATAATAACTCATAATTGATTTCATGAGACCAAAATAAAAAGAATATTTAAAACGAACATAAAATTATAGTACTTCGCAACCTTTGGATCAAATTGAAAATACAGTTTTGTCCGTTTGTCAAAATCTAACTTTGCAATAAGAATTCGCATGATACTTTAAGATAGTAGTTGAAAATTCATGTGTCAGGCGCTAGATTATTATCTAACCAAGTGAAATTGTTTATTAATTTGGAATGATACGTATGTACTTTGGGATGATTTTATTTTGACAGATAATTATTGATTGCATAAATTATTTTCTCTCTTGGTTTTAGTATTAGGTACAAGGGGGCAGTTCGGTGCAACGAGAATGGCGACATTTCAATATATCGCTCTGTCCTACAGGGTTAACGTTACATAAAAGCTACTTAAAACCACAACAGATGACACTATGTCGCTTCTGCCTTGCGCCATCAAAAACGCTAGACTTATGTACATGAGGCTCACGAATGATTAATATATTGTACCATAAAGACTAGCCAAATGGCAGTCACCAGTCCGATTAAGTTAAAACAACTTAAATGACATTAACGTAGCCCCATTTGAAAAAAAAAAAGAAACAGAAAAAAAAAAAATGAATATATTGTTCTGCAGTATTAATGAATAGTTTATGGAGATGGTTAATCGGTTTTGTTGGAATATCAAAATGTATTCGAAAGAGGAATTTAACGATATCTTAAACTATGATTACGTATCTTAAATTTGTCGCCATATTGATATAATCAATTAAGTAGTCCTCCTTTGTTGGAAGGCGGTTAAAATTTTGAAGAGGCAGCTCACTAGAAGCGCTTATCTGGTCCCAATTTTTTTGTATGAGGTCGACATTCTTCTCCGTAATAAGCGTTCTGTGATTAGGTAGCGTAGTAGACTGATGCAACTTCCAGTTGATGAGAGATCCGAGCCCCAGCGTTGGGAATGTTAGTGATCAGAGCCGAGCCATTGAAAAAATGTTTAACTTAGAACAAAGAAATAACAACTTATTTCGATACGATACGAATGACTAAATTTTTTTTACTATTATATATCGAAATGACGAATCATCTATCTTCTGAATATAGGTTACTGTTTTAAGAAAAAGCAGGCATAATGAAAAGTCAATATCCGATTTTGCTAATAATAATTGTTTTCCTAAGGTCTATGGAGTATTTGGTATAACGGCCCCCAAACCTTCAGAAAAATGAACTACTTGAACCTGACTGGAAATGTCAACCTATGGCAACGTCATCATATAGACACAACATACATACTCTAGTTTGCGAAAACGGACATCAAAGCAAATCACCAATCTTTGTCCTGATCTTACTTTTTTTTTGATATTTATGAGCTATTTGATCTTATAAATATTGTCAATTAATTATTGATCGGTAAGGTTTTAAGTAGAAAGTAATGGCAAAGTTTCAGAAGCCTGAATTTTACTTGCGCATATTAAAACCGTGGACTTAAAATTGCAGTTACTTCCAATGAAGTTAAAGGATATCGACCAGAAAGTAACAGATGTAGAAGTAAGCTTATGAAATGTCAGGAGGAGGTTTATCACTACTGGTATATTCAGTCATCTCTGTGTCAACTATCAGTTATTCTGAACCCCAATTCTCGTAGTTGACTTACACTTTTAGTTTGCTTTTGTTGAGTTGTGGATGACTAGTCCTGACGTCATGAACTGATTTTTGGAGTTGTGCCCAATCAAAACGGGTTTGACGTTGGTTAGACGTTTGTGGGAGTGCCATTTTTGCAGTTTTAATATATTATCAGGACTGGATCGTAACTGTACTGTTACGGAATTTGATTAGTAGAATCGACCTTTTGGTTTACTTTGTGGGCTTCGAATGTATATTGTTACACATGCTAAAATCAAATTGCCTAGAATATTGTGGTACTTAGGTAAAACCAAAAATACTTAAAAATTGTGCGACAGGAGACCTAAGATTATCTTAACGACTAGCAACGCATTTATGAGTCTTTTGGTATGGTAATAAAAGCGACGGCTATGGTTATTTTCCATCAACAATCCGATTGCTCATCTGTAAACGTGAAAATGAACCTCGAGTTGAATACCCTTGTCGTTCGTTATAAACGCACCAAAGTTGCTTACGACCAAACGATTATTAAATTTATGAGAAAGAAACGTATAATTTCCATCAGAAACTTTGAAAATTTATATTGATATCAATCTTTAGCGTAATCGTCCTAATATGTGTTATGTTAACTTAGTGTAACAAGTTACAACTGCTTACATTCGGCGGGAGTATTGTGAAACACCTGACCCTTCAACATTAATTGCAGTGTGTATAGCTAGAAAAAATACGAAATACTTTTGACATTGTAACTTTCTTTTCGTTCGCTCCAGTGCAAGCTCCGATTTCATGAAAAACTAAGATTCCCTTATATCTCGGAGAGTTGTGAAGGATATGATATTCAAAAAAAGCTCAAAGGACGCGTATTCACAAAAAAAAAAAAACGAAAAAAGTTATGGCTGAAACAGTGAAATAAAAATTAAATTTTATTCAGATTCTTTTTTATATTTTTTGGAGCGCGATAATTTGGAAACGGAGAATTATTTCAAAATTTGCGAAAAATTCCTCTGGACAATTTAGTCAGCTACAATTTGAGCCTAAAACAAAGACGATCGGGTTGCCCGGTCTAACATTTTTGCGACAGTATTTTTTTTTTTTCGAATTATGTGGAATAATTTTTAAAGTAGTCGATAGTCATGTGAGGCACTAAATCTTTATTTATTTCTTGTAAATGTGCTACCGGTTCGGTCAATGTTTTTTTTTGCTCGCCCGTCTCTGCTTCTGGATGTATAAATTATTAAAAAAGTTAAATGCAAAAATATTTTGTTAAAAGTTCGTGACGTGTATGCAATACGACTGCTCTGTTTAGCACTAAAGTAAAATGATATTAGCTTTTGGTTTAATAGTAGGTTTAGTTATTTCACCAAGATGTTCGGCGCGCTCAATCCGGTAATAATCTAAGCGGTCCAAAAGACATTAAGATTTTGAAGTACATTGTAAACTGTTTGTTAAAAGATGTAAACTGTGAATATTTTTGTTTGCACCTGTTAATTGCAACTGTAGATTGCGAATGCGAATTGCGACTGTGGATTGCGAGCGAGGATTGTGATTGGGTGCCGGACGGAGGCAGCCCATTACTTGACGAGAGTAGGCACCGGAGAGAGGTGGCCTTGTGACTGGGTGCCGGAGGGAGGCAACCCAGTGGTTTTTTGTAGTGAGGTGCACCGGAGGGAGGTGGCCTTGTATTGTACATGATGGGAATATAACAGCATCGTTTTTCGATATTGAGATTGGTACATGTAAAGTGTGAAGTGTGTGGTAAAGCATGTCATGATTTATTTGGTAGCAAGATTATGGTTGATATTGTGTTGTATCTGTATACTTCATGTGTGTTTAATCTGAGAGTATAAAATGTAAATTAAAACTTAACTCTGAGAACACTAGATAGAGGTTAGATGAAGGATGTTAATTAGAGTGTAATTGACACAGGAGGGAGGTATTGATGTGTTAGAATATGATAAAATTAAATGTTATGTCCATGGATTAAAGCAGTTCTTATTAATTTTCCGAGGTCAGGTTGACCGAGTGAGAACCTTTTACTGTGCTGTCAAATGTTTTTTTCAGAAACTTGAAACGAAGACGTGAGACGCTTCACACCGGGACGTGTGCATGGACAGAATAGCCGTGTCGGAGCGTTGATGCACATAAATATTCTTCACACAAGGATCTCAGAGTCACCAGGGTGATCTTGTCGGAGTGTCAACGGATTTGTTTCGCACAGGGACGTGCGAATTGTCAGAATGGCCGTGTCGGAGCGTGTTAAAGCTAAGATTGTCTTTGATTGGAGACGTCAAATAGTTTTACTATTTGGACTTGTTCGATGCCAGTAATGACAGATGTGATAGAAAAATAAGGGTTGTCATGGAGACTGGGGTATTATTTGCCTGAATTTGGGAATGACTGGATTATAAAAAGCTCAGGAATCAGGATAATACGGAAGTCGTGAAATACGTGGCATCGAACTTGTCACGTTTCTGATCGTTCAGCATTTGGGCTATTCGATAATATTGTAATAAATATCTAAACTTGGAATATTTCAACCGTTCGCCATCTTGTCCTGATGGAGTCTTTGACATATATATATATATATATATTTTATGTTTTGATGGAAGGGAAAAGTAAGGACTTTTCATGTTTTGTACATAGCGCTTAAGAAACATGAAGAGCCTGATTATATAGAATTAAAATAAAAATGAAAAAATAAAGTTGATTCTTAAAAAATTCCCTGTTTTTATATGTCTATTTCTTCTCTGTTCATAAAGAATCCTCCCCTATGCATCTTGTCTCTCCCCTGTACTGAGTATTTCCCCTGGTCACTTATAAAATGAGATAAAACCAATAAATTGACTGGCCACTTTGTAAACATGTTCAATTTAAGAGTTTCCACAAAAAAAGTATACTTAAATAAAAGTATTTAAAAAAAAATGCCGTGCCGTCACTTCATACAACGAGTTACCTCTTAACTTAGAATGACCCATAAATGTATGTATATCATAAACTTTATTTTTTTTACTGTCTCATAAATAGTCTCATTTTCTAAAAATGGTTTTACAATTATGTGCCAATATTAATTAATAACAGCATACGTAATAAAAATATTAATTTATTATAATGTTTATTACGTATAAGGGGCCGTCCATTAATCACGTGATGTTTTTAACAACTTTTTAGACCCCTCCCTCCCCCTTGGTGATACGTGGTGAGGTTTTACACTACCCCCCGTCCCCCACCTAAGATCACGTGTATTTTTTTTACATAGTAAGCAGGTCATGTTTGAAGAAAAACTTTAACGTAAAAACAATTTAATCGAATAATTTAAGCAATTAAAAACTATACGAGTAATTTGTCTTGTAAGTATTTAAACAACACAACGAATCTACAACCGATAATAATTTCGGTATGCATAGACTAGATTCGAAAATTAATACACGTGATGTCTCCTTATACCCCCTCCTCCCCTTGGTGATACTTGGTGATATTTTTTCGGACCCCCCCTCCCCCTTTAGGCATCACGTGATTAATGGACGACCCCTAAGGCATAAATTTACAGCCAGAATTTATTAGAAAATTATTTTATTATATTATACTCTACATTATATTTTATTAACTGATTTAAACGTAGGCACCTATAAATGACATTAAGTACCAACTTAATAAACATTGTAAACAATTTTAACCTATACAGTTTATGTAAAATTTTTAAATATGTATTACAAAATACAATATATCTAATAGATTATGCTTGGCAAGTTCCCAGTCTATAAAGTTAGTTTATGAAAAACTTAAGCTAAGTTTATTTTTAACTTTTCAAACACGTACTTGGTTATGTCGTAATTATTATCCATCGTGGGACGCAAGACTATCCCTGCACTTGTTTTAAGTATCTATATTAAGAGTTTTTTTATGGGCGTTGTGAAAATAGACTAACAAAGTACAGATTATGAGAATAATTTTCGGTACTTATGTGTTGATGATAATACTGATTATGTTATCTTGTAGATGGCGCGTCAAGCTGGATGCTTACACGCCACACCATGGAGGATAGAAGAATGCTACCTTAACCTTGGAGGTAGCCTTTGCTTAGCAAATGAGATAGTCAGCACTAGCATGGGGTTCCTCTCCATTCATATCGGCTTCACTACCTCTTATTTTTTGAAAACCCTTATACAAATCCCTACCATACCAATTCAAATGTAGGCTAGGGCTTCTATGAAGGAGAATCAGCTTTCGCCACTATGGTACAATAAACTGTAAAGTACTAATTCGTTTTGCTAAAAGAGATAGATAAAAACTTTGACCGCTCGTGTTTGTTTTAAAGTTAATTGACTGTTATATGCATATTCTCTATTAAACTAAACATTAGCATTGTTATTAGTAAACAACTCACTGAGCGAACAGCTGTGCAATATTACGCTCTATTTTACATGACTTGTGATCTTTACTCTAAGCTGATCCGATTATGTCTAATAATAATTTATGTAGGCAAAATATTAAAGTACCTAAGCAGTCCATCTATCCAATTGGATAGCTGATTAGCTATTGTTTATTTTATTGCAATAAATCTTTATTAATTAAAGCTGCTTACAATTTGGTTGTGATTGATTAAATTTAATAATTAAGGTTCTGCCAATTTGTTTCTTAGACACGAAATTTGTTTTTCAAAATGATTTGTCTATTTGATATTGTCTTTATTAGTAAGGCTCTAGTATTATTTTTTTGTAAGTCGTCTACGGAACAGGTCAAACTCTAGATACTATACTTTCCAATAAATGCTGAACCGATTTGGCTGAAAATTGGTGAAGAGGTATCAAAACCAGGAGAAGGACATAGGATATTTTTAATCCTTCCCAAGGGACACAAAACTTGAGAACGGCCGGACCGATTTGGCTAATTTTGGTCTTGAAATAATTGTGGAAGTTCAGGGAAGGTGTATGTTGTAGGAGTAGGTGTAGGTGTAGGACTAGGACGTGAGTTGCAATGTAGGTGTAGTCATTTATTCATTCCAGTTCATATTTAAGACAGAACAACGTGGGTCGAGACAGCTAGTATTTCATAAACGCTAAATTTTAAGCTTTTGTACAAATAATGTCTATACGTGACAGGAGTTAATTTTACGATAATAATGGAATGAAATACTTGAGTTTTGCTCTCTGCAAAGCGACATAGCTAGTAATCTTTGGTTGTCTTTTTTCTCTCTCTATGTGTAGAATTTCGTAAAAGCCTACAGTGGTGATGCACCCACTACCCAGTATCAGTACCCAGTTATTTATAATATCCTCTACACGTGCCGTCTCGGTTACAATGTATGTTAACCGGTTACATTTATTTATTTTATAAATACGTCATATCATAATATCAATAACATAATTATATGCTTTGTTGCTTTTCTTTCGTCGCGTCGCTTTTCAAAGTTATGTTATAAAAATTCATGTACCTAACATAAAAATTATAAGTACCTACATTGCAATTTCTCCCTTTTATTATTTTAGTTTCGACGGTTGTTTAATTAGGCGTTTTAATAAAATCCTGTACAATGATGTATTTTTCAAATCATAATACAATTATGATTTGAAAAATATTAATTATTTAAATAAGCAATAGTAATATAAATATACGCCTTAATTAAAATAAAGCATATGTCACCGTGACTTTGTACGTATTCTGGACTAATTTCGTGTTTTTGTACGCAATCTGTGGAGATCAGCAGATGGCGCTCGCATGCCGTGCGCCGTATGGCGGCACCATGCTCATGATTCTGGCAATTTCCCCGTCTCCTATCTCAGTTATCTGCCACTTGGCTACAATAAAACAAACTCAAGAGTTATGTTTTTTACGAAAGAAGCCGTCCGACTTTTTATGGACACAAGGGATGCTCCGAACTGAATTATATCATAGCAAGACCTGATAATCCGCTAATAATAAATTGTCCTGTTTTTTATTCTGTACTAGTAAATATCTTGAGAGCTAATTATTACGACATATATCGGAAGCTATAAATCAATTATATAAATAAATCAATGCAACACTCTTAATATGATTAATAATACCTAATAAGTACAGTGCACATATTACCATCTTAGTTTAATTATAATTGGTTATATTGCCCCCAAACATCCTGCTACAAACTATGAAGACTCTAGGGCGCTACTCTACTATGATCTAGAAGGATTAAAAAAATAAAGTATCAGAACCAAAGCAACCAATCGACACAATTAAGTTGAAACTGTTACATAACATTATAATTATTTAAGAGTATGTTATGTCAAACTTCCTCCTATCATGTTGAAGCTTAAGATAGATTATTCAGTTAGCCGAAAGGCTATGTACAGCATAGACATGTATTAGTATGCTCCTCTGTTATATGAGTTATATATTAAATGTATCTATTGTGTGTAATAAATCAACATATTGTGATGCTATGATTTGTATCATTTGTATCTCCATTGTAACATAAGAAGTATTCCCCAAGAGATTCAACATAGAGGTCCTGGCTGGAGCATCAAACAGAAACGACGGTGAGCTGGACCGTGGACATGCAAGTCCGTAGAACTGATCGCTGCTAGGGCATGAATATTCTTCAGTAGATACCACTGTTAGGACACAAAATAAAACGGGAAGAAGCTAAAACAATAATATTATCTTCAAACCTTATTGAATAAGGGAATGCTCAAACATCCTTGAAACGATGAGAGTCATGTTGTAAGGTAATGACATCTTATCTGATAGTTACTTATGATTTAAGTCTAGACTAGATTTTACGAGTTATTTTATTTCACTTTTACAATGTGCAGACAATAAATTAAATCAAATATTCAAATGAGATTTTCAGTTCATTTGTCTTACTTTCGTAGTTTGTACAAATAATCGCTAGTAAAGTATGATGCATAAAGTGATTTCAAGTTAAAAATAGCTTGTACCCACTATGTTACGTAAAATATAGAGCTGTGCTACAGTCTAGCTGATCGTCGCATCGTACTTATGCTTCCCCTAGCTGATCGTCGTAGCTACCTAGTTCCTAGCTGATCGTCGTGTCGTACCTATGTATTCCCTAGCTGATTGTTGTACCTATGTTTCCTCTAGCTGATCGTACTTACGTATTCTCTAGCTGATAGTCGTACCTACGTTTCCCCTAGGTGATCGTCGTACTTAGGGAATGAAATCCCTACACGAGATCCCGCGGGATTAGAAATATCAATCCTGCGAGAATCCCGGAATTTTCCGGATCTCTTCTAGTTTTAAAAAATGTAAAGTTCGGATGGCTGAAAACGATGAAAACTGGTTGTTTGTGTGATAGTGGAAGCTAATTAAAATAAAATATTATTTGAAAGATTACAAACCTTTATTCTTCAATATTACGAACTAAATAATAAAAGTTTTTTTTGGAAATTAGCATAATCAAAACAAAAAGTATAACTCAAGGAGATTAGAAAGTAGTTTCTTTAAAAGTATTTTTTAAAATTTTTTAATTTAATTGTTGCCATTTATAACACATTTCGTTGGTAAAACATTTCGTAGTTTAAGGGGTTGAAGGATAAAATTTCCAAGTTCGACAATTTTTATGTTGTTTGTGTGCTAATTCTAGTTTACATACCAAATTTAAGCTATTTATAGCAATAGCTTTCTATTACATCCGGAAGTACCATATAATTTTGTTGATCATCATTGAGACAGTGACGAAATCAGGGGTTTCTAGATATCAATAAAATCTAAAGTATAATACCTATGCATTGTATGCATTTACATGTTTAATTAGTCTGCTACTGGGAACATATTCTGAAAATTTCGTTTATTTGGTATAATCTAAATCCAAGTTATGAGGGTTCAACAAATCGACGAAGCGCTTCGAAAGTCGTCTTGGCGATACATGTAAAATATAAGAATAACGATACGGAACTATTCGTGCGCGAGTCCAACTCGCACTTGGTCGGTTAATTCCTCCCATATGGTGAGTTTTAAACTGCGAAAGCTTTAGCCCAGATGAGCTCTTCTAATATTTGCAACTTTTTTGTTAACGGAGTTTTTTCCTGCTTAATTCATAGTCGATAGTACTTTTTGTCTGTTTTCCTCTATAAGACCTCAAATGGGTTATCTCCATCGTGAGGTCGATAGTCTAATTCCCTCAGTTATAATCTTACTTAAATACACATTATTTAATTTGGGGCTGATAACAAATTACGCAATGATTTCTCATCGATATTTATTTTATTCTTTTAATTACTTTTAATTATGCATATCTGTATGCAATGAGGGATAATACGTACTGGATTTTGCTTCTTTGACCTCGTGAACTTTGGTTTTAAGAATCGTTATCGATTTTTGTGTTTTATTTTTAATGCATAATTTGAATTTATTTAGCTAGATCTATTCTTCTATGGTACGGATCAAATAGAAAATTAATGATAAAATATAGATTTGCGTCCTTAGATGTAGATAATATTACTTGAAGTGTATTACTTGAGGTGTACCCATACCCATTACCCATTTAGTGCTATTAGCAAAAATCTTGCAATCATCGCGCGATAGACGCGCAATCGAATGTCAAATAAAATTTTATTACTTATGCGATCGATTGCTAATAGCTCGCTGTTGTGTTTGAATGCACTTTGATTCAATTTCGCTACGACACTAGTGCCAAAAACAATTTAGTAGCAATCATAGGAATTATTAATGGCATGTCAAGTCAAGCAAACTTCAGTCATATGTTTACATGTACTTCTATATTATTTTAGGTCATGAAAAAACTTATAAAAAATGATAGAAGAAAATGGTTTGGGGCCGAATTTCAAGTGGAAATATTTGTTTTAAAATATTCTCTCACATTCGCGTTTTTCATGCATATTACCAAAATACTCTGTGTTCGCTTTAGTTGTGCTTGTTTCGAGAACAAAATAACTTTACAAATCGCTCGCTGATTGCTTTCGGTTTACTGTAAAAGTCTTACTATGAAAAATTTGACAGCAGTGAAGAGATCGAACGATTGATTGCAATTTATAGTGCCTCGATTGTTCGGTAGAGGCAATACTGTCGCTAGGTTGCTTCTGCTAGGTTTTTGCAGATAAGTAATACGAATTTGCGATTTTGGAGCAAAAATTGCGCAATTTTTGCTATTGCTTAGCTTTTGCAAGATACGTAATAAACCCGCGGATTTGGCTATTTTTGATCTTGAAATAACTGTGGTAGTTGTACAATTTTGGAGAAAATACTAAAAACGTCGATTGAAATATCCCATAGCAACTGTTTATAGATGCGTTCGATGCGATTAGCCGTTTATTTACTCCAGTTTATAGCGTGTGTCAGGACAGCTATTATTTAATAACAATTTTCAATAATAGTCTCGTTGTGTGTCATAGCTATAGTATATTTTAATTTATCCATGTATGGTTACTAAAAAGCTGCTTGCATGAGAGAAGCAGATTATCATATACATCAATCTAATCCCAGAACACGTGGATGTTATGAAAAAGTGCTTATTCAGTTTCGTACGTTAGGAGACCCCGAAGCGTCCGTTTTTTGCGTTCCCATGAACCCTGTGACAATAGAGTTAACCTTTGAAAGACGAAGATCCACGCAAGAATAAATATTGCGCAACAATGGGGTAGCTTCTTTGACTTTTGGTGCATTCTTGTATGCGTTCAAAAGGTCTTGATACTTTTGAAAATATAAGTAATTTTACTATTCCGAAATGTTCTGAAATAGCATGAATATATTTAAATTTCATATAACTTGAAACGTTGTAACTTGTAGTAACTAGAATAATTTTTGATATAATAATCAAAGTCTCAGGAAAAACGTAGGTAATAATGAGTCAAAGTTTTAATATAAGTTTTAAGCATGTGCTACATGGATAATTTGAAATTTTAAAAGTGATCTCATAAATTTATACTTAAAATTGGGGTACCTCTATTAAAGCAAAATTTCAAGTATGAAGAACATTCAGTCTTCTACAACCCCCTGCACAACAAAAGCTATTCGAGCTTCTAACGGACTTTTTTTTTGATCAGAGTTCTTCTTATTCCTACTAGTCTGTGCTATACCTATTTTATAAATATAAAATAATATATGAGTTTATATTTATAAATATTATATTCTCATGTTAAATATATTTTTAAGTAAGATTATAAATTAGTCTTTTAAGTACCATAATTAAATCAGGAAAAGCAGTGAGAAATTTAAGGATTAATAACGTATTATTATTTATGTAAAATTCATTCAACAAATATTTTTTGAATCGTAGTTATAACGTTCATGGGTTACCTTAGAAATTAAAAGGTAAAACCTATCAGCTACCATATCAATTTTATCCTTTTCATAAATCTTACCTTTAACTTCTTACATTTGTGATGAATCATGACACTGTAAATAACACTATTATAGAAAACCAAAAACGAAAGATTCGGGCCCCATTTGTAACGTACAATTAACTTTTCCCAAGTCACAACGAATCTTGATACTCGCCGAAATATTTCCAATATCCTTTCACGTGTGTCTAAAATACTAATTACAGAGAACACTGCCTGACGAATGAACCGGAAAATATTTAAATAGAGCCCAAAACATGGAAGCGGTAGCCGTAAAATATGGGGATTAAAAAAAAAGAAGAAAAAATATGAATGCGGAAACTAAGCGTGTGTGGAACGAAGCAAGAAATTATATACTAACTTTCAAAGATTGCTGACATTCCTTATTTTGTTTGCGATTTGTTGATTTTTGTTGAATTATTGCTAAAAAAAAATACTGAGGTACAATTTACGTCATTATTTACCTAGTAGATAACATTTGGTACTTTTTGTATACTTTCAGCAAATAAACTGCTGACAGTTTTTGAGTAAATAGCACCTAATTTAATAACACTTGATTCAAATACGAATTAAAAACAAAATATAAATCATTAAGAACCTTGTAATTTAAAGCATTTTCATTATGTAATATCATAATTTAATCAATAAAAATAATCATTTTATGACACAAATACTTTTAAAACTGTTTAACCCATTTTTGTTAAAGAAATTGCTGATAAATTACTATAAACGGTTGACATGGTTGAAACACCTTTCGATACTAAGAAGGGCTATGTAAAGAATTTTATCAGGAATCTAATTGTATCAGAGATAATGAGATCTGCGTCAAATATCTCGCGATAAACTTGATCCCGAATGGTAATCAGTCGGCGTTTGTTCCCATTCCTTTAAATCTTTTTTGGGGTAACGGCGGCGCATTACAATCACAATGCCCTTACCGTTAACGGCTCGAACGGGCCCAGTTTCACCATGCTTTGGCTCGATTTTTTTTCAATTCAAGACAGTTTTTTAAAAAGAAGGTAAAATCTATTAAGACCAAGTAGGTATAATAGTCATGAAGCAAGAGAAATGTAAATCTGTTAAAAAGGTACGATAAAATAATGTTAAGATAACTTACTCATCAAGTATTACATATTATCTACCAAATTTTTAAACACTTCTATAAGAAAATATTTAGTGCTTTAATAATAAATATTTGTTATTTAAAAAATAAGAATTGAGTACGTAACGGTTAGTATAAATACTAGTTTCACTCAAGTTACTGTAATTTTAATCTTTCACAATTTAGGTACAAATTCGAAATATATTTTGAATTTCGAATAAAATAATTTATGTAACTGCAGTTTAACTAATGATGAAAGTGGCCGTGTTGCCTCCAGCAGAGCGGCCTCTAACAAAGAACGTGGCGTTAACTGTTTAGTAATTTGGCCGCATTAGCATAGGGGTTTGTTTCTGAGGGGTAACGGGTTCGGTATTCATAAGATTACCTCTATTAGTTCGATTGGTATCATTGAATATCAGATTTGGGTTAAATTTATAAGCATTTTAATAAATTAGTTCATAATGAAACAATGTGTGAATGAAATCGTTTAATAAATTATTCAACATTATTTACTAACATCACAATATTATTTTAAGGCACTAAGTAGACATTTTTAACATGTGGTGCCTTAGTTTTGCAACATCTACATACTGTAAGAATTTTTAAATATACAAATAGAATATACAAATACTCTTTAATCTACAAGATATTAGGTAAACATTTTACTACATTGATTTTTATAAACCTTCAAATCGATTAAGTATAATATTATAAAAATAAACTAAACTTATCCTAATCAGCATGCAACTTATAAATAAAATTGAATTTATCGTTTACATAATGGCATACGTTACTACATTACGTAGAATGACCGTTAAGGAACACCTTGCGTTCACTTCGAGTACACACTTTGGCTACGACAGCTGTATGTTTTATGCATTGAATTATACATTAGCTATCATAAAATAAATATTAAGTTAATTTAGCTATTAATTGCTCTTGGATATAATACGAGATTGTCTAGTTTTCTCCTGCCACCATTTCAGCGTTTCCTCAAATTGTTCTCTATCTTCTGGGGTCACTTGGATATCTGGAAGCTCTTTTTTTAGTTCTATGTCATTGTATTGCTGATCTTCAACGAAATTTCTTTCTTCTTTGAGTTTGTATTGACTTTGATTTAAAATCAAATCAGGATTGATGGACTCTAGTACTAAATCTGGTTCCCCAGCGAAACAATTAATTTGTTGATCAATTGAGTGTGCGTACTTAACTTCAAAGTCATCTTCATTTGCTGGAACCTCTGAATCTATACAATAGTTTTGTTCTGGTATAACACTAAATTGTTCAGCTGAATTAGGAAATGGAAAGTTGCCACCTAGTACATTTGAATGAATGTCTTCTTGGCCAAGCAGGTCTGATGATGGTGTAAGTGGTTGACCATTGCCATCTTCTTCCTCATACAAATGAGGAGAAACTAATTGAAAAGTTTCTGCTGCAGGTAAACTCAAATAATGCTGATGAGATATGTGATGTATAGAGCCATCTAACTCATCTTCATCTAGATCATCATCATCCATTGGTGGTGAGTTCAAAGAATAATAATTACGCTCTTGACTAGTTTCTCTTGGTGACGAAGATGTAGGAGATGGAAATGATTCTAATGACAGACGTAAGTGATTTTCTTTGTCACAATTACTTATGTTTAATAGACTTTCAAGATTTCTTATATATTCTACAGCCATTCGCAGTGTTTCCACTTTACTCAACTTTTTATTAGATCCTCTGTTAGAATTAGCATTTTCAAAAGCTGCAGCCACTTCTTCAGGTATATGTCTACGTAACGCGGCAAATCCGTCATTAACTTGTCGCACTCTGTTTCTTTCCCGCGCATTTCGTCGCGCCACGGCTAGTGGTGTTGGTGATCTAGCCTCTTCTGGAATGCTTTCTCTTTGACGTGGTCGCTTTGATGCAGAACTAAAATTATTACAATCACTTTGACTAATTTGTGACGTCACAGATATTGTGTCGGACGGAGATAAGGTTTTTGTTTTCTTTCGCACTATAACAAATTCACGTCGCACATTGTTTGTTTCATTATTAACTATGTTTGCATTATTGTTCACAGATTCTTGAAGCACTTGCGTTTTCAGGGGTGAGTTACGGAACACAACAACGCCAATGGAACTCATTTTATTCTTTTTTTTCTTCACATATTAGAATAGTCAGACTTAATCGATTTTTGGGCACCTTGACTAGGTGCAATCACATATGTATTAGAACTGATAGAATGATATAATATTAGGTGGCGTCTGGGCGCCAGCTACCGCGGGAATGGCGCGTGCCGTTCAGCCACACCTGGGGTGGCTCGCGGATAGCGGGGGGATCAACAGGGGTAGTACTTACGTTTACTAGTTGCACACATGCCCTTTTCAAAAGGGCGGGAAAGAATTGGAGTCGCCATTCTACTAAATTTTTGTAGTGATGTTATTAGCTTCGCAACCGATGACGAAAGTAGGTATGTATTATTTTAATCATAAAACTATAATCAAAAATTTACTTAAGAATGTTATATACTTAATTTTATTTCGGTGTTAAAAATTTGAAAGGTACAATGATTATATTATTTCAAACAAAACCAAAACTTTTTAGAGAACTTCATTACAAAATAAGTGAATAACATAAGTGTTTATTTCGACATAAATAGAAAATTAAATGTTTTTCAAACAATTACGGTAAGGTAGAAATACGTGGAGATTGCATGTTATTTATTTTAAATAACATGCAATCTCCACGTATTTCTAGGTCCAATACGCGAAATTGCAAACGACAATTATTTCGTGGGGTGTCGCACCCAACTACGGCTTCAATGTATGCACACAAGGACAATAAATATCAACGTGTGTCGATATAAATATTCTGATGATATTGCTTATAAAGCTTGTCGAGTTGGAACCTCGAAATTTGGTTCTATCAAAATTAAATTATTACGCGGTCGACACAATGTGAGTAAAAGCTTTAAAATATTATGGTAATACAAATATCTAACCAATTTCTGTGGTGTTTTTACAGTCAGTGGCCAAACTTTCAGGAGTGAATATACTCTTGAATATAATCAACTTTTATTATGGGATCAACTTCCTACGAAAAAAAAAATCTGCTGTTTCCTACAAAATGCTATCTATGCCGTAGCACTTGTGTAGAAAACATCCGATTTTTTTTTCAAACAGGCAAGTTGATGACATAGTAAAAGTTACTTATATTCAAGAGTATATTCACTCCTTAAAGTTTGGACACTGACTGAAAAAACACGAAGTATAATGAAGGATATATTAATATTATATTTTATTGCAATTATATTGTTATGTACTTAAATGGGGTTCCCATACATCAAATATAATGTAAATGAATTAGAAATACAAGTAATAAAAATTGTAGTTAGAATATTTATCTATGAGACTCCATGAGTATTGTGCTCGTGTCCCGTTGGATCGCCCACGCCAGCTGCATCTGAACTTTTATCCAGTTACGGCACGCGCCGTTTCTATGACCATTGTTAGTTGTCTATCAACGAACTCCGTACTTTCATTTTTACGGAAATATCTAATTTTAAAAGTAAAAGTGCCTGACAATTCATTGTAATAATGATTCAAGTGTAACTTAAAATGGACTAATGTTTGGATTTTTGCTGTTATTTTTGTCATTTTTTAAAATCATGCGTCAAACCTAGATTTGGTTAAAAAAAAAAACTGGTCTAAGTGCGAGTTATATTCGCGCCCAATAGTTAGTTCTCCAATAGTTTCGGAGCCTATTCAATACAAACAAACTTTTCTTTTTTATAATATAAGTGTAGATATATATGTTTATGTACTATTAGTATTTTATTATTTACAAGCTAGTGCACGCAAATTCGTTTGCGTGTAACGAAAACCTAAACTTTTTTAAGCGTCACTCTAAGATAAAATGTTTTTTTTGTGTACCTATATAAACCGTATAATAGCCCCCACATAGATTTCGGTGACGGTGGACGGTTTCATTGAAACCAAGCCAGCTACACAGGAGTTATTTTATAGTGCCGAAGTAGGTTCTCAGTACACAAGAGCACTCTCTTTCTTTACTCTCTCGTAACCCAGGGACGGATAACCGACACGACTGGCGAGAGATCGGTCGCAGGACCGACTTTCTACACGCCCATCCGACGCATGGATCATCTTGGTTGTCAGACAATCAGGTGATCAGTCTGCAATGTCCAAACCAAACTTAGAAACAATTTTTGTTTTTGTTGTTCCAATGCGGGAATCGAACCCACGACTTCTGAGTCGAGAGCCAAACTCTGAACCACTTGACCACTGGAGGCTGTTTAAAATCGTACCATGGAGGTACAGTATAATTTACTATCATAGGTATTTAATGCATTTATGTTATATGCAAAGCTGTTAATTTGAAATTACAATCAGACAGTTAAATTTTATTTATATGTAAACATTTCCTTTCGAATTGAATATTTAGTATTAAATATTCGAATTGACATCGTCGGTGAGGTTAACTAGACTTTTTATAATATCTCCTGCACTAACGTGAAGGCAATCGTCTTGAGTGATATTAATATTGAAATGTTAAAGGCGAGTGGCCTTCTATTTCATTAATAAAAATGTTGCCTCATTTCTCTTTCACATACAAACTTTTTTGTATTACTATCTTTGTATATATTTGTTTTACTATCGTGGGAATTTTATGTTTCACACTACCATGTGTTTTGATATATATCGAATAGGTAAATAGCTGATTATTTATATCTTATGTACCGTACACTACAACTGGAAGTAAAATAAAAATACTTTCTACTAAATTTCTGTTTTACAATTCATTAAATAGTTTAATGAAGTAATCACTAATCAGTGAAGTGAGATTATTTCGTAACTTTTAAATTTTACCTTACTAAATTGTTTGCGCACATGTAGGGTTTGAAATGTAAAAACTCTTTGCTTCGAGTTCATATCCACGTCTAATATTAACGTATCCTGTAACTCAAGAATCAAGATGCAAGTCATTTTTTCGCTCAATCCGTAAGTTGAGTCCCACCATCTTGTGCACATGTGGCCCTCGCTAATGCGCGCTATGGTGCGGCGACGGATTAAGCTATATTTAGTCCCACCATATGTTAATAGCACTTTAAGGTGTAGCAAATCAGTTCGAAAACGTTCCGCTGAAGCCTGTCTAAACAAGAAACCCTTTAAAATTTGTTTCAAACTCAATCAGATATACCGAGAGGCTCGCTGGCTTTCAAATACTAGGCTCGCTGGCTGGCTCAATGACATTAAATCTTAAAAACACAGGTAGCTTTCTTAACTTGAAGGACTAAGGTGAATAAATTTTCAAAAAATACAAAGTTTCAATATTTATTAATAAATATGAAAACCTGATAATAAAGATCAGCTGTGCTTTGAATAAATCTAGCGCATAATGCTTTAACCTATCTCAATACAGGTCGCCATAAAATAGCTTAGCCATTCACAAACCCAGACGGTTTGTTCATTAGAATACAAATAAAAGGGAACCTTCAACTTGAAAATAAATAAGTTAAGGTCAGTAGTATAAAGCTATAGTGCATCGAGAGAACTAGACTGGCCTGAGCGCTTGTTGAAGTTCCGCTGGGGTGAATTCTAAAGGCTAAATATCCGGCCATCAACAGATTTCATATTTTTTACCCGCTTCATCTGAATCAATATTTTTGATGAAGTCTGGAATATGTTTTTCTTTGTGTTGCCTACATGTTTTAACGGCAGCCAAAAATTATACTTATTTAGTTATGTACATCAAAATGCTTTATGGCACCTACTACTTACAGCTATGGTATTATAATACTTTTTATAGATATTTAACACCTCATCAATCTGGCCCCGTGCTAAGTATCCGAAGAACTTATTTTTGTTACAGATATCAGAAACGGGAAGTATATTTTATATTATACATAATAGATTTAAGATTTTTATTATATTGTACCTACATGTCATATTTAATACACATCCATGATCCAGGAACATTGAAAACTTTTAGTTTATTCCTGAGCGGGATTCGAACACGTGACCTGTGTCTTCAATGCGCCAACCTCTGAGCTGCAGAGCTTGTTATCAACTACAGATGTACATAATAATTATTATGTACATCTGTTTAATTATGATCATCTACAAATGTATTGTCAACATAAAATTTTGCTCGTCATATAGTTTAAGGCGTTTTAATAAAATAACGACAACGTTTTTTTACTGACGTGCAAATCGCAACAAGTACCTACATCAAACGGTCATTTCATAAATTGACCTGCTTAAATTGCCTACTGCTGGTGCAAGCTCATATCAAAAGAGTGACTTCCCATGGCCGCCATCCCGTTCCCTGCTATAGAATATGTGGGGCAAAAATAACAATAATAACATCGAGAGCTCTTTCAAATTGTGGTCCAGACACAAAACGCTTTTCAAATTCATTGTTTCTCTCCAGACGAATTATGTTGGAGCTTACCCCCTTCCTTTGGGAGCTTTAACGCATTCGTTCTCAATAAAATTCTCACATCCTACAAACATTTCAAATATGTGCAGATTTAATATTCAGTTCTATTATATATGCCTTTGTATACAAAATTGCTTTCGTCCGATTCATATTTTACTTATTAATGAAACAAGTTTTTAAAATATTATTTTTACCCATAATTGTTTTTAATTTATGCTTCAGGTTGAAGTCATTGGAAACCGCAATAAATATTTTTATTAGATGACTGTATTATTTTTATGATTATAAAGATAAATAGTAAGAGAAAATTTAGGTTGTTTCACTCTTTTTTGCTTGTTGTAGTCACTAAAAGTTATTTATATGCACAAAGACCATAAATAATATTTATAATAACGATTAGAAAACTGTAAGAATTTCATACTTTATCTGCTGACATAAAATTTAATATTCAAAGTACCTTCAGTAAGGCTCAAAACAGAGTTAAATCTCAATGCATCATTATCTGCTGGTATTATTATTAAACTTTACCTTAATCAACTAAAAAACATTCGCCCGGCAGATGTTGAGTCCCATTTCACTCTCACATACAAATATAATTTGCCTCTTTCTAGCCGTCAAAGGAATTCATTTGTGGGAAAGGGATGGAGAATTAGATTAGGGGTTGCGAGGGTTTGCCACGCGACTTGATCGACGCACACACAGAACGGAAACCCTGGATAATTTTATAGATCTCCTTATAAAATCACTGCGATTAATCGCATAATTCAAATACTACGAGTCCAATTATTGCGATTTACGACGAGAATTCCTCCAATCAACATTTATTGTTTTTACACAACATAAATATCAATTGTTTAACATAATATAAATCGTGGTCTTTATTATACGCCAGAAACCATTATTAAATTGTTTCGCGTTATAAAATGTTCCGCTATTTTTATATTTTAATTAATTCTAAGTGGTATGGACAATAACATATTTATTATTTAAAATTAAGAAAAAAATCCTTTAATAGTTTACAAATTTAAACATTATTATTTCAACAGGTAATATAATAATATTATACTTCCTTAAATATACAAGCATAAGACAAGCATACATAGTATATGCAAGCAAATAAAATTTTTATTTAATATTACATAAACACTAACAATGTAAGTAGGTAAATTACACTTAAGACTAAGTGTTGTGTTTTCGTCAATTACAGATATGCACAACATTATTAATTTACATTATAATATAAACATAGTCAAAAATGTAAAATTAACTAAATAAGCTTAATTAATAATAATTAATCAGTCTAAATTGTATAAAATGAAAGCATTAAAATTAAATTAAAATAGCAGTAAACTAATTCGTAAAAACAATTCAAGTAGGATTAAAAAAAAAAATAGAAATATCTAAAAAAATGAAATTGGAACATCATCATGTTTAAAAAAAATCAACACATTTTGAGAAATAGCACCGGAATCATGATGGTTGATGTTGAACGAATTACCTCATCATAATAATTATATCAATGGACAGTCAAACGCTCGTAGACAATTCGGTGTTTAAGAAAAACAAACAGAAGTAGGCTATCGTGTTACAGCATTTATTCTGTCGTCAGCCACCGCCGCCACCCACACGGTACGTTTTTTATATTTTTTTAAAAAACCTCAAACAACTAAATAGATTTCCTGTTAGAAAAACAAACATACACTTATAGACTCTAAAATTTTATTATGTCTCCTTGTGAATGATGGATTACGAATGTTTCTGATGGATGCTTCCGAATTCGAATATTACTGTCAATATGCCGCTGATATTATAAGTAGCTACTTAAAAAATGTTTTAGGTACAAAGCTAATCTTGAGTATGGGCGGTCCGAATTGTCAAATTTGCTACTTGATTTAGGAGCATTTTGGTCATTTGAAGTCGTTATCTGTTCATCAAGTTTGCGGCAGATATATCAAGTTTTGGGGGTTTGGGGTTAATGTCGAGCTGACGGGGCGTAGGTAGCGATGTTAATCGATGCCTATCCGTTCCATTACATTTTACGTTTCACTGCTGATTGCGTTTGCCGACGATATAGAAAAAACGAAGATAGAGTTAAAGAATTTTGATTATTTAAGCCTCGATGAACTTGCCATTTCGAAAAAATTCAGATTGTCTCTTTTTAAAGACGAATTTAAATCTATGAAGTGTGCGTATTTTAATACATTCTTCCCCTTACTAATAAAAATGTTTATAATCCATATCCTGTAGATAAGCAATACAATTTTTGTCCTTGTCTGTCAAGAGACTTTTCCAACATATAAGACAAGGACAAAACATTGTATTGTTTATCTACTGGATAAATATTTTTTTAGTAAGGGGGTTAGTTTATTGGCCGAATTCTCAGATGCTATTTAAAATACCCAATGGTCTAAAATCACAGGCGTGTCTCTGCTTATTAGAATGGCAACGACGCGGCATGTGATTTGAGACGGCGTCTGAGTATTAGTAGTATCTGGTAGTACCAGATACTACTAATACTCAGACGCCAGGTACCAGACTGGTACCTATGTTAAAATCGGAGAGTATCTAATAATATTTACTAAATCATAACAAAATATACTATATAATATCTACTAAATCATAATATAATAAATACTTAAAGATTATTTGGTGCTTCTGTATGCAAATTAAATTACTGTCACTACTGTAAATTAAATTTGATCGTGTTACTTTATCATTAGTAAATTAAAAATTTAACAAAATAATTTATTAGATAAAAAATAATTAACAAAGACATTAATATGTAAATAATAAAAAAATATTGGACTTTACGGTAAAATATATTTAGGACCTTTTTCTTTAAGGTAAAATATATTTAGGACCTTTTTCTTTAAGGTATAATATATTTAGGACCTTCTTCTTTAAGGTATAATATATTTAGGACCTTTTTCACAAATTACTGACAAGTGTCAGAAAGCTTATTTGCATGTTTTGTTTCTGTCGCTCAATAAAAAGTAACCAGCGACAAAACTTCCGAATAAATTATCCGACACTTTTAGAAGATTGTGCGTAATAAATGACGAAATTCAGAACAAAAGCTACCTACTGTCTAAAATAAAACTAGATTTTAGATTATCAATTTGAATCGTACGTATTAATCATGGGTAGTAAAGTAGTAGCTATGATAAAATCTTCGTTTTTAGTTTATCTTAATTAAACATCTTTCACTGGATATTGATTACAAGTTTATTCGTTTATGTACATTTTGATTTTTTAAAATAAAATGAAGTAATAAAATAGATCATCTAATTTCGAATTTAAATACACGGAATATATATTCTGGAGCTGAATTAAGATTCCTGATTCCGAATATCTTAATTTAAGACTCAGATAAAGTATTTTATAAATATTTATAGAACTATAGAAATAACAACATCATTGTCATGTTCCTTAATCATGTGGTACGAAAAAAAAAAGACAATTTTGATACAAAATACTCGTTTTAACTTTTAATGAATTCCAATAACGCGGTTGGAGACAATGTGATATTATGACGTTTGTTTCTTAATTAGTACTTGCAAATTTTGTGGCACGTGGAATTTTTGCAATAACTCATCGTGAATTTGTTTTTAGGACCAATTAACAGCTAATTAGTACCTACTGTTTTAATTAATAATCTGGCCAACTTTAGGTGCTTGGTCTAGCACAAGCTAGAAGGTAACTGCTAAGTCTCCACTCTAAGCTAAACTTAAGACTAAGTTCTGTTGCAGTATGTTTTCTGAATTTGTCACTACTGGAACTCATTTTAATTCTTAAAAGCTCATCGGGTTTTGATGAAATTCCAGTCACAACAAACATTAAAAAAAATTAAGGCAGCACCTTTAAAAAAAGCGGACGTTTCTATTCTGAATTGTCAGAAAACCACCACCAGGAACTAAATATTCGGTAGGGACGCATACTTGATTTATGTGAAATAAACTTTTTTCGGCCGATTTGGCCGAGCAATTAAAAAGCCTAAAAATGTGTCCTCCGTGGGTGGTGGTTGACAGTTCTCACGAGCCTATTAAATATAATTTTATTTGTTTTTTGCTGCTGTTTTTGTTTTCGGCACGATGTCACAGAATTTATGTCGGTGGACATTGCGGCTCTGTTTGAATTGTTTTATGACATGCATGCAATTCGGCACGGCGCTATGATCATCAAAAAACTTCGGGGGTTCTTTTTCTGGATGATTACTAAATATAATTTTTTGGAGCCGATTGGAAGATTTGATAAGCGATTGTATCATGTATGGTGTTCCAAATAATAGCAATTTTTTTGGTAAATACAGAAATCTATAACTATGAAAGGCAACGGCGATTGGCTGATGTACCAACGCACAGGCTAAGCCCGGTTAGAAATTGGAAATTTCGTATACATATTTCTCATAGCGTAGGCAACCACTAAGTAAGGATTTTTCAAAGTTCAACCCCCAAGAAGGTAAAATGGGTGATAAATATTTGCATAAAACTTTTTATTCCTTGGTCATATTTGCATGATATTTCGTATGACTTGAGGTGCTACGGTACTACGGTACGTGAGGACTTTCGTAGGTACGGAAAAAACAATGAATTACGTATTTTAACACTTTCCTAAAATTCAGCCCCTAAGTGGGATGGAAGCTTAAAACCTAATTTCTCGCGGGCGAAGCCGCGGGCAATTAATGCTAGTGAAAAATAAGAATAAACATAATGAACGTATCTACTTTGTTTTTGGAACGTCAGTCATCAACGTTAAGTTTTTTGAGTTAGCGCCTTCAAATACACACTATAAGACAATTCAACGACATAATGTAATATAAATATAGGATAATAGTATACCTTCTGAACGTATCGTCATTAAATGAATACGTACTCGTATGAGTCCATTAATTTAAAAGCACAGCGAATCATTATTCATAACAACCAATTATAGTTTCTCAAAGGACGATAAACAGTATAAAATCATGGAAAATAATTGCCAACATATCAGTAACCCTTTGGAATCCTCAGTTGTTTGTCAATGTTATGATACGATGTTATCGTATCATTTAATGTCAATATGAAAATAAAATTCTATTATAAACGATTTGTGAAACGTGTTGTCAGCATGACTCTAAATGATCTGGCTTGTTTTTTCATACAATCCCATTGCAGAGCAGTAGACACTTCGCTGAAATGTCTTAGTAAAACACCCAGCGTGTGACGAATATTTTGGCTACCAACGAAATTTTATTTCAACCCCTTTTTAATTATGGGTTGAGTTAATGTGGCCATTATTTTAATTTTGTAAAATCAATAATATTCATTAACCATGTTCTTTTATTTTTACCAGCTGTTTCCCGCGGCTCCGCCCGCGTAAATATACTATCGAGTATCCCGCGGGAACACTGTACTTTTCCGGGGTCCGGTTTTAAAAAGTAGCCTAATTTAATTAATCTGAGGTAGTGTGTATTGTTGTTATTGCTGTTTTTTTGTATTTATAAGCATTATTTAAAAATATTAGCTATCTACATGCTTTCCACATCAAATTTAAATGTGCCGAATATCATACTCCTTCGTACGTAGGTACACTTTCGTTCTTGTAAAACTGTACCCACTGAAAATTTTTCTTCACGTAGATATAATATTGTAATGATATAAATCTACTTAGGTCAAATTTAGGATTCTCACTATTTCGGGCATGGAATGATTTTCTGTAATAAAATATGTGGTAGGTAGATCCGAGAATAGCTCCGTGGGCTATTTTTATTCCACTTCTACATACTCAAGCCTACGTTGGTGGGGTCAGCTAGTGTATTACCATTAACGTGTTTTTAATTTCATTAATTTATCAACCTACACTCAGCAATAATAATTGCGAAAGGGTTAAAGACTAAAATTAATATGAGCCTCAACGGGCCGAGTACCTAGTATTTCATCCGTCAGGTAGCCGTTGTAATCATTTACGAGTAAATGGTTGGTATAAATTCAGTTCTCTTGGCTCGCTATGAGAGGCCCGGCGTAAATCATGAGAAACATGCACAGCCCCACAGTGTTCTATTGCAATAACTTCGGACGCGTTAAAATATCGTCTAGATACAAGCGAGAACAATTTAATTGAACAAAATTAGCCCATAAACTCTGCTCGAATCCTCGACAATGGAGCCGCCTTCGGTAAATAAGATTTGTTCGCTAGTCCTAAGAATCTGCATTAAATCCTTTTTAAACACCCAAACGCATTTACGTGTCTATTATACTCCACAGTCCATAGGTGCCGCAGGGACGTACATGGTTTGTTCATAATATATCTGGTACCGATTGTCATATGTTTACATTCAGATCCTTTGGAATCAACTAATTCCTTGTAAATAGTAGAAGAGTTATTAAAATTGTCTCTAAGTGATCGTTTCATTGTTTGGAAAAGTTTATGTTTTGCTTACGCTTTGAAACATAGAATGTAAAGGTTTAAAGTGCATGTTTGTGCTTTTTTACCTGACTGTCAAGAAGGGTTGTGTTTTTCGCGCGTATCTTATAAGGGAATTTAAAAACATAAATACGTTTGTAAATTCCTTTATACGTGGGAATAAAGGAATTTACAAACATGTTAGCAGGCTTAATATTTTATATGCTATATAAATATAAAATTACTAAATTAATTATATTTTTGTACGATTTATAATTTGCAAATGGGTCCCGTCTACTACCAAGTAACAATTAACGAATTAGCTATTAGTTTTCGCCTAAGTGAAATAATTGACGTTTTCTCAATCTTCTTTCGGTGTTTTTAGTGCGTTGCTTAGATATCTGTCTGTTTTGCAGTCGCGATTTTTTATTAGGTATTTATTAGATATTTTAATTTTTCAGGGAATTCTACTAATTGTTTTTAAATTACACTTTTGAGATTAGTATACGGTTAATGGCCGTAAGAATTTGTAGATATGGATGAAAATTCACATTAAAGTAAGCTAGCTGTATTCCATATCAATACTAAATATTGTAGGTGAAATTAGTAGTCACTATATTAAAAATAGAACCCATTAAGTAAAGTCCAGAAGGAAAACAAATGTCAAGGCCTTTATGACAATTTATCGTGGTAACACCTCTGCTAGGTACTATATTTTGTGTTTTTTCTCTTTAGGATTCCGTAACCAAAATAATGGCTTATAAAGATTCCACTGTCTGTCTGTGTCTGTCACAAGGAACCGTGAAAACTAGACAACTAAAATTTTCACAGACGATGTAGGTTAATCTTGCCGCTATTTCAACAAATAAGTACTAAAATCAGAATAAAATAAATATTTAAATGGGGCAACTCTTAGAGTAAATAAAAGGGAAGACAGAGTTGAGGCCGTTTTTTATGTTTGTAATGGATGTGTGCCTATACACTACCTACATAAAAAATCAAACACCGCGACAGCTCGCCTTAAGGCATAGTTTCGTTAGGTACGTGTTTGTGTGCGTGCGTGCGTGCGTGTGTGTGTGTGACACCGTGTAATTACCGGTGGCCTCACTATAATAATGTTTATTCGCAGAATTCTGTATTAACTTTTTTATTTGGTCTGAGGGACAAAACAATAAACATGATTTTTTTATTACCGTTTGGTACAGAATCATTCGTGCGCTAGTCCGACTCGCACTTGGCTGATTTTTAGTGGTAGGTACAACATTATTTGCTAAATTAATACAAATATGTATCGATAATAACCAATCATTAAATTATTATTATATTTAATTGGAAACCATCTTCTAGGTAGTTTAAATAGTGTTGATAAATTTAACATACAAGGAAAGGTTTAAATTATTTATACATTTATAAGTAGGAACATGATAAAGGTTAATCGCAAACGTCATGTAGGTACCTAAGTACCTACATGTACTTGTTATAGTAGGTACTAATACCTACTATAACAAGTATTAATTAGTGGTATATTACGAGTATGTATTCTAGTACTAAATGCTGCTTTTGAAAAGTAGCCTATGTTTTAATCCAAGGTCTATTAGTACTAATATAGCAAATTCATCAAAATCGGTTCAACTCTTTGACTGTTAAAGATATAATGTCGAAATATATATGTCACCGTAAAATTGTAACAACCGTTAGATTGTAATATAAATAGTGAAATTGTAAAATGTTGATAGACTTAGGACTTAGGAGGCGAATATGCTGTCTATAATTTAACGCATTATTCTTCGTTAGATTCTAAATATATAGTTTTGAATCTTTTGACATATTTTTACAATCTCGTTAGTTATTTTACAATCTAACGGTTTTTACAATTTTACGGTGACATATACAGTCAAAGAAAATATTTTTTTTTCATTTATAATAATATAATATAGTGTGATGTAATGTTCAAAATACAAGGCAAAAATCAAGAAGAGCTCTCCACAAATACGACACAAATTATCGTGTGCATCTGCTTTCGCGATTTTGAGCAATTTATGAAAGATCGTGGTATGAAGACAAGTTTGAGACATTTATGATACTTCTGAGGGTTGTATCAAATTAGTTATAACGAGTGTTTACCGGCACGTGAGTGGCCCGAGGCGCCACCAAAACGGTCACTCTTTATCGAACTCTCTGTTTATTCATTCATTTACTCATTTTAGTGTCGTTCTTTTATATCGATAATCAAAATATAGTATTTGGTTAGCTTTGCAGTACCTGCGAATTTAGCGTTGTTCGTTGTTTTAGCAATCTGTTTTTCAATAATGAGAGCAAATGCTTCTACGGCATTTGTTATAATATTAAAAAAGGTTCTTGTACTTTAGTTAGTTTTCTTACCTAATTAATTTTAAGATAAAATTAACGGTCAATTTAAAAATGCCGATGTCCTTATAACTTTCAACTACCTATTTTTTCTCTTTTTTGAAGTAATAGCTTTAGGCACGATGAGAGTATTTTTGGATTTTTACTCGATAACACATAACGTGTACTCTGTACATACTATACGTCATGTCTTTTTGAGAGAACTTCCTCCAATTTAAAAAGTAGAAAATTAGTGGAAGGGATTGTGGTGAAGTGACTGATTGTTAGTCCGTTCTTTGTCGGCGTTCGTAATGAGACGCAGCCTGAGCGAGAGACAAATTTATCTCATAAATAATCTCCACAATACCTTCATATGCATTTAATTTGGTATCGCAACATCGATATTAAGGAAAATATCGATATTTGTTGCATAATTCTATCAATTAATTTTTAAGCATATCGATAAAATTAGAAGACTAGACATCATAAATTAAATTGTAATGTCATATCGCGGCAAAACAAACTTAGCTATATGAGTCTTTAGAAACACTTCATGTTAAAATATTTACAATATCTACTTATAGTTATTATTGTAAAAGTAGAAAGTCGTTCGAACACGATTTTTTTACCAGACTATGTCAGGAGCCTGTCATGGTATACCTACTCATGCCAACTTACCTGTCCGGTAGTTGTGGTATGGTATACGGGTATGCGACCCCGGCTTCCCTAGCTATTACTGTCCTATCCGTTGCCCTCCTGGGCGGTAATATCCTATATTTCCTATTTCCCACTCTAACTTACATTGGTAAGTAAGGAAGATTGTTCCTTTCCACACCACCTATCCTCCCTTTCCCTACCCTTTCCGCCAATCCGTGGGAACCCAATGGATAATCATAATAAGAGGAGAAAAGTGGCCCATGGAGAACCGCTTCTACGTTGAATGTAAGAGGAGGAATGGATGGTAAGAATGAAAGTGGAAGAAGCGAAACAAGTATGTGAGGATCATAGCAAGTGCAAAGAAGTGGTCTCTGCCTACCCCTACGGGAAAGAGGCGTGATTATATGTATTACGTACTAAGTCAAAATGAAAGGAAATGTTTTGGCAATCTATGTATGTATGTTTTGTTTGTGTAATAATTTCTTTTAATCTACTACAGTCTACAGCTCCGAGCAAAGCTCGGTTACCCAGATATTTATTACTATCAGTGCAATAAAGTCGTAATTCCAACGTCGTAGCTACATACTTGAACGTGACCAAAAGATGACCAGAAGTTTGAGTTTTAATTGCCTTATATACCTTAATTACGATACTTGAGGCATCTCCCCTTTTTTCGTCATATAAAATCGTTAGACATGTATAGGAATATTTTATTCCTTGTTCAATCTCAATATTAAAAGTTTCAATCTCAATATTTATTATATCTATATATGGAGGATTTACACGCGTCAATTTTCTCCGTGCAGCTAGTCGCAATGCGACGTGGCCGAATTGCTAGTCAGACGTCGTCGACCCGTGTAAATCCTTCATTAAATAATAGTATATTATTCAGAAAGCTTTGGTCTCCAGAAGGTCAGCGGTCACTGAACTAGGAAAATAAATATTCTAGTTTATTATTAAAATGATTAAAATGACTCCATGAACAAGTAATAAACGAGGTGTTGTTGGCGATGCTCTATATTTGATAAAATCATTCAGACTATATTTAATTTATATGTTAATGTTTTAAATAATAAATGACATCGTTTCTTTTCAAGTAACTTAATATAACACTACTGTCTTACTTTTGTCCGTTTGATTTATTAATTTTAGTGTTACGTATGAGCGTAATAAAAATGTAGATCACTTTTTTTATAGTCTAATGAATGGATATTTTGACAAAACTTGATTGAAATGAAATGACATTGTAAAATTGCTATAATTAAAATTAGGTTAGTTCGTCTAACTAATAATCGTAATTGCATATCTGGATTATAACGGCATATGTCGTTAAATAAAAAAATACTTTAATATTTTCACTAATTTCAACGAATATTCATACAGAATATAATTAACAATCTATTAATTATCTCTACATTTCCATAGATTTGAATTGAAAAAATAAAAACTATGGCAACGAGTCGGTCTCGGTAGGCAGGTATTATGATTTTTCTACATAAATAACAAATAGATTACTTTTTTTCTCTAGCTTCAATGACTGATTTTATTATAAGAATGCAACATATATTATACAATTTTATAATATACAATTTCGTTTTTGGCATTTATTTTAATTAATCGATAATTACCGATGAAAAAAACCATTTCGAATCTGTTGTTTAGTCCAACAAGCACGCACGCTAAGTTTTTGCAAACTTCAAATTTTTTTACGTGTCGTGTTTTCGTCCCATGTCTGTTGCCACCTGTGTTCATAAAGCAATATTATCAGAACTAAATCTTAAGTCAAAAAATATATGGCCTAATTAATTATAATTTATTAACTCTATAAACCAAGGGTAACATTGACTTCCAGTTTATAGTAATTTGCTTTCCTATGCCAAACTGCAATATCTTTCGTTTTTCCTGTACGTTGTAACAATAATTGTGTTAGTTCATTATGCTAAACTAATATCTGTCAATATTATTTTTTAATCCTTAATGAGAGCTAACGATCTGTAATTTATATGAATGGTCATGGAGCTAATGATATTAGATGCATAGGAATTGTATCATTGACTGCATTGGCCGACTAATTTTTGTTGAAAAAAATGCACTGGGCCGTAGATGCAAGTGAGGCGATTCACCACAGTAAAGTCAGCATATCAACCAATTGAAAATATGCGTAACTTGAAATGACTACAATACTGATTAAATAACGAGGTTTTTGAGGTTATCTCGCTTATTAATAAAATGTTCCGCTTCCTTTCGTGTCAAGCAAATTTATGCATTCCTTGCAAAAAATTGTCCTGGTGTTTCAGTAACGAAACCCATTCTATAATATTAAAACTGAGTCTTTATTTTGTAATCACAATTTTTAATTAGTTTTTTTTTGTCAAAATGTTACTGACTCAATATAAATTACAGCTCTGATAACTATACTGCACTTTGTTATTCCATGTACTTAGATCTAGGTTCATTTTTTATTATTGTTAGTAACTTTTGATTGTTGTTAACTTTGTATACTTTATATTCTATAGACTCTATTAGTGGAAACCAATTATTGGCTTAGCTCTAACTGTACTGCTTTCTACTTTTTATAATAATTATAAGCTGTTGGTTTCCCGAATAAATAAATAAATAAATGTATTTTAAATTTGTGTTTTCTTTTAATTAAAAATATATGACCGGCCAATGTCACCATGTGACCAAATTTTCGAACGAAACTAAAATTGCACAGACGCTTTACGCATACCAAATTTCCAATCGGATTGACATAGTAGAGTCGAAATTAATGATAATATACCTATTGTTGCAAAATGCGCAGTTTTGTACGGATAACCTAGATAGATCGATTTTTCTACCTCAAAACTATTGTAGCGCCGTGTAAAATTTCATGGTAATACTTGCAGCCATTTCCAAGTATCTCTGAGCGATACTCAGACCTACCAAATATGCAAAAATCCTACTTTCTACTAATATTATAAATGTGAAAGTTTGTGAGGATGTATGGATGGATGCTTGTTACTCTTTCACGCAAAAACCACAACGGATTTTGATGAAATTTGGTATGGTAGTAGTTTAGGCTCTGGATTAAAACATAGGCTACTTTTTATCCCAAAAAAGTACAGTCTTCCCTCGGAATACTTGATAGTATATTTACGCGGGCGGAGCCGCGGGAAACAGCTAGTAATTTAATAAGAATCGGTCTAGCCGTGTCGGAGGAGTGTGTCTCCGAACACTAACACGAGAATTTAGAATATACAAGATTGTCTCGTTAAAAGTATAACATTCAGTTTACGGTAGTTAACAATCTTGATTGTAATTTAATATGCGGACCCTACACGTTTTAACGACTTAATCCAATCAGCCAAATCACGTTCACTAATAAAGTTGTTTTGAGACAATTATTTACCTTTGGCTGAATATTAATATTTTTATATTTTTGTTTCGTTTTTGCGAAAATTATGCAAACGGGGTGCATGAAATATGGCACAGTTGAAGTTTATATGGAGGATATTTAACAAAAATAATGTACGTACACTACTTCAGGTTAATAATATCTCACAATACCATGCGAATGATACAGTTTTGCCCATGGAGGTTAGAGAAAAGAAGACCGATCGCTGTAGAAAACAGTGTCCCAGAAATATGGACAAAGTAAGTGAGGCGCTGCGATCGCTAAGTTGTCTCAATAAAAGCGGGCCACCAATGTCGCGAAGAAAATTATACTACATACCGATGATGGCTGGTGGCTGAAAAATGAATTATAAATTCTACAAATTTTCAGGGACAGGCAGGCAAGGCCAGCACGTAGCGATCGGTCTCCTGTTCTCTAACCTCCATGGTTTTGCCACACGTTAACGTTTGTCAATCTATCTTTCACAATAAATACATAGTCAACATTTACATATTTTATATTATTTTATATCATAGATATATAATATTAAAAAGAGGTTTTATATTTAAAAGGCCGAAGAAAAAGTTTATGTACCTACACTTAAAACTTAAATTAATGTATGGTCAAATTTTGATCACTATGCGACCACTTAGTTATTCATTTCAAAACTATAAGCGACAATAACTATGAAAAGTTATATTTTAGTAAAATACTATGTAAATATGTAGATGTTAATATCTTAATAATATTTTCCTTGAGTGTCCTAAAAATCACTCGCGGAATATTAATTCATAGGAGAAATGATTGAATCGTATAACTTATACCAACATACAATCTTATAGTTCATCAATATACTAAATTAATAAACATTAGTGATTACTTGAAACCAAAATTATTATAACGCATAATAACATAATAATTCTTTTCCCAAAATTTATTTTACAAATAAACGAAACGACTTAAAATGTAAGTAGAAAGCGTTAACGATTTCTTAAATATTTCAAAAAATACTTGTGCCCTGGGCGTGTGACAGGCAAATGGTATTTTAGTATTGAATAAAGGCTTGCAAAGAAATCAATAGAGATAAGTAAGTAATAAAATTACTCAGTACTTTAATAAATAACAGAAGGTAAATCGTTAATTTTGTCTTCTACAATGCAATTGCTTATAACGCGTTCGATATAAATAACAATTTTTCAATTCGCGTTCGTCTCTGCATTGTCTGCAAGAGTATGCATACGAGCATTTCATATACCTATTAGAGTTCCGTTGCTTACGTCTCGGAACCCCTAAAGTTTCGTCATGTCGTGTCGGTCCTCGGATTATCTTCCAACGGTTTGTATTAGAAATATGTAACTTTGCATGGCTATGTGTATTTACCATGTCGTCAAAGTGCTAAGATAAAATCATGAAATATTTTTTTTTGGGTACCTACCCTACACGTAATGTGCGGATGATCTTTTTTCTCGCGTTTACCCCATAGTGTGGGATATAGGGTATCATTAGATATCTTTTAAAAACATTGAGAGGTTGCTAAGAATTTACGTATTCCTTTTTCGAAATATACAACTTTAAAGCGTTTTTTAGGGTTCCGTACCTCGAAAGGAAAAAATGAAACGCTTATAGGATCACTTTGTTGTCCGTTCGTCTGTCTTTCAAGACCCTTTTTCTCAAGGAAGCGCGGAGCTAATAAAGCTGGAATTTATATCAGATATTCAGGTCTACTGTCCCTTAGAGCTGTGAAAATCAAACCTCTAAGCCAACGCAATCAAAAGAAACAACCGTTTATGCCGCAAATTTTCGACAAATTTTTGACACTCGCAAACTCAAAACCTTAGGGTACTTCCCGTGAATTTGGTACGAAGTAACGTCTTACAGCACAGATAAAGAAAAAATTGCGATAACAGTAAAGTTTTCGTTACATCATATAATAAAAATATTTTTAATAATTTTAAACTTACTAGCCCTTTCCTCATGAACGTGTACAGGTATTCAATTGAAATTCATATCGAATAGTCAGATCTGTAATACCTTTGAGCTGTAACAAAATCACTACAGGTGTATACGGAACCCTCGGTGCGCGAGTCTGACTCGCACTTGGCCGGTTTTTTTTGTTAAAAACCTATACGTTGGCTAGAAAAATCTGAAACAAATCATGATGATACTCCATGTGATGAACTTTTGAAGGAAAACTATAACGGCTTATATAAGTTTGTTAGTTCAGGAGTTATAGATGTCTAACTTGTAAAGTGTGCTAGGAAAACTTCGTACAAAAATAGCGAAATAATAAGTAAACAAGTAAAATTACCAATATTTTACTTGTTTACTTATTATTTCGCTATTTGAATTTGAATTTGAAAATTTGAATGAATCCATTGTGTGCGAGTCCGGCTCGAACTTGGCCGGTTTAGTTATAAAAATATTTATAATAAATTATGAATATAATATTGTATTATGTATTATATAATTTACATTATTCAAAAACTTTAAAGCAATGGGATAGACAGTAACGGTGAACTTTGTTATGCTCAAATACTAATATAATAATCAAGACAAAATGTTTGTTTATTTGTTTGTATAGAATAGGCTCCGAAACGACTTCGACTGGGCCGATTTTGATGAATGGCCTGAAAGTATATTGTAGACCACAAGCATGGACTTAGGCTATTATTTTCTTTGCAGCAAACTTTACGGTTCGCGGGCATCATCTTGTACTGAAATAAACCAGCGAGTATTATGTGTTCTGTGAATAATGTACTTCCTAAACTTAAAGGTAAAGGTCTCAAAGTAAGCCCTGCCGTATTTGACATTGATTAACCTGAAACAATTTGTGAAATATCCTCTTGTGAAACTTCACATTTATTTTATCGCTACACATTTGACCAACATTAACTTTATTTTAAAATAAAGACATCTTTGGGGATGACCAGCCACCATAAACCTATTATTATTAATACATACTTTTGTCTAACCGCCTCGTTATCTCGGCGAGAATCCTTTCGATCCATCCATTCTATTGTTTTTGAACCACTTTTTTGTATTGATATCAATATTTTTTCCGATTGGTGAATCGATAAAACAGTGATTTGTTCGGAAGAGATACGAATGATCGTAGTGCCTCGGGCTTTTTTCGATTCGTTTATCGGACGTCGGCAACGTTTCCTTTGTATGTAAATAAAAAATATTTTATCGCGTTATAACGTTCTCGGTGTTTAATAAACTTAACTCAAAATTAATTAGATTTTCAACGCGATTATTACATCGGATAATGTATCAAATTCAACCTTTGTTAGGCTAAGTATCAATTTCACTAACGCCTGTTGAAGCTAATCGTTGATTAAATATCATGTTATATATCTCTCTCACTTTTCGTATTAATAAAAGAGAAGACATGATATATCATGCCCTAATTTCACGAACGCCTGATAGTGTTAATAGTTAATATTTTTCTAAATATCATGCTTTCTCTTTTATTAACACGAATAATAAAAGAGATAGCATATTATTAAATCAACGATTAACTTTAACAGGTGTTTGTGAAATTGGCACTTAACGACTCAATATCCAAACGATTAAGCTCTACGTCTCTATTAAGTATAGTAATTACTAAATGTTGCCCGCGACTTCGTGCGCTTGAAAGAAAATCTCGAAGGAAACCGTACATTTTGCTGCAATAAATAGTATTCTATGTCTTTCCTCGTGGTCTATTCTATATATGTGCCAAATTTCATCAAAATCGGTCCAGTAGCTTAGGAGCCTATTCAATGCAAACAAACAAACCTTTCCTCTTTATTATATTAATATTAATATATAAGTATTATTTATTATCGTTATCAATGCTAGCTTAAGAATTTTAACTCTTAACAATACGAAATATCGTGCTAAGTATAAAATAAAATATCATTGATTTTTATGACTCCAGCTTAACGCGTTTGGTATTTCAATAATTTTATCCCACAGATATACTGATAGCAGGCAACATTTTAGGATTTTAACGATTGTTCATTTTAACATCTATTCCTGAGACGCGTTTAAGTAAAGCTGTTTTCGTATTTTACGGCAAACTATCTTTCATTTTATTACTCTTTTCATCCACTAAATTACATTAACAATACAACTTTCACAGTAAATTAACATACTTGATAGTCAATACTTATTTCAAGTACTTTATTATTTAGTAGGGGAGCCCTAGTAGGAGATTGTTAATTGACAACCTCTGTAGCTCAGCGGTTGAGTATGGAATCCTGCCGAAGGAACTAAAAGTTTTTCCGTGTTCCTGGATCATGGATGTGTATTAAATGTGTGTATTAAAATCTTTAATATGTGTATATAATAAAAGTATAAAACATATTTCCGTTGTCTGGTACCCGTAACACAAGTTCTTCGAGAACATACCACCAAGCACAGTACCAGATTGATGTGTTGTGAAGCATCCGTAGATAATAATAATGTTATTATTTTTAAAAATATATATTACCAGCTAACCAGTAGTCTCCTTAACAGGAAAACAAACATGGAGTCCGACACCTCATTATAGAAATACGTTAGCGCCCGCGGCGTGCTGTGTCTGCCAGAAAACAAACATGTCTATTAATTTCTGAATAGAGCCAAAACTATTACTCCGGCAGCCATATCAATCATAACAACGTCCGATTCGATAATCGATTAGATATATTCAAATGATGTCGGGTACATTTAAAATAGGATATTATAGATATGAAATGAGATTGTTTCTTAATGGTATTGGAAAAAAGTTACCTTATGATGTTGATCTTGCCAACATGAGATGCTTGGGTTCCGTAATAAGAATTTAAGAAGTACAAGGAACACTTATAGTTTAACTGTCCGTCTATTTGTCTTTGTTTCTTGCATACCTATATGGACGAAAGTTATAGTTACCGTATAAGTAGGTATCTGGTATATAGATTGTTACGTTTTTAATAAAATGTAATAAAATCATTACAGGTTTGTACGGAACCCTCGGTGCATGAGTCCGACTCGCACTTGGCTGATTTTTTTATTGAAATAAACACTTTCGAGAAACAAGTGTGTAACAAGTGCCAAAGTGGTTAACAAGTTGGCCTAGTAGTATATTTTTTTTTTACAAAATTTTAAACCTAAAAAAATACTAGATCTGCAGCTAGAAATTACAATTACTCTTAAACTCCTTTTAACGGGATTCAAATCTTCTTTATTATAATTTTTATAACTCGAATAAAATTGTTCATACATAAAAATATTTTTATTGCCCTAAATGCACTAATAAAATATGTTTTATTTTTACGACTTTCAATTTATTTATTATATTTTTGTATAATTCGAGATTAAGTAAAGGTAGCTATTAAAAGTATAATTACATCGAAAAAAAGAAAATTTCTTTAATACTAAGATGTAATCGACTCTTGGAAAATTAAAAAGTTTAAATGAAATAAAATAAGGAACATAAGGGACAAGGTTAACGCTCCATACAAGTTTGGGTAATGATGTCAAGTAGTTGGCTACAAAAAAAAGTAGAGTAATACACCCAATTGCTAGCACTGTACCAAATTATCAGCGACACGAACAAATAGTAGAATTATAATCTTCTCTGTAATTAATTTTTGTTTCCACTGAATAAAAACAAAAATTTAATGTTTCTGGAATCTACTGCCGGCGACACCATACTTTAGACTGTAAAGTATTTTCCTCTGTAATAATCGAGGTTAAATTTGGACCATCTTTTAAAGTGCTAATAATTGGTGCTTTCACCCTAATTAATAGCTTTGTAGATAAAGTAAAATAAAATATTTTTTACTAAAATAACAATTATCTAGGATCACTGGTTTAAAAAATACCGAGTAAAAGATTTTTAGTCCAATATAAAATAAACTTCTTAGAAGCTCAATTATTTAATTGATTCTAATAGTGCTTTATTTTTAGGGTTCCGTAATACTTAAGGAACCCTTATAGTTTCGCTCTGTCCGTCTGTCTGTCTGTCTGTCTGTCTGTCTGTCTGTCTGTCTGTCTGTCTGTCTGTCCGCGCCTCTAGCTCCTGTAATTATGAATATAAATTGATGAAATTTGGTGCAGTTATAGATTGTGTATAGATCACGGTTTCGGAATCATAAAAAAAAATAATTTTATATTTTAGGGGTGGCTCTCCATACATGTGAAGTGGGGATGAAAAATATTTTTTCACTCTACCCCATCGTGTGGGGTATCGTAGAATAGGTCTTTTAAAATAAAGGCAAGGTTTCATACGTTACTTTTTTATAAAGTTGACCATTTTCGAGTAATCGGCCTCCAAAGTAGTTTGTAAGTTGGTCCCCCCCCTAGCATTTTTAACTATAGGAGATAGAAACTTGCAAATTTCCATGCTGATAGATCATGCTAAAAACTCTTTAGGAAAATTATTTTGAACTAAATCGGCCAGTAACTTTTGGAGTAATTAAAAAAAAGGCTTATTACGCGTTTATAGTTACGGAACCCTCCTTAGACATGTCCTGACATGCTCTTGGTTAGGTTATTTAAATTTGAAATACAATATCTCTATGAGCTTATCCTACATTCATCGTCAGCACTTTACGCTACTTACTACTAGAGCTTCTTTGAGACCTACTTCACATTCCCTGTAGGTACCTTAATCTGACGGGTCGGTTTAAATGTTGATCCTTTTTAAGGCCTCAAGCAAATAAACTGATTTCCATACCAGTGTTATCAGACATAATATGGGACACTCCTCCTCAATCTATACTTATAACTATTGTAAAGAGGAAAAGTTTGTTTGTTTGCATCGAATAGGTTTCAAAACTACTGATTTTCATGAAATTTGGTGCAAATATAGAATAGACTACGGCTACTATTTATCGTGAAAAAATATACGGTTTCTGCGAGATTACCTACATTCAAATATTATATTGATTTTGAACTGCGGCTCTGTAGAAAGCAGAGGGGTCAGTGGTGTTAAAGTTATTAGGTAAGTTATTCCTTCGTACAGTGGGAAGCCTCCTTTACAACACTGCTTCTGTATATTTTATTACCAAGCCTATATTATTTACTTTTATTATTTTAATAATAAAATATATCCTGAGGAGATTAATAGATCGTGTAACATTTTACCGCCCTAAGCTCGACTACATCGTATTTTCATTAAAATGTAATCTACATGCTGATTTATTATAATAAACTTGTGTAAAACAATTTATGACAATAAGCAATGAATTAATTAATACTTATTATAATTGCGTATTAAAAAAATCTGACATGATCTATTTTCAATTTGATACAATAAAAAATTGGAACGACTTTAATTATAGGCAATATCAGATAAGTAATAGGCTTATCTGTGAGCAGAAACTGTATTTTGTTGCTCAGAATTCCTGTATTTACGAAACATTATAATATTGTAAATCCTAATGAGATACAAATATCTTTAATTAATTCATTTCGGTCGATGACCTCAATCAGAATAAAATCTTATCGAAAGCTTAAAGAAAATGTTTAAAAATACAATAGTTTAAGTAGCAAGTTATTTTTAAATTTTTTTTTCCTACTAGTATTATAAATGAGAAAGTTTGTAAGGATGGATGGATGAATGTTTGTTACTTTATCACGCAAAAACTACTGAACGGATTTTAATGAAATTTTGTAAGGTTGAGCTCTGGAATAAAACATAGGCTACATTCATCTCGAAAAAGTAGAAAGTTCCTGTGGGATACTGTATTTATGCGGGCGGAGCTGCGGACAACAGCTAGTTATTTATATAGAGGAGAATAAGGTTAGTAAAATATTAGTTAAATCCTTTAGTGAATATATTGCTACCGAAGAAATAAAACGTGTAAGTACTAAATACATAAGTCTATTATTTTTAAACAAAAAATTAAACCAACTTCCAAAGTAAAAATACACAAAAAGTATGAAATAAGTCCCCTTTTAAATTTGGATAAAATTTTAACAATTTCTCTACTGAATCTTTTTAATTTTGCAGTCGGTACCAGCCCAAACAATATCCTACAATATTATCAGTATGGATAGTGAAAGTTAGGACAAAAAGTTTTTGAAATCACGATTAGGGAAAAGTTTTCTTTTTTTCTACAAAGTTCAAACTCTATTAGCTTTGTTTATAACCGTGGCCAATAGCAGAACTGGTCAGGATTCCGCACTACAAATTTGTATCCCACAATACGGGAAATTGTAGTTGCGGCAGTCTAAAAACTGACATGAGGTGTAATTTTTAAGAAATTATTAAAAGTGCCAATATCTCGAAAACTAAAGATTTTCTACTAAGGTCATATTACGATATTCTGGTGAGTCATGAGCTGGTCTATCAGCCTTCGAAGGGACGACTTCGGCTTCTGGGACATCCTGTATATTGTTAGTAAGATGACGATGATTACTAAAAGTTACAAAGTGGCTTATGCTTGCAGTTCTTTAAACAATGCCGACGTTTCCAAATGCTGAAAATATATTTAAAGACTCAATAGAGCTCCTATTCAGTGCTTTTGGATCCAGGATATACCTTGGTGAAAATTCTTATTTTTTGGTAGCATATGCTTGTGTTACTCCAGAAAAGTCAAAATCACTATATGTGTCCATATGAATTTCGAGGAATTCCCTAGATTTCTCATATCCATGAGAAATCGAGGGAATTTCATACCATCTTCAGATTTCCACTTTAGTGACTAAAAAACCAATTCCAAATTATACCCTTTACAACAAAAAAAGGAATTTTGTAAATAGGTCCCATAAACGGCAGAGAAATATTAGGTTGGGGAAAAAGTTTCTTCGCATTTTATATAAAAATTCAAAAGGTTTTTTTATAAAGTTTATTTACAAGTGACTAAAGTATATAGGTGCCATTTTGTTCGATAACTTTTTGCCATCTTGTTGGTAGGTACATGATCCCATTGCTATAAAATTTTTGGGGCTTCTGATGAAAAAACTGCGACAAGTGGTTTTGGCAGTCCTCTTGTGATGTCAACCTGACACTGCCTAAGGAATTCTGCAGCGACCGAAACAGGTGGAAATCTGAAGGTGCAAGGTCAGGACTATACGGCGGATGCATTAACACCTCCCAGCCAAACTCCCGTAATTGTTTCTGAGTGGCTAAAGATGTGTGAGGTCTAGCGTTATCATGGTGAAAAACCACACCCCTTCTGTTGATTAATTCCGGCCGCTTTCTCTCAACTTCTTGATTTAATCTCATCAGTTGTTCGCAGTACAGTTCAGAATTGATGGTCCTGCCTGGCGGTAACAGCTCATAATGAATAATGCCCTTCCAATCCCACCACACACACAGCATCACCTTGTTGAGTTAACCCGGGTTTCGCCACAGTCTGTGAAGCCTGACCGGCCTTTGACCACGATCTTTTTCGCACGTTCTTGTCGTACGTGATCCACTATTCATCACCAGTTATCAGCTTCTTCAAAAATGGTTCGGTTTCATTACGTCGTAATAAAGAATCACAAATGAGTACACGGTTCATTAGGTTTCTTTCAGTGAGGTCATGAGGCACCCAAATATCGAGCTTTTTTGTGTAACCAGCTTTTTTCAAATGCGCCAAAACCGTTTTGTGGTCAATCCCCAGTTCTTCAGCTACATCGTAACTACTAATATGCCGATCTTGCTCCACTTTTTCAAAAATGGCAACAGTTTTGTCCGTAACAGGGCGACCAGAGCGATGTGCATCTTTGATATCAAAATTTCCGGATCGAAAACGCTTAAACCAAATTTGGGCTACTCTCACAGATACTGCATTAGGTCCATAAACTTCACAAATTTTTTTCGCGGCTTGTGTTGCATTTTTACCTTTTTTGTAATAAAATTTTAAAATGTATCGAAATTGTTCATAAGAATCACTCATTTTAACAATAAGAAAAACAAATGAAAATCTCAAATTTACCTAATTTGAATTTGGAATTGTCTTCTGTAAAATTAAAACTTTTTAATGATACCAAAATCAGCCAGATACAATTGGTATAGCCCAAGATATTTTATGACAAGTTCATACATACTATAATGCGAAAAGACTTTTTCCCCAACCTATTATTCAAATATGTCGGTGCAAAATACTATGAGAAATCATCCTGTGATGATGTATGGTGTTATGATGATGTTGATGATGATGATGATTACTGTAATTGATATAGTGGCATATGTTTGCAGGTCTTTATACAACGTCGAAATCTCCAAACATGTATCTATAAGGAGTAGGGAGTTCTGTTCAACTTTTGGATCCAGGGTATACCTTGGTACAAAATATAACTTTTTGGTAGCATATGCTTGGCTTACTTCAGCTAGGAGTTCCCTCGATTCCTCATGGATCTCATCATCAGGTCACCATTTTTTTAAAACGGGACCAACTTGGGATAAATAGTAGGTGATATCATGATAGTTATTATTATCAGCATTCAACTTCTAGTCAATTAGGGTCGCCTCACACTAAAACGAGACGATATGCGATGTAGCGCTGCATCTTTGAAATTGCTATTGAAAATTGAACTTTAATCATTCCACAAGAAAACGTACGTTTCATTGCAAAAGCGGCACCGTGCTATGCAGAGCGATCTAGTTTGACATTTGAACTCATGCAATTAGATACAATTAAACAGCTGGGCGCGTTATCAAAAATTGGAACTGCACATGAGAGATAACCCCTGGTCATGTTTCCCCGCCCAAGACCCCTTTCAAGGGCCCGGCGTGAGAAGACGTAAGCGACAATTAAACGTGAATCTTTTTCGGTAGTTAATAAAGTCCAATTTTGAATCACTGTCTCAAAAACGCAGCACCGCGTAACGTATCGTCTCGTTTCGGTGTGAACTAACCCTAAATGATGGCTGGTTTTACAACGCCAACTTCATTTAGCTATAATTAACATCTAAGAGATATTATCTAATATACGTGGTAGAGCCATGCTTCGGCACGAATGGGCCGGCTCGACCGGAGAAATACCACGGGCTCACAGAAAACCGGCGTGAAACAGCGTTTGCGCTGTGTTTCGCCGAGTGAGTGAGTTTACCGGAGGCCCAATCCCCTACCCTATTCCCTTCCCTACCCTCCCCTATTACCCTATTCCCTCTTAAAAGGCCGGCAACGCACTTGCAGCTCTTCTGATGCTGCGAGTGTCCATGGGCGACGGAAGTTGCTTTCCATCAGGTGACCCGTTTGCTCGTTTGCTCCCATATTACATAAAATAATAATAATAATAATAATAATACTCAAACAATTGACAATTACCTACACGGTGTATGCAGCGTAAAATCTTTAATAAACTTTACTTTTTCACTGTAATAAACGAATATAAAAATAAAAGACAGAATTTCTATTAAACTTGAAAGCCTAAGCCGTAAATAATCTAGATTCTAGAGCATCGTTTTGTTTTAGTATCAAGCTTCAATTCCCGTACCTGACTGCTGAAGCAAAAGGGTTTAATAATTCCAATTAACCCTAATAATAGGCTATAGGGATACAGAAAGAGGCAGCGCTATTAAAAAGACAAATTCCTTTACCACTCGACTACAATAGTAGGTTGAGGGCATTCTCGCTGGTCTGCGCACGCCTTTATTAATAGACTGACGAGCGCGACCGGTAGCCGCGGTGGTCGCCTTACCGAGCGAAAGATATGATTAACACAAAGGCGATATACAATGAGCGATATTGGGACCAGTTCGAGCCCGGCATAATTTGCAAGTACGGCGAGTTTCCGATCATATCCATTACAGGGTGCATAGCAGGCGCGTACTAACGCGAACGTCGATGCTCGTTTTTTGCAAAAACGTTGAGATTATTAAAGCGCCCGTCCGCAAATGTATTCAGAATTAGCCTTTTGAAAGATTTTCTTATATCGCGAAGTTATTGGGTTTCTATATGTTAATCTATACTTCTATACTATTAAAAAGAGGAAAGATTTATTTTGTTTCTTTGCATTGGTAAGGCTGCGAAAGTACTGAGCCGATTTCGATGAAATTTGTCACGGATATAGATTAGACCACGGGGAAGGACATATGATTGTTTTTATCTCGGCAATCTGATTTCCTTTAGAGCGCACGAAAGCGCTAACATTAAATTACCAAGACATTTAAATTTCTAATACAGTGTGCGAAAAAGAGGGGGAGATAATAGTGACGTCACAATGTTAAACCTCCTTAGACATTACACCGACCTGCATATAAATATCTTTTTACGAGAAATATATAGACAATAAAATATGATCAAAACATATTTATAAGAAAAAAATTTGCTCACCTTTTTGTTTTTGTTTACAATTAGCGCAAAGTTTTTTTTATTCAAATTTAATTTAATTCAACAACCCAATTATCGTACATATTTGCATAATTAAAACAAGTGGGTTTGTTTTAAATATGCGAATTATGTTTGAACGGCACGTGGCTGTCGGATTTCCATTCAAAATAAAGTTAACTTGTAGCATTCATCACGATATTCCATAATTATTGAAATGTACAACCATTGCAGTAATGCATTGTCTTATTGAGTTTTATAACCATGACGGGAACGTCCATTTCTAGATGCAATCGTAATTTGCATTAACTTTAGTCCACGAGGATGACAAAGTTTGAATAAAGGAGATGGCCAATAATCTGTAGAAAAAAAACCCAGAGTCGACAGAAATGAAATGGTTGCCGAAGTGTTCATTTTAAATCATTGATTTAAAGTGATTTAAAATTTAAAGAACACATGATTTAAAGTGAACACTTCGGCTAGAAGCAAGTCGGTATATCATACGGAATGTGTAGAAGTTATGAGCAAGAAAAATATTCAAACATAATAGTTGTAGTTGTATATTCTTGGTGTAGAAAGTTCTGTGGGAGTGTGAAGTTTTTCTTTGCATTTTGCATTTTACTGTTGCTCAAACTTCTTTACCCCGACGTATTTCGGGGATGTCACTTTGGTGACACCAAATATGATGGAAAGTGAACCCATTGGCAAACATTTCATTGCTGTCGTTTGTCGACTCTGGGTCCACTTTTGGCAATCTCCTTTACCTCGTCCGAGTCTTTGGTAAAGCATCATAATTTTTTCTGTCTGTCAACAATTTTTATTTTTTAACCAGTTTACTGACCAGCCTTCACAATTAAGGCGATGAAAAGCCATTAATTAAGACGGGGCCGGCGGTCGCGCGTCTTTGTTTATTTGAGAAAAATACAGCTACAATCGATAAAGTCAATAGTGACTATAGTTCTATGGAGACAGTTTTTTGTTTCTGTTATACATAGGCGTTAATCATAGTAGGTCCGAGTCTCACGTACAAGTGTATAATAATAAGTTAGTCTTATCTCACAATAAATACACAGAGGCGACTGTAAATAACATTCGTATGACACGGGATGTAATTGGTTGCGTTTCGACAGCGATCGGACACGCCAGAGTTACGACCAGTGAGAGACGAGAGCTGTAGTGAAGTGATCATGATATTCCAAAACATAATTTACTGATACTGTAATTATCGTGTGGCGTTCACTCGGGAAGTCTAATAAAAATTTGGGAGACGTCTAATTGTTAAATATTTAGTTTAATTTATATAATCAGAAATATTGAGGTATTATTTATGTGCAGTTTAGTAATTAGATACATTTAAATATTGTTTATAGTATTTAAAATGTTATTATATAAAAAATATATATTGCAGGACTTGCGAATAAGAAGTTTAAAATCTCCGAATAACAGAGAATTCATGTGCAAAATACGTACTTATCTATGGTAATCGTTGTCATCATATCTGCTTATTAGTCTGTGCTAGATCCCTATATTATACTATTTATATTTATACCAAGAAAATAATAATATTTTTTTAGTAACGTGAAAGCGACGTATATCATTTATCTTTTAGCATATTGCGTTTCCAAACAAACTAGCTATTTTAATTACGCAATCGACATCACTACTAAATCTAATAGACGTCGCTTTTCCGCAAACCGCCACTAGGGAAATTTATTGAACAATAGGCATTACGTTGGTAATAATTATATATTCTTTGCAATAGGTTAGGTTATATTTAATCAATTACCTTTTATCACCCGAGTTTGATCATAATATTATTGCTTTTTTTGTTCCTATGTACACATAAAGTACAACATACAATTAATATTTTTGTGGCCTCATATTTTAATTACCTGGTAGTTAAATGTACGGCGACTTGCCGATCTCCTTTCGAAGATATTAGAAATATGTTCCTGCAGCCTTCATACACTTTTACCTAATCGTGACCTCACAGCTAGTTACGACTTTTGTATGGAGCGTTTTCACGAGACTTGCGAAATTCTGTAAACAAACCACTGTACCTAAAATTACAATATTGGTTTAAGTATACAGTTTCATATGAGAAGTTATTCATATTTAAGAGTACCATTCATTTATGCAATAAAAACAGTAGTTTAGCCTATATGCAAAGAAGTCTGTCGGTTTTTGAGTAGAATATAATACAATTAATGACTTAATGGATCACTAAACGGTTATTTTTTTATGTTTTATATTATTATGTTTTATTAATTTATACAGCTTCCTCACCAAATTGAGTAGAGTAATAAAACTGATATTATGATTTTACTCAGTTTTTACTTTAGTTCATTGTAAATTATATTGTATAATTTTATGTCTTTTGTAGATATTATGTATTTCTTATTGGAATAAAAATAGCAAAATCTAAATGTATAGTAATGATGAATGTCCGCCAATTAAGGGAGTATACAGGATGACAAAAAGTAGTTCGCCTGCCTTCGGAGGCGCTACTGGTTTTAATTGGACTCTAGCCGCAGTTGGTTATTGTACCAATGTGGCAGTGGATCAATCGATGAAGAGCGGGATTCCTCACATAACTTACCTATTTATAATAGTACATTGTATTCGTCATCTAAGTCTTTGCTCGGGCTACATAGTTAAATTGGTATATTTTTTTAATTAGACAACATATTATAGATATAAACGTCGTACCTATTAGAAAAAATAAGTACATACCGCATTTTAAATTGATTTGTAATCTGAGGTACATATTTTTCTTAAAAAAGAAAACGAAATTAGTTTTATAAAAATCCGTTTTATAACTAGCTGTCCCGACACACATTATTATGTCTTAAGTCCAAACCTCCAATATTTCTCACCATTTAAACCTTCCCTGAGCTTTCACTATTATTTCAAGACGGAAACTATTCAAATCGGTTTAGCCGTTCTCGAGTTTTAGCGAGAAACTGGAATTGCAATATATTTTTTTATAAATAATTTATTGAAAATATTAAGTATAGGATGATGTAAGCTATCGTGAATACACGATTACAAAAATATAAACTTTACCCAACTTAATTACCTGGGAGGCCAAGCTTTGCTCGCATTTTCAGTAGTGCGGAGAACATTAACGAATTGTTATTGGCACCCATATACCTGCGTTTTTTTTAAATCAGAACTTATTTCTTAATTTAGTTTTTAAAAAATAACTGACCTTATTAATTGAAAAACATAAAAAGAACCACAAAAGCATAGGTAATTCGTCTGGCCAGGATTCGAACCCAAGACACCAATTAAAAAACGACGCAAAAAGTAACGCTTGTCAAACAACGCGACGCCACCGCCTAGGCCTCTAGGGCCGCCACCGATGTAGGCAAATATATTTATCATAATATTATTGCTCAACGATAGAAATATAAAAATGCGCTTTTTCGTAAGGAAACGGCGTCACCTATTTCCATGAAATTTAGAATGCAGGGGGCTTTTGAGATAATAAATCGATCTAGCAAAGAAATAGGCACCGTTTCCGAGATTCTGATTATATATACATAATATTATGTCAATAAGAATAACTTGTTTAGAGTGTATGTTAATTTTGTTGTATGATATATTTTACCTTATATTATCCCTTGATACTTATTAAATAACGCAGTAAGTCCTAAAAGGTGTTCATTATTTACACCCCAGTGCAGTCACGGTTATTAATGCCTTATACTTATTAGTCCTTTAAATTGTAAGGCGTAAAAAGAAAATTGTATCGAGAAGAATTCTACAAATCATTGACGGTTTTCTCAAGAAATATTTTCGAGTTGATCGTTAGAGAATACTTGGCAAATTGAGACGCCTTATCAATATTTTTTCCTGATCCAAAGTCACTTTGCTGATCACGAGAACGTAAAATTGTAAAAACAGTTAGATTGTAATATTACTAGAGATATTTTAATATGTCGACAGATTGTCAAATTAAATCTTTAATCAAATCACTTCTCCTTACAAATTGTACGTATTATTTTTCGTTATAATTATTATGATGAAAAAGCAAACAAATATGGCGGCGCGGAGCACTTGCCGTTTAACCAATCGGCACGGTAATTATTACAATATAACGAAAAATAATGCGTACAATTGTAAGGAGAAGTTTTTATTTGAAAATCTGTCGACATATTACTCGAGTAATATTACAATGTAACACTTTTTACAATTTGACGGTGACATAAATTTCAGTTTCAATTTGTTAATATTCCTTGATTATAACAACAGGTTTTCCGAGCTTTTCTCGGGATTCTGATAAATTAAAGAAATAGAAGAATCACAAATATATATTTATCTGGCTAGGATTCGAACCCCACATTCCGAATTTTCGAACAAAGCTAAAATTATACATATAGGTACATGCCAAACTGCCAATCGGACTGACAATAGAGTCGAAATTAATGATAGTATACCTATTGTTGCACGACGAAAGAAAAAACATATTATTATATTATGTAACTTAAAAATGCGCAGTTTCCAGGAGTAAGACCTAGCTAGATCGATTTTTCTGCCTCAAAACTCCCTGCTTATAAATTCATGGTAATACTTGTAACCATTTTCGTTATATTATTACATTTATAATTACTAAATTGCCATATAAAGTATAAGGTTAGGTTTATACAATCTCCCATTCTTGAGTCAAGTACTACTACAAATACGTTACCTATATTCCATAGGTAACGTTAGTTGCTTTGGTAGCAACCAATTACCTATATTTATTTTGAAAGAAAATTTTGCTGAAATTAATGAAATTGTTCTGGCTGATATTTACTACTTACTCAGGAATTAATGAATTACAATATTGAAGCAATATTATTGCTCACCCGCTCGTATAGTTTTGAGGTCAATAACACAATCTTATATTAGGATAATAAAATTATTTAAATACATTCACATTATTAATAAAGTGAAAATGCATGTTAACAAAAACTAGGAGCATTTAATTTTAATTGATAAATATTTCGTATTATTTTGAGTTTTTTATTACTTATACTCGGAATAAATTTATTCACCGCAGATGTCTGAATATTTACAGAGCAGTCTCATATCTCATTTCGTTGCAACATTTTTAAGTTTCAATTAATAATGGTATCTTAAAACACTCAACATTGATTTGCGAGCGAGTAGATAAATTTATGAGCATGGAACCAGCATTAATAAATATGAATGTGATAAAAAATGTATGTCTCTTAGAGTAGTAGTAATTATATTATCTATTTCTTATATGGAGTATATAGTTAGAGCGTTTGAATTGAAAAAAAAGAAGAAAAAAAAAACAGCTAAGTGCGAGTCGGACTCATGCACCGAGGGTTCCGTACAAACCTGTAGGTATATAAGTAAAAGTTCACCCATCACGACAATCGAGTCATAGTTATGGTATTTTTATTGCAAAATGAAATCCATAACATTAGTAAGTTTAAAATTATGAAAAATATTTTTATTGTGATTTAACTAAAAAACGGTTTTCGCAATTTTTCCTTTATCTGTGCTATAAGACGTTGCTTCGTACCAAATTTAATGATTCTGAGTTCACGGGAACTAGCCTGTAGGTTTTGATTCCCTTGCGAGTGTCGAAAATTTGCGGCATAAACACAGCTGTATCTTTTGATTGCGTTGGCCTAGTAGTTTAATTTTTTCACAGCTCTAAGGGACAGTAGACTTAAGCATTTGATATAAATTCCAGCTTGATACCTCCACGCGTTTCTGTAAAAAAGGGTCTTGACAGACAGACACACGGACGGACAACAAAGTGATCCTATAAGGGTTCCGTTTTTTCCTTTAGAGATACGGAAACCTAAAAATGATTGTTTAGTCTCTAGACTATAAGATCCCACCAAAAACATTTCCATTTAAAAAAATTATGCCAAGACGATACCATATGACTAGCACTTTCAAAAAGTTGTGAAATCTCATGTAAAACCAAGTTCTTACCCTACACGCCTTAACTCTACAAGCGTAACTTCACAAACTCTACACCTTAGTCAATATAATATGTGGCCTGGCCATTTCGCTACATTCACTTGGCCGTAAGGAGAAAAATTTATAACCGACTGTTTTTCTATTATACTCTCTTATAGTAACGAAATTGCCAAGCCACATATAATGACTAAGGTGTAGAGTTTGTGAAGTTACGCTTGTAGAGTTAAGGCGTGTAGGGTAAGAAGCTTGGTTTTACATGAGATTTCACAACTTTTTGAAAGTGCTAGTCATATGGTATCGTCTTGGCATAATTTTTTACATGGAAATGTTTTTGGTGGGATTTCACTTCTTTTTGTAAGTTGTTATAACAATATTGTTATTTTCTTTTTCTTCTTTTAGGGTGTATTTCTTGCACAACATAGACGATTTTTTTCTGCTCACTCTCTATCTTTGCCTTTTTTCTTTGTTGGGTTACTATTTACAATAAGAAGCAGATCAGGGCGATAGCTCTAAAGTCGATTATATTCGACTATAGCTGACTGTTGTGCTTTAATGCAACGAAATACAACTGAAGTCAATATTTATTAGGTAAACGCCTTGCAAATTGGTCACTCTAGAGAGTGTTACACAAGAGAACGTAGATGACCCAATATTAATAAGAGGATTATTCAAACTTAGCCCTTGACTTTTGTGAATGGTGATAGCGTACGCAACACAGATCGGAAACTGTTCGCAAAATATAACTTATAAGACAGAAATTAACTTACTAGCGAAAGTCATAGACATCTCCCAAAGAATCAGAATGACCACGTTCCTGTTTTTATTATGGAATATGGTCAACCCAGAATATAATGTTCGCGAGTCTCTTATACATACGCCTCGTGTTTTCGATAGCGTGATGTAGAAGCAGCTTAGTGTCATCTGTTGTGGCTATCCGAAAACTTTGAAACTATTAGTACCGGATAGTCGTATTCAGATGTCTCTGTTCTCCGTCAATTTGTACATGTATGAGAGTTTCACCCCCCTGGTGAAGCGTTTGTTAACATTGTAAGTTTTAAGACCTAAGTAATATTACACACCGTTAGCGTGATTCTGACATCTATGGCTAGCAATAAGTACTACTTGAATGCACATTATAATAATTGATTATTGTTTTTAAGCTACGTGTGTTTATCCTAGATGGCGCTTTTACTAGATTTTTTTAAGCTACTTGGATAGTGTCAATATTTTGATGATACAAATTCTAAAAAGTATGTACTTAACTGTAATTTGATACTTAATTAGTTATTTAATAATCGTTTTAATGATAAATCATAATATTATTTTTATAGTTTTCTATAAAAGCGACATCTATCTCGCACATTATGAATTATGTTTGTTATGATGTGCTCGTTCATCGTTTGGGTTTGAAATTGGAATCTAATTGAAGTAATATAATATAAATAATTATTTCCCGAGTATTCTTTAGTGATTTAAACGGAAAAACATAAAGAAGTACAATAAAATATGTCGATAAAGATTAAAAATACTTATTGTGTTTTTTTTTTTGTTTATTTAATTTTATTATTATTATTATCGGATCCCTAATAATAAAAATAATAACAACAACAATTTTCAGACCTCTAGCTAAAGTGGAAGTCTTATACAAACTTCCATCCTGTATTTTAAGGGGTTGAAGGATAAAAGTTTATATGAGACTTCTTAACTTAATAATTTTTAACATTATAAAATACCTAGATTGTAACCTATAATGTAAAATTTTCCGTTGAAATTAGTACAGAATATTCGGGACATAATTATTTCCATATTACGCCAATTAGTTTACAATTCAAGCGATGAACGACAACATAACTTACATAGTTAATAATAACGCGATAGATGGCGCTTTCACGGATAATTAACTTTTAATCCGTAGTTTAAGAGGTTGGAAGATAAAAGTTCCAATTTTGACAATTTTTATGTTGGTTGTGTACTAATATAATCTTACGTAACAAATTTCAGCTTTCTAGGACATCCGGAAGTACGATATAATTTTGTTGATCATCAGTGAGTCAGTGACGAAATCAGGGGTTTTTAGATATCAATAAAATCTAAAGTATAAGACCTATACAATCAAAACATTACATGTTTAGTAAGTTCGCTACTGGGAACATATTATCCTGAAAATTTCATTCATCTGATATATTCCGAACCCAAGCTATGAGGGTTCAAAAACTCGACGAAACGCTTCAAGAAAAGGTGGTTTGGTAGTGCCCTTGCGCTTCGCTTGTCCGTCTTGGCATGGGGGCACTACCGTGCCCCCAGATTATTATTAGAATTAAGTTACTTTTATAAAGTAATAAAAGTCTAATCGTTTCCTGTATTTCGCCTGTTATATCGGACCAGCCCTAAGATTTGCGTAGCAAACCTTTGGAATCAAACCAAATACGAGAGAAGCGGTTCTGTGTCGGCGAAGTCACAAGATAAAAAAACAACTGATTATTATTGTGTGCTACTAATGTGTCAAGCGGTTCAGGAGACTTTGTGATAAAAGTTGTTTTATCCGAATTTATATATTTTACCCACTATGCCACAGCATTCTATATTACGTACCTAATGACAGTATGCATTTAATATTAGTAAAATGTTACGTAGTTTACATAAAAACTAGCCGTCCTGGCAAAATTCGTACCGCCTTAGAATTAAATTTGCTGACCTACTGACAGCAGCGCCGCCTACCAGTTCCAATTGCAAATCTAAATAATTATCTAATCCACCTGAAGACACTTTAAAAGATTTCATTAAAATCGGTCCAGCCATTTAGGAGGACATCAGTGACATACACACGCACAGAATATATTATATTCTACTAATATTATAAATGTAAAAGTTTATGAGGATGTATGGATGGATGAATGTATGGATGGATGTTTGTTACTCTTTCATGAAAAAACTTCTGAACGGATTTCTATGAAATTTGGTATGGTAGTAGTTTAGGCTCTGGATTAAAATATAGGATACTTTTATCCCGGAAAAATACAGTGTTCCCGAGGGATACTATATTTACACGCGCGGAGCCGCGGGCAACAGCTAGTAATATAATAAAGATAACAATCATGATTGACATTTCCTGAAAACTCTTGCAACGCATGGACACGCAGTGAATGAACAACTCGACTTTTTTAAGAAAAATAAATATTTTAACATACCCAACCATAAATCAGAATAGCCAAAGATGATAATAACAATATTATGAACTTTATGATTACTATTGATTTAATCAGGCACAGGCCACAGATAAAGAACAAAATCAGAAGGTATCTACTTGTATCTACGAATTACGATTACATGAAGTAGACTAAATAAAATTCACAGATAACATACAATTATTGTAAACTAGTAAATGGTTTTTGAAGTAAAACTTCCTTAGGCGCGATTAGGGAGTAACTCAGATTTTTTTTCTGATGGAAGTAACGGTATTCTATAGACAATTACTGATGACAATTGTCATCAGTTGTCATTTGGTTTTAAGTTATTTACAGATTTCAAATATTTTTGTATAAATCGTTATTTAAACATTTATTACGGCGAAATACTACGACACACGTGTGTCGTAGTATTTCGCCGTAATTTAACTTCAAAAACTGACGCAAAAAATTTAATTCCCCTTAAAAACAAAAAAATAAGATTTAATATTTTTTTGTTTTTATCAATAAATATCAATTTTATATTTTGCATGTTAAACGTTATATTTCTTTATTTTAATGTGTAGAATGTTTATTCTAGTTTCCAAAAATATATAGTTTTACTTCAATCGCGCGTACACGCACACACTTTTTTATTGGTAATCGAGGCGAAAGACGGCGGGCTGTACGGCGCGTGGCCGGCCCGCGCCAGACTTGTTCTAAGGCCTGCGGTATTATCGCTTAAAATACATCTGCTACCACATATTCCGTTTATTAGACGTTTGATATAAATATATCAAATTATACATAAATATGCAAACGTTTTTAATGACTTCCATAATCCAGTTATTTAAGTCACGAATTACGTGGAACGACGCACCATGGAAGAGCCCAACAAACGCTCACCTCGCCTCTCACAGTGTAGAATTTATTAATAATCATCAAAATTAACACCTTTTAAGCTCATAATTTATAAGAAGTATGTAAATAATACCGAGTACCTACTAAAAGCGTCCAGAATTATACATTTTTCTTTTATCAAAACGCTTTCATACATAGAGCTATAAAGTCGCATAATTAATAATGAAAAATAGATTGTACTAAGTGGAAATAGGGCTATTCGAGCTTCATTAAGTTTTGACATGGCTGTCGGTGTCTTCGTCAGACATTGACCGCAGGTACTGCGCTATTTTCATCACATTCTATGATCTACGATGGATGTGGCCGTTTCTTGTTTTAACGTAGCTAAATGGCTTCATGGTTTAATTAAAGGCTAGCTCAAGTATTCTCGAATACGTCTGCGTAGGCAATTGTGCTTTAATCTTCAATATTTATAGCTGTGTTATTTTGTCAGGCAATTTAGAATTGATTAAATCGGCACTTAAGATGAAAAATTATACAATTACAACGCACTATTATTAATCGATTTAACACTTTTCAACCAACATAGTCGCACCGATTTTAGCGGCTAAGTGCTTGTTGGTCTACAATTTTTCTATTCTATTGTAAAATAATTAAATATAATAATTGCCAGTTATTATCGAGCAGTAACATTTAAAATATTGACTATACTGGCGCGTAATATACATATTATTTATTTTTAAATGCGGCGGTACGGTTTGAAACTAGTGTTAAGTTAAAAAGACGGGAAAATATAATATTCGTATCAGTTTTCAACATCGCGGTATTGAAAATTCAGTGGAGTTAATGAGTCAAGTAGTCGATTCAGTAAAATGGTAGACGGTTTACTGAAACTTTCTATTGAGTTTTGGAGAGAACACAAAATAGCACGCTTTCTGAAGTTTTAACACTTGCCTAGACTAAAAATATTTCTACAAATTAAACGTTAAGGCCCACTTGCGCAGATCTGGGTTAAAATTACCCCTTGGTTAAATATCGTGTTATCTTTCTCGTTATTCATATTTATGAATGAAAGGAATGCTAATTTAACCCAGGGTTAACTTTAACTTACATCAACCAACCTGCACAAGTGTGCCCAAGAGCAAAAATTACAAAAATGCATTTTATTAAATTTCATTTAATTATTTATTAGTTAACAGAAATTACTAGTGTTGTACTAATGATGGCTTGTCCGCCAAGTATTCATGATCGTAAAAAATGGAATCCCGTGTATCCAACGAAGCTGTCGATTCAAGAATTTGTTGACAATCAATTAAGGGTCCAGTACGTGTAGGTGGATGAGCAGTGGACAATATTTTTTCCATTGTTAAACATTAAAGGACCTTGAATTACGTGAATTTCAGAGATAAGAGTGACATGATTTACTTTGAAAAAACTTGATTTAAAATTGATTGACGATAAAATCCAGAAATAAAACCAGTAAAGAGGTCGTAACATGTTTTTGATTTGAAACGTGAATATAAGAAATAATGAAATGATGTTTTGAAATGACTGTATATTTACATTAAGTAGAGCTACACTAAAATCACTCTCTGAAATAAGGATTCAGAAATATTATATTATTGGATGTAACAACAAAAATACACAAATCTTATTCCTATTTATAATAAGTAAGTTTACAAAAAGCTTTGACATGAGTTAAAAATATATAATAAAAGTAGATATCTTAAAACTTATAATATTTAAGTAGGTACGTAAACATTTTACTGACTACAATAATTATTTTTATTTTTACTATAGATAGTAATATCCTCTCGTATCTATATTTATCTTTAGTAGCTTATTTAACTTTTATTTAGTGGGTTTTTTAAAAATTATATTTAAAATATGTATGAATATGAAACGAATTATTCTTATTTATATGACTTTCATTTAATTTAAATAAATTGTTTATGTTAAACAAATTTTATCATTAATTTTACAGTTTATAGCTTAAAACTACTCCCGGGTACAAATTCGGGGAGACTTGATCCCCCTCGATCAAATGCCCTTATTAAAAAAAAGATAAATTATTGAATATTTCAAATAAGTCATAAGGTACTCAAAACAAGACAATGCACACAAAAAGAGTAACAAACCATAAAAAATTGAGTGGCAAAAAATGTTTTTTTTTTTTTTTTTTTTTATGAAATAAGGGGGCAAACGAGCAAACGGGTCACCTGATGGAAAGCAACTTCCGTCGCCCATGGACACTCGCAGCATCAGAAGAGCTGCAAGTGCGTTGCCGGCCTTTTAAGAGGGAATAGGGTAATGGGGGAGGGTAGGGAAGGGAATAGGGTAGGGGATTGGGCCTCCGGTAAACTCACTCACTCGGCGAAACACAGCGCAAACGCTGTTTCACGCCGGTTTTCTGTGAGCCCGTGGTATTTCTCCGGTCGAGCCGGCCCAATTCGTGCCGAAGCATGGCTCTACCACGTACAATTAATTCTACCATAACGTACACGTTATGGTAGAATTAATGCTTAAATACTGCAAGCGAATGCAATAATAGTAATTTAAGCTTTTTAGTGATGTACTAGCTTTTGACCGCGACTTCGACTTCGTACGGGTGGAGTTCGGTTTCCATACAAAATTTAACCCCTTTATAACCCCCGTAGGGGGCGAATTTTAAAATATCCTTTCTTAGCGGATGCCTACGTCATTACAACTAGGTATCTGTATGTAAAATTTTAGTGAAATCCGTTAAGTAGTTTCGGCTGTGTGTTGATAGATTAGTCATCAGGTTTGCCTTTTATATTATATTTAAATCAAGCAATAAATGAAGATTTAACTATTTTTTTTTAATTGGCATAGATTTTGTTGTATAGCCTATCATTTATTTTCCTTTCTAAATATAGAAGATACTTGGTACAATTCCCTGTCTTAAGTTTTAGTGGACCGTTTTTTTTAACTGATATTCTAGTGGTTGTCGCAGATTCTCGTAGCTAGATAAATTGAAAGTATTCCAGTGCCAACATTTTTCTATCCGAAACTATTTGAAAAATTTTCTATATTAAATAAGAGTTAAAAAAGTTAAAAACAAAAGGAGGGATCAAGTGTCCCTAGTTTCCCCTAATAATAGGTAGGTAGGTAGTAGTTACGCATAAATCGTTCTAGTGCCATTTCTGGCAGTAAAGAGTTGTTACTGAACACTTTACAAAATTCAATTACGGCGGCAACACTCGCAGTGTAATCATCAATATTTATAACTACAGTTTATCCTCCTAAAGTTGCATTTTTTTTTTTAATAATTTTAATTTTTTTCGTGAAGTAGATATTTATTAGATACAGCTGTGTCGAACACCTATATAAATTAAAAACTATCCACAGCCGAACGTATAACCACATCATTTTGGTAGTCGGTTAAAAATATTAATAACACTGTACCTATCTAATCCAACAAAAACTCATTAAAAACACAGGCAAAATAAGTAAGTGTAAGCACATAAAATTTTAAAATAATATTATAAAACTCAATTTCTACTTTTGATAATAATTATAACAACGACGAGAGACGAAGCTATAATTTTGTAATGATCCTTCAACTTCAATTACAGCTAACAAGTTAAATTTGCGATTTGGCTACGCCTCGTACGAGCGTTTGATTTACGCATGATTTATTATTACACGGATCTCGGAGGCTTATTACCATAAAGATAATTATTGGTTTATAGAACGTACGCGGCAGCTTTTGGAATTAATGAACGAGTTGTGCAGTAATGAAGATAACGTCGGCTCTCAATAAACTACTGACGTAGTCTTCCACGTAATCCTTTGTATATATTTTATGTTCTAGGCTTTATTTTTAGTCAAAATTTAATTTAAGTAATAATATCACACAACTTTTTTATATACACACTTTTCCACTTTATTCAGATTTTTACAATAAATAAAGTGGAAAAGTGTGTATATAAAAAAGTTGTGTGATATTATTATGAACATGAATTTCCACCAAGAACTAACAGTACACTCAATCAGTTATATTAATTTAGGTAACCCACAGGATTGATTTATTTTACCAATTTGTGTTTTTCTTCAAAAGTGATATAGATGATAACGATGCGTATTTAGAGGCTTATTAAATAGTGCCTCTAAAAATGTATCTTTTAGATCTGAAGAGCTAAAGACCTATTTTGCAGACTTATCAAATATACACAAAATATTCCAATAAAATCGAATCAGCCGTTTCGTAGAAGCTTGATAGTTAAGTACTGTGATGTGATAGAAGATTTAATATATTATAATATTACAAATTAGATAGGTACTACAAATTGAATTCTTCACATAATCGTCGTTTTTCAGTCACCACAAATAGACAGTTTTAAACTATTTAAATTTAATTACTCATAATCTTCATCATAATCAGTATATTCTGCTTCTGATTTTACAGCGTCTTTAACTTCTGTATCATTATTTAATATTTTTTGACAGAGGAACATGGCTGGTCGATCACAATCTGTGACAATAAGGTATCCTGCTCTGGAGATCGCTCCGCATCTTTTTGTTTTATTTGCTTTGAGTGTTTCTTTTACGGGATTAAATGACGAGTAACCCGCAACTTCTAACGTATCGCCTGTTAAAAAAATATAATCTAGATATTAACATAAATTATATATCTATTATGAATATAAACCTCTCAAAAACCAAAAAGTATAGCGACATTGTCATCAAAATTACAATAGCCAAGAAAAAATTTATTAACAAAAAAAAAGAGCTTCTTACCTCTAAAATGAAAATCAAACTGATACAACTTAAATCATATATCTAGAGTCTAGCTCTATATTATGGTTGTGAGACATGGATATTGAGAAATACAGATAGGGCATGATTGGTGGCGTTCGAGATATGATGCTGGAGTAGGATGCTGTGAATTATTTGAAAACAAAAGAAAACAAACGAAGAAGTGCTACAGATGATAGAAGCAAAAAGAGAAACATACTAAAAACTTTAGAATGTAGAAGATGGAAGGTTATTGGGCATCTTATAAGACATGAAAATTATATTAGAAAGAAAAATAGAACTCAAAAAGACCAGAAGAAGGCCGTGGCCAGAAAATGTCAATATTACGTCCTATAGGGAGCTGAAGGTTCTAGCAGAACAAAACACAGACAAACCTAAGACCTTACGTAAAAGAGAAGAAGAATATATGCTAGTTTGATATATACCTATAACGAGTCTAAAACAAGACGTTTGTTTTTGGCTCGCGAGTCTTAACTATTAAAGGTTAAAGCTTTAAATATGGAAATTATACCTTTGATAGTTCGATACTGATGTGGAAACAAAAGATCACTGAACCCAATATATAATATGTTTGGATCAGGTACATTGCTGTTGATGTGATCCCTAAGAATCGCTGTGACGACATTAGCTTCTTCTGGCGAATTGATGATAACCAACTCCCCTTGTTCTCGAGTGCAGGTCATATATGCATCGTACCAAGACAACGGTTCCTGGTGAAATTTGTAGCATTTGACATCTATTTTGCTATGGAGTTGGTAACCTAAAATATAGAATAGAAAACACAATTCTGAAAAAATATGTATACAATACTTGGAATCAGAAATTACTTGCTACTTCGATAATTAGAAATTTTATTCTTTTTCGTGCTATTCAGGATAATTTTATTCAAACTTATCGGTGTGGACTAAAATAATTTAAACATTGGAAGGCTAGAACAGACGAATGTTGATAACTAGATACAGAGGCACAGTTACAGTCTTATTAATAAAATTATTTACACCACGGATTAGCTAATCCAACATGGCTGTCTCTGTCAGATACTTTGGAACAGTCACTTGATAGACAAAGAGAGCGATTTGGATTTGCTTATCCATGGTGTAAATATTTTTATTAATAAGGGTGTTAAAGTTTAGCCACATATTTCTTTGCTATTTTTTCTAAAAAATTACTTCTTTTACCTGGATCGTACATATTGCAGACCACGTTGTATTTTATATCCTTTGCTTGTATCTTGCAAATATATGGATAAAATTCGGAGCACAAGCGGTCATCCAAGAGTGCCATCCGGTCCATAGCTATACAGTGCTCGGAGTTATTGAAGCTATCTGGACAACCTTCTGCCCACATCATTTCTCGAATTGTACCAGTAACGTATTCACCTACATTTTTATGAAATTGCAAAATAATATTAATATCTTTTTATTTAAATAACTACTATAAATAGGTATATTATGCAATTATTTTACTTAGTGAGTAACATGATTAAGGTGTTTCTCATAAGATGATTTCAACTAAACATTAAAGTAGCAAACCTTTTTATAGTGAATATTAGGTACTAAAAAAAAGGCAATAAACTCAGTGAGATATCAAAGGCTATTCATACCTTTGACTGTAACGTAATTTCCATCGGCGTATAAGTCGTGTATGCCCACGAATATCGCATTATATTCAAATTTAATATTACTCATTAGCACTTTAATATACTCCATTTCGTTCACAGAATCGGGTACAAAAAGGGTCGTGCCTTCGGCCTCACATATTTGCTTAGCTTGAAGCCAGTTTTCTGCTATGGCGTGGACTTTGTAGAACGTTTCGAGATTATTATAAAACATGTAGTCTTTTCGAAAAACTTTTGCTCCTTGTGCTGTAAAACGTCATGTTGAAATCGGTGTACTTATTAAACTAGCTCGTTTGCAGTTCACGCGCGTGCCCTGAAGATCATTCATTTTAGTTTTTTGAGCTACTTGTAATATAATACTGCTAAGTATGAGTGAGAGCTTCCTATTTGTGTCAATAGATGCCGCTCTCGAGGAGCGATGCTTCACTTGCATGAATTTTGTGCATTTTTCATATAATAATATTATATGGTGTATAATCTGTTAACGTTTTGTGAGTTTCATGAAATTTAGCTCACACAGAAACAGAAGAATTCACTTCAAAAGTTATTAAGTTTTTAAAAATTAGGTACTTATATGGTACTTAACATGTATTACAAATTTTATCCATATTCCATAGTATTTTGTTACTTGAAAAACCATTATTAATGCGTTAAAAGTTTACCTGCAAAATCGGCAAGTAAATATACAAAGAAATAAAAAGAAAATAACATTGCTTATCAAAAACTAATTAAAATTTTATAGTAAATGAATAGCGGGGCGCGCGCACTGTCGGGCATTATATTTTGTACTGGCATCGGTCAGAAAATTGAACATTTTACTTTGTTTTTCATAGATGTACTAAATTTTTAATATAATTTTTTTTTTAATTTGTTATTTTTGTATCAAAACTCATAAAAAAGTTTTTTGGTTTCTCTAATACTATGCGCTAAGATATTATCAAAATAAATATATACTTATGTGTATATAAAATAATGGTATTATAATAGCTTACCCACACCAATTTCGATGACGGTCGCTGGTTCCATTGAAACCAGGCCAGCTACGCAGGAAAGGTGTACGCAGTACACAAGAGCACTCTCTCTTCCTTTACTCTCGAAACCTAGTGAGACAGACGGACCGACACAACTGGCGAGAAATTAGGCGCAGGACCGACTTTTTACATGTCCATCCGACGGATGGATGGATTCTTGTCTTCTTGTCAGACAATTAGGTGATCAGCCTGCATGATTGTCCTAAACAAACTTGGAAACAACATTTTTTGTTGTTACAATTCGGAAATCGAACCCACGACTTCCCAGTCGAGAGCCAAGCTCTAAACTACTGGAATATGGAGGTAGTATATAGTTAATGGTCGTATGTAAAGTGTATATAAGAATTAGTCTGCATGGATGAGCTTTATAGATAATATATTTTTTCCAGCAAATCTAAGGTAACCATTGAAAAAATAGAAAGAGAAATGGTTCATGATTTATGGATACACATTAGATTATAGAGGACATTAAAATGGTTAAACATATCAACTATTTTATCAGGTAATATTTTACAGGAATAAAGTCATTAGTTATAGAATCGTTAGATCCTTCAAGTATTAATTGACGGTTGGCCTCAGTTGGCCTCGGCGGCGGCTCCGCCTACATTTCGCACAACTTCGCGAAATGTGTTTATAACGATACAGGAGCAACACCCATAACTTTTTTTTCTTGTTCAATATCGGTTTCCTCATTTACTATCAACTAGTAGGCAAAAATGATTGATGGTTTGTAAAAAAAATGTTGCAATTTAATGCCAAATCTCGCTTCCCCGGCCAAGACTCGTAATCATTAAGCCATTAATCTTTTGTTACCGATAAACAACATGAAAATAATTTCCTTATATTGTAATATCAACAAATTCAACGGAAATGACAAATAAAGCAGCTCGATGGGAGATACTGGGCTTCCGCTATCAATCTCAGTGAAACAATAAGTTGGCAGGCCGTACGCCGCACGGGCAGACTTCCCACGCCGCGCCGCTCCGATCGGCTGGCCAATCGATGCTTGTAAGGGGCAGCGTAGACGACAGACTGTCTGTGACGCACTTTTTAGTCTGTGAAAATAGAACCTATGAAATTATATGCAGCATATGACGCGTAAAAAGTCCGGCGCATAAAAAATCCGTGTAATTAGGACAGACCACATCGCGCCGCGCCGCACAAAAAGTATGCGAAAAAATAAAACGTATGCTTCAACGTGGGCTAACGCACTCTGCATATGTTAGAGATGGACGTAACGTATGCGATATAATACCATGGCGCCAGAGATCGATGTAACGATGTTTATACAATAAATACAAAACAGACCAGCAATAGCAGCTCTAAAAAGTAGAAACAGACATTTTATAAAATTTAAAAAAAAATCCGGATATAGTTTCAGAATTGAAGGTTTAATAATATGAAACTGTCCTTTCAGGAATCTCTCTAAAAGTATAGGATGTACCCAAAATTCTCTATTTCTTCTTCTTTTTCTGTACTTTAAGTATAAAATAATACATCGCGATCTCTGCGAACTCTTCCATAGTGAACGTCCCTACTGTTCTGCCGACAGAATGATCGAAGATGTGCGTCGTGTGCTTTGAGTCTGTGAAAAATCCGCGAACGACTTTGTGCGCGCCATGTAGACTTTCTGTGCGCCGCAGACTCGATCGCACAAAAAGTGTGTCGTCTGCGCCGTACCTTAATACTAAAGTCACGACTCACTATACTAGAGACTTGAATCTTGTTGATAGAGTTGCGAGCGTAATGAATTATTTCATTCAACAAAACTAAACATATTAGGTTGGGGAAAAAGTTTCTTCGCATTTTATATAAAAATTCAAAAGGTTTTTTTATAAAGTTTATTTACAAGTGACTAAAGTATATAGGTGCCATTTTGTTCGATAACTTTTTGCCATCTTGTTGGTAGGTACATGATCCCATTGCTATAAAATTTTTGGGGCTTCTGATGAAAAAACTGCGACAAGTGGTTTTGGCAGTCCTCTTGTGATGTCAACCTGACACTGCCTAAGCAGCGACCGAAACAGGTGGAAATCTGAAGGTGCAAGGTCAGGACTATACGGCGGATGCATTAACACCTCCCAGCCAAACTCCCGTAATTTTTTCTGAGTAGCTAAAGATGTGTGAGGTCTAGCGTTATCATAGTGAAAAACCACACCCCTTCTGTTGATTAATTATTAAAACTTTTTAATGATACCAAAATCAGCCAGATACAATCGGTATAGCCCAAGATATTTTATGACAAGTTCATACATACTATAATGCGAAATGACTTTTTCCCCAACCTATTATGATATGATATGAGATGAGATTTTAAAGGACTAGATGTTGCCCGCGACTGCGTACGCGCAAAATTTGATTTCGATGGAACCGTACAATTTGCCACGATAAAAAGTAGCCTATGTGGTCTACTCTATATCTGTGCCAAATTTCATCGAAATCGGTCCAGTAGTTTCGGAGCCTATTCAATACAAGCAAAGAAACAAATCATTTTTTTTATATGAGTATTATAAGTAATACTTTACTTTTATAATACTATAATTAAATGTATAGAAGTATAGTTAATATGATAAGTGTAGATCATGGCGAATAGCATATTTCAACATGAATTATACGTTATAATACAACTTACTTATATATAATAAAAAATCAATATCATCCGCACGCTACCTTGCAATTATTGCTCATTAAGTTGTTTTTGAATACAAATCATCGATAAAGTGGATTCATTATGATGTTTCGTTAAAAATGTGGTTCGATTATTATAAATTCTGCTAATTTGTGTATCATTTCGTAATTTTTAATTAAAATAATTTTAACACAATAAAAATGACATTTCATCACGTACATTTAAATATGTTAGTATTTCTACTAATTTATAAAATGTAGGTCATGCTGCTAATAAGAAACCTAATAATTGAACACCTGCTTTTTATTACGTAAAATTTCTCTGACATTTATAGAACTGTTTCTACGTAAAATTATGTAATACGCAAATAAAAGCGACCAAAGAATAACGTTATTCTCTACCATTTTATAAAGATCTTCATTTCACACCCTTCTAGTAATTCGCGTCAAACGCTTACTAATATCTATCTATATAAAAAATATATGGACGCTTTTGCACCACGTCAATCTGGCCCCATGCTAAGTACTGGAAGAACTTGTGTTACGATGACCAGACAACGCGCTATGGGAAGTATAATATTTTTATAACATACATATATTTAAGATTTTTATTATAATATTATACACATATTCAAAACAACAAATACACAATATCTATGACCCAGGAACACAGGAAAACTTTTTGTTCCTACCGGCTTGAGCTGGTTGAGCGCGTTGGTGCTCAAGATGAGCAGAGCCACAGAAGTCGTCAGATACCTATTAAACTATTCTACATATTTTTCTATCTACATAATAAGTATAATATCATAATACCCAGTGGCGAAGGCTGGTTCTGCTTCATAGGGAAGCCCTAGCCTATTAATAGGTAGGGATTTGGATGTCGGTCTTCTAAAGGTAAGCGGTAAGTGAAGCCGATAGGAATGGAGTTATAGGAACCCCATGCCAGTGCCTACTATGTAAAAAAATATGTAGACATATTACAAAAAAAAAACATTTTAATAGTAATAAATATAATTTAAAATGTGAGAATGTAATAAATCTTAAGGCTTCACTCTCGTTTAATAAGTGTCGGTTAGCTTATTGGAAATCTTTGTCGTTGCTTACTTTATATCGAGCGACAGAGACAAAACATGCGAATAAACTATCTGACACTCATCAGAAGATTGTGAAACAAGCACTTAATAGTTATATAACAGTTCTACTGGCGGATACTATGGAGAAGTTAAACCGCTACTTCCCGCCAGCGTCAGTTAATTTTACAGTCATAAATATATTATTTGCTCTGATTGATGTGAACGCTACTGCATTTATTTATGGTACAGTTTGACTTATTGCACGAGAAACACCCTGCGGCTCGTATGCATCTTCATAAAGATGAAAAAATCACTAGTTATTACGTACCTACTCTATCTTAGATCTGTACGGGGAATAAAATTCATAAATGTTTGTATGTAGGTACCTAGTAAGAAAAAAATTGCATAATTTTTTTGAAAAGGCTGTAAAGTAATCAAGTAAGGCGTTCAAAAGTTTAAGCTGAACCACGGATGCGACAAACTTTAATAAAAATTAGAGCTTATCGCATCCGTGGTTCGGAGCTTAGCTCTCGACTCCTGAATACTTTCTTAGACTATTTTAAATCCCTGTAGGACAACAACAACTATTGATTTCAAGTCTAGTTATGAAGATGCAGGTTTGTCACTTAGCGAACGTTATGTCGATCCCATAATTATATATTTTCATATCGAAGATCGTTATTGTAATATTATAATTAACGGTGGGCTGTTAGCTAAGCCCTCTGCGCCTAATCTCTCGTCAGTTGTATTAGTTATCCACTGGGTTATGAGAGCAAAGGAACAGTGCTCTTGTATATTGCGCACTCTTGGACACTATAAAACAACTCCTGTATAGTAAGTCGTGGGATACTCATCCCAACTTGTACTATAACCGTATACTATACTACAACTACCTGTCCGGTAGTTGTGGTATAGTATACGGGTACGCGACCCCGGCTTTCCTAGCTATTACTGTCCTATCTCTTGCTCTCCTGGGCGATGATATCCTACATTCCTATTTCCCGCTCTAACTTACCAATCTTCCTTTCTATGGAAAGGAAGATTGGTAAGTTAGGTGGTATGCCACCTATCCTTCCCTTTCCCTATTCCTACCCTCTCCGCCAATCCGTGGGAATGCAATGGATAATCATCAAAATAATTCAATCATCCAGAATGGCAGCAATGTGGTTTCGCCACCCATTACGTCTCGTTCTCGCGGAGGCGAAAAGTGGCCCATGGAGAGCCGCTTCGCTACGTTGAATGTAAGAGGAGGAATGGATGGTAAGAATGAAAGTGGACGAAGCGAACCAAGTGTGTAAGGATCGTATCAAGTAGAAAGAAGTGGTCTCTGCCTACCCCTACAGGAAAGAGGCTTGATTATATGTATGTGTGTATGTATAGCAAGATTAGTGTCATCGAAACTAGCCACCGTCACCAAAACCGATATGGAAAGCTATTAAAGTTTCAAGACTTTTCGCTATTCGTCATAGTCTCTAGATTAGACCTACAAATTTTTTCTTTATCTAGTGCAAAAATTATGTCTCCTTCGGATTCATTTCGACCAATTACAACATATTTCGGTCAAGCGTTCCGTGGTATTGTAACGGATATATAATCAACTTTTTGTCAGGGCCGGTACATTCAGACGTTTCCTCTGCTTTTGCTAATGAGCGGATAGAAAGGACTATGCAACCTACTTGCAGTTATTAAGGCACTTTTGTTTTCATTCAGGTTCTCTTTATCGTTGGTACAGAAAATGGCCACATTAAGTGAATTAAATATGAACTTTTGAAGAAGTTGTTCTTACAGTAACTTATAATAATTGTCATAATTATTAGAAGTTACTATTAAACACACTTAAGCGATTCATAATATATGTACATTAAGCGACAAAACAATCAAAACAATTACTTATAACAATTAAACGATTCATAAAATGTGTACCATTTTAAGCATTCCTATTAAAACTGACAAAATGTTAAATTTTATGCCGGTGTAAGTGAAGAATGTAATTTTATTTCAACTGTAGTTAGTTGTAAATTGTAATGTGATATTTTTTAGAATGTTGAACAGATTTTAATTGAATATTGTATTCGCACAATAGGTGAGGTCAACTGTAGCTGGCGCGTGGCGTGGACAGGTGTGCTCTACCCTCCGTGATTAGAACTGGGAGGGAAAAGAGGGACGCGCTCCCTATTGTCCCAAACACCCGTTATTTTCATATAAATATAAAAATTAATACGGTGTAATTGCTTTGAAAAGATCGCAAGCTGCACTGTTGTTTGATTTATTAAAACGCATTACAACGAAACGAAACATAAAGATTTAATCGCTAATGCCATAACTGGCAAAATATATAGGCCACTGAAATTCTTATAAGATACGATACTGATATTATTGATACCCCACAGACAAAACTAAATTTAATATCATTATTATTTTAAAATTGTATTATCAATAAATAAAAGGAAAATGTAAAAGTCGAGTTTATTCATTAATAATATTATTTTTATATTTTTTTCCGGTAATACCTAATAGTTAAATGTATATTAATAATACTAAATATTTTAAATAATTATCTCTTTAAAACAACACATGCCTATTACCTAAGTACAATTTGATTAAATTATATGCTTACAGGGTGTCTTAACTCTTAACGGCCCGTTTCAATAACTTAACTATCTATAACTATTTGTTACAAACGTCAAATTCGTATCACGAAAAACCAACAAATGATGGAATGATGACGTTTTTAACAAATACTCGTATAGATAGATAGGTTATTGAAACGGACCGTAAGTGAATTCGTTAACTTACAGTTTCTTATATATTAATTTTGATAGTTAACATAAGTAGAGGCTGGCTCTTAAAGTATGTAGTAACTATTATTTCCTATTAAATGATCGTAGTAAATAATTAAATGTCAAAGCGATTATGTAAATATGATAATCAGCATATTAAAACGCGAAACTGGTTTCAAGTAATAATAATCAAGGGCACGTTGCACCCTACGCAGAACAATGAAAACCAGCCACCGTATCCATTGCAATGCACATTACTATACAAGTTCCGAGATTTCAGAACTTGTTGAATAGCACTGGCCACCCCTGTCTCTCCAAATTACTTTGGTCTTGAATGTCAATACGATGATTAGATACAGCTCCTAACGTCGCGGGTCTACGTAAAGTGGTCCCATGTGTGCAATGTGCGCTAGCGACGCGTGTCGCGAGGGTGCAAGACAGGTGTGTCGCACCCCTTGTATGAGGGAATTTGAGGGCATAACGCATAGCTATAGTGGTGCTGATTAAAAGGGTCACCATGCTTAAAATATTTGAGAGTGTAGGTCAAAGATTTCAAAACTCAAGAGAGGCTTACATTTGACAAAACAAATCTTCATACCATAAAAAGTTTCGCCAACTTGGTTTTCACCATACTTCTAATGTCAGCCATCTTGTTATATACTTGGCCATATTGACATTTGGTCAAATTGGCCCCAAAAATGTGGGGCTATTTTACTGGAGAAACTTTTTGCTTCAACATGCCTCATCTATAATATATAGTGTAGGTAATATGTCAACAAGTATTTTCAACTCGGTAGATATTAAAACCTACCTACTAAGTATTAATACAAAGTAATTCAATATATTTCGCACAAGTGAACAATACAGTCAAGTTTTTTTATTTTATTATCCATATCTGATTACTAGCTTGAGAGTCGGCAACTCTTAACTCTTTTGACACATTTTATTAGTAATAATTTTTGTAATAATAAACAAAAATGTGATAATAATTATATGTTATTAACTTTAACGTCACGTATAATATTTTTGTAAAATAAATAGTCCGACAAATATACACTGATATGGTATCCATAATCGGCACTCGTTCGTAGTTTGAACACGTTACACTTATCGAATGCAAATAACATTGTCATACATGATAGAATATAGTTTACCCCCTGGACAAATATAATTCAAAAGTGGATAGGCGTCAGACGTCAGTGTTTACTTTGTTCATCGGGTGGCACGCGATATACTTAAAAAATGTACAATTAATTTGAATTAACAAATTAATAGCAATACATTATTATTATACTTTAGTATATAATAATTATTATAAACTATTATTCCGCTTCAGTAATTCTAAGCCACCCCAAGTAGGTAGCGGGCATACTGTACCCACTAGGGAGGTACCGAAAATGTGTAATTATCTTTGATAAAAAAAAACAAGGATACTATTTACTAGTTTATATAAAATAGGAATATAATTAGCACGTGCACCGTGGCTCGGTTGAAAATAGTTTTGTCACTGAAATGATAGAAGAAAACTGACATATTTTTGTATCTATATTAGTATGAGAGAGCCAGGAGAACTGTTTCTGTATATAAAAAGTGTCCGCTAAAATGTAATATATTAGTGTAGCACTATAGTAGTAACATTTTTGACTACGTAAATAAAAAAAAAAAAGGGTTTGTATATTGGACATTTACTAACTACTCTAGTCAAGGAAAAATCAAATTCTTTAACTCGGGGTAATCTTCTATTCATCACTAACTGCTACATTAATTCCATACCCTTTGCCGCTGCTAGCACTACTCATTTTAATTGCTATTTGTGCGAAAAACTGGACATTATTTCAAGTTGCCCCCATATAGTATATGAGACAGTTCTACTTTTATCTTACCTGCACAATATTAAGATTATAAGAACAGATTTTCCTTAACGCTATGTTATTTTGTCTATTCCTTTGTATATAACATAATATATTTAAACAGCGATGTATTTGCATTTCAGTTCGACTACTCTTTAACGGCAGTTAGTTGAAATGCCAATAAACTTCATATAAGCAATATTTTTTTTTAACTTGCCTAAAATATTGCATTAAAACCAAATGATTTAACCAAAAACTCCCAATTGGCGGTCACATTTCAAGAGCGCGATAAAATCTGACAGAATCCTATCAATATTTATACACATTGACCACAACTTTCATTCAAAATTATCTTCAAATCTTCACAACTTCCATTTAGCAACAGAAAACATTCTTTGTTGCGATATCGTCGAGTATCCTAAGACTGATCTTACGATAGAATTCACAAGTTTCAACACTGCTCTATCTAATGCTTTGAAATCATCTCGGGGCCCGCGTCTATTGAAATTCATCCAGCGATGATACATTATTCGTCTTTTGAATCGCTTTTTGTGCATAAATGATTTATGTGTTTTCAATATTGTAGTTGTTGTCATTGAGTTTATTGTAAGCATTACTATTTTGTATATTACTGAAAGTGAAAATTGAACAAACACCATTTTCCGTACCCAAAGGGTCTGTCTGTCTGTCCGTTTGTCTGTCAAAAATGGTTCACGAACCGATCACGGATAGTTGAAATTTCACAGATGTGTATTTCTGTTGCCGCTATACAGCTAATATGTACTAAAAACAATAAAATTAACATTTCAGGGGCTCCATAGAATAAACGTGATATTTTTGAAATTTTTTACTTCATATTAATAACGGCAACAGGTAAATGCTTGAAATATTCATTGAATATTGAGATACATATTATTAACTTTAAAAATAAATCATAAAAATAATATTTGAGGGGCTCGAAACTTTTGATCTTTTTTGCTCGATATATTATTGCTAGATAATGGCACGGAACCCTTCGCACGTGAGTCCGACTCGCACTTAGCTGATTTAACTAATAATATTATAGAAAAAAAGTTAGTAAAATAATTTTAGATAATAATATAATGTAAAATATATTATCGTCGTACAGATGTGTTGATATATTATAAAAGTAGAAAGGCAAATTTGTCGAGCCCATTTTACTATATAAAATAATATATTAAATCAGAAACTCACATACCTGCATACAAAATAAACTTTCACACAGGTGCGCAGGTGATATTGAAAATCACATAGAAATTATTACAGAAAACATAGTGCAATTTTTAGCCAAATCACAAATCAGTAAAATAACAATCAAGAATTATCCTTATTTAAATGTATAATTTTGAAACAGAAACCTTAATATTCTAACCAAGACCATGCTACCATATTGTCTAAGGAGGGTTCCGTAACTATCACCGCGCAATAAGTTTTTTAAAATAACTTAAAAAATTATGGCCCGATTTCGCTACAAATAATTATCATAAAGAGTTTTAGCATTACATATAAGTTAGGTATATGCTGAGTTACAATTTTCTATCTCTTTTAGTTTAGAAATGCCAGGACCAACTAAGAAACCACTTTGGAGGCAGATTACTCGAAAATAGTTGACTTTATAAAAACTGTAACCGTTCATGTCTTCCTCATTTTTTAACAGAAATTAGCGATTTCTTCGCCATTTCTTTTATTTCTCATGTATTATGTAAATTTTGTATTCTATGCATATTCCGTATTACAGAACTCAGAAGGGTGAACAGACAGACAGACAAAACGAAACTATAAGGTTTTATTGAATACAACGGAACCCTTATAAACGATATGATGTAGGTAATCTTTATAATAGAACTAGCTGTTGCCCGTGGCTCAGCCCGCGTAAATACAGCATCCCTCGTAAATACACTGTATTTTTTCGGGATAAAAGTAGCCTATGTTTTAATTCCGAGAATAAACTACTAAGTTACCAAATTTCATCAAAATAGGTTTAGTAGTTTTTCCGTAAAAGAGTAACAAACATTCATTCATACATCCATCCATACATCCTCACAAACTTTCACATTTATAATATTAGTAAGAAGTAGGATAGTAGGATAGGATATACATATATTATTATTCACGTCAGTTACATAATATATTTTGCTACTAAGGAACTTTGTACTTAACGGTAGTTACTAGTCATATATAACTATAGTGCTAGTCACATATAAGCTCGTATACTTTTTGAAACAAAACAGTTGCATGTCTTATACTTGTTACTTCCATAGGTATAAACTAATACATGGGTGACCCCTTCGTATTTCTCTCTTACAATATGAATCTCGTTTAATGCCGGCGCGAATAGATAATTTTATTTTCACACCGTAATTGACACAAGTCGAGTGTGGCGCGAATAAACTTATGATATAGCTGAAACGATCAATTCGGCACCGCTGGTGGTAGAATCCGTAGTGAAATAATGAGGACGCACCTCGCCGTACCTTAGCGTGCCAATTATTGACGTAGTTATGTTGAATATACGGCCGTCCTTTTCTGATATTTAACATTATAAGTGTCAATATTTTTAATATACACCCATGTTATGGTCTTAAGAGAATTGTTAATTGACTCTTTATTTGACACCTTTCGTGGAGCAACATCACTCCACAGTAACAGAATCACGTTACATTAAAATCGGTCAAGTTCGAGGAGTTTTCATCCACGTGGAGCTCCGTATTTGGCTAGGGGCTGGATAAAACATTGTAAAGCTTAGATTTGACTAGTGTTTTGCTACAAAGGTAGCTTAATCAATTTAAAAAGTCACAGATTTAATAGCGATATGCACACTTGAAGTTTGGACCTCGAATCTGACTTCGTTCCGCGGAAGGGTGAATGATCTGTGCGGTTTAGACTGCAAATCGAACTGTCGTTCTAATTATGACTAAAATACGTCATGGTTTAGACAGTTTAGTTTAGACAAAATAAGTCATAGTGTGCGATTGAAACTGTGGAAAATTAGCTAAGCTAAATGCGCTGTTTTAACTTGTTTATAGGTAACGTAACGTATAAAGAGTCGGTTGGAAACTTTAGGAGATGATGGGGACATATTTGTAGTGTCTCGCCTGTCAGAGACTATATTTGAAAAACCATAGCTAAGTATTCTACGGGTACCTCTTGGCAGTGGAACTCTAAAAACGAGCTTTGAAGAAGGCAAATCATTTATTATCTGTGATGGGCGTTGTGTTGGCGACGTGTTTCTGCCGATCGGAGCTGGCCAGCCGCGAACAAAACGTATTAATCGTAGAGCCGATGTGACAAGCGACATCGTAAACGGAACGGCCGAGCCAATCTGTGACATCATCTAAAATGATTATGTGTCCTTATTAGCGTTAACATCGGCGCAAAATTGCATAATGAAAACTGAAAAGTAGGCGCAGGTATTATTAATCCTTAATATTATATCTATGGACTCTTCACACCATGTCAATGCCCCATGCTAAGTATCCAAAGAACTTGTGTTACGGGTAGGTACAAGACAACGGAAAGTATAATTAATACTTTTAAACTATACATATATTTAAGATTTTTATTATATTATACACACATTTAATACATCAATGACCCAGGAACACAGAAAAGCTTTTTGTTTCTTCGGCAGGATTCAAACCTGCGACCCCCGGCTTGAGCGCCAAAGCGCTGAACCACAGAGCCACAGAGGTCGTCAGTCCTTAAAGAATTAAAGCTTTGTACGAGGAATATAATGAATAGACTAAATAATCAAAAGTTAAAAACTGTAACCCGATGACGAAAATTATAATTATAGCCTATGTTACCCAGGCTACTACAAATCATTGACACTCATTAAAATCGGTTTACTAGCTTAGAGACTACATACAGCCATAATATAATGACTGCCAAAATCATTACCCTTCCTTGTAGCTTCGCCGTAGCCGTACGAGTATAATATTTATTGACATGTGGCGAATGTACAGCAGAACGCTTAATGTCCAGATACACACAGATACAGACACAATTTGTATAAATACAGGATTCGTTACATGGTTTCATAATATCTTTAAAGTACTCTCTTGTAAAGTTTTCATAAGTACATGAAACAGAGTACTATAATATGGTATAGGTATACCATATAGTATTCTATTTCATAAAAATAAGTAAACTAAGTAGGTACTTAGTTTACTTTTTTTTCTTTTATCTAATTTGGTGAAAATTTGTTTTAGAACATGGCACAGTTGGCACTAGTAATTTAAATCATTATTTAATAATTTATACATTTAAAAAAGAATTTCAGAAAAAAATATAAAAAATGAAATCTTATATATAAAAATGAATTGCTGTTCGTTAGTCTCGCTAAAACTCGAGAACGACTGGATCGATTTGGCTAATTTTGATCTTTAAATAATCGTATCAGTTCAGGGAAGGTTTAAACGGTGAGAAACTTCAGTTCATAGTTAAGGCAAAACAACGTTTGTCGGGACAGCTAGTTAAAAATATTTTTCACCCTATTGACCCCTATGACGTTGCGTGTGATTGAAGCGTTCAAAGGTGCACCGCGTGCTGTTCTGCGTCCCGTCGCGTCGCCCGCGAAGTAGTGTGACCTATTCACCACCTTTTTAAGATTTTTTAATTTTCTTGCCAAAACATACACTGATTCTCTCGAATCGGGATAAAAATCACCAAGTACAAGTTATTAAAATGAATATTACTCATTTATTCTTTCTAATGTAATTATTATTATTAACATATTGAATTTGTGTTATGTAGTGCAATGTGCAGGCTCTAATGCGAATTTTCCTCAAAGTTAATTCAAGGAAAATACGCAAGAAAATTATATGAAAGTTTTATTGATATAATAAATAGTTCAACTTATTAAATTGTTATTAATTATAGGCTTAATAAAAACACATGTGCCGTTAGATTAGGCAATTAAAATGCAAAATAGTCACTTAATAATTTATTACGTCAAGTTTTGCCACACGCTGTTCTTAATCGATATTTATGACAGATTGATATGCCATTAAATATTTCCTTTGAGTTGAAAGTCTATTTTTCAATCCTAAGATACAAAAAAGTTTCTTGTCTTTCTTGTCGTGCGTAGTAAGCTAATTACTAGTATTACTTTTATACATAATAAATTGTTTACTAACTGGTCCCGTTTTGCATGAAAGTTCTGTCAATACAATATAGGTATTCTATTTAGTACCTTCCTTCATTTTATAAGGTAATTTTATGATTGACGAAAATCAAAAACGGTTATAATACCTATAGAAGATGCATATTTGTATTAAATCAGCAAAATTCTTCAAATTTTCCGAAAGGCAACATAAATTTGGACCGAAAAATGCGAAAAGTATAGTAAAAAAAAAACAGACAAATACGAATCGGACTCGCGCACCGAGGGTTCCGTATAAACCTGTAGTATAAAAATAAGTAAAAGTTCACCCATCACGTCAATCGAGTGATAGTAGGGATAGTATGTTTAAAATTATTAAAAATATTTTTACTATATATGATATCACTAAAAATTTCAGTTTTCGCATATTTTCCTTTATCTGTGATATATTATATGACGTTACTTCGTACCAAATTTTCGATTTTGATTCCTTTGCGAGTGTCAAAAATTTGCGGCATAAAACGGCTGTATCTAATATCTATTAATTGCGTTGGCTTAGAAGTTAATTTTTTTCACAGCTCCAAGGGACAGTAGTCTTGAGTATTTGTTATAAATTCCAGCTTGATACCTCCACGCGTTCCTGAGAAAATGGGTATTGACAAACAGACAGACGGACGGACAACAAAGTGATTCTATAAGGGTTCCGTTTTTTCCTTTGGAGGTACGAAACCCTAAAACTGACGAATTTTTTTTGGCTTTGATTGCAAAATGAAAATTATTGTGTCATTTTTTTGTTATTACAATGATATACATAAACGCAGTATTTAAGTTAATAAACTCAATTTTGTATTTATCTTCATACATTTTCGCTGTGACATTACTCCTGCTACACTTTTTATATAGAGCATTTTTAATGCTGTTATAAATAATGTTGATCGTAAATATGCCATTGCAATGACAACATTTCCTTGCTTACCACTTTTCGAAAAGCCAATAAAAAAAATATGCATATTCTCTATTATGATATAATTATGTAGGTATATCATCTTAATACTGACATAAGCGTACTTAGAACGTTTTCACATTTAACTCTATAATTGAGAAGACGTGAAGGTGTTCTCAGACTGTAAGTATGCGACAACCCTCACTATTATCGTGGAGTGATGACACCTGAAATGTGACTCCTGATTACTCAGCCTTGACACCCGCTAAGGCTATTAGTATTGCAAAATGGAATTCATTTATTTCGATTATCAATTAATTAGGTTTTAACACTGCGGTGGGAGATAAGCGCGCATTTTTCAACGCAAACGAGCGACTTTAATTAACTGAGAATTAACTTGAATAATGCACTGACATTCGCTTTTAATGAAGCGAATAATGAATATCGCAATTTGGTCGGGAATTTTTCGAGATAATTAGAATGTTAACATAAAAGTGATTGTCAAATCGACTGCTGTGTAAGGTTCGCTTACACCGAAAGGCGACGCAGCGCGAACTTTTTTAGATATCGATTCTAAATTGAACTTTGTTCTATACAAAAACTCTGCTCGCCGAGTCCCGTCATAATATGAACTGATGCTGGGAGAAAATTAATAACACATACTGAGATGGGTACAAAAACGTAATACGATAAATACGTAAGTTTTTGAATCTAATAGATTTATCAGTTTATTTTTATTATTTAATCGAATAATTATATATTTATTCGATTACCGTTCCAAAATTAATATAAATTACATGTGATCCTAAGTTTTGCCTAGATTATCTTATAAAATTGAACGCACACTGAATGGTAATAAGCGAAAACAAAATTACTTAGGAATTAGGGAGTTTATAAGACCTGTCTAATTCATAAGAAAATTTATCAATGCTTATTAGAAAATCTTAGCATTAGGTAATGGTTACCTATTATGTACAATATGTATAGCTTCAGGACTTAGTAGGTAGAAAATAATGTACTATCTCTTAAAACTAAGCTAACTGTAAGCTACGTTTTTTGCTTTTCTGCAGGTTGACGCAGAAAATCAGTCATGGTCAGACTAAAGGTCATGGTCTCCGAAATGGTTAGTAAATAAATTCTCCGTCCTTAATAAAAGTTTGTCGCATTTCAATTCATTGTTTAAAGTAGTAGAATGGAATATAAATAAAAAGACTCTGATTTAATTGTATCGAAAAGATTTTTAAATAGCAAACAGATGGTTTTCAAGGCGCATTCTTAAGCGAGAAGATTTTTTCCATAATTGCGTTAAAACTCTAGTCACAACTCATGAGAGACGGGCGCTATGCTGGGAACACTCGCGATTTCGCGCGGGTTCTATCGCCCCCGTCGTCGCATTAAGCTGTCTCGCCGGTAATGGATTGGGAATTTCATGCTCCAAAGGTCGATTTAAATTAATTTACACGTTAAAAAGACAAGTGCAGCGAAAATGTTGGAGTAAATAGCGCTAATCCGAACGGAGACGGATAGGCGCAGCGGCCGCGGCACTATAGTGCTCAGTCATCTACGAGATGTAATTTAAAATCATATTAAAAGAATGTTATCGATGAATAATGTGGAGTTGTAATCAAATGTATGAGAGTATATTTCATTTTAATCTCCCAATGCATCGTCCTTATATTGTATGTTGACTATTTTATGTGTGATTATGATATCTATATATTATTTATCTATATAAAAGAAAGTCGTGTTAGTTACACTATTTATAACTCAAGAACGGCTGAACCGATTTGACTGAAAATTGGTGAGGAGGTATTTTAAAACCAGGAGAAGGATATAGAATGCTTATTTATATATAAATTTTTATCCCATTCCCGAGGGACTCAACACTCGAGAACGACTGGATTGATTTTTCGAATTTTGGTCTTGATATAATTGTGGAAGTTCAGGGAAGGTTTAAACAGTGAGAAATATTGGAAAAGGTGTAGATTGTAGAAGTAGGTGTAGGAGTAGGCGTAGTCATTTATTCATTCAAGTCCATATTTAAGACAGGACAACATGTGCCGGGACTAGCTGTCCCGACTATTTTGTAAATTGTTATTACTAAAAATTATTTTGTAAAGTGACATCATTTTTACGATGGATGAAAGTACGGATACGAGTATACCTTAATTAATAACTTGAATTTTAAACGCTTATTTATTACAAAAAAAAAAAAACTTGACATCGATACAATCGATACTTGTTTACAGACGAAACAAGAAATAAACCGAATGTTGAACGGAAGCTACCCTGGATATTGACCCTTTGAGACCCCTGGCCAAACAATGACGGGTAAACAAAAATAGAGAGTATAGATCGCCACATCTGTCGACCGCTATCGAATAAATCTTCAAAATAATATTTTTATGTTGATTACGTGCATGGGTCAGGCAGATGATACGAACACTTAACACCTAGCTGTTCGGCGAACTAAAGCAACATACTTATCGGCACCGACATATTCTATGGTGCTATAATTGGCTTAATAGCCTCCGTGGTTAGAGCTTGGAGGTTGTAGGCTCGATTCCCGCATTGGAATAACAAAAAAATGTTGTTTCCAAGTTTGGTTAGGACAATGCAGGCTAATCACCTGATTGTCTGACAAGAAAGATGATCCATGCGTCGGATGGGCATGTAACAAGTCGGGCCTACGCCTGATCTCTCGCCAGTCTGTCGATGTCGGTTATCCGTCCCACTGGGTCATGAGAGTAAAGGAAGAGAGAGTGCTCTTGTGTACTGCGCACACGCTTGAGTACTATAAATATACTCCCACTTAACTGGCCTGGTTTCAATGAAACCAGGCGTTATAATTGGCTAGATGACTCATTTTTTATTGCATCAACGAATAGTACCTACTCTTACATATAAGTATATTTTCAGAGGATACAGTATAGGTACTTATAAAAAATGAATATATTCAAAGATTTGATTACAAAATTTCGCTCAAAATTTCTAAAAAGTTTTAAATTTAAATATGTACTTATAAGTTTTTCATTCTTAGCGTCCGTGTGTCACAAGTTTTAAGGGCGGCTGAAGTCGCCAGTCACTGGCCAGCGACACACACGGCGCGCGGCGCTATCATCTTATTGACCCAGCACAAGGTGCGATAGATGCGATAGGCTTATGTATCATAATATTAGGCATACAATTTCTAATTTAAAAATATATAAAGCTTACTAGTAGTTTCGACTTTTGTAGATAATGCAGAACTTTTGCAGCCGTCACATAAAATAATATATCAAATAATGTGCAGTAGATACTAGGAATGTAGGTATATTAAGTGGCAGGATCTTCTGATAGAAGAAGACAACACTTAGTGCTCTACATAATACATACATACATACATACATACATACATACATACATACATACATACATACATACATACATACAAACAAACATATAATCATGCCTCTTTCCCATAGGGGTAGGCAGAGACCACTTCTTTCCACTTGCTACGATCCTTACATACTTTTTTCGCTTCGTCCGCTTTCATTCTTATCATCCATTCCTCCTCTTACATTCAACGCAGTGAAGCGGCTCTCTATGGGGCACTCGCCTCCGTGAGAAAGAGACGTGATGGGTAGCGAACCATATCGCCGCCATTTTGTATAATTAAATTATTTTTATGATTATCCATCGCGTTCTCATGGATTGGTGGAGGAATAGGGAAAGGGAAGGATAGGTGGTGTGGAAAGGAAGATGGGTAAGTTAGGATATTACCGCCCAGGAGGGCAAGGGATAGGACAGTAATAGCTAGGGAAGCCGGAGTCACATACCCGTATACTGCCGTGCCCTGACAAAACACTGTATCTACAGATACAGTGTTTTGATACAGTGTTTGTATCTACAGATACAGTGTTTTGTGGTAACACAAATATTTAGATTCTGTACCCTTAGGTACATGGTATGACATCAAAATAATATTTAAAAAGTCTTAATAATATGGAAATTAGTCATAGCAATTTAGACTGTATAACCAATATTACAGAGACCGATTTTGACAAAATACTGTTACTATAGGTACAGTGTTTTGTTAAAACAAACTCGATGTTATTTTTTATCATGTAACTGTAGATGCAGTGTTTTGTCATAACAACATCACAACGTTTTCCTATTTGTCAAGTAAGTAAGCGATATTTGGCGGCAAAAAATATTTGGCGACCATGGAGAGCCGCTTCGCTACGTTGAATGTAAGAGGAGGAATGGATGGTAAGAATGAAAGTGAACGAAGCGAAACAAGTACGTAAGGATCGTAGCAAGTGGAAAGAAGTGGTCTCTGCCTACCCCTTTACGGGAAAAGGCGTGATTATATTATGTATGTATGTATGTAAAAAATATTTCAATTAGTCACAGCTTATCGATCATACAGTAACTTTGCCTCGTGATAAGAAAATCTTCAAAATGAGCAGAGAACGTAATAAACTTATTATAAACCTAACCCGAGCGAGGCAAGAGCAATGTGTGAGTTCTACAGTGAGTTTCTCTAACTTAAATAGTTCCAATGCCAGTAAACCTAAAAACCATTTTGATTTGCCCGGGAATGATATATCCTATGAAGAAATGTTTGATTTGATCATGCTCAGCCTGGCAAAAACAAACGAGCCGTTTGCGTTCTTTGGCATGAAGAAGAGAGTGGCCGAAAAGCTTACAATATTGCGAGCGCTTACATAAACTTTATACTAAAGTATTGCAGAGATCTCAAACATGTCTACTTTTTTGTAGACAACTGCAATGCCCAAAATAAAAACAAGGTGTTTTTTCTGCACTGGTCAAAGTAGTGAACGATCCCTCAACAACCGTCGAAAGGATAGTCATTGAATATTTAGAGCCTGCAGGTCACACATACATGGCTGCAGATCAAGTACATGCCAGTATTACAAATAAAATAAACAGCAGCCCAGAGGTTTATGATTTCCAAGATTTTACTGAAAAAATAAAGAATTCAAGAAATAATGTTGAAAATCTGATCTTGTCACACCAAGATAATTATGTACATGATTGAAAATGAGAGTAAGATAAAGTTCTAATGGCCTGAATATACAGAGATTTAAGATTGTTGAATTCAAGAGAGGTCACCTTTCGCTTTTTGCGAAAATAAGTAACGACGATGAGACTAATTACACAGAGATCTTTTTTTTTTAAAAAAGAAGTCTGAAGATAGTAGGTATGAAGCGGATTTTATGAAAACAGAAGTCTTTTGGAAGAAGTTCAGAAACAGACACAGCCCAAGAGGTATTTGTGAAGTAAAAAAGTTAGAACTTCTTAAATTGTGTGAAACAATGCCACAATCGCGAAGAAAATTTTATAAAGATTTAGTAGTAAGTGAAGTGCCAGATTTGTCTAGTGAAAGAGAAATAGATTTTTAAGTTATTCTTGGTACTTATAAATAAAAAATACATTATTTTTACTAGTTTTTTTTATAAATTAATAAGAATTTATTTCGGACAATTATAAAATCCATAGTGTTAGTAAATACATAATGCACTTAAAAATCTATACTTATTAGTACTGATTAAAAAAAATAATAATCTATAAGGTTGCCTTTTTTCACCAAGATAGCCTTTAAACCTTTTCCATAGCAACTGTTGTGACAATAAACTGCAAGTAGTAGTTGCAGTTTTTTGCCAAAACAATTATTCAACTTAGATAGAACTTTATGTTATGACATAATACGTTTTATGCTATAAATATAATAAATAATATACTTTTTAACTATTTTTAGTACGGCACAATTATGTGTACTATTAACAAACACATATCAAAATTTTAAAGTAATCTGATAAGATTTGACGTATTTATGCGAAATTTTCGAAAAAAAACGTTTTTCGTCATTTCTAGAAAACACCTGTTTTGAAATTACAGTGTTTTGTCAGGGCACGGCAGTAATACTATACCACAACTACCGGACAGGTAAGTTAGGATGAGTATCCCATTACTTTCGCATACCTCCCTGTAATAGACATATTTACATAATAATATAATTTTATTCGTAAGAGGTGGGTATATTTAAGTTATTTTTTTATGATATAATATTAGAATTTGAAACATTAAAATTGAGAAACAAGCATTTGTTACGTCATTATTTTTGCTTTTGGATGTATGAAAATGAAACCGCATGTTCTATTTCGGACTTTGTAGAGTCGGCAGCATAAAACGATTTCACGCAAGCGAGGCGGTAAAGTGCACCGCCCATGCCGATAAAAATATCAATACCATGATTTGGCAGCACAACGGATAGTAATAAATAAAATTAGAGCTATTACTTTAACAATGAAAATGAAAGGTTGTACAAAGTCCATGAACATCATTTTTCATACCTCCTAAAAATAAAAAATAAAAATGTATCCTATATAATTATGTATTACCTACATCAAAAAAAAATTCTATATTTAATCCTACTAGGAGTTAGAATGACATTACACACAGTAAGCTGGTAAAATTTTAGATTATTTATTGTTCATATAATAATGCAATATTATGTAGACAACATTTTTGCTCATTAAACACGTAACTATACCTAACACGTGATTATATAATATTAATTTATTATATTCTGATAAAATTATTCGAAAAAAATTACAAACGATTCGGTAGTTTTATTCACAGATGACCCACTAAGCTTCGCGTTGATATAAATCTTTAACGCTTCGACACATTGTGACCGCACGTCACGTTATGATCAATATAAAATACTTCGCTTTGTAGTAGCTACAATGGACAGACGTCTAACTTATAAATTTTAGTGCGAACAAAGGCGCCATATCGACAACGTCTCGGAATATGAGGACAAACGAACGGCCGGACAGATATTAAATATGTCCGCCGCGATGGCCGAGTAAATCAACATCGATGATGGTTTAAATCATCCCCGCTCTTATTATATTGAAACAAAAATGCTCCTGTGTCGTAACTCGAACTAGTTGCTGTCTTGTGCGTTTTGATATGATGCTAGATTTATAAACGTAGATAACATACATGTTGGTTTGTTTGTTTTCGATAGTAATTTATTAAAATTACTATCGAAAACAAACAAACCAACATCTATATAATGTACGTTTACTACGTTTATTCATAATTGAATACGTTAGTCGATACATGTTACTGTATGCCACAATCTCTGTGACAGTGTATCATTATAGCTGACTAAATTGTCCAGAAGAATTTTACTCAAACTTTTGATATCATTCTTTGTTTCCAAAATATCGGGCACCAAAATCAAAATGTCGGAAAATATTGTTTTTTTTTCCACTATTTCGGCCATAACTTTTTTGTTTTTCATTTTATCGAATATATCTTTTTGTACCTTACAGCTCTCGTAAATACGAGTCTTTTGAGCCTTTTTGAATACCATATCTTCACAACTCTTAGATATATAAGGCGATATCTCACTTTGTCGTGAAATCGAAACCTACAATGAAGCGACCGAAAATACATTTCCAATGTCAAAATCAGCTGGGCTTCCTACAAAAGGGCTATATCATAGATAACACTTTTGTAGGAAATAGCAGATTTTTTCCAAGTAGGAAAGTTGATATAAAAGTTGCTTATATTTAAGAGTATACGTAATATTCACTCCTGAAGTTTGGTCAATGGCTGAAAAAAATATTCTTTATATTACTATCTTCGCCGTCTATGATGTAAGGTCCCATTGCCCGTTACTAAATCTGTCGTGCGGCTTTTTCATGAAAGTGAAAATACATAGGTACCTACATATTTCAAACACATATTTTATTACAGGCTAAAAATACATTATGTACATGTATTTTTAGCAGGTTAACTTGACTTTTGGTAAGTAATGTAAAACAAGTCAACAATCTTAAGTATATCTATTGAAAATTTATTCCAGATTGAGCAAAAAGTATTCCGCCCAATTTCCCTCGAAATGTCAAATGTTTGCTTTCGAGAGAGGTTTTAAAATGCAGCAAGTTTTTGTGTGCATTAAACATGGGATTACAGTATGCAAAATTTAGTATATCGTAACTTACCGAGTAGGCTTGCCACGCTATTTAAATCTTTATTTATAATATGCATTACGGTAGACTTTCCGACTCGTCCCTCAATTTGTGCCAACTCGAAGTTCTGTACTCAATTCGATGCGCGGATATCGAACTAAGACGCATAGTATTTGATTGCTTCATTATGCAGCTCGGATCGGCCATTGTATAACATTTTGCAGATATTTGTTTGTATCCTAATTTAATCATCATGAAGATTGGACCACCGGGATACATGGTGGTTTCATCGAGTGTGCGCATAGATAGGTTTCTGTATTTAAATTTCTTTTTAATGTTTTAGTTATTTTGTGAAATCATAATATTCTCTCATGTAAGTTGTAAAGTTCGTACAAAATATGAAAAATATTTCGTTATTTTTATTGTATATCAAAACGAGATAAAAAATTCGGTACCTAATACAAGCACGGTAAGCCATAATATTTATTTCTTTTTTGATTTTACACTCTTACATAAAAAAGTAACGGCAAGAAAACTTTTACTTGGGATAGCCTTTACCATCAGGCAATGTGCTTATTTCCTGGTTCATTTAATAAAAAAGTTTCAATAAATATCTACTAAAGCTTATATTTATTTTCTATAAATGTTAGTAAATAATTTAAAATTAAAATACATATTAATATCTGATTTAATAATTAAAATATGCTTTTGAAAATGCACCCTGTATACGACGGCTTTCAATATTGTAAGACGTGCATTTGGAGTTATTTATTTGAGATGCGCAGAAATGTTTTGAGTCTAATGCCTTCACGACCTTTCATTCATGTTGATCCGTTTCGATTTGCCTAACGTCTTATTTTCTACTCGGTGGTCCGATTAGGTACAAACTGCATAACAAAGCTATTGTATAACAGAAAAAGTGATGAACAGATCGAATAAATTTTTAACCTTACGTCCATGTAAAATTCACAAAATACAGGAAAGTCTCTTATTTTGACTAATGTGCAAGAGTTTAAGCCTTGTAGAGTCAGAAGCTTGGGTCTAAATGAGACGTGAAGGTCGGTTCACCTACTTAAATCCTACTAATATTATAAACGTGAAAGTTTGTGAGGATGGATGGATGGATGGATGGATGTTACTCTTTCACGCAAAAACTACTGAACGGATTTTGATGAAATTTGGTATGGTAGTAGTTTAGGATCTGGATTAAAACATAGGCTACTTTTTATCACGAAAAAGTAGTGTTTCCGAGGTATACTGTATTTACGCGGGCGAAGCCGCGGGCAAAAGCTAGTGTTATAATAATACTGTTTCGATACAATCTCGATATGTCAAATTGCAAAATGGTATTCTTGCAAACGTCAAACGCAGAAATCTACCGCGATGCGAATACTAAAAAATCTAAACATAACTTTCGGTTGATCGAATCACTCATTAACCACTTATCCATAATAACCATATTTATCTATTATTCAAATTGAAACCTCACTTTGTCATACTAACAGCTGATAGTCTTTTCCTTAGTTTAGGTCAGAAACATTTTGTAGGGATACTATTCTCTATGCATGAAATAGGTACCCTGATTATTTAACATGTCAAATCCAATTGTAAAAAGAAAAAATGTAATATTACTTAAATTAATTATTATAAAACAGTATAAATTTACGCAATTAAAAAAATACATAGGTAATAAGGTAATATATACCATCCCTTAAATCAGTATCCACTATATAAATGAAACCATATACGTACATTGGCAACTGTATTATATCTTACAAATACAATTACTTTTTAAAACTATTCTTGGCAATGGTAATTTGTGCAATAAATATTAATGAAGGAATACTAAACTGTAAACTCAAATATTTAATTCGGTCACTGACACGCTAAGCACAGTTTTGAATCTCAAGCTCTTGATAATTTGAAAAATTTGCCATCGATAATATATTTACATACCTAATTAAAAGACACCTTAAAAGAAATAGTTCAAAAATGCCTGCAACTGGTTTCTGGCTTAAGAACTAGTTATATCTATAAAAATAGACGTTTATATGGTGCTCTTAAATTGCCTTTTAAATATTTATTCATTTTAACTGTAGTTAGTAGTAGCGCTGTGTATTTTTGGATGAAATCAATCCACTTGCCGCGCTTTTATATGAGAACACCTATATTAATTGTTATTTTTTCGCAACATTCTTGTAGTAAATATAAGTTATGGATCCATATGAAATTTGTGAAAAAAGCACGCGCCTAATTGCAGTAGCCAATGTTACATTGATAACTTAGATTAACTTGCGCAAAAGCTAACAAGCGTATCGATGCAAGAAAAAATCAACGCGAAAGGATCATATTCGAGAAAAATAAAAAATTACAAAGGAAACATTAGTAACATGCCTCGAAGAAGTGTGAAAGAAGTGTAACTGTATACTGTAAAAGGCATAACAATGAGGTATCGTTTCTCCGAAGTCACAGAGGAGTGCCGCCTGGGCGATGTTAAATTTAGCGTTAGTGATCACATCTATATAGCTGCAATGAAAGAAAGTGAAGAACACATCACTACACAATACACAACCATTGTTGACGATGCCTAAATTGGATTACATATCACAACACAAACAATATCACTAAAAGAATAATGAAATCGAGAAAAACAAACGTAAATGGCAATCGGAAGAAATAACATTCAAAATTAAATAGGCATAATAGTTGCATGATACTGCCCTGTTTCTTACAATATGAAAGTACTAGCGACCCGGCCCGGCTTCGCACGGGTACAATACTGATACTAATACTATAGAATGTCGCCCACTTCGCAACGGGCCGTGCGGCAGAAATCGTATTATTTAAATTTCGCCATAACTTCAAAACCAAACGTCCTTTTTTAATCATTCAAAGGCCAAATATTATCTACATAAACTGTACTTAGTCATAAAATAATTTATTTTGATAAGGATTAATAGCATGAGTAAAATAAACGCGTTTAAATGTAGTCCAAAAAAAAATCAAGATTTCTAAATAAAAAAATGGTTGTTGTGCCTCACTCGACATAGATAGGTATAGTGTGTCGCGGACTTTTTTGTAGATATTTATAAGATCTACAATTAATTAGAACATTATATGGTTCTATCTTTTATAGTTTAGGCAGCGTACGCAAAATAAGTAACTTTTCTGGTTGATTTTTTACACCTTGTGTCCGAAAAACCCAAATATCTTACGGAACCCTATTTTTTTCCAAAATAAAATTTAGCCTATGTTACTCGTGGATAATGTAGCTTTCGAATGGTGAAAGAATTTTTGAAATAGGTCCAGTACTTTTTGAGCCTATTCATTACAAACAAACAAACAAACAAACAAACAAACAAACAAACAAACAAACAAACAAACATACAAACAAAGTTTTCCTCTTTATAATATTAGTGTAGATAAGTGATTATGATTTTCAGTAGATATTTTTGTAAACGTATTAATAATAAACGTAATTACGAAAAAATATAAGCACATTCACGTGCATTTCGTTGATTTGTGCCTACCGAATGTGCCAAATTTTTTTATAAGAATCGGTCAAGCCGTTTCGGAGGATTGTGTCCCCGAATTCACGACACGAGAATTTTATATACATAAAATTATTAGATTATTATTGGTGACTTTATATTTAGTAATTATTCACATGCGTGGTATTTAATACAAGAAGTAACAAATCTTAGGATATATGAAAAATGTGTTTATTTTACTACATTTGCATTCAGTATTGAAAGTGTTTAGCCGTGTTACAAGTTACAATAATATAATAATAATAATAATATCTATGGACTCTTCACACCACGTCAATCTGATCCCGTGGTAAGTTCTCGAAGAACTTGTGTTACGGGTACCAGACAACGGAAATATATTTAATACTTTTATATTATACACATATTTAAGATTTTTATTATATTATACACTTATTTAATACACATCCATGACCCAGGAACACAGAAAAACTTTTTGTTCCTTCGGCGGGATTTGAACCCGCGACCTCCGGCTTGAGCACCAACACGCTCAACCAACTGAGCCACAGAGGTGGTCACTACTTATGGCTGCCAGCAAGCATAAAGTTGCCTTCTAAAGGCGGTCACTTGGCAGGATGTACTGTTATAAATAAATTTTATAGCTTGTTAGCTACGAAGTGACAAAAGATCGTGAAAATTAATAAAGGTTAATGATTGTAAAATTTTTGAAATCAATTGTTTGGTAATTTCGTAAGACTGTTAATGTTTTATTATTCTCGTAAACAGGCTACACAGGGAAGTTTTTTTTGAACAGCACATGATTGTAATTTGTCAACGACAAAAACAGCGATAAATATTTATATATGGGACCTACATAGAGCACTAATAAATTGCCTGGAAATTTGGGTGATTAATCTGATCCGTTATCATTGTTTTCGTTGACGTATTTATTATCAGACATGAGCATTTCATTCGAAATATCCGGTAAAAAGCGCAGAATAATTAATATTTTACGAGAGTAATGACAAGGTGTTTTACAATTTACAGCCGTGGTATGTAACTCGCAGGAGACACCGCGTGCCTTAACTGGTCAACCAGGAACAGAGATATCATAAAAAGATCGAGCCTACCTCTCGGAAAATCAGTGAATGGATATTACGCTCAGATATGATTTCAATTGATCTAGTAAGAACCGGTACATACAATTTAATTTTTTATATCAGGAATCTGGGAGCACGGTAGTGCCCCGCCAAGACGAGCTAAGCGAAGCGCAAGGGCATTACCAGACTACCTTTTTCGAAGCGTTTCGTTGATATTTTGAACCCTCATAGCTTGGGTTTGGATTATACCAGATAAACAAAATTTTCAGGATATGTTCCCAGAAGCAGACTCATTAAACAGGTAACATTTTGATTGCATAGGTAGGCCACATAACTGGACTAAGGTGTAGAGTTTGTGAAGTTAGGCTTGTAAAGTTAAGGCATGTAGAGTCAAAAGCTTGGTTTTACATGAGATCTGATAGCTTTTAGACAGTGCGAGTCATACAGTATCGTCTTGGTATCACTTTACATGAAAATGTTTTGGTGGGATACTTATGTAATGTTAAAGCCTTGGGAATTAATACATTCCTGTATATAAATTAAATCGTATTTCCAATGCAGATCACAATATGAACATTTTAATTTATACTACGCTTCACGTACGTCGGTAAGTTTTTGGATTATACCAGCTAGTCTCACAAACGTAAGACTCTTTAAAAAACTCTTTAAAAATATTGTTATTATATTTTTGAATCGATCTGAACTATCCTTTATGAATTCTTCGCTGGTGTATGACATCATACATGGTATTTCAAACGCTTGTCTAGAATAAAAAGCGGTGCAGCTTCTAGTTGTAAGAACGTCATTGAATCTGATCTCGCTCTCACGATCCATTCATCTCGATGTATCAGCGTTAGCGGATGTTGTCACTTAGAAATATCTCGATCCGTGAAAATTGCTTTGTGTGTAGAGTGTAGAGTGGCTGTTCCCCGCGGCTCCGCCCGCGTAAATATAGTGTCCCTCGGGAACACTGTACTTTTTCGGGACAAAAAGTAGCCTATCTGGTAATCCAGAGCCTAAACTACTACCATACCAAATTTCATCAAAATCCGTTCAGTAGTTTTTGCGTGAAAGAGGAACAAACATCCATCTATCCATACATCCATTCATCCATACATCCTCAAACTTTCAGATTTATAATATTAGTAGGATTTTATTGGACTCTACGTGATGCTACTACATTTTCATTTACATCAAATAAAAAGTTTCGTTATCATTTTGCCTATAATAGTTTACCTAATAATATAAGCATAGAATAATAGGTAAAACTCGTGAAGCCTCATTTAGTAAGTACGTATTAGCTGTTCCGACACTTTGTTCTATCTTAAATATGAACTGGAATGAATAAATACTACACCCACACCTTTTTTTTATCGATTAAGCTAGGTCTTATCCCTGGGAAACTGCACATTCTTAAACTACATATTATGTTTTTTCTTTCGTCGTGCAACAATATATAAACAATTTTTACTCTATCGTGTCAGTTCGATTAGTATGCGTTTGTAAAATTTTAGCCTAATTCTAAAAATCGGAATGTGGTGGGTTTGAATCCTGGTTAGATAAATATTTTAATTTGTGATTATTTTTATTTATTCAAAATTGTCAGAACTCCGAGCAAAGCCGAGGTACATTCATACATACATATATATATAATCACGCCTCTTTCCCATAGGGGTAGGCAGATACCACCTCTTTCCCGTAGGGGTAGGCAGAGACCACTTCTTTCCACTTGCTACGATCCTTACACACTTGTTTCGCTTCTTCCACTTTCATTCTCACCATCCATTCCTCCTCTTACATTCAACGTAGCGAAGCGGCTCTCCATGGGCCACTTTTCGCCTCCGCGAGAAACGAGACGTGATGAGTGGCGAACCACATCGCCGCCATTTTGGATAATTAAATTATTTCTATGATTATCCATTGCGTTTCCACAGATTGGTGGAGAGGGTAGGAATAGGGAAAGGAAAGGATAGGTGGTGTGGAAAGGAAGATTGGTAAGTTAAAGTGGGAAATAGGAAATGTAGGATATTACCGCCCAAGAGGGCAAGGGATAGGACAGTAATAGCTAGGGAAGCCGGGGTCGCATACCCGTATACTATACCACAACTACCGGACAGGTAAGTTGGGATCAGTATCCCATGACATATGCCGAGGTAAAGCTATTTATTATATATATTACGATATGACACATATTATCATAAACGTGAACGAGTTAGCGCGTTGACCGAACCGATATTATATCAAAAATAGTTAAGAAAATTGTGCTTCAGTAGTAACAAGCGAAATTCAATTTATTTCCTTCAGCTTCATTTTTTTCATAAACTTATAACTAACCCTACATTATCGTCATAGAAAATTAAACAATTTGTTAAATGTTATGTTATACTATACTAATTGGACAACGGCTAATCATTATTATCAATAGAGATAACATTTAAAATATAATGAGGAATTAATCCTATACAGTAGTCAGTTTACCTCACGATGTATAATATAATATCGCCAAAGTAATTGTCCAGAAGTCAGTTTACATCACAATGTTATAATATAATATCCCCAAAGTAATTATCTAGAAGTCAGTTTACCTCACAATGTATAATATTAAGTATCGCCAAGGTAATTGTAGATTTTAACAGATCCATATAACACATAATATTTTAAGTCGTAGACACATTAAATACAAATTTTGTCTCAAAAATTCTTCACTAGCATACTGTTGTTTTGCCTAGTAATAAAGATAAAAAATAATGTATGTAAAATACCTAATCAATAAGATTGATGGCACTATAAATGTTTTTTTAACAATGGACTTCCTAATCTTAGGTTTATCTTAAGAGGGTTGTTCGTAGATAAGATACCCAAAACACGATGGCATCTATTGATCGCTACACCCTATCTCTACAAAATCATTACATATCACGTAAAAAAAGTTAACATTTTGAAATGCAAAAATCATAATATAATAATCTATACTAATATTATAAAGATGAAGAGTTTGTTTGTTTTTTGAACGCGCTAATCTCAGGAACTTTTGGTTCGAATTGAAATCTTTTTGTGTTAGATAGTCAATTTATCGAGGAAGGCTTAAGGCTATATAACATCACGCTGCGACTAATAGGAGCAAATAATCGGTGGAAAATGTGAAAAAAACGAGGAAAATTATTAATTTTGAGGACTTCAAATCAAATCAAATCAAATTTCTTTATTGATAGGATGTAGTACATAATGGTCTTATCTTCTGTGAGAATTGCTGATACATTCTGCCATTACAATGTCATTCAATGCATTAAAAATAATAATTGTTTTGTTAATAAAATTAGGTCACAATATTAACTAGTTAAATTTTATAGATAACAATTAGATAAAGTTAAAGATTCGTAGGTATAGGTTAAATAAAAATAAAACCCATTATCAAGTTATTACAATGTCAAAGGATAAATTAGCAAATAAGAAAAAATAATCACAATAAAAAATTACATAAAAGATATGATTTTAAAAACAAATAAATAATTAATAATAATTAATAATCCCTACTTAAAATCCACTTGCCATTATAAAAATAAAATAAATTATAGACAACATAATATGTGAAGTCAATATATAAATAAGTAAAGGATAATATATTATGTCAATTTAATTATATAAGTAGGTACGTTATTTATCGATTTATTTTATCTTTTCTTCAAATTCAGTATTCAGTTGTTTGTTTGAACGAGCTGAAATATTTTTTATATATTTTTGTTTGGATAGTCCATTTGTCGAGCAAGGCTTTAAGCTATATAACATTACGCTGTGACCAATAGGAGCGAAGCATCAGTGAAAAATGTTACGAAAACGGGGAATTCATATTGGACAGATTTTAATGTATTTTTTTTTGTGTGTGTTCAAGTGGATTCGAGAATGGTTTAGATTTGCAATTGGACCCGGTAGGTGGCGCTGCTGTCAGTACGTCAACAAATTTAATTCTAAGGCGGTACGAAGTTCACCGGGACAGCTAGTACAGGATAAACCTATGCAGCGGGAAGGGTAGGCTATCATAAGATAGCCTACCCTTCCCATAGTCATAAGACGGTTCTCACAACCTCGACAACGCGCGGAGAGCAGAATCCGTCGATCGAATTTTTAGTCTGATGAAGGATTACACGCGATTTGACGCAATTCGTGCCCACACGCATAGGATTAGGTAAGCTGTACATGTGTGAGTTTTCTTAAGTCACTGATTACAATATATCGTCCCGCCTCTTAATTCTCTATCCTTATAGGTACTTTTTTTTTTTATAAAACTTCAGCTAGATTTAACAACTCGAATTTTAGTTCCGTTATAATAAAGTTTGTAATTGCAAATAAATTCTATTTTAGTGTAGTTTCGTTCGACGTTCTGAAAATATATTTTGTATCAAAATAAAAAAATACTTTGACTAAAATTAACTCGTTCTCGCCTGGCGCATAAGTCCCCGTGTAGCGTAAGGACCCACATACGTGCTGTTACGGACCCCTTTTGATTTGGCTTTAAAAAATTAGGAAAACGGTTGACCTAAAGGCCATCCGTGCAACTCCCGCTTAGCGCTTAAATTTTATAAAATGCGTCATTTTTGAGCTTATCGAGCTCAGAAATAAAAGTGCTTCTAAAAATGTTCACTGATAATTTTCTTAATAAGTTTAATTAAAAAAAACGTTTAATAAAACACTTATTTCTTTAAATTTCAAACTGTCAAACTGTTTGGAATGAAACCAATTTCCACGCGATTGGCGGCAATCGATGCAGTTTTCCATGTCCTTTGAAAGAATCGACAACAAAAAATTTTAGATGAAAAATTTCGGAGTCATTCCGAAAAAAAAAAAAAAAAAACACTTCTTTTCATTCCTCTACGATATCTCTCGAACGAATCAACCGATTTTGCCTCGATTAGCGGCGATCGACGTGGTTTTTCAAGGTTAAGAGCTGATTAGTTTTTGGAGTTGATCGATACAGCCGTTTAAAAGTTATACCAAAAAACCACTGTAAAAAATCCCAGTTTTTTTTTGATTTCTTGAAATCCATCTCAAAACACTATATTTCACTCCGAAATTATACGGACTAAAAGACTATTATATATAAGCTATATATATAAGCTAGTCAATTTATCTAATATATAAGCTAGTCAATTTATCTTATAACATATTTTGCTTAAATATTCGATTATTAGTTAAAAAAAAATTTGTCATAAATCATATTTTTTTGCATTATAAGTATTTCGATCAAGTACATCGTTTACCATTTGGGCATTTACCATCGATTCGATCGTTAGCGATCGTCGCAGGAATGTGGGAATCGCAATCAGCTTAGATTGCGATTTATATAAAGAATTTTAAATTTGTGTATATTTAATTTAATTCTAAATTTATTTTGACAAAAAATAAATATTTGAGGCCAACTCCAAAGGCTCCAATTTAACCAAAAGATCTCCCATAGTTACGATTGTTTCCAATTGCGCCATAATCAATCCCTTCCAATTTCTTTTTCTGTAAAATAAAATGATTATTTTTTTAGTTTTTAGACTGTATATTATACGCTGTGCATAGGACATCATATATTTTTTATAAACCGAAGAATCTTAACAATAGCTTCGGGAATGGTAAGGGTATTAGGTGTAATTTATTTATATCTAAAGTTACGTAATAAAGAAATAGATCATATTTAAATCCTACTAATATAATATGAGTAGGATTTTAATATGATCTATTTCTTGTAAACGTAAAAGTTTATGAGGATGTATGGTTGGATGGATGGATGTATGGATGGATGGATCGATGTTTTGTTACTCTTTCACGTAAAAACCGCTGAAGGGATTCTGATGAAATTTGGTATCTTAGTAGGTAGTTTAGGCTCTGGCTTAAAACATAGACTACATTTCATCCCGAAAAAATACAGTGTTCCCGAGGGATATTGTATTTACGCAGGCGGAGCCGCAGGCAACAGCTAGTTCTCTATACTTCTATAATGGTATAGTCTATTCAGTCATCTAAGTATGGTAAGTTATTGTTAAACAAATATTACCTTATTCACGTGACTGTACCAAAAAAAAAAAATTAAACAAAAAATTAAAACCGATTTATCCAAAGTAAAAATGCATAAAAAAGTATAAAATAGAACTTATTTTCTAAATAATTTCCCTTTTAAATTCGGTTAAAATTGTTACAATTTTTCTACTAATTTTCGGTACCAGCTAATAAATGTAAATAGTTGTTTGTATGAAACTTTTTATTATTTGGACTAATTTGCATGAATTAAGTATGAAAAAAGGTGAGTTACGTATTTCAGCGTTTTCTAATATTCAACCCTTAAGAGGGTAAAATAGGGGTTGAAAGTTAAAAATTATAATGATATCATTTAAAAACCAATTTCAAACCAATGCTAAAGAAAACAAAATGTTAGATAAATTAAAAAATAAACTAATTCTATGTACTTACAGGTTCAGGGTTAGGGCGTCCTTGTACGATAGTCGCAGCCAAAATACCGGCCAAGATGAAGGTGGACAAGATCTTCCTGAAGTTCATGTTACGGCTTGAGTGTTCACGGACAAAACACAAGTAAGTATAACTAAACGCATTACATGCGCTAGTATTTATACCAATTCTATTTGCGGTAAAGTATAGAAAAAAAAAAGTTATCTTTATGGAACAATGAAAATAGCATTGTTGTATAAAGATGTAGTTGTTTGTGATATTATATCCGTTATTTAATATCGCAAAGTATATAATATCATGTTTTATTGTTACCTATTTTGGAATTTATTGATTAACACTGCGGTGCTAAAATGGTACAGGTGTAATACATACCTCGTGTCTTGGGTACTTTATGCATTGATATCTACGATAATTATCTGCAGAAAAAAAATTACGTAATACGGACTGTCAGAATTCTCGCCTCTTATTAAAATCTGAGCGGCTCGCGAGACATGGCACAGTCCATTGGTATACTTCTACCAATACCATTTTACTCATGAAGCGACAGAAAGGTACGTGATAAATTGTAAAAAAGTTTTATAATTTAATTGACTTATTGTGGTAGAAGGACCGTGACTATGACAAACATTATATGACAAACAATATTACAATATAATACAAATATTATACATATATTTAGTATTGTTATATAACATATTATAACAATACTCGAGTTAATAAGAATATATCTAATTAACTGCAGTAAGTTTCCGTTTTGGAACTAGTTGGCCTAAAATATAAAATATCACAAACATACAAAATTATAATACAAATAAAACTGAATACTTAAAAAATCGTTATCTAAGGTAAGTGGGAACTTAAAAGACGGGCAATAATAATTAATAACTATGTAATTGGTCGGCTATAGGCGACCTTTTTTAAGGTTTTATACATACATACATACATATAATCACGCCTTTTTCCCGTAACGGGGTAGGCAGAGACCACTTTTTGCCACTTGCTACGATCCTAACATACTCGTTTCGCTTCGTTCACTTTCATTCTTACCATCCATTCCTCCTCTTACATCCAGCGTAGCGAAGCGGCTCTCCATGGTCCGCTTTTCACCTCCGCGAGAAACGAGACGTGATGGGTGGTGAACCACATCGCCGCCATTTTGGATAATTAAATTATTTTTATGATTATCCATTGCGTTTCCACGGATTTTAAGGTTAAGGTTTTATACAAAGAGTTAAAACCTAATCAAGAGCATCTCAGGACATATTGTCTGAGGAGGTTTCCGTAACTATCAACGCGCATTTAGGTTCACATTGACAAAAATTATTGTACGGTTTTTCACAAAATAAGTTTTTTAAAGGGTTTCCTTGTAATCGTTCAATACCAGTATGGCAATTCATCCATTTAATTCATCCAAATAATTATAGAAGCTAGAAGGGCGGACAGACAGACAGACAATATAAGGGCTTGTACTCAACCTTCCATAGTACTCTACGGAACCCTATAAACGGGACCCTATTACCGAGACTTCGATGTTTGTCTCTTTGTTCGTCCGTCTGTTTGTCGCTAGGGTGTATCTGTATCTCCTTTACCTCTTGAGTGTTGCGCACTGTACCACAGCATTGACAACTACCCTCGCAAGTGCCGTGATTAAACAGTTGAATTTTTATATACCATTCTTTTGCCGTTATAACAACAAATAAAACAGAATAAAATAAATAGCTATTTAAGGGCTCCCATACAAAACACGTGATTTTTGCCGTTTTGTTCGAAACCCTTTGTGCGCGAGTCCGTCTCGCACTTGACTGGATTTTTTGTCTTTGCCTGTAAGTTGTAACATTAACAAGTTATCTTATCATGTTATTGACAATACATAGATTAAGTATTTTTTATTCGTAAAATTGTATCGTCGACGTTAAATTAATACTAAAGGTAGGTACTCATTTTATTATTATGTAAATTAAGTTTCCCACACAAAATTTTATCTCATAAATATTTTGACATGTTAATCTAGAACACACGGGCGGCATCTTTTAGCGCTAATAAGTGTCAGATACATCCTGTATCGAGGCGCCGATCACATATCTTATCTAACTTGTGTAGCAAAGATATTGCCTTCGAATTTAATAATGTAGAACCGGAGGTCACAAAATTAAAGGACAGTTGGGAAACTGAACTTTAATATTAAGTGTACGATGGTCAGGGGGGCAATTCTGCTAAATAAAACCTGCATTAATACAATTACAATCAAGTCTCGACATGCTTACACTCTCAAAAGGTGTTTTTATGAACGTTAAACCAACGTGAAACGCGCTCTGATTGGTCGAAGCGGCATAAAATCCGTTCACGGTAACATGACGCTACACTTTCAATCTAAACAAAGTGAAGTTGACTGTTTAAATTGTTTACTTTAAATACGAGAATTGAGGTTCAGAGCATGCGCAGAGAACCTAAGCGTTAGGGTCAAGTTATAACGAAAGGAAACGATATACGACATGGCACGTATCGTTTCGTTTCGGTGTGATTTGACCCTTATTAGGGTAGGTGACTTTTTATTGCATAAATGAATAGTACTCTTAAATATGAGTAACTTCTCAGAAGAAACCGTATATCAAAAGTCAATATTTTCAAAGGTACAGCGATTTGTATAAAAAAATTCTCAGTCTCATGAAAACGCTGCATACTATAGTACATACGACTTTATAATGTCGTATGTCGAGTGACGTCACGCTGAACTATGAAGTATGTATAAGGTCGCAGGAATATATTTGTAAATATCTCCGATGTTTGTCTCTTAAGTTTATACTTGCCATAGTGAATGTTTTTCATATGATGTAAGTAAAGTAATGATGTAGGTTTTGTTTACTTATTTAGCAAAAAAAAAACTTTTTTGTACTTTTAAGATGTACCTAATTACTTAACTAATTATTATACATAATATATTATATTTATTACATTAACCAAGTAGTAATGCCTTAATATTTATGAGTGAATAAAACTAAATATTTTAGATGTAGTCATAATCCCTTTTTTAGGGTTCCGTAATACTTAAGGAACCCTTATAGTTTCGCTCTGTCCGTCTGTCTGTCTGTCTGTCTGTCTGTCTGTCCGCGCCTCTAGCTCCTGTAATTATGAATATAAATTGATGAAATTTGGTGCAGTTATAGATTGTATATACATCACGGTTTCGGGATCATAAAAAAATAATAATTTTATATTTTAGGGGTGGCTCTCTATACATGTGAAGTGGGGATGAAAAATATTTTTTCACTCTACCCCATCGTGTGGGGTATCGTAGAATAGGTCTTTTAAAATAAATGCAAGGTTTCATACGTTACTTTATTATAAACTTGACCATTTTCGAGTAATCGGCCTCCAAAGTAGTTTGTAAGTTGGTCCCCCCCCTAGCATTTTTAAACTATAGGAGATAGAAACTTGCAAATTTCCATGCTGATAGATCATGCTAAAAACTCTTTAGGAAAATTATTGTGAACCAAATCGGACAGTAACTTTTGGAGTAATTAAAGAAAAAGTATATTACGCGTTTATAGTTACGGAACCCTCCTTAGACATGTCCTGACATGCTCTTGGTTAGGTTATTATTGATCTACGCAGATATGGGTTGTGTGAAAAAGTTAGTTAGTATTGGACAAGTAGGTATTTACCTAGTACCTACATTTGCAAATGTTACTCGTATGTACACCTATATGGACACTAAATGTCTTATAATTAAATTTAAATAAAGTTTAAAATGATAATTTAAATAAAAGAGAAAGTTTAGGAACCCCTTATATTTTGTAAAAGTCGTTGACATACCGACACAAAAGTAATATGTAATTCAAGCCCTATTTTCCGGGTCCTCACTAAAGGGTCGCAAGTCAGGTTACTGTTGACATCCGTACAAACATTCCGGTATTTACTTTTTAAATATTCTCATTATATACTAGTAATTATAACTGACTTTACCCCTATTAACACGGCACTGTATTCAATCTAACTTTTGAATTTTTTTATGATATTGATTAAAAGAATATGGCGACATTTCGTCGCTATAATCTTAAGAAACGAGGAAAAAGAGACATTTTGAGTATGACACGTCAGTTATGTTTGTAATGTCAGTAAAAATTGTTTTTTAAATTGTATACATACAAATATCATTTACATATTGTATCATTTATATATTACCGTAAAATTGTAAGAACCATTACAATGTAAAAATCTGTCGAAAGATTCTTTGCTTTATATTTGTAATGTAATGAAAAATAATGTGTTAAATTATAAGCAGAATATTCGGGTCCGCAGACTTCACAACTTTACTAGTTAAATAACATTCTAATGGTTTTTAAAATTTTACGGCTACATATTATATAATTTACAGAATCGCGTTACAACGCGAAATGTTTATCAGAAAATATTATCCGACAAACAAAGTAGGTATTACATAAAATTGTAATAATATTATATTCATGCAATTAAAAATCAACATTTCGATATAAAATGTAGGACTCAAGCTTATTATATTACACAAAACAATAAACATGAGCTGTCTCTAGTTTAAAATCTAGAAGCGGCAGGAGTCCCGCCGTAAATGTAAAATATTGTACAATATTAAATTATTGAATAATGTTGGTAATGGAAACTATTGTCGATGATAGATAGTAAAGTACTGAATATGCAGTGTTGCCTTAGAGTCCGTTCATACCGTGACGATACGCGACGCTGGATAAAGGTAATCATTTTGGCAGTCTATGTATGTATATGTTTGTTGCATCGTAGCGTCTAAAGTAACTGAACCTCAATACTCGTATTTAAAGTAGACTTTATTTTACTTTGTTTGGATTGAAAGTGTAGTGACATGTTATGGTGTCTACAGACACACGAATTTGGTACAGAGCGTACAGCGGATCTGGTACGCTCCGTACTAGATCCGAGCGTGTGTAGAGCAGACCAGCGAACATAAGAAGGCGAAGAGTTCGCCATTGTCCGCATCGGATCTGGTCCGCTCCGTACCAAATCCGTGCGTGTGTAGAGCAGTCCGGCGGTTAGGCCGTACAACGGTTTCAGTGTTGCCAACTTAGGGATGTACCCCCAAAATTAGGGAAAATATCTACGGGGGTTTACTAGGGGACAGGATGTTTAGAGTTTACTCCTTATGAATCAATTTGTATGTAATAATAAATAAAAAAATGTGTGTAACAAATAGTCAGGGATATGAAAATGTATTGGGAGTGAAATCAGATTAAGACAAGTTAGTTTTATGTTATTCACGCGTAAGTCTTTATGTTAAACACATAACCTTTCTTTCTAGCTTATTATCTCTTAGACCTGTCAATGGTTTAAGTAATCAGGGGTAAAATTTGGGGTGAAATATTTTTTTAAGTGTTGGATTCACTGCCCGTTATTAATGAATTGCGGGAATCATCGTCGTCGTTTAAAAACAGCACTGTAAATAGAACTCTGTGCTAATGTAATAGAGCATAAAATCGAACACACGGATGTCGAGCTTTACGGTCCACTGTACCGTACCAAATCCGTGCGTGTGTAGCGACACCGGATTTGGTCTCCGGATATGGTCCGCTGTACACTCCGTACCAAATTCGTATGTCTGTAGATAGCATTACCATGAACGGATTTTATGACGTTTCGACCAATCAGAGCGCGTTTCACGTTGATTTAACGTTCATAAAAACACCTTTTGAGAGTTTTAGCGTATCGGGACTTGATTGTAATTGTATTAATGCAGGTTTTATTTAGCAGACTTGTCCCTCTGGTCTAATTTTAATAAATGAGGTGTCATTAAACTCGCAATTATACGGAAAGTATACATTTTTTAAGATAGCTGTTCAAAATTGAACTTTATTTACTACACAAAAATATACACGTTTCATATGACATCGGTCATATACTGCACATGCAATTGCAATTACAACCTGACATTTGAACTTTTACGATGAAACTTGATCTTGAGTAATGAGTAATAAAGTTCAATTTTGAATAGCTATCTTAAAAATGCAGCGCCACATCGCGTATCATTTCGTTTTAGTATGAATTGACTCAAAAGGACATTTCCCACACTCCAAGAAAAGAGACTCCCTCGAAAAAATCTCAAAATGTACCTAAGTGATCTATAAGGCACAATGGCTTCATGTACTTACATTGTACGTAATTATTGTTTGAAAATAGTATTTTTCTCGGCTTTTTATATTAAATATTAACTGTATTTTACACATTTTAATACTTTTGTAGAAAAAATATAGATAAAATGGGACGTCTGATGGAGGTCACGCGACAAGTCCCAAATAGCTAATAATAATAGTCATTCATACCTTAGAGAATATTTTTTCAATGGCACTTTGGGACAGGCATGCAATTTCGTATAAAAAACGGCGAAATCAATAATGGCTGTGCACGTGTTGCCAATGCCGATGGATTATAGATTACGTTCTCGAAGATTTTCTCAGCGTTGCGTCGTGTCAGGCAGGTACGAAGACGGCAGAACACGAACCGATGGAGTTGTCAGCTCTATATCTATTATTTTGTACTAGCTAATGCCCACGGCTCCGCCCGCGTAAGTACAGTAACCCACGGGAACCGTTTATGTCCTGCGATAAAAAGTAGCCTTAGATGTCCTTTTCCGTGGTTAACTTTATATCTATGCCATTTTCATGATTCATGATAATCGGTTTAGTATTTTTACGTGAAACTGTAAATAAAGTATCCCCCGGGAACCGTACATTTTCCGTGATAAAAAGTAGCCTATGTCCTTTCTCAGCCTCTAGAATATCTGTGTACTAAATTTATAAAGACTGCCAAACATACACACTTTCCCATTTATAATTAAGTATGGATCTCTCAGTGAGGGTGTTCGATATTTTTTCTGCCGTTAGAAAGCAGACCCATCGCATACAAAACGTCATCTGGTGGCGTAATTTTTCTGTCACCAGGGCCCCGATTCTCGTGCTTCGAATCCCGATTCGATTTTCGCGCTGACTCATTCACACAGGCGTCAGATCATGCGTGCGCGAGCAGGACAGACTGACAATCGAACCGATATTCGAAGGACGAGAATCGGGGCCCTGGAGGCGCTTGTCGTGTCAAAAAACTTTCAGATGTCACGAATTTAAAAACTCTTTCTGTACAACGTACATACACCTACGAAAAAATATAGTTCTTTATTTTTATTTGAAGCAAAGAAGCCGGCCGGTTTTGGTGAAAGAAGCCGGTCATTTTTACTATAATTTATAATTCTATGTAGCCGCGATATATAATACCTACATAAATATCCATTATGTCTATTAGAAAATTACACTTATGCCCGACAGAAGACTTTCTGCATTAGGTACTAAGGTAGCCTAGTATTTTATTACTATCAGATGAAAGTAAATGTTTCTAGTAAGTTAATAAATATTATCTTGTTCTTAAAATTTTAGCACATTCGGCTCAACAGTTTTTTGTCCCTGTGTGAATTCCCGATCTTCACAAAGCAATTGTATACAATTATAACGGCCAGAATTGTAACTGTCTCTTAACAACGTTTTGATTCTATATTCTTTAAAGAAAATGTTACAAAAGCAGGTAATTTTATAGTGAGACGCGGGTATCTATCAAAGAAAAAAAATAAAAAAATCATTTTCATCAAGATATAGAGCATAGATACGGGTAATAAATAGGTTAGCACACAATTTCGTTGCGACTCTATGTAATTTAGCTTTCCGCAAACTTACTTTTCGATAATTTATTGTTTTTTAATAAACGCTTTCCTCAAATAAATTACAATCTTAACAATGACAATCTCTTTTTTAAAATGTGATGAATTGTGGTAAATGATAATAATAGGTAGAGCATCATAAAAATACTTTATTATTTCTTTTACCATTTCGTCTTTTTACAATGAAGAAATAGGTCTAATACTTACATAAAATGCACAAAAACAAAAAAATTTAACCGACTTCCAAAGTAAAAATACACAGAAATGAATGAAATAAAACTTATCCTTTTAAATCGGCAAAAAATGTATTGTTCTAAGTTGTAGAAAAAAATGTGCTTTCTTTGGTAGTCTAATGTTGTAAATTCTCAAACAGTATATCATTTTCTTAAGATTTAAATCTTCAGTTTATTTATTATTTACAATTCAAAATTTAAAATCGACCACCAAAAGGGGTGTTTTATAAAATTAAGCCTTTTATGTGTATAACGACATACACTGTGTTATGTATGTCACCGTAAAATTGTAGAAACCGTTAGATTGTAAAATAACTAACGAGATTGTAAAAATATGTTGAAAGATTAAAAACTATACTTACATATTATGTAATCTAGCGAAAAATAATGTGTTAAATTATATCTATCAACGTTTTACAATTTCACTAGTTTTTACGGTGATATATATATATATATATATATATATATATATATATATATATATATATATATATATATATATATATATCACCGTAAAATTGTAAAAATCGTATATATATATATATATAATAATCTACAGCAAATAAACTACAAAAGACTATCAAATTAAATAAAGTTAAAAAAGGAGAAAATTGTTCGGACTTATACCTGCTGCAACTTTTCGCCACCGTTCCAAGCGACAAAATATTTATCATCCTCATCACCTTCATGAGTGGCAGTTCTCCACCGTGCGCTTGACCCGAAGCTTTCTGTCGCGCATTGTAAAACTCTGGAATGAACTGTCGCTAGCAGTATTTCCGGACATTACGACCTGCAAACCTTCAAGAAGGGAGCGTATTCCCTCCTAAAAGGCCGGTAACGCACTTGCAACTCCTCTGATGTTGCGGGTGTCCATGGGCGACGGTAATCAATTTCCATCAGGTGATCCGTTTGCTCGTTTGCCCCCTAGTTTTATAAAATAAAAAAAGTGCGAGAAGTTTAAGTACCTACCTACTATCTATCGAATAGTAGGTACATATCGCTTAAAATGTTATTAAGTAAATAACTTTTTATATTATAACTTATAGCTGCTGGAGCATAATTGGTAGGTACTTCTAGAACTTAGAAGATAAAAAACTTTCTTATCTAAGCACAAAGTTTTTAGTTCCCATCTAAAGAAAAACAAAATATATATCCTTAAAATTCTAGTACCCATTTACGCATAATAAAACTATTTTTTAGATAATTTTCATCCATAAAATTCTTCGAGTTTTATTATTTTTGTTATAGACAACAAAGCATAAATTAGGAAAATGGTGCGTATTTTGAATTTTATGGGCCTTTAATGTTTGTGGCATGTTTTAGTCATAAACTATCCAGTTATTTTAAGACTAGATAGCGTTCCATACTTAATAAGGCAGGCTTAAACGTTTGCGAAGGTACATTTTTGTATGGCAAAAAATTAAAAGAATAGCGTACGAATAAACAATTAATGATAGGTAGGACAATTAAAGTTACGGTTAGCGTAATTACGGGAAATATCATAAACATCTTACGGTTCAAGGATACATTTTACAATCCGTCTGTGATGCCGCGGATTGATGTTTCCTGCTACCGTTTTTTCATTTACGAGTAGTTCGTTCAAAATATGTTGTTTATAGCTCAGTTCAACCTTCTGTTATGCTCTATCTAGATTCTTTGCGGTTTCACTTTCTTGTACAAAAACTCATACGGTCTGCGTGAGTTTATCCGACACATATCTGATCTTCCATGACAATTAGACCTACTTAGATTACTCTTGCCAGACATTATAATAACACGGAACTTCCTAGTATTTATCAATGTTTGTTTATGTGAAAATTACTTATTGTTAACTATTTCTAGTATTTTATGTCAGATTATTTTCATTTTAGTTTCTCCGACGCTGCAGCCTCTGCCTTGTGATTAATACTTATTGATCCATGAGGGAAAAGCAAAGTAAAAGTTTTACCAAGAATAATAAATACATAATAGTAAAACCATAAATAATATCTTGCGTTATTTTCCCACAGATCTGCGCTTAGACCTCATTAGAAGAACGCGGAGGAATTTACTGTCTAGAATATTCGGAAAGATTAACAGGAATGGGTCATTGACATAACATTAGCAAAAAATTTGGGAAAACGTCAACGACAAACGAGTCACTGTGTTGTACCAATATCAGCGGCGGCGCGGGCGCATCTCTGAATAACAATAATCGTGAATGAATTGTAATGGCGGGAGTTAATTGATTCGGCGACCCGCTGGACCTGTCTGCTGTAGACCAACGCACAGCGCGCTGTTGACTCGTGAATTTATCGATATCGATAAAATGATATAATTATAATAAAATAAATAAATAATGAATGTTAAATAATAAAATGAACAATGTGTATTATATCTACTATGAACAATAAGTAGACAATAATAATACTGTGTATATATTTATGATTAAAACATTTTTCCAAGATTTTTATTTTTTTATACGGACTTTTATGATTGTGTTGTTATATTTTACTGTATTAAGTAGAGTAAGAATAGGTAATGCTCGCATATGTAATTACTTAATTTTTAACAGATTTACTAAGTATTTCCATTCAGATTTTAACAAAAGCACAAACTAATAAGGTAACAACTTTTTTTATAATTACATAAGGATAAAAAAAGAAAAGTAAATAGGTAGGTACGTACGTAACGTATAAGTTCTGTTTTTTTAAATTCAAACCAGTTTTAATAAATTATTTGTTATTATAAAATAATAAATAACGTCTCTTTAAAATTATATATACTACTAGCTGTCCCGACACATGTTGTTGTTGTTGTTGTCGTTATCTAAAGTATAAGCCTCCAATATTTCTCATCGTTAAACTTTTTCTGAACTTTTAAATTTATTTTAAGATAAAAATTAGCCAATAGGTCCAGCCATTCTTGAGTTTCAAGATATTGTCACTTCACTAAAATTTCCCGATACACATTCATTCAATACAGCGCGAGCTTAGTCCAAAAACTTTTTATTGGCAATTTCATCTCGTACGCGCTATAAAAAAGTATGTATAAACCTCTTTGCCTCTATAAGGCTATCAGATTATAATACCAAAGTTCCCGGAATGGCCCACTATGACCATCAGCAAAACCTAGAAAATTTCGTTTTAATAATAATATACTCCCCGCACCGATTTCGGTGACGGTGGCCGGTTTCATTGAAACCAGGCCAGTTACGCAGGAGTAATTTTATAGTGCCCAAGTGTGTGCGCAGTACACAAGAGCACTCTCTCTTCCTTTACTCTCATAATCCAGTGGGACGGATAACCGACACGACTGACGAGAGATCAGGCGCAGGTCCGACATTTTCGGTTACATGCCCATCCGACGCATGGATCATCTTTCTTGTCAGACAATCAGGTGATCAGCCTGCATTGTCCTAACCAAACTTGGAAACAACATTTTTTGTTGTTCCAATGCGGGAATCGAACCCATGACCTCTGAGTCGAGAGCCAATGCTCTAACCACTAGACCACGGAGGCTGTCTGTTTTAATAATAGTTTTAATAGGTAGCAAGTTTTTGGTAATTTGAATATTCTCTTCAATGGAATTGTGTTAGGCGTTTAGTTACGGGTTAGCTCACGCCGAAACGATAGTACGGGATGCGGCGCAATTTGAAAATTGTGATTCAAAATTAAACTTAATTTAGTACACGAGAAGACACACATTTCAATGCAAGGGCGGTGCAGCGCTATACTCGTATATAGCAGTTTGACATTCGAACTCTTGCAATTAAACATGTATCTTATTCTGTAGAGAATAAAGTTCAATTTTGAACCTCTATCTCAAATTAAATGCAGCGCCGTGTCGCGTATCATTATCAATTAACTCTTACCTCCTTACTAATAAACGCTGTATAAGCTTTGAATAGTTACACAGTGTTTTGTCTTCTTCAATCGAATTTAAAATTTCACTTGTGTGACGTGAACAAAACACTGTTTATCTATTCAAAGCTTATACAGCGTTTATTAGTAAGGGGGATTGTGTTTAAAACATTTTTGAAACATATAATTATTACTTTCTTAATCAGCATGATCTCTTCTTGATGCATGACTTTCATTAACTGCTCTATGAATACGTAGAAACACAGCCCAGCTAACTGCATCTAACGAAGTTAACATCCATTGACCTTCAATTATATGTAATGCGAATGACAATTGGTATTTATACTAGCCGGACTCTATCGGCTGGCGAAACCTTGACACCCAATCGGAAGTCGGAATTGAAGACACTTCGCTGCAATATATAATATTAAGACGATTGCATCATCGAGTGAGTCGGCCGAGTCACCGGATGTTGTTAACCGGCCGATTGGCCGAGACGGAGTTAAACGGCAGCAGAGTTCAAACAATTAACTGGATAGAAGTGTCCGACTCTAATGAACGCTACAGACTTGCTCCATTTCATTACACAAACACCGTGACAAGACGGAGCTTACAAATTGAGATTAATTCCAATGTAGGCAGATCCGAATATAAAGGATCTAAGCGACGGTTGATAATTACGATCTTAAATATACTGCGCGAGGGCACATTTTAGAATTTACGATCTAAGATGAGAAGAGTAGCTCGCCTATAAGATCCTGTCGTTGCGAAATGTTACTATTTAAGTTAGGAATTTCAATGTCCAGAGGCTATTTATATCAACAGACATCTTGAGTGATCTTATTGGAAGATGTTGTTGATGATGTTGCCCATTATAGAAAAGAAAATAAATTCTTTTGTTGAAGCGTTTTTTTAACAAGATCAAATGTAGGTTGTATTGGAAAATTGAATATGGTAGGTACACAAAAGAAATTCAATGTTCTTTTAATTATGATTTTGGAAAACCAATGTCATAATCGTTAATCTTATATAAAGCAAAAACTTTCAATACACTGGAAAACCAACGTCATAATCGTTAATCTTAAATAAAACAAAAATAATAAAAAAATAAAAAAACCCGACTGCAAAAAACGACAAATACCTAAGGAACACACTAAAAAGACCGAAACAAGATGAGAAAACAGACTACACTATTAGCTGAAAGCCTAAGCGAAATAATTAACATTATGTTTACCAAACATAACGTCAATTATTTCACTTAGGCAGGCGGGACCTATTTGCATTATAAATTGTACAAAATATATGGGCCTACTAAACTAGACATATTTTGATGAAATGCGCAGGTATAGAACACACCACGAGGAGGGATATAGGCTACGTTTTATCACGCCGAAATGTATGGTTGCCGCGTGACTTCGTGCGCGCAGCACAAAGTCGCGGGTAACATCTTTATAATAATAAAACCGATACCCAGAAGCACCTCGTCAATTGATCACCGAACATCCACTTGAGGCAAGAAGTTTTGATATAACTGCGTTTCAATTGTGTAATTTATCATTTGATCGCACTCAGATAGTACTTACCGCTACTCGAGCATCTTCGTTGACACCACAGAGATCTATCAACTAGACAAGTCTCATCGTCTATATAAAAACCAAGCGTGCCATTATTTTTCAAATTACTGTGACCTCAAAAGAGAGATATACGGTCAGTTTCAATATCATATCTATCTGTAACTATTTGTTAAAAACGTCAAATTTTTATCGTGAATAACCGGAAAATGATCGAATGATGAAGTTTTTAACAAATAGTTATAGATAGATATAGGTTATTAAAACGTGCCGTTAGTGATGATAACTTCCCGTCCCCGAGTAAACGATTCAACCCATCGCGATTTTTAGCTTTTTAGTTTTCGTTTGACGTTTGGCACCGAGAATATTCGAGAGGAAATGGCGCTGAAGGATGTGAATTTCACTCCTCTTTACACGGGAAGTTACGCGCCAAGTACACTTGCGTAGTCTAGTCAATAGATATCTGTGGTTGACACTGGAATCACCGATCGTGATTATATCGACACACGCCAACGCAACTCAAATATTTACTTAAGATACCTTTGCTGTACTAAGAATTTTCATATCCTCATACTTATTCATATATTCTCCTGATGGTATCTATAGACCTATTGAGCGCATAAAACTCCGATATCGTATTTTACTTGTGACCGCTTTTTAACGCTCTCATTTATTTTACAGTCATGGCGATAAATCATTATTCCAGTTATTAAACATTTATATACGCCAGAAATCATTGATTGTTTGCGATGCGTTCGCGATTGTACGTCTGGTTAACTAAAATATATCTCGCGACGTACAATATATCTGTAATTTAAACCCTCAATTGTGGGGACTCATTTAAAATTATAAACTTAAGATCACTCATTCATCACGCATCGTCCTTTCGACGTGAGGTGATGGTCTCGTTTCACTGTGACTTTGTTTGGAGTATTCCTTATTATAAGTTATTTTTATTATTATAAAATAAACTAATACTTACATATTATATTATATCTTCAACTTGAATCCGAAATTTTTTTGCAAAATTTTGCTAAGACCTGCATTGATACTTTCAAGGCAAGGCAAAAAAGGCATCAATACATGTCTTGGCAACATTTTGCAAAATTGAAATAAAAAGGTATCAATACAGGTCTTGGCAAAATTTTGCAAAATTGCAATAAAAAGGCATCAATACAGGTCTTGGCAAAATTTTGCAAAAAATTTCGGATTTTCCAGTTTTTGTTAAACTGGACCTGTAGAGTACAGTGTAATAAAATTATATTGTTATAATAATTTTAAGGCAAGAATAAGGGCCTGTTTCACAATCTACTGATTAATGTCAGATAGTTTATTCGCATGTTTTGTCTCTGTCGCTCGATATACAGATAGCAACACAAAACTTCTGAAAAAGCTATCCGATACTTATTAGCTACTAGCTGTTACCCGGGCTCCGCCCACGTAACATAGCATCCCTCGGGAACACTGTACTTTTTCGGATAAAAAGTAGCCTATGTTTTAATACAGAACTCAAGCTACTACTATACCAAATTTCATCAAAATCCGTTCAGTAGTTGTTACGTGAAAGTGTAGCAAACATCAATCCATCCTCACAAACTGACACATTTATAATATTAGTAGGATTACAAAAAAGGTTGTGACACAGTGACAGGACCTAAGATTTATAAAATATTTTACTTTATAGAATCACTAATCAATACTACTATATACTCTAGAATGTCTGGAGGAGCAGAAAATAATTTCGCAATTTTCAGAGTCCGATTGTTTTAAATATTTACTAAATGTTGCACGCGACATCGTACGCCCAAAAAGAAATCCCGCCGGAGCTGTATATTTTGCTGCGATAACAAGTAGTCAACGTGTTAATCTAGAGTTTAAACTACTACCGTCAAAATCCGTTCAGAAGTTATAGCGTGAAAGAGTAACAAACATCAACACGGCCATACATACAAATATTTGCGTTTATAATATTATCTTTGAGGGTATAATAGGCAAGCGGACTATTTTTTTTTATTACATAAATTAATAGTACTCTTAAATATGAGTAACTTCTCAGAAGAAACCGTATATCAAAAATCAATATTTTCAAAGGTACAGCGATTTGTATACAAAATTTCGCGAGTCTCGTTCCAGTACCAAATTAAATATTTTTTTTGCGAAATTGGTAAACAAAACCTACATCATTAGTTTACTTACATCATATACAAAAACATTCATTATGGTAAGTATGAACTTAAACACACACATATCGGAGATATTTACAAATATATTCCTGCGGCCGTATACTCCATATACTACTTCATATAGTATAACCTACAAGTGACGTCATTTGTAGGTCGACTTTAGTATGGAGCGTTTTTAAGAGACTTGCGAAATTTTGTATACAAATCGCTGTACCTTTGAAAATATTGACTTTTGATATACGGTTTCTTCTGAGAAGTTACTCATATTTATGAGTACTATTCATTTATGAAATAAAAAAAAAATTAGTCCGCTTGCCTATTATGATAATATTATATTTTGATTGTAGTCAAGGAAAATAACAATGTGACAAACCGAAAATACTTTTAGGAATAATTTTTAGTAACTTTTCGACACATACAATATTACGCATAAAGTAGCAACGAATCCTTTTAGCATTGAGATACCATCACAGCCCGTTCGGTGATATCCAATAAATAAGAAAAAAAGAAGTATTTGTAAACCAGTCGCAATCCGGAAAATGTGGCGTAAAACTGACATCGACGAATAAGGCGAATCGCTTGGATATATTAATTTAAGAATCGCTTTTATTGATATTGATGATATTGAAAGAGAAAATTACGATCCAAAATGATATTGTCATTATCTTTTTTTGTTATAATTTATTAATATTGTATTATCTGAAATTTTTGAACGCTGGTGAAGTGTTAAAATGAAAAAAGTTAAAATAACTTGTTTTTGGAGATTTTAATTTACGATCAGCAGTCAGTCTATTAGTAATTTACTAGATACTTAAATACGTGCAGTTAGCCAAGAATATTTATGTAGACTAGGATTTTTTCATATTGTCTTGTGATATGGTGTAATTTAATTAGTATCACGTCTATCAATGTCCTGCGAAAAAATACTCTCTGCGAAAAAGCACTCAAAAAAAGATCGTGCAAACACCACCACCACACAAGCATTATTGCACTTTTCTCTTTTTTTTACCCGTTTCTTCCCGACACCAGATCATTCTCAGGAAATGGACGTTAAATGAATCTTAACAAACTATAAAATTTTATGTTATTTATATTATTGTATAGTTAACCAAAATTCACTAATTGTGTGCTGTAGTATTCCGTAAAGTAACGCTTGATTCTATTAAGTATTCTGATATTGGTTACCACCTACCACATGGTTGGCAAAAAAACAATCAGCTGGTCTCTTCTGTTACAAATTGTCAGACACTTGACAGGGTAACGAAATTTATTGCTGTAATTGCTTACACTTGAACCATTAATAACAAACCAATAACTCATTGATACTAAAGGAACAAGCGTTTTGAGGAGTCGGCACGAGACAAGTCTTTGTGTTGAATGAACTACTTGTCACACGATAAAACCATTCAGTATTTACATTCACTCATTGTCACATTTCCCTCGAGAGCGGTTTATGCCAGTTTCATTAAAAATAAAAATGTTGGCGTCTGTCCCAAAGGTTCCGTATAAAAATTTAACCTCGAGTATTTATACACTGATTTACATTTTTGACTAAATTTTAGTACGAATTTAACACGAAACATAATATGTCTACATGACTGGCTACAATAAAATTTTCTATTTAGAAATGAGCAGAAATTTTGTGTCGTTTTTCCATGTAAATTGTAATGTTATAAATGGTTTTTGTGTGCAATAAATTGGTAAATATAATAAAAATATTTTTTTTATTATAAACTGAATGACTAAAAAAAACGTAAATGCAAATCTTTTCTCGACTAACGGAACCCCAGTTTCTGCAATAATGGACTGTGCAAATACAATGAAGTGTCATGTAAAAGTGTAATACGAAATAAATGGTCCCACTGTTACAATGGTCGGTGAAATAAAGGGACGAATTACACGGAAATTTCGAGGCGTGAACAGATAACAAAGGTGGCGCTTCACTTGATAACGATTCGCACCTCGAACGTGCTACTCATTGTGTTCGAGTGAAGTAAATACCAGGTGACACAGCATTAAAAAAAAAAAAAGAAAAATAAGAATAAATTTGCCCCAGGCTAATTCATTCTCTTCTCTATGTCTACAAAAATCCAATTAGAATTGTTGTAGGTAACATAGATAGTATTCACTTCTATTATTGCTTAAATACGAAAAAATGTAAAGTATAAAATTAAAATAAACTTCCGATAAAATAATTGACTATTAGCTATAACATTCGTGGTAAAATGCGCCTTACCAGCGTAATTCACAAGAATATTTTTGTAAATTACGTAAGAAATATATAATTTGTAAGAAAGCTTCCTAAGTATATTAATAACTTCATAAAATGAATAGAATTATATTTTATTTTATCTCCTTTTATCCGAAAGTGCATAAATTCATTGAATTGATGACAGACAGACTGTTGTTAACATAATAATTAATAGCACAGACTACTTGATTAAGCAAGTTGGTCTATTAAAACACAACAGCTTTTTAAACAACAGAAACTGCATAAATTAAATACTGTAAGTTCATAAATTGTTCTCTTTATGGTTATGAAACTAACGACTGACATAATTACATGTATTTTATTAAGTTTCAACATCCTCTTTTTTTATTCATTTGATTATCTTGCAAACAGCTAGGTTAATAAACAGTTACCCAGTGAAAAAAGAAAAAAAAAAGAAACATAATATAGAGTATTGAACATTTCTAAAGCTTTTTCCTTATTAAATTTTTAGGTTACATATAATATATCTATACTAATACTAGCTGACCCGGCAAACGTTGTTTTGCCTTATAAATTATTTCTATATGGAAAATAGATAGTAGCCGATTCTCAGACCTACTGAATACGCATATAAAACTTGGTAAAAATCGGTAAAGCCGTTTCGGAGGAGTACGGTAACTAACATTGTGACATGGAAATTTTATATATATTAGACTGTTCAGAATGACATTCTCCTCATGTGTACGAATCATCATACGATACGCATAGTAATTCATTGCAATTAGATTTTTATTCGTTGATACGCCTGAAAATGCAAAATTAAATGAATTGTTAATGGAAACCAATAATAGCAATAATTAGTGTGTGAATATTGTACCTGTAACTGTAATTGGATCGACCATCTTCAACGTGATGTCGTATCCGTCTTGCCCTCGCCAATAAATGATTGGATATTGTAACGCATCGTACAAACGATGTGTCTCGTTTACACGATGCATGATATTGCTTCTTCGCTGAACGACAATGTCTCGCGATTTAGTTGGATCGCCAACAATAATTGCAGCAACATTATTAACGGTGGGTGCATTGAATCTTCGTACATGTTCACCTGTTGGGGTACGATCCACTCTTATGACAAATTTGTGCGTATCCGATGGCATTCGTTCCAATGCTGTTTTGAACATATTAACTACAACATTATTAGCATGAAAAAATGCTTGCAACTGTTCAATAATTCGTCTCTTTAACTGTTGTGTTCCCTGTATATTGCACCGCACATTTAGCTGATCCACCATTGACGAAATGAAATATATTTGCAGAAATTGATGCGGTTCATCATTCTGGTGTTGGCACCATTGAACCATGCAAATGATATATTTGTCCTTGTATCTGTAATTGCAAACAATCATTTATTGAAGAATACGGTGTAACTTCTGATCGTGTGATGGTGTAGTGTGCTGTGTGTGGTGTATATGTAGTTGTTATGTGTTGCAATTCATTGTGTTGGTGTGAGTGATTGGTTAAGTGTGTTGTATCTTTTACCTTGCAAGTCGGCATGAAGCCGCCTTCTCGAATGATATTAGCTCCAAAGGAAGTCATGCGAAAGCAGTTATTGTATTCAAGGATGTGTTGAAGAAAATTGCTGGAATCGGGATCACTTCCATCGAACAATGGTTTCAGTGGCTGTGGTGGTGTAAGTAATGGATCCAGATTGACTTTTCAACTTGCGCAGCACAATCCAGCCGTTTCTCTTTTGAACTTTAACGCATTGCAATATCGGCATATAGTCGTCATTGGTCCAATATCTAAATTTTCATCATCACTGTAGTTCGCAGTGGGATCATATTGGAATGCCAAGCGATTGTATGATGCCAATAATCTTCGTGTGCTCACGCGTTGTCTCAATCGGGCATTTTCTCTTATTATATTTTGTCTTTCTTCGCTTAAGTTCTGTGAATACACTTGTTGCTGGCTTGCATGTCTTGTGCGGCGGCCGATGTTCGCACGTCGTACTCTAGGCATTTTGGACTATGGACAAAGTGGTGAATTTAACCTCAAATGCACGATCCACATAATTTACACAGTTCAACTTACCACCTTAAAGACAAATGCCTGCTGTTGAAATTCAATAAAAATTTGCTCAATACACGTGATTGATTTGATGGTTTCCAATTGAAATGTTTAGGAAACGAATAACTTATTTTTTTTACTTTTTTTCACAATTTAGACAATACAATATAATTAATATTTATACAATTTATATTATTTTTACAATTTCACAATTTTTACCGGTTTGTCACATGAAATTAACTGAGCAGAGAACAATGAGTAGCTGTCAAACAATGTATCACGCACCGGCGCCATCTACTTAAAATATTGGTTTGTAGTAAATGCTATGGAGATGGCGCTGTATGTGAAAAAAGATTTTCCCGCTTTTCTGTTGAAATTTTTCCTGAATTTTCTTTATTGGTTTGTAGTACATGCTATGTATCAGAGATGGCGCTGTATGTGAAAAAAGATTTTCCCGCTTTTCTGTTGAAATTTTCCTGAATTTTCTTTGCTATAAACCTCACGGAGCCCGAGACCTTTCCAACGAATGCAAAACCGTGGAAATCGGTTCGTGCGTTCTGGAGTTATAGCGTCAGGAAGGAAAACCCGACTTATTTTTATATAATAGATTGTAAATGCGAAAGTGTGTATGTCTATCTATTACCTCTTCACGCTTTAACCGCTTTACCGATTTTTATGAAATTTGGTACAGACATACTTTGGGTCCCAGGAAAGGACATAGGATATTTTTTATCCCGAAAAAGTAGTGTTCCCGCGGAATAATGTATTTACGCGGGTGGAGCCGCGGGCAAAAGCTAGTGGTTTATAAAAGTAATTTTATTAGACTATATGAACTAATTTTATGATGTAGATCTTTATTATAATTAAGGCTCGTGACGCACATTATATTTTGTACGTAACCATTGACTAGTAGATACAAACAGGAGTTGTACAATTAAGCGTATAAATTCATCTTCATAAAAACTTGAGTCAATGAGCGTACTATGACTGGTACATTTCTGTCTAATGAAGATATTAACCAGAAGTTATGAAATTAATAAAAAAACAATAATGGAATCGAGCATAATAATATCACGCATACATTTGGGTGCAGTGATGAAGATATTTCCTCATTAACGAGCACCAATCACGGCGGCTGCATTGGCTTGTTGTTATTAATTTATAGAAAGTCATCGTACACCCATTAGTCGAGATAGCCATAGTGGTCACCGATCGCTGTCGAGATACGGAACCGATGGAACCAAATGGAACTATCGGCACTATTGCTGGTGCATGTGATTGCCCTAATGATCACGTGCGTCTCGTTAGCGATGATCGGTGATCATTATTACGATTGATTTTTATAACCCTTGCTGTCGAACCCGTATTTATGAGTTTCACAGTTGTTAATGGTACCATTACGATAACAATAAGTGCCGCTTCCGACCGGATTGGTTCTCATAGGATTCGATAACTCCTTATTCGTTTCGTGATATCCTCATGAATTAAAGCAATCTTATTGTTGGGATCATTACGACACGAAAATCTATTTGAACCACAAAACTGTACCCAAATAATTTTAAGGATATTAAAATTCTAAAAGTTAAAGCGTGACAATTATCAAGTTGTGTGCTTAGTTTTAAATGTCTATATTTGTATATTTTGTACTAGTATATTTTCTACAGGCGCTTGTAAAAAATATAATTTTCTTTATTAGTATTTGAAATATTGTATTCAAATTTATAACTTGTATTACGGCCGGATACTGAGACACTAATCAAAATTAAGAGCCCTCCTATTCACAGGCTGTCGCTGTCTCTGCTAGCCGAAATGACAAGGACAGCATGTGACTTGGCGTCACTTAATTTAACTATCGTTTCAGTATTGGCCCTTAATATTTTAAAAGATAAATTTGTGTTACACAAAAATTAGCCTATGGAAAAAGGTATCTAGCTCTACTATCTGTGTACCAAATATCAATTAAATCGGTTCAGTAGTTTTGGCGTGAAAGACGGACAAACGTATACACTTTCCCATTTATAATATTAGTATGGGTATATTTTGCTAACATATTTTATTTAATTAAAATAAACCCCTTTAAAAGAAACATGCAAAGACAGAAAAGATGATTATTCCTTACGAAGATAACTTACGCAGATAAAGTTCGCTCATAGTTTGAATAAAAATTAACGAGACTATTAACAAATCAATGGCGGTATTCCAATTAAGTAGCCGTGGTTATTAAGAGCTGGTTTATAATTCTCGCCTCCATTTTTATTATCACAAAATGGAATCTTTGAGAAGCATCCCCGTTATATGTTCGTGCGTTTTTCAACGTCATATTTTAAAAGCCATCTTGAATCTTGATCCTAGCGTGGAGGTAAGCAAATTATTATTCAAATCTATTAGCTTCAAAACCACGTCTGGCCTCGTACTATAAACGGAAAATGAACAGAACGAAATAAAAAGCCATCATCATGGCGAGCAGAAGGCCTATGAAGCCTTAAAAAATTCGAAGAAGGACAATATAAAGGATAGCGATGTTTTAGTTTATTTATTAAATTAAAACAATGCTTAATTATATATTTCTCGTCAGAAGACAATGGTAGATCTCATAATAATCGTAAACTTCAATATCTGTGCCCCATTTAATCGTCGATCGGACTCCCTCGCGACTCGCTCTGCCCATATAAAACGTTATTGCTTTAACTAGCTGCTTAAGTAACAAGGGGTCTCGGTTATTATTTTTTTAATTGTTTGTATTCCATTCGCATTTATGTGCTTTTATCAGATGGTACAAAATTATTTCATTATAAGCATATCGGCTCCGCATTTAATTGAGTTTTAAAATAATAATATGTGCTATTAAATTGATAGTGATGCAAAAACTGACTTCTAAAGTGACAATAATTACGTGATATTGTTATCTACTTATAATATCCAAATACTAAAAAAATATTGTGTGATAAAAACAGTACAAGTTATTAGAACAATTTTGGACAAAAAGTGAGTAAATATGTGTTGATAATCAGTTAACTAGTATTAAATAACTAAAACTTAACTTAGTGTACAAGTAAGTAGTGATATAAAAAAGTTTTAACTAAAAGTAAAATAATTTGCGAAACAAAGGATTCTGAAACAAGGACATTTAGAGGACATGTCAAATTCAAAATGTAAACCGTCATCCGAACCTTTGGGATACTTATGATGCTTACATTCGCTCGTCTAGCAGTAAGGTTACTTGGCGCAGCGGTACCAACACTGAGCTGTAACTGAAGAGACTCGGGTTCTAACCCAAGTTTCAACCCAACACTTTTTGTACTTACTTCATTTCACGACATTGAAAGACCAAACTAGTAAACTGCAGACAATAAAATTGAAATCAGATTACACACGTACACATATGATGGTAAAATAACTAGTGCCATCTGACGGCAAACAACCCTTACAAATAAGTTTACGTTGTGATATATGACTGCTTCAAGTAGTTGTAGCTATAGTCCAGAAGATGGCGCCACATATGTCCAGTGATTTATAGATCAATTGTATAAAGAAAGAAGTCGAGAGAGGGCGCTGCATGTCTTGATAAATAATAATAATAAAAAAAAAAAAATGTCATCCAAAACTGTTAAGTGTGCAAGCTGTAACGTTGTTATCAATGAACTTCTCGCATATATTGCGAATAAAATTGATGTAATGGATCAAGAGAGTCTGCTACGAATCTGCGCCTCAGCTTTTAAAGTGGAAGAAGTAGAGAAAGGTAAAAATCTCTTATTTGAGTCTGTCACGACAAATATAAAGAAGGTTACGAGGAAAGGTAAAAATGAAGGCAAAATACAAAGAGATCTTGAGGATATAATATCTGTCTTCAAAAGTGTGGACCCAGATATGATTCCCATTTTTGTTGCAAAGGACTTGCATCGACTGCCAGCGCTAACTTTCGATCATTGTGATGTCTCTGCTATACTTAAAGATATAGTTAAGCTGAAATCGCAAGTCCAACATATTAAAGACACCTACATCTCAATGGAGCAATTCCAAGAACTTGAGAAAAAACTCTTTTGTAATAAAAGTGAAGAAAATAATTTTTTAAACACCCCTGTGCAAGCTACTTTTGAAGCAATAAATTTTGTAAATACTCGATCACGCATGCCAAATTTTTTAGATAGCGGCCCAATGGCAATTGGTTCACTGGTGGAGATGAAAGACCAACAGCCAGAGATAGAGGTATCAAATGTTAGTGTACAACTTCTCGCTGAATCTGCCGCAAGCAACGTAGCGTCATCGGAGGATATTATACAAATCGAAAAAGGAAAAGAGATAATAAGGCCTAACACTCCGAGGCCATCATATGCAGACATGGGAAAACGACCTGGCACATGGTCTATACCTAAAAGGGGTGAATATAATGAGTGGAAGCAGGTGCAGAAAAAAAGACCGAAAAATAAATTTATCTCTGTGAGAGGTAAAGCCACCTTGGAAGAGAATTGCAAATTTAAGGCTGCTGATAGAAAGGTTCCACTTTTTATCACCAATGTACATAAAGATGTGTCAAGTGAGGATATTATAGATTATATTTACACTAGGACAAATGAAAAGGTAACTCCTATTAAAATAAAAATGAATAAAGAGAGAAATTACAATGCTTTCAAAATCTTTGTTCATGGAGATAGTATTGAAACATTTCTTGACAGCACACTGTGGCCAAAAGGTATTTCTTTTAGGCGTTTTGTAAATTTAAGAGGTAATTACAATAATAATCGTAATGATGAACAGGATGATAAGTGGCAATCTTCACAAAAATAAAATGGATGATGATAATCATATTAACTTTGTATCATTTAATTGCAAATCGATAAAGCGATCTCTACATGGAATTAGATGTCTCTGCAAGAATGCGAGCATTGTTGCACTGCAGGAACATTGGTTGTTACCACATGATTTATCCCTATTAAGTGCAGTAGATATGGATTTTGCTGCTACTGGGACCTCAGCTGTGGACACCGCTGCGGGCATGCTGAAAGGCAGACCTTATGGAGGTGTCGCCATACTATGGCGTAAAAGCGTTTTTCAATCGGTTTCCGTTATCGAGTGTAGTGATCCGCGCCTAACTGCTATAAAAGCAAGGCTCCGTGATAAGTACATAATAGTGTTTAGTGTGTACATGCCTACGGATTGCTATGAGAATCTACCAGAATTTACCCAGTGTTTAAGTAAAATAAATTCTATTATAGACGAATATGCAGACACCGAAGCTTTCTATATGCTAGGTGACTTCAATGCACATCTTGGACAACTTTTTTATAATGAATTAATGAGCTTTTGCATAGATCAGAATTGGACATGTGTTGACTTAGATATGTTAGGTCATGACTCTGAAACTTTCACATTTGTTAGTGAAGCCCATGGAAGTGTGAGATGGCTTGATCACTGCCTAGTTACGGGTGGCGCACTTCCAACCATTAACCGTGTATGGGTTGAATATGATGTACAGTGGTCTGACCATCTTCCACTTTTTGTTGAATGTGACATAGGAAGAATTAGCCGACAGTCTCTACCTGAGCATGCTCCATCGCTGGCGAGTGGTGTAGCATGGGGAAAACGTTCTAAAGAACAAATAGAAAAATATCACAATATATGTAACTCAAAACTTAAGGACGTACATTTTCCTGTCGAGCTATCTCGCTGCTGTGATGGGGTCTGCTCTGACAAGAATCATAGAAATGTAATAGATAATATGTACCTGAAGTTTGTCACAATCTTGTCCAGCGCGGCACGTGTTACAAGTAAGAGTGGTAAACCTCGTAGGAGAGGCGGCTACATAGCTGGTTGGAACAAACACGTAGCCTTTTTCCACAGACAGGCCAGGTTAAAGTTTCTGGCCTGGGTTGAAGCTGGTAAGCCAGCGCATGGCGATGCTTATTTAGATATGTGTGAGAGTAGAAAAGTTTTTAAACAAAAGCTCAAATGGTGTCAAGATAGGCAAGACCAAATAAAAATGGACAATTTAGCAACTTATCACACGGCCAAAAACTTTAATCAGTTTTGGAATGAGACAAAAAAATTGAATTTTAAACCTGGTCTGCCTGTGAGTGTAAATGATATTACCGATCATAAGATGATCGCTGAGCTATTTAAAGAGCATTTTAAAGTTAGACCAGCTTGTAACTACCCCCCTGCTCATGCAAGTTCTGGTACAACGCTCGGTGCTGGGACTGCTCATCCGAACAGAACAGTTATCTTTAAGGCTAAACAAGTGCGCAAAGTTATTTTTAGCATTCAAAATTGTAAATCACCTGGACATGACGGCCTCAGCAGTGAGCATCTAAAATATGCGGGTGTACACCTACCACGCGTGTTGTCAATGTTTTATAACCTTTGTGTTTGCCACGGTTACCTGCCTGAACAGCTTACTAGAACAATAGTGGTGCCAATTGTAAAATCTAAGGCATGTGATGCATCGGAAAAGACTAATTACAGGCCGATCTCACTTGCGACCATACTAGCGAAAGTGCTCGATAGTTTGCTTAACGACGAACTTCTGCCACATTTGAAATTGAATGACGCACAATTTGGCTTTAGAGCTGGCCTATCGACCGAAAGTGCAATCCTTAGCCTTAAGCAGACTGTTTCGTATTACACAAGTAGACGGACCGCGGTTTATGCCTGCTTCCTAGATTTATCCAAAGCCTTTGACTCTATCTTGTACGAAAAGCTGTGGAAAAAACTGTCCAGCGCGGGTGTCCCTACTGAAATTATCTCTGTGTTAAAATTTTGGTATGGTCACCAACGCAATCATGTGAGATGGGGTGGGGTGTTTTCCGATGCTTATGGCTTGGATTGTGGAGTGCGGCAAGGTGGGATAACTTCACCGCTTCTGTTCAATTGGTACATTAACGACCTCATATGTGGGCTCAGCAGTACATATACAGGATGTTTCATTGATGGTATTGCTGTAAACAATCTCAGCTATGCTGATGATATGGTACTGCTGGGTCCATCAGTTAGGTCAGTCAGAAAACTGATAGAGTTGTGTGAGGACTATGCGGCGAAGCATGGGTTATCGTATAACTGCAGGAAGAGCAAGGTTCTAGTCTTCAAAAGTGGTAGAGATAAGATAGCTAATGTGCCTCCAATTATGTTAAATAATGTAGCGTTGGAGATTGTGACAAGTTTCAGATACTTAGGACACATAGTTACAGAGGACTTGTCGGATGATGCGGATATGGAGCGGGAGCGTAGGGCCCTGGCTGTCCGGGGAAACATGTTGGCACGCAGGTTTGCGCGCTGCTCGAGAGAGGTCAAAATCAGTCTTTTCAAGGCATATTGCCAATCCTTTTACTCGAGCAGCTTATGGGTTCGTCATGGTCGCCGGGCAGCCAGCGCACTTCGTGTCCAGTATAATGACGTATTCAGGGTGCTGCTGCGGCTGGCTCGCTTTTGTAGTGCTTCCACAATGTTTTCCGAAGCACGCACGGATGACTTTTATGCGATTATTCGTAAAAAAGTAGCGTCTATGCGGCAACGTTTACGTAGCAGCAGCAACAGCATCCTGCAGATGATCTCTGCGAGATTTGACTGTCCCATTCAGGATAAATGGATGAAAATCCTAATGGGATTTAAAATAGGATAAATTAATTTAATAAATTAATGTATTTGGTAATTAAATTTGTAATAATGTGTTAAAATTTAGATTAAGTAACAAGTAGGTATTATGAGTATGTATTTTTATTTAATGTGCGTATAACTTTTAAAAAATCTATGGATGTAAGTCTGAAAATAAATGATTATTATTATTATTATTATTATTATATTTTATACACATACCATTTTCAGAATCAATTGTTGTCGGTAGGTACGGCTGCATCAGTTTTGTTAATCATGGTAATTATTCTTACTGCTATGATTCTAATCCCGAAGAGACCCAATTGCACTGATATTATGTCATTAATTTTGATTTGGTCTTTTATGATGTTGATTTAATTCGTCTCGTTAATAAAAGGTAGATATTAAGGTTTTTAACGGCTTAAAGTTTTTTTAAGTGCTAATAAAACTATTCGTTTTAAAAATCGAACGGATTTTAAATATATGCTTAATATTAATTTATTAAAATTATAACAACTTAGGATATTTCCGTAGTAATTTCGCGAGGCGGTTCCCATTAAAGTCCAATTCTATGGTGTAAAAGCGGTGTGTCAAAGGTTGCACCTGTAGCCGTCGGTTGCCGCTAAATGAATAAAAAATAAAACAATCATTTATGGTCACTATTAATATTAATAAAATATTTGATCTGCTAAACGCTCGCAAGGGTGACCATGATTTTAAACCTATTCACTATAAAGTATTAAAGATAAAATGCATCACTGAATAATATTGTTAGTTATATTTTTACATAAAGAGTATGTATAGAAATATATAATATTTTTAACTGAGTGTGAATGATTACAATTTTATAACATAACCAGAGAAAATATCCCGCAGGAACTGTATATTTTGCCGTTATAAAAAGTATCCCATGTCGTTCCGTGTCGTCTAATCTATATCTAAGCCTCTTCAATGCAAACAAACGAGCAAATCTTTCCTTTATTATTAAGAACTAAGTAGGTATAGCTGAAACGCGTGAGTTGACTCCATCCTAAGTAGAACAGTAATTTATGGCTCCATTACTCTCTGCTCATGAGAAACAACCATTAAAATATTAATATTTTATTTAGTAAAACTACAACATTTAGTAAAAAATATAAAAATTCCAAGTTGTCTCACTTTTTAACTAAGTATTGTTACCTTTAGATGTCAGAATTGTGCGCCAATTTGGACAAAGCGCAGGTCGATTAGTTTCACCCAAAAATTAATCAAAACGCCTCTTTTTGGTACCTGTTTGTTTTAATTTTTATGTTTGCTTTTCTTTGCTTGTTAGTTTTGCCGCTAATTAAGATTTTATTCATAGCCCCATATTTTATAAGTTTTAGCATGAAAAAAATAAAAAACGTTTTCCGCTATCTGAATTAGACATTAGTTATTTTATTGTTTTTGAAATTTCAAGATTATGTCGAATTTAAATAATTTTTTTACTACTCATTATTATATTTTATAAATTATTTTATTCTTTTAAGGGTATCAAACATTTTTATATGCCACGTTCTAACTTGGCTTCACACAGATCATGTCGACAATTTGTAAGCATTTAGTGTCACACAGAGGATTATAAATTGCGGTTTTGGAGGATAAGTTTATTAATAGTAATTATGTGGTGGCTCAAAATACAGCTGTCGATGACCACAAGGACAAAAAGGGTCCAGATATGATCAGGTCATGTTACAGCCACGGGCCTTGCGCAGAAAAAATGTCGAAAAAAATACCGCTTTAACGTAAACAAGCAAAACTTTGCAAAAACTCACGCTCTACTGAAGTAGAGTAATGTTGACTTTGGATTACACATTTTTTTATTTATCCCAGTAAGTAGGTACTAGGTATACCTACTACTTAATTTATTACGGATTTTTTTAGTTGCCCTAGTTAAAAGGTACTAGGAACTTACTAGGTACCATAGACCAATGTGGTATGTATTTCGTTTGTTCCGATTTTTTAACTTGTCTTAGTAATTAGGTACTAGCTACTACTTAATTTGTTATGATAGTTTTACTTATCCTTGTAAGTAGGTATGTACTTAAGTTTACTAGCTATATTTTCTTATGTATTTTTTATTATAGGTTTGATTTAGTTTTATTTTGTAGGAAAGAAATATTATTATTTGGTATACCCATGGTTTAATTTGAACTACAAGTAGTATATATTATCTTCAATCTTTTCCTTCTTGATGTGTGACTGTGACTAAAGTTGTTTATAGTTTTCGGTATTAATATCGTAGAACATGTGCATTGTGCACTATGCACTATGAACAAATTCTTTTAAAATTCGAATCTAATATCGCCACCGAATCCATCGTTAGATTTGCGAACAAAGCCTGTTTACCACGGCTTTTAAACATCAATGGGCCGCTATTTAAATGATATTTTTTCATGGCGAGGTGCGCCAGTGTTCTCTTATTTACCTTTTGTAGAGCTGTGGGCGCGACAATACCACAAGCCTACCACGCTGAGCGACCGACATATTTTTTGTCGAAAATCCGTATTTTATTTCGTTTATCGTGGTTCGATGCAGAAAAAATTTAACGTCTTTGCGCGAAAATAATAAAAGATCATGATATATCATCCTGTGGCTAGGCTATCTATTCTTACATTTTTGAGGTATTGTGGTTGATTTCTTTTGATGGTGTGGTCACCTGAATTATTAGGTATAATAATATGATACATAATTATATACATTCTTGGCAACGATTACTAAAATATGAATGATATAACTTAAAAGTGCCTTTTGTATTACCAATATTTTTTTAATGTCACTTAATTAAAAGAATTTAAATTTTAAACAAAAAAAATTAATTTGTGCTGAATTGTTATTTATCACTTTCATAGGAAAAAAAAAAAGATTACAACTGACAAGCCTATCTTCATCATGGCATCAGTTTTAATGAATTGTTACTCGTATGGAGCTAAATATGACCGCATAAAGTTCTGGTATCCTCAGTTATGCGGGCATGGGTTTGGTATCACGATGTGATAGATGTCGCCAAAAATAATTAATTTCTATATTATTACTAACAGTGGTGAATGCTTCTTCTCCTTCATAGGGAAGCCGGAGCCTATATAATAGGTAGGGATTTCTATGAAGGTTTGCAAAAGTAAGTGACAAGGGAAGCCGATAGGAATGGAGTTAAAGGAACCCTACGCCACTGATTACTAATTTGTTCTTTTGCATTGAATAGGCTTCGAAACTACTGGACTGATTTTGATGAAATTTGGCACAGATGTAGTACAACTAATTAAAAGAATTTAAATTTTAAACAAAAAAAAATAATTTGTGCTGAATTGTTATTTATCACTTTCATAGGAAAAAAAAAAGATTACAACTGACAAGCCTATCTTCATCATGGCATCAGTTTTAATGAATTGTTACTCGTATGGAGCTAAATATGACCGCATAAAGTTCTGGTATCCTCAGTTATGCGGGCATGGGTTTGGTATCACGATGTGATAGATGTCGCCAAAAATAATTAATTTCTATATTATTACTAACAGTGGTGAATGCTTCTTCTCCTTCATAGGGAAGCCGGAGCCTATATAATAGGTAGGGATTTCTATGAAGGTTTGCAAAAGTAAGTGACAAGGGAAGCCGATAGGAATGGAGTTAAAGGAACCCTACGCCACTGATTACTAATTTGTTCTTTTGCATTGAATAGGCTTCGAAACTACTGGACTGATTTTGATGAAATTTGGCACAGATGTAGTTGTAGTCTTTTCCCGTGGTCTACACCACGGGGAAAGACATAGGCTGCTTTTTATCGCGGAAAAATGTACGGTTTCTGCGAAATTATCTTTTGCGTTTCCCGCGACTTCGACTTTTAATATGTGTAAGAAATTAAACTATTATTTAATACTAATTAAATAATAGATTAATTTCTTTTATTGAATACATTCTAAGTGATACCTACCTATATGATTTCTTGTAACGAACATTATATTAAATAAAGAACATAATATACAATTTGAAGAACTTATTACCTAACTCATTCACTCTTTACATAACTTTTTGTATTAAATTGAGCCACGTAGCGTTATGATCAGATATTTTTTTGATATAATATTTTGTTACGTACTTAGTAGGTCTATTATATCTTTGTAGGTAGATATATTATATATTTATGACAAAGCTATATGAACCGATATTAAAAATGTTAACAATATTTATATCGTATCTTAATCTAAAGGGGCATCACAAACGGCGAAGATATTATAATATAATAATATTTTATGTTAAGATAATATCGCGGTTTGTATGAACTATCACAGAGGACTAAGATACTATAATTATATTTTAATATTTCGCACTGTGATATTATGAAATATATACAAGCATCTTAAGATAAAATATTATATTATATAGTATTTCGCCGTCCGTGACTCGCCTAAAATTTTCTTTTTGATTCATTTTACATTTCAATTATACAATACCAAACCATATAATTTTGACCATTTCAAAATTCCTCCCACTTTTCATTTTGTAATTCTGAAATATTTCATATTAATTAAGGCTTTCAAGGTTTGGATTGCAGGATTCCAAAGTCCCGGAACACGTGCAAGTTGGCACAATGCGCGTAACTTCGCACAATGCGAGTTTGCATTTCCGGCCGCCGTGCACTTCCTCCATTTCGGTTTTACTTTTTATCGGGCTTTTGTTGTGGTCTGGACCGCTTTGTGCTTTTGTGAGGACATTCGCGCACAAAACGCATCGCGGGTTTCGATTTCGATCGCGATATCGGAACTGCGAAATCGAAAGGAAAGGAAGTAGAGTAAAGGAACATCAGTCGAACAGCTGATTTATTAATAAAATACTTTTTTTTAAATTATCGATATCGATCGATAAAAGAAATCGTGAAAGTGCTTCGATCATTTTTAGTGTCAGATTTTTTACTTATAACGCCCTTGTTAATACATAATATTATATTATGTTTTAATGTGTAATATAATATTATATTGTCATTATGTTGTGGGATAATGCCAGGAGGGGGACCAACTTATAAATTACTTTGGAGGCCGATTACTCGAAAATGGTTGACTTTATAAAAAAGTTATATATGAAACCTTGCCTTTATGTTACACGATGGAATAGAAATATTTTTTTTTCATCCCACTTCACATGTATGGAGAGCCACCCTAAGAATATAAAATTATTATTATATTATAATGCCAAATCCGAGATCGATACACAATCTATGACTATACCAAATTTCATCAATTTATATTCATAATTACCGACGCTAGAAGCGCGGTAATTACGAATATAAATGGAAACAGACAGACAGATGGACAGACAGACAGACAGACAGACAGACGGACGGACAAAGCGAATCTATAAGGGTTCCTCAAGTATTAGGGAACTCTAAAAATGGGACTGCCGGACTGTAAAATTCCTTGTAGTGCACAAACGCCGTGTAAATTATGTGGAGATTTCAGTGAGTACTATCATCAGGGTATTATACGTAATACCTTGTATACGTAGAGTACCTTGGGTCAAAACCCTGCATAAAATATTATAATTAAGTCCCTACTTAACTTAAATAGTAGATATTCGAAATACATATTTCAATGTCGAATGCTTAATGGATTAACTTGTTTTATCAAAATTTAGAACTTTAAAGTCACAAAAATGTCTCTATTTGTACTTCAAGTAATTTATTTCACATTTTTATTAACACATAAACATAAACTATATTTTATGACAATATATTAACACAGTAAAATACAGTTACATTATGGTTACACGCTTTAAATCTATATCTTTATGTTAACGACATAATAATTTTCAAGATTTGCTATTTAAGTATTAAAAACAGCGTGTTTGTGTAAATATTCAAGGCTCAGTGCGTATAATTTAGAAAAGCTGCCAGCGACTCCCGGTTAGTGTACGCAGGAATTTTAATCTTATAATATCAAAAACGTGTTCGGAGTCAATTTAACACTCATAATCTCGCTACCCGCAGTCTCCTGTCAAGATAAGAAGCCACCACGAAAGCCTTTCTGCTAAATTTATTTGCATTGGACTTAAAAACAAAACCAAACTCCTTTCCGAAAAAATCGCACAAATAGATCAGATAGTACAAAAGGTTGTTTGGGGTTTGGAAGATAAATAGTTTGTTTTTTTCATTTGAACGACATTGTCGCAATGTAAGCTTTACCTGCTGGAACTCAAGGTTCAAATTTATACGGTGTTCACTACTAGTGTCCGATCAAAATATCTATTGTGGTCAAGCCTTGATTACTTTTATCGCAAGTATCAGTAATGGCGTCAAAACTCATGTCCGGAGCGCAGCGTGGTACAGGAAGGTGTGTTAGTAGGAGGTCGATGCCACACAAGGTGACATCTTATTTCGGGAAGATGACATTAATGTGACAAATTAGCGCACACCACTCTTCCACGGGAGGTATTCGACTCATTGTAATTTCCACGTATTATTATTATTGGCCCTATCGCCATTATTATTGTCATTATTGCCACAATAAATATCCTGTCGCGGCGATAACGTATAACTCAATTAGCAAGAGACGGCAGCTATGTATCATATCGTAATCGAAATCGTTGTGTTTGATTTAAAACTGTTGCAGTTTATCTGGATGATGTATGATTTAAATGTGTAGAGTATTTCTATAAACTAAAAAAGGAGTGGAGCAGAAAAATAATATCAATTCAATATTGCTCAATAGCTGGTATCAGGAACATACTCTAGGTACTGTTTCCTTTTAAAAATTATCCGACGGATATACAAGCTTTTATAATAAACTCGTTTCCAACATGCCAATAAAATACAACGATGATAACCGGGTATTTCAAATCAAAAAGGTAATTCAGAATCTAGAAGATCGATACAATTAAAAAGAGCATTTCTAAATTGACAATCTAACGGATCTTTATGTAAGAAATAGGCATACGGTAGGCAGGTGTACGGGCAAGCAAAAAAATAAATCTAATATTTCGAGGCTAGTTTTAAATATGTTACGTAAGTAATTAAGAATATTATCGCTTTTTGATGAGCGTTAAAGATAACGAATCAATTTCACAATTGACACAATGATTACAATCTTCATAATTTATGCCATTTCTAACCCCCAACGAAAACAGGGGCCTTTATAAGTTTGACGTGTCTGTCGGTGTGTCAGCAGTGTCTGTTCATGGCATCGTAACTCCTAAACGGATAAAGTCGGTTTGGGTCTAGTTTATCATTGTTGGAAAGCTGACATGACCGAGTGTTCTTAGCCATAATTTATCATCATAAACTCACTGCTTGATATTTCGGGGGTTACTCAAAGTTTTTAATTTTGTTCACTATAGGTCTAAAAACCTTATATGCTTTGCACACATATAGTTTAACCAGTATTTTCTTTCCAGGGTATTTCATAAGCTAAATTGAAATGATAATAATAGTAATAATATCAATCTGGCCCCGTGCTAAGTATCCAAAGAACTTGTGTTACAGGTACCAGAAAACGGGAAGTATATTTAATACTTTTATACATACTATACATATATTTAAGATTTTTATTATATTATACACATATTTAATACACATCCATGACCCAGGAACACAGAAAAACTTTTTGTTCCTTCGGCAGGATTCGAACCCCCGGCTTGAGCACCAAAGGGCTGAACCACTGAGCCACAGAGGTCGTGAAATAAGTTCAATATCTTTGGAAGCATTTAAAGATGTTATTTATTCGTATCGAAATTAGCGGCCGTTATCTACGGCTTATGCTAATGTAAATCCAGTAGTAATGAAAGATCAGTAAAACAAAGTGGTAGCCGCGGGACAGTGTTTACATCATTAGGCCGGCACACAGAGTAGTGACATTGCATGATATCGGCTATAAACATCGTGCAGGCTGCCCTCGGTAAAAGTGGTGGGAGAGTATGAAAATGGACATTATGTAACGGGGGCTAAAGAGCACGCAGCGGCAGTGTTTAGTTTGTGGTGTGTTAATGCGTGTAATCAGCCCCTGATTGGTTTGAATTAATCGTGCGCATGCGTGACCGCTACCATCCTCGTGACGCTGACTTTATGAGAAATGCTCGGGCCCCGAAGTGAATTAAAAATAATAGCATAATTAAAACTTACATCGCTCTTTGTATATCTTTTAAAACGGTACGCTCTCATCGTTAGTGACTCGATATCCAAAATGTTGAGAGACTATTTTATCCAAGTTTTAAAAGTTATGAAATTACGAGTGCACTTATCAGTTACTTTATTAATTAACTAATGTGCAAATCTACTATAGTAGTCTTTTACTCGAAATAGTAGCCTACTGTATAGTACAAGTTCTGATGAAATATAATTTATTAAAAAATATTACAGTATTTATAAAATCAGTCAAGCTATTTTTGCAGGAAAAAAACATTGATAAATAAACTGAAACCGGCTTCTTAATTAGTAATTGGCATATTTTACAGATTATTTATATGTGATAGGATAGATTAGGTACCTACAAGTGTACGCCTTAACCAGTTGTTAATCTTATTTGGCATGCTATTGACCGTATCATAGAAGCGTTAAAATCTTATAACTTTAAAATATATGAAGTCGTATGAGAATTTATCTAATTGGACGTAAGTATGGTAATATTGTAATTTTAATCTCTCTAATTTTATTAAATTTCTATCCACCATAAATAATAGGCATAAAATATTGCGTATGCGGTATGGTAATAAGCTCTGTTGGATATTAATTTAAAATACCAGAAAAAATTGGAAACCGTTTTATTTTATGTCTAACAGAATATGATAGAAATGATAAATATAGCGGCCTCTTTATAAAGCATCCACCGAATCCTATATGATTATCTAGATTCTCTAGAATAGAGATATTGAAATCTAGATAACACCAAGCGACTATAAGAGAATAAACAAAATAAAAAATGTAAGTAGCACCATATTTTTTAAGCAGTGGACGAGCTGGTGATGATGTATTATCTAAGATTACTCTCGATCATGTCAGATTTCAAACAAATAAAATTAAATCAAAATTGGTTCATCCGTTTGGGAGCTACGATATACAGACAGACAGACAGACACGTCAACCTCTTTTTGCGTCTGGGATTAAAAACTATTAAGATACAACTACATTTGATCTTAATTATCTGCTTTCGAAATAAGCAGAACGTTTCCACCAAAGCTAGTAGAGGCATACATACCGGAAATTAATATTACGTCAATGGTTTCATAAAAATTGATATGAGTATAAACTTTACCTCATAAAAGAGGCCTTGAGTTACCGAATAGTATCATCTATCCCGAATAGTTTATAATCAAGATATTATAGTCATTTACGCGTTATAGTCAATGGTGTAATTAATTCAAAATTTTATAATATGTTATATAATTATAATAAAATGGATAATGTAATAGCTATGGGCGGGCTGCGGTACGATTCGTCAACGTAATAACATCAGTCTCACTAGCTGCTGTTTTTGGACCACCAAGAAACAAAATGGCTGCTTGATTTCACATTAATGAAAATATTTTGATTACTTTCCCCATAAAGATATAAAATCTTCCAATGAGCATATTATATTTTGGTCAATTTTGAAGATAGTTGTTTCCAATAAAGTTATCTTGTTTCAATGCTAATTAAAATTATACCAATACCAAAAGTGGTGGCCATGATTACATAACAGGAAATCTACCGTTAAAGCCATACAAAAAAAAAGAGATTTTCCCTTTACAATATTCAGGAAGAAATAAGTAAGAAGATAAAGAAAAAGGCAACTTTAGGCTACTAGTAAAGTTTACAAAATATTATAGGGGAGATGACTACCTACATATAAAATATTTAGTTTAGATTAATATACCTACTCCGAAATATTGAGGCATTGCCTATTACTTGGTAATTGTAAAAAAGTATATATTTTTTTTACTAAATATGTAAACAAAACCTACATCATTAGTTTACTTATATCATATTATATAAAAACATTCAATAAGGTATGAACTTAAACGCACATATATTTGATATTTTTACAAATATATTCCTGCGGCCGTATACTTCTTACACTTTTACCTAGGCGTGACGTCACTTTAGATGGAGCGACTTACGAAATTTTGTTTACAAATCGCTGTACTCATAATATTTAACAGTAATATTCATTCATGCAATAAAAAAATCAGTCATCTAGCCCATCGTTTCTCAACCATTTTTATGTCGTAGCCCACGAAAAAAGTTAAGTCAAAAGTTTTGCGACCCCGTCACTATAAAATTATATTAATATGTACGTATAACGCGCAATTTGTTATATTAGCCTTCGTCCTTCGAAAGTTCGAACGCTTCGACGTTCAATACAAAAGATTCGTCCGAAAAACGAATCTTTTGTACCTAAATAATATGTAGTTTGTATTTCTTATTCTGCAATAGACTGCGACCCTCTTTAAAGACAAACTTGACCCCCCAAGGGTCGCGGACCCCCCGCTTGAGAAAAGATGATCTAGCCTATTCCACCGTTTTTTTTTTTTCAATTACTTTACACGTTTTTCAAGTACTACGATTATTTTTTTCGAGATCTTTAGGTACTTGAAATTGCAATACTTGTAGTAATATAGTAATATAATATTATAGTAATTTAAAAATAAAATCTCACCATATTAAAATTTTACCAGTATTAAATTTAATAGTCTTGTTTATGTAAACCTTTAAGGTGGTGTTAAGTGATTACTTTAAACGATGAGATTAAAATTCGTGTGGAATATTTATTTCTTTTAAATTGACTTAACAATAATTTTGATTTGCTACGCGACTACTGCCCATTAGATTAGGCTTTGATTGCTCGAGCAACACTCAATTATCTATGGTTTCCTTGAGAAGTTGATTCTAACTGTCTAACGCCCGAAATGAATAACATAATATCTAAAATCTTAGATTAACTTCAATCTTAGATTCTCAAACAAAAATTGCAAGAAATTAACGTGAAGTTAATCCTAGGATCGTTGAAATGAAAATCTTGATCTCAGATAGCTAAAATGGGATTAAGATTGATTAATCGCGATCGATGCGATGCGACGAAGCAACGCAACGAAGCAACGCAACGCAACGCAACGCACTAATGGGACCTTAGCCTTACTGTTTTCCTTCCCATTCTATCCCGGTTATGTTACAAATATTTTATTAGTTCTGATTGGCAATAGGTACTATAAAATATATTTAGTAATATATTTTCTTATTTATAATATCTAATAATGCTAATTTAGAATAATCATAATAGTTTTATGTATTATCGTTATTCTATTTAAAAATAATAAGAATATAAACAGAAGAAAGAAAATATAGTATGTAATGCAATACCTACTTAAAGAAGAAAGTTCTAGAATCATAGGACTTATTGAAGATGACACAAAGTTAGAACATAATCATGACTGAACTGGTCGTCACTAACATTTAGGAAGATAATGTGTACTTTTAATATCATGAATGGATTATGTTAATAAGACACCGTTTATACTAAAGATGTTAAAAAGCGGAAATCGATGCCAATTATTCTCTCATTTTTTCCCAAAAAACTCATTAAAACTCTTATTTCATAATTTAATATCTTAAACACAAATCTGTAATATGCGTATTTTTCCGTGGAGCGCGTTTTATGCCAATGTAATAACCGTTTATAAGTGAGTTCAATTTCTTACGACTCCTACGAGAGTTATGAGATCCTGGTAACCGTTTTAATGAATTTTAAACAATCCAAATTAATATCTCTCCGACACGTGTATCGTGTCCTACTGTGTCTTGTACTCGCGTGGTGAAACACAATAAAATCGGTTTCATGTTAACGACAAATAAAGTAATCTAGAACTAAAGAACTCTTAATCGTTATTGTAATTTCCTATTAATATAATGGCGAATGTTAATAAGGTTAAATCGACATATATTAATTATTTTCACCTGAAGACATAATATAGAGGTCGATAAACGACCGGTTCGATGCTCCTTGTACCGCTTGAAGGATGAGGCGGAGAAAGGCCTGAAGGCGTTTCTAGCTAAAACCAAACGAAATGGTGTTTTATTGTGTCAGAGGCCAAGACTCATATCTCTCAGACAATTTGGGTCGCTGCGCCGCAGTAAGTAAGTATCTGAAGAAATATCGAGAATAACCTTACTAGGGGTCGAAATGTGGCTGAAATAAAAATCTATACTATATTATTATTATAAATGGGAACGTGTGTGTGCCTGTCTGTTTGTCCATCTTAACGCCAAAACTACTGAACCGATTTAAATGAAATTTTGTACACAGATAGTCTAGAGCCTGAGAAAGGACATTTTTCACAACACAAGGTTTCAGCCTCATCGTATTAATTGTTACTGTCATAATACTAATAACCTGATTTGATATATTATAATATTAATTTATCTACTATATATTAGGTTGGGGAAAAAGTTTCTTCGCATTTTATATAAAAATTCAAAAGGTTTTTTTATAAAGTTTATTTACAAGTGACTTAAGTATATAGGTGCCATTTTGTTCGATAACTTTTTGCCATCTTGTTGGTAGGTACATGATCCCAATGCTATAAAATTTTTGGGGCTTCTGATGAAAAAACTGCGACAAGTGGTTTTGGCAGTCCTCTTGTGATGTCAACCTGACACTGCCTAAGGAATTCTGCAGCGACCGAAACAGGTGGAAATCTGAAGGTGCAAGGTCAGGACTATACGGCGGATGCATTAACACCTCCCAGCCAAACTCCCGTAATTTTTTCTGAGTGGCTAAAGATGTGTGAGGTCTAGCGTTATCATGGTGAAAAACCACACCCCTTCTGTTGATTAATTCCGGCCGCTTTCTCTCAACTTCTTGCTTTAATCTCATCAGTTGTTCGCAGTACATTTCAGAATTGATGGTCCTGCCTGGCGGTAACAGCTCATAATGAATAATGCCCTTCCAATCCCACCACACACACAGCATCACCTTGTTACGAGTTAACCCGGGTTTCGCCACAGTCTGTGAAGCCTGACCGGCCTTTGACCACGATCTTTTTCGCACGTTCTTGTCATACGTGATCCACTTTTCATCACCAGTTATCAGCTTCTTCAAAAATGGTTCGGTTTCATTACGTCGTAATAAAGAATCACAAATGAGTACACGGTTCATTAGGTTTCTTTCAGTGAGCTCATGAGGCACCCAAATATCGAGCTTTTTTGTGTACCCAGCTTTTTTCAAATGCGCCAAAACCGTTTTGTGGTCAATCCCCAGTTCTTCAGCTACATCGTAACTACTAATATGCCGATCTTGCTCCACTTTTTCAAAAATGGCAACAGTTTTGTCCGTAACAGGGCGACCAGAGCGACGTGCATCTTTGATATCAAAATTTCCGGATTGAAAACGCTTAAACCAAATTTGCGCTACTCTCACAGATACTGCATTAGGTCCATAAACATCACAAATTTTTTTCACGGCATGTGTTGCATTTTTACCTTTTTTGTAATAAAATTTTAAAATGTATCGAAATTCTTCATAAGAATCACTCATTTTAACAATAAGAAAAACAAATGAAAATCTCAAATTTACCTAATTTGAATTTGGAATTGTCTTCTGTAAAATTAAAACTTTTTAATGATACCAAAATCAGCCAGATACAATTGGTATAGCCCAAGATATTTTATGACAAGTTCATACATACTATAATGCGAAAAGACTTTTTCCCCAACCTATTATGTGATCTACTAATCCTATAGTCTAAAATTAAATAAATAACTACCTACTTATATTTTATTATGCTGCTTTGAATATTAAGAAGTATTTGGATTGTTAACACATTACAGCTGTCAGTTCAGTTCATATTGCGATAATACACGACGCTACGTGGCGCTGCGTTTTTAAGATAGTTATTCAAAATTAAACTTTATTAACTACACAAAAAGATTCACGTTTCATATGACATCAGTCATACACTGCACTTGCGCTATGCAGGGCGGTGCAACTTTCGAACTCTTATAATGAGACGATCTCTTCTCTATCTCCTTGTGTAACTAATAAACTCCAATTTTGAATAGGTATCTTAATAATACAGAGCTGTCGCATACCGTTTCGTTTCGGTGTGAATTAGGAAATAACCCAATGTTCAGCTTCAGTTCACAGATCATCGCTCGTGCCGTACCGATCAGGTTGATGAGACAGAAAATTATCAGGCAAATGATGCGGTTTCAATACAATCTTGAATCTGAGAACTTGTTAAATTTGAATGTCATTGACATGATGATGACCTGCTTTTTGTACTCAATTATCTTCAACTTCGATTGAACATTACCATTACATGGATTCGATCGCCAATACTTACAATAAGATAAACCAAGTTAAACCAATATAAGATTAGTTTTTGTAATTATTAAAATAATTACTACAAAATATATTCTATACTAACGAACAAATCTAAAACTCTAAACTATACATGACTCTATAAAGCAGATAAACATAAAATATTTCATCCTTTTACTCCCATTAATTTTAATTTTCCAGCAAACATGAACCGTTTTAACAAAAGCGTATCTGGAACTTGCGTTGAAATACGTGTCTCTTAGTATATGAGTCGGTTAAAAATTAAATACAAAGCGAAATCAATAAAAGCTTTTTCATACGATCGATTACGCATTACGAATTCAATTAATTTAATAAATAATTATCAAGGTGCTAGTGAAATTAAATGTGATGGTCCTGAAGACTAAGATAAGTCATAAGATTGTACCGCGGATGAGGTGTGACTAAAAAGCCAAGCGCTGTTCGTCGCTACCTTTGTACATGAAGTATTAACAAATCGGTCGAGTCACTTATTTTTGTATGAGAGGTATTTGTAAATGTCTTTATCGTGCGATCATTTTATCGCCTCGTTAGGTGTTGATAAATGAAAAATCCTACGAGCACAAAGCTCTTTAACATAATAATATTCGAGAGCCATTTATTAAATCAAGATTATAATTCATCGGTGTGATTGTGATTGCGAGTACGTTCGTAAATTGTACTGTGATTTATAATTTAGTGTCGGTATTATTTTGTAATGTCTTTAATCAGGTATCAGAAAATGTAGTAAAAAATTATGATATGATTTTTGACTAAATTTTCTGATTATCTTTTACCCGCGGCTCCGCCCGCGTAAATATAGTATCCTTCGGGAACGCTGCATTTATTGGGAATGAAAAGTTGCCCATGTGTTAATACAGATATGAAACTACTAGCATACAAAAATTCATCAAAATTAGTTTAGTAATTTTTGCATGTAAGAGTAACAATCATCCATCCATTCATCCTCACAAACTTTCACAGTTACAATAGTGGTAGGATGAGTACCTATCTCTACATACTCATATTTAAAAGGCAATTGCTGTGTAACATAAGCTACTTTAGACATAATTGTAGGTAATAATGATGATCAACACAAAAATATTGTTTTGAAGTTGAGACTTCGAAGTTCGAGATTTTGCTCTTTTGTTGTAGTTGCAGTTTGAGGGCACCTCATTTATTACGAGTTGCGTGTTCGCGTGGACTTATCCCTGCGCTTGCATCTAATTTGTTCTTTAACGATAATTCGATTTGAGCGAGATTCTTGTTTTTTTCGTAATGAATGGTTACAATCTCATTAGTACTAACCGCCTTTGAGTGGCGGTCGGCCGGTTATTGTGTTGGCGAAATGCGTGACCGATGCGGTAACAAATTTTGATACAGTCGTCATTATTTGTTATTAAGCGTGCTCATCGTGCTGCAAGAAAATTTAGGCTACTTTTTAAAGTCCAATATCCGATTTAAGCGTAATGCTTGAAGCCTTCGTTATTTTATATAAATTCTAGTAATTTTTAACGGTTAAATTTCATTTGGATTTTTAGACCGAACGCTCGCGCGTGAAATGTGTGACGTCAGTGTGTTGACCGAACCGAGAGTATTTCGAAAATAGTTAAGATAATTGAGCTTAAGAATCATACTTCAAGTACTATTCATATCCAGCCTCCGTGGTCAAGTGGTTTAAAGTTTTGCTATCTACTCGCAGGTCCGGTGGGTTCGATTCCCACTTTAGAACAACAAAAATGTTGTTTTCAAGTTTTGTTATAGTGCAGGCTGGATCACCTGATTGTCTGTCAAAAAAGATGATCCATGCGTCGGATGGGCATGTAACAAGTTGGTCGTGCTGATCTCTCGCCAGTCATATCAGCCATCCGTCCCTCTGGGATTCTAGAGTAAATAAAGAGAGAGAGAGAGAGAGATCTCTTATGTTCTACGCATACAATCGGGTACAATAAAATGGCCGCCATCACCGAAACCCGTGTAGGTGAGCTATTATTATATTTAAAGTATTACATTTTAATACAGCTTGCTTGTTATCCTTCTAACTTTAAACTAATATTCGTTAAACATTATCAGTTCCATATCCACGATCTGATAGAGCTAGTAACGAGCCTGTAAGTCACCGGGATAATGACGGCCGCGCCGGTAGCGATTGCTGTGACAGTCGACAGACCACCGGAGGCGAAGGTTTTTTGAGCGCGTTCATTAGAGCGAAACAACTGATTGACATGAGACTACGGGAATGCTCAGGATAACCGACTAACCCTTAATCAACCCTTAGTTGATGGCTTAACTTTAACGAATCAACCGGTAGCATGTTTCTTGTTTTTGTTTTTAGTAAAACAGAGAAAGACATTGGGAGTTTTTTTTTACCCACTTCTTAAAAGTCGCGACCACTAAAATCAATCCTACTTAAAATTAGTAACTGATACTTTATGAACTGTCATCTCAGATTCAATTGTATTTGCATTTAAGCTTCTAAACGAGATAAGTTAGTTTATTAGGTGACAAAGTTTTATCGTAATCGGATCAACGGTATGTGAAACACACAAGATGTAAATAAAGATCAGATGAATGAAGATTCGGGACTATTGAGTGATCTAGATGAAGCGACACACTTCATTTTATTATGCTATTACAGAAAAGAAAGTTATAGAATGCGGCAAACGTTATAGGGCAATCGCGATAAGAATGATGTCTGTTAAAATATTTATCGAAGTCATAACAATCGATAATAGAATTTAAATAGGCTTCATTGATAATGTGATAGTTGTAATCTACGGCGCATTATGCTAGGTCAGTTCTATAGGATCAGATACCATAACGTAATTTCTTCCATATTGATAAATCAATGTTTGCCGTCACTCCACCTGGTAGGAGCGATGAACTTTATATGTTGAATAGTTTAATTCTCCATTTAAGGCCTGTTTTACAATCATCTGATAGTTTATTTGAAAGTTATGTCGCTATTATTTTATATCGAGCGATGGAGACAAAACAGGCAAATAAGCAAAGTAATGCTTGAGTTTTTACGTAATTTATTTATTATTTATTTAACATTACAGCTGAACATTATACGAACTACATTTCATGGCACAAACATACCTAATTTTATGAAACTTTACCGTGCGCCATAGGCATTTATAAAAAGAAAACAAAATAACAAGAACTACACCTTAAATCTATACTAAGTACACAATATATTAATAATTAATTATTACCGATCAGCACAAGCATGCATTGATAAACAATATCGTAAAAATAGCGACTGATTTTATTTTGAATTTGAAATTTGTTTCTTTTTTCATCAAAATAAAAATTTTACAAGGCATAATAATAACACAGTGTTTTAGCTCTTACATATGGGCAAGGTTTAGTTCGTTTGATTTTCATGATAATATTGATTTTTGCTTGCATTATTAACCTTAGAACAGAGATAAGACATTTGAATTTTTGAATTAACTTTTAACTTATTTTATTATTACGAATCTCTTGAGTTTATCTTCAGTAAATTATTTTTAATTAATGAAATAAGATTTCAAGCACATTTAAAACTACCAATAAATTATAGATATCATTTTAATGTGTTTTTAAGTATGTTGTTGAGAATTGAAAAGCCTAGAATTAAGTAAGAAGAGGAATTACTCATGACATAAAACTTAATCTCTATGGTAAAATCTATCAACGTGAAGCTATACTTTTTTATTGGTGTTATAAAAAGATTAGAGACAGTTTAAAATAATAATTTATTCATTTCTTATTTTATTGTTTTATTTTTTTACCATGGGCGAGCCATCTTTCTGCACGAATGGGCCGACAGTACCGGAGAAACACCACGGCCTCGTAGAAAACTGGCATGAAATAAGCTATGTTTTGCTTAGGCCCAAAATGGAAGTTGGGAGCTAATTGGCAATTGTATCAAACTCAGGTTTTACGGGTGTCTTCAGGCGGTAGTAATTGCTTAACCATCGGGCTATCTGTATGTTCGTTTAAAATATTTTTGAAGAAAACAAATTTTTGAAGTGAAAACCTCTTTAGCGGCGTTGGGATGGGTAAGAAATGTTAAACTCGCGTCAGTGAATGAACGAAAATTCGTAAGATGCCACTTGCAACTGCTTGCTGTCTTAGTTTCCTAACGCGAGCATGAAACTATATTAAGTTCGTATCTTTTAACTTAGATAGCGGTTTTTTTAAATTTCATGTTCAAGTTTTCACTTCCACCGGCACTCCGGGAGTGCAACCCTTTGTTTTTTTTTTTGTCACATTGGTGTTCAGAAGTGGTGTCTTACTGACCTACAAAAGAAACTATACTATATTTTAAAACTTTCAATTACTAAGACAATAGAGTGAAAGATTTTAATTGTAAAAAACATTTATAGAAAATTTTATCAACTTGCTTTTTAAATTCATATCTTACCTCTTTTTAATATTATATATCTATGATATCTTATTTAAATACTTGACGTTTGGCCCACGACAGAAACTGAAAGCCTGCGTTTATTTATAGATACTATGTGTTTTTCTAAATATTCTTAACGTCTTATTATAAAGTTTTTTACCCGACAGTCAAAACTTTATAGTTATTAATCTGAGTTCAACGATAAATCTTATAAATTGTCATTAGTAGTTCTACTCGGAACTTTATGTTTCGGAGTGTATCCAATAGGGAAATTATAGCAAAATCGTTCTAAAGTACGGAAATTCGTAGCGCTGTCAACGAGACACCATATTGCCAACTATATTTTGCCCGCGGCTTCGCCCGCATTTAACCATTTAAATGCGGGCGAAGCCGCCATATAATTTTTTCATATAACCATTTTACACGATATTTTTCTAATTTCCAGCATCTTAGTTATTCTGATGTAAAAGCTATATTACTGTAAAGTTTCATCAAAATCCGTTTAGTAGTTTTTACGTGAAAATGTTACAAATCCATCCAACCATCTATCCTCATAAACTTTCACTTTAAAAGATTCGTTGTTCTTTAGAATATATATTATTACTGTAAGGTTTTAGTTGGTTTAGCCTTAAAGACAATCAAACTACATACTATATTCCACGTGAACACTGTATTTTTTACTTAAGTTGCTTATAAGTAATCTAGCCGTTTAGGCTTGATATTTCATTATCAGACATACATATATAAATGATGTGTTCTCTTTCGGGATATATTATACATACTTATTACTTAATTATATTACATATACTTAAATTTAAATTACTTTTACTACACTAAAACTATTATTGCTGGACCACGTTACACCAGAAACCAAGTACCTATTGGCCAAGTTTAGAACCAGCAGACCAACTATCAAGTGATCAATTAACAAAAATAAACTATTCCACATAATATTATTAGCTAATATATAACAGCCTCCGCGATCTAGTGGTTCGAGCATTGGCTCTCGACACGGAGATCATGGGTTCGATTCCCACACGAACAATTAAAATAATATTGTTTCCAAGTTTAGTTAGGACAATGCAGGCTGATCACCTAATTGTCTGACAAGAATGATGATCCATGCGTCGGATGGGCACGTAAAAAGTAGACCTGCGCCTGATCTCTTGCCGGTCGTGTCGGGCATTCGTCCCACTGGGTTACGAGAGTAAAGGAAGAGAGAGTGCTCTTGTGTACTGCGCACATACTTGGGTACTATAAAAATTACTCCTGCTAGTTCCGGCCGGCCTAGTTTCAATGAAACCGGCCGGCAGCCACCATCGCCGAAATCGGTGTGGGGAGTTATTATTATAAGCTTACAAGAGAAGACGCACATATTACAAATTGAATAAGTACTGTAATTCAATTTGTAATCATCAAAAGAAATGATTCTTTCAAACCAAAAAAAATATACATTAGTGCATATTTTAGATTAATATGAAGTACTTTAATACTATGCAATTAAATTGGTTTATTCTCATTGTTAATAGCAAAATTATACATGTAAATTGTAATACCTCGACACTATTCATATTGTAATGTCGTGGTAGATTTTTTCAAAACTATGTAAAAGGCTAATCCAATTAACACGACATCTGTGTTCAATTTATGAACAGTTTTGTTTCCATTTATACTTTCAGCGTCGTATAAATCACAATTCCCGATTTGGTGTAGCAATTTAAGCAGCCAAATTGTTTACATATGGAAAAATTTGCAACATTCGCAGGTGGGTAGCCGTGTTTACATTACTATAAGGCTTTATACGCCTGCTATATGGTATTTTATGAGCGTCTCGATACATCACGATGGCTCATGTTTTTGCAGCAGCGATCCAAACGATTTTTATGTAGTTTAATTCAATGTCCGATGCCGGTATCGAGCCTAATTATTTGAATAGCGCGATACAACGCTTTGAGTTAAGCCGATAACTCTCATGACGGCCATCTGTAGAGTAGCTTCGGCTTATTAATTTTCTGTCTCCTGACTCACTTTATCACTCGGTTGACGTGCGTATTTATCGATTTGTGATGAATGTTTTACGGACGGATGTCTAATTCTTTAACATAAATTAGTAGGTATATCTGTGCTTAAAAATGGAATGAAAAAGTAGAAAATATTAACGTTTATTATTCAATTATGTTATAGGTTACCCAAATTGTATAACGTAGGTGAGATTTCGTAATCAGATAAAAAAAATTGCAAAATATTTTGAAAATCACGTCTCCATTCATTTTGTGACTAAAAATGTCAATGCTCAGATTTTCTACACAATTACGGCTGCAATCTCAATCAAGCGCAAGTCAACTTGATTGAAATTGCGTTTAAAAATATTAAAACGATTTAAAACAAATTTGGATTAGAAAAAGAAAAAGGTTAATACGCATTTTGTTTGTGTGCGTAATTAAAGAGACCCTCAAGGGAGACATTTTGTGGGAACTTGCACCTTTCCTGTAAGTATCATTATTTCGGTGAAGAAATTCAAAATATTCTCAACGCGGACTACCTGTTACCGATCTCTAAAAACTTTATAGCGGTCCGTTAATTTATTGCACGAGGACGATTGAAAAATTTAATAGCCTGAGCCAAATATGTGGCAATTGGCAGCCTATGAGTCCAGCAAGATAATTAAATCTTATGTATGTCGTAGGATAATTAGAAATTTTGGACTTTTGCCATATATACCTAGTACAGTCGGGTTTTTTGCGAAGATCCTGAAAATTGTTAGGAAGATGGCGAAACTTTATCTCAAAATCAAATTATCCGACTCTTTGCGATGATCCTAGGATATCCTAATCTTAAATATATAAAAGGCAAACCTGACTGACTCATCTATCAACGCACAGCCTAAACTATTGAACGTTTTTCGCTGAAATTTGCCACACAGATAGTTATAATGACGTAGGCATTTTCTAAGAAAGAATTTTTGAAAATTTGCCCCCTAATTTTGTATGGAAACCGAATTCCACACGGACGAAGTCGCTGGCAAAAGCTAGTTTTAAATAAATAGTGTATGCTGTATTAATAATTGGGTGTTGATATGGCTCTGGATTCAAAAATAAACTTTATCTCATTTTGTGACAAGGGGTTTCGCGTGCCTGGCGTTTTTTAATGCCCGACTATCGAATATATTTTTTTCATATAACCTGTATTATAAAAAATAATATTAAGTAATATAAACATAGGTATTAGACATAGTTATTTAATCTACAGAACATTCATTACCCGTACTCACTTTTTACAAGTATCGTTTTATGCCAGGTAGCCAATTTGATTGCTGGTTGTGTATAGTCCCAAAATAACCCACGGTGAATGATTTAGGTCATACGCTTATTGAGCGGGAACTGTATACACTCGGCCAAGGGCAGGGCTTTGTTATAACTTATAATACTTATTGGGCAAAAGTATTTTATACTAGCTTTTGGACGCGGCTCCGACCGTATAAACACAGTACATATACCATGAAAACACTATATATTTTCGGTTTAAAAAGTTTTCTCCGGATTAACACAGGCTACTTTTTATCCCGGGTATATACTCGTACTACAACCATACCAAATTTTATCAAAATCTGTTCAGTAATTTGCGTGAAAGAGTAACAAACATCCATCCATGTATCTATCCTCACAAACTTGACATTTATAATAGTATGGTACGATAAATAAATAATTATTACCCGCGTTTTTTATTTTTATTTATTATACGCAGACAATACGCATACTACTAAATTACCAGCAATCTAAAAATTATTAATGTGAAGCGTTTATTTTAATAACAAGCAATTTTCATTAAAGCGCAATTTCTGCAATAATTAATTTTGCCGTCGACATGTTACAATGATGTGTCACGTATTCTAATCAAATACACTATCTAAAATACACGCGTTCCAAATAAATCGAAACCGAAGTTAATAAATATGTATTTTTTGCTCTCGAAAATAATAATCGCTTCTGCGCAAGCGGCGAGTGGCGAGCGTCCAGGCGGAGAGTACGCGCCAGGCAGCTGGTTAGTGGCGAGCCGCTAGTGGCGAGCGCGCGCGCGACACGTGCCGCCACGACCGAAAGCTCTCGAACCTATCCGAGCTTCCCCGAGCGCGCGCGAGTCACACGCACTATCTGCACCGATTTCAAGGAAAATTAAGTTTCACGTTCTTTAATACATTTAATTTGATATATGTACGTGTTTCAGGAATTATAATTCACTCTCTAGGGGGAAGAACTGAAAATTTAAAATCAACCCTGATTTCCATAAAATTCATTATCCCAGCTAGTAAATACAAATCATTGAGTACATAATATTTTATAGTTTTTTTTTTATTTTTATAAAAAGGGGTATGGTATATATGCCCTAAAGGGGTGGAATTGGGTCTAAAGTTTCTAAAGTGAAATATCAACAACTGAACGAATTGTGTTAAATTTTTTAGACATGCGTTAAAAAGGTTTTTTAGAAATTTATTCATACCTTTAATGTAAAATTAATGTTTCATCTACATTTTTATCTAAATTTAATTATACTTAGTTATCGTTTAGTACCTACAATTTAGGTTGGCATTGTAATTTGTAAATTGGCTAACTTTTGAAAAATAATGATATTCGAAACAGGAACTTAAAGATTATCTTAATATATAATAATACTTGAATCCGAAAAAAAAATCAATTAAGAAAACTATACAACCATACCTTACACTATAGATAATTACCTTATCAATAGTCAATACCTACAATATTATAATTGATACTCTACCATCGCGTAGATATCTTTAACAGAGATACGTTTAACGTATCTGTTATCTAGCAAACATATTCTAAAACCACTTTTTAATTGTTACTTTAAGAAGAAAAGATAATTTAAAATAGATTACACTAGACCAATGCCGTATCTATATAGCAAAGATACGGTCTTTTAAATTTATAGCTGGGCTGCGTCTCGAGAAAATGGTAATTGATGCCACTTATGACTCGACTGGTTAAGTTGTATACGGCAAAATTACAGGCGTCCCATTTGAAGTATGCACATCAAATAATCGCCCCTGTCGATTGTTCATTTCATACATGGCACAACTAGTTATCCAAACTAGAAATGCAACATAAAAAGCCGTTTCTATGTAAAGGGATACAGCATTGCTGAGCAACCGACAATTAATATAAAGAGAATTAATGAAACGCGTGGTGATACGCGAATATTCAGGTGTGCATATGTCACCGTAAAATTGTAAAAACCGTTAGATTGTAATATTACTAGAGATATTATAAAATGTCGACATATTGTCAAATAAAAAATTCTCCTTACAATTGCACGCAATATTTTTCATTATAATTATTATTAAAAAAAAGAAAACAAATATGGCGGCACGGGGTACTTGCCGTATAACCAATAGGCACGATAAATATTAAAATATAAGGAAAAATAACGTGTAAATTGTAAGGAGAAATTTTTATTTGACAATCTGTCGACATTTTATAATATCTCTAGTAATATAACAATCTAACGGTTTTTACAATTTGACGGTGACACATACACCGCGTCTGGTTTAGTCGCTAACGACAATGATGACGGATGTATACACCTATTAACCCTTCCCTTCCATTATCAAAAATTACTATTGCGCTTTGATTTAGTGACGACGTGATCTTGCAGCCCCAAATTGTCTTTCAAATTAAACATTATAATATTATACTCGAATCCCTGTTTATTTTTTCCCCAAATTGTAACATGATCGGAGGCCTCCTGTATAATTTTGCGTACGAGTCTCTTGCCTTTTTATTTTGTTCTAACTACGAAGTATTGCGAACTGGTTGTGCCTACTATTTTTGCGGCAACGCTCAATAAATTCAAAGTGTAATAAATAATATTTAAAGATTTATTGCGACATAATAACACCAACTACGATTTCGTAGTTCAGTAGTGGTGGTTCTATGATTTATAAGCCTATTTTATCACATCAGACAAATTAAAATGTCATAAAAAACCGACGTCGTGAGTAGCGGTACGTGATTAAATTATTTTTTATAGTTCTAAAGCCTAAATTAAACTGTATGTTAAATTTAGGCTCCAGAACTATAAAAAATATTATACAGTTTCTAGATAAACCTACTTTAAACTTTCGTTTTATGTTATGATAAATCCGTACCTACCTTATTCAAAAACCTTTGCTTGGAACATTAACTTTTAATACGATACGCATATTTTTTTTATGTGTGTGGTTAGTCAAGTCAAGTCAAAAATCTTTCTTCAAAATTGGTATTTTTATACACTTTCTGAACGTCGGTCTACCTACATGATGTCTACCACCGGTTTGGAAACTACTAATAATATAAACGTGAAAGTTTGTGAAGATGTATGGATGTTTGTTACTCCTTCACGCATAAACTGCTAAACGAATTTTGATGAAATTTGGTATGATGGTAGTTTAGGCTCTGAGTTTTAACTTAGGCTACTTTTTTCCCGAAAAAATACAGTGTTCCCGAGGGATACTGTATTTACGCGGGCGGAGCCGCGGGCAAGGGCTAGTTTAGTAATAAATTACCCGCTAATTAGCTCTTACCCGCGGCTTCTCCTACGTAAACCCAGTAACCCAAGCGACCACTGCACTTTTTCAGGATAAAATATGTAGTGCCTAACATAGGCAATAATCTAATCCTGAGCCTAAACCATAGTGGCATTTCATTAAATTTACGTGAAAGAGAAACATCCATCCATCCACAACATACACATTTTTAATAATAAGGATAGATCCAAACAAGAAAGTCATAGACAAAACATAAGCCAAATTATAGATTCCATTAACTTTGGTAATTAATGGAATCTATGATTTTGTTCCATCAGATTCCAATAAATACAAAAATACATGAAATATGTGGGCTGCAGGTCACTTCGATTGCTAAACGTAACATCTTCTAAATTAGGGTAGGACCCCTAATCAAAGTCACCTAATTAATAAATATCTTGATGGATATACACTTGTGTTAATTAAATTATCAAATATAAAGGCGTAGGAAATAAGGTTAAAGTAAATGTAACATGATTTTCTATGTAGCTTAGAAGTTTTATATAGAAAGTTGATTTTGCTAATTGAATTCTGCAATAATACAGTTACAATTCAATCTTGATATGTTAAACCTGCTAGTGGTATACTAAAATAAACGTCAAATCAACGGCATAATTTTGATTGGTTCAAACTCCAAAAATTTGTTTATGATTCCATGACGATTCATTAATAATTTAATAAAAGTAAAATGAAAGTATAAGTTAATTACGAAAAATGGGTTTCTATTGTATGACCGAGAGTTCTAAGATATTACGTAAAATGTGAACGAAAAGAAAGAAATGTACTGCGGCTATAGTCATGTGACTATAAAACTTGACTTTGGTGATCATTGTAATGTGACTTTAGTCACAATTGTAATGTGACTGTAGTAGGTTACTTAATACCTTTTACCTATTCTCACTAAAATTGGTAGCTGAATGGAACTTAAGCATATAAACTTTTTGGGTTTCCATACCATAAAAGGAAAAATTTAACCCTTATTTGAATTCCGTCGCTCAATTTGAAGCCATGCTTGATAATGTCCTTATTGATCAAAAAGTTCTTTTGTAGATAGGTATGCACGAGGAATTAACATGTTTACATAGAAGGTTTACTTTGTAATATGTATTATTTATGTTCTTGTTATTTTTAAATAAGTTGTTATAGGTATACAAAATGAATAAAAATCATACTAATTAGAAAAAAGAATTTAAATTTATTTAGTAGTCACAACCAATACGGTGGATGATGTGTTATAATAACATTTTTCTTAAAATTATAACATTATGTTATTGTACTTAGCCTTAAGAGTATTAGGAATCTGTCTTAGGGTACTAGGAGCTGCTTATTGTAACATTATAGTCTTTGTTTCAATATTCTATAATAAAGGCACAAACATTACATCTACTCTAATATAACTACTAGAAACTGCTAGCTAACACGTCTTTTATTGCATTCTTAAAACTAAGATTTTATAAATCTTTACTTATTCATACTTAAATCTAATGACTAGATAACAATAACATATCTAAAAATCTTATCATAAATAAGGCTATACAAGGCACAGCGAATTTAAGTCTTCTAAAGTAAACTAAATGCTTAAGTGGAACAAAGAAAATCATTTCAGTCTTGATATTGCTATTTCACTAACGTATGAAATGTAAGCAAAATGTTCGATCGTTGTTCAGTCGCTGGGAATGCTTAGTGGCGTCGTTATACTCTACCATTATCCCCCCTCATTAGGAATATACTGATTGCGCTTAATTAGAGGTTCTCTCTGAGACTCTGTCGTTCGAGCGTTCGGGTACTTCTTGAAGCGAATACTCGTTTTTTTCACAATCAACAAGCCGCTGAATGGCTGCAATTTCTTCGCCATAAATCACGGTACCTGATAAAAAAGAAAAATACTGTTAATAATGTTCACATTTGTACTGCGGACCTACAATCTACAATACGAGACCTGCGATATTTCTATATAAATACGACTGACGTAACCAGATGTTTGCATAGCAAATATTGTAACACGTGTGCTTCCCCACCGCCCTTATATTTCCTCTTGAGATTTCGACTTCCGGCACGATAAATTAATCGCCGACAAAGTGTTTTTTCCCAAGTTTTTCAATGGCGCTAACAAATTTTATGCAATTCCCGCGATGGACCATATGGCTGAACATGCGTTGACAGCCCTTATTGACCGGATACTTCGTGTAGATCCGAGATAAAACCAATTTAAGTGGGAATATTGAGAAACCTGTTTCCACTTGTAGAAAATCAGAGCAATACTCTATCATGCTATTTTGTTGTAAGATTGACCACTTTTTATGTGTGACTTAAGTACGGGCTACGGCGCCCGAGATTGTTAGACGTAATTAATGCCCTGCTAGTACATTAAAAATATTACCTAGAGCTGGTTCATATCAAATTTTAATACTTCGAATAAAATATAACCTGCACCCATGTCGATGTTAAAAAATATTATCAAAGGACATTTCGGATTTTGCTTTTGTGCAATATTCTTTTGTGATGTGATTCGACAATGAATAGATAGTCAATGGGACGATTCAATGCGCAACTATAATAGATCGTGTTTATTTTTTGGCTCATAAGCCAAAGGGCCTTAAATCTTCTTTGGAATCGTGCAATATAAAAGCATAGACCTGACCCGGTAGGCAACCGTGACTAACGAATAGGACAAAAAGCTTAGTTAGGTTTTTTATACCTGAGTTTTTGCTCCTGTGCCGATTTAATTCAGCTCTATATAGTATATATAAAGTTTACCTACTAGTAACATTCCAAATTTATCAAGGTTATATTTTCATGTCGAGACAAAATGTAAATAAAATGATATCAGTATTCAAAACCAATTTTTATCAACACGATAGGATTCGTTCATATTTGACGATCAACCTTATCTACATATTTAAGGTTAAATTTAACCTTGATCTTATCAGAAAAAAACGGTAAACTTGAAGTTAAAGCTCGTAATAAAAATAGTAATGAACAGTTGCTTAGGTATTTACTTCTTAACGTATCTATCTATATTTTTATCACTTGAGTAAATTAATTCTTTTAACAGTTTGCTTTTGGCAATGATAATATAAATCACGGAAAGGATAAAACTTACCTCAGGTCATTGTTGCTGCCACCACGATATCGCGTCGAGAAGTTCTTCATCTTCTGGACTCATCGGCTCGTAAGTGTCGTGGCAGTTCTGTCCGATGGAGCCCTCTGACACGAGTGAAGGTGCCGGCGAGTGGGACTCTTCAGAAGACGGTGGAGTCTGCGGGCCGTTCGAGCCCAAGCCCAGGCCCATCTGTGATTCGGAGCATCCTTCGTCACTTTCGTCTAGTAGCCTCTTCAAGCTCTTGATATATTCAACAGCTAGTCTCAAAGTATCGACTTTGCTTAGTTTACGTGATGATCCTCTTCCTCCGGCGAGAGCCGCAGAGACGGCAGAAGGAATGTGTTGACGGAGAGCAGCAAATCCATTGTTAACTTGTTTCACTCTGTTCCGTTCTCTCGCATTTCTTCTGGCTACCGACGCAGGTTGACTCGGATACGTCTGATGGAGATAAGTCTTCTTCTTGCATCGATTAGTGTCCACAGGTGCCGGCGCCAGACGTCTGGGCACGGCCTGCAGTTGAGTAAGTTTTTGATTAACTCCGAGATTTTGGTAGTGGTGTATGGCTGCCATCGGCATCGCGTAAATAATATTCGATATAAAACTGGGACGAGCGCACGTGTGCGTGCCGCGGAGGTCGGCGGTGGATTGGCGGAGGTGGCGCACACCCCCGTCACTAAGTAGCGGCGGCGCGCGGCGGTGGGGCGCGTGCCGTGCGCGCGCGCAAGCACGGGCCTATCGGACCCCCTCCCCGCCGCGCCGCCTGCTACTTGTAGAGCGCCGATCAAAATATGCCGGCTCTTATTATGCCATAGAGCCATCGGACTACTCGCCGCGGCTATTGTGCACGTTGTTGCACATAATTATTATCCATTACCTTGTTCGGAAGGAAAGTTGTTTTGTATCTATTCGAGACTCATTACGTTGAATGGACGTTGTAAAAGATTTGAGGTTGCGATTATCCATGTAAACTAGCTACGTGTCATATTACATGGCGAGCTTTTATTGTAAGCTCTAATGGCGAATGGCGAAAATAAAAGTTTATAACATAATTTTGGAATTTCTCTGTAATATAATTGGTACTATTAATAAATTGTACCTTATTATACACCATAACATTAGCCTTTGACGCAAAATAGCTGTTATATAGCTATTATAGTGGCGTTTAAGCACTACAACTACGAGCTTTCGGGCAGGTGCTTGAGAGCATAAAGTTGTGAAATGATTAATTTAAAATATACATAAATAATTTCATAGTTTTTGTTATAAAGTTGTTTACATACCCTAATTCACATACGATATCCCTCATTTTTCAGACATTCGTAATCCTTCCAGTAATCGTACGAAGTAACATAACAATAATTATTGCACTCGTGACAACGTTTCAAAAAAATGTTGAGCGTTAACGTGAGAAGTTTTGAGTTATGAAGTCAATTTCAAAATTTGTAAATATGAGCTTGGTGCGGTAATTTTATTTGTGCAGGTCTGGGCTAAATATACGTCGCGGCCGGCGGCGGGCGGCAGGTCGGCAGGTGCGCGTGCGACACCGTTCTCGAGCGTTCGGCACGTGACGAAAACGACACAATTTTACCTACATTTCGGTGTTCGAGCAGGAAATTGAAGCTGAAATTGAAACTGACGGCACTTCTTACCATCCTGCATAGATATTTCAATCTTGACTAATCTACTCAGCTCATATTATTTAGTTTTTTGCTGAAATATTGCTGATATTTTATATATTATTATATAACAATAAGGATATATAATAAGGTAATCATTCATATGTTAAAACTACAAATGGTATTCTAAAACCCGACAAAATAACGTCGAACCCGTTTTAACAAACTCTATAAAAATCAGCTGATTGACTGATGTATTTGAAATGAAATTTTGCACACGTATTTCTCACATGACGTAAGCATCCATTAAGAAAAGATTTTCAAAATGCAACCCCCATGGGGTTAAAATAGGGGATGAAATTGAAAGCCTAATTTCAAAAGTAAAATGAAAGTGTAAGTTAATTAACCCCACTCCAATTCTCGTAATTACGAGAATTGGGGTGGGGTTGGGCAAATTTAGCAGAAGCAGAAGAAGTAGGTAAATGTTACAACTTACATGTTTACGACTTCTATGAGTATATTATATCTATGCTTCTATGATATTGTCATATTTAATTTGTGTCTTTATTGTCGGACCAGTCACTCCAAACGGATTTGCTGATGTGTTCATTCTATGACTAGCTAATCTGACAGACGTTGATGTCTTAAATATGAACTGGAACAAATATAAAAATTAACTAGCTACCTACATTTGAATACAATTTCTATACCAACAACTATATTTACACCTACTACATACACCTACATCCAACACCTGCATTCTACACCATGTGCATTTATCTACACATATACATTTATCTACACGTACACCTATCCTATTTATTTCTAGTAATAAGTAAAGCTAGTAATAAGTAACGGGAATAATGTAGCATTCAAATTATGGAAGAATTTTTGAAAATTTGAAAGTTTTTGGGTGATTCGGAAAAAACACACAAAAATTAAAAAAGTTTTCCTCTTTAAACTATTAGTATAGGTGAAGCTAAAATAGTAGATTAATGTTACATGGAAACATTGTGCTAACTACTTCCATGCTTTCTTAATTGGTTGAAAGCGTTTATTTACTTTATGTCTTTATCACTCGGAATGGACTTGCTGATGTATTTATTCTATGATCATCCCTTAGAATAGTTTTAGTAAACATATATAGATGGCGCTTAATATTTTAATATTATTTAATCGTTATCGGAAGTTAATGGAACCAAGCTTTTTTGTATTAATCTTTATAATATAAAATATAAGTATAAAAACACATCGTATTTGCTCACAAGCCGTCAGTTCCAGAAATAATATTATTCAGTTTCCAATTAGAAAAGCAACAACATGTTTCTTATGAGAATTCTTATAAGAATCGACTGGTGGCGTATTGTGACGAGTCTAACAGATGTCGCTACTCGATCGATAATTGAATGATAGCTACAATATTACGTGACAATCCCACATTTTAGTTCATTCACCCTTCCACAGATGGCAGTTTTACATGTTTATTTCTCTAAGTACAATTAATTGACTTTTGCAGTAAAAAATTTACCTTACTTATGATAAAACATTCTAGTGATGCATGAAATAGTGATGAAAACTAAGATAAAATGGAAGAAGTAAACAAAAAATTTGCACGTACTATTAATTAATTCATCAATTATTCTTCATACGCTCGACTTGAATCTTGATGTATGAAATATGACATCTTTCAGACAATATGTAATTTGGATGTTAAATTATAATTTAATTGTATTATTAAGCCGGTCGGTTAATGGAGCAGGAACGGATCTCCGTTATCGGGCTCTTTGATTATGCAGATACCTTCGAAGCCTTCATTACAATTACGTTGTCATTCAACGAATTTATTGACATTTTTAATAACCACGTACATTGACGGTATGATTTGTTCAACGGATTTGCTTAATTACATCTGATATAATATCGGGCTTGCAACTTGATACTTTAATGGTTAATTTTCTTTATGTGCATACTATTCACATCATATTAAACAACGTCATCTGTTTTAATCTACTTACATGTTTTAAACGCTGTTCGCGAAGAAAGAATTAATATATTTTAACTTTGAGCTTATAAGTTAAAATATCAATAATCAAATAATGCTTAATAGGCTTGTTGAGTGTTTTTTTGGGGCTCCGTACCTCGAAAGGAAAAAATATAGGGTCACTTTGTTGTCTGTCCGTCCGTCCGTCTGTCTGTTAAGACCGTTTTTCTCAGGAATGCGTGGAGGTAACAAGCTGGAATTTATACCAAATACTCAGGTCTATGTATCTACTTCTAAGCCCACGCAATCAAAAGATACAGCCGTTTTTAAATACCGCAAATTTTCGAAACTCGCCAGGGAATCAAAACCTACAGGGTACTTACCGCGAACTGATAATCTTGAAATTTAGTACGAATTAACGTCTTATAGCACGGATAAAGGAAAAATTGCAAGAACCGTAAATTTTAGTTGCATCATATAATAAAAATATTTTTAATAATTTTAAAATTACTTACTATTATATTATATTATACTATGACTCGATTGTCGTGAAAGGTGAACTTTTACTTATATACCTACCAGGTTTGTACGGAACCCTCGGTACGCAAGTCCAATTCGCACTTGGACGGTTTTTTTATTTGCCTAAATGCAAAGTACCTACTTTATATTGTTAGTTCTTCAAAGAAACTATATATTAAAAATCTATATGTTCAAAACCGCCATGGTTTTGTTTACAGAATTTTGCAAGCCTTGTGCATACGCTCCTTACAAAAAGCGTGGAATCTTTGACGTCACTTGTTACTAAAGTTGTATAAATTGGTCGCAGGGACATAATTGCTAATATCTCCGAAAGGGCAATGACAGATTTATATGGAAGGCGTATTTAAAATCTATACTTTGAGCCTTTTGCGCTATTCCTTATTGTCTCAGATTTTCCTTATTACTTTATTTTTGTATTTTAGGTAAGTAAATAACTTTTAAATTATTATTATTAACATACTACTACTTCATTGTTTGTATTCTGATGCAATTTGCCTTATAACTTTGCTCCAAAATATTATTTCTAGTATCACTTTCCTATAGGTATGCCTGAACTGTCCTTTACATTTAAACATTTTGCTCGTAGGTCCCCAGTAAAGCCATACTATGAACATATTTAATGTTGGCATTAATTTATTTTAAGAAATATTTTGTTTTATCCTCGAATAAATGCAAAGATACAAATGATTTAAGCGATAAAACGGCGAGATCAGACACAGATAGATTTCGAGTGTCAACTACAACGAAACTTACATTGCGCTAAGTCTTATAAAGTTTATTCCCGCAAGAATGTATTTATCTAGAAGCCTATCAGTAATCAAAGAATCAAAAATAAAAAAGCGCATATTTATGCCGTATAGCTAAGCTTATTAGTTAGTTGGCGCCAGCGATGTATGTGGTCACGAATGCTAGATTAATTATAGCATTTCCTATAAAATAAACGTTATAATATAGCTTTGTTCTACTACTTTTAGATACTTTTAAAAGTTTAATTTTGTTAAGATCCGAATGGAATGAAAAAAATGAAAAATCCTTAGATGACACCCAATTTATGAATTACAGCGAATAAAAGTGCTTATAATACTATTATTATATGCCTTGTTAGACGTTTGATAGCAATATCAGAATATGTACACAATTTTATAGGGAATAGCTGTTGCCCGCGGTTCCGCCCGCGTATATACTGTATCCCAAAGGAACAGGGTTTTCGGGATAAAAAGTAGCCTATGTTTTACTCCAGAGTATAAACTACTACTGTACCAAATTTCATTGAAATCCGTTTAGTAGTTTTTGCGTGAAAGAGTAACATACATCCATCCATCCATCCATCCATCTATCCATCCATCCTCACAAATTTTCACATTTATAATATTACATATAGTAGTATGTTCCAGAGACGTATCTATTATCTCGATGCTGTACCAATGATTTCAAAACTCAAAATAGGTAATGACATGTGACAATGAATTTTCACTCTACTACTAATATCAGCCATCTTGTTTTGACCATACTTCAAATGTCAAAATGGTCCCAAAAATCACAAAAGTGGAGCCATTTAAGGCCCTCCCCCGAGCAAAAGACCTTGAGGCGGTCAGCCGCATAACTCAGTTGAAAATTTTTCACATAACTTAGTTCAAAATTGACCAAAAAAAATATTTAAACGGCGAATAGCTAGCTTATGAAATTGTCTATCTATTGTTGTGTGTCCCAAATAAAATTAACTTGTAAATACTATGGAGACGCTGAAACTATAATTGAATGTTCATTGAATTATAGTTTCAGCGTCTCCATAGTATTTACAAGTAAACTTTATTTGGGACACACACCAATAGATAGGCAATTTCATAAGCTAGATATTCACCGTTTAAATTTTTTTTTTGGTCAATTTTGAACTAAGTTATGTGAAAAATTTATGCGGCTGACCGCCTCAAGGTCTTTTGCTCGGGGGAGGGCCTTAACTTGGAGACAATTTTTGCCTCAACATGCCTCGTCTATAATATATACGTCTATGTGCAGTACACAAAGCTTGAGTGTATAATTTTGCGTCGCTGACACCCATGGCTGACACAGCCCGACCACTATCCTACTAATATTATCAATGTGAAAGTTTGTGAGGATGTATGGATGTATGGATGGATGTTTGTTACTCCTTCAAGCAAAAACTACTAAACGGATTTTGATGAAATTTGGTATGGTAGTAGTTTAGGCTCTGGATAAAACATAGGCTACTTTTTATCCCAAAAAATGCACAGTTCCCGAGGGATACTGTATTACCGCAGGGGGAGCCGCGGGAAAAAGCTAGTTCGCAATATATCACGCGCGCACGTAGCCACCACGGCGTGTAATTCGTGTAATTTATAGCTCCTGTAGCACTGGTAGCGCCGTAATAGTGGGTAGCCACGCGACAGCACTCAAACTCGAATTTGTATTTCAAATTAGTAGACGTTATAGAGATGGTATTAAGGACTCGTTAAACAAAAGTTGCTTGACAGATTCCCGTGTATGGAGACATATTATCTTAAGAGATGTTTTATGCAATGAATTCAGACAGTGACCAAAAAACATAAACCTTATTGCCGCGCATTATGATTTATATATAACTAGCTTTTGCCTACGACTTCGTCCGCGTAGACTTCGGTTTCCATATAAAATTTTAACCCCTTTTTCACCCACTCAGACGGTGAATTTTCAAAAATTATTTCTTAGCGGATGCCTACGTCATTACAACTATCTGTATGACAAATTTCAGCAAAATCCGTTAAGTAGTTTCGGCTGTGCGTTGATAGATGAGTCGGTTAGGTTTGCATTTTATATATTTAGAATAGAAGAAGATAACAATACATGTGAAAATTTTGAGGAGTTTTTTATACCTCTTCCAAACCATTTTTTTAATATTATTGATTATTTTTTAACCTATTTTAAAGTTACATCTGCCATTTTTGGGTAATTTTAAACAAAGAAAATAAAACATTACAGCTGAAAAATGATCCTAAGCACGACCTCTTTTTGTAAATTTTGGGTAAAGATGTTCAAGAAAATTGTTTTTGCTGCCTACCTACTAAAAATCATATTTTTTTAAAATATTTTGTAGATATAAAATTACTGTTTGTGACAACTTAAAGTTTTGTAGGATTTAGATTTTGGTTTCGTTTGGTCGCAAATGTCCCGCGGCTCCGCTCGTGTAAATATAGTATACGGTATCCTCCGTTAATATGTACATTTTCGGGATAAAAAGTAGCCTATATTTTAATCCAGAGCCTTAACTACTACCATACTAAATTTCATCGAAACCAGTTCAGTAGCTTTTGCGTTCATCCATCCTCACAAACTTTCACATAATTATAATTATATAAGTAGGACTTTTAAATGTGCTCTTAATGTGGAAAAGTCTGATATTCTTTGTTTTAACAATCTCATTAGTAAAAATTTGTCATTGACAAAGGTTACTGGTATTTTATTCGTTTATTTTGGAATGAGAGGTGCTTATATTTTTAAAATAATAATTATTATGCTAAGGCGAGATATTTGTAAATGGCTCTACGTAAATCAAAACATTTGAAAATAGAATAGGAACTTAAAAAGAGGATATATCAAATTCTTTAGCACGGATATTATTTATGCGTATAATTTATGACCATTAAAGAGATAATGTTTAAATAAGAAATATTTTTAACATATTTTCATGTACTCGTACCTACCATTGCGCACATTTTTGATGCGGTGCTGTAAAATATCTCTACGGGCGGCAGTAGCCACTTAACATCAGGTGGTCCGTTTTATCTTTCAAGTTTTTAAAAATGTCATAAATTTTCTCTTTCTTAATTTTATTTTGCAAATTCATAATATGATTATTGTAGACGATCCTAAAAGTCATTAATTTAAGTAAAAATAAACCTAAAAAACTTTCGACGACTTAAAAGTGCGGCTGAAAAGTTTCTTCCACCTCATTAAAATAATAACGAATGAACACAGGTCCTTAACCTGTGTTCATGTTATAGTGAATTGTTGAAAACATTGAGAAAGCCTTGAAATGCCTTGGAGTTTAAATATACTTAAGGATTGAAGATACGTAATTGAATTGTTGAAAACACCGAGAAAGCCTTTAAATACCTTTTAAGGTTCTTTAAGGTTTGGAGACCGAAAAGGGGCGGGCGTGGTGAGTAGTAATATTTTTCCGAGGCAATAAAATGGTTGGGTAAGAATTGTACTATCGAACCATAAGTATCTACGAATCGAAGCTAAAAATGGAATACATAATCTAATATCCCTATGAATAGGCAAATAGATATATTTCAATCGCTTTCATCGCCTACAAAACATACGAACAGTAAAATTATCAAAACATTACATGCCTTATCTTTTCAACATTTATTTAAATGTAATTTTAACGAGACTGAATTGAAAAAGATCAGTGATGGAATGCCGCACAAAATTTACTATGTATATAATACCTATGTTACCTACATAGGTATTATATACATAGTAAATTTTTTATCCATAATTAATTGAAATCGAATACAAAAAAAAAATAGCAACTTTAAACTCTACATACTTATTAAGTTTGTCAAATAATTGGTTAAAAAAGTCTGAGGCAGATTTTCTTAGCGAATATTAGATAGATATAATATACATATTATGCAAAAGGATGTTGATTTGAACCCTATTATAATGTCAAATATTTTTCAAAGATTTATAATACCAGTAATAATTTTAGTGAAATGTTTTATAGCAGTTGAAGTTAGCAAACTTGAAGTTTCGAAGTCCTAACGTAGCCCAACTCGTTGTAGGCTGACGTGGTGTCAGTCCAATATTAAGACGAGTGTGTGACCTTTGTAGTGGTTGATAACGAAGAACTCTTATTAATTTCAATAATTTAATTGCTACTGACTTTTAAGTTTTAACAGTGTAAGTTACCTAGTGCGTCTATATGTACCTAGCTTTAATATCTACTTATACGTAAAACATCTAGGCGTATTCTAGACTGCCTATTGTCGCAATACTAGCTGCTATTGGTTGGTGTTTAGCGTTTGGTTTTAGAATGCCTACGCTCTCCTCCAATCACTGCGCTAGGCTGTAGAATTGTGTGCTCATACTTGGACATAATGTATCTAATATCAACTACGCAAGGAATTGACCGTTGAATTATTAATCGCAGCGGTCACGGATTTGAATTTCGTCAGGTTATAAATAATATTATATTGTTATTGTAGTGTTACTTTGAATTTTAACCTGGGCCTTCAAAGTGGTTCACAAGTTGGTCCCCCTGGCATTTCTAAACTATAAGATGTAGAAACTTGGAACTTTCCATGCTGATAGGTCATGCAATATTACTCTGAAGCAAAATTATTTTGAGCGTAATCGGAAATAAACTTTTAAAGTGATTTAAAAAAAAACCTGTTGCGCGTTGATAATTACGAAACCCTCTATAGACTCGTACAATATGTCCTGACATACTCTTGGTTAGGCTATTTTCATAAATTGTCTTTTTGTTTGCGAAAAATTTGAGAAAATGACTTGCAGATGCTGAGGCTTATTTTTATTTTTTTTAAACTGCGCATGTTTAAATTAGTGTCAGCCATTATTAATTATAATAATCAATCGATCAATCAATCAATCATTTATTTAATCACCAAAAATGTAGTAATAAAAATGATGGAAAATAAAATATACGTGGCTAACATTCTGTCATACAATGGCTTGTGATTTTTTTTTATAAAATTATTTAATAATGACAAAACTAAATGTTTAACATAATACTCGCAATAAGCATATTATAATCATAATATTTATTAAAATTACATCATTTTCTAAAATTATACTAATTTATATTTATATAATTTTATTTCGATGTCAAAAATATTCGTATAAGTAAACTCTGTAACATTATAATAATAAGTATTAGATACAGTATCATAATAATTTGGCGACCTTTGTGGCTCAGTGGTTAGCGTGTTGGCGCTTAAGCTGCAGGTCGTAAGTTCGAATTCCGAATTGACAAAAAGTTTTTCTATGTTCCTGGATATTGGATGTGTATTAAATATATGTATAGTATAATAAAATCTCCTTTTATATACGTCAAATAGCCGTTTAATCACAAATTATTACGGTAAATAAATAAATAATAATAAGCGACTGCAAAAGCTTTTACCATAAAAAGAGTTTAATCAAATATTAATTAAACATTTATTGTTGTTATTATATCAACATTTATTGCTATTCAAATGGTTTTATATTGGGGTAGTAATAAAACTTAGTCAGGTATGAAATCTAGACACATTAGTGCTACATGATACATCACATGTCTAGTAGATATTTGAAAAAATATGTTATAAAATAATATACTTTTGTAAAGTCTTCGTTATTACTAGTAGTCCATTGGTTGAGATTCTAACATAATCCATTTAACTTTTAAGTTTGAAATTAAAACTTTCCTTTGTCAAATACTTTTACAAAAAAATGTAAAATAAGTTATTTATTAAGTGAAAGACGTGTGTGTATTGACAAAATGTGACAAAATGTTGCAAATCGCATGGTAGTGTGTAATTACATTTACTTTTTAATCTCCATAATTATAAAACTGTACTTTTTTCCATATAAATTTTAACAGTGCCAGATTTCTATATAATATATTCGAATAATTTTCGTAAAAGGTATAAAAATTAAAAAGTTTTTTCTTCACATATTAATATAAGTACTTATACTATATTTCTCTACTGCATAACGTGGTGACGTTCAATTTTTTTTATAAATTAGTATGTTCAAAATTTTGGATACCGGAGTAAGAGTTCGTAAAGGAAAAACATAAAAAATCCCAACTTCTTAGTATAAGAACTAGATTGCTATTTAATTACAAAACTTGTTCTAATAATTTTTTTATCTAAAGTTAATTAAATCTTGGCAAATCTAAATCTTAATCTGAAAACAATCTCATTAACATTAATCTGCAAGGTAATAGGTTAACAAGCCTATATAAAGTAATTTATTTTAATGATTTGCTATAAGATAAATTAAAAATAAAATAGATAAAGCCTAGTGAGACACCCACCTAGATATCACAATCAGAGATGAGTTACAAAATAATAATATAATGGGATGTTGAAACATAACTAGAAGAAGATATAGGTTTATATCGTTTTAATTATACTCGTAACGTTACTTTACGCCTTTAAGTATCCCACGGGAGATAGGGGTCTTACCCACGAATATTTGGGTATCTTCTGGTTAAATACGGTGAACGGGCGCAGCTCCATACCTACCTACTTACTTTAAAAAAAAAGTACTATAAGAAATTGGCTACTACAGTCATTACCCCTCTTGGCGAGCCACAAAATCGCGTGCGTTTGCACAGCGATACGTTTAAGTACCTGCAACTTCTATTCAGCAAAATCTGGAGAATAAAATACACTTTTGCTGGTTTATATTTTCTTCCTAATAGCGTTTATATAAGTATTAGGTAAGTACATACATACATACATATAATCACGCCTTTTCCCCGTAAAGGGGTAGACAGAGACCACTTTTTGCCACTTGCTACGATCCTTACATACTCGTTTCGCTTCGTTCACATTCATTCTTACCATATATTCCTCCTCTTACATTCAACGCAGCGAAGCGGCTCTCCATGGTCCGCTTTTCACCTCGGCGAGAAACGAGACGTGATGGGTGGTGAACCACATCGCCGCCATTTTGGATAATTAAATTATTTTTTAGATTATCCATTGCGTTTCCACGGATTGGTAGAGAGGGTAGGAATAGGGAAAGGGAAGGATAGGCGGTGTGGAAAGGAAGATTGGTAAGTTAGAGTGGGAAATAGGAAATGTAGGATATTACCGCCCAGGAGGGCAAGGGATAGGACAGTAATAGCTAGGGAAGTCGGGGTCGCATACCCGTATAGTATACCACAACTACCGGACAAATAAGTTGGGATGAGTACCCCATGACAATTATGATTAGGTAAGTACACGTCTATAATAATATTATAAATGTGAAAGTGTCTCTGTCTGTCTGTCTGTTACCTCTTCACGGTTTAACCGCTGAAACGAGTTTTATGAAATTTGGTATAGACATACTTTGGGTCCCGAGAAAGTACATAGGATATTTTTTATCCCGAAAAAGTAGTGTTCCCGTGGGATAATGAATTTACGCGGGCGGAGCCGCGGGCAAAAGTTACACAATAATTAGATTAACATTATAATACGAATCACGTCGAGTACGATATGTCACTAACTACGAAGAACAATAAAAGTCTGGCGCCAACTCGTCACACGTTTGGCTTAATGACGGTCAAATTATTAATACGTGATATTTGGATATTTTTTTCATAAAAGTAAAAGCATTGTGGCATGATGACGCGTAGTCGGAAGCCGAAACACGGGCGTGACGTGAATCGAATTTACTCTGAGAGTCATTATGAATGAAAGTCGATTTCTTGGTAGCCATCACCACGGTGGGCAAGGATGTTTAGGATAACACAAAGTTGAATAGCATCTGGGATATATTAGTTATATTATTCATGTTTTATCTAGACTTGTCTAGATTTGTTCCAGGTACCTAATATTAATATTTTGTTACTGTTAGCTCGATACCGCCTATTAATTTTTTTCTCTATATTGATAAATTCCTTCAACTCATTTTAGCTTCCAAAAAACTTAAGTAACCGCAAATATTCTTTATGACGTACGTTTGGTCATTCCGTTTTTAGGCATCAAACAGTAAAAAAATAAGCCTTATCGCTTACGCCTTAGTAGATTAAATGAAACATCATAAAATACTTAATCAATAGGTACGTAAGATATCTCGTAGCTAGTATTAATCAGATATCGGTGTGGGTCTAGCATTACACTCGGCTTAATAATATATTAGTGAGTGAGCAACTGATTTGCATCGCGTGATGGCTATACTTCGATAAAAAGTAAAAGTTAATCTAGGAAAAGGTAAAAAAAGAAATGAATTAATGAGCTCGAATATAAGATATTTATAGGACCAAAACGTCGGTGCCACGTTACATAGTGTCATATTGCAAACTTTTCGATTTTTGAATAGTCTCTATAAAAATATGCAGATTTATTTACTGCAGTATTAAAGATAAAAAAATGTACAAAAAAAGTATGAAATAAATCTTATTTTTAAATAATTCCCCTTTTAAATTTAGCTAAAATTATTATAACTATTTCTCTACTCAATGTCCATTATTGTGAAATCGGTACCAGCCCAAGCAATATCCTGATAGATAATATTTTATAGAACTCACGTTTATGTTGGCTAATACTGACTTCAAAATTATGAAGACTGTGTAGAGAAATAATTGAAATTGCAGCCGAATTTAAATGGGGAATTATTTAGAAAATAAGATTCATTTCATACTTTTTTGTACATTTTTACTCTGGAAGTCGGTTTTCATTTTTTGTTAAATAATATTTTTTCTCTTTTGAGTGTTATTTTATAATATTACTAGATAATTACATAATAAAGTTTTTTTTGACTATTTATACATAAAATCACTTTAAATTTTAGTTTTTTTTTTTTAATGTAAATAAACCATTTTCGAGTAATCGACCTCAAAAGTGGCTTACAAGGTAATAAACCACTTTAGTTTTAATTTAAAAAGCCACGCATTTCTAAACTATAATGGGCAGAAACTTGTTGATATCATTTCATAGTAATAGGTATAATATGCAAAATACTCCTTAGAAAAAATATTGTCGGCGATATCGAAAATAAATTTTAAATCAATAAATAAAAAACTATTGACCTTGATAGTTACGGAACCCTCCTTAGACAATATTGTGTCCTGAGATGCTCTTAATTATTATTTTTTTGAATATTTTTATCTAGGACTGCTTTTGTAAACCAGTCACCAGAACCTCAATTCTCGTATTTAAAGTAGACTTAATTTTACTTTGTGTTGATTAAAATTGCCCCTCAGATAAAACGTACCTAATTATATTTTTTTTCTATGAAACTTAAATATTTTCGTTAAAAATTGTTTGTTTTAGTAAGGTATATCAACTATAATATTTCAAAGTATAATATGTAATTTGAATCTCTTATTTTTTACCGTTTTTCAGTAACCAACATATTTAAATGGGCTTAAATGCCCATTTAAATATTTTTTATTAAAAACATTTATTTTGATTATTTTCATTTTGTTTGGTATCTACTTATGTAGTATGTATATAATTATTATACGATTAAATTATTTATTTATCTATGTAGGTATAATTAACATCCTTTTTACTTTCTTATAATTTATACATTTCAAAAATATGTTTGCTTGTTAAACGTTTAAAAGTGATTTAGAAGTCATAATTTTCACATAAATTACTTGTATATTTTTATTGCAGTTTATGTTTTTTGACCATATTTCCTTGTTTCATTGGTAATACATGGAACAATAAAATGAAATTTATTGTGGTTTTATAGTTGCACTATAATATGTGCTAATTGAAAGCGGTTACGAATAGACTCACGTCGGTTATGGCTGCCAAAAAAAAACGCTCGCCAATATTTATCAAATTCAGACACAATCTTTCTATTATAGTGTCTTCAATACTCGATTATTGCTTGTTTATTATGTCCAATTAATATAGACAGCTATTGTTATAGACAGCATCTTGAAGATGATCTACCAAAAGGCTTTTATGATTTTTGTAAAATGAAACAAATATTTTTAATATGCATAGTTTGTTCTTAAAAAGCTTGCTGTGATAATGTGAAGACTTTAGACACATATTTTAAACTAACGCGATCGGTTGACACGCCTCTCACGTTGTCTTGTGTCAAATGGCCCCATTTAGAAAATCCTGCTGCGATTTTATCACGCCGCGCGACAATTTCACAAAGGGTTGATTATTTCTACAAACGGTGTAGGGACGAATTGTGAACACATTATGCCTGGTATTGTTGAATTAGGTCATAATTCAAAAGAGTTTGTTTTTCTAATTATGTTATTAATGTATAAATTTCCGATTAAGATTTTTTTACCTAAAATGTTTTAGATTTTGTTTATTTCGGTGAGGAACCAAATTATTTCAACCAATAAGGCTCTGATAAATATTGTCGAATCGATTTTTTGTACATCATAATATTATATTTGTTTATTTTATAACTATACTATTCGATCCAGCCAAAAGCTGTCAGTGGAATTTAAATTTTATGCGTGACTGAATAATGAATGAGCTTTTAGTCGCTGTTACGTGTAGTTGTGTTGTGACCGATCGCTAATGAACCATAGTCACTAATCATAATTATACGTAGTTTCTAATTACAATCTTCAATAACTTTTTTCCGCTACCCTCTTAGTAAGACGTATTTACATTAAAATTATGGCAATTGGCAGCAAACAAAATGCATTAAATAAAATGAACAAAACCATGGAATCCCATAAATTACTTAACCAACAAAACAACTTAGCAAAAATTATTGGAAAAAAATCACCGATTCGCGAATTCGGAATGAACAATTAATCGGCTGTGATAAAAAGTTTAATTGCCACTGAAGCCAATAAACCCCAACTAATCGCTTGACAGTACGTTTAAACCAACGTAATAACATCACTTATGCTATCAATATAATGGGCCAGCGCATCGGAAATATTTTTTATAAGCAACGAATTAATATTAGCATAGATTGGTCGTTGACCTCGCCAATGTTGGGTTTAACTTGTTGGTTCAGCTCAGTTGTCAGACGGCTGGCAATTGACATACTAGACATGTCTGGTAATATTTAAAAAATACAGTAGGTATAGTATTTCAATATCGTAAGCTTTTTTCTCATTAGTTTAAAAAACAAATTAAAATTTGTTTAAAAACATTATATCGTTTTGTGGACAACAATCATTCAATTCTAATATAATCAAATGGTATCAACTAAAATTTAAATAATAGTATGAAAAATAGAGATAATCATAAACTAACTTTTTCTCGCGACTTCGTTCGCATGAAGTTCAGTTTCCATACTAAATTTGAACCCCTTTTTTACCCCTTAGAAAGCGAATTTTCAAAAATTATTTCTTAGCGGATGTCTACGTCATTACAACTATTTGTATGCCAAATTTCAACGAAATCCGTTCTGTAGTTTCGGCTGAGCGTTGATAGATGAGTCTATCAGCCTTTTATATATTTAGACTAGCTTTTACCCGCGGCTCCGCCCGCGTAAATATATTATTCCGCGGGAACACTACTTTTTCGGGATAAAAAAATCCTATGTCCTTTCCCGGGACCAAAAGTATGTCTATACCAAATTTCATAAAAATCGGTTCAGCGGTTAAAGCGTGAAGAGGTAAAAGACAGACAGACAGACACACTTTCGCATTTATAATATTAATTATAGAAGTATAATATATTAGTATATTAATAGTATTATATTAGTATAGAAGTATAGATTTGGAATAAAAAGTAGACTACGCGTTTGTCTAAAGAATTAACCAATACCTACCATACCAACTTTCATTCAAATCGGTTCAACCTTTCAACAGTGAAAAACAGTCAAATATCCACAAAATAATATATTATCCCTCGGGAACACTGTATCTTTTTGGGAAAAAAGTGGACTGCGCGTTTGTACAAAGCATACACCACTACCATACCAACTTTCATTCAAATCGGATCAACCTTTTAGCAGTGAAAGACAGTCAAACATACACAGAATAATACATTATCCCTCAGAAACACCGTACTTTTTCTACAATAAAAAGTAATAGGATACTTTTTATGCCGAAAAATTACGGTATCCTTTCCCAGGACTCAAAGTATGTCTATACCAAATTTCATTAAAATCAGTTCAGCGGTTAAAGCGTGAAGAGGTAACAGACAGATAGATAGACACACTTTCGCATTTATAATATTAGTATAGGTATTGTAAAAACTTTTGCGGTTTGCTGCAGAGTAGGCATCTACAGACACATGAAATTGGTACGGAGCGTACAGCGGACCATATCCGCAGACCGAATCCGGTGTCGCTACACACGCACGGATTTGGTACGATGCAGTGGACCGAAAAGCTCGACACTCGTGTGTTCGATTTTCAGTTCTATTGCATTAGCACAGAGTTCTATTTACAGTGCTGTTTTTCGACGACGCGATGATTCCCGAAATTCATTGATAACAGGCCACTGCCTGAAATATTTTTGAGAGTTGATATCACTATATCAACTCTCAAAAATATTTCTCCCGAAACTTCACCCCTGATAATTATACCATTGACAGGTCTAAGAGATAATAAGCTAGAAAGAAAGGTAATGTGTTTAACATAAAGACTTACGCGTGAATAACATAAAACTAACTTGTCTTAATCTGATTTCACTCCCAATATTATATTTTCATATCCCTGACTATATACACACATTTAAATAATTTTTATTATTACATACAAATTTATTCATAAGGAGTAAAAACATCCTGGCCCCTAGTAAGCCCCCGTTGATATTTTCCCTAATTTTGGGTGGTAAATCCCTAAGTTGGCAACACTGACACCGTTGTACGGCCTAACCGCCGGACTGCTCTACACACGCATGGATTTGGTACGGAGCGGACCAAATCCGATGCGGATAGCTGCGAACTCTTCGCCTTCTTCTTATATTCGCCGGACTGCCCTACACACGCTCGGATTTGGTACGGAGCGTACCAGATCCGCTGTACGCTCTGTACCAAATTCGTGTGTCTGTAGACACCATTATTCGTTATAAGATACCTACCAAGCTTCAAGTTCAACCTAATATACAATTATTTAGTACCTATAATATGGTAGGATACTCAAAGATATAACATCAATTTAAAGTTTATTTCACTAAAATTAAAGAAGACGAATGTTATAAAAGTTGAAAATATTTTTTCACAGAATAGAATATTATTTGAAATTATTAAACACTTATTCTTCTATTCTGCTCAGTCAATATCAATACGGTAAAAAGACTATGGCTGTGTTCCGCCGAAAATAGAGATTGTTAGCGCTTGCCCTAAAAAAAACTGATTATCCGCCAGGGCACATATTTTGCTAACTTCAATAATGCTAACATAATCCGCCATTTTGCTTATTTTATACCAGCAGTTGCCATTTTGCCTACGTTTTATTTTCCGCGGAACACAGCCTATGTATGCGGTTAAATTTTGAATTTCGAACGCAAATATTTCAAGAGCCTGAACGAAATAATATCAAGGTACATTTTTACCGGCTAAAAATATAGTAGGTAACTTATTAAAAACCACCAAATAAGTTGACCTCTCGCTTAAAGCAAATTCTTAGTTTAAGTAGATCTTGTACTATTGGTTCTTCCTTCGCTATTTTTAGGGTTCCGTAATACTTAAGGAACCCTTATAGTTTCGCTCTGTCAGTCTGTCTGTCTGTCTGTCTGTCCGCGCCTCTAGCTCCTGTAATTATGAATATAAATTGATGAAATTTGGTGCAGTTATAGAGTGTGTATAGGTCACGGTTTCGGGATCATAAAATAGTAATAATTTTATATTTTAGGGGTGGCTCTCCATACATGTGAAGTGGGGATGTAAAATATTTTTTCACTCCACCCCATCGTGTGGGATATCGTAGAATAGGTCTTTTAAAATAAAGGCAAGGTTTCATACGTTACTTTTTTATAAAGTTGACCATTTTCGAGTAATCGGCCTCCAAAGTAGTTTGTAAGTTGGTCCCCCCCCCCCCTAGCATTTTTAAACTATAGGAGATAGAAACTTGAAAATTTCTATGCTGATAGATCATGCTAAAAACTCTTTAGGAAAACTATTGTGAACCAAGTCGGACAGTAACTTTTTGAGTAATTAAAAAAAAGCATATTACGCGCTTATAGTTACGGAACCCTCCATATTTATTATTATTTGTGTTGAGTAGGATAAAAATAGATTTATTTTTATAATTTTAATTTAATAGTTTTATTTCAAGAGAAAACATGCGAAAAATGATGATTTATTTCGGTTTGTGAAACAAGTTCAAAAATACAGTTTTTTCATGATCCCGTGGGAACCGTTTTGGTTTCCAAGAAAAAAAAAATACTGTTAGTTATTTAATGTTCCAATCTACCTTTGTGCCAAGTTTTATTTAAATACGTCAAATAGATTGCCAGAAATAACGTCAAACAGGTAGGTACAGTTTTTTGAAGATCCCATGGGAACCCTTTAATTTTGCGGGACAAAGAGTATCCTATTTTACCCTTCAGGTCCTAAGCTACCTACCTACCAAATTTCATTTTATTCCATCCAGTGGTTTCGGCGTGATGTGATAACAAACACCCACACAGGCAGACAGACAGACAGACATTTTTTTCAAAAACGTTATTTTTAGGTTCTGTGGCCTTTATAGACCCCCCATTTTAATTTTCACTTAGATAACTTTAATGTACAGACATGACCCCTCTACAGATTTATTATACGTATAGATGTATAGATATCACTTAAGAAAACAGTATCTTCCTAGAAAATAACGGTATCTTTAGTTTCAGGTAATTATTAGGTATTTTGAATTAAAAATTAGTAAAAACAGAAACAAGTCCGTATTAAAATCATTTGTATTTGCATTCAGAGACTAGAATGCTCTTGTCCCAAGATATTAGCCCAATAAAACTAATTAGTGATCCAGGTTTACGACGTAATAAATGAATAAAATGGGTTCAGAGAGTTCACACAAGCATTTTTCTACCCGCACGCCCGCGCCGCGCCGCCGTTGAAGTCTTTTTGTTTTAACAGGTGGTGTGAAAGATTGGCAGTATAAGTAATGAATTATTGAATTTTGTGAATTAATTATTTTCTAGAAAAAATTATTTATTTTCTAGTGTTCATAATTAGTATTACACTTTTTCTGTTTTGTTTACCCATTTTTTTATTATTATTCGGTGCGAAAGAAAATTCATTATAAGCTTGCCCTTATTCTAACGGTATTAAATCTAAAGGCAATCTAATCGGCGAAATCCGTGGATTATGATGGAGTGCTGATCGATTAACGTAAGTATAAATGGTATTATACTTTTTCTGTTTTGTTTACCCATTTTTTTATTATTATTCGGTGCGAAAGAAAAGATCATTATAAGCTTGCCCTTATTCTAACGGTATTAAATCTAAAGGCAATCTAATCGGCAAAATCCATGAAATATGATGGAGCACTGATCGATTAACATACATAAGACCACCGTAGGGAGTCCACAAATGACGTATAAACCCTTCAACTCATTTCAACAAAAAGCGATTTGCTCATGGGTAAACCACGTAGCAGCGGGGTGTTTAGGGTTAAAATTGTGCTATAAAATTAATTTTGTGTGTAATTTGCTATAGTATACTTGATTGCTTAATTTTATATATTAACTAATTGTTTTCAAGTTAGCTAAAATGATAATTTATGTTGTTCTGGTACGAGTGTGGTTAAAACTTTTTAAAGAGCCCTATTTACATATAAGATTTCAAAATTCAAGATAAGCTATGACGTACATTTGACAAAACAAATCTTCTGTTTTATATTCGCCAGTAAAACTAACATTATTTCATTCGAAATTGTGATAAAATAAAATATTATACAAATGTAACACTTCTGTAACCAATTTCTTGGAATAAACGATTCTTATTCTTATTTTTATTCATACAAGAAAATGTTACGCCATCTTTGTTTTCGCAATACTTAAAATGCCAGCCATCTTGTTTCTACCATACTTCAAATGTCAAAATGGCCCCAAAATCGTAAAAGTGGGGCAATTTAACTGGAGACAGTTTTTGCCTCAACATGCCTCGTCTATAATATTTAGGTCTATGGTGTGTTACATAAAGTGTCTTAAGGGTTCTATGTAGGTAAAATTGAAGTTCAGTTATTTGCAAAATTATATAAAATAACATTGTAATCAATATTAGGTATAATTAATAGTTGGTAATTTTTAAAAGAGTTGGACAATTGACGTATTTTTGTAGAAATCGCTAATTTTTTTATTGAACCTCTTACAGCAATTTATTACCTAAAACAGAACACACAAAACAATTAATATTTAAATTATATAAAAAAAAGTTATTTTGTCTTTAGGAAAACTCTGTAACAACATTTAGTTTCGATTTTGTATTTACTTCTTAATTAAAAATTAACCTTCGTAATATAAATGTCATAAATGTCAATAACTATTATCGATAAGACAAGAGCTATATACATTTCTATTAAAAAGCAAAAGAAAAATGAATATATAAATGTATCTTTTCATATCTTTATAATATTACTAAACGTTCTTCGTTTTATACAAGTCGGGATGTGCACTTAAACAAGATTACGAATGTTTTTTCCTTTTTTTTATTTGCCAAAGAAAAGCCGAGACATTTAATGCTGTAACTTAATAAAGCGGCAACAAAATGACCAGATCGGTTACCGAGTACGCTCGCGGTTATGAGAATATAAAAATTTCTCGCTTAATAAAGAGACACAATCTGGTTAAGACGTTTGGTCCCTAATTGCAACTCGTCGGAAATAAATAAGATCCAATTATTATGTAACAAAGATAATTTATATCTTTAATTCGTTATTATATTATATTTATTTCAGATCAGCTTTTGTTTGCGTCTCTTTTCCTTATACTTCAGCCGAACCGAGAGCTTGGAGATATTAATAATTATATCTATGGAGTATGGACGCTTCCACACCACGCCAATCTGATCCTGTATTGAGCATCCGAAGAACTTGTATATCTTCTATTATTACAGGTACCAGACAACGGAAATATTATATTTCATACCATAGACGTACCTATATATAATTATAGACGAGGCATGTTGAAACAAAAAGTGTCTCCAGTTAAATAGCCCCAATTTTTAGATTTTTGGGGCCATTTTGACATTTGAAATATGGAGAAAACAAGATGGCTGACATTTGGACTATGGTGAAAACCAAGATGGCGTAACTTTTTACGTACGAAGATTTTCTCTGTCAAATGTACGTCATAGTCTATCTTGAGTTTTGAAATCTTTGTTTCATACTATTTTACTAGATATACATTTAATACACATGACATACCCACGAATACAGAAAAACTTTTTGCCCCTTCGGCGGGATTAGAATCCGCGGCCTTTGGTTTAAGCGTCGACGAGCTAACCACTGAGCCACAGAGATCAGTCAGAGTTTTGGAATCAAGCGAGAGAAAAGCGTGAATCAAGATTGACAATATACTCGTACCAAAATAATAGGGTCCATGAACAGTAAGAAGTAATCATTATATAATGATATATTTGTATTAATAAACGGATTATTATAAAATCGTTAAAATGTAGGTGTCCACTGCCGTATACATTATACACACATATTATATTATTATGTGTATAAAGTGAGCTGCGTGTGGCAAGTGAAGAAATTCAAATGCAATAAATCATAAAGTAAAAAAAGCGTTACTTGAGACTGGTGTTTGTAAAAAAGCTTACACTTACATTGTTTTATGCTTAGTGTATTTAACATGATGATTTACTTTGTTAAACATTTTTGAAATAAACAAGTTTTTTTAATCACATATTATCCTTTATTTTAATTATTACAGTCATAAGATATAATGTAAGTATTAAGTTACTCTTATTTAAGGCGTAGCCGCATTGTAGCCGTATTACAAATATAAAAAAATCTAGGAGTATTGACCAATAGTTAATATTGTTGGCTTCGACATTGGCTATTACGTTGGCCGATGTTTGGATCCACCATAAAACAAAATGGGGGTTTTTCTCCTCGGCACCAACGCTCACAGCCTAACCTTATAACCATTCTATGCAATTTCATACGTAATATTTCATTTAACTGTGTACACTCGTTTTAGGAAACGATATGATTTTTTTTTCAAATATTTACGAAGTAGGTAGATTTTCCATAATTTTGTAAAGTTTTATGAAAATTGCTTAGTGCATTAATTACAGAAAATCCCGGTTCGTAGGAGGACGTAAAAAAAGATTCGGATATTCCCGGGATTTTCGGTTCTGGTGTTCCCCTGTTCTCTGCCCTATTATCTATTATTTAAATATTAAACGATAATCAAATCCACAATGCTTTAAAACGTATTGTAGAACATTCAATATTAAAATAAGAATGTTCCTTTACTTATTACACTGTTGACTGCCACCCAAACCGTCAGCGACACAAAAACAGTAAATGACATACACCAATATGCGAATTCACTTAGCAAATTGAGAAATCAAGGAAGTTTTACCAAAAAAGTGCTCTAATTGATACTTTATTCAGTGCTTTTACTCTTTGGGTGGCGGAATATTACTTCGAAATGACACCAACGATGAAAAATTGTTAAAGTTTTTGCATACATTCGTATTTCGTATAATAATATGATAATTTACTTAGCTTTATTCAAGTTTGTCTTTATAATATTTTGTGCCCTGGCTTGTATTGTTTTATTAAACACAAGAAGTGCTAGTTAAAAATAGAACAAAGGAGAAAATATGTTAATGTTAGTGAAAATAAAAAAATATGCGTTAGTCTTAGATGTGCCTATTTAAAAGAAAGTGAAATAAAATAAATCCTTTTATATCAACTTCAGTTAAAATTACGGCAGTAATTTTGTAATTACTAAACTACTGTATTTTATACCTGCCTACCTAATTAGTAAGATAATTGATCAATTCTCCAGTAATAAAACTTCCCACAATAGTAACAAACAGATGGTCTATTCATGACTTTAACCAAATGATTGAACTATAAAAACAAACCCCTTATACTAAACAATTTATTTGATGTCTCATTTCAATCATTTAAATTACAGTCTACATGTATTATTTATCCTTTCAAATATTGACTTAATCCAGTAGTTCAATTATCAACATTTTTTCCTTATTATGGAATAGTTCAAAATTATGTTCTTGTACCCCTTCGTGAGTCGTGAATTACAATAATTTTATGTTACATATTTCTTCTGGATAACTTCTTTTATTAAGTTTTTATCGTTTATAGTAATAAAAATTTTGTTGAACCCTTTAAGAGGAGTTTTTATATCCGATTTAACTGATGGGATCAGTTTAAACAGTGACAAAATACTCCGGGTAGTGTTCCTTTGTCGACGAGCTGGGTTTTGTGTGTCGAGATTCGTCCCATGATATTTTACCTCATGTCATTATTAAGACATCACTTACCCGGTGGCTGGAGATCTCTCCGTTGATAAAATTTCGATCATTTATTCTGTAATTCAAATGCCTGAGAAAATATTTCTGATATATTTATACTCGATGGTGTACTAATCTTTAATCATGACCAATAAAATTTTATTGACCAAAAAAGTTCATTATTAAAGTATTAGTTTCATAGCCTAAACCTTGCAGAAGCTAAAAGGGCGGATAGATAGACAGAGCGTAGCTATGAGGGTTCCTTGAGTATTACGGAACCCTAAAAAAAGATTCAGTAACTGTGTAATATTAACAAACTTAAACAATAATAACCCGACTATTTGTTTTGAAATCGAGTTTCAAATTTTATATCGCGTGAGTTTCTTACGCCGGTTCTTCTCGTCGGGTTAGGGTTCCTTGTGGTAATTGTAATCCTTTTTTTTCTTTGTTTGACGTTCGGAAAACAAAATATTGTTTTTTATTCTAAATAAAAAGATTTGATTTTTTTTATTTTATGACATTGAGGCTCATGACGTCCCGGAAAAGGTTGACAAATAAAATACGACCACGACAAACTGTCTTCGCCTATTTACGTAATAAAGACGATAAAATCACTGAATATCACTTATGAGGCAGTCAAAACAAATGTTAAATCGCACGTAAAAACGATCCAACTGGCAAAGGAAACATTAATTAGTGATCCGCCCTTAATTAAATTGTAACGTCTCACCGAGCTTCCACGGGACCCTCGCTCGGTGGTCCTTGCCCAGACGACGACGTCTTTATGCTACAGGTAATTAAAGGTGATTTTATTGTTTCAATGATTTTTAGAAGAAACGTAATAAACAGGCAATAAGATCAGGAGGTCCCGGAAACAGCTTCAATGGCGGCCTAACAAAAAGTTGAACAATATATTGCAAAAACTTAAAAAAAGCCTAAAAATCGGGGTGTTTCGTAGTTCTTATTAGAATGAATTAGTGTACTATACTTATGTCTACGGAACGGAAAACTTATTTTCTTTGGTGTGTGTATACATAAAATTAACGATTTGTTTTATTTTACTTTCTTAAAATTGACCAAATAGAATTTGTAAATTTATTATCCCATCAAAACATGTCCAAGACGAGACTTGCACAGTCAAATAAATGCTACTACTCTGTAAATGATTATATGAATGATAAAGAATTAAATAAAATGTAAATAATCATAATACAAAGAATAAATTGTTTAACTATATTACTAAAATTACAATAAAAATGTAGAAAATAATTTAAATAAGTTAGGTTTAAGGCTTTTTTTTTATATTTGCACGCCGTATGTGGCAGAATGTGTTTGTACCTATTATAATAACTGTAACATCATTTATACCATGTTCTGGCAAATAAACGATTGATTGATTGATTGATTGAAAAAAAAGTTATCGATTCTCATGTAGAGCCAAGTTATGCCCTAACTCTACTTGTCTTATTTCACAAACCCTACACCTGAGTCCAATTATGGGGATTGACTATTTCACTACATACACATGGACGTGAGGTGAAAAATTGATCTACTGTTTATAACTTTTTTGATACACTGTAGAGCAAAATGGCCAAGCCACATATTTTAACTCAGCTGTTTGAATCAATAGCTCAGTGGAAAGTATTTTGTATTACTGCCATAACAAATTTCAATAAAATTCGTTCACTATAACGTAAAAGAGTAACAAACATGTACACATCCATACATCCATTCTTAAAAACTTTTGCGTTTATATTAATAGTAAGGATGTTGGGTACCTAATGATAATTACCTATACCCGTAATGTTGTAATGTTGTAAGCAGCATGCTTATACATACTTAGCAAAGTTTATAAAACTGTATATTTATGCATAAGGGTAAGATTTAAATATTTAGTTTACAAAAAGCTTGTATTTTATGTGGGATTACAGAGGAGCAGCTTTTACATTATATGGGCAGTATCCAAAGGCGTTAACCGTGTATCCGAATGCGTTATTTGTCTTTAATTAAAAACAAAATGAACTATCAAACAGTATAATGAAAAGTAATTTTTAACTCTAGGTGTGAAAGGGCGGGGCGAATTAAGATTAAAGTTTGAAACCATTCGTTGGTTTTGTTTTGTCGGTTTCTTTGCAATACGTGCAACTTTTAAGGATAAATCTTTTTTTAAGCCAAAGCTTGCCTAGCCTTAAATTTATTTATTTATTTACTGTTGGTGTACTGTTGGTGTACCTTAGTACCTTGGTGTACTGTTGGTGTACCTTGGTGTACCTTAGTACATCAACAGTACACACATAACTTAAACAACATAATATTGAGACTAATAACTTTGACCTGATGTATATACCAAATTACAGGCGTACACATCATAACAAGTAGAGTGACAAACTATATTATTTAAAACAATATTATTTAAATAACAAAATAACTAAAATATCATTCATCAAATGATAAGAAAGAGTAATGGTAACCTCTCTACGGCTAGCTTCATTTATGTCATTGTATACACCAGTTAAAATTGGTGCTTTCACGCAATTTTAAGGAATTCGATACAAACTTCCACACCGCTTCTGTGTCCATTTGGCTCTCAGCAAGGAACATCTCGTGCTGTGCTTTTATCGTAGATTTCGTGTCATTAATCAAAAGTAGCCCAACTAATCTAAAACTACCCTTATAAACTAATAAGGGTTCGTTAATTACAATACTTAATTGATGAATGTTAATATATATACTCATTAGCTATACCTAACGATAAATCCTACTATTTTAAAATAGAGTTAGAGAGAGTAGATATAAAAATATAGGTACAAAATTATCTATAATCCAAACAATCTATAAACTGTTAATTGGTAAAGACTAAGGAATGGCATTACGCAATATTATGGTATGTATAAAGTGTAAAGACATAATATTATTGATTAAGTAATCCCAGCACAAAAAACTATAAAAAGTAAATAAATAAATTTATATTATAGCCTTTCAATATTTATGATATTTTAATTATGTGCGTCGCCATTAGTTCAATCGTAATCGTTATAATAGTTTTATACTGAATGATACTGTAAATGTTCCCGCAATCCGCATAGTAGCTGGTAGGTTTATTCCTATGAAAGTATATTACAAAACACAAACATAAAAAACGCTAAAGAACTGATATAATCACCAGATAAATCAGAAAATAATAAGAGTGGGAGGCTAATTTAGGTTCTGTTTCTGCTTACTTTAAATATAGTGATAGAGATAGAACCGAAATTTGAAAATAAGCTGTCAGAAGAATGTGTTTTTATACAAGTCGCTTCTTGTTTTATTTCATTACCAGATAGTATATAGTATGACGTAGAAACAAATTTGTTAAGATAAAATTGTAATACTATGCACAAAAACAGAAGGAAATAAATACACACAGAATGTTTTCTAACTGTTACAAGACGACGTCGTTATATGAAGAAATTGTTATAGTTTTTGCTGTCTTAAGGCTTTCGATACTTAATACTATTTTAATACTATTACGGTTTCGTATCCAAAGTATAAAAAAATGTAAAACACTCAACTATCACTGGGACTTACAGTTGACATTTTCACTAATTATGTACATCTGTTGCCGCTATAATAACAATGACTACAAATGCAATGAAAAAATTATTTAAGGGGGCTCCCAGACAAAAAAACAACGTGATGGTTTTGCCGTTTCGTCGTACGGAGTCCGACTCACGCTTGGTTTTTTATATGAATATTTTATGCTTAGACTTTCTAATTACTTTTATTAATATTTATTATATAAGTATCACTGAAATTGTAGATAGACCTCAAGCTTTTCTCGGTTCTAATGATTATATACGAAAATAATGCAGGTACAAGCGCAATAAACATCTGCAAACATGATTCGTTTACATTAGGATCACTTCACACCGCGACGATACGCGATGCCCCATTTTTAACCGACTTCCAAAAAAAGGAGGCGGTTATACGTTCGGCTGTATATTTTTTTTTTGTTTTTTTTTTTTTTTGTATGTTCGCGGATAACTCCGCCGTCTGTTGGCCGATTTTCAAAATTATTCTTTTATTGTAGAAGGTATAATCCGAAGTTGGTCCCATTTTTAGAAAATTGATGACCTGATCTATGGGGAAACGAGGGAACTCCTCAAAATTTATATGGACACATATGGTGATTTCGACTCTTTCTGAAGTAGTCCAAGCATATGCTTCCAAAAAGAAGGATTTTGCTCCAAGGTATACCCTGGATCCAAAAGTACAGAACAGAACTCCTGACTTCTTATAGATACATGTTTGGGGATTATGGCGTTGTTTAAAGAACTGCAAGCATATGCCACTTTGTCAATTAGAGTAATCATCATCATCACCACCACTATCACAGCATACATCATCACATTATGATGATAAAGAAGGTACTTCTCATAGTATTTTACACTAACACGGAGATCTTTGAACATTACTATGCCGTTTATGGACTTATTTGTAAAATTCTTTTGTTGTTGTAAAGGGTTTAATTCGAAATTGGTCACTAAAGTGGAAACGTGATAATGCGATCCATGAGGAATCGAAGGAACTCCTCGAAATTTATATCGACACATAAAGTGATTTTGACTTTTACTGAAGTAACACAAGCATATGCTACCAAAGAATAAGACGTTGTACCAAGGTATACCCTGAATCCAAAAGCACTGAACAGAACTCCTCAGTCTTTAAAGATTTGCGTTAGGAAATTTCGGAATTGTTTAAAGAACTGCAAGCATATGCCACTTTGTAACTTACAGTAATCATCATCATCATCTTAATAACAATACCTAATGGAAGCTTGGCGCCTATTCAGTTATACATTCGATCGTTTATTTTAGACGTTTTTAAGAAGTATTAATAACTAGCTTTTGCCCGCGACTTCGTCCGCGTGGAACAATACTTTGGGATATCGCTGAAATTTACCCGCGACTTTATTTATGACTAACGAAAGCGGAATCCTATTTTTTTAAACGGAACCCTAAAATAAAAGTAGCTTATGTTAGACCCTATAACATCAGCTATCTGCTAGTGAAAGTCCCGTGAAAATCGGTCCAGCCGTTTCAGAGATTAGTCGGAACAAACAGACAGCCAGACCGACTGACAGACAGACAGACGGACAGACAAAAATTTAAAAAAAATGTATTTTATTGTAAGTACCGAATATACTTTCAGATTCATTATTTAATTTGATTTGTTAATTTAATATTAATATTAAATTATTATATTAAATTAAATTAAATAATTATATTAATAATTTTTTAAATTTAATTTAATATAATATTAATTTAATTTGAAGTTACAAACAGACACTTAAATTATATTTAACTGTATAGATGTATAGATATTATAATATGTATTATATTTTAAGATATTATCAATTTGATGTTTATAAAATAACTAAACTAAACTAAACTAAACATTAACCCGCACGCGCACCCCGCCTTGGTGACGCCCACTTCGCAACGGGCCGTGCAGCAGAAATCGTAATATTTTAATTTCGCCATAACTTCAAAACCAAACGTCCAATTTTAATCATTCAAAGACCAAATATTATCTACATAAACTGTACTTAGTGATGAAATAATTTATTTTGATAAGGATTAATAACATGAGTAAAATAAACTCGTTTAAATGTAGTCCAAAAAAAATTCAAGATTTCTAAATAAAAAAATGGTTGTTGTGCCTCACTCGACATAGACAGGTATAGTGTGTCGCGGACTTTTTTGTAGATATTTATAATATCTACAATTAATTAGAACATTTTACGGTTCTATCTTTTATAGTTTAGGCAGCGTACGCAAAATAAGTAACTTTTCTGGTTGATTTTTTACACCTTGTGTCCGAAAAACCCAAATATCTTATGGAACCCTATTTTTTTCCAAAATAAAATTTAGCCTATGTTACTCGTGAATAATGTAGCTTTCGAATGGTGAAAGAATTTTTGAAATCGGTCCAGTACCTACTTTTTGAGCCTATTCATTACAAACAAACAAACAAACATACAAACAAACAAACAAACAAACAAACAAACAAACAAACATACAAACAAAGTTTTCCTCTTTTATAATATTAGTGTAGATAACTTAACAAGATATATCACTAAAAAGGGTGAAATTATTATTTTTAAACAAAAAATTAAACCGACTTCCAAAGTAAAAATACTTACACAAAAAAGTATGAAATAAAACTTATTTTATAAATAATTCCCCTTTTAAATTTGGCTATTTCTCTACTTAATCTTCTTAATTTTGAAGTCGGTACCAGCAAATATGAACGTGAGTTCTATAAAATATTGTAGGATATCGTTTGGGCTGGTAGCGACTTCAAAATAAAGAAGATTAAATAGAGAAATAGCCAAATTTAAAAGGGGAATTATTTATAAAATAAGTTTTATTTCATACTTTTTTGTGTAAGTATTTTTACTTTGGATGTCGGTTTAATTTTTTGTTTAAAAATAATAATTAAGATAGCTATTCAAAATTGAACTTTATTTACTACACAATAAGATACACGTTTCATAATATGACATCAGTCATACTGCATGTGCGCTGTGCGGTGCGGTGAACCTGACATTAGAACTCTTACAATGAATCGTATATCTTATTGTGTCACGTCTGAAAGTTCAATTTTGAATAGACTTCTTAAAAATGCGACGCTATGTCGCGTATACTTCAGTTTTCGTGTGAACTGACCGTTACTGAAAATTGTCAGATGTTGGATTATGTCGGATATTATTTATTTATTTATACACTTTCTGCACAATGTACAATGGCGGACTTAATGACATAGGGCATTTTCTACCAGTCAACCATAGGGTGGTGACAGTCAAATACCAAGGTGCTGTCCATCTAGAAAAATACAAAAATTTAACTTTACGAAAGGTCGTGTAAAACTAATGATAACAATAGATACAATATATTAATTATAATATATAATATAATAATATTACGTAAAAATTATTTACCTTCAGGAGTTTGCTTTGTTTGTTTTACAATATACCGTGTTTGTTTTAGTAAAATTATATATCGCGTAAAATTGGATTTTTAACTTTCATCCCCTATTTTATAGGGGATTGGGGGTTGGGGATTGAATTTTGAATAATCCTTCCTTAATGATTACGCGCCTACGTCATATAAGGAATACATGTGAAACAATTTCAATTTTAAGTCTTAAGGGTTTGGCTTTTGCGTTGATACATCAGTCTTTACCTTTTATTAGGATTCCTAATATTTGAGGAACCCATAAGGGTATTAGAGGTATAAGGCGAAACTATAAAGTTTCGCTCTGTCCGTCCGTCCGTCTGTCTGTCTCTCTTTCCGCGGTTCTAGCGTCAGTAATTATGAATATAAATGGATAAAATTTGGTATAGTCATAGATTGTCTATAGATCTCAGATTTGGCATTATTAAATAGTAATAATTTTATATTCTAGGGGTGGCTCTCCATACACGTGAAGTGAGGATGAATTTTTTTCTTTCTACCCCATTGCGTCGTATGGAGTATCGTTGAATAGGTATTTTAAAATAAAGGCAAGGTTTTATACATAACCTTTTTATAAAGTCAACTATTTTCGAGTAATCGGTCTCCAAAGTGATTTATAAGTTGCCCCCCCCCCCCCCCCGCATTTCTAAACTATAAGACTTAGAAGCTGGCAATTTTCTATGCTGGTAGATCATGCTAAAAACTCTTTACAAAAATTATTTTGAAATAAATCGGACAGTAACTTTTGAAATAAGTTGAAAAAACCTATTACGCGTTTATAGTTACGGAACCCTCCTTAGATAATATGGCCTGACATGCTCTTTGTTAGGTTATAATTTATATAATATTATAGATAAGACTAAGGCAGAATTTGATCTTAAGATATACGATTAAGCCATCATTATTACTTAACAGTTATATAGACTTTCGGTAACTGGTTAGGATAAAGTTGTTAATTCATAATTGTAAACACTTAGCTCATATTATTTGATCTAGTCTGTCTAGAAAACAAGCCCCAGGTATTTTAAAATTGCCATTTAATGATAGTTCGACAAATAGTGCACTCCAAATATAGTGGTAACATTGTAGGAACATGTTTGTGGTCTAGAAGTTGTTTTAAAGTCTCACTATACAAGTCGGTTATGCAGGGACTGAGAAAAAATAAAACTTACTAATATCCTACTAATATTATAAATGTGAAATATTATGAGAATGGATGGATGAATGAATGGATAGATGGATGTATATATGTTTGTTACTCTTTCACGCAAAAACTACTTAACTGATTTTGATGAAATTCGATATGGTAGTAGTTTAATGGGCCCTAAATTAAAACATAGGCTACTTTTTATCCCGGGACTACTGTCCCTATAAAAAGTAGAGCATATCAATAAAAAGTAGCCTATTAGCCTATTAAGCAGTTTTCCCGCGGGATACACGATAGTATATTTACGCGGGCGGAGCCGGGGGAAACAGCTAGTCTTACTAATATAATATTATAAATGTGAAAGTTTGTGAGGATGTATGGATGGGTGGATGAATGGATGTATGTTTGTTCCTCTTTCACACAAAAACTACTGAACGGATTTTGATGAAATTCGGTATGGTAGTAGTTTGGGCCTCGGATTAAAACATAGGCTACTTTTTATCCCGGAAAACTACAGTTTTCCCGCGGCGGGATACACGATAGTATATTTACGCGGGCGGAGTCGCGGAAAACAGCTAGTCTTACTAAAATAATATTATAAATGTGAAAGTTTGTGAGGATGTATGGATGGATGGATGAATGGATGGATGTTTGTTCCTCTTTCACGCAAAAACTACTGAACGGATTTTGATGAAATTCGGTATGGTAGTAGTTTGGGCTCTGGATTAAAATATAGGATACTTTTTATCCCGAAAAAGTACATTTTTACGAGGGTTACGAGGGATACTATATTTACGCGGGCGGAGCCGCGGGAAACAGCTAGTCTTACTAATAAAATATTATAAATGTGAAAGTTTGTGAGGATGTATGGATGGGTGGATGAATGGATGTATGTTTGTTCCTCTTTCATACAAAAACTACTGAACGGATTTTGATAAAATTCGGTATGGATTTATTATATATTTATTATATATAAAGATAGGTTACTTTTTATCTCGAAAAAGTACAGTTCTACGAGGGTTACGAGGGATACTATATTTACGCGGGCGGAGTCGTGGGCAACAGCTAGTCCACTTATGACACGCTAAGGGCGTTTTTTAATCATAAGTCTATCTACTGATAGTGTCAGATACTTTATTTGCATATTTTGTCTCTGTCTCTCGATTAAAAGTAAGCAGCGACGAAACTTAAGAATAAGCTATCCGACACTTGTTAGAAGATTGTGAAGTAGACCGTAACTGTAGTAAAATATTTTTGTTCTCGATGATTGACTTCTGTGTCATTTTTAAGATTTTTTCTGGAAAGGCTTGATGTAATTGTTACATACTAGAGGTCGCTGTGTAGTCGAAATTCAGCCATAATAATTCATAGTTAAAGGTAATTTTTAAGTTTGAACTATTTAAGAGTCGTTTTGCCCTTTAGATTGAAAAAATAAAAAACCAAAAGTTGTGACAGAGGGACAAACGTCAACGTTTAACAGAATTATATATTTGATTATATCCATCAAATGTTATACCATATTGTGGTATGTGTTGTTGTTATTTTAATTTATTTTATGTATTGCTAAGCATTATTAAAAAAATACTTTTTGCACACTTTAACTGTGCTTTCCGCTACATAAATTTTAACTGTGCCAAATCATACATACATTGTCATACTCCTCGGTTCACAAAATTCTTGTAAGACTGTACTGAAAGTTCTAATTGCTTCCCGTACCTCTTTTTAATATTGTACATATAGATGTATAATATTAAAAAGCAAGCGGGAAGCAATTAGAACATATAAACAAGCCAGCCAGGCTTCCCGTATAAATATGGCAAAAACCCATAATATATTACAAAATGATTATAAAATATAATTTTTATAAAATTAATTAAAACATTACTTTATTTTGTTACATATTGGGACTGTTTCTGCATTAAGCATAGGGGTAATTGAAGTCTTAAGAAGTTGGCAGAGACTGCGATCTTTCGCGGTGAGCATACTAATGAGCGCTGCGTACTATTCTAGAGCATATCATTAAAAAACAACTATAATAATTTAAAATACAGTGGCGACTGCCATGCGTATATATACTTCGATGAAAATTAAAATACACATCAAAAGAGCGAGACAGTGATATGTATATCGATATGTATGACAAGGATCTCTAGCAGCATTGAGGCAGGTGTCTCGATACATCTGCGCGCACGCACCAAGAGGCACGTGCGTCCCCAAAACCTTCGAAACACTTGCCAAACTTATCGGAGATTTCTAATGACAAAATTCGAATCCATTAAATTATTGGCCATGCATATGTAACACGAGCCTCATTCGTAGTTTATCAACCGGTTTAGAATTTGTTGGAATTTTTCTAATACTTTCTTATAGGCAATAAAAAGTAGAAAATAGATTATTGATAATTAGGCTCGGCTTCTAACAGTATTCTGATACAGTTATTTTTAAAACTCAATAAATGCATATTCATGTTGAATTTAAATAAAGTTATTTCATTATTTATTTGTCACTCGAAGATGTTTCAAAATACGTAGCAGATGCAATGAAATAGTGTTATAAAAAATGTATTACACTGATCGACAAAATACTTTCAGATGAAGATTAATCATACGCTAACCGTAGTGAAAAAAATAGTGAATTTATTCAAATTCAACGAACGGTCATGAGTAAATCAATCTTGTTATAAATACATTGATAATTTAGAATATTTGGATAATTAGAATTTAAGCTTAACAATACCTTTAATTGGTAGTCTTTATCATAATTGAAAAGTTAAATCATTGTCAATTTTTTGTTAATATTTAAAAGTTAAGTGCGCGGCACGAGCGGCGGCCAATTTATAAGCAATTTGGTAAGCAGGAAGCTGTGCGCGTGCGACAGGCTGATTTCAATAATAAATCGATAAACTGACCGATTCACCGAACGAATGGCGCTAGCCTGAAATTATCGACGTCGGTACGAAACGGCTAGGGGCGGGGAACAACGGTTCTCTGACGTCTGCTAAATTGTTACGCGACTGATACACGACACTTGTGACATACAACTGGCACGAGCTATATGATTTAATACGAGAATACTTAATGTAGTGCTTCCAACCCTCTACAATAAAGTGGTTTTTAGTTGCTACTTGCTGTTGCCCGCCGCTCCGTCCGCATAAAGACTGTATCGGTTATCCTAAAGGAACACTGTACTTTTTCGAGATAAAAGTAGCATATGTTTTAATCCATAGCCTCTACCATACCAAATTTCATCCGTTTAGTTTTTGTGTGAAAGAGTAACAAACATCCATCTATCCATCCAACCATCGATCCTTATAAACTTTCAAATTTATAATATTAGAATAGGATGTTGCTAAGTAAAAAAGCTTACTAAGTCAGCTTTTTACTCATAAGTAGATTTCATATATAAAATTTTATACTGAAAAGCCTTTAAAGTGACCTTCAGACTGAGTTTTCAGGTTCAGAGCCATTTGGCTGTTGTGTCGTTACTCGCAGGTGTATCACGGCCACTACAGCTGTAACAGAAACTGATGTTTTGTGGGTTATTATGAATTGGCACTTCTCCGTTACGCTTTGCTCATTTCTGTGTTATTTTGTACGCCAATTAATGTAACGTTCAAAAATACTACTTATTATACTCAGATGTCCCTTACTTTTGGGTTTGACCCAAAATGCCGATGTTACTTAAACAAAATTACGCATTATTAGTGATCAAGTTTCTTTCAAATTAATAGGCCCGATGAATTATGATAGTTTTCATGGTGAATCGATTTGAACCCTTAACAAGATTGCGTCTGTTGTCGGCTTGTTAAAAAGCTATTATTTCAAATTTTGACGTATTTCAATAAACGTTTTAACACCTTTTCCCTTGAGGTATCATTAGTGTTATTATTGTAACCCCGAGACGAATGATCGCGTCTGTGATCCGATACAATCGACTCGGTCTAGTTTGATTCTGTTAACATCGAGATAATCGATACTCACCGTTACTCTGTTTGAACAACAGATACAACCACTTTGATAATTCTATCTGATTTCTGTACATGGTCATGACCATATTTATTTGGGTATGATTAGGAAATTAAAAATAATAAGATGGTTTTCTTATGTCGGCTATTATTAAAAGTAGAACTGTGTTCTTAATTAGATTATTGTAAGTTTGGAGAATTATTGACTTGATTAAGGTATTTCCGGTTGTAACATTCCAGAAGTGAGTCAAACATATTATTATTGATTTGATTTCCTCTAGGTATATTTTATTTGAATATTTTTTTCAATAAGGAAAAAATCAGTTGCTGTTAATTGTAACAATTAAAATAAACTTTACTACAATTATTGGCAATAAAAATACCAAAATTTTATACTAACCTACACAAATAAATAAACATAATAAATAGTAAATAAATATACACAAATAAACATAATATTATTTGTAAGGTTGTCCAAATCCTAGCTAGGAGACTAACGTTAATACGTAAATGAATACTAAATATTATCTATGAAGTAGTAGCTGTCCCGAAACACGTTGTTCTGTCTTAAATATGAACTGAAATGAATAAATGACTACACCTATAATGCAACCTATGTCCTGGTCCTGCACCTACTCCTACAATCAACCAAAAAGGATCATATGTTCTTTTCCTGGTTTTAGGCTACCTCCCCACCAATTTTCAGCCAAATTGGTTCAGCTGTTCTTCAGTTATAAATAGTGTAACTTACACGACTTTCTTTTATATATATAGACTATCTGTCCCGACGTTGTTCTGTCTTAAATATGAACTAGAATTAATAAAAAACTACACCTATTCCTTTTCCCATATTTCTCACCACAAATGCCTTTCCTGAATGTCCGCAATTGTTTCAAAACCAAAATGAGCCAAATCATCTTGGGAACGGGACAAAAAGTATACATCGTCCTTGTCCTGATTTTAAGCTACCTCCTCACCAATTTTCAGCCAAATCAGTTCAGCCGTTCTTGAGTTATAAATAGTGTGACTAACACGCCTTTCTATTATATATAGATACTTATAGATTTAAAAAAATCTTTTTGTCAATTTTCTTTACTCAGCTAGGTACTCTTTCATCGATGAATTACAATCACATTAAATTATTATATAAACAAGGCAGCTCATAAAATACCTTCTCGTGAAAATCATGAAAGGCTTTCAATTTTATATACTGTATATTCTTTTATTGCTTTAGCCTGAAATGATAATTAGAAATAAAATATTTCGCTGATTCTGGATATAAATGGATATAAATTATATTTAGGCGTATAGCTACGATTAAGTCCGTAGGTTATTTCTAATTGATCAAATTTATCAACGAATTATCATAGATCACGTCACTATATAACTTTTCCACAATAAATCCGATAATCCTTAATTTGTACGCGACTTATTAAGTATTCCGTCGTTTAATATCTGCCGGCGGCCGTTAGTTATTTTAAAACTGAGCGTACCAAAGCTAGATATCATGATTGACGTTATACCAGCGTCGTCATGGCAACGCTTATCCGTACGATAAAACAGCATCAGTAATAATGGTAAAACAGACAACATCTTGTAATTGTAGAAACGCGCCTACACGGCCGGACTGACAATCGCACGTCCTCGGGCGAATAAATAGGCTGTAGAGTGTAGGTGTACCTGCGCGAAGGAACCTCTCAATGCATTTTATCAAATCATTACGCTCGTCCACCCTGACGAGTAATATTAACGTTTGTAGTTACCGGCAGCTTCTTAATTCTCAAAAGTCCGATGGTTCAAAAGTCATCCAAAGTTATCAAAAATCACAAAAGTCATCAAAAGTAGAAAACTAAAAGTTATTATAAGTTTGAGGTCAACGAAAGTTAAAGGTCACGGAAAGTTAAAGTCATTAAAAGTTATCAAAAATCACAAAAGTCATCAAATGCCACCAAACTCACCGGCGAGACTCCACCACTCGCTAACAAGAGCCAAATGATTCAAAGGCATGGATCAGGTGATAAGTGTCGACCAGCATTGGCAAATTTGCTGTGATGGCAGATTCAAATTCGTTGCATCGATTTGTAGATCGCTCCGCAATGACAGACTCTGCCATCTCACAAGATTAAACCCGCTGACTCAACGGTCACCAGTCTCCCTTGAATTACCTGAGCTCAACAACACTCAACAACACTTCACACGTTGGGTTTGCTCTCCTTTGCAACACCCACACACAAAATCCTCTAGGTTTGTATCGCTCCTGCGCTGCGGCGCCGCAGTCTACAAACCCCACACACTTCACACATTGGGTGTGCTCCCCTTCCAATTGCAACGCAAAAGCGGAAGACAACACCCACACAAAACCAATAACCAAAATGTAACACAACCGCAGTTTCAGCATCAACTTCTGCGTCAACTTCTACGTCCTCATAAGTTAACGTCAACATCTCTATGTCAATAACATTGCCCATCATCGCCTACATGGTCATTTTCGCGCAAATACCCAAACACACGACGAGGATTGTCAGGTCAGACGTTCAATTACCATATTATAGCCATATCCAACGGCTGAGCTCAGCCCACATTTAACACCAATGCATTGTGACACGAAATAAGCGCAAAAGCGACTACCAGGCGGTCACACCCGCCGAGCCTCGTCCCTGGGACAGGTTACCCGCAATGTAGGTAAATTCTTTGATCTCTCCCGGACTTCGTGCAAACTAATATTGGTTGATCACCAAATGCATGTTCGAAGTAACACGATTTGCGGAATGAAAGAAGCGAAAGAAGCGCTCGGACTTCTCTTCAAAGAATCGAACTAGAATAGAACTGGTAGCTACAGAAGGTAGCTTGGGCTATCTGTAGGCTATTAGAAAACTTAATGCGGGAAGTGGGGTGCTACCTTTAAAATACAGAGCATTAAATTATATGGAAACAAAATCTTTGTGCCCGATAGCCTGCACCGCTTAATCGGTAGGTACCAGAATCCGGATCTTAGATTGCTTAAATAGCACCAAACTTTATTATGACTATAGCAGTAGTGTTTCGTCTATGTCTTGTCTATAGCAGTACGTATAGTGTTTCGTCAACGATATAGAGCTATATTTATTGGCGCAACAAGAACACATCACAGTCATCACAGTGTTCATAGTAACGGCTTATCCTCATTAGTTGTAACCTAATGTAACTACGCCAACTGAAGCCGAAGCATCCATGTAGATTGTGGATAGCACATAATATGAGTTAGGTACATCTAGGCTGCTCGCCGGAGTCCCCGTGGACTGCAATATTCATACTAAACCCCGTTTCGTAAATCACTATTGAACTAGGTATGAAAGCATTTAGCTTTTCATTAGGCATACTAAACGTAATTCGAATATCATCTTATAATGTGTATCGGTGTCAAATTACAGGTAAGCGCAATTCATTCAATTTACATTCAATTAATTTAAGCGATTTCATTGTTATGGCAGTCATAGCGACGGTACCTAATAATCGTCCTCTTCCACGCAGCATACTTATGAAAACGCGTTTATTATGTGTGTAATACACATTTTTTACCCAGCTACAACTACTGCACGTCATATTCCTACTTACGCACATTCTCTATTTAGTGACCAGAGTCTAAACCACCGAACATAATTTAATAAAATTCTCTTTTTTTATATATTGTACTGAATCAGAGCAATTTACTTCAATTATAATCTTTTTAGTCATTGCTACTATCTGCTTACGGTAGATATCTGGATTACTATGCATTTCTAAAAATTATCACGAGGACATCCTTCCAGTGTTTAGTAATAAAACAAGTCATAAAGATTTCTAATTGCTCCACCACAGAATACAGAAACCATCCAGAAGCCGTCAACACGCCCGAAAGCGAGGCCGCCACTACCACTCCAAACCGGAATGGTTATCCACACATAATACGCTGCCACAGATCAACGAAATATTTTACCCAACCTTCCCTCAATCAATTTTGATTGAATACCTAACCGTCGCAATACAACAACGCGATCCGTTCTGTAAGTGTAAAGAGCAAAAATCAAAAAGTGCGGGCGGGGCGGCATCTCGCCATGGTTCCGGACACAGCGCGCCGCACACAAATGTGATCGAACACTCACCCTGCATGCCCTGAACTCTGTGTGCTCCACACACGCAACTAACTTTATATCACTGCAATGTATTGCCTTTATACGGATAATTTCTTAGATTTTTTTCCTTTTTTTTTTTTTACTACCTAAATATACGGGCAAATGGCCCACCACAAATCCCCACCACTGCAACCCGTGTGCAGCCAGGATCGACAGCGACAACCAACCACATAAACCCCCCTAACATGATCCCAGGAGCGCCCAGAGGACACGCCAAAGCCATCCTGGGACCCGCAACGAAACTAATTCAAATCAATAAAGTTTAGTTTTAAAATTGCCACGAACGACTGAGCGACGCAGTGAATAGTGATTAATTTTTATCCAGTGCCCAGATCGTTCGCGAACCGAAGGGAAGAAATTATAAAAGTGACACCCTCTGATCGTGTTTTCTCAAATTTACTTCAATGTGATTTAACTTTGCTCATAATCTATCTAGGGGATGCAAAATCCGATTTTCTGAAAACCCGGGCGGCACAATAAGAGGGGCGGCAACACAGAACACTATTACTCGCGGAGGACGGCAAAATCTCACACCACTATATACACCCACCTGTGGTGTTTCTAGAGTTTCGCCCCTATTACTAAGCTAGGCTATTTAGTTTAAGCCTAGCCTAAACCTGTGTTGGCTGATAAAATAGTATGTGATAGTATCTATTATAATACAAAACAACGCTAGTTTGCATTTTTCGCGCTTAGTGCCATCTATAAGACGAGGTAGGAGGTTTTAGTTCACCTAATCGACCGCGCGTGCACATAGCGCTCGAGTCGACAGCCAATATGAGGTCATGGTCATGTTATACATATGACATCAAATCAAACATAGTCACAATTATGTCATACCTATGTAAAATTTGGACTTTGGACGTTGGACCTCTGTGTTACCGATATGTGACGTCACTTCAATGTCACGCGTTCACTGGGTGAAATCGCCTCCGTACGGGCGGTACGGTAGGCCTTACACAAGAACACTAAAGCCAGATGTCGACTTTGTAAAAGTTTACGCGATTCGCGCCTAGCGCGAACCAGGCGGTTTTGTGGCGGGCGAGGTGCCGCCACAAAATACTCACGCAGCGCACGTTGCACAGAGAGGTTACTACGTAGCCGTATTCTTTTTCAATGCTTCAAAAGTAAGGCCTCAAATCGATTTTGACTTTTGGATAAACAGTAAAAATAGGTTTTATGCACCGCAAATTGTAATCGATCTCTATGATATCTCAACTCGATATTAATAACACGCAAAGTAATTAACACCAACTAGTGTCGGTCAAATAGATTATTTTCTTTAATCAGATTCAAAATGTACTCTGACAAATATTTCTTCTTAAACACTAAAATTCTCTTAAACACCAGTATATATAAGAAATGTTTTAGACTTTTTAAAACCAATATAAAATAAAATAACGTACAACTTTACTGCTCTGTACTCAGTACTAAATATATGGCCCATACTGGCCATTTACTCTATGAGTAGGTACTTACAGTTATCAAACTTTGCTTCTCGAGTACTTTGCAGCAGAGTTGTAAAAAGAACAGTTAGACTCACCCTAAAGCTTCTATTAGTAATAAAAGAGGACTGGAGTCGCATACAACTTCTCCACAAGACTCACTTCGAAGTGCTTCTACACTACCATGTGTGACGGTTCACAGTAGGCACTAGGCGACTCCCGCGCCGCTCATGATGTAGCCACCATAATATCTGCACACAGAGAATAGAAAAGCACAACAGGAGAACAAGCGACCAAACTAAACTTGATTTAACAAATGAGTAGACGAATTGCCTATTGAAAGCAATTTATCGCCCACAGACACTCGAAACAGCAGGGGAATAACTAATGTATTGCTGTCTTTAAAATTATATCAGTAATAAAAAAAAGTGGGTTACAGCCTTTTACGTCACGTGCAGCCGCCACTGAGTCGTCGTTCTCAACATAGTACCACCGCGCTCATGACTCCAGCGTGCCACTGCCGCAGCCGCCGTCACGTCACCGTCATGTTGCCGTCGTCACGTCGACGTCATGCTACCGCCGTCGTGTTGCCGCCGTCTTGCTGGCGCCGACACGTCCCGGCGCACGAAGGATTATTGCATTAGGTCGTACATAGTAGACCAGCACTAATATGGAGCCCGCTACAGCTATACCGCAAGTCTGCGGAGTCCTGGCTCTTAAACACTGTCCCACTGTGTTACACTGGTCCCACATTGTTCACGTTGTAGTTTCATAGAAAACAGAACTTATCACAAAAACCATAGTCATCACATAGTCGGTAAGCAAACACAAATTGTAATTAAACTGTTCATAAACGGTAAACCATATCTATCTCTTTCTATCTCATATGTTTAGTAGTACCATCTCTTTCCACAGCATGTCTCGACATGCTCATGTAAAATTTTATTCCTTCATCCATATTTAGCACAAGTAAATGATAAAAATGTCCTTAAAATGTCAATATATTTCGGAAAATTGAAAAACCGAGCAATAGCATCATTTTTATGCTTTTCGTGGGTCGTAAAGTTCGAATCCCACGGACTGATTTAGGCGTATAGCTACGATTAAGTCCGTAGGTTATTTCTAATTGATCAAATTTATCAACGAATTATCATAGATCACGTCTTTATATAACTTTTCCACAATAAATCCGATAATCCTTAATTTGTACGCGACTTATTAAGTATTCCGTCGTTTAATATCTGCCGGCGGCCGTTAGTTATTTTAAAACTGAGCGTACCAAAGCTAGATATCATGATTGACGTTATACCAGCGTCGTCATGGCAACGCTTATCCGTACGATAAAACAGCATCAGTAATAATGGTAAAACAGACAACATCTTGTAATTGTAGAAACGCGCCTACATATAAATTAGTAAGCTTCCTTAAATAATATTATGTAGGCACTTACTAAAAAATATAATTAGACTGTGAATTATTTAAAATATATTTTTTGCGTGTCGTATTAAATTCAATATGTACCTAAAATATATATTCAGTGTGATGTGAGGCCACTGCGAAACTGATGAATATGTAGGTATTATTCTAAAAATATTTTTTTTACAATATAAAAAAAAAAGATTTAAAAGCTATTTAAAATAACTAAATTATTATCTAAACTATATATAAGATAATAATTGTCTAAATGAAAAATTTAATAATGAAAATTAAATATCTTTTTAAATTATTCTTAAGTTTTAATTAGTTGAACTCTGAAAGTACCTACGTCTACTAATTTTTTTTTGGGTGGATCGTTTATTGCTTTATTTTAATTTAAATTTGTTATCACTTAGCTGCAATCTGTCCTATGTTTATTCCGAGATACAAAATTTTGTTTTATTTTGATTTGGAAATCAAGTAAGATGTTAAATTAGCGATAATATCTTTAAAGCCTACTAAAATTTTATTGAATATGTATAAACATTAGAGTAATGTTTTGATAAAATAATCGTGGCCTTTGAAACTAAACTAAAACTATTTTACATACTTAAAATACCATATTAACAAAAATAACTAAAATATAAGTAAGGCTGCCATCAGACGGGCGGCATCGCAGCAACCATGCGCAGACCGCAGTCGATATATTATTATTATTCAACTGCATACAGTTAACTGCAGTTGGATATCTGAATTTACACAGTTATCATCACTGAGCTAGGAGCTCGGTCTAAGATTTGACTTCGAAATGGAAGCACAGACGTTTCTTCTACACATTATAATTACGGCACCACCACCTTCAGCAGTGTAATCGAATTAAAAAACTGCAATGCGCAGCGCAGCTGTATTGATCCTTTTTAATTAATAAATAAATAATACAAATCTCTTATATAAAATGTAAAATACTTCAGTGCTCGAGTAGCTGCAACAGCGTCGCATATATGCGTCGGGCAGGAGTCGCGAATCGCTATCGCCCTGCGCCCGAACATGGCTCGCATCGCTTCCACACCTTCTTTACCACAACAAAGACAACCTTATTGAATGATACACAATGTTCATAATTGGGTGGTCACTTATTCAATTGTAACTCTGACTCGGCGCAACCGCGACGCGATTTCAGCTCATGAGCGCATGACGTCATCTGACCCCGCGTCCTAACCTTCCCTAGTCCATGTGCCAGCATTGTTATACATTACCCCCCTTACATTACGCTGTATAAGCTTTGAATAGTTATACAGTGTTTTGTTCACATCATACAAGTGACATGTTAAATTCGATAGAAGGAGACAAAGCACTGTGTAACTATTCAAAGCTTATACAGCGTTTATTAGTAAGGGGGTACAAGTATTAAATATATAGCACAAAAAGCCGCGAAATGTTTAGGGAAAAGATAGTTACGGCCGCTTAAAGCCGATTTGGCGATAGCGCTACCGCGCTATCAGATTAATCTGTTATAACTAGATCAAGTAAAGCTTTCAATGTTTCATGACATATGAAACCCGCCTTTCTATATCAGATAAAGAACTAGAAGCGAAACTGTAAAATTACATATACTGCATTATAATAATATGCAGTAGTTTATTGCGTAATGCATGTATAAAAAACATCTGCAAACTTACCTTGACATGTTAACAAATTAGAATATCAATCAGTAAATGTAATCGTCAAATTTATGTCTTTATATAAAATCGTTACCTAATGTATATTCATTGAAATATATAATTATCATGTAGTATTTCACATGTTTAGGTATCGGTCCCTAATTTATTGCTTCGCTGAGAGGTTAATTTTTTAACATAATAAAGATATGATTAAACAACAAAAATGTAAATAAAATTCAAGAGGAGTCTCATAAATTTGGAGCTCCGTGGCCTAGTGGGTGGACCGTTTGGTTCGCACTCGACAGAGTGCAGGTTCGAATCCCAGGTTGTGGCCTGTACCAATGAGACTTTTTCAGATCTCAAGTACATTATACGGACGCTCTAACGGTAAAGGAAAACATCGTGAGGAAACCCGCACATAGTTAGCCCCAGACGTATTGACCAGTTCATTCCTCTGGACTAGGCTGACTATGTTGTGAGAATGCCGTATGTGCTTGGGCAACCATACTTTTACATTTAAAAACCAACTGTCCCAGACACTACAGTATTTCAAGAGTGGTTACTGCGCTCGGAGAATACTGTATAAATCATCCATTAACGGATGTTAAGGCCTAAGTTCTCATAAATTTGATATAAGGTTACTTATGTACGTAGTAAAGTGAAGCCTAACAGCCTCTGTAGTCTAGTGGTCTCTAACCACTTGTGGGCTCCGTAACCGTTGGCTCTCGACTCGGAGGTCGTGGGTTCGATTCCCGCATTGGAACAACAAAAAATGTTGTTTCCAAGTTTGGTTAGGACAATGCAGGTTGATCACCTGATTGTATAACAAGAAAAATGATCCATGCGTCGGATGGGCATGTAAAAAGTCGGATCTGCACCTGATCTCTCGTCAGTCGTGTCGGTTATCCGTCCCACTGGATTATGTGAGTAAAGGAAGAAAGAGAAAGTGCTCTTGTGTACTGCGCACACACTTGAGCACTATAAAACTACTCCTTCGTAACTGGCCTGGTTTCAATGAAACCGGCCACCGTCACCGAGATCGGTGTGGAGAGTTGTTATTATTATTAAAGTTAGTTTAGTTACTAAGTAAAGTACGTTTCCGTCATAATTTCACTAAAGTTACTTCCTTTTTTTTTCTATTAAGAAGTCTCTAGCTGCTATAATTTAAATGTTACCTTTGTACATTATGAAAATATTATTACATATGTAATAGGCAATCGGACTATTTTTTTTTTTATTGCATAAATGAATAGTACTCTTAAATATGAGTAACTTCTCAGAAGAAACCGTTTATCAAAAGTCAATATTTTCAAAGGTACAGCGATTTGTATAAAAAATTTCGCGAGCCTCCTAAAAACGCTCCATACTAAAGTCGACCTACAAATGCGACCTACAAATGACGTCACTTGTAGGTTATAGTATATGAAGTATATGACCGCCGGAATATATTTGTAAATATCTCCGATATTTGTGCGTTTAAGTTCATACTTATAATTATGAATATTTTTGTGTATGATGTAAGTAAACTAATAATGTAGGTTTTGTTTACCAATTACGCAAAAAAAAAATTTTCTGTGGGCTTTGCTGACATGTCATCGTTTACTACTGTAGTAACAATCTACGAAATCGAAAATATATGGGATAGAAATATCGCTCGCTAAGTGACATAGCGTGTGATACGTCAATACCATACATTTTTGATTTCGTAATCGTAATTAGCGATGACATATTGGCAAAAGGGCTAATATTTTTTATGCGCTTGCTGAATGTATCTACGTAATAGTTTTAGGACTTTAAAAAACCTGTTTTAAGCATAAAACTAATATTCATCTATGAAGTATAAAATTTATAAAAATTATGAGCGTAGGCACTATTGAGCGTAGATACATTAAAATAAAAAAATAAAAAAACTGAACCAAATTTGTATTTAGGTACTTTAAAAAAATGTGTTTTTATTTTAGTAAGGCTGTGGTGTATCTAAGTTGTTTAATAATTTGTTCAAGAAAATGATATTTTACAATTGCAGTGCATATGATCCTATCTATGCTTCATTAGTAGTTCCCACGGAAACAATAACTAATTTTATAGTCAACGTGACCCAACCCTTCACTTTTATATCATTTTAGAGATACACAAAAATATTTTATAACCGATATTTTGAGGCCTATTAATATAGGAAATATTTTAACGCTTAACGTGCGCAGTATTTTGATACAGACACACCGATCTTATATACATGGAATCAATATACAGATATGAGAATATTAATTCATAGAAAATTTATCCATCTATTAAATAAATAAAACAAAATCATAAAGATTGACTTAAAATAATGTTGTTTTCGTTCGTAGTTAAAAAAAAAGAACTATAATGTAACTTTCTTGCTATTTTATACATAATTAAACATTTATTTCAATAGTGTTTACCTAATTATTTAGGAAATAGCCGAATTTAAGTACCAGTTAAACTCCAGATTACGCTTTGTAATATACAATATTCTATTTAAAAATTATATTTTAACGACCCCTTCACGATTTTTGACGAATAAGGACGTGACGTGTCGACCCCGGTAATCGCACCCCTAATTACGGGTCAGGGTTCACCCGTTACCTGTCACCAGAATTCCCACACACGACACGGTGGCCGTGATTGCGCCTGCGCACCGACAGGGGCAAACATTGTCCACTTCCTACATCCGGCCACAGGTGACAGACTTCGCGCCCCTCGAATACGTTCTATTAATGGGTGTAAACAAACATGACTTTTATGTTTTATCTGTTTCTGACAGTATTATTTATTTGCATGAAAATAACAATAAAATATACTCGTAATTAGGTACTAGTAGTCAGGTATTCCTTTTTATTTTTATTTTGTGTGTTATTTATTTTTATTTTAACACTGATTTAACAATGAAAAAAATATAAAAGAATTGAAAGATGTATTTTACAGGTATGTACATTAATCTGAGATGATAAAATGTAATTACGAAAGTGTGTTCCTTTGGAGCGCTGTCGTTCCCTATTCCGATCGGGATATTCGCTGAGGACCACCGTATTGCACTATCGGTCCTGTCCACAATTTGCCTTTGAGACTGCCGGCGATCAACCCTTTATCGGCTCATAGAAATGATAAAATCTGAGTCGGCAACGTGTTTATTATTGTCCCGCCATTAACGCCCATTAAAACCGCAATCAATACTCACTTATTCATCTGTCGCGATGCAGACGCGACAGAAGTCGGTGTCGCATCTTTACCGCAGTTTAATTACCGCATGATTAATCTTGTCACCAACAAATACTCGCTCGTAAATCTGTCATACAGCGACTCCACTCCACTCGCTGCGTACTAATTCGTCGCACAGTATCATAAACATGAAATTAATTTTCGATTAAACTTCCGCTGGTAACCAATCAATAAAGCCACCTTATGACTGTTACTAATTGTGTTAGGTTAGGGCGTTTCGGCGCCGTCTGTGATAAAAACTAAAACAAACATTCCGTAGAACTAATGAGTGTGTAATTTTGTTAGTGAGGCTCTATGTGGGCGTTCATAGAGCTGATGAGTTTGGAACGTCCCATCTGATTGTAAATTTTCTAGGATAAGAGTATTTTTGTTGATGACTAAAATTATTACTAGGGAAATAAATAAATATTCACATTCCACAAGAACAGACATCCGCAGTGAAAAATTAATATTGATTTTCGCAAAAGTCATAGCAAAACTAAAACATCACTGCCAGTTTTCAGATAGAGCTTATTTCTAAGTTACTTGTTTTCTGAAACTTCCACCAAACAACTTTAGAAATAATAATGAACGGTACTTGTTGCATGCGTTGTAAATGTCGAGGCAGAAAGAGAGGTAGAACACAATAAATTTTATACGCGGTTGTAAAGCATATATTTTAAAATTGAAATTGTTTTGACTTTATGATACAATAACAAGCTCATGCCTATGTCAGTATTATGAGGCTGCAATTTAGCCGGTACAAAGGGGATTCGCGCCGGCAATGAAAGGTTTATTGGCGATACTTCGGCGCCCGAGCCTTCGCGCCTCCCGAGACTTAAAGCCGTAAACGACCTGCAGACTTTCAATCAAACTTGTGATTGTCCATTTGATAGACCCGGCTCGAAGTGCCAACCCAATTTACATTCGAAACGCTTAAGTTTTAGCAAATTAAAACTTTTTTTTCACGCCGTTCACTCCGCCGTATCGGCTTTTACTGTCCAATAAGAATCAGGCCGTGGTTAAGAATTTAAGGTAGGCGATTTCCATTGTAACATAAAATTCCAGGGCCTTTGTTACCGACTGTACTTTTAAAACGTTAATAAAAATCTGTAATTATATATTGAGCATTTTGGTGGAAAGAGATTAATTTTATTATTTGATATAATTCACTCACTCGGCAAAACACAACGTAAGCATTATTGGATGCTGGTTTTCCGTGAAGCTGTGGTAAAAATCTGGTTGATCTGACCCATTCGTGCCGAATCATTGCTCTCCCACCTTTAATTTCCTCACTAAATTTTGAGAAGGGGGTAGGGCAATATGAAAGAAACGGGCGAGTTGAGAGGATAGCGTTAAATCTTATACCAATGCATACATACAGTGTACAATTACAACACAGAAACAAATGACTAAACCAGCTATGCAAGCATTAAAAATGTTAACGTTATAAGATTATAATAATTTCAGAACTTCTACGAAGGCTCACCCTAATATAATTTTTTGTTGTTTAGTACAATATGTAAAACATCAGCGAATTTAAATCAGAGCATTTCCGTCATGTGACTAGACTGCAATTATTTCTTAAGAAATGGCAACGATATTGACACTTAGCTAACAATGTGCTAGTATAAGTAAGTAGTCATGTCAGCAGAGGAACAGCCAACGCTGTGAGTTGACAGACGTCGCTCGGGCAGCGTTAACGAGCCCATGCAAATACCCAACCTGTCCTACTAACAATTCACATTTTGCATTAAATCTGAATATCGGTTATTACGAAACGCAACTAAAAACAATTGTTTTTAATATATTTAAAATAAATATTCCTTTACTCAATCTTCATAATTTTGAAGTCGGTACCAGCCCGAATAACATCCTACGTACCACGTTTTATGTCACGTCCCTCGGGAACGGGATAAAAAGTATCCTATGTCCATCTCCAGATTCTAAGATACCTCCCGACCAACATTCAGCCAGATCAGTTCAGCCATTCTTGAGTTATAAACAGTGTAACTGTCACGACTTTCTTTTATATAATACTTTCTGTCCCGACACACGTTGTTTTGTCTTAAATATGAACTGAAATAAATAAATGACTACACCTACAATGTAACTTATATTCTAGTCTTAAATCTACGCCTACTCATATAATCTATATATTTTCCAACTTTTGTCACCGTTTAAACCTTCCCTGAACTTCCATAATTATTTTAAGACCAAAATTAGCCAAATCAGTCCAGCCATTCTCGAGTTTTGAGTCCCTCGGGAACGGGATAATAAGTATTCTATGTCTTTCGCCTGGTTCTAAGCTACTTCCCCACCAATTTTCAGCCAAATCAGTTCAGCCGTTATTGAGTTATAAATAGTGTAACTAACACGACTTTCTTTTATATATATAGAATATATATAGATATCGAAGAATATCTGTCCCAACACACGTTGTCCTATCTTAAATATGAACTGGAATGAATAAATAACTAGACCTATAATGCAACCTACGCCCTAGCCCTACTACTCCTACAATCTACACTTTTTCCAATATTTGTCACTGTTTAAATCTTTCCTGAATTTCCACAATTATTTCAAGACAGAAATAAGCCAAATCGGTCCAGCCTCGTTTTATTTCATGTCGAACGATATAAAAATTATCCTATGACCGTCTCCTGATTCTAAGCTACCTCCCTACCAATTTTAAGCCAAATCGGTTAAGCCGTTCTTGAGTTATAAATAGTGTAACTAACACGACTTTCTCTTATACTCGTATATATAGATTATAATTATTAACACATTTAAGGAAAAAAATCAAGTTCAGAAGAGGTTTCTTTGGCACTTAGTTTTTTCTCTTGGCAAAAATAAGGAGCTTGAGCAATAGATTAAAATACTTTTCACAATTTACTCGCTCTGAATTTGATCTGCTAATTCTTCGGGAAAAAATAATAGATGCAACTTTCTTATATAAAGTATTAAGACATAAAATATCGTGCTCCGAATTATTGCAACGTTTAGAGTTTCGCGTTCCAGTTCGTCTCCCGCAAGCTCCTTCATAACATCTCTTTACTGCCAGCCGAAGAGAACAATTAATTGGCATGAACTCCAACTCCAAACATTACTCTCACTCGAATGTCGAGATTAATCAGCGAATGCTGTAATATCTTGGACATACACTTTGACTCTCCGACGTGTTTTTTGCACCATTTAAGAGATCTTCTCAAGTCTTACTAATAGAGCTAGCGCCCACCGTCGAAAAAGGAGCTCATCGAGAACAAGCATTGGACCACTGCAGATCGCTAGGGGCCTTAAAGCGTGATATAAAACCGCCGGTCTGGCGGTCCTAAACCTGGCAGATTTTTTTTTATTGACCAAAATGTGTGAAGATTTTTTGAGTAAAAAAAGCTCATAAGGAACAAGAAAACTGTTGTTATACAGGGCTGCGCACCAACTAGAAACCGATAAAAATGCAAGTCTGGCAGTCCTACTCTTGACCAGTTTCCAGCCAGACCGCCCTGAACGTGTAAGAATTTTGAGTAAAAATAGCTCATAGAGAACTAGGTCAAGTTATATGTCAATCTGTTCGTCTCCTAATCCTCTTTTGAAAATCGTCGGTCTGGCATGTTCAAACCTGGTCAAAACTCAGCCAGACCGGGATGAAGTTACCTCCTGTGATACTTACTAATAGGTAAATCTTAAGTAATTTGCACTTAATGAAGCGTGATTTTGATAGATTTGTATGTATTCTTTCCGAATTTAAAATTTGCTACCCGATATTGCTACCACTCGATCCGCCATCTTAAAAAAATGGCGATACCTTTCAATATTTTGGCTATATCTCTTTACAGACAAACTTTACGATAAAAATATGTTCCACTAATATGAACTATATATAATTTTCTACAATTTATTTTATGAGCATTTTTGATTTGATTGATAGTTTTAGCGCTGCAGAGTCTTAGAAGGAAATTTTATTTGTGTTGTTGACATTTTTTGTAATCAACTATATTCTACTGTTTATGTCCTTTTAGATGATATTTATATCGAGAAGTTTGTAAATAATTATAAAGACCGCCAATTTATGAAGGCAGCCATTTTGAATTAACAATAATATTGAACATACCAAATTTTTGTGTCAATAAAACCAAAAGTATATATACTTAATATCAGATCAGAATATCAAAGATGAAGGGGTCAAACTTCTATTCGAAAGTTGACTGCTTACAAAACTGAAAGTTTTGCAAACTTTGGAACTATGTTTCTTTTAAAATTGATTTTATTAGACTAAAATATAAAAATAAAGCATCACACAAATTTATTTTTTTAGTAATCGCTGTACGGAAATTATTTTTCACTCATATTAATCTTACTTATTATAAGATATTAGTTTTGTATACTTTTAGTTTTATTGCTATTAAAATTTGGTATATATAAAATGATTGTGAATTCGAAATGGCCGCCGTCCTAAATTGGCGGTCTTTATAATTATTTATAAACTTCGCGATATGGGTATCATCTAAAAGGGCATAAAAAGTAAAATATACTGAATTATAAAAAATATCACCAACACAAATAAAATTTCACTCTAAGTCTCTGCAGCGCTAAAACTATCAATTTGACACAAAAATGCTCATAGAATAAATTGTAGAAAATTGTATATAGTTCATATTCGTGGAACATATTTTTATCGTAAAGTATGTCTGTAAAGAGATATAGCCAAAATATTGAAAGTTATCGCCATTTTTTCAAGATGGCGGATCCAGTGGTAGTAATATGGGGTAGCAAATTTTAAATTCGGAAATAATACATACAAATCTATAAAAATCACGCTTCATTAAGTGCAAATTACTCATGATTTACCTATTAGTAAGTATCACAAGAGGTAACTTCATCCCGGTCTGGCTGAGTTTTGGCCAGGTTTGAACATGCCAGACCGACGATTTTCAAAAGAGGATTAGGAGACGAACAGATTGACATATAACTTGACCTTGTTCTCTATGAGCTATTTTTACTCAAAATTCTTACACGTTCAGGGCGGTCTGGCTGGAAACTGGTCAAGAGTAGGACTGCCAGACTTGCATTTTTATCGGTTTATAGTTGGCGCGCAGCCGTGTATAACAACATTTTTCTTGTTCCTTATGAGCTTTTTTTACTCAAAAAATCTTCAACATTTTGGTCAATAAAAAAAAATCTGCCAGGTTTAGGACCGCCAGACCGGCGGTTTTATATCAAACTTTAAGGCCCCTAGCGATCTGCAGTGGTCTAATGCTTGTTCTCGATGAGCTCCTTTTTCGACGGTGGACGCTAGCTCTATAACATTTGAAATTGTTCTCAAAAATCATTGTTATCCTTTTCAATATTTGTTATTTTGTAATACAGTTAATTAGGTTTCTTTTGTAATATCACTTTTTATTATATTTTATCAATTATTTTATTTTATTTTAGTATTTTAATTATTAATTTATAATTTTTAAAGAACTTTTGTATCAATTTTAGTAAAATAATAATATTAACTATATAATATATAATTCAATGAACTTTTTAAATTTTAACTATGTATTTCGGTGGATACAGGCCGCGAGCGACCGGTCGCACTGGAATTCTATGGTGGAGGCCTATGTCCTGCAGTGGACTTCACCAGGCTGAAACGGATGTATTTCTAAAATTCAATTTACTACTTTTATTAATATTTATCATTTTTTTTTTGCGAATTGTAATTCATGAAGTGTTTAGTTTAATGTTAATTCTCTTTAATTATTTTGTTTTAATTCATTATGCAGGTTGTGTTTGCTTTCAGTTCTTTAAGCAGTGCCGGAATCCTCAAACATGTATCTATAAGAACTCGTTCAGTACTTTTGGATCCAGAGTCTCTGGTACAAAAGCTTACTTTTTGGCATATGCTTGGAATGCTCCAGAAAAAGTAGAAATCACTATATGTTTCTATATAAATTTCGAAAAGTTCCTTCGATTTATCATCAGGTCTCTACTTTCGTGACTAAGGGAATTTTGAATTATTTTTTACTTTACAACTGCAAAACAATTTTGCAAATAGGTTCACATAGGCAAAGTAATGACTAATATTCAAAGACATCCGTATCGGTGTAAAAATATACTATAAGAAGCACCTATTTTGTCATCATAATGTGATGATGTATAGTGTGATGATGGTTGTGATGATGATGATGATTATTATAATTGACATAGTGGCATATGCTTGTAGTTCTTTAAACAACGCCCAATCCCCAAGCATGTATCTATAAGGAGTCAGAAGTTCTGTTCAGTACGTATGGACCATGGTGCAAAATCTTACTTCTTGGTAGCATATGCTTGGACTACTGCAGAAAAGGTTAAAATCACTATAACGGGACCAATTAAGGATTATACCCTACACATTAAAAAAAATTTGAAAATCGTTGGACATACATAATATATGTATTATAATTATTATATGTACAATTGTATAATTTCGTAATACTATTCCTTTGTAAAAATTACAGTCAATTACCCTAGGAATAGGCATTAGGAATATTTTATATACCTATATGTTTAACGCTAAAATTTTATATTGGTACATACTCATTTTCAATTAAGTCTGAAACAAACCTCAATTCCGTGAATTTCACATATTGTGAAATAATATTCTTATCAGTTAAAAAATATCGGTCTTTTTTATGAAACGATCGATATCTGATAAGTTATAGTATAATAATGTATCAGGTTCAAAACGTAAAGCTATTGACATTGATCGCTATTAAATGTAATAAGCCAATAAAATTTTAACGTAGTTTATAGTTATAAACTACGTTTAAATTTTATTTCAAGTTTTATAAAAGTATTTGTAAAGTTTTAGAGTATTTGTAAAAGTTTAAACGGAGTTCCGTTTAAACTTTTACAAATTCCAAAGAATAATCTTACATGTCAATCGATCATGAAGTACTATGTTAGGTACCTGTCTAGTTATATTTTTTAATTCACGTATTCTACAAGAGAACAAAATATTTTGTTTACTATTAATATTAACAATCGTATCGATTGTTAATATTAAAATGCCTATATATGATAATATACCTGTAGCAGGCAGCAGCTTAGTTAACTTTGCCTTGTAACTTGTAATTAAATATCATAAATAAAAGACAAATCTCTCACTGCAAATAAACCTATAGAAGTAAATTGTTAACTACATTATAATATACACTATCCTACAAAACATTAAATATTTCGGCTCGAATTAACACCTATCGGAAATTGGAAATCATGCTCTAAATACATTCTTAAATATGACATATTTTAGCAACATGACCTTACTTTGAGGTTTAAGTTAAAAAATAAAAATAAAATATATTTCAAAGTATATAAAATATATAAAAATAAGTATATTTCATTTCGATTCAGCGAGTGAAATACTATATTATATCTAGTAGGTACACTTTCACGTCAAAGGCAATTTTGTTGTAGACATTTTGTTACCAGTCTTCAGTGCCTAATGAAATGACAATACACCTAATTTTATTTGCATAATTTACATGTCGACACAAAATAAACAAGTAAAAGCCTACGTGTGTCATAGTTTTTTGTAATTTACTAGTAAAATAGCAGATTTAAATAGTAATTTTGCATAAATTATTATTTTTATTTCGAAACTATCCTCAAGGCAAAACAAATTTTAGAAAAAAATAAACAAATGTCTATGTTGCCTATGCAAGTGATTTATAATTCTAAATAAATTTACGTTAAGTTTTTAGAAAAGAAAATAAATTCCTAGCATTACTATTTTTTGCAGCAGGTGTTTTCGCTAAACTAGTTTTTATGTGGACATTCCAGTAATTTTAGAAACATCCTCGAGCCTATGCGTAAGATATTCACAGTTACGAGCCTAATATTCTTTATGGCCTAAGTCTTTTTCGCCTAATCAGTATGCAAAGACTTATTTTATAACGCTAATATTCGCTGACCTCTGGTGATCTCGTCGTGGAGAAAACTAGAATTTGTGAGCTAATTTAAGTGATTTATTTGATTATATATTTTTGTAAATAATTTGACACACTCCTACTGTAGCTCAGTTAAAATATTATTGGCAATACACCTAAATAGTTTGGCAGTGTGAGACTTGTATTATATTATGTCTTAATTAAGTATTTGACGTGCATAACTTGCATTTATAAATCATAATTAAATGTGTAATTATAATTTTTGGCAACAATGACCGATAATGACGACTCTTTGCTAACTTCAGTGCTCAAACAGTGGGGCGGAGCAGCTTCTGTATGGAAGTGTTTTGGTTTTTCAAAGGACTTACATTACAAGTGTCCTATAATTCCCGTAACAGTTTAAAGTCTGACTTGTCACCAACATTAAATCTAGGGGACAACGTTAAGGCTCAGTTTACACCTTTTAAGATAGCGGTACAGCAAGCATTTCAAACTTATGCAATGAAACTTGTATGTTTTGTGTAGTAAATAAAGTTCAAATTTAAATCGTCGTTCGTCGTCGTCGTTTCAGTCTAGTGACGTCCACAGGACATAGGCCTCCCCCATATATTTCCAGTGCGACCGATCCCTCGCGGCCTGTATCCACCGACTCCCTGCGACTTTTCTCAGGTCATCTATCCACCTGGTGGGAGGCCGTCCTACACATCAACGTCCAGTTCGTGGTCTCCACTCGAGAACCTTTCGGCCCCAGCGGGCATCGGTTCTACGGGCTATATTCTATCACATAGATAAACTCCGAGCATAGCCCTCTCCATAGCCCTTTGAGCGACACGAAGCTTACGGATAAGCCGCATTGTGAAGGACCACGTTTCGGCTCCATATGTCATTCATCCAATTTTAAATCGCTATCTCAAAAAGTCCGCGCCGCGTCGCGTCTCGGTGGTATATGCTAAGAGAAGTGTTTGGAGACACACAACCTTAGCGTCAGTTCACACAGAGGTGGGTCTATAAAAGAGATAGTGAGACGACGCGACGGTTCGCATGAGCGTTCCCCTGTTGTATCGGCGTTACTGGATGGATGGACCCTAGGGTAGGTATATTTTAGAGACATTTTCGTTCTTTTATATTATTGTAGTTTAATTATTTACATTAAGATTTGTGAAGTTGGCCGATGTTACAGTGGCATGTATATACTTATATATGTATGTATAATATATAATATGGTCAAAAAACACAGGCTCGAAAAATATTTTTTATTCTGCCAATAACTAAATAAATTTAAAAGTAGTTCTGATTGACTTACAACATCAAACACTGTTAACATAATTAATTAATAAAATATACCTACTTAAAAATCTATAATATTATAGAAAAATGAATCGCTAAATGTTAATGAATTACTTGAATTGCTAAGCGCAAATCTCGAGAACAGCTGAACCGATTTCGCTAACTCTTTTTTCAGAATATTCCTTGAAGTACGAACCATCCGTTCTTACGGAGAGAAAAATTTAAAAATACTGCCTGAAAAATTCCAAATCAACACTTTTCTATACTTCCATACAAACGATTCGTAATAATATCTACTTAAAAGTCAATTTGAACTTTAATACCATACCGAAACAATTGAGTGACTTTGTATCGTATAAATATACAGTATATAAATACAGGTTTTTGGACCTTTTTTTAATATTGGAAAAGGTGTAGGTTGTAGGAGTATGTGTAGGAGTAGGTGTATGAGTTGGTGTAGGAGTAGGAGTAGGTAAAGGAGTAGGTGTAGTCATTTATTCATTCCATTTTATATTTGAGACAGAACAACGTCTATCGGGGTCAGCTAGTCAATTACAATAATATGTTTATTTCGCGTATCTATATTTCTACATAGAAGCTGGCCCCGTGGTAAGTATTCGAAGAACTTAATAATTTACGGGGACCAGTCAACGGGAAGTATATTTAATACTTACTATGCATTTATTGAAGATTTAATTAAAAACATATTTAATACACACATGACACAGGAACATTGAAAACTTTGTGTTAATTCGGTTTGAGCGCTCAAACTCAAACTCAAAATTTTTATTCAAAACTCAAACTCAACATTTTTTATTTCCATATAGGTTATATTATAACACTTATAGAATTGTCCTACATGATGCCTACCACCGGTTCGGAAACTAGCCCGGCGAGAAGAACCGGCGTAAGAAACTCGCACGGGGCCATCTTTTTGGTAAAAAAAAATGTTCTTTTAAAATAAAAAGGTATATAACAATGTTATGCCTAAAACTACATAACAAGAATACAATAATAAATGTAATTTAGAAGTAGCCTTGCAGGGGGCCACCTTATTCCCAAGGTAATTTTTTTTAACATGTAATACATTTGCTAGAACATACTGAGAATCTACAGTTAAGATTCCAGTTTCTTTAAACTTCTCTCTTAATGAAGTGTTGGGGGCCAGCTTGTAGATTGCCCGAACAGCTCGCTTCTGCAGCACAAATATAGTATTTATATCTGCAGCATTTCCCCACAGAAGAATGCCATAGGACATTATACTGTGGAAGTAACTAAAGTATACAAGCCTTGCTTTGTTTTCATCTGTAAATTGTCTAATCTTACTTACTGCAAATGCTGCTGAACTGAGTCTGTCGGCCAACCCAGCAATATGAGGGCCCCACTGAAGTTTTGCGTCTAATGTTATACCTAAAAAGACAGCTGTATCTACTAATTCCATACCTTTGCCATTCAATAGTACATTGGTTTCAGTTTGCCTTACATTCGGCAACGTGAACTTTATACATTTAGTTTTTGTGCTATTTAACAAAAGATTATTAACACTAAACCAGTGTACTATTTTTGAGAGAGCATTATTTACTTCGTCATAGCCTGCGTTTTGGCGATTAATATTAAAAGTAAGTGACGAGTCATCGGAAAATAAGACTATCCCGTTTTTTCCATTAATAAGGTATGGTAGGTCATTTATATAGACCAGAAAAAGGAAGGGTCCTAAAATGGATCCTTGTGGGACCCCCATCTCAATTTTGGTACCTGTGGATCTTTTTCCATTTATCTTAACCCTCTGAGTCCTACTTGATAAATAAGATTTTAATAGGACGAGTGCTGGTCCCCTTATTCCGTAGTGGCATAGTTTCCTGATCAACGTCAGAACGTTGATCAGGAAACTATGCCACTGCACAGCACAGATGCTGCACGCAATCAAATGCCTTAGAGAGATCGCAAAAGACTCCTAGAGCATCCTGCGACCCCTCCCAAGCATCAAAAATATAAGTAATTAGATCAGCGCCTGCATCTGTTGTAGAGCGACCCTTCGTAAAACCAAACTGTTTATCATGTAAAATGTTATTTATATTAAAGTGTATGAATAAGTATTATTTACTTATTGTTGGTAAAATAGATATAGGTCGGAAGTTAGATGGATCCGACCTACTACCAGACTTAAACAGAGGTAAAACTTTACTATGTTTCATTAGATCAGGAAATACACCACTTTTTATACTATCATCAAAAATAGTTGCTAAGTAAGGTGCGATAATATCGATTATAGATTTCATAACTTTCATAGAAAGGCCCCATAAATCTGCAGTATTCTTAATATTTAATAAATAAAAATTTTTAATAATGTCTTGGGGTCCAAATTTTTTAAATCTAAATTCGATTTCACACTCTTCGAAAATTCGATTTTCTTTGAGAAGTAATTCAGGATCAGCAGGAGAGGCATCCAAATTTTTGGTGGTTGAAACTGGAATGTCAGCAAAGAATTTCTCAAAAGCAGTTGCAACTTCACTGTCGGATTTAATTAATTTATTATCTATATTCAATTTAAAATCTGTATTGCGACTGGTGACTCTTCCAGTTTCATTTGCAATAATTTGCCAAGTTGTTTTTATCTTATTTTTCGAATTCTTTATTTTATTTCTAATGTGAAGAGGTTTTGCTGCAGAACAAACTTGCTTAAATAGTTTTGAATATAATCTTACATAATTTTTAAATTCTTCACTTTGATTCATTGTTCTTTCATTATAAAGTTCATACAATTTTAATCTACTTTTTAAGATACCTGCTGTTGCCCATTCACTAAATTTACTTTTATTGTTTGTTCTCACTGTCTTAGAGGTGAAAATAGTGTCAAATTTATGTTTAATTAATTTAAACAGATTACTGAACGACATATCCGGGCTACTATGATACTCTAAATGTCCAATATTAGCTATAATTTCACCTCTAAACTTCTCAATATAATATAATATTTCCATGTAGGTTATGAAATAACGCTTATAGAATTGTCCTACATGATGCCTACCACCGGTTCGGAAACTAGCCCGGCGAGAAGAACCGGCGTAAGAAACTCGCACGGGGCCACCTTTTAGCAAAAATATGGGAAAATTGTTCTTTTCAAAAAAATATATATTTTAACAATGTTGTAACTTAATCTATACAACATTAGTCATAAGTACATATAGCATACTTAAGTAAATAAAAGCAGCCTTGCAGGGACCATCTTATTCCCAAGGTTTCGTTAATGAAATCACTGACTTTATAATAAGCTTTAGCACACAAACGTTCTTTAACAGCTTTTTTAAATTTATTAATGATAAGATTTTGAACGTTTTCTGGGATTCTATTGTAAAGGCGTATACATTTAAACGAATTACTTACTTTGCTAAGTCTGATCACCGGTATTTCTAACTTGTTTTTATTTCTAGTATTCCTACAATGGTTGTTGCTTTTCTTTTTAAAGTTATTTAAATTATTTCTGACATACAACACAGTGTCCAAAATGTATTGAGAAGCGACGGACAGAATACCTATTTCTTTAAACTTATCTCTCAGACATTCAAAACATGACATCTTATAAATAGAACGTATAGCTCGCTTCTGCAGCACAAATATTGTGTTAAAGTCCGCAGCGTTTCCCCATAGAAGAATGCCATATGATATTATACTATGAAAATAACTAAAATAAACTAGCCGCGCTGTATCCTCATCGGAAATTTCTCTAATTTTTTTCACTGCATATGCTGCAGAACTAAGCCTATCAGCCAGATTTGCAATATGGGGTACAGTAATTTACAATCTAGTGTTATTCCTAGAAATACAGTGGTGTCCACTAAGTTCATTTTCTCATCGTTTTGGCATACATTGGTTTGTGTCTGCCACCAGTGTACCATTTTCGAGAGAGCACTATTTACCTCAACCGCTGACGCGCTAACCACCAAGGCAGTCAAATTTTTATTTCGCTTTAACGCTTTGATAACTAATTTAAGACTTAATTATAATAAATAATTTATAATATTTAGATTTTTTTTATTTTTGCATTCATAATATTATCTACTCATTGAAAGCTTTCTCTATTTAATAAAATTTTACTTAATATTCCCTACAATTTTCTACAAAATGTAAATATATTATTAATTATATAGTACTCCCAGGGAATCGTAAGACGGTCAAGCTGGACTGTTGTCATAATTTATTCGTATTATATTACTATATTAATAATTATATCTCCCCGCACAGATTTTGGTGACGATGGCCGGTTTCATTGAAAAAAGACCAGCTACACAGGAATTAATTTATAGTGCCCAAATGTGTGCGTAATACACAAGAGCACTCTCTCGTAACCCAGTGGGATGGATGACCGACATGACTGGCGAGAGATCGGGTGTAGCCTGTAGGACTGACTTTCTTTCGTGTCAGACAATCTGGTGGTCGGTCTGCAATGTCCTAACCAGACTATTTGTGTCATGGGCAATTGTATTATGACTGCATGTTGTCAATAAAATACAAATAGATTTTACTTTACCTGTGTATTAATTAGATTCCTTGATACCAGATTACCTGCCACCACATTTTTGCAAAGTAAAACTACCCACAAAAGATAGCTAAATTATTGTAATGCCCCGTTTATAAAACGTTAAGTATAGACTAGTATTGTAATCAGCCTATAATGTTGAAAACTTTCACGAGAACTACTGTATAATTTGGCTGACAGGAGCTAAAGCAATAAATATTTATAGAAGCACTCCACCGTTCTCGGTAAATGGCGGTGCAATCTACTTAATGTTTATCCCAACAATGTATATCGTCTGATGTCTTGCTGGATACAAAGTACAAAACAATGCCTGTGACGTATAAATGCATCATCGTCTCTAAATAAATTATTTTATAACTCGTGCCCCTCGTTAAAAGGCAATAAGCAGCTTTTTAAATATTCGTCTCAAATATAATGAGACGGGTCGATTAGGTCTAAAATGTTAGCTTTTGCCCGCGGATCCACCCGCGTAAATACACATAAAGAGCTCCGTGGCCTAATGGGTAGATCGATTGGTTCGCACTCGAGAGAGTGCAGGTTCGAATCCCAGGTAGTGGCGTGTACCAATGAGACTTTTTCAGATCTCAAGTACGTTATACGGACGCTCTAAAGGTGAAGGAAAACATCGTGAGAAAACCCGCACATGGTTGGCCCCAGACGTATTGACCAGACATTCCTCTGGACTAGGCTGACAATGTTGTGAGAATGCTGTATGTGCTTGGGCAACCATACGGCATTTAAAAACCAACTGTCCCAGGCACTACAGTATTTCAAGAGTGGTTACTTCACTCGGAGAATACTATATAAACCATCCATTAACGGATGCAAAGGCCTAAGTATGAATGTGTTAATCGAGAGCTTATAGATTAATAGAAATATGTACACCACGGATACGTTATTCCATCTTGCTGGCTTTGTCTGATACGTTGGAAAAGCTACATAACATACAAAGAGAGCAAATTGGATTCGTGTATCTGTAGTGTAAATATGTTAACTAATAAAGGAGTAAGTGTTAATCCAGAGCATAAAATACTACAATACCAAGTAGTTTTTGCATGAAAGAGGACCGAATACCCACCCACCTATCCAACCTCACTTCGAGTAGCTGGGGACAGGAAAACTGGATAAACATGGTGAGGACAAATACCATGGATGGTGCTGGTCACGACCCTCAGACTTGAGGAGCACGACTGATCGTCATCTCGATCATCGTTATCATCGGTCAGTATTGTGGTCCAGTTTTTTCTTCACAGTAAGGAGTGTTAGGCTTAAGTTCACTGTACTAGTACCACAATATCCTACTGAACGGGAGTGGCATCTAAAATTATTTTCTTACTTCATATTTAACTGTTACATACACTTTAGCCTAAAACTTTTTGTGTTCTATAATGGATTTAATAAAATCTAAATATATAAAAGGCAAACCTGACTGATACGTCTATGAATCCACAGCCGAAACTACTGAACGGATTTCGCTGAAATTTGGCATACAAATAGTTGTAATGACGTAGGCATCCGCTAAGAAAGGATTTTTGAAAATTCGCCCCCTAAGGGGGTGAAAAAGGGGTTAAAATTTTGTATGGAAACCGAACATCCCGCGGACTAAAGCGAAAGCTAGTATACTTATAAAAGGAAGTAAGTAGGTAAAAATATTAAAATTCAGAGAAGTGTTTTTAAAAAACGATAAACAAAATAAAAAGCCAATACGTCAATTCCATATCGATGGGACTGCGGCCCACTCGGTCTTTGTGAGAAATTGAGAGATGACGCCGATGACAGGCGATAATATCGTCATTCAGGACCCTCTACTGAGACACGCGAAATAGTCATCGAAATATCTCATGGATTTATTAAATAATAAGTTTTTTGGATACTTGACTTACGGCATTTTCATTAACGTTAAATAAAGTTTTCTCTCGTTTTTCAACTTTTTAAAGTTGACTATTGTTTTAATTAGTACTTAATAATATAGTATAAAGTTGTGAGAGAAATTAAGAAAAAGAGATAAAAATTAATTATAATTATAAAGATTCCCTTTTAAACCCGTTTAAAAAGACGATTGCAGTATATTAATAATTAAGACCTTAAGATGATAGTTATCAACTGAACTATCTGACATCTTTCATTTAAGGGCAGCGTTTAATTATGCAAGAAGATTGTGGCAGAGTTCCCACGGGCTTAAATTGATTAGCCATTAATGTGAGCGCTTACTAAATAAGCTAGTGCGAACCGATGAGCCGTGGTGCGACGAGCCAATCCCGGCGCCATGAGCCAAACACACCAATATAACAGGGATACCTGGTAATATAAACGGACGCAATCAATAAACAGTATCGCAGTCATCGCGAACATCGATAATTAGCTTTCTGAAAACTTTCTTAACGGTTTGTTACTTTGTTTGCCATGCACCATTCGTGTGAGCACCGCCCTGTTTTAATTGGAAGTTTTTTATTATTGATTATGACTAAGCTCTCAACAAAAACAAGCACAACCGCCCGTCAAACACTATTCTTGCAAATTTAACCTCCCGATCTCGTTGATGTCTTTTACATGGCTCAGTTTCTTTATAAAATATGTTACATATTATTCTTAATTATTTCTGTACATATAATTTTCGATTTCGATTAAATTTGGTATGGTAGTAGTTAATGGTTTTTCTTAAAACAAAATCAATAGTTTATCCCGGTTGGTACTATTTTAAAGCGGGTGGTGCCACGGGTAAAAGCTACCATATGTTATGAGGAATGGGAAAATATACCAAATTTAAATGTTATATAGTAATTAGCAAAATTTAATGTCTTATTAAATATTTAACGTAGCTATAACTAACCCCTATCAAAGGACTACAGGTTTAACTATGAATTGATTACGGTTACTTGAATGCTTCCGCAAAGCAACGTATTAACTATGGACTTGTTGCACAATCTACTGATAGCTTTTTTGCATGTTTTGTTTCTGTCGCTCGATATGAAGTAATCAGAAACAAAACTTCCAAATAAGCAATCTGACACATATTACAAGACTAGATATTGGCCGCAACTTCGTCCGCGTTGAGTTCGGTTTTCATACAACATTTTAACCCCTTTTTCACCCCATAATGGAGCGAATTTTCAAAAATCCTTTCTTAGTAGATGTCTACGTTACTACAACTATCTGTATGCCAAATGCGAAATGTTTCAGCGAAATCCGTTCAGCAGTTTCGGCTGTGCGTTGATAGATGTGTCAGTCAGATTTGCCTTTTATAATATATTTAGATTATGAAACAGGCCCTTAATCTAAAAAATCACGTTCAATATTGTAACTTGTACTAGAACTTTAGACCTTTTTGCATATCATTAAATCTTAATATCATCATAATACAGTGACGTGGCAACCGAAAAATCTTATAATGACGCGATCCTAATAAGAGCGGTATTCGAAATTTACAGACGACTTTGCGGCAACATTCATCAAAACTTTGATGAAAACCTTTTTAAAGGCAAAGGCATTGAAATCGGAATAAAAACCAACGTTACTAACAACGTCATCAGTTCCAAAACACAACAAGCATCACTAATTTTGGTAAGTCGAAATATTGGATTGGAAGCATACGAAATTAATAATTGCACTTACACAAAGCCTGGGTTAGTTGGTCGATGTGATATTTTGACCAAAAACCACCTGCTAACAAGTTGTGTAATCTTCTACTTTAAAAGAGAAATTCTTGTATATATGTCACCGTAAAATTGTAAAAACCGTTAGATTGTAATATTACTAGAGATATTATAATATGCTGACAGATTGTCAAATACAAATTTCTCCATACAATTGTACGCATTCTTTTTCGTTATAATTATTATCATAAAAAAGCAAACAAATATGGCGGCGCGGGGCACATACCGTATAACCATTCGGCACGGTAAATATTACAATATAACGAAATTTGTATTTGACAATCTGTCAGCATATTATAATATATCTAGTAATATTACAATCCAACGGTTTTTACAATTTTACGGTGACATATACAATTAGAATCTCGTAAACGGCTTCAAGTATTTCCATGAATTTTAGTTTGTAGTTTTAGGGGAGGAAAATGACCTAGCTAAGATTTATCCCTGGGAAACCGCGTATAACTTAATCATTACATGTTTTGTCTTTCATCGTGCAACAAAATGTCAGTAAATTCGATTCTAATAATGTCACTCCGAATTGTAGTTCGCGTTATTGGCAAAGTATAATTTTGTGATTCTTTTTTTTATTATATAAATAATATATTATTAACAAGGACACTTAAAGCTGAAAGAAGAACTAGGTAAATCAGTAATGACCAAGTAAGTTTATAAAATCACCTAGACATAATAATAGGTATCTACCTATTGTAATAACGGTTCAGCCGTTCTTAAGTTATAAATAGTGTAACTAACACGACTTTCTTTTATATATTTAGATTATTTATTTTAATTATTGAATTAAGTTGCGATTGATTTTTTTTTTAATATCTATGTCTTCATATGTTTATTTTCCATTTTATAGAGAAAAAACGTTGGACTTTTTGGATCTTCCAAAAAAAGATGTGGAAAACCAATCCCGTGTAATATAAATAGCTCGGAGGTCCGTTACTTTATGCGATTCAAGTATCGATTCAAATTTATAATCTGCAGATATCTGTAATCGCATAAAACAGTATTCGGTATGTCGGTACCGTGCGAACGCAGACGCCGTCAAAGCCCAACACTCGCTCGGCCTGCTTCACTCGCGTTCATCTTTATTTAATTGATGTCGGTTTTGACTGCCCAAATATGCCGCCCCTTCACAGCTCTGTTCCACTGCAACGTATGGAATTTGTATTCAATAACTTAAACAGCTGGCTTGTGTTTCGATGTACAATGCTCATTCTTTATTCAACTTATGTAACAGGTATTCATATAATAATATATTTTTTTATCTTCTACTACTTGAAATATAATAAAATAATGTAAACATTGGCTTAAACTAATTTTCGATTAGTATTTTAAAAAAATAATTAAACAAACATAATATTCCCATTCATACTTTTAAATGACAAACTTGAAGAAAAGGTAAGGCAATAAATGTGACAGTAGGTAGTTCAGAAAATAAAGAAAAAACCGGCCAAGTGCTAGTCGGACTCGCATACCGAGTGATTTTGTTACAGCTTAAACGTATTATAGACCTGACTATTTGATATGAATTTCAATTTAATACCTCTACGCGTTAACGAGGAAAGGGGTAGTAAGTTTAAAATTATTAAAAATATTTGTATTTTAATTATGATGTAACTAAAAATTTACGGTTTTTGTAATTTTTCCTTTATCTGTGATATAAGACGTTGCTTCTTGCCAAATTTCGAGAAATTTTCGGAAATTTGCGGCATTAACGACTGTATCTTTTGATTGCGTTGGCTTAGAAGTTTTATTTTTTCATATCTCCAAGGAACTGTAGACCTTAGTATTTGATATAAATTCCAGTTTGATACCTCCACGCGTTCCTGAGAAAAAGAGTCTTGACAGACATTCGGACGGAAAACAAAGTTTAATAAAACCTATAAGGGTTTCGTTTTTTACTTTCGAGGTACGAAACCTTAAAAAGACCCAACTCCGAAAAAATTACTTTAATATAAGTTAAACTCTCATAAAATAATAACTCTTTAATTCGTAAATGAAATCAAGAGAGTTATTTTATGCCCATACTTACACACGAAAAATATTCCAACACATCCGATATGATATAATTATCGTTAATTACTATATCAATGGTTAAATAAGACTTTAATAAGAATCCAATTTGACCGATGGTCACCGCAGATAATGCCGAAAACTGATCGTTCCAATCATAACACTTAATAAGGCACTCTGGTAATGATTGTCGTTAAAATGATTTTATAGGTAGCGTGCATTAAATCAACGCAGTCGACGCGGACGGCGGATACAGGTGTACTTTAAACAATCAAGTCTCCCCATTCGAACAAAATCTCGGCATAATGTCCAAATGTCCACTACTGTTGTTTTATTAGGTGCTTCTAAAGGAAGTGGTCATGATAAAACTCACTTTTTTGTTTCATTTCAATAAGAGTGCCAACTGACAATATATGAATATCATTATTAATATTGATTTACTAGCTGTTGCCCGCTGCACAGCTCCACTCGCGTAAATACAGAATCCCTTGGGAACACTGTATTTTTTTTTTGGGATAAAAAGTAGTCTATGTTTAATCCAGAGCCTAAACTACTAAGGTACCAAATTTCATCAAAATCCGTTCAGTAGTTTTTCCATGAAAGAGTAACAAACATCCATCCAACCATACATCCTCACAAACTTTCACATTTATAATACTAGCTGTTGTCCGCGGCTCAGCCCGCGTAAATAAAGTATCCCTCGGGAACACTTTTTCGGGACAAAAAGTAGCCTATGTTTATTCCAGGGCCCAAACTACTACCATGCCGAATTTCATCGAAATCCATTCAGTAGTTTTTGCGTGAAAAAGGAACAAAAATCCATGCGGATATACATCCTCACAAATTTTCACATTATAATAATATGTATTAGTAGGATGAATAATCGCGAGCCCTTACCCAGAGTATTCTTAGGGTCAGTTTTCACTACGACGATATTCGACGCGACGAGGTGCTGCATTTTAAGATAGCTATTCAAAATGGAACTTTATTTACTACACAAAAAGATACACGATTCAAGTGATATCGGTTATACACTACAAATGCGCTGTGCAACGAAGTGCAACCTTACATTCAAACTAAAATGCAGCGTCATGTCTGTATCGTTTCGTTTCGGTGTGAATTGACCCTAACGTGTAAATATAGAATATTATTATATTCTATATATATTATAGGTAAGTATAGAATATTATTACCTATTTTAAATGCCTCCTGCCTCCTGGAATGCGCAGTGTACTCCAATATCATTTCGTCCATGATTATTCTGTCAACTAAAAGAGATGTGCAAGAAATGTATAAGGCCTAGGCCAGCACTATGTACACTATATATAAATATAGCTACATAATATAGTAACCGTTTCCTATTCTTTATTTGTTGTTGTAAATTAACCAAAGAATGCCATTTTCACAATGACATGACCTTTGACAAAGAAAGACGTATAACATTCAAGAAGACGTCTCTTCCTAAAATTGTCAACTACGTCAAAAGTCAAGTCAAAACAACTGTCATGGCCGCCCTAAAAATAGTGTTATCGCAATAAAAACTCTTCAAATAATCATTTTTGTACGCATGTACCCTTCTTCAAATTATTTTTTTCGTATTTTTATGAAATTCCCATTTTTTCCCTATTTATCTATGTAAATAGATAAATAGGGAATGAGCTAGGTATGAGCTGGCCCAAAATCAAACATCTCTTTTGTTCAATCATCTGTTGTTGTGATTATTTGGTAGTCGTATTGCCAAGAAGTTTCCCAGTCAATCAAGACACGATTTTTTTTCTCCAAATGGGTCAGTATGTAAAACCAATGATAGGGTGTAGTAATCTGCATCCCATTCATTATGCCTTGGTCCAAATATCGCCGGACGCAGGTGGATTCACGGATGTTACCCCAGCTTATTTATAAAACAGTGTAGAAACAAATCATTGGTAAATATAAGATTTTCGAGACTATTATCAAATGACGAAGTCGACTGTATAAAGTATATTTTGTATTTGGAAAACAAGAGGTCATCCTGTGGCCGAAATTAGCTCTTAATAATTCATATAATTTTCAATTACAAATTTTTAAGGATTCTTTATCCTGTAAGATAAAAAAAAACGGGTTGCACTCATGTTGCAACATATTCAAGTTTTCACTTCTGCCGGCACGCCCGCAGAAGTGAAAATTTGAACATTAACGTTGTGCATTTTTGAATATTTTATAATGGTTAGGGAATAATTTCGCACGAATTACTTTATTTATCAGTATAACAGTGCTATAATTTATGTGGTTAAATACAATATTCATTTATTGCGCTATTGTATAAAAACCTGACAATTTATATTACATAAAAAATGTAACAATTCAGAACTATTACAATTATTTTACATTAAAAAGTTTATCTCTCAGAAAAATCAACTTTCATCTATAGCAGACACATTTTCGCCACGCGGTAGAAAAATAGGGATATTACTTCCTCTCCTATGCCGCGCCGGCGCACAGTGGTCCCGATTTAATAAAATATGGACATTGATGCTACAGGCACGAAAATTTTACTGAAAGTTAAGACTAAGGTAACTAATACGACAAAAAAATATTATTATCCTATCATGACTGTTTCTTTGTAAAAAAAAATAATTTCTTTATTTTTGTATGGAAGAAATAACATTTCTGTTAATTTCTCGAAATTCTTAAAAGTTGTCGAGATGGGGATCACATATGTTAGAAAACAAGTGATTCTGAGTATTTCATGTGAAGATACTTTCTACTTATCTCTGCGTACTTTTGAGTTATTGCGGGTTGAAAAATCGATTTTTTAATAGTTAAATGTCCTTACTTTCGAATTACATAGTAACTGAAATGCTTAGAGTATTTGAAAATTTTAAACTTAATAATAGTTTTTGAGATAAGTTTGAAGAAATACAAACTCAACGTAGCGGGGTACCTTCATTTATGAGTAGGTACTATTTTAGTCCTCTAGAAACAAAACTCACATAATATTTGGGTCAACGTTTTCTTGAGAAATCTCTGTTTCCTGAGAAAGTAATTCATTGTCAAGGATCAATGCGCTAGCCTCTGGGAGTAATTGTTTTTGTGATTGAACAAATTTTGGTTTAATATGAGTGATGTAGGGATCTGAGCTAATTAGAAAGTTGTGGATTATGTCCAAATTAGTTTAAACTCCACTGATTTTTCTTGTGTGGGCCAGTCTAACGTTCCGGAAGTCTTTATTTCGCGCTTCAGATGCTTCTTCGGAAAGCATGCCTATGGGAATAAATGAGAAACTTTCACAAATATCTGCACCATGAGCAAGAGTTTATGGACACTTGAAGGCATGTAATACAATGTGTATAAGTTAGTATAAAGTATTGCTGTTTCTCTGCAATATTCTCTAAAAAGGCTAGTATTAATGAGTTGCCCAGATGAAATAGTTTGTAAAATAACTGCAAACCTTTTGATTAAATCAGGGTAAATACCAGTTTCAAGATAGCAAAAAAAAGATGACCCAAGAATTACGGGAAAGAATTAGTTTTTTAATCGATATAGTTAAACAGGGATTTGGCACCACCAACGACTGTAATAAAGCACGAAGGTTTATCACAAATTTTGAACTATCTGCTGAAATAACTGGTATAAACCCTGATGTAATCAAAAGGTTTGCAGTTATTTTACAAACAATTTCATGTGGGCAACTCATTAATACTAGCCTTTTTAGAGAATATTGCAGAGAAACAGAAATACTTTGTATTAACTTATACACATGGTATTACATGCCTTCAAGTGTCCATAAACTCTTGCTTCATGGTGCAGATATTTGTGAAAGTTTCTCATTTATTCCCATAGGCATATTTTCCGAAGAAGCATCTGATATATATAGATTTCTGGAACGTTAGACTGGCCCACATAAGAAAAAACGGTGGAGTTCAAACTAATTTTGACATAATCCACAATTTTCTAATTAGCTCAGATCCCTACATCACTCATATTAAACCAAAATTTGTTCAATCACAACAACAATTACTCCCAGAGGCTAGCGCATTGATCCTTGACAATGAATTACTTTCTCAGGAAACATAGATTTCTCAAGAAAACGTTGACCCAAATATTATGTGAGTTTTGTTTCTAGTGGACTAAAATACTACACATAAATGAAGGTACCCCGCTACGTTGAGTTTGTATTTCTTCAAACTTATCTCAAAAACTATTATTATGTTTAAAATTTTCAAATACTCTAAGTATTTCAGTAACTATGTAATTCAAAAGTATGGACATTTAACTTTAAAAAAATCGATTTTTCAAACCGCAATAACTCAAAAGTACGCAGAGATAAGTTGAAAGTATCTTCACAAGAAATACTCATAATCACTTGTTTTCTAACATATGTGATCCCCATCTTGACAACTTTTAAGAATTTCGAGAAATTAACAGAAATGTTATTTCTTCCATACAAAAAAAAAGTAATTATTTTTTTTTACTAAGAAACAGTCATGGTAGGATAATAATATTTTTTTGTCTTATTAGTTATCCTATTCTTAACTTTCAGTAAAATTTTCGTGCCTGTAGCATCAATGTCCACATTTTATTAAATCGGGACCACTGTGCGGCGGTCGACTCTCCCTCCGTCTTACGAATTTTCGATCAGGTAACGTGTCCTGACGCGAGTTAAACATTTTTTACCCATCCCAAGAAAAGTACACAACGCCGCTAAAGAGGTTTCACTTCAAAAATTTAAATGTTGTGACAAGGACCATATTAAGAACGAGTGAGAGTGGACTGTATATAAATAAAGCTAAGATGATAGAATTATACACTACTGTTATGATTTCAGTGTTGTAGAGTTTATTTAAGTAAATTTAAACAAAATTATTTATAAATAATAAATTGTTAAATGTTAGTTTTTATTAATATTTTATTCTGGCCACACTGACAACGTGAAATCCCTTCTACAATCATTCCCACTTGGAGTGGGGTGGACAAGTAAAATAAGGTATTTATACCCCAGGAGCTCAGTGTGGAGCGAATTTTGATGGAGTAAATATCATAAGGTATCATAAGAGGAATCTGTGCCCAAAAGTGTGAAAGTGTACATTTTATAATAAATAAAAGTATTGTGTATAAGTTGTGTAGTTTTTTATCATCTCAGAAGCGGGATACACCCAAAGGTATGTACTTTAATCCTATTTATAATGAAGTTTAAGTGCCAATTCTATAACAATATTGTTTAAACAACAGTTTTAAGATTAAATGAGAAATAATAATGATTTTTCTCTCCAAAGTTTAAATTCACACAATTACCGTCTACTGTAGTGATGTTTCATAGCATATGGTCGGGGCTACTCCCCGATGATGCGCAATGTCTTTACAATGGGCAAAAATAAGGTGCACATGCATCATGTGTTGGATTTGTTGGACGTTTGATCAGGGCTACTCTCTGATAGCTCCGCAAGTCCGTTGCAAGCATGTAGATTTGTGTGAATTGTTCTGGAATCATTTTATTACTGTATACATACAAAGTCGATGACTAATTTATGCTTGTTATAGAATTGACTGTTTAGATTTTTCTTTTTGAAGTAAAAAGTTTTATTGAGTAAATCCTACAATGGAGATTGATTTTATTAAAGTATTCTCTAGTGAGAATAAATAAATGTCAGCGAAATAAAATAGTATACTGCAAAGCTCAACGTTACAGTCAAATAGTTTAATTTTATTACCAATTCAAAGTACTTTTGGAAATGAATCACTAAGTAAATAAAGCTTTTATTTGATTTAATTTTCTGCTGCTGTATAATATATCACTGACGAAATTAAGTTGCTGTGGAGTGAACCACTGAATAAACGAAGTTGCTGTGGAGTGAACCACTGAGTAGACAAAATTGCTGTGGAGTGAACCACTGAGCAGATTAGGTCGCTGTGGAGTGAACCACTGTAATAATAAGGTTTCGATGTAACAAATTACTGATATAAATAACTTTCTGTGGAGTGAACCACTTCATTGCTTATCTATGGGGATTAAACTTTTTATTTGGCTTTTTGTGTAGTGAACCGCATTATTTAAGTTCCTGTTGCTTGTATTAACTAACAGGATACCTTTAATTGCTCTAATTGCCATTTAAATAATTTAAATTTAAAAAAATTAATTTATTTAATTTTTTGCTTTTATTAAGTTATTCTTATCACTTCATTAAAATTTCTTCTACTGCAATTTCAATTAATCACGCTTAACCTATAGCTAGATTTTGACGAATGGTTTATGTCGAAAAAACGTTCAATTCCAGAGTAAAATGAGGAGTGTGGAGGATGATGGTGATTCACAAGTCGCAACTCCACCAGGCACTCCCCCGGGACCAACCCCGAGACGACGACGTACCAAGAGAGCGCGCCAGAGAAGTCCATCGTCATCAACATCCTCGAGTGACGAGGATGTACCTCGTAAGAAACGCAAAAGGTCAGTGCGATTGTCTACTAAAGAGTTGTTAAAAATGTTTAGCAACTGGAAGGGAGAGTCAAGCAAAAATACGTTGTTTAGCAATAGTAATTATAATAATGTAATACCGGAGTTTGACCCTTCCAACAAAGCTCAAACCATCAAGTCATGGTTACGCAAGGTTAACGAGTGCGCCGTGATTTATGGATGGGACGAAAAGCAGACCATCCATTTCTCGTTGCAAAAATTAGTTGGCTTGGCGAAGAGATGGTTTGAGTCTCTGCCTACTGTAATTTATACATGGAGCGAGTGGCAAGAAAAACTTCTCAAGGCTTTCCCTAGTGAGGAAAATTTTGGTCGGCTTCTAGAGGAAATGTTACATCGCACTTCAAGGACGGAAGAGAGCCTTAAGGAGTATTTCTATGATAAACTAGGCTTAGTAAATAGATGTGAAATTGTAGGAAAAAAGGCGGTAGACTGTATTATATATGGGATTAGCGATAAATCAATTAGGAACGGTGCCCAGGCCCTCAATTGTAAGGAACCGGAGGATCTACTTAACTTCTTATCCTCACAGAAGCAGCAAACGTTAACAATTAATGTCAAGCCCCGTGAGCGTCCTTGGAATAGATCTAGCTACAGCAACTCTAATACTTCTGCAGGCAGCTCCAGTAACTATTCATCTGTCGTTTGCTATAATTGCCAATCTAAAGGTCACCCATTTTATAAATGCCCTAAACCATTAATAAAGTGCAGACACTGTAAAAGAATAGGACATGATCACGATGATTGTAAATTAGATGCATTGCGGTCAACAAATGCTAGTGCGAATAAGTCTGAGAATAACTTAGAAAAAAATACTATGAAAATTGATACGATTAACCACGGTAATGAAAAATATTTGAAATCTGTACTGGTCAACGACAAACCATTTCAAGCATACATAGACTTCGGCAGTGAATGTACCCTTATGAAGAAATCCGACGCGTCCACGTTGCAATTAGTTAAAAATTTTGAAAATGTCCCAGTAGTGAGAGGGTTTGGCCAATCATCGGTGGTCCCCTTATATCGATCGGTTGCTAATATAAAGGTAGATGAAGTTGAATCATGCGTAGAGGTTTTAGTTGTCGATGATGTACAAATGCAGAACTCTCTCATTATTGGACAAAATTTCACTGAATTACCTTACGTCACTGTGCTTAAAAACTGTCATAAATTAACTTTTTACGAAACTCCTTGCCTGAATCCCTTCGTCAATAGCATTGGAAGTGAAAGCTTAAAACTTTATGTTACCAATTATATCGAAGTTTCTAATATTAGCGTAATTCCCGTACATACTGACACTAATTACACGGGCGATGTTATTGTCGAGGGATTCAAAGCAACTGAACCGGGCAGGGAGTATAGTTTGTTCAAGGGTGCTTATCGAATCACTGATGGAAAATGTGAAGTTGTTATATCTAATTTATCACATCGCCCCATATGTCTCGAGAAAAATACTTTGATAGCAAGGTCAACTCCTTTTAGTGAGCAAAAAATCCGTCAAGTGAATAGAATCATCAAGGATATAACATCTTTAGAACCATTAAATAAGAGCGAAATAAATACTGGATCTGATTTACAAGCAGAGCATTTGGACAGACTATACTCTCTCTTACAAAGTTACCGGGACTGTTTTGCCACAAAATTGGAAGAGGTAGGTTGTACACTAGATACTGAAATGAAGATAGATCTCATTGATAATAAGCCGATCGTCTATCGACCATACCGTTTGTCCCACTTCGAGCGCGAACAGGTTCGCGAAACTATAGATGAATTACTGCGGAATGATATCATCCAGGAATCCAGGTCAGATTATGCTAGTCCGATTTTGATGGTCAAGAAAAAGAACGGGGAACAAAGGTTGTGCGTTGATTTCAGGGCATTAAATAATAAAACCATTAAAGATCGTTTCCCTCTTCCGCTTATTGAAGATCAAATTTCAAATCTCAGCGGAAATAACTTCTTTACAACACTTGACCTGGCTTCCGGATACTATCAAATCCCGATGGCTCCCGAGAGCCAACATCTTACGGGGTTTGTCACGCCCGATGGGCATTACGAGTTCAAAAGAATGCCCTTCGGGCTGGCAAACGCGCCAGCTGTATTCCAGAGAATGATTAACAGGATATTGGGTAACAGACGTTTCGAGTATGCTTTGGCGTATTTGGATGATGTGCTTATACCCTCGAAAACGATCGAAGAAATGTTTTCCAGATTAGAAGAAATATTGAAGCTTTTTAGAGAACACGGTTTGACATTAAAACTATCCAAATGTCGTTTCTTTGATACTACAGTAAATTATCTTGGTTATGATATTTCTTCGATCGGTATTCGACCAGGTGAAGCTAAAATGCAGGCAGTTAAAGAGTTTCCTATACCTAGTAATGTCAGGGAGATCCAACAATTTCTTGGTTTGACCAACTACTTTCGTAAGTTTATACAAAGTTACGGCGAAATAGCTCGACCTTTAACTGCATTATTACGAAAGGAAGCTTTGTGGAAGTGGACTGACGTAGAACAAAGAGCCTTTTCCCTTTTGAAGGAAAAACTAGTGAGTAGACCAGTTCTAGCACTCTATGACCCCACACTTGAGACCGAATTACATACAGACGCAAGCTCTTTAGGCGTAGGGGGTATATTAATGCAGTGGCAGAGGGATAACAGAGTTTTAAAACCCGTTGCTTACTTCAGCCGTCAAACAACGCCGGAAGAAAAACACCTTCACTCCTACGAGCTAGAGACGTTAGCTGTTGTGAGTTCACTTCATAAATTTCGAGTATATCTCTTAGGTATTCACTTCAAAATTTACACAGATTGTGCAGCATTACGAACTACCTTAACAAAAAGAGACCTGGTTCCGCGGATAGCGAGGTGGTGGTTGCAAATAACCGAATATACATTTGATATTGAATATAGGCCCGGCGTTCAAATGTCGCATGTAGATGCCCTAAGCCGAAACACCAATCTATCCGCTGAGCCAGCTGACAATCTATCTGTCCACATATACCATATAGAAAAAGAAAACTGGCTACTTACCTTACAAGTGGCAGACCCAGAAATTTCGCGAATTCTTAAGATTCTTAAACCAGAGGATGATCCGGAGTGCAAGGTAATACGCGAAAATTATGTCATTAAGAATCAGGCGGTCTACAGAAAAGTTGATGACAGGTTGTGTTTGGCTATTCCTCGAAGTGCCCGCTGGCAAATCTGTCGAGCCAATCATGACGAGATTGGCCACTTAGGATATGCCAAGACACTTGAGAGGATCCAACAACAATATTGGTTCCCAAAATTAAGAAAATTTGTTAAAAAATATGTCGCAGCTTGTTTGGAGTGTGCTTACAACAAAGATACCGCGGCAAAACAAAAGACTGGATTTCTACACCCCATTAAAAAGATAGACATCCCTTTTCACACGGTCCATATGGATCACCTTGGACCTTTTGTGAAGAGTAAGAATGGTAACTCCTACATTCTTACCGTAGTGGATGGGTTTACTAAATATACGTTCGCTAAACCAGTCAAAGATCTTAAGACAAAAACGACCATTAAAGTCCTAGAAAATATATTCTTTGATTTCGGGATTCCAGCTAGGATTGTAACCGACCGTGGTACTTGTTTTACGTCGGCAGCATTTAAAAGTTTTTGTGATACACACGGCGTCAAGCATGTTTTAAACGCAGTCGCTTGTCCCAGAGCGAATGGCCAGGCTGAAAGATTCAATCAGACTATTCTCAATTCCTTAGCTGCACAGAATGCCACTGGTCATGAACGTGAATGGGACAAGTGTCTGGGTAAAGTTCAGTGGGGCATTAACAACACTGTTAATGCCTCTACTCAGAAAACTCCAACTGTAGCCCTATTTGGTGTAAACATGCGTGACGCGTTATCTAATAAACTCAATAACGAAATTAATCCCGTAACTAACACTTCGAGATCTAATATAGATGATATAAGAAGCGAAATTTGTGAAAATATAAGTAGAATGCAAACCAGAGAAAAAGTTAGGCATGATGCTCAACGAGCCCCTGCCGCAAAATATGAAGTAGGTGACTTAGTTAAAATTTTGCGCAATAATTATGACAATGATAAAAAAAGTTCAAAACTCCTTTCAAAATTCATAGGTCCATATAAAGTTACTGAAGTTTTAGGAAATGATAGATACAGGATTGACGAGGTGCCTGGTTTTAATAAAAAGGGAAAACCTTATAGTACAGTCATTGCCTTTGATAGAATGAGACCCTGGATACATGTAAGATCATTGGAAGTACATGACACTGATTCAAGTGCTTCCAGTGACCACAATAATGATGAGTAAAATATGTATATGTAAGTAATAAATTATTTTTGATTGTTTAATTGCAGTTCTAATTACAATACAAGATTTGTTGTTTTGCAATTTTGAATATGAATTATTTATATAATAATTTATATACTATTAATCAATTATAATAATTAGTCTTTGAAGTGGTAATGATGTGTAAAATAATTTAATCATATCAAATTTGTAGAACTCTTTTATTCTACACTTTATTTTCCTTTGAAATGTATTTTATCATGTAGAATAAATGAATTTGTTTAAATATTTAACATTAAAATTAATCAGTGTCTTTTTTATAAATACTAATTTATACTGAATATGTTAGGACAATTATTGCTTATTGATATTATGTATGTAGAGTGCATCGGGACGCTGCACATTGTCGGATGGCCGAATGTTATGATTTCAGTGTTGTAGAGTTTACTTAAGTAAATTTAAACAAAATTATTTATAAATAATAAATTGTTAAATGTTAGTTTTTATTAATATTTTATTCTGGCCACACTGACAACGTGAAATCCCTTCTACAATCATTCCCACTTGGAGTGGGGTGGACAAGTAAAATAAGGTATTTATACCCCAGGAGCTCAGTGTGGAGCGAATTTTGATGGAGTAAATATCATAAGGTATCATAAGAGGAATCTGTGCCCAAAAGTGTGAAAGTGTACATTTTATAATAAATAAAAGTATTGTGTATAAGTTGTGTAGTTTTTTATCACTACTGAATACTAAACTACGAAATTAAAGATGTTCTGCAGCGGCAACTGTATTCCGAGATGTGCACAAACAAATAAAAACTAATATATCAATAACCTAACCTAACCTAACCTAACCAAGAGCATGTCAGGACATGTCTAAGGAGGGTTCCGTAACTATAAACGCGTAATATGCTTTTTTTTAATTACTCCAAAAGTTACTGTCCGATTTGGTTCAAAATAGTTTTCCTAAAGAGTTTTTAGCGTGATCTATCAGCATGAAAATTTTCAAGTTTCTATCTCTTATAGTTTAAAAATGCTAGGGGGGGGACCAACTTACAAAGTACTTTGGAGGCCGATTACTCGAAAATGGTCAACTTTATAAAAAAGTAACATATGAAACCTTGCCTTTATTTTAAAAGACCTATTCTACGATACCCCACACGATGGGGTAGAGTGAAAAAATATTTTTCATCCCCACTTCACATGTATGGAGAGCCACCCTTAAAATATAAAATTATTATTTTTTATGATCCCGAAACCGTGATCTATACACAATCTATAACTGAACCAAATTTCATCAATTTATATTCATAATTACAGGAGCTAGAGGCGCGGACAGACAGACAGACAGACAGACAGACAGACAGACAGACAGACAGACAGACAGACAGACAGACAGACAGACAGACAGACAGACAGACAGACAGACAGACGGACAGAGCGAAACTATAAGGGTTCCTTAAGTATTACGGAACCCTAAAAACATGCTATTGTATCAAAAATATGACAATAGAAAAATACATTTAATTCCAAATCAGAACAGGTATAAAAACTTAAGTCTATCCAGCCAGTCGCTAACATAGATTCACAAACGTCAACATGTAACAAAATTGTATCTATCAAACGTACGGTAGTATGTATTAATAATAATCTGAGGTAGTGTGTATAAATGTCATTTTTATTAATTCTATATCGCCAAGTTAATCCACCACATAAACTTTTACTGTGGCAAAAAGTATACTCCTCCGTAATTATTTCCGTAAAACTATACTGAAAGATTTTTCTTCACGTATTATTGTATATGACTACTAAAGTAGACTTTACCTTATAATACTTTACTTATAATATTATGATTTGTACTAATAATAGTACAAATCTGCCATACTATTAAGCCCTAGACTTGGTTAAAAGACTTACAATCTTTTTCGGATGTAAGTACCTTCTCATTACTTTCACTGATATTTAATCTTGTTTCCATTACCTTTAATTTATTTTTTATAATTAAATTATATTATTATTTCTACTTTATGGCATAACAGTTACATTTTATAGTGTTCATAAAAACGATAATTTCAAATCACTTACATTACCTAATCGGCTCACCTTTGGGCTGTACTTAAGTGAACTTAAATCTCTTGTAAAATCCTACAAAAGGGATAAAATGATAGCGCCGAAGGGTTATTATGGATAATCAGATTATGGAAAAGTGATTTTATATTAAAAAGATATCTGAGACCTTTTTGTACAAAAACGTGTCCCTGGCGAAAAAAAAAATCTACGAGAAATTTAATTTAATCCGAAACTAATAACTACAATCTGTGGGAACATATTTAATTTGTAGGATCTATTTCACGATTTTCTACTAAGTGTTAGTTGCTTATTCGGAAGTTTTGTTTCTGCTTACTTTATATCGAGTGACAGAGACAAAACATGCTAATAAGCTATTTGACACTTGTCAATATATTGTGAAATAGGCCTTTAAACTACTACCCTATTATGAACTTCGATTAGTATTTTCGAAATAACTTAATTTCAAAAGTATTGCGTACTAAATCGAACTGCTTTCTTTTTAAAAATTTTGCAAAATATATTGTGTCGTCTTGATTAATTCCCTTTGAATAGCATTGAAGCGTGTGCGGTGCAGAAAGTAACGCACACCATTCAATATGTAGCAGAGTACACAGGCTTGTAATTAAAGCTAAACTATTTGTGTTATAGGAATCTCATGTTTCGTTTGTTCTTTTTAGAAGAAATTTAACTACACTTAATATTGTTGCTAGGAAAGCCCGGAGGATATTTTGAGAGGTAATTTATCAATGGATCCTTAACATACCTAAGTAGCCATATTACTCATCAGTCTTAGTATTTTTGAGTCAGAATAAAACACAGGTAACGAAGTAACCAGATAACTATGGCATAGAATACGTAAATACTAAGCACATGTTTTGTGATATAAAAATAGAATTACGTCAGTTTGCACTTGATTAAGCAACGCACACCATTCAATATCTCGCAGAGTGCACAGATTTGTAATTAAAGCTAAACTATTTGTTAATTGGATCTCAAATATTTGTTTTTGGTTGTTCTTTAAAACAAATTAAATTACACTTAAGATTGTTGCTAGGAAAGTCCGGAGGATATTTTGAGAGGTAATTTATCAATGGACCCTTATCATACCTAAGTAGCCATATTACTCATCACTGTCTTAGTTTTTATGAGTCAGAATAAAACAAAAGTAACGAAGTAACCAGATAACTATTGCATAAAATACGTAAATACTAAGCACATAATATTTTGTGATATAAAAATAAAATTACGTCGGTTTTAAGACACAAAATAACAAATAAATTATTTTAATAGTATTGCTAATTTTATTAAACGTTTAATTAAAGTCAACAAGCGGCTCAAAAATTAACTACTAATTAATACTACTAATATCGTCTGATGAAAATTAATAAATTAGAATAATGATCATCTTTCTGAACAAGAATTTAAAGCAGAAACTATAACGCTACTCACAGTGGTAATTTTTTTGGAATCAGAAGTTTTTTCTTTTTTTTTTAATTGATTAAGCCTTTTAAACTATTAGATAGCTTCTTAATATTTTATGTGTATATTTTTTACGTAAAATGATTTATATGGTCTCCCGCTATTCCTGTTTACGAACGGATCGCGGAACACAAAGCACAAAGATCGATATCGAGTCAAATGTATTCGGCATGATGCGAGAATTTTGACACCAAACAGTCGCGATAACATCTTAAAACCCCTAATGTTTTAAACAAACTCCTTTATATTGGTTAACTTAATTTTGTATAAATAAAAGGATAGTTTTTTGGTAAGTTTTTTAAAAAGCCAACGATATGGGTACAGATTTAGCAACTCATTTGAGCTATTTAAGTTTATAATTGCTTGTTTGTATGTGTGTATTCGTTTGCTCCCTCGCCAATTAAAATGCAGCGTCGCGTGTGTGTGAACTGTGACACAGTGTGAACTGACCCTAAGAGTCAGTAAAGAATAACATTATTATTTATGGACTGTTTTATTTTTTTTTATTTTTTTTCAAAACTAACTGCAAGAGCTAATTAATTGTCGTAAGCTTTTCATCACTTTTGACAGTAGCTCCAACCGAGCTCAAGTTATCTTTGTATTTGATTTGAAGTGTCAAATAAAATTAGAATTTATGAAAACTATTAAATAATTTTAAATGCCTCATTAATTAGAATAGGCTTAACCTGTTTTCAAGTAACGAAGATAAACATAAACCGGGAATAGCTAACAGCTTAAACTCTATACTAAAAACACATATATTTTAAATGCAAAACGTTCGCTTATTAACATATTATATATTAATTATTTATTTGAGATAGTTAACCGAGTGATTAAGCGCTACAGTAATCGCCTGTGGATGAAAATGTTTAATTAACCTCCAAATTGTTAATCAGTTTGCGAGCTGATGATGATGAATTATGGCTAAGAACTCTCTCGATCGTGTCAGCTTTTGAACACAAGAAACATGATCAAAATCGGTTTATCCGTTTCGGAGTTACGATGCCACGGACAGACGGACACACACAAGCACACAGACAGGTCAAACTCATAACACACTTCTGTTTTCTTCGGGGGCTAAAAATATTACCAACCAGCTTTTGCCCGCAGCTCCACCCACGTAAATACATTATCTCGCGGGAATACTGTACTTTTTCGGGATAAAAAATACCCTATGTCCTTTCCCGGGACTTAAAGTATGTTTATACTAAATTTCATAAAAATCGGTTCAGCGGTTAAAGCATGAAGAGGTAACAGTCAGACAGACAGACAGACACACTTTCGAATTTATAATATTAGTATAGATATTCGAATGGACGCTAGACGTAAGCGCATTGCGTTATCTAATTAGAATATTCTAATTAATATTGGTAATTTTATCACAATCAACATGTTTTATTTGTCATGCATATGCAAATATGCACGATAAACACTTCACTGATGAATTGACGCAGCACAGATGTTTGGATCGTTAAAGAAATATAAAATTAGATAGTGTTTCCATCTTTTAATGCTATGCGAAATATAAATATATTCTGTGGGTCTAGCAGGATTATTTGACAGCGGCGTAAATGTAACGTTATATAAATTATGAAAATCTGTCAATCTTGACAATGCCCATACAAATTTCATTCATTAACTTTTCCGTTCCGAAGTTAAATTTTCTTTGCATTCTTTTTCTTTTATTTGCCAAAAATAAAAAAGATTCAATTTAACTATAATATGAAACCACTGAGGTTTGTCCAATGCAGCATACAGTCTTATTCGCAATTCTAGTCTAAATACACAGTTGCTTAAGGTGGTTCGTTTCCTATACAAAAAAACAATGGACATTAATTAGGTAATTTCATACTATTACTACATAAATTTATATGCACATCTATTTATTTTGCAATACAATTGTCGCAAAATATATTTAAAATACTTTATTTCACACAGAAGTCATATTTTTATTAAATTTTCGACAAAAAGTGACATTTGTAACTTATGTCACTTTTTGTCGAAAATTCAATAAATATGACTTCTGTGTGAAATAAAGTATTTTAAATATATTTTGCGACAATTGTATTGCAAAATAAATAGATGTGCATATAAATTTATGTAGTAATAGTATGAAATTACCTAATTAATGTCCATTATTTTTTTGTATTGGAAACGAACCACCTTAAGTGGTAGGTACTTGTAGATTTCACTTGATTATGTATTTAAAACGATTTTAGTTTTTGTGCAATTAATTAACTAATTCAAAGTATCAGATGCTACGACAAGTGACAAGTCGAGAGAAAAAAATTATGTTCAAATATCAAGTAGATAATACCTAAATAACTTAAGGGGATTTCCTTTAAGCGAATTATGGTGACATTATACCAAACTTTTTATGTTCCATCCCCAGCAACAAATTACAGCGCGCAACAAATAATTATAATTTAAAAACTGCACGAGGAATGCGGGCCCTCTACCTGCATGCATTAGAATTATACACGCCACTTAGAGCTTCACCTACAAACCCGTTGCCCGTATTACAACTATAAAAAGCTGATGCTGGACAATTTTAGGATCTAGCATCGAAACAAAGAAAGGAATGGAGATGTTTTTTATGTATATGTTTAGTAGAATATAGTTATTTTTAGTGATATTTATGTTACGTGCATTACGTTTTTGTGATAGGTAATATCTAGAGTAGACTGTAAGAATATTATTATAATATCACAATATTACGCGTACAATGCTTAGAAGAACGAAATTAGGAATCAGTTTGAATTTAACAGCAGTTAATAAATTTACTTTAGCTATCATCTACATCAGGTCATAATATAGACTTTTATCTTATCATCAAAGCATGTATTCAATTTCCGTTCTTCCGTCCGTCTTGACTTGAACTTTTGGATTTAAAAGACACTACCATAATTGTTCCGGCACCTCGTGTTTAATGTTTGAGCGCGAGCTATGGAAGTTAAAGTACAAGTCGACTGCACTGCTCTCTTTAGTGTAGAGTTTTTCATAGATCATTGACAGTTTGAAGGGACTATTAGTGGTATGTGTGGTTGGACACATTATGCAAAAATAAACCAGTCCTGCGCAGGTGATGTTTAGACGCGTATTAGCCGCACGACGCGGCGCACCGCATACATGCAAATCGCTTTTACCAGCAACGTGCGTTACGATTATAAGATGCAATCATTAAATCGATCAATAGCTGTCTCTACATTAGAAGTATTCTGGAATGTTTTAATTATTGTTCAACTGAGTTGTATTAAAATTATATTTTTATGGTATACTAGCTTTTTCCGTGGCTCCACCCGCGTAAATACATAAATAAATTTTCGGGATAAAAAATATTCTATGTCCTTTCCCGGGACCCAAAGTATGTCTATACCAAATTTCATAAAAATCGGTTCAGCGGATAAAGAGTGAAAAGGACAGACAGACACACTTTCGTATTTATAATATTAAGTATATATTTTCACTACGCAAAGATATAAATCGCAATTAAAATACTAATAGCTTTTGTCCACTGGAAATTTGGGGATAAAAAATAGCCTATGGGTTAAAACAGAGCTTTAACTACTACTACTATACCAGACTTTATTAAAATCCATTTAGAAGTTTTTACATGCAGAAGAAGCAAAAATCCATCCATCCTCAGTCCTCACAAACTTTCACATTTATAACAGTATTAGCCAGTACATTTGATATCATGGCTTATATTTTTTAGTTCATCAAGTCTTTGTAGCGCTAATTTGATTAACTAAAATAATCGTGTAACGTCCATTTAATTCCAGTTTTAGTAAAGTTCTTAAGGACATCGGGTCTCGCAGTTAAAAACACATAGTGAGTGTATACGAGTATACACACACTCGTATATACGGTGAAAACTTAATTTCTCATCAATTCGTCTTTTATTTTACGCCTCGTTCTGCCTATCTCGGTGTAACTTTTGCTTTCCTCGAATCCGAACCGAACACGCGTTGGAAAATTTCTATGGAAAAATACTGTTACAAAAGTTTAATGTCCACATTACGTTTCGTATCCAAAGGGTAAAAACGCCCTTTTACTATAAATTTTCATTAATTGTTGCGAGTCCGATTGTGTGTTTTTTTATAGCTAACAATAAAAAATAGCTTGTTATAAATTATAAATTCTAATGCTCGTGAATCAAATATTATAAATACATATATAATATTATAATATATAAAATAAGATATCCCCACCGACTCACTGATAATATATAGGTATAGGTAGACGCACGCGCAGCCGTTCTACGTTCCGTCACTTGTGATATTAATTACTCTTTGGTTCCGTTCAAACGTTTCTACCATTAGCGGTTATGTTAATGGTAGAAGAGTGAATTCCATCCCTAAAGGAGTAAATCTTTAAATTTACACCGATTATGTTGTAAATTAAGATTCATACTCTTAAATATATTTCATTATATTCGTGTTTCAGGCTTTTTTCTATTTCACCTTTAAGGGTATAATAAGGGTTGAAAATTTGTATGAAAAATATTTTAAATCTGCTCTTACAAATAAAATAGTACGTATTTTATATTTTTTTAGCTCCGTCCTCTAAAGGGTGAAATGGGAGTCCAAAGTTTGTATCTATATTGAAACATCAACAACTTGTCGTACCTTATATTGGTTTGAATTTTGGCACACAGATCATCGGTTATATAAAAGGATTTTTCTAAATTTATCCCCCACGGGGGTGCATAGAAATCCACGCGAATGAAGTCGCGTGCAAAACCTAGTTATATAATACTAGATGTTGCGCGCGACTTCGTGCGCGACAAAAAGAAATCCCGGGGTAACCGTACATTTTACCGCGATAAAAAGTAGCCTATGTCCTTCCCCGTGGTCTATTCTATATCTATGCCAAATTTCATCAAAATCGGTCCAGTAGATTCGGAGCCTATTCGATGCAAACAAATAAATAAACAAACAAATAAACTTTTCCTCTTTATTATATTAGTATAGATATATCTGTTTCTCAGCGCGCAATCCATCATAGTGCAAAATCCATAAAGTATTTAGGTTGTAAGTTATTTTTAACGAGTGTGATGTATAACAAAAAATATCTAGTTGTCATAGATTCTACAGATATATTATACTCTAGTTGCGTCCTTCGCGAAGGCCGTGTGTTGACTGGGCGGCGCGCGGCGGCTCGCGCCCGGCGCGCGACGGAGTGAGTGACCTGTCAGCCGCCGCGTGCTGAGCCTGCGCGCGCGCCATGATAATTACTACGACCAATAAGGCGCCCGTCGACATATTTATTTTTAAAATTATGAATTGTATATACGTACGAGCTCGCTTCATTAGAGTTGTATCTATATCGATCTCGTTTTTTTCAGTAGTCGATGGTCGCGAACACGGTGACCTTGAACGGTGGTCGCTCCCTTGCGCAGCACGGGTTCTGCTATCGAATACCTTTTTCGGTATAATCCTTCGGTATTCGAAACGTTTTATTGAATAAAAATCCTAGAGCGACTACCGAATTCCTAAGCCATATATTGCAAGACGACATTCGTGATGATATTGAAAAAGTATTGATGACTGGTAAAATGCCAATCAGTCAACTTTTTATTGGCGTTTTTAACGAGAATTATCGTCATTTTTTCACGTGCATGCATGCTTTTGACTTTATAGTTATAATTAAGAAAATAAAGGACCAACAGGGCATATGGATTTAAAGATTAATTAATATTTATATGTCATTTCACAATTTTACCTTTTATTATTATAGGTAATTAATATTATTATAGGTAATTATAATTGGAATTTGTTTTAATATAGAATTACTATGCGCTGAAACTTAACAATTATATTTAACTAGCTTTTGCCCTCGACTTCGTCCGCGTGGAGTTCGGTTTCCATACAAAATTTGAACCCCTTTTTCACTCCCTTAGAGGACGAATTTTCAAAAATCCTTTCTTAGTGGATGCCTACTTCATTACAGCTATCTGTATGGCAAATTTCAGCAAAATCCGTTCTGCAGTTTCGGCCGTGCGTCGATAGATGAGTCAGTTAGGTTTGCCTTTTATATCTTTAGAAGATTGTGGAGACTCCTCCAGGAATATTTTTTGGAGGAGTCTCCACAATTTGTGTTGCAAATTAAAATGGCCTCACGCATCTGTCTGTCGATTGTAGAGTTTTCTTCACAATATGAGTAATTCACATTTCACAATATGCTTCCTCATTTTCTTACTTTATATATTATAGTAAATAAGATAATATAAAGAAAAACTTTAAATGCATTAACTTGTAATTATTACAAGATTTTTGAACACCGCCTAAATTACTTATAATTATTAATAATACATTTTATAGTAAGTCTATAAATAATGCGTCCAAAGCGTATTTCAATCCTAATACTATTATAAATATGAAAGTTTGTGTGGAATGAGGCTGGATGGATAAATAATTGTTACTATAATATCACGCAAAAACGACCTACGGCCTGTTTCAATAACCTATCTATCTATAACTATTTGTTAGAAACGTCAAATTTGTATCGCGAAAAACCGGCAAATGATTGAATGACGTTATTTTTAACAAATAGTTATAGATATAATAAAGGTTATTGAAACAGGCCGCTGGCAGATTTTAATGAAATTTAGAGTTTAGGATCTGGATTTAATTAAAACATAAGCTATGTTTTATCCCGAAAAAGTACAATCTTCCAGTTGATATTGTATATATACCGGCGAAGCCGCGCGCATAGTTAGTGTAAAATAAATGTGGGAAAGGAAATAAGGAGCAAGAAGATCACGATAAGGTATGCGCAATTCCCAAACGGATCTTGAGATAGTGGTGTGAAAATTATTTCAACCTTTTGATTGGGCATCGAACCTGTCAATGTATGATCAAAGATGCCCGCCGTGTGCAATGCGTATCGAAATCCAAATCTTTATCATTCGCGCGCGAGTTGACAGCACGTCGTCGAAACATAAGCGCCGACGTTGGCAATTAATGTAGCCAAAGATCATCAATAAACATCTTTATCACTTCATCGCCTCCGACGTCTGGAGTGTATCTAGGCACCTATAACTTTTGAATACTTGTACAGTCACGCACGGTTTTCAACGGGCTTCGTGCGACTTTACTTTTGCATTTTTATTTAAGAAGAAGCACTCGCGCGACTCCTTTTGAATTTATAAATACAAGATAGAATTTAATGAACATAAATTACCACATTAATATTCTGTTTTGCACTAGTAGGACCACTTGTCTTGTTGTGCGACATTGCCTCCTATCTTCGCTCCTTCTATAGTTAAGTGGAAATTACATATAAAATAATTGAAAAAGGCTATTACAATCTTAAATAATAATTATACGTTATCAATTATAGAAAATATCAAATCATTATTTTGTGAGATTACTTTTGACACGTCACTATAATAGCTTTTATAATGCAGATTCTCGTAGATAATGTAGACAACTTGCTCTCATGATTGAAACTTTATTGAGTGTTATTATAATAGCCTAGGGTCATATTTAAAGGTCCGCTTCTCCAATTATGATTATTTAAGCGAATGGACTGAGGCAATGACAAAGCGCTCTGAGCCTCTGACTAGCTGTCATCCCGTATAAGGTAATCCGATGAATAACACAAGCGGCACTTTGATATTGTTTCACTTAATTTAACGGCACTTTAAATACACTACCGAAAAGTTAAATGATCATAAATCACTAAAAATGACCATTGAGATGTACCTAGTTTAATGTGAATGTTAGTTATATTGGATGTAAAAATACGAGTATAAATTATGAGCTATGGATGCAACTAAATAATATAATTATGTGATGACAGTAATTTTGAGACGTACAGTAAAACCACGTTGCTAATATTTGCCGCAGATCATCATTTTTCATACGTCGTCTGTGACTTTCATAGAAAAACCAACATTGCCGAGAGACATTTACTAGGTCGTACGTACTATGTAAATCTGATACTACTGTGGATTTTTTCCCAAACTTTTGTTTATAGTATGAATTTTAATATTCATATTTTATGCAACACTGTTTTGTGGTCCAATAAAAAGCGCTATTGAAAAAAGATAAACTAGGTACCAACAAAAACAACCTCAGAAACCGTGTTTCAACGTACGTAGCGATTATTATTGTTATATCACAATTATTAAGAAATTTTTCATTTTTATTTTATTCGAAACTACCTGTATTCAATTATAGTAAATTTAATGTGAATTCAAGATTTACTTGTGGAATTTTACAGCGAAGTTACTCGCTCCGTCCCGAAATAGACGCGTCAAACTAAGTAGAATTTCTAAGTTACATTTTATAAGACAAGCGGAGGTTCGATCGATTGTAGAGTGAGATAAGTGCGGTAATATCTCGAACACTTACGAATAGATAGAGATACTGGCGAAGATCATGCGCAGCGATAGAGTAGTCACGTGTGTTCGCATCGGTTACGAATGCTGGGTGTAGGAGGACGTACTGTCGAAAAAACAAAGAATTCGTTCACGCGATCCCAGATTTATATTTCTTGTTTTAAGCAATTTATTAGTTTTAGATGCCCACGTCATTTTGAGGGTTTTAATTAATTTAATATTTCACTGGCATATACCTAGTTATGATATATATTTGGATACTTTTTTAAAAGTTATGTTTATATCTTTAATCTCTGTGGCTCAGTGATTAGCGCGTCGGCGTTCAAGCCGCTGGTTGGGGGTTCAAATCCCGCTGAGTTCCTGGGTTCTAGATGTCTAAATTTTATAAGTCTTAAATATATTATGTAAATTGTATACTTCCCGTTTTCGGTGCTCGTAACACAAATTCTTCGGATACTTACCACGGGGCCAAATTGACGTAGTACACCAAGCATCTATATATATTATTATTATTATTATATTATAATAAATTCGTGTCATACACAATATATAATATTATCATTTTTTTCTAAGGTCCGAGATTAAAAAACTATCTCGGTCCAGAATAATTTGTAGGTAGGTACAATCAATAACAGTAAGTTATTAGCCTGAAATCGGTATTGCCCACATCTGCAAACACATTGTATCATCTCACAACTTCAACCACGAGGGCGCCGCGGGCTTAGACTCCTCCTTCCATTGTACTGCACAATGCGTTGTAACTTCTTACTAACGAGATCTAACTTGGCGCGATTCATACGATAAAGCGAGATTCGATTTAAAGAGGGATAGGGTTTCATTTTAATTATATTTCTAAGCTTTCAACATTTAACATTTCTACATAATGTGCTGTAAATAGTTTACTTGTTTCAATGATCTAATTCGTAGAAATTTATTTTTTTAAATTATAATTGACAAACAGTTTCACTACTTGTTACTAACAAGTAGTGAAACTGTTTGTCAATTATAATATCAATTATACTTGTATTATTTATGTAGCCGATCAATAAACATCAAGTAAATAATAATATGTTTATTGAAAGAATCTTATCTTACAGAGATCTTAATAATAATTTAAAACATGTTCTTGTACATTCTGCCATACAAATGGCGTGCAAGTGAAAAAAGAAAATATTAATTATTTATAGTAAGGTTATAATAAAGGTTAGTCTATTTAAGGCAAAAAACCCAATGCACCACACAGGGCGGCGGCGACGTTACTTTATGTAGTTACTAAAATAATTAGCAAATAACATGAAATTTCAGTGTGGTAACGTGCGTTTTTCCTTTACTTGCATACAATACTGAAAATTGCGACGAATAGGTGGAAAGTGAGAAATTGTCTTACAATGAAATATAATGAAAAATCTTCAAATTTATTTTTGCCTTTGAATGATTAATAAATTTTCCTTTTGATATCGATATATTTTCATACATCGTAAAGTTTACGACTTGTGGCACGCGTCAAAGCCCGCAGCACACTGCGTACGCGCATTTGTAAAAACTGTAATAAGCGCTTACATTTGGCATATTATATTGACATACTATAAATATTGTTATTATTACGTCCTGCTCAGATTTATTTTACTGTTATTGAAATCAGTTCAGTAAAATAAAATTACAATACTTATTGTACGCCTGTGATTTTTATTCAGGACTGCAGGTTATATTTTAATGTTTTGGGGTATAGGGAATTATAAATTTATAGGGAATTAATGGCAAAACTGAGATCTACATACAGCCTTTAACTATACTAAATTGCATCCATTTACATTCATAGTTACAGGATCTAGAAGCGTGGACAGACAGACAGACGGGCGGATAGAACGAAACTATAAGGATTTCTTATGTATTACGGAACCCTGATGAAAATGAAATTTGGACATATATTTTTTTACTTTTTTATTTGAGTATTTAGTATTTGAGTATTTAACAGTTTTTATGAAGGTTCATAATATGACTGGCCCTGAATTCCGAGATTTAACAATTACTACGACTTAAGGCACTCTATAAAGAAAGTTGTTCTTTTATGGAATAAACTTCCTATCGATAGTAAAATATCTACATTATATTATTAATAATCATTTTTTACTTCTTTGAAACAGGATGTAGACTTATTTTCTAAATATCAAATATTAATAATATTTAGGCACATTCCATTTTAGTATTTGAAGATAAAATCTTGACTGGTTTCACTGATATTTGATAGAAAAAATTAATTAGTTAATTTGTTAATTGGCAGTAGGCTGCTTTTATAATTTAAAAATTACCTGTATCTAGTTTTCCTGTCGATATCATTTATTTATTAGCATTTCTATATAAAATTAATAGCTCTACTAATTAAAATATCATTACTATCTTAGTATGTGATCTAATAAAAATGTAAATTAAAATTATTTCAAAATGAACTAGCAAACTAAAATTACATTTTTCAAATTAAATTTTACTTTTAAGGATGTTTTGATAGTTACCAGTCTAAATCAGTGATCTTAGAGTTTTTTCTCATTGGTAGTTTCATCTGATCCATAACCCAATTTTACATTTAAATAGGATGCCCTAAAACATGTTTTTTAATAAGATTCTCTTTATTTACTATTTATGACTGTTTAATTTTTTTGTGTCAGGTATTATTTATAATTTTATTTTTACTTTATACGTACTAACTTAGTACCTACTTTTAAATAAAAAATAAAACATATATTATTCCTTGCAACCATAAAAGTAAACCTAATGTTTGTTACAACATTATGACAGTCTTCGTTCTGAAGATCCAAGTCCGTGGACAAAATAAATGTTGATTTACTCTAACCAAATGTTCATTTTTATATTTCTTTTGGTCGATTATAAAGAACTATGGAATGTAGGAAGCGCCTCCCTAAAACGCCTAATTTAATTTAACAGGTAGGCAGCGTTACTTAATAATAGGTTCTCGCCTAATAACATGCTGCAGTAATAGCTTCTGAGCATTCAGCAATTTTTTAAATTTGCCACCGATATTCGAAATTAACAAAAAATATATTCCATAAAACAAACTCATTTTTTTAGTAAATTATTATTATTTTTTTAGTTAATTATTCTTACTAGTAAAATTCTAATGTTAATCTTATCGACAAGAAATGGATTTAATAGTTTCTTAAGTGCTTAGTCTTTTATTTTAGTAATGACAGTAATGTTATTTAAATTGAGGGTAGGATTTCGCGGCGCTGCATTTTTAGATAGGTATTCAAAATTGAACATTACTCACTACATAAAAAGACATACGTTTCATGTGACATCAGTCACTACACATGCGCTGTGCAACACAGTGCAACCTGACATTAAACTCATACAGTGAAACGTGTATACATCTTCTTGTGTAATAAATAAAGTTCAATTTTGAATAGCCACCTTAAAAATGCAGCGCCGCGAAACCCTATCCTTAATTTAAATAACATTACTGTCATTACTAAAATAAAAGACTAAGCACTTAAGAAACTATTAAATCCATTTCTTGTCGATAAGATAGAATTTTGCTAATAAAAATAATAATTCACTAAAAGTCGATAAGATTAAGATTAGAATTTTAGTAAATCTAGTAAGAATAATAATTAACTAAAAATATAATATTTTACTATAAAAATAAGTTTATTACATGGAATATTAATAAAGCAGCGCTTTATCCCGTATTTTGTTTCGGTGTGAATTAACTCTAAGACTTATTTGACTTTGGTGAAGCTACTGTAAAATTCTTAGATCAACTAACATTTCTTCTAACTAGAAATTACTATAATTTCATACACAATAATTCTTGCTTTAGATACCATATTTGATGTAACATTGAAATTTTATATAAATTACATGGCGCTACCTCTGTGGTATCGAATCTACGATAAAGACGGACTCATTAAAACAGAATGACTCTGCGGAATGAGACCATTATTATAAAACATGAGAGTTTTGAGCGGATTCCGAAGGACACGTACATGGCAATGGGCTTACGATCAAATTACAGGGAGTATCACAAAACTTAGCACTCTAAGGTGTTAAAATTGCCATAATTTCCAGGAGCAGTGTCCACCACGCCTCTTCTTCAAGCGAGCCGACTTTTTGCTTGTTCTAAAAAATTTGAAACTCAATTTTTTTAATGATTTGTAGCCGCAACTGATACTACAAATTGGATGATCGGTAACCTCGACCGATCGTGTGAATATTATTTCGGACTAAGCTTACTCATAACATGGTTGAGATTTTGTTACCCTTTTGTTATTCTTTGTAACAATGTTCAATCGTATGTCTTCGTGGAATTTTGGATAACGAAAGTGACTTAAAAAAACTGGGCAAGTGCGAGTCCGATTCGCGCACGAAGTGTTCCGTGTCGTTATCTACAACTGTTAGTACTAACATCGAGAAAAAAAACAGTGAAACAAGTAAAGATTTTGTATGGGAGTCCCTTAAATATTTATTTCATCCCGTTTCTAGTATTTGATAAATAGCGGCAAAAGAAATAATACATCATCTGTGAAAATGTCAATCTGTATATTAGCTCTATCGCAGCTAGGTTCATAGGAACATAGGTTCACAAGATACAGCTGGTGACAAACAAACTGACAGATGGGCGGACAGACTGCAGAGTCACAATAATAGTCCTAGTCCCTTTGTGTACGGAACCCTAATAAAAAAAGAGATCTCATAAAGTAAAATTAGTCATTTACCAAGAACTTAATATACTGTGGTAGGTGATGGATCGAGGTGTATAATAATATAATATTCGGCTCATTACGGCACAATTATTATGATACAACCTAAATCCTCAGACCGAATAAAAGTACTTTTTATTCGGTCTGAGCCTAAATCTATCAATTTTTGTCGACCTCTGTGGCTTGTAATTAGCACGTTGGCGCTCAGCCTGGAGCTTTCGGGTTCAAATCCTGCCAGGAAAAAACTTTTCTGTGTTCCTGGGCCATGGATGTGTATTATACAGGGTGTAACAAAAGTAAGTGATAATACTTTAGAGTGTGTACGTGTTACTTATAGAGAGTTCACTGTGAAAGTAGCAGCACTAAATGAGCAATTTTTTTTCACTTTTGTATGGGGAAACTCGCGACGCTGGAGCACTTTCCCATACAAATCGCAAAAAAAAATTGCTCTTTCAGCGCTGCTACTTTCACAGTGAACTTTCTATAAGGAACACAAACACACCCTTAAGTATTATAACTTATTTTTGTTAGACCTTCTATAATAAAAATCTTAAATATAATTCTAATATAAAAAGTATTAGGTCTAATATAAAAAGTATATTTCCGTTTTCTGGTAACTCGTAACACGAGTTCTTCGAGAAGTTGCCACGTGACCAGATTGACGTGATGCGAAAGTATCCATAGATATAATTTATACTAAGTATATATTTATTTTTTTGTAAATATGGGAAACGCGTACTGCGTAGATGCTGCACAGTGCCCCACAATAAATAAATACCACAAGCTTAAGCTGGAATATTTCTAGCTATCATTAATAAAAATATATATTAGTCAATACAATCTTCACCCTCTATTATTAAAATACTATGACGGATCATAAACGCACTGACACATTTATAACAAGAATGTTTACAACCTCTTTCAAGCCTCTCTGTTAAAAGTCACACAAATTAGCTTTAGTTTGTTTCTTACTTTTAACATGCCTTTTAAAATATATGGCTTTATTTATTAATAGACTTATTACGTATCATTGTTAGATGATTTGATACGCGTGTGTCCTGAATAGGATCCATTTGTATCAATTGATCCATATTCTATGATGGATTCATGTTAGACATAACAAATTCTCAATCGTTGTTTTGTAGCAACGACGATCAAGAAAAAAAAGTTGTGATACTTTTGATAGAAATAAAAACACAGCCTAGATCTATGCTCTGGATTTAAAAAGAGACTTAAAGTTTTGTAATAAGCTAAAGCGGATTAAATCTTGACATTTGCCTTTTTCTATGAAATAGAATTAATCACATGTTATGCATAATCACACTGAAAAAGAGCGTGACCATTGTCCATTGACCGGCTATTTTACGGTAGCTTATGTATACACCACCGCAATATTTCATGTTTTGGGTAAGACGAGGCAAAATTAATTGCAACCTTTCAAAATGCACCGGGACGTGAAATTGGTGTTGTTTGGAGTGTGCCGGCGAGACAAGTGTGGGGACAACAACAGCCTACGGTCCGTTACAATTGTGCAAAAAGGGGTTTACCTGCGCGTACCCCGGTCAGCACAAGTTTGTGAACAGACAATAGAAAATATATCGAACGATAGTGACGCAACCTTTTTCGTGGTTGTAAGTCGTGGTCTCGCTACATTACACAATATTCACAATAGACTCGTTCGATCTCCTTAAGGGTCTTTATTTTTTTCGCATGTTTAATTTCGAGCGTCGAAGTCAACAAGGTGGACTTAGGATTCCGAAGAAAAAGTGCTAAACAATACTTACGTCACTGTCAATACGCCACGGTCGGTTTTTGTCGATTTTTTTTAAACTACAATCGCTAGCAGCTATTAGTTTAACCATGCTAAATTGTATAGTAAAGGATTAAAGATTGGGATTTATGTAATTCAATGATATTGCATAACAAGAAGATTTCTTCTTAAGTATTAACTATCGAGTAAGCAATAGATTATGGTAAATAAAAGATTTGAAACTCTTTACGTCTATGGTTATTCTTATTAGTTACCTATAGATGCGTTCATTTGTAAGTTATCCAAGTATCTGAAAATGTTATCATTTAAAATAACACATAAATTGAACCTAACAAAAATATAATGTGCATTTTACTTTTATGGCACCTAAGATAGCAAAATTGCGAAAAACATTATTTTTTGTTACGTAGTTTTTTATTTAAAAAATATGCCGGAAGCTCTATCTTTATAATTAATGATGTGAAAAAGATTATGGCTGAAGCGATAGATAAAAGAGTGTGAAATTAACACAATGGAGTGCTTAATGTAAATTTAAGATTCTTTTGTGCAAAATTGATTAAAAAACGTTATCCAGGCGCCAAGTTTTTACGCGAAATTTAATGATGTTTTAAGTTGATAATAATATCTAATATCTGCAGCAGGAAACCAAAGGATTGATGAAGATTTTTAGGAATATTGTGCCTTAAAAAATATTCTCTTAATCATATTAAATAATATTTTATTGACTTATGTAGTTTATAAGTTACTGCCTGAAAATTGTTTCCTACTATAAGAATTGTAACTCAAATAGACTACGCATACAATATTTGTAATAGGGATTCCGTGGTCTTATAATAAATATATTGCAAAAGCCAGTTCCATGAATACTATAGAAGATAATACAGATGTACAGGAGAAGTGGCTACTAATTTTGTTCAAAAGATAACAAATGTTGTCAATTATTATGGCACTTGAAAACGTAACAATTTCTAATGTAGCAATATATTGTGGCAAAAAATTGTCACACTTCTTCCTGCATAACAATCACGCCTTCTGCGATAACCGACATTAAAGAGATTTATACGCTCCTGTAATGGGGGCTCGTAAATTTGTATCCGACTTTAGAATTCCATACAACTGCAGTTTCCGAGGAAGGAAACAACGTGCGAATTATTCCTCGACCGGAAGTTTTCGAGTATTTTATCGGCGCGTCTATTGAACCGTTCTCTAAACAAATATGAAATCTATGTCGCCTAAGTCACGGACAATGTGAGATTACGACGAAATCCTGTTTTTATTTGTTTGCTTTGTCATTTTGTAGCCCCCGTTTAATGGTAAACTCACGTAAACTATAAAAGTATTTCAAAATTATGAATCGAGAATGCATTTCGGATATGGAACAAAAACAAAAGCCTTACCAAACCACAAGGGTTTCCGTGTGAGATTTAAAGGTTTGATTCGTTTTTTGTAAAAGCAAATTGGACACCAAATTGGGCAAAAGCGTGCATGTAACGGGATCGATCCCACTTCCCGATACTTATCAGATAGAACACAGTATCAAACCATGACTTTTAGGGTCCGTAGTTCGCGTCTCGGAACCCTTATAGTTGAGTCATGTCCATCCGTCTTCGGTTTACCATACGTTTACTAGAAATATAAAACTTTGCATGGGTATGTGTACTTACTACGTCGAAAAAGTGTTAAAATAAAATCATGAAAAATACATTTTTTGGAGTACCTACCCATACCCATATACACATAAACGGGGGATGATTTCTTTCTTACAGTAACTATGGGGTAGATCCATAGTGTGAGGTATCATTAGATAGGTATTTTAAACACTGAGAGCACAAAATCTAAATGTCTGGCTAGAACAATAAAAAAAATCGTGATGAACTTTGAAGTAAAACTATAACGGCTTATATAACTTTATTATTTCAGAAGTTATTGATACTTAACTTATATACCTAATGCACTTACTTGAAAAACTTCTTACAAAAATAACTTAATTATGTAAGCATGTAAAATAGGTATTAGTATTATTATAATAAGTACGGAACATTACGTGCGTGATCCGACTCGCACTTGGCCGGTCTTTGTTAATTATTTCAAAACTCAAATGTATATTTTAAAGAATCTTGTTTATAGGCGTAACATAAAAACTCATTTATTTGTCAATTCAACAATAAAAAAATCTAATCATTTTTCAAGATACCCAAAGGTAGAGCGTAAACAGTTAGATATCACTAAAAGCATTAGCTCCTGTATCAGAGAAAAGGTGTCATAGCCGTCGATATTAACTATGTGAATGATTGTTTGTTTGTTAATGGAAATTTATAGCTCTGAGGATATAAATAAATCATTCGAGAAACAATAAAAATAATTAAAATCAAAACAAAACATCATTTCATGAATAATTTTAGGAAACTATAAAAAAGTAATAAATGTCATTATATCAAAACAGACTCGTTATAATCAACTCTTTTGTCTAGAATACCTAAACAACTTAATACGAAATAAAGACATCTAGTCCATTCACCCAAGTATAGAATATTATTATAGCGCTATAAAATATTAAGTATATATTAATATACATATTATTATAAAAGGCGTCAGCATGGCAACATTTATTTAATGAGCACTTATTAATCAAATGTAGATATTTTAATTGGGAGAGACTTAAATGCATTTAAGGAAACGAAATTAAATAGAGCGCCTTGCGCGTATCAGGGTACGTATTCGGATTTAGATGTATCATTTATCGTAATGTCCTAGTAAACTGTAAACAGCATATTAAACGATATTTGCACCTTCATTTCAGATCTTTTAATATTTATTTAGTCGGCTAATATTTAACTGGTTACGTTTTGATAATACGAGTACTTTAATCTTTAATAATGTCTATGGACGCTTTACACCACGTCAGTCTGGCCCCGTAGTAAGTACCGAAGAACTTGTGTTACGAGTACCAGACAACAAGAAGTACATTAATAATCTCTATACCTAATGCTATCTACAGACACACGAATTTGGTACGGAGCGTACAGCGGACCATATCCGGAGACCAAATTCGGTGTCGCTACACACGCACGGATTTGGTACGGTGCAGTGGACTGTAAAGCTCGACACTCGTGTGTTCGATTTTATGCTCTATTACATTAGCACAGAGTTCTATTTACAGTGCTGTTTTTAAACGACGACGATGATTCCCGCAATTCATTGATAACGGGCAGTGTTACCAACATTTTAAAAAATATTTCTCCCCAAATTTTACCCCTGATTACTTATACCATTGACAGGTCTAAGAGATAATAAGCTAGAAAGAAAGGTTATGTGTTTAACATAAAGACTTACGCGTGAATAACATAAAACTAACTTGTCTTAATCTGATTTCACTCCCAATACATTTTCATATCCCTGGCTATATACACACATTAAAATAATTTTTATTATTACATACAAATTGATTCATAAGGAGTAAACTCTAAACATCCTGTCCCCTAGTAAACTCCCGTAGATATTTTCCCTAAGTTGGCAACAATTTGGTACGGAGCATACAGCGGATCTGGTAAGCTCCGTACCAAATCCGAGCGTGTGTAGGGCAGTCGGGCGAACATAAGAAGAAGGCGAAGAGTTCGCCGCTGTCCGCATCGGATTTGGTCCGTTCCAAACCAAATTCGTGCGTGTGTAGAGCAGTCCGGCGGTTAGGCCGTACGATACCGTTGTACGGAGCTTACCAGATCCGCTGTATGCTCCGTACCAAATTCGTGTGTCTGTAGATGCCATTACATATATTTAAGATTTTGAATATATTATAAACATATCTATCTAAATATTTGACCCAGAAACATTGAAAACTTTTTTGTTTCCTAGGCGAGATTCGATCCCGCGACCTCCGGCTTGAGCGCCTACGCGCTAACCACAGAGCTACAGAGGCTGGCGAGATCTAATGTTTTAGATATTTTAACAGTTTAAATAAAAAGTCTGAATTATCTTCAATTTCACATTTTCGTAGCTCAATAAGCTGCTACTAGGATTATTATAAAGAGTAAAGAAAGCAGTAGAAAAAGAGTATAACATAGGTAACAGTAAATTCATGAAATGCCGCAAAGCTCCAATGTATTTGTATGCTAAACTTTACAAACTATTGAGCCATCAAACTAATACGGAATCACACCTGATTAGAACTGCGTGTATTGTGCGCCTGACCACAGCGCGTCTTTTGCAGCCCCATCAAAGGAAGCTCCGACAATAAGGTGCGCTGTAAGAAACTCGTGCCTCTAATCTCTATTGATATAACGGATCAGCCGAACCCGTACGAACACCTTACACATTTTTTACGCTTTGTAACTATTAAAATCCTTATAAAACGGTACCTATATTTTTTCAAGTACAAGGGCGCAGTGCCGTTACTACAAACAAAGCGGTGTTACAGTTTTTCGGCGTAACTGTATCAGTCCGCTTCCGAGCGAGGGTCATGTTCAAGGTGGAAGGAAGCAATATATTTTGCTCATCGATCGACATTATGTTATTGAATTACTTTTAAATATGATTTTCGGGAGTGTTTGCATTCCACATCTGCCGAGCCTTCTTTTTTGTACTAGACATCGTACATCTCAGATGGAGGCGCTTAATTATAGTGCATTATATAAAGATAATGTAATATAATCCACATTGCAAACAATTGCGCGGCAAGGTGAGGTCCCGAAACTTCAATGTGTGTACGAAATGGGATCTGGTGCAAAGATGTGACTACAGATGGACGGGCACGCTCTCCACAGCGCGCGCAGTGCTCGACACCTTGCGTCCTCTAATTCAATTGAACGTTGCATCATTGTATCATTTTGAATCTTTGCAATAGAGGTTAGGACAGATGTCAAAGGGTTCCTACTAATAATTTGTCGCTTTAGAAGCATACACTAAAATGTGTACGTCTTAAGTACGTCGCGTCGGGTTCTTGATTAAAATTTTTAGTAGTTTGAAGATTTGAATTCTAAAATATTATAATTAAGTTTATTCTATACACACTAATCTGAAAGCACTGTTAACATTAATAACTTGATTATCTTCTCTATAATACAATAGTTTAAATTATATACGGTTATTGTTAGCTGAATATCTAGTAAGGTAGAGCAGTGTTAATATGTTCTAGTCTAAAGATTTTGACAATATTGTTATGGGCTATATTATATTTTATCTTATTCTTAAAAATACCAATTTTTATACTACTGTTTTTCACTTGTTGAATTTATTTTGGACACACCTTTAGACGTACTCTAAAGGTGCGTTTAAGCATCGCGTGTCATATCAGTAGTCACATCAGCTGGAATAATGAAATATTATGCTCTACATTGCGATATTATTATTTTGACTTCAATAAAATGGCGCATATTGTCGTGTCGGCAAATACTCAAAGCAAATTCGAAACGGGCGGCAGATGACATATCCATTGCACAATACGACCACAGAAAGGGTTTGAGTGCATGTCATTGCACATAAGGGCACTCCACGGTCAATGAAACCTTACACTTCGCAAAACCCTTCGGCACGTGTGTCACTACAATTTATCATAATGCCAAAGTGGAGCAAAATATGTGATGCATCAAAAAAAGGTGATAGCGATAAGATGAGAAAAAAAATTATGAAGAGAGTAATTTATATGAAAATACTAGCATTATTTGCGAACGGCTTCGCTCGCGTGAAATTAGGTTTTAAACTTTAATCCCCTATTTTACCCTCTTGGGGGTTGAATTTTGAAAAATCCTTCCTTACTGGATGCCTACGTCATATTATTAGAAATATACGTGTGAACATTTTTAAATTTCTAGCCTTAATAGTTTCTCTTGTGCATTCATACATCAGTCAATCAGCTTGCCCTTTTATAAACTCACACCATAAAAACGAATTTAGTAACAGGGTTTTTTTATTTTAATTTAACTCAAAAAAGCATTGAAAAAGCTATTGAAAAAGATGTGCAAATAATAGTGGGACCTGAGTAAACGTTGCAGTTTGCCCACTAACGCTTGTAACTCGATAGTCCCTTGACCACATGCGTTGTCTAAAATGCCAGACATTGAAAAAACTCACATTCAAATAATAGCATTAGACTTAGTTTAAAAAACTTTATTATTAAAATTTCTTGAAAGCATAGTTTGCTAAACGTTTAAATGAAGAAAAAAATAGCATTCAAAGAGAAACAAAAAAAAAACGAGCGAGCCCTATAGCGACTGCATTTGATATCTCACCTTAGTAAAAACACAATACTTAGAACGATTTTCTAATAGGATAAAAAAATTAAGCAGTGATAAAAATCAACCTCAAAATTTATAAAAGCTAAGTGCTGAAATATCTGTAATAATATTATTATTTCTCTTAGTATGTATAAATTTTGGGTACTGTAGATCTTTAGTTGTAACTAAATTTGAACCCCCGACGCAAAAAGAGGGGTGTTATAAGTTTGACGTGTCTTTCTGTCTGTCTGTGTGTGTGTGTGTGTGTCTGTCTACTGTGGCATCATAGCTCCTGGATGAAGCGATTTCCATTTAATTTCTTTTGTATTAAAGGTGACTTACATACGAGTATTCTTAGACATGTTTGATGAAAATCGGTTGAGCCGTTTAAAAGTTGTGGGTCACCCCCCAAGCGGAGAAGAATAACCGAATGTCTACAAATATATTCGAGTGGGGTCTCAAATGAAAGCGCACTGAAAGATGACTTAATCGAGAGTGTTCGTAGCTTCGTTTGATGAGAAAATTGGTGGTGAGAAGATCAGCCATTTGAAGATCATCAGCTTTTTTCTAGTTGATGAGGGGATCTGACTAACTTTCCAATGTCCGATCGATTCGAAATTTGATACCGTGTTACTTCAACGATATTCAAAGAACATGGTAAGGTAACCGTGACCTGATCAGCCGTTTGAATATAATCTTTTCTTTATTAGTTGATGAGGGGATCTGAAAATCGTCCACATGTCCTATCGATTCGAAATTTGGTATCATGTTACTTCAATGATGTTAAAAGTATGTATATGGTAAGGTAACCATTATTTATACATACTTTAAAAAGGATAAAATAAAAATAAAATTAAAAATTAAAAAAACCCCCGACACAAAAAATAAACTCTAAAAAATAATAAATAATATTATAAACCTATTATAATTATATTATCACATATAATATTATAAAAATAAAGGAACAGATGATGGAGACAATTAATTTCGTTCGTTTAAGATGGAAGCGATAAGTGTCAATTCACACCGAAATAAAATGATACGCGATCTGGTGCTGCATTTTCGGGACAACTATTTCAAATTGAACTTTATTTAGTACATAAAAAGAAACACGCTTTATATGACATTAGCTGTCATACACTGCATATGTGCTGTGCAGCGACTAGCGAGGTGCAACTTGACATTCTAACTCTTACAATGAAATGCGCCGTCATGTACCATCTCGTTTCGGTATGACCTGATCCTAAGGGCTGTAACCATAAAGACATAATTTAGTCAGCGCCGAGCAAAAACTCGAGACGGAGCTAGACGAATGATCGCTCTTGATCTAATCCGTGATGACAACATCAGATTGTGACTCCTAGTAGTGATATTTGTTACGGTTTTGTTTTTTATGTCAACTAAACCGTTACTTCCGAATATAGAGAACAATAAAAAAGAAACCTACATTTGAGTGATGAAATAAAGGTCAAGCTTTCCGAAAATATTTTTGCTATTTTTCATTAACTACAGGAATCTTATATTATAAGATCATTGATTATTATTTTAACCATTATTTTTTTAAATCTTTATTAAAGACTTGATTCACAAACAGAGAGCAACCATATCCCTAAGTACTATTAAAGTAATAGTGTTAATTGAAAATTTTTAGGATACTAAATTTGTACTCTTTGGAATTAATTTCACAAATTTTGAGATGACAATCGTGCCAACCTGATTGTCGGTACTTGAAAGGATTTTATACGCTAGTACAGCGAGTTAATGAAGCGTCTCAGTTTCCTGTGCATTCGGATGGAGTTGTATTTGCAACCCGGAAACGGCTTTGTGCGACGTCAAAGCGAAAACGAAAGGGGTAATTCATAAATGTCCTTATCTAAGACTGGACTGAATGAACGTCACTTTCTTGAACCAAAAAAATCACAATTCAGTAAATCAATTTAACGCGTTTAGTGTATCTTTATCAATAGCAAAAGTATGTATGTCATATTATGTTAATATGTACACGTTATAATCAGTTATGTCAAAATAATTTTATATAATATTTTGTTAAACTTATAATATAACAAGATGTGGTACGTGATTTTGTGCGCGCAAAGGCCATCTCGAGGGAACCGTACATTTTGCCGCAATAAAAAGCCTACGTCCTTCACGGGGAAGGACGTAAGCTTTTTATTGCGGCAATAGACCACGGGGTCTATCGTATTTCTGTGAATGTGTATAAACTTCATCAAAATCGATCCAGTAGTTTCGGAGCCTATTCGATGCACTCAAACAAATCTTTTATGATAGTATAGATATTTTATAATCGATTTTATTTTCTTTACTATAAACTTTACAATTGATTTGTGACGGAGTTTACTATTCTAGATAATATATCCGACCTTGACTCTAGTGACCCAGAGCCGGTACCGCAGGTTTCAAAACAAAGGGCATTAACTGTACGAAAAAAGCCATTGACACATGTACCGATTGACCAAATAGTTTTGATACTTGACAACCGGTTTGGATGACCGCGAAAATCTTGAGCCTTTTATTATAACGATGCTGTTAACATTATCTTTTAAACTACTGATCTGCTTTATTATAATACTAGCTGTGAATACCCGCTACACTGGATAATGTTATTTGTTATTTGTTAATGTTAATAATTGATCTATCACTACTTCATATTTTCTTTATATAAAATACACATTTTCTTTACATTTTGGAACTTTCTAGATCATTGGTTGAATTTCTAGAACATTCTATACTGATCAGAAAATTGGCATTCAATCTAGATCAATCTAGAAATTTCTAGAACATTCTTAACCGTTCAGAACCGTTGTATCTATTTTAGAACTTTCTATGTAAATCATTCTGGAATATTCGAGATCATTTCAGAAATTTCTAGATCGTTCTAAAATTTTATAGAACAATCCAAATCATTTTAGATTAATGATAATCACAGATTTTTCAAAATTACATCAACCCCCGTATCTTCTACACCCTTATAGGTATCATCAACTTGCAACCACAATAGTGCAAGATGGGAGCCTTGTACCTATTGTGACATACAAACACTGTGCGTCTGCGACGTGCAGTTTTAGCTGCAAAGTGAAATATAGGGACACACACCTCTATTTTTATATATAGATTTTATTTGTTAAAAGTTAGTTTATCAAAGATTTAAGCTTTATTTTATGCCATTAGTATTTATTTTTTACAATAATAAACACAAGAAAGCAGAATTTTAAAATGACAAAAAGTAGTGCGTCAATATTAAGTTAATTATAAAACGTAGAGAAGAAATAGAAAACTTACAAAACCATATCTAATAATGTTATAAATGACTGTTTAAAAGAGTAATATTTTGTTCAGTAAATAATGTGTTGAATACAAATTGTAATTTAATAAGGAAACGTGTTACTATAAAGAAATTTAAAGTTCATAGAGACTTATTTAATTGGAATCATAGCGGGAGGCGTTCGGCCACCTATATGTGTGGACACGAAAATAAAGCGACTTAGGAACTCTAAATCAAATAAATGTATTTGATACTCCTTTACCGGTACCGCAATTGTGTTATAAATATGTTTTATTTTTTATTTTATTCAAATATGAACAACATAATAATTAAGTGAAGTTCTTATTGTGTTTATGCTAATATGGACATATGTAGGACAACCTTTTGTTAGCATTTATTTTAAATATTTATACATTGAATGTTTGTAATTTGTAGGTAGATTAATCTTCATTTTCTTCAAACATTTTATTTTATTTAAAGCGGAGACATTATATATGTCCTAAATATTTGGAAATATGACTGCTATTAATAAGTAACAGTTCTTAACTCCTACTAACATGTAACACCTCATTGCTTATTTTATCTCTTACCTTATCATTAAGTAGCTTTCGCTACCCGAATAGAAGTGAAGACTAGGGGACTCAGCTCCTTATTTCGTGTAATTCAAGAGGCACATGGTAAAACATGATTTAGTATATAAACAAACATGAGTGGGTAATAAAACAAACGAATGATACGTTAGCATCAATTGGAAAGCAAATATTTTTAAGTTAGGGACAGCTCTTGTAAATCTATCTTCGATAGCAATCTTGATGTACGAACGGATGCGAAACGGGATCTGTGCTCCACGGTTTGATTTAAGGAAATGCGACCTGTCCAAACTGAGTTAGGCTGTGTGCACACCGACCAGAACGCATATCTATAGAACGAGTTTACAACGCAGGAAGTAGATACCTAACAGCCATTTTAAATTTACATAAGACCTATGTTTACTTTTCTTAATATTGTAACAATGTACGTTTTGGTCCTCTAATTATATATTTTATTTAGGTGACCGTCATTCTCAAATTTCTTAGATAACAAATTACATATTATAATATTTAAATATTATTGTTGTTGTATTTTTTTTTTAATGAAATATGAGGGCAAACGAGCAAACGGGTCACCTGATGGAAAGCAACTTCCGTCGCCCATGGACACTCGCAGCATCAGAAGAGCTGCAAGTGCGTTGCCGGCCTTTTAAGAGGGAATAGGGTAATAGGGGAGGGTAGGGAAGGGAATAGGGTAGGGGATTGGGCCTCCGGTAAACTCACTCACTCGGCGAAACACAGCGCAAACGCTGTTTCACGCCGGTTTTCTGTGAGCCCGTGGTATTTCTCCGGTCGAGCCGGCCCATTCGTGCCGAAGCATGGCTCTACCACGTATTGTATGATTTGTATGATTGATTGCGATATTATTAGTAGATATAAATACATTTAGGACTTTGTGCCAGACGTGAGTCTCGTGTTGTTGTGCTTATCACCAGTAATTACTATATTAATAAGTGAAGCAAAATCTTTCAGTACTTTCAGTTTCACAAGAATTGTGCAACCAGCGGAGCATGAAATTTAACAGGTAAATCAAATTTATTTGGTGAAGGTGTGCAGAAAGTGAATCTTTTTGTAGTGAAAACTGCTTTAGCGGCGCTGTGCACATTTCTTGGGATGGGTAAAAACCGTTAAACTCGAGCAGGACACGTAACCCTGATTGAAAATTCGTAAGATTCAACTTGCAATTGTTTGCTGTGTTGGTTTACGGGAGCATGAAATTATTTTAGTTCGTATTGACTTTTGACCCAACGTTCCCAACACGTTGACCTTGACCACAATCTTCCCAGATACATTGACCTTTGACCTTGACCTTTGACCCCCAACCACCCCCATCACATTGCCCTTTGACCTTTACTTTTTTATGGACACTTCACACCACGTCAGAGTAGTCCCGTGGTAAGTTCACGAAGAACTTGTGTTACGGGGTTCCAGACTACGGAAATATATTTAATACTTTTATACACATACATATTTAGGATTTTTATTATATTATACACATATTTAATACACATTTATGACCCAGGAACACAGAAAAACTTTTTGTTCCTTCGGCGGGATTCGAACCCGCGACCCCCGGCATTCGAACACCAACATGCTCAACCACTGAGCCACAGAGGTCGTCAAACCTTTCATTTTTCGAAGTCGTTGACCTTTACCTCCAAACCCCCTCCCTTGTCTTATTTTTTACCATATACGCAGACTAGCTTTTTTATAATACTAACATGCTAAATGTAATTACTAATAAATGGTGAATTCGTAAGTATTTAATTAGTACTAATCTCATAATGTCAATAGGAAAGTTCTAGGCTTATACATCATCATAGACAGTAGATTCTCGGTTCATAAATAAAAGGCTGCCTGTGGTGATCTTATGTTAGGGGCACGATTTATAGACACCTTATACAAATAAGGGCCACGTCCTACTGCGTCACCGCTGAGATGTAAATTTACCCATACATATATTATTTCTTCATATCTAACTAAATAAAGATTAAAGACGTTAATGTTAATCAAACAATGAAACAAAATGATTGGCTTTTGGAATTGCATGTGATGAATTTTACGTACGTGAAGTAAAAAGTGAGCTTATTTTACTAGCTTTTTACCGCGGCTCCGTCAACACTGTAATTTTTGCGTTAAAATGTAACCTATGTTTTTATCCAGAGCCTTAAATACTACCATCGGAAATTTCATAGATTTTGAGTGAAAGAGTCGCGAACATCCATCTATCTATCCATCTATCCATCCTAACAAACTTTCACAATTAGTAAATTTACATACATACACGTGCTACGGTTGAATTCAAAAACAACATCATTGCAGTACCACACGTGGTACCACCGTATTTGAGGAGTTGCATTACTAAAACAATTTTGAAACATCTCCGCTAACGACTGACAACGTCGCATTGGCAGATGTTGTTTTTGGTCATTAGAGCGAAAAAAAATCTATTAATAACCACCGTTTGTGTATAAAATTGATTACCGCTTCTGAAGTCAGCCGTCGGACCCTACCCGAGGCATCAGTGTCGACGCTGAAATTGTAATTGTATTACTTTAACCAAATTTACAGTTTTCTGTCCCTCTTTTCCATCTGGAGATCACACAAGAGCGAGCAAGAGATCGCGGTAGGAAGTAAATGGCATTTTTACTCCTCGTTTTGATTGATGAACAGAGAAAACGCCTCAAGTGAGCTAATCACGCCCAAATTTAATTTAGAAAGGATATGAAAACGTGAAGGCTATTTATTATGTTTTGTTTGTTTTAACGGGCCTGCTTTTTCTTACCTTAATTCAATAACGCGCATAACTTTTGGAATTGAATAAATCAAAAAAACCTAATGGATGCTAAGATTTTAGCGTCGAAGACAGGATCGTCAGGGCAAGAATTTGTCATCACCTATGTCTTACATTAATGGCTTTCTTTTGTATAAATATTATCCTCATTAAAATTGATGTCTTGATTAACGTATCTTTAATGACCTTTATATTTTAAAGGTATTGTATTGAGTACCATACTAGTAAATAATATTTAATATTTGTCTTGAATTTTCAATTTTACTTGTCGTCTTTTATATAATATGTTGATAAAGAAAAATCTAAAATGTCCCACATTTGTGGGTGTTCTATTTTGACCTAAAAACATGTACAAAAAGCCATAATTCGTAACGAGCGCGTCAAACGTTTTGTGGAAACCAAAATTAAGATAAACGCCCTCTATTACGTCCACTTAATGCTGCGGCATTTCGGGGCCATAAACATAATGTTTTTAATCATTGACCCCGTTTACTTGATATCTGTAGAACAGAGAATGTGTGTTTTATTTTTCGTACAAAAAAAAAATAATAATTTTTAACACTTATTAATGTTTACACTGAGATTTGACATGTATTTCAATCAATAAGATGTCGGCGACATTTGATTAAGCTTTAACAGTCTTATTAATAAAATTATTTACACCACGGATTAGCTAATCCAACATGGCTGTCTCTGTCAGATACTTTGGAACAGTCACTTGATAGACAAAGAGAGCGATTTGGATTTGCTTATCCATGGTGTAAATATTTTTATTAATAAGGGTGTAAAAGTATATAATTAACAATTATAAACCATTATATCTTACCATTCACTAAATCTCCAATCTTGTATGTACCAAATAAAAAAAGTATTTTTATTTGTCTGGATTTGCTCGTAACCAGAGTACAAAAAAAAATGAATATGACTCCATTCCTTTTCTTCTCAACGGTCATTCCCTTAAAATTATGAATAAATAAATAGATAATAAAGTCAAATTGAAATCCTTCTCGAAAATGACCGAGAGCGGGCACATAATGACACCGGGCCCTTTGATTGAGGTGATCTTAAAAAACTTATATTTGTTCAAGGAAATAATGACAACGCTATTAAATTATGTGTTTTAAATCTCATGAAACAATTTTAATGGAAAGGTGTTGAACTCATTTCAATTACTAATTTTAATAATTTAGTCTAATTTGAGAAGGATATAACCTACGTAAAGATGATTTTACGGCACGTGATTACTCCAGCAAGCAGAAGCGGAACATTTTATTACTACTATTATTATGTTATAGTTACCATTGCACAGTGGAATTTTTATTGTGAAAATATTCCTTTTAATGATTCATTATTTTTTCGAGTATACAATAAATGACGCAAAGTGAACAATAATCTAAATATATAAAAGGCAAACCTGACTGACTCATCTATCAACGCGCAGCTGAAACTACTAAACGGATTTTGCTGAAATTTGGCATACAAATAGTTGTAATAACGTAGGCATCCGCTAAGAAAGGATATTTGAAAATTCGCCTGTTAAGGGGGTGAAAAGGGAGTTAAAATTTTGTATGGAAACCGAACACCACGTGGACGAAATTGCGGGCAAAAGCTAATAATAATTATATTTGGACATGTATCGAATGTAAGGGTCAACTCACACCAAAACGATACGTGAAAAGGCGCTGCATTACACAGTATATTAAATAATAGGTTGGGGAAAAAGTCTTTTCGCATTATAGTATGTATGAACTTGTCATAAAATATCTTGGGCTATACCAATTGTATCTGGCTGATTTTGGTATCATTAAAAAGTTTTAATTTTACAGAAGACAATTCCAAATTCAAATTAGGTAAATTTGAGATTTTCGTTTGTTTTTCTTATTGTTAAAATGAGTGATTCTTATGAAGAATTTCGATACATTTTAAAATTTTATTACAAAAAAAGTAAAAATGCAACACAAGCCGCGAAAAAAATTTGTGATGTTTATGGACCTAATGCAGTATCTGTGAGAGTAGCGCAAATTTGGTTTAAACGTTTTCAATCCGGAAATTTTGATATCAAAGATGCACGTCGCTCTGGTCGCCCTGTTACGGACAAAACTGTTGCCATTTTTGAAAAAGTGGAGCAAGATCGGCATATTAGTAGTTACGATGTAGCTGAAGAACTGGGGATTGACCACAAAACGGTTTTGGCGCATTTGAAAAAAGCTGGGTACACAAAAAAGCTCGATATTTGGGTGCCTCATGAGCTCACTGAAAGAAACCTAATGAACCGTGTACTCATTTGTGATTCTTTATTACGACGTAATGAAACCGAACCATTTTTGAAGAAGCTGATAACTGGTGATGAAAAGTGGATCACGTACGACAAGAACGTGCGAAAAAGATCGTGGTCAAAGGCCGGTCAGGCTTCACAGACTGTGGCGAAACCCGGGTTAACTCGCAACAAGGTGATGCTGTGTGTGTGGTGGGATTGGAAGGGCATTATTCATTATGAGCTGTTACCGCCAGGCAGGACCATCAATTCTGAACTGTACTGCGAACAACTGATGAGATTAAAGCAAGAAGTTGAGAGAAAGCTGCCGGAATTAATCAACAGAAGGGGTGTGGTTTTTCACCATGATAACGCTAGACCTCACACATCTTCAGCCACTCAGAAAAAATTACGGGAGTTTGGCTGGGAGGTGTTAATGCATCCGCCGTATAGTCCTGACCTTGCACCTTCAGATTTCCACCTGTTTCGGTCGCTGCAGAATTCCTTAGGCAGTGTCAGGTTGACATCACAAGAGGACAGCCAAAACCACTTGTCGCAGTTTTTTCATCAGAAGCCCCAAAAATTTTATAGCAATGGGATCATGTACCTACCAACAAGATGGCAAAAAGTTATCGAACAAAATGGCACCTATATACTTTAGTCACTTGTAAATAAACTTTATAAAAAAACCTTTTGAATTTTTATATAAAATGCGAAGAAACTTTCTCCCCAACCTAATAATTATCAACCAACTGAGCCACGACCTCTGTGGCTCAGTTGGTTGAGCGTGTTGGTGCTCAAGCCGGGGGTCGCGGGTTCAAATCCCGCCGAAGTAACAAAAAGTTTTTCTGTGTTCCTGGGTCATGGATGTGTATTAAATATATGTATAATATAATAAAAATCTTAAATATGTGTATAGTATAAAAGTATGAAATATATTTCCGTTTTCTGGTACCCGTAACACAAGTTCTTCGAGAACTTACCACGGGATCTGATTGACGTGGTGTGAAGCGTCCATAGATATTATTATTATTATAATTATACAAGAAGTTACACGTTGCATTGTAGGAGTTTGAATGTCAGGTTGCACCGTGTTGTACAGCGCATGTGCAGTGTATGACTGATGTTATATGAATCGTGTATCTTTTTATGTAGTGAATAAAGACCAATTTTGAATAGCTAACACAAAATCGTTGCGGTGTGAACTGACCTTTATGTTTGTTTGATAAATTGCATTTCATCTATCATGTTTAATCTTTTCTCACTGATTATGTAGACAGAGGTTTAATTTAATAATTTTAATAATGAATAAAAGATGAACGATGTTGTAACTTAAGTCATATTAAATTTCACGTCGAAATTCACCCATTTATATATTCCTTCCTTCCTCCTCCATATAACCTATGCCAAATTTCATACACCTCCATCATAAATTACAAAAATATAATATATAATAATATAGTTCGTTAAAACATCAAATGACATACAGACAGCTGCGGTAATTATAATATTATTGCTCACGATTTCCAACAGAAAACACTTGATTAATATCAATATCAAATTGCAATTAAAAATTGGCACACATTACAAGTCAGATTAAGTCAAGTCCAGAATCTATCAACGTCAGCGAAACGAGTCGGTCATGATGTTCCAATATTTGTGCAGGAATTATGCAAACTTGCTACTTAATGTTAAAGGCAGATGTATTCAACTTGTTATCTCGGTGCGTGGGTGGACACGAGCCACCGTTGCCAATGAACTGGTCTCAATGCGCACCATTGTTGATCACCCCTGCATGAGGATTACTACAACTTACCGCTTCCTTATTTACTTTTGCCTTTGTACACTTAGTTACCCTACATTATGTGATTAGATATAATAAGAATTTTATTATTTACAAAAATCTGCAAATAGAATTGTGACGGTGCCATTGTAAACAAGTTCACTAGAAACCGCGAATTTATGAGCAAAATCCTACTATCCTAGTAATATTACAAAATATGTGAAAGTTTGTGAGGATGGATGTTTGTTCCTCTCACGCAAAAACTACTGAACGGATTTCGATGAAATTTGGTATGGTAGTTTAGGCTCTGAATTAAAACATCTTTTTATCCCGGAAAAGTGCAGTATTCCCGCGGGATACCCGTTAGTATATTTACGCGGGCGGAGCCGCGGAAAACAGCTAGTTACGTTGATAAGTGAAAAATTTATTATTTTACTAGCTGACCCGTGTCCACTTCATTGGGCGTTAAGCATTCTTTTATGATAATGATGATAAAGATAAAAAGTATCCTAAGTTACGCCTTATGACATCAGCTATCTTCCAGTGAAAGTCCCGTGAAAATTGGTCCAGCCGTTCCAAAGATTAGCCGGAATAAACAAACAGACAGACGGACAGATAAAAATTTCGAAAATAGGTTTTTTATTATTAAGTGAAAAGCTGTTAATTTGAAATTTCAAACAGACACTTAAATTTTATTTATCAATATAGATTGCTTTTAAAAATTTGTTTGTAGGTGATGGTCTGAAATTGAGATTAATATGTTGCCAATGTGTTCACTTTAAATTTGTTTTCACCAAAAGGGCAATCCCGATAAACGCCGGGTATAGAATGCAATCCAAGTACTATAATAAATGTAAAGGTTTGTGGGGATAAATGAAGAAATGTATGTTTGTTAACCTTTCACGCAAAAACTACTGAATGGATTATAATCTAATTTAGTATTGTAGTAGTATAAGCTCTGGATTAACACAGCTAATTTATATGTAAGTATATCGAAAAAGTATAGTGTTCGGGCGTACCTGCTAATTTGCAGATGTAGAGTAGACCACGGGGAAGGACATAGGCTACTTTACATCGTGGAAAAGTGTACGGTTTCTACGAAATTAACTTTTGCGCGCACAAAGTCGCGGGAAACATCAAGTTTATAAATAATAAAATTATCACATAATATCTAGAAGATTGATAATATCTGATTGATAGAACCACCTTTCTTTCAGTAGGTAACAATTAATTTTATGGAAATTTTTGTAGTTAAAGTTAATGCCTGTATTCAAGAAGAAATGTAATTTTAATAGACTAGCATATAATAACTATGAATTAAAATAAATTAACAATATATCATTTAAAAGTTGTTTATTCGATCTCTATAAATGTAGGCTTTATCTATATTGTTGACGTAATTGCTATGTACGGGTCTGAACGATTTACCTATATGGGAATAAAATATGGCTTCATTTGATGACACTTCTGTTCCGGGTTGTACATTGCCCTGAAGAAGGTTTTCTTTTGATTACGTAATTAAAGTAAAATACTGTACGTACAGTAACCTAAAATACGATATTATAATAAAATACTATATCTTGCTCGCGACTTCGTGCGCGCAAAAAGAAATACCGCAAAAACCGTACAATTTGTGGCAATAAAAAGTAGGATCGGTCCTTTTCCGTGGTCTATTCTTTATCTGTGCCAAATTTCATCAAAATCGGTCCAGTAGTTTCGAAGTCTATTCAATGCAAACAAACATCTTCTTCTTCCATATTCATTATATTAGTAAATACAGATAATACTAAGTAATAAACGTTACTAAGTAGCCTTATGCTAAGATCTCATGGAGCGGTTTTTTCCCTTGCCCGCTGCGGTTGAGATTATCGCCCGCAAACGTAGCGGGCAAAGATCGCAGGTACACGCGGTTTTAAAAGACAAATTCATATTTACAATAGAATTTCTGAATTTCGCCCGCAAACCTATCGAATAGTGCACAGACGTTACCCGCTGAAGCTGCGGGTGACCGCAGCCCGCGCAATAGGGGATCGGACTATATTTGAAATATTTAGTTTCTCAAATATATATTTAGAAATATTGAGGCATTACTACTTGGTAAATGTAAAAAAATATATTATTTTATGTGTGGTTTACTAATTAAATACATTTAATTTTTTTTGCGAAATTGGTAAACAAAACCTACATCATTAGTTTACTTACATCATATACAAAAACATTCATTATGGTAAGTATGAACTTAAACGCACAAATATCGGAGATATTTACAAATATGTTCCTGCGGCCGTACACTTCATACACCATATCCTACAAGTGACGTCACATGTAGGTCAAGTTTAGTATGGAGCGTTTTTACGAGACTTACGAAATTTTGTATACAAATCGCTGTACCTTTGAAAATATTGACTTTTGATAAACGGTTTCTTCTGAGAAGTTACTCATATTTAAGAGTAGGTACTATTCATTAATGCAATAAAAAAAAATTAGTCCGCCGTCCGTAGTAACGTGTTCGTCGCCTTTGGAAGAAACTAATTATTTTAACATTAATTATTGTAATTTCTTGTACCTAAACTACTTTGCCAAAGCAATTACTAAAAACACACATACACCTAATTATTAGTCACATTTACACACGTTCACTAACATGATGTAGACGAGTGCTAAATGTTCTCGAGTGGCTAGTTATAAGTAGAATATTTTTTGCACAAGAAATTAGATACGAAACGTATACTTAGTAAAACTTTTTCTTAGTTTGTTTTTCTACACCTAGTATTTAGTATTATAGCGATTTGATCGACAAGATGCCAATCTTGTTTGATCTTAAATGTATCAATACTAAGACAGCTAGAATTATTTTTAGATAGTTTAATAGCCCACGGCTTTATTATGAAGTCGATTTTAACATTATAAAGATTAATTGTAGCTTTAAATTATTATCATGCATGTTTGAATGATATATATTTTTTTTCGAGTTTTTTGCGAATGTTGACCGTCATAATAAGTATGTCTAGATAGTATTTATAAAAACAAACTAGCAGATTGGCTTCTCACATAGAAAGAGGCTTAGGAGATTCAAAATTAAGTTAAAAATGCGCCTATTATTTTATAGCTATTGGTAGGATACTAGATATTGGTAGGATTGGTAATATTACTGACAAAGCGTCATATAGTTTTTTTTATATATCTAGATACTTTTGAACGATAAAAAATACTTATCAATTTTTAGGTATATTCTTTAGTTACTTTATTTATGTATGACGTAGAAAATAGAGCGTCAGTCTGAGTAAAATAAGGAAAAAATCACTTAACTTTATTACATCCGTGCCTTGGGCGGTGTGGTATTGGTTGATTTGGACGGCTTCAGACCTTTAGCCCCATGTGAAGTGCCATATTCATAGCTTTGTTGCAATCCTACAATATCAAATTATATATTGGCGCCGCACACTATAGGCAAGCTGCTTGTCTAGCAGGGATCCATGTGTTGAGGATGCTTCTGTGCACCAAAGAATAAAACGATTTGCTAATTGCTTGTCAAACATTTATTATTATTTTATCAATTTATTATCTAGCCTGTCAATTTAGAATTAAATATCAGCATAAATTATTATTTAACGTATAATATATATTATGTTACAGGTAATCCGTCATTGTATACAATTTCCAGTCATTGCATAGAATGCCTAAAATCGTCTGGCAAGTAAATTATATTAGGTACATTGCCTGGGCATTGGGAATTCTATACAATACCTATAGCATTAGGAAATGTAATAAGTTGAAGACATCAATAAAATATGTGGGGATAGCGCAGCATGGAGAGGGTATTGGTACGAGATATAGTATATATCATATATTATATTATATACTCTACATATATATTAAGTATAAAAACTAGATAGAAAATATTATTATAAATTGTATTATGTTACGTAAAATATTGTATGACTGTTACCTGATTGACTCTACGAGAGACTTAATAAAAGTCATGTGCAGTTTAACAATGTAAAAAAAAAATTAAGACTTTGGGGTGGCCATTATCAATCATTATCAATTAAGGGTATGAAAATATATGACAATCTATTCTTATTTATCAACTAAATAAACCTGCAAAATCTCATAAAAATCGGAGGAGGAGGAGTTCTCTAACAAACACTGTGACACGAGAATTTTATATAAAACTAGATGTTGCCCGCAACTAGCGCGCGCGCAAAAGTTAATTTTGCAGAAACCGTACATTGTTCCGCGATAAATAGTAGCCTAAGTAGTAGCTGTGGTCTATTCTACACATGTACTACAACAAAATCGGTCCAGTAGTTTCGGAGCCTATTCAATCCAAGCAAACAAACTTTTCCTCTTTATTACAGATTATAAATAAAATATAGATTACATAATAAATTACTATTAAATATATAATTATTTTGTCATCTATATTTTGGTAACTACATAGTAAAAATCATGCTTCGTATTGTAAAGTTTATTAAAAAAACTATTAGTCGAGTATAAGCCCTGTATGTAGATATGAGTTTCGCATATCCTTTCCGATAATTTGTTTTGCCGGTAATTAATATTGGGATGCGGCTCTCGTGACCACCGAAGGGGGGTCGTGACGGTATCTGACCCGGGGTAGATTGAGATATCAAAATTCGCGGTATATCGATGGCCGATTGTTTTATAGTTATCATTTACTCACCCCCGAGGCGGCAGAAGTACGAACCCATAAACTATAACATCAGAATATATATACATATTTCTAAACACAGCATTATGATATAATTATAGAAATGTTTCTCGTAGCAGATTTGAGCTTTATTAATTGAAATTAAATATTGTAAGTACTTATGAGAAATTTGGGATCTTTATATTATTGATGCTTATTTTATTTAGTGTAAAGTAGTTTGAGTGAAAACTGCTTTAACGGCGTTGTGCACTTTTCTTGGGATGGGTAAAAAATGCTAAACTCGCGTCAGAACACGTGACCTAATCGAAAATTTGTAAGACGAAGGGAGAGTAGACGTAGGACGACGTAGCCGGTGCGGCGTAGAATAGGAAGTAATATCCCCCTCTTTTTCTACCGCGCGGCGAAAATGTATGCCTGCTTCTGCTGTTTTCACTTCTGCCTGCACTCTCGGAGTGCAACCTGTTGTTTTTTTTTTTTTTCATTTTTACTGTATATATGCTTACACATGCACCACAGCTCCCATGGAACCGCCGCTGCAAGGATTTGTATGTAAGTTTTTGCCACAGCGGATCCATACAAAATATGGCGGCGTCGCGTGTGTAAAGGTGCTATCTACTTCCATTTCTAACAATTCTCTATTTATTTTGTCTTCTAATTAATTTAATATATTATCAATCTGCATATTTCATTGATAAATTCGGAATAAATGAAATGTATCACGAATTTTATGTAGCAACATCGTTAGGTATAAATTAATAAAATTAAATTCATAATTAAATACAAATTTTAAATATCTACTATAAAATAAAAATTTTATAGCAGATAATTATTTAAATGTAAAAAATTGTAAATATTTATGTCTCTTGCTATTGTTTTCATTTTATTTTAAAATGTATTAATTCCTCGTCCTTGATATCTCAAGCAGATGTTAAAAAAACATCTTATTTCAGATTACAGTTTTAACGATAAAATTATATAATTCTACATAATACTTATCTTATTTTTGTTTAATCTGTATAAATAAAAATGAATTACCGAAATGTTTGTACGCGCATAACTTCCAAACGACTGCATTAAATTCGATATTTTTTTTATGTATTTTCGCTATTGTCAGGAGAAGGTTTGTAAAAAAAATATTTACAAAATGATAGCAAATATTTAAAAAAAATATGATGGTCCTAAGTTCGCCGGGTCTATAGCTAGTTCTGGAATAAAATAAAAAATCTCTTACAATTATTTTCAACATGAAAATACATCGTATCATAAACCTACAGCAATGGAGGGAATATCTCAGGGTAAGCATTTACGTATTTTTGTTACTATCAAGAGGAGACATCTACTACTTGTACTCTCATGCATACGGACATAAAAATTGTACGCGCGAAGAAAATAAACAGAAAAACCGGTCAATTTGTATTGGTACATATTATTATAGATCAGCAGAAAATTCTATAATTAAGAACGTGTTTACAAATTTAACATAACTTAGTCGTTTTTGCTACCAAATGAAACTATACCCACAAAACCGACAATTGAAGGGTGTTTTGGAAAAACAACCAAAGTCACATTTCAAAATTATATTTTTTGTGCTCTTTTTTCTAACTTCAATATATGATTTAATTAGAAAAAATAACTATCTAATTTCTCATAATATTATGTGTTATTATATATTTTAACTAACATAAACTTCAAAAGATCTTTTTATTCACATATTTTCATTTTTACAAGTTTTACTTAATCCCTGTAAAGTTGATCAAACTTTACAGGGATTAAGTAAATTTGACATTGGTTGTTTTTCCAAAACACCCTTCAATTGTCATAAAAAGTCTCCTCAAGATTTACACATGTTTTGTTATATGCTATAATGTTTGATTATTAATTAATGGGTGGCATTCAAGTTTATTTTATTTGGTTGGTCACTGTTTGGATTTACTGCTCAAAATATTTCTAAATATACGTCAGTCCGTAGATACTCCGCTGTGTCAAACAACACATCTTGGAAATGCGTCCTTAAAATAAAAACATAATTTTTCATTTCACTTTGTTATAAATAAATATCTATGTTCATGTCATTCAAATCTTGGAGCTACGCTCTTGTCCGTAGGACATATCGCCATACTTTTCGGCCCTGTCCGTAACTTTTACGCTCTTTATATGACAAATCTTCATTATTCCTTTGCTGTTTCAAAATATTCTATCTTGGGTCTCTTCCTCTCTAACCCCCAAAGAAAAGAGGGGTGTTATAAGTATTTTGAAGTGTATATCTGTGTATGTGTCCGTGGTACCGTAGTTCTCAAACGGATCACTGATTTTGATATTTTTTTGGTTTGAAATCTGACATGATAGTGAATGTTCTAAGCTATACAGAAGCTAAGAACATTCACAATCATGTCAGATTATTCATCAACTCACTCACTGCTTGACGATTCGGGGATTATTTAATTTTCTCCACTATAATGTTTGTTTCATGATGTTCTTTATAAATTTGTATCGTGTCCAACCGTCTTTCCTCTTATGCTTTCTATTGTTTTAATACATTATCACCTTGACAACCTCTGTGGCTCAGTTAGTTGAGCGTATTGTTGCTCAAGCCGGGGGTCGCGGGTTCAAATCCCGCCGAAGGAACAAAAAGTTTTTCTGTGTTCTTGGGTCATGAATGTGTATTAAATATGTGTTATAATATAATAAAAATCTTAAATATGCGTATAGTATAAAGTTATTAAATATATTTCCGTTGTCTGGTACCCGTAGGCCGTAACACAAGTTCTTTGAGAACTTACCACGGAATTAGATTGACGTGGTGTGAAGCGTCCATAGATATTATATACCAATTTACATCTATAAAAAGCTAGTAAAAACCGTGGCTTAAAAAAATCGCGAATTTAAATGTTAAACATATTAGCTAGTACTGTTTATTGTGATATGCTCAACATTGTGAATTAATTCTACACACTCAATAAACATTATCTACGATCATGGCAAAGCGAAGTGATAATAAGTGTTTTGTTCATGCCCATTGGCTTTTATATCGCACGAGGCGTAGCTTTCATCGATAGAATTTGCTCTGATTTATATTTTAATTCGACGAGATAGTAGCGACTACTATCATAGTAAGCAGAGCCACTGCGTTCGGATACTCGACACAAAATACGTGTGAGGCTAAGAAATAATTTAATTTTTCTGAACTATATTACTACTACTAACTGTGAGTGCCTATATCGACGCATATTAATGCTAATAAAATTTAATTAGTAAACTAAATATAATATAATAAACTTTATTACATTTACCAAGTAATGTCTCAATATTTCTGCATAATATATTAATGAAACTAAATATTTCAGATGTAGTCCAATCCCCTATTGACAAGTACGTTTTCGTAATGCTACCGAAAGTCAATTATTGTATGAAAATTATAACAGCGCCTATACTATTGACCATTCGGTAACGTTACGAATAGATACTTATCAATTGTTTGTACTTACCCCTCTTTTCAGGACTGCAGGTCTAATTTGGGTTATGAGTAGGTACATTTTGTGGTCGAAAATAATAATATTTTTAAGTATTAAGGTTTATATTACATATTTATAATTTACATGTTGAATGTTGGACAAAATAATTTACAATGAAAAAATTTGACATTAGTCTTCTAAATTTGAAATAATTAAAAATAAATTCTAATGTGCCAGTAGGTTTAAAGAGTTAACATATAATGAAATTAGATTTTTTTTTATAAATCTGAACGTCCTCTTGTTATAGGTACCTAATTTTCACATTAAAAAATAAAGTCCCACAAAGAGTTTCTTATTTTCGTTTAATGCATGCCTTGTTTTCTTACATTCGGTATTGTTTCCGATCGCGGGAGGTTCACACGTGTGTTTGTGCCTAGAGCTCTAATTTCGCGATGTAACTTTGCTCGTATAATGATCTTGATAACGATATTGCGCCGCCTCGTGTTGTGCCTTATGGGGTCCATTTCAATTATTTTCATATTGTATCTGATATCTATAAATTCGTCGTCGTAATCATATTTTAAATCAAAGTTTATAAACTTCAATCCGTGGTGTGTACACAGATAAAATTAACCTTAATGATTAATTATATATTTTAATTGCATTTTTTTTATTAAAAATATGTACAAATAAACTTTATCTACAAATTCAAATTAAGACCTTGACGCGCGTTGATGTCTTTTGAATGTATCCTTAATTAATTTAATATAAGTTACACTTTTCAAGATAATTGGTTTCTAACCATAATAATTCCTTTTTTATTGTTCATAAAACTAATATTAATCCATAAGTTTTTTACATCGCGTCGTTAAATGACAAAAATTGCAATTGAAAAAAGAAACTTAGGAGTTTAATATCCAGTAAAATAATAATTCTAGTAGGTTTAATATAGGTTTATTAATCAAAAATATCAAAAATAATGGGATTTACAAACCCTAAAAGGATCATCGTCGACTAAACCTAAAACTGATAAAAAACAAACAAGTTTGAAATCGAAAAAATGTAATCGAACCTTTATCGATCGAATAAGTACATGTAAAAATTATTAAGTGGTAAAGCGACATAAGTTAAGGTAAATAATATACTTTGTCTCATTTACTGGAATCGTGTGTTTTTAAATTAGCCACATTAAAATGCGAACGGTGTAACGCATTTGTTGATACAAGTTTATTTCTACGCCACCTCGACGATCTCTGCTCGGAATAATATATGTATCAAACAATTAAAATGTAAACAAAACCGAAACCTTGGAACCGACAGCTGCTGGTACGTTGTAAAAGCACGAAAATATTGTTTATTAAAATTATATACGTGTTACTAATTGGCGTAAATTTGTATTAAAAATATCAAAAAGAGGACGATTCCTCATACTCACAATAATTATTTTTCGATAAATTTATTTAAATACCAATTCTATCATATATGGGGACTAGCAGTGATTGCCCGCGGCGTCGCCCGCGTGAAATTAGGTTTTTAACCTTCATCCTTTTTTTACCCACTTATGAGCCGAAAAACGCTGATATACATTACATATTATATTTATTGTACACTCAATTCATACGAAATATCACACGAATATGTCCAAAGAATACAAAGTTTCATGCAAACGTTCATGAGCTATCAGCGTAGCATAAGCCTTGGGGTTGAATTTTGAAAAAACCTTCCTTTGTGGATGCCTAAGTCATATGAAAAATACGTGCGCAAAATTTCAAATTTCTAGCCATAAGGGTTTGGCCTGTGTGAACATACATCAGTCAATCAGCTTTGCTTTTTATATATTATAATATAGATAATTGTCTAAAAAATATAATATTATGTTCAATACGAAGCTTAAGAAGTAACTAGAGAGTATAAAATGCTGACGTTTAAATCATAATATTAAATATTAAATAAGTGAAGCAAAAACTGTACCCTTTTTTACGAAAATTTTGTAGACTGTTCCAAATTTCATAGTCCTCGTATGAAAATTACAACAGTTATGGTATAAGTGGAGAAGCAGTGAACCGCACTAATATTATCATAATAATGCTTAAAAATACATTGTATTATTAAAAATACTAAGCACGTAATCGTGACAGTAGTACATCAGATTGATGACTCACACACACATGTAATTCATATAATGTTGATACACATTGACATTTGACTATCTGTCTTTCACACTCGATAGACAATTTTTACATTTTTATTTCTTTTTAATTTTTATATCCTAACTGAGGTAAAAGAACCCTTATAAAGGTCAAACCTACAAATTATAATATGAATTATGGCGATTTTCGACCACTGGGTGACTGGTAGGTAAATTGGTAAAGTTTGTAAAGTAAAACCATCAAAAGGACCGTGTTGAGTTTTGACACCTTCTCAACTCTCTCGTGAGGCAAATTGTTACAGAGGGCTCAATGCTCGTCAGTTTGACTTTACCCACGAGTGTTAAGATCTATATCGTAACAACCACTTTGTTCTATACAAGTTCACACTTCCAAAGTCCGTAATAATTCCACCCTTATATCCTTCAGAATAAAGTTCGCATTGTCTTATTTGTCTCTACTATATGCAAATAAAACAATCGCTTTACGTTGAAACATGTCGCAAATCAAGATCAGATCTGCCGGTCAGTTGGACGGTAATCGTACAAAGTACACTTGCTATTACACTATATTTACGACCGTTGTTACTTTTAGTAGCTTCATATTAATTTTGTTCCCACTGGGATCTCATTATTATAACAATTATTTTTGCTCACACTACGCTTAAGATTCTTTAGTGGTCGTTTATATAAAGAAACTAGCCTTTGCCTGCAACTTTTGTGTGTGAACCTAAGTTATTACATACTCTATTTTTACTTCTCTCTCAGTTCTTAACTTAAAAGTTTTAGCAGTATTAAAATTACTACTGGTAAAGTAACTATAGAAATCTCATCTTTGTTTTTTTTTTTAAGAATACGTATGAAGTCGATACTCGAGTTAAATGTTCGGAGAGTGTAATTTTAAGAATTTATTGCAATAAAAAAGTTTTAAACTATGCACATTATTTCAGGAATCCCGGGATCTGTTAAGTATTCATTATGGGACTTTACTCGAACGTGTCCAGGTACACAACACCCATAAAAGCCCACGCTGAGACGCGGCAATTTATTTTTGAAATTAACCTGTCGCATGCACTTAAGGCGCAAGTAGGCTTCGAATCGCTGCAATTTTCAGATGTCGATGGTATTTTATGTATTAATTATGTAGCACTCTGCTTTAATAACTGCTTTTGAGACCAATCTTTATGTTCCGTATAGATTATTCTGATATTATAATTTGATATCATTTATAATTAAAATTATTGTGATAAGGATAAAAATCTTGATTCATATTTCGATGTAGCTTGTAAGTTTTGAAGAACAAATTTTTATATATATAAGTAGTTATAGATTTTTTTTGACTAGCCACTATTTCTTGTCAATAGTGTTGCCTATATTTATCTATACTAATATTATAAAGCTGAAGAGTTTGTTTATTTGTTTGTTTCTTTGAACGCGCTAATCTCAGGAACTACTGGTTCGAATTAAAAAAATATTTTTGTGTTGGATAGTCCATTTATCGAGGAAGGCTTTAGGTTATATGACATCATGCTAAGCCAAAACGAGCAGAGCACCAATCAACAATGTTTCAAAATCGGTTTTTTTCTTTTGAGAGCTTTCGCTGCGTACGATACGGAAACGGTTAAAGTTTCGCTAAAAATATTTATGACAGAATTGTTTCCCTTTAAAAGTTCTACAAAAAGTCTGCGACTGTATATGTCTATATTTTAAGGTTGGCTCACAATAACCTTTTTACTAACCAAAGAAGAAGGGACATTTTTGTATGGAGCCTGTCCCCACTACTGTAGCACTACAAAACATATATCAAATGAAAGGGCTTAAAAAGTGTGTAATTTTATTGTATGACGAAAAATCACTAAACCATGGGAGAAAAAAAGTTAATGAGGGTTAAAGGTTAAAAAAAATTTGAAAAAATCACTGCAATCACACATAAACTGTATCATTAGATTTTTAATACCTCAATTTTCTTAGCCAGGATTCGAACCCATAGATTATTAAAAAAAACATCCTGTATATTGCACCATTCGATAGCGTCGCAAGTAAGAAACAATTTCTAGAAAGTAATTACGTGCGAAAAAATTAAGGAAATAGCTTTTTTTAGCATTTTATTATTATTCCATACATTTCTTCAAAATATAAGACAGTTTATCAAAATATACCACTTTTATGACATTTGCTGTATACTATTACTTTCCAAAAATTGTTCCTTATTAGCAACACTATAAAATGGTGCAATAATACAGGTGATTTTTTCAACTTTTTTTAACCTTTAACCCTCATTAACTTTTTTCTCCCATGGTTTAGAGATTTTTCCTCATACAATAAACTTTTTAAGCCCTTTAATTTGATATATGTCTTGTAGTGCTACAAGGGTGGGGACGGTTTGCCCCTTCTTCTTTGTTCTAAAATTAAGCATTATTTGTGAGTGTTTATTCCTAAAGATGATTTAATATCATCTTTAGGAAAAAACAAAAGGATTAAACCTTATCCAAGTAAATACGTTTTTCATTACAATCATTTTATTTAGAAGAAATTTGACGTTTACATCATTTGATTTCAATGAGTATTTTAGAAGATATCGCAGTAATAAAATAAACAAGCGCGCAATAATATACTATAATGTACGGCGCGCGGCGAGCAGTCGTGGGCAAGGGGAAGCACTTCTCCTACGTAAATGAAGTCGCGGGTAAATTTTAGCGATATCCCAAAGTACGACGCGGACTAAGTAAGTGTTCCACGTGGACGAAGTCGCGGGCAAAAGCTAGTTGTGTAATGTAATGCCACAAAATTTCTATAAATCAAATACCTACCAACATTACGGATCAAACAACTCTGCTAAACTGATAATTATCTGCTCTAAATTTGAACGTACTAAAAACAGTCTACCGCCAATACATGTTTTAACATCTAAAATGATTCAAATGTAGGTATGCATGTATACTATACAACTAGTAGAATTTTTATGGCGTCTTGTCAATTTACAGAAAAAATGAAAATAGATATTATACATACGTGAAGGGGTTCCTAAGAGGGGGTACGAATAGCTTATTGCAAGGGCAGATGTATTCCGACACCTGCCCTCCGACAGTTCACCTCTCTCTGTTTATTTTCATACACCTCTTATGTGCCTCTCTTTCTAATTACTTTTAATATCATTACCTAGTTGGCTATCAAATTAATATTTAATTACTGATTCCCATGAATTCAGGTCCGTAGTATGGAAAGCTGTGATCGCCTTTTCTGAGCGCATTTTTTCGTACTAGCTTTATCATAGTAATTCCTTCACGTGTACTTTAAGGTCTCTATTTTACACAAGAACGTTATTAATTACATCAAATTAATATTACAAAGTCGCAACTTATAATTAAATAGTATTTGATATTAAAATACTAAGATTTCATCATATAGGTAACCTTGTTTTTTTTTTAAAGTTTCTAACTTAATTATGAAATCATCATGATCGCAGGTGTGTCCAGCAATGATTATCAAATCTAAAACTTTATCACAATTAAAATAATGCACCTTTTTACTTAAACCAAACTTAAACCAAAAACAAAGGAATCCCTTATATCACTAATAATATAAAATATGCGAAAGTTTGTTAGGAATTAGGATAGGTGGATTGATGTTTATACTCTTTTACGCAATAACTATTACGCACTAATTTAAGCTCTGGATTAACACATAGATTAATTTTTATCCCAAAAACATACATTGTTCCAGTCGGATACTTTATGTATTTATGTGGGCCTAGCCACGGGCAAAAGCTAGTATATTAGAAACTAAAAAGAGAGAGAGAGATGTCTGGTAATGTTTTTTATTCATATAAAGGCTCATGAAAAAGCAAACTGCTTGCTGTCGAATAGCATGCTTTCTCTTTGTGTTTTAAAGGGGCAATTTCCAAATAAGCAAATTAAATACAAAACTAAAAACGCATTCATAAAACAAAAGTATTTATAAACTCACAGCAAAATTGATAGGTATTACTATCACTTATTCATGGATAAGTAAAAAATAAACGTCCAATAAGTCCCTCTACTGGTTGTCGCGGTTTTCAGTGAGCCGATGACTTGGCAGGTGCTACCTCGGCGCGGGCGCACACTTCTTTCATTAAAATTAATACCAATGTCGCGTGAGCACATTCTTACTCGATAACGCCTCACTGTAATTAAGGTATGGTTTAAAATGCGAGTACAGATCGAAGTAGAGGGGAAACTTCAAACGCATAAAGAAAATTATTGAAAAGTATGCTGTAAGCTGTACCTACCTAGGTATACGTCCTGAAAATTCATAACAAAAGTTTGTGACTATACCTATTAAGCTTAAAGAATCTACTACCCATAATAATTAATAAGTGAAAGTAGTTTGATCTTTAAATTATAATTTTAATAGTGTAGTATGTATAGGAGATATAATAACATGTTATATTATTTCGTTTAATTATTTTTAAATACACAATCCAACCTTTAATTTTGACTTGTTTAATCTTATCAGAAGTATTTAATCCAGATGTCACTAAGGCGGCATAAAATATTTTAATTTTCATTCATTCATTATTCAATTACAGGTGCTACAGTAAGTTCAACGTATTCAGTATCCACTCTGTACGAGGGTAATCGCTGTGTTGTGAGCTCGCAAACCCGTCTCGTGCGCATGCGCGGTCGTGCGCCGGCCACGCGCCTCGTTCCAAACATTTAACGAGAATTTTTCTCCGAACCTCATTTCTTGCATATCATATCAAGATTATATGACACAAAATATTGAGTTTATTTATTGGCAATCAGCGTTCGACGTATTATTAACGTGGTCGGTCCACCTGCTAACGATGTGACGATTGACGCGGTCGCATCTAAACTAGTTATAAAAAAAATTGATTACTATGAGAAACAAAGTTAATTGTCTATTTAGGCCTATCTTATCGCCCGCTAACGAGGTATTGTAAATCTATCAAAGAATCGTCCGTTGTTCGTCGGCAAATAAGTCAAATTCTAAACTAGCCTTATTTATAGACCCCACGTCATTCAAAGAGTTCCCTCGTAAAAACTTTACTAATACATTCGAAGGGATGAGGGTTAAATGTTCTTACTCATTCTACTTAATATTTCAATGCCAAAATCTATTTATTTATCTACAAGTTCGTTCTGTCATAAACCCCTAAAGAAGGAAGGGTGATTATGAATAGCGTGTTATAGAATATTTTAAATTATTTATTTACTTACTTTAAACTTGCACATTTAAATAAAACAACTCTTGAATAACTTATGTGTACTTTTCAAGATAATATTGACACGCGTCGAGCCAAAGGCCATACTTAAGTTTCAGTTAAAATGTGTGTTAAGTTTGCACGCAGTAGCCGGTTCAGCTGAATACGAAATGTCGGTCATATTGTTATGTATTTACTTAAGGAATCTTTGGCGGTGGGATGACAAATGATCTTCTGATGCGATGAAGTGAAATTTATAATCATAAAAAATATTAATAAACTTTAAATATTTGAGTTTTTATTTTAACTACATCGACATTTTTGTTTCATTATATTATATAGCTATCCCAATATACGTTGTTCTGTTTTAACTATGAACTGGAACAAAAAAAACAACGGTTTGCATTCCGCGAGTGCCGGCAGAAGTAAAAACTTGAATATTAACGTTGTGCATTGGTTTTGGGGTTGTGGGGGGAAGGATTGGACATAAAGGTAAAAATTCAACGTGATGGGGAAGGTGGGGGTCAAAGGTCAAGGCCAAAGATCAATGTTATGGGGATTGCTGGGGTCAAATGTCAAGGTCAAAGGTCAATGCGTCTGGGACGGTTGGGATTAAGGTCAATGTATTAGAAAGGATTGGAGTCAAAAGTCAATACGAACTAAAATAGTTTCATGCTCGTGTAAACCAAGACAGCAAACAATTGCAAGTTGAATCTTACGAATTTTCGATCAGGGTCACATGTCCTGCTCGAGTTTAACAGTTTTTACCCATTCCAAGAAATGTGCACAGCGCCGCTAAAGAAATTTTCACTTTAATAAATAACCAAACACGTAAACTTAACGCACCTATAAATATTTGAAAGTCAAGTGAGCAATTGAACAGTTAGTACGGGAAAATTCAATCGTCGTTATTAGCATATTCTCGACAATTGTTCGAATAAATCTCGCCATTTAAGCCTTCCCTGAACTACCACCATCATTTCAAGACCAAAATTAGCCAAATTGGCCCAGCCGTTCTTGAGTTTTAGCGAAACATTGGAATTGCAATCAATTATTTTTATATTTATGAAGACTAGCTGGTGCCCGCAACTTCGTTTACATAGAAACCGAACCCTATTTTTCACGGAACTCTTAGAAATAAGTAGCTTAAGTTACTCTTTATAACATCAGCTGTTAGATAAAATGAAGGTCCCGTAAAAGAGATCAGCCGGAACAAATAGACAGACAGACAAAAAAAAATCAAAAATTATTTTTTTATTGTAAATACCATATATACATATTATGCATTTAGTGAAAAGCTGATAATTTAAAATTACAAACAGACACTAAAATTTCATTTAATTGTATGTTTAGAAGAATACGATTATATAGTTAGTATACTTTTTCCACTATTTATTATTCAACTACCTATTAACTTTATAATTTTGAAGTAGATTAAAAAAAATAATAATTTTATAAATATGTTCTAGTAACACACCCTTCAAATAACTTTATATGTGTTCTTTTTTGATTCTAAAGAAATCTCAGTGTATCTTAGGCACTATCAGAGCCTGTACGTCTCAACTCCGACAAGCCGACACAGACATGACGTCACAATGTCCGCGCACAACGGTAGGTGTCCTGTGATCACCTGATGCGAAGTCCTGCCAAACTGTCAGGGAACAGACACTTGTGACGGTATTTGCATATAGACGGAATGGAGGGCGGCGTGTGAAAGTGTTTAGTTTGTTTTTATTTGCCTTGATAGATGAGGCTGCGCCATGTCAAATATGTTCGTAATTTCTCCTGTCATATTAGCTACATTATAATGTACTATTAATTGATTAAAGATTATATTACTGCAACTAATAGAAACTGGGAATGTTAAGGTTACTACCAATGTAAAACTTAGTTGCAAAATTGTATTACGAGTATGTTTTTTTCAATTTAAATAAATGTGAATTAATAAATTTGTAAGCGTCATATCACTTGTTGTTAATGTTAATTTACGAAGAGACGTTTACGATATCACCTTCTCTAATGGAATAGAGAAATATTATATAAAGTTATTTTGACTTGCTCGAGCATTATTAACGTCCTTAGGATCGATGAGTATTTCACTGAATATCTCATATCATTGTCGATGATATCTTCGACTATTATTGTGTTAAACTTAAAATTTGATGTACATTCTGTATATTAATGTTCACCATCACCCTTTGACGTTCTCGTGAATAGGAGTCACTCAACAATTCGTTAATCAAACGTTATTGGGTATGAATCAGGTAGTCCTATTGTGTTATCGACGTCGGTCTCCTTTTAATAATATGATTAATTGACGAAATATAATTTTTTAACGTGTAGTTAATATGAATATAATTTTTTCATGACGTCGGCTACTAGCGGCGTAATGCTACTGAAGTTGTTGTTGCCTCGCTCTACGAAAATTTACTAAAATGTCAAACGTTTTACATGAGAGAGCCATGCTTCAGCACAAATGGGCCGGCGCGACTGGATAAATACCACGGCATTAAACAAAACCAGTATAAAATAACCCTTACGTTGTATTTGCCGAGTAAGCTTACCGGAAGTCCAAGGGGAGGTTGGGGATTTTAAGGACCAGGAATGCAAGTACGCATTATCAGAGGAATTACAAGTGTAACTCCTCTATAACTCCATTTTATAGGAGTATTCAGTGAAATTAGACTTATAGAGGTCCTACATGGGATGGAATGGTAGCCTCCGTAACCTAAGTTCTGGCTATAAAACTTCTAAGTGCTAAATTTTATTTATGATCTTTCAGCGGTTCAACAAACAAAGTTACTATCGCTATAATACTGTACATAAAAATTACCCATAAACCATAACTGATTGTTCCTATCTACACTAAACTTGTATGACTGAAAATAGATTAAAAATGTTTATTTCTGCCACGGCTATAAAATTAATAGGCTTTTAGTGTTTATATATTTTCATATAAATTATGTTGATGTTGTTTTGCATACTTATTTTTAGTGCGTTTACGTTAGATTTATTTGTTAATACGATAAAAGTTTAATGCAACGAGACATTTTTTTACCATCACAATAATATTATAAACTAAAAATCCTACAATCCTACAATAATATAATAATAATATTATAAATGTGAAAGTTTGTGAGGATGTATGGATGGATGTTTGTTACTCCTTCACGCAAAAACTACTGAACGGATTGATGAAATTTGGTATGGCAATAGTTTAGGCTCTGTATTATAAAACATAGACTACTTTTTATTCCTAAAAAATACAGTGTTCCCGGGTGATACTGTGTTTACGCGGACGGACAGCTAGTAATGTCAATGTAATTTAATGTTGCAGAAATTGTAACAAAAAACAGCATCGTCTAAAATATTGACATGCATAAAATAATAAACAATTAACTGTCAATCACAAAAGGAATAAACAAATGGTCGATACATCAATATCCCACACTGCTGATGCGTGAAGTTGCGTGATGAGATGCACAGATGACACATTTCACATCATGACCCTTCATCCCACCGTCCCGCCGTTCCACTCCGCTTGCCATAATTTGTCAAACATAATTGTTTTATTAACGACAAATAATTGTTGTCAAAACAAATTGTAATTGTTTATTGCTGCTTCTAAATGATGTGTTCTCACGCTATTTACACGCTACAGCTTAGTTTAAGTAAAATATGCTTCTTCATGCGCAGTCGCGTCAAAACCATTGAGCTAACGTTACATAATATTATTATTAAATGGTTTTAAAAATTATATCTAAACCACAGAAAAACAATAAAGAAGGTAAAAAATTTAAAGAACGAGATTTTGAATATAACTATGTAAGGTGATATTATCTATACTAATATAATATAGAGGAAAAGTTTGTTTGCATTGAATAGACTCCAAAGCTACTGGACCGATTTTGATAAAATTTGGTACATATGTAAAGTAGACAACGGGAAAGGACATAGGTTACTTTTTATTGCGGAAAAATGTACGGTTTCCGAGAAATTAACTTTTGCGCGCACGAAGTCGCTGGCAACATTTAGTAAATAAATAATAAAATTAGGATGTACATTTATATTACTTAATTTGTTTTTAAAGAATATTTTATTTATTTTAACATAAAACTTATGTTAAACAAATCTGTATCAGTATTGAGAAAACAATGACATAATATTAGAGGCTCGACGCTCTATTACGACAGAATGCAGAGCAGGCCTAACAAATATATTTATGTTTTACAAATCACAATTTTACATAATCTAAATTCTGAAGCAATGCTATCGACACAGTAGTAAACTGTTTGAATTTCGATAAAAATAATTGATTTGACATGTACGTAATCTCAGTTAAAGAGCATTTAAAGTTTATATCTTTTTTATCTAAAACATATTTTAATAAGATGTAGAAGATGTTACGCTTGTCGTCATTGTGACATAACGGTAAGTTTAGTGACTAGCTTTAACTAGTTTCATGCAAAGTTTTAACCCCTTTTTCACCCCCTTAGGGGGTGAATTTTCAAAAATCCTTTCTTAGCGGATGCCTACGTCATTACAAATATCTGTATGCAAAATAGTTAGTTCGAGTTCTATGATGAATGAACTCGTCGCATAATGCGATCTAGGTACCTATATAATATTATTTTCATTTATTTATCAAGAGAAGAAAAAAGTTTCAATCAATATATTACATTTATGTACATACAAAAAGTAGTATGTTTTCAAGGATTTAGGTCAATATATTTATATTTGATGAATTTAATTTCTAAGTAGGTATATGTTAACAATTACTATAAATTTGCTAAACACCATGATCATTAAACACTCACTAGGTACGATAAGAAGCGTTAGCCATTATTTATTGGGGTTACTAACTAAACAAATACCATAACTCCTAAATCCTAAATCACGCCGTAGGGGGTGACCCCAATACCCCGTATTATTCGGCGTCGTAATAAACAATAATTCCTCCCCAAAGTTGTGATGTGTCGATAGTGCGACAAAAAATACATTAGCTATTTACGGAACCAATTACCTTCCCACAGGTCATATCCGGTATCAAATCACGGGGTATAAACATTTTGGGGGTTAAAATAGTCTTTATTATAAAATAAATAGAGTTCAATTTGATAAAAAGCCGTATGCACAACTATTAATAACACAGTCATTTTTTCCAAAAATAAGACCCCGTTACGTAATTATTAATTGTGATATATTTTATACGTTAAATGGTGCATTGTAATGGAATCATAGAACAAATCATGTACAAATAATAGATTTATCCTTAAAGATCATAAATACTTGGAGAACCTTTCGATTCTATTAAAATAGGACGATATTATGCTAATCAATCGGTTTGAAAAATCTAAGGATTTTAATGTTACCAGTAATATTTAATAATAATAATAATATCTATGGACGCTTTTACAGCACGTCAATCTGGTCCCGTGAAAAGTTTTCGATGACTTGTGTTACGGGTACCAGATAATGGATTATTTTAATTTATTTACATTATACTTATATTTAGGATTTTTATTATACAATACACAATGGATTCGAACCTGTGACCTCCGACTTGAGCACCAACAACCTAATCACTGAGCCACATTATTAACTGACAACCGGTCAGTTGATATTTAATACCCTAATTTGGGGGTTTGTTCAAATGTTATAATTATTGCACATTATTTAGTAAAATAATAAAATAAAAATAGTTTTATTGCTTCCTACCAATATAATATAGTAAAGACAAATAAATTTGAGTAGTTAATATCATAAATTATAGAAATACGATAATAATAATCAACAAACTGTAGGTATTAAATCAGAAATTATTTAACACGTTCAAAGCTATTAACACTAATTTATTATTGTAAACAATCTAAACAATTTGAAAATCTCAAATACGAGTATCTTAAAATCCGTACATACTTTAACACCAGAGTTGTAACCCTGTCGAAGAAAAAGAGAAAGAGAAATGTAATTTACCTATCCTGGCATTGAATTTGAACAATTTTAGAATTTTAACCACAGAAACAAAATAAAGTTCATTTAAAGATTTTTTCTGTTTTGCATGAGAATACTTTTAATTCATTGCAGTTGGCACAATGAGCATGTATTGGCAGACACGTCGGTTACTGCAATTTGCAGCTGAGGCATTGTGGCAACCAGATATTAAGCTAGTCTTGGCGGTGAATAGCAAAATTCATGCGGGTACATAAATATATTTTTAGGTGTAAACGTTAAGCCCGATCGTTAGAGACCCAACTAGTGGTCTAATTAAACATGTAATTCCGTACAAGGAACTCTTATAGGTTTGCTCTGTGTCCGTCTGTCTGTCCGTCCGTCTATCTGACCGCCCCTGATAGCTTCTGTAACTATGGGTATAAATAATTGATAAAATTAGTTAATTTAAAGATGAAATTTTATAGACTTTGCTTATGCAAAATAAAATAATAAAAATATATTTTTAGGGGTGTACATACATTTGAAGCGGGGATGATTTTTTTCCCCGCTGTGTGGAAAATTCACGAATAGGTCTTTTGTATTAATGTATAGTTTTAATATTATTTAAGATATTAAAACTTTAACGAAATAATTTAAGTCAACCATTTTCTAGTCCTCCAAAGTTGTTTACAATTTAGTGCAAAATACTACCAAGGAAAATTATATCGTATAATAACATTTTTTAAACCAGTTTCCAAATTCTAACTTAATATGTTACCTTATATATTTTTATTATAACGTATTAAATTTATTTTAGTTTGTTGAAAATTTTATATAATTATACTAATTTTATTAGAAATTTAATATATACAGAGAAAATATCTCTATTCCAATAAGAACAAGGGATTATCACAAGAAAATAACATTTATTTTTAATGTTTTGTTGTGTTCGGTGGTTAATGAAAAAACTAGGGCACGCGTTGGCCGCTCCCTGCCCACGCCACAACCACCTCGCCAGGTACGAGCTCGTACGAATAGGGGAAGGGATGATGGAAAATAATAGGGGAAGAGAATTTTAAAATTTATATTTTTTGCAGCCGGCGCAGGTGATATAACGCGTGCGCGCGCGCCGCCGACTCATTTGTGCGTGAAGCATCGCCGCCGCCGCTCGCGTACGTAGAGCCTCCGAACCCAGTGCTTCCCGGCTCGTCCCGCGGACCGGTCGCGTGTAATCGAACTTTACAACCACGTAAAATGTTACAAGAGTTACAGCTCGTTCAAGGTCAGACGAATTACGTCGTTGTCTCCTCCGGCTACCCCTCGGCCACCGTCACAAAAACTGCTGTGGAAAAACGGATCGTACCTATAGCGCCGGCTCCTGAAAAAAATTACGTCACACACGATACTCCGCCAAATCTTCAGTACAGAAAGAAAGTTCACTTCAGAACGAACCCGTACACGGGGCCGCAGGCCGCCTCTATCGCCAGAAGAAACGCTCGAGAGAGAAATAGAGTTAAACAAGTGAACGACGGATTCAACGCCCTCCGCCGGCACTTGCCTGCCTCTGTGGTGGCTGCGCTGTCGGGTGGTGCTAGGCGGGGATCCGGTAAGAAGTTGAGTAAAGTAGACACACTGAGGATGGTTGTGGAATACATAAGGTATCTTCAGCAATTACTGGAAGAGAGTGATGCAGCGCTTGGCATAACTCGTGACCAGGAAAATAGAGAGAACATACCAAATAATTCGGCCATGACGGCGTTATCGGATATGGACGACGGGTTCTTCTACAGTGGGTCGCCGTGCTCCGAGAAACCGGAGTCCCCTGCGCCCTCCGAGTGTTCGTCGGGGGTGTCCTCGTCGTACTCCAACGTCGACCGATATGACGTGACGGCGCAGCAGCAGATCGGACACATGGACGAGGACGAGCTTTTAGACGTCATCTCCTGGTGGCAGCAGAAATAGCATTAATGTGAGTATTGCAATGTTTATTACATTTAGGTATATAAAATGTTCTATAACATTTTAATTTCTCCAAATGTTAGTATATCCTTTATTATTCACCAATATTGAAAAATATTTTACACTTCTCTAAAACATACATCTAAGGATGAAATTCATATTTCATAATACAATGAAAATGCTAGTCTAATAAGACATATTCTTTATATATATTTTTTTAATTATAAATATCTCATTAAAACTGCCATAAATTGAAATCATATATTTTGTTAGTGTGTCTGTGTGAAGAAAACAAAGTGGAAGTTTAATAAAATGCTAATTGTTATTTTTCATTGTTTACAGGTACATTCCTCAATGCTTGGACAAATCCCTCCGAAGTTCTGTGAAATATTGTCAGGAATAGTAAAGAAAAGACTCTTTGATATCTAGTCAAACAACAGTGCCTTAAATTAGTTTTAAGATTAGTGTATAATATACGCTTGTTTGAAGACGACCGAAAAAGAGATTAAACTACATGACTTGGGTGAAATAAATGACTATTAGTTAATATTGTAAGTAAACCGAGGCTTAAATAAGGGTAAAAATTTAATTTGGATCTGGCCAGTGGTGATATTGTAAATACTTAGATGTAAGTTTAAATAAATTATTTATTGCGTAATGTTTTTCAGTTTTTTATTCGCTTTACAAATTATACATTTTTTTATTGATTTATCTAATGAAAAGCCATTACTTGACAAATCGTTTTACGATTAAAATACGCATTATAATATATATTTTTTACATTTAAATTAAAAATGGTAAAATATAATGATGAAATTAAATACTTTTAACCTATAGCTACTTGTCAAAGTTATTAACAAGATAATTACAATTTAAGTTTTATTAATAGCACTACAAAGTTTATTTTGTCGACAAAAAGAAGAAATAAATCATTTTGGAAGCTACGTTCTAACAACGTGACAAATTCGGATGTTATGTTACAAATGAATAGTTAAAATCTTGTTGCAGACAGATTAACTATGTAATTATGCCACTCAAATACTCACTCGTTCGTAAAATAAACGATGTAATCTGTATTACATACAGAGTTATGTCAAGTTTTTTTCATTACTTATATCAAACTGTTAAAACTAATCTGAGTTGGAGTAAAATAAATAAATATGTAAATTTAGAGCCACCGCGCACTTATGATTTTTAGTCGTCCGACAGTTTGATTGTTATGGGAATCAATATGGGTATATAAATTGAAAATTGAAATGAAATATAAATAATATAAACAAAATAATAGTTATATAAATAAAATAAAAAATACATCCTCATACTGATTATCATAATGATCAAACTGTCGGACGACTAAAAGTCGTAAGTGCGCGGTGGCCCTTAATTCCTTAAAATCCTTCTTTTTATGAGAACCAATGACAGCTTATATTTTAATGATTTCTTATACAAAGCAAGCTAAAGTACGTGCGCTCTGGCCACTGGCATGGTTGAATAACACTCACTTAAAATTCTACAATCAACTTATAAGAAGACAAAGAATATAATAAAAATAATATACATTATAATAAATACTTTTTTGCCTCCTTGTCTTTTTCAACAAACCATACAAAAACTTTGTAGTGCTATTAATAAAACTAAGTTAAAATTATTTTGTTAAAACTTTAGAAAGTACGTAGACGTTAAGGTCATCATATTCTATTACCAAATTTAATTTAACTTATTAAATAACGTCACATAAATTTCTACGAATAAACTAAACTAGTAGTACTTACCTACACTATAAAAATTATATATACCTAATTTCTTACCTATTATAAATACTTATGCAAAAACCCAAATATTATAATTAATATAATAACAGTATAGAAGCCTAAATATTTGCGTCTAAATATTCTATCGAGCGCTCTCAATCGGCCGTTGACACTCCGCAAGTGGTCAAACAACTAATTAATATATCACCAATAATTCCCAGTTTCAACTCGTGGGAACTTACTCTATTTGGCATAAATTATAACACTGTTTGGCGGACATGCTAAACGTCACCATAATCTTAAAAAATATATATTTTGATTTAGCATGTTTAAAGCATACATGGAAATAATGCCATAAACTATCTTGAAATTAAATATATATTGTTCAGAGATATAAAAGTCTTTGATTCCAGGAATGGTTAAAAAATGCCGGCTCTAGCTATCGTTACAATATATGAATGTTGATCTAAATATGACTGTACTGAAAATTATTGTACTCATACAGATGTAATGTTTCGCGAATAAAATAATTATTATTCTTATTTATTAAAAGTGTATTATTATAATGTCAAATATAAAAATGACAATGACTTTGATGGATAAGACTGTTTGATTAGGCCAGGGAGCTACGTTTAGTGAAGACGTGTGTGTGTGTTATGCGTCTCCCTGAAATGTATCGTATAGCTGCATGTAACTAACCAAGATACAGTACATGTTGATGTATCATTGTTATCACCATCCTAACTTAATAGTGATAACTGATATGCAAGAACCAAGGCAGTAAGTATTCAATAGCCATGATAGGGGATATTAAGTCGCACAGGTCCTGCAATACTTACATAGGTGGAGTCGGAGCAAAAAGAAGTAAGTATTAATAATTTCATGATCATTACAATTAATATTATTATATATTTTTAACTATCGTGATAAAATTTCTTAGGTACATATACTTATCTACTTAATTTATTCTCTGCAAGCGTTAAGATAATTGTAACCTTACTGGGACGTAACGAGGAAAAATTGAAAAAAAAAAAAAAAAACTCCAACGTATAAAAAGGAACAGTCACATGCCATATTGGACGGCTTCGATAGAAAATAGACGTATGTTTTATTTGTGTGATGCAGTAGCGATACGAACTCGAACGCGGTGCTAAGCTGATTACTGTCACGCCGCCCGCTGCAAAAGACTTTAACGAGCGCGAATGTCTATTATTATGATTTTATACTTATTTACAAAAAGATTAAAGTTTATTTAAGTTAACCATATATAAATTGTAATGTTCCTCCACTTTAAATAAGATTTTGAGTGGAACATTTTTAGTTGTTAGGTAAGAAGTAGGTAGCTTCCGACTGTTATATTGATGGCGTTATATCCAAAATTGTGTCGTGACGTGACGCGACCTTGAAATTTCACTCTCGACGCCACTGAAGCAATTTAACAGCCTCCGTGGTCTAGTGGTTAGAGCATTTGCTCTCGACTTGTAGGTCGTGGGTTCAATTCCCGCATTGGAACAACAAAAAATATTGTTTCCATGTTTGGTTAGGACAATGCAGGCTGATCACCTCAAGAGAGAGTGCTCTTGCGTACTGCGCACACACTTGGGCACTATAAAATTACTTTTGTGTAACTGGCCTGGTTTCAATGAAACCGGCCACCGTCACCGAGGTGTGGGGAGGTATTATTATTAATTTAACTTTATAATCTCATTTTATTATGTACACTTAAGAGAATAGTCGACAAGACAGTCACTCTGGATAAAATATATACTAGTCTATAATTCTATATATATACTAATATAAATGCGAAAGTATGTCTGTCTGTATGTTACCTCTTCACGCTTTAACCGCTTAACCAATTTTGTTGAAATTTGGTACAGACATACGTGAGAGAGACATACTGGGATAGGACAGGATACTTTTTACCCCAAAAGGTACAGTGTTCCTGAGGTATACTGTATTTACACTGGTGGAGCCGCGGGCAACAGCTAGTATGTTATAAGGATAGAAATTTGAATCAGTTACAATCTGCCTGTAGCTCACGAAGTCCTACCCTTTCCATTCATAAATCATTTTCGTCCCAAAATTAGCGGACTAGATGCCATCTTACCAAAAAATATTAAAAAAAATACCTCACACGAGCGCAATCATGGATTATTATACGACACGACGATGGGGGTATTTCTATTAATTTATAACCAATGTGGGTGGATAGACTGACATTATTTTTTGTATAATCACAATATAAACATAGGAATAATGCTCTGTTATCTTTATTAACGTTGTACGTTTTTATTAAAACAACATAAATAAAAGAATGCGTTCGTTAAATCGTGCTTTGACAATCTTTGTCTGGTCTACTATTATTAATATGGAACGATTTGTTCGTTTGTATGTTTATTTGTTTGCATTAAATAGACTCTGTTATTACTGGATAGATATAGAGTAGACCACGGATTGATTTTGATTATATTTGGCACCAGTTATAGAAGGTTATATGAAATAGGCTTATTTTTATCTGAAATAAATGAACAATTCCTGAGAGATTTTGTTTTGCGCGTATGAAGTTGTGGGACATATCTAGAAGTAGAGAAAATTATTTTTTGTGACCGTATTAAATCATCAATTTCGACCTCACATTAAAAGTAAACTTAAATTATAGCATTCTTTTTATAGTTGAAAAAAATATATTGTTGAAGAAAATTATAGACATTACAGTTAGGACTCATGTCACTTACAAAATTGAAAATACCAATTTATATGGGTACTCTTAGTACCTACCTATGATACGACAAAAATGGCTATCATTACTAGGTATTTTGTAATGTTCATCGGAACTGTGACTTAATATCACATCCTCGTAATATTTACATCATATCAATGACTTCAAATCATTTTGATACAAAATAATTAATCGAAACTCCCGGACACAAAATTATTAGATTCATTTGTACAATCCTGAGGTGGCGTTTTGACAAATCCTTAGCTTCTGTTGTGTGTGATCCGTACAACGTGTAGGAACAAAAACGTCATTGTTTTGATAAAAAATGACGCCGTGGATGAATCTGATAATAACCGTGGGCGGGGCGGCAACAAAGGAGAAGTTGGTTAGCGCGATGCAACAATACAAGAGAATTCGGGTGTTAAATTAAGTTTTCCCAAAACTGTTGTTCGATTGTTTTTTTATCAGTTAGACAGTTTAACATTTGTTTGTTATACAAATGCATTGACACAATAATTATGTGTTTTGTAGTTTTGTTAAAGACGAACGTGTAATTAATTTTTATGTATTTTCTTTGGTATCAATATTTTGTCATGATTATCGGTTTTTGGCCCTGAATTTGGTTAGAGTTTCGAATATCATTGATTTGCTTAAAACATCATATTCGATTGATAGGACCTGCTTAAATGCTTGTGGAAATGAGAAGAAAAATATGTTATTAAAAATAGGTTATCGAAAATAGAAGAATAGATTATACCTATATAAATAGAGGTTGCCCGCGAATTCATGCGCGCAAAAGAAAATTTCGTGGGACACGTACATTTTTCTACAATTGAAAGTAGCCTATGTGCTTCCCCGTAGTCTATTCTATATATGTGTCAAATTTCATTAAAATCAATCCAGTAGTTTCGGAGCCTATTCATTGCAAACAAACAAACTTTTCCTCTTTATAATATTACAAGTATAGACAAAGGCTGCGCTAAACAAAACATTCATATAAATATAGTTCACTTGCCTATGCGAGTTAAAATTACAGTATTGTTGGATAAAAGTGATTAAGTTAACTTATCTTAATTTCATGCACGGATTTTAAATTACTCGTTGACATTAATCAAGGAATTGTTGGCAGTATCTACGAGGCGCAGCAGAGCCTGCTTTTGGAGGTTTATCTTGCTAATGATGTTTAACGACGTGGCTCTACGCGTTATCACTAGCTGTCGCCTACGGTAGCGAGGATCTGAACACGATTGCATTGTAAATTCTACTCTATTTCCTTTAAAACATGGTAGAAATTTAAGTAACAGATAAATGTAGTCATGGAGTAGTAGCATATACAAGTCGGCCGTCTCTTTGTCGCCCTTCATATCTTAAAAGTAAATTAATTGACGGATTGCGGTAGCCGTATTGATTACATTTTTTGTCTGCCATTCAACCTCTTTTGTCACAAAAATATCTTACTGATACACTGACATCTGAATCACTTTATCACTCGGACATAGGAACACTCTTTAGTTACTTAATACGTAGTCCATAAAATTTTGATGAGGTTTTTGTAAAACTCAAAATGTCACAAAACTTTTGAACCGAATTTAATCGAAAAGCTATGAAGCTTATCTTTATATTTTAAAGAACCTACTAAAATTCACACATTTCCAAACATTCTTTTATATATTATATTATCTACGCCTACTACAAGTGCACAATATTCGCTTGTACGTTAAATAAAAAATCCAAAATGGAACGGACGGAAATGTCGAACAAAATTAATTTGAACGCCATTACGTTTAACTGTTAAAGGTGAGAATACAAAATAACATCTAACGAAAACAATTTTACCCCAAAATAATTTAGAAAATTGAAATAATTTTCAATCATTTTATCCAAGGATGCTTCCACATGGGATGCTTATGATCTATATTTATTACCACCGTGGAGTAATGCACCAATTGAATTTTGGTTGCGGAGAACAAAGGGCGGCTACACACTATACGGCTGTCGGCCGCATTAACGCCCAGCCCCAATAAATCCCGGAGGTCCGTCGCCACGGGCCTAATTAGCCTGGATATGGGTGATATACTGTCTACTTAGAGCTCGTGATGTATGGACGCGCTCAAAGCAGCGGACGCCGCGCGCCTCCGGCCAGGATTCGAATTATAATTATGCTTAGGATAACGATAATCAGCAGTAACGAAAATATTTACGGGAGCTGGACAAATTGCTTGTGTTTAAGATGAAGCCTTTCCAGTTTCGAGATTGAAGTTCAAAGAACAATCAATCATGTAACCCATACTTAAATTATGCTTAATTAGGTATGTTAAGGACAGCGGCCTCGCAGTGAAATACCACATAGTGAGTGTATATACGAACGCTTTATAGTACATAATATGCCTTATAAACTCTTACCCCATTACTAATAAACGCTATATAAGCTTTGAATAGTTACACAGTGTTTTGTCTTCTTCAATCGAATTAAAAATGTCACACAGCTTATACAGCGTTCATTAGTAAGGGGAAATGAGTGAGAAATTTAGCTAAAAATATCAGTAATAATATGGTAGCATTAGTGAAAAACAGCATTTAATCGAATTTGTATCTTTATAATATGTGAATATTTATGTATAATTGTACGTAAATGTGTGCCTATGTTATATATTGTATTGCATTTTTTTTTTTTTCATTATTCTAAAATTAATTTCGTAAAAGTTTCGTAAAATGTGTCTTATTATCCCTAGCTCATGGTAAACAGGAAAATCGACGGAAAATAGCTATATAAGATGGTAAAAGTGAGATGGAAATTCAGCCCAAAGAGGGCTAGGTTAGGTTAGGTTAGGTAAGGCATTGCCATGAGCTGGAATAGTAAACTAAATTTTGTTTAAAATGTTCTTCCTAATTCATTTTTTTATTTACGTCTCGATCTGCCTATATCGGTGTAACCCTTGCCATATGGCAATATTTTCCACGCCGGTTTGGTTCGGACTTAAATATTTAAGTCCGAACCAAACCGGCGTGGAAAAAATCCTATGGAAAAATACTGTCCCCTACAAGGTCTAAGGAAAATTAGTAACCGTATCTTCCCCTTATTTTATAAGCTTAACGTACTTACCTCAACTTGTTTCATAAACGTAAGTGAATTTCATGACACTATCTGAAGTAGAATTAGGTAGGTACTCCATTTTCATACCTTCTTTATAAGAGATTATCACCCAATCTTCAAAAACTATTTCAAAAGTATGTAGATAAAATAACAATTATTGTTATTAATGAATAATCGAATAAAAATGGTGCGCGGTGCACACAGCACACTATTGTCACCCAACAATACCTGATCTAGATTGTACCGACTTACATCTCAAAGGGTTACCTTTTGTACACTATTTTATGCGGTATTGTCATATGACAATAGTAGAAAAATTTCGCCCACTGTTCGCACGGTTCTATGAATAGTGAAAATAAATAAATAGCATCTGACAGGACGAATCGATAAATTCGTATTCAAGGAATCCTTTACAAACCGATATGGTCATTTGTCGCTGACCTCGATATGGGAATAAAGTGTTTCGAACTTCCCATACTACTTTCGATTTATCATTCCGGGAGAGTCAATCTAATGATTTAATAACTTATTTGTATTAATTCCTTTTAAAAGTTTGTTAGTTGTGAGTATGTTTGTACGTAGGTATCTAATTTTTGACCAATTCTAACCAATTATAAATATAAACAATTTAAGGGTTTGTAGAAATACACTTTGCATTTAATTTTACTATTGTTGCTTAAATACATAGATAGTAGACTTATTATAGTATTTCTTATAACAACTGCATAAAATATTATTCAACACTTTCTTACACACCTATTATATCATAGTACCATCAACAAGTAACTAAAAATTAACCTCGGATTATTGTTCGTAGCGACCATTATTCTTAACCACTGTTACCAAACATTGGCCACAAAAGAACAAGATAAGATCAGTGTTTGAGCTTCAGTAGACAAATTGTTGTTGTTAAACTACATTTATATTTACCAAACATGTCATTCAAAGAGAATTATTTTTAAATAGAATATTGTGGTGTGAAATTGATTCTCATATTTTCATTGTTGCCGGTGCAAGAAATTAAACGGTGGTTAGTTATCTGCGATCTTAAACCGAAATGTACCACCTACATACAAATCTGTATCTCTTCATCTCTTTTATTTTATTGTGTGAATTTTTTCTTAACTCTTACGCTCTAGCGCTCTAGCATATTGGTAAGAAAAATCGATACTGTATGTAAATGTAGTAGGTACATTGATAATGTTTATAATATATATATTGTATACATTCGGTTTACGATGAACGGCCATTTTTATTTAAGAACAATATATCCTACTATTGTTTTAAATGTAAAAGTTTGCGAGAATGACTAAATGTTTCTGACTCATTCACGAAGAAACTGCTGAATGGATTTTGATGGGTATGGTATAGCTTAGGCTGGATTAACACTTACATACATACATACATATAATCACGCCTTTTTCCCGTAAAGGGGTAGGCAGAGACCACTTTTTGCCACTTGCTACGATCCTCACATACTCGTTTCGCTTCGTTCACTTTCATTCTTACCATCCATTCTTCCTCTTACATACAACGTAGCGAAGCGGCTCTCCATGGTCCGCTTTTCACCTCCGCGAGAAACGAGACGTGATGGGTGGTGAACCACATCGCCGCCATTTTGGATAATGAAATTATTTTTATGATTATCCATTGCATTTCCACGGATTGGTGGAGAGGGTAGGAATAGGGAAAGGGAAGGATAGGTGGTGTGGAAAGGAAGATTGGTGAGTTTGAGTGGGAAATAGGAAATGTAGGATATTACTGCCCAGAAGGGCAAGGGAAAGGACAGTAATAGCTAGGGAAGCCGGGGTCGCATACCCGTATACTACACCACAACTACCGGACAGGTAAGTTGGGATGAATATCCCATGACATCCATTAACACTTAAGCTACTTTTTTCCGTAGCAAAATGTAAGGCTCCTACGAGATTTCTTTTTGCATGTGCAAAATCAAAGTAACATCTAGTAAGATATTTTATAATAGTAGTATTATCTTTAAATTATATGCCACTAAATTATAAGATAGCATGTATAAATATGCTAAAATACATAAGGACTATTTCGCAATGTACTGACACGTGACAAATAGCTTATTTGCATGTTTTGTCTCTTTCGCTAGATATAAAGTAAGCAGGATAAAAACTTTCAAATAAGCTACCTCACACTTATTAAAAGATTGTCCACTGCAAAAGTGAACTTCATTTTATATTTTCCAAAATCAAATGTGGCTAAAACTTTGATTAATTATTACATAGATAAGTTATATCCTTACAAAACTGACAATATTTCTGTGCCACGACACACATTGACATGGGACGCGTGTCAATGTGTCAACGTCGCATAGTAACACAAAACACGCTATTACTCGCGGAGCACACTAACCAAAATTGGCCCGACTCGGGCCAATTCGAGTCTTCATTTTTACGCGTTTATAACATATCTACCTCTTTTTAATATTATATATCTATGGGCTAAAAGTTAAATTAATCCATTGTCTCTATTACATAAGTGAACTACGTTGAGGCTTCTCATTATATAGTTAATGATTTGAAAGTGTCTTCCGTTAACTGAGCAGATGTTCAAGGATTGTGGGGCGACACCGTGTCACGACGGTCAGGTGTCGCCAACTGGTGGCACAAGCCATCGAGAGGCTATGAAAAACAAAATTTGAATGAAATTTTTTTTTACGTTGAATCAATTCATATAACCTGTCCGAATCGGTGATATTTATGTAATGCAGCATTTCTTTTTATTACGCACCTAATTGTATTTATATTTATATTCTATCTGTTTAATTCTACTATATTATAATAATAATAATCCTACTTATATTAAAAATATAAAAATGTACGTATGGATGGATGGATGGATCTTTGTTCCTCTTTCACGTAAAAACTATTAAACTGATTTTGATGGAATTTGGTATGGTAGTAGTTTAGGCTCTGGATTGAAACATAGGCTACTTATTATTCCGAAAAAGTACAGAGTTACCGCGGGATACTCAATAGTATATTTAAGCGACGCCGCGGCTCCACCATGGCAAACAGCGCTAGGTCAAAACCTGTTTTTCAATTTTTTAATTGCTTGTTTTTCAATTTTTCATTTGTAAAACATAACTTAAGATTAGATATTTTGTATTCAAAGTCACACAAAATATCTAATTTTAAGTTACTTAAAACTTAAATTTTGTACTCTACTTTCTAACCTACTTTTATACAAATGTACATAGTATGAATGTAAAAGATGTAAGTACATGTTTTATGTAACGGATATAAAATTTTTCGAAGAAATTAACATTCACATAATATTATAATTGTTACAGATTAGCGGTCATATGGCATTCACCATGAGCAGTTGCCCCTAACCCGTGCCAAGGTGGTGATGATTACAATACACTTGATGACAATTGCACAAATGCACAGACATCAAAGCTGCAAAGCGCATGCGGCGTAATGGATGAAGACACGCGTTGTGCAAAAACTTTCTATTTGCAGTACCCTTTCCTTTTGTGCAACCCTTAGGCTCGCGCTAGGGTAGAAAAAATTCAGATGTTTAGAACATCTGATTTTCGCAATGACATCTTTCGATTAAGGTGTTTTGTGCAAATGGTAAATGGTCCGAATATAAATTTTATCTGTTTAGAGGGTTTGCAAACTGTAAAGCAGTCCTTTATAAATAAACTTCAATTTTTGAAAGGGTTTTTCTAAATTTTTCTACTGATTCATATTAGTAAATACATAGTTTTTAATAATTGGTATATAGCTATCAATAATAATATTAACAAAAACGTTATCAGAATGAGTTAAAAAATAAAATGAATGGAATCGGAATCCTCAACCGCATAACATAAAACCAACACGCAAGTCGCTACCTCTTTTGACAATGGACATAACATTTTAATTTCATCTTAAACATTAAAAAGAGAGCAATAATTTAAAGGATTTTAATACCTCTAAACATTGACATACCAAACCTAGCGACGTAGTATTTGTAAGCGTTTGTCTACCGAAAAAATCTGTAATACAAAGGTCGCTTGCAAGTGCCAGCTTTTCTAAGGCTCGTTTTAGAATCGGGAGTTCTGTAAAATAGGCACATACTATAATACGTGTTTGACGCGTGCTGGTGGTGTATTTCCTTTAACGTGCGTTGGTAAAGCGGCACCAATTGCACGCTTGCTCGTAAATCCATCCTAAACATTTCCTAAATAGGCCAACGTATAAGCTTTGATTTTCGTTATTTCTTGACATTATTTTATAGATATTTCTAATTACTAGTGTATTTGCAAAATACACTAGTAATAAGAAATATATATTATATAAATATCATCGATTTCCTCTGTTAAATCGAGTTTGAGTTGCGACGTCCCTATGTAGTACATCAATGCCTCTACATTGATTCGTCAAAATTTAAATAACAATAAGAGGATCAACAATCGGCCTCTCGAAGTCAAAATATTTTATGTGGGGACATTTACATCGGTGTTAACGAGCCTCCAGCAATAAAACCTTGGAAATTCGAGCATAAATCTTCGTAGTACTACCAAATAAAACCTTATTTTATACCCTGCGGTATATTTATTAAGAATATACGATTTATCCTATATTTTGGACATTCTTTAATTTTTTATGCACTAACAAGATTTAGCATGTTTGCTTTTCAAGGGTCTTTTAACCTAAAAATTTACCGTATTTCAAAACACAGACTCTTTAAATCTTATTGTTACTTGAGGTAATTTATACCTACTACAAACCTTTATCTTGCCAAATTCTTAGACTATCACTAACTAATGTTGTTCTCTTGTCGATGTCGTGTAGAACAGATAAGGCTTTTTAAAGTATGGGAATTTACCTGAAAATTTGCTATGCAACAACCGGATGACCCGGAAGGAGAATTCTTTAGAATGTTTAAAAACTAAATTTTTTAAATCCTACTTGTTTGTAAATTGTAGTTAAATAAAAATAAAGGTTTATCAAGTTTGTTCAATACGTAGCAATAAAAGTTATATTTATTTAATCTTATTTTTTAACACGCTTACTATATTTATTTAATTCATTAACGGGACTTCTCGTCAATATATAATTTAATTAAGTAAAATTGCACAAAAATAAACAAGACCGTGAGTTAACAAATGAATCCATTACATGAAAATATTGCCCTCGCTTGTTCACACGCTCGAGGACCAGATAAGGAACTGAATATAGTGATCTAGTTTTAATTAAACCTACAACTTGTAACCTACAGTGCGTCGCAGGTTTAGCGTAAAGGCCTTCGTAGCCTTTGAAACGGTATCGAAAAATTAAAAATTTTAATGACTCCAAAGTGTTAAAAATCGCGATAAAATACACTAGGTATCACCATCGCCTTAAGTGGCCGATAAGGTTGGTAAGAAAGAAAAGTTATTTTTTTAATTAACACATAAAGGTAAAGATATCTTAATCTCCTTGGCGCCGATTCTTAAAAGAGCTTACCCCCCGATAACAGTCCCGACGTTCTTATCGAGAGTAACCTTAGGGCATTCCTATACAACGGAACACTTCGTGCAAAAAAATTATGGGATATTTTCATTATAATTGATAGTTTTGGGATATCTAAGTCTCTCAGACCACCCTCAAGTCGGACGTACTTGTCACGTAGTAAAAATAAATTGTTAAATGCTTTGACGACATTGAAACTTTTATGGGTGATAATTTCTTATCCTTTACCGCCTGAGAATAACATTTATAAATCATAAACTGAGGCTTAAAAGTCGATCGTAATAATGATCATTATCGATTTTGTTCATTTTAACGAATCTTTATATTTGATAGATCTGATTTAACTTTGCATATAATTTCATAAAGACTTACAATCTAACTACGAGATTCGAAGTACAATTAGATACGGGATGCATAAGGTAGTTTGTCTTTACAATTATGTTACTTTGACTCAAATTGAGTCTTTCCGGCGTTTTTACAGTAATCGTGGGAATTTATATCAGCGACGCAAGTTGTAAATCAAGTACGTAAAGTAATATTTATCTTTTGAGTAATTATGTGCCGCATTTGAGCAACTACGAGTATATAATATTGTATTAAAAAGCAATAAAATATATAAATTATTTTATCTCAGCGATTTGATTTTTATTAATTACACTTTTTTCTAGCAGATCAAATATCAACGGGCATATCTAATTAAAAATTTAATATGCATAATTATATTTTTTATCAAGTTAGTTCCAGCTTCTGGTAGGTGCTTAAAATAATATCTAATCTTTCAACTGGTTTAGGAAATAATTAATTACCTCCTATAATTAATTGTTATAGGTATTTTTATTATATAGGTAGGTACATAGAAAATATTTATCATTATTTAGACGTTGGCAAAAAACATTTCTAAAAATTGTATTTAACATCAGCATTATTATCAATGCAGTCGGTTAAATATGTAGCAATATTTCACGGGAATAACATGTAAAATATTAGGACGATTATTTAGGGAAATAAAGAAAAGAGTTGTTAGCCCAAGGCAATAGGGGCCACTGTGGTCTACATTAGGATATTTTTTGCTCACGGGATAACTCCCAGAGACTCGTTTCGGTGATTTATCGGTTCAACCATTATCCCCACTCACCGCACAACCAACACTTGTTAGGATCTGAGATAGATTTGCATCTAATTTGCGCATGTGCATTAGGATCTCTCATCTCGGGTTTTACAAAATACCGTCTCAAAAAATCCGATGTTTAAATCTTTAATATTTCTAGATATTTTTCAGTTCTTGAGTTAGTTGTAGGTATTCCTATTTGGTCGCTCTTGTGAATTTTTATTGATAAAATTTATAAATCATATCTATAAAGCACTAAAATAATATTTTATTTTAGTACGTTATAAGTTTTTGTATGTAGTAGTGGTTTCCTAGTGGTCAAAATTAGGTCGAATTTTGACCACTAGGAAACCACTACTACATACAAACAAATTGAAACATAAACATTTAATTTGTAAATTGGATTAAGATTTAGATTGAATAAGATTATTTTGCCTATATAAACACGAAATTAAAATGTATAATATGTTCTATATTGAATGTTCCCATAATTTTCGTAAAAGGATTACAAAGTATTTGCTTCACGTTTTAACATATAAATATGATTCTAACTGAATAACATATTTTATGTCATATCTGTTCGTTCATCATATTACTACTAAAATTTAAAATATCTTGGCCTATCAAACAGGAATATAATTTGGGAGTACAAACTATAACCATTCTCTAATGTGATCTCATTCATATCAACCTTTTTATTAATATCGTTGCTGAATAAATCCAGTCATAAACGCCAAAATAAGTTTATTAAAATTTAATATTCTACATTGTTATGGTGCGTAATGCCGTCGGCTACTACCCACCGCCCAGGAAGCAGAACTCAGCGCGAGAATAAGAAATAAATTCCATGGCAAGCGTAACAAAGGTAAAGTAAAAGGAGCATCAGAGCCTCCGGCGCTAGCCAACGCAAAAAGTAAACGCCCGGTACACCTCTGGGTCACGAGAGAAATTGAACCTAGAAGCCGGCGCATTCACAGGTGCTCAATGCTCAGGCAGATCGTCAGTGTGTAATCACTTGAAACTGTTGCAACACATTGATGGTGTTAAGGTGTAAATTATATCTCTGCACAATTCATGAACAGTCTGTATTTTTGCTGTTTTTTTTTTATTCTTATTGTTATTAGCCTTTAGAATTTTACTCTCGTAGCAATTTTCCTCGTTGAAATATAATTGTATTTCTATATTATTTGCATAAAATATTTATTGTATAAAAGTAGGTTTCTTTTGAAAAATATTTTTGTTTCGTTTATCATCACTATTAAACTTTCAATTAAAAGGGGTAATTTAGATAGCAAAGTCGTTATCGTTACAATTGTTACTTCACTTACAACTAACTTTGAATTCCTTAATTAATTTTATCGATGTTCTAAATTAGTCAATACATTCGTTCTAATTACGTAAATTTTTACACGTTTCCAATTAACGAAAATGGTTGCTCAATAAATCAGTTCGAATGCTGGGCAATGTTGGACAATGTTCGAGGTAGGGGCGATTTGTCTTACAAGATCGATAACGATCGGATACATCCCTACAGTTCTATTGTGGCTTGTATATTATAAGGAGCAGTTACAAACATGTCTGCATTGTCTAACAAAAAATTCCATGTCCGTTTCTAATTTTTAACGATTTCGAGAATTTCGAAGTTGTTAAAACCAAATGTTTCAAGGATTTTCGTCTTTGCCATGTATACATTTTCGTACGATATTTTAATTTCATTAACGTATTTTTTCATTTCTCATAAAGTCAACCATTGCAACTATGTATATTTTTATTACATTTACTTGAAAGTAACCGTGCTTCTCTTACCCGATGTTGCGATGTACGTTTTAATTTAACTCTGCCATTTTAAGGCACACATTGAGCACTTTATCATTTACTTTATTGCCATTTACTGTTATCAAGCCCGGTTATTATGGGGGTGTAAAATTATTACTCTCAATACTGTTTGGTACGAAACGATGACACACATCCTTTAGGCGCTTATTAGTTTAAGTAAGGGTCTCGGGTGCAAATTTTGTATTTACTTTTATTTTCATTATATTGTGTTAAAATAGATAATATTACAGCTTTGACATAACCATTCTATCAATAAGTTAAATTTACAGTATGGTAAATCGAGTGTGCACGAGAGGGATAGCAAGCTCTGATACTGGAACCAAACTACGAATTGAATAAAATTAATTACCTGATTTCGCAATAAAATTGCATAACAATTCTAGAATAATGTCTCATAACTTTTTATTTACCGCCTGAAATGATAAATTATTTTATTACTAAGCTAACTCTATGTCGAAGTCTAATAACTGAAGCTACACAAACATTAACTTACATCAAAACTGATGACTTAACAAGAGGGCAACAAACCTGTTCTAAAGCTGATAATATTGATACCCAATTCCTCGTAGTATTTCATTACGTCTCGCGTAGTAATTGCGACGTCGTCCATTAGCCGTAGCCCGCGGTCCCGCGGTAATACGAGACCAACACGAAAACGGCAATTTTTAAACAAAATTGTCAATGAAATTGTTACAATGATATTAATAACGGAGCGAATGATGGTTTCCGATGAAACTTCGTCTTTTAATTTATGTTAAATGATAATTTGTATAATAACTACTTTATCTTCAAAAACTTCAATTTGTTGCTTCGTCGGTCTTTTCAGAAACAATCAAACATTTTTTAGTTTTATCAATGTCTCCCATTTTTAGCCAATTCTAAATAGCAAGCGAAGGTAATGTAAATTCTGATGAATTATAAACTAATCCTTTAAATAAACTTTGCCCTCTTTTAGATGGATTCGGCTTAGTCGCGAATAAAATCCGGAAGCTGACTTTCGAAACCGCCAAACAATTTATCGCAAACAATGTGTCAAAACGAAGCAGTATTTTCGTTTCCTGTTTGAAAAGTAAAAATTTTCGAGAGCATAGTTTTTGCATTGTACGTACACATCCGTGAGAGCGGCTACCTGGCCCCCGCGGCGCGGTAATTTCTTATAAATCGACATCGAGTGAGATATCCAGAGATGCTCTTTTCCCGCCGCACGGGCGAGGGGGGACGCGGGAGGGAGACACAACGATGCACAATAGTGCACCGATCTAGATTAGTGACACACATTGTGTCGCCAAAGGGTTGCGGCCATTGTGCGCCGCGGCGATGCGCCCGCGCATAATGTGCACTCGCAAACATCTTGATACAATATTCGCATGGATTCTATGCATTTCTAAAGAAAATAAATATAACTTTTGACAGCTCCGCGATTCCATCTATATTTATCAATTGTAGTACGAAATATAGATATGAAATAACAATAACAAAATGCTTTTTGAATTTGTCTGACGCTTTTCAGAGAACTATCCCGAGGCGGCGGCTAATTTTTACGTGTATAACTAGTAATCATACGTTTTTAAGCTAAATCAAATATATCAAAGCTATAAAAGGGTTAAAAATTTTAATAGTTTTTAATGACTTGATTATAATTTACAAAGGACAACCGGCAATTAAATAAGTGTGATGGGCTTTTAAGATCGTATAATTACAATTTTTAAATGGATTCTTAAGGTTTTTTGTCAAATCAATTTTATGTAGGTTGCGACTTGCGAGTAGTAAATTAATTTGGATTGATTATAATAATTACATGTAATTTTTAGCATAGTATTTTAGTTATTTAAACCATGAGTATTAAGAAGTGGTTAATTACTTGAAAGTATCTAAAAAGAATGAAACGAATGCATTTCGAATAAATATATTTTACAAACTTCTATTTGACAAAAACATTTATCTAATATTAACATTATGTTATGCAATATTAAATAGAGTATTCCTTCTTTGCTTACATAGCCATAGCTTACTTAAAAATATAGTGTCAAAGTTGACCGTTTGACCGTTGAAAAGAGTAGTCAAAATATTTTACGGTTGAATACGTTAACACTTTTATTATTTGGGATCACCCACAAGAGATACAAAGGTGACCGAATGTAAATCTACATTTTTACATCCATTTCGAATTAGAAAATATAGATATTATGAAATGAATGCTAAGTGCAATAAATTGTAAAAAAAACTGGATCCGATCAGATTCATGTTAAGAGTTAAGACATTTTTTACGTTGAACCTGACCGCGCTGTCATAGATAATTATTGCCCCGTCGTAAAAAATGGATGAATGGTCCCCGCGCTGTCCTTTGACTACTCGAGGGTTGACAAAAATTGAGGCGATTTGTCTTACAAGTTTCGATTCCATCTCAATATTGAAGTTTTTTCGCACCCACTAATTGTAACACCTTTTCCATTGATCTCGATATTGGTGACGGTTTTTGTGTAATATTTTAGGGTTAGTCATTAGTTTGGTGTCCTTTTATTGTTGCTCTGCGCTGCGACAAAATACGGAGTATTTGTTAAATCTAAACAACCCATTCATCAAGGCGACGACACATCTTATTGACGGTCGTAGAGTGCCTTTAAATATATGACCTCCTCATATGAGTTTACAAAACAATATACTTTTTCAGTAGATAAAACATTAGCTACAAATTAAAATCCCACACACTCCCCTGTGGGTCAAGATATTTTTATCGTATTTCCGTCAAGTTTTAAATTTATCTATGGATTCTCAGAGCACATTAATTGATAAAGCCATATTGAGTAAAATGCATTAAAATCGTTACCTTTTTACTTAGCGTACTGCAATGACAAGCAAAAAACAACGGAAGAGGATGGGACCGTCCAATATTAGTTTTATATCAGGTCGAAAAAACCTGACACTTGAGAGCGATTGTAGATTGAAATAAGAATAATGGGTACCTTTTAAGAATAGAGTGCGTTTACCGAACCCTTTCGTTAAAATAACACCTGACGCGGAAGCTATTTGCGCGCGCGTGAGAAATTCCGACTTTACATTGCCAAAACTTTGCCAATTTCCCATCCTTTCTAAACCTTCGTTCAATAAGTTCATATTATTAACATCATGTTTTTATGCCCACTAGTTTTAATCTTTATCTACTTAGGCTTTAAAGTTAAGATACATATTATTTAATAGTACTTTTATATCAGTAGGCAAATTTTTTTCTTGACAGGTTTTGAGGTTTATTGGTCACGAAAGATTATTTGTTTATGGGTAGGTCCATATTACTTGAAGTATTAAGAACTTCATTACTATAAAATATATTTAAAAAATAATATCTTCGGGATTCGTATTAAGAAGCATTTTTGAGTTTTTTTTCCCTAAGATAATTACTTCGTGACAAGTTTCAAGAGTCGTCACGTTCTGAATATCTTCAATACATAGGCTATGATTATTATGAATTCAATGGGTATAGGAATTAGAGTCATTTTCGCTGTTTGAATTATGTTATCAATACCCGCATGGTAGCAAGTACAGACACACGCCAATGCTCAAAAGATAATGCTATCTCTACACTTGACGTTGTTATTTGTTGCATTGAGGAACTCAAAGTGACGGGCGGTAAACACTTAGAATAATAATATTTTTAAAAATATTAATCCCAGTTACAATAAAAGAGCTGAAATATTTAATTTTAATTCACGTAGGTCAGAACAATAATAACTTTTTAGCACTTTTAATGTAAGTTGATATTGAAATTGTAAGAAATATTATTTTAAGTATTTCTACCTACGGGTTACGACTTTTTGAGATTTAAACATAATATTGTTAACCTTATCTAGTAATAACATTATATAATATCTAAGCATTGTAACTAAATATAACGAGTTTCAAATGAGAATAGGTACGTCAATGACCTTTTTCTGTCAAATTTCACTTGAAAAGTGCGATTTTAGTTTTAGTTAGAAAACTTAAGTATGAATAGTCTTGCATCGAATTTAAATAAAAACGTTAAATAGAAATCAATTATCTAAACATAAATTTAACTATCATAACAGTCTAAATTCGAAACAATATGGCACCGACTTGATTCTATTCTCATTTGAATCGCACTATACCTACATATGAGTTAAATGAGCTATCGACGATGAATAGCAGTGTGCGGAAAAACCAGCAATGGTTTATGTCACATTGTATAGAATAAGTTTAATGTTTGTATTCTTAGTTTATTAAAAAAAAAAAAAAGTTTGAGGGTCAGTTTACACCGCGAAGATACGTGACGCGACGCGGCGCTGTATTTTAAGATAGCTATTCAAAATTCAACTTTATTCCTTAGATAAAAAGATACTCGTTTCGTATGACCTCAGTGGACAAGGGCTGTGCAGCGTGGTGCAACCCGACATTCCTACTTTTTAATAAACCCTTTCCATATTTACCGCCGACATCTTGAGTTGCTCAATGCAACAAATAATAACATCGAGTGTAGAATTCGTATATTTTTTGAGTTTTAAAATTCGTGACATCTGACACTCTCTGACTTTTTGACAAGGACCGTCGTGCTACCAAGCGCCGCGTGGTGACAGAAAATTCTTATTGAGCGTTTCTGATACCATTTACGCCACCAGATGACGCTTGTATGCATCGGGTCTACCCCAGACCACAGAAAAAAAAACTACCCTCATTTGTACCATCGTTAGATGAATATGAAACATTGTTATTACATTGGTCGAGTGTCACTGTCGACTCTCCTTGCCACGAAATACTGTAGCTGACGTGCTGACGTCAGCTTCCTACGAAATATAAAAGGAACCCAAAAAGTTGTTTAATAAACAGTATACTCTACCTAATAGTAGTAACTTTGTAAACGAATTTAAAGTAGGTATGTTAACGTCTCTAATTATTCATCTTATCTAATAATTAAAATGCCTATTTAGAAATAAATCTTTATTATAATCTCCTTAGTTTTTTATTAGTGTTTTAATTGATATATAGCTGTTTTATATGCGTGGTATCAAAACTTTAATAAACAAGATAACGTTCATTACATTTTTTTCTGAACGTGGAAAATATTTGAAATGTTAGTTGCAATGCTAGTTTCATTAGGGTATTTAATTTTTTTTGGCCCAAATTACAATAAGTACTAACGATATAAATATTATTAATATATATGTATACGGAAATGTAGATCAAGTATAAAAAATATACAGTTTTATTAAATGCCAATAGTAATGTATTAATTTATACTGCACTTTTGAGTACCTTCAACATAAAGTGTTTTAGCCTCGTTTTCGTCGTTGTTTCAGCCTGGTGACGTCTACTGCAGGATCTCCTGGCCTATCTAGGCCTCACTCGCGGCCTGTATCCACCGACTCCATGCCTTCAATTTTGCTTCGACATCCAGTTCGTAGTCTCCACTTAAGAACCTTTCGACCCCAGGGGTCAGCGGTTCTACGGGCTATATGTCCAGCCCATTGCCACTTTAGCTTGCTAATGCGCTGGGCTATGTCGGTTACTTTGTATTTAGCTTACTTAAATGTAATAATACTTATATAAAATGATAGTAAATACTATAACAATTGATCGTGTTATCGTCTTATCCGCGTCTAGTGTCCATCTTAAATGACATAAAGAAATGTAACACGACACGTGTAGTCTTTGTATCAGTGATCACACATGGCCAGTTTTGCATTAAGCGCTGCTAAGCGTAAATTGAATTTATCAGTTCTTAAGATAAAGACACAAATCCAGATGAAACGCTTCACATTGTGGCGCAACCGCTTCGTGTGGGTCCGAGAAGCAAGGTTTCATAATCAACATCAAATACTTATCTTAAGTACACAAAATTACACTCGTGTAAAACATTTTGTCAATTAAGATTGAAAAAATAAGCGATATTTCAATCAATCAGTTCATAATTATAAATATAGTATCTTAAGTTCTGTGTCTATTTTATTACATTTATTAAATTTTATTCAAAGATAATATTTAAATGTTAGAATGAAAATGATTTAAACAGTCAAAACTCACAGTACCATTTTTCTAAAGTAATATTACAAAGAGGAAAGATTTTTTTGTATGTTTGTTTGCATTGCTGCAATGAAATGATCGATAAATGGAGTAGACGGGAAAAGATTAGGGCTCCTTTTCATAGCGTGAAAATATACGATTCCCGTGGGATTACCTTTTGCGCGCACGAAGAAGTAGGAAACATCTAGTTTCATGGTATAAATGTGATTAAAAATCACAATCATTTCTTCAATCAATTTGAGAACGTTCAAATGACATTCCTAATTCAATTTTGTCTTTACAAGTGATGTTTACTCCTAATATTCCCTAATGACGTTGTCACCTCCTTAACCGTCTAATGTCAGGAAGCCAAAGCGGACGATAATTTGACTGCTGTCATAACAGCGGATGGCCATTTAATCTTATTTCACCTAATTGAATCCTAGAGTATTAGGCGCGCCTAACGTATAATCCCCTTTATGAGATTCACGCCGACTTTTTGAGGATCACACTCAAATGTCTCCTTAAGTATTTATATTTTTTATCAAATAAATCTGGATCAAAGTCGTAGAGGTTCTTTGTACGATCACTTTTTGTACCCTGGGAACATTCGTTTACAGTTATCTCAACAGACTTTTTTTCCGTCTTGCGCATTTTATGTTTTAAGTATAAAATGCAAACAAATGTCAAATTGAAATAAAGTAAAATGTGTTTTGTATTATAATTATTTTATTTTTTTGTAATAATAAAATTATTGTTAAAAATATTGGTTAGTAAATTTCCGTTCTGTTTCCAAGTTGCTTTTTGTTTAAAAAATAATTTTCGTAGTGCTTATAAAACCTATATTTTTCTACTGTATTTTGTCTGCGAAGTTTAGTTTTCTCTTTCACTTTAAAACATTTGACTATGATTCAAGGAATTTATTTCTTGTCAGTTTCATTTATCTACATTTTTGTGTTTTCTATTCTACACTTCAAATATTTATTACGACCATCAGCAATCACCATGCATTAATCATAATTATTATTTTAAATGTCAGATGATTCATTTAGATAAGTGCCTAATATGGAAGGTAATATTTCAAAATATGCTCCAAATACGTTGAATAAAAATTATATGGAGGCTTAATATTACGAAAATAATATTAAAAATATGATTAAATAGGCCATATGCTTTAAAATAAACATTTGACAAAGACTCTAGTCTAATAATAAATTAATTCGATTTGTATAGTTTCTAAATAAAATATTAAAAAATATAAAAATATGTAAATGTTCAAAGATTACACAAGGCCTATATCGCAAGATGGTAGCTATCTTGATGTCATATAGCTATCATGATCAACCAAAAACTCTTATCAAAAAAGTAGATATCTATTATGCTCCTGTGTTTTTATTTCAAAATTCCTACTGGACTATAATCCAAGGGATTAAAGCAACAAAAAGAATTAAAGGAGTTGTATGAAAATTTCTGGAGTAGTAATGAGAAAGACGTAAGTAGTAATAAAGGGTAAAAAACCGCTACTACGACGTTCGTAGTAGCAGTTCATACTTTTTGTATATAATATTATGATTTTGCATGAGATATTTAAGCCAGTATGTGTTTTATTTCACAAGATTGTTATAATTATTATAAAAAAAAACTTTACTGTGGCAGCAGCGGCAAGCGGCATTTCTTTTGCGCGCACGAAGTCGCGGACAACATCTAGTTGAAAATAAAAGGAGCATACCTGCAAGTTTTTTTCAATCAATTGCCATCTTTAGGTGCAATTTCTAAAACTCATAACCGCAAGCTCTTGTTGTCAGCAAAAAATGTAGCAACTATAAGTGTTAATTTAGAGTATTTCGTGCGGAAGTGATTCTCAAATTGCACATACAAAAATCTTCCGCTTGCACAATTGAAGTAAGTAGTAATTTTCTTACAAAAAATAATTATACTCTTGAAACTTGTAAGTTGCTTCTATAGGTAATATTCTTTACGTTAACTAAAATATTAAATACTAGATATTGCCCGCGACTTCGTGCGCGCAAAACTTAATTTCCCAGAAACCTTAAATTTTCCGCGATAAAACTACGCAACATCCGTGCTAAATTTAATCTAAATTAGTCCAGTAGTTTCGGAGCCTATTCAATACAAACAAACTTTTCCTCTTCATTATATTATTAGTATAGATTGTAGCCTTTGATTGTTGCCTAGCGGTGGTACTAGCACTTCAGTCTCGCTGATATCGAACTTGCCCTAGCTAGTACCACCATCGAACATTTAATCTGCACAGTGTCTTTGGCAGTAGGCCCAGTAGGCAGTAGGTAGGAACAAGGGGACTTCTGGCTTGGCCATGATGATTAATCTCCTTTAATGGAGGGTTGCTGGACGATGGCATATGTTTCAGGCTTAAAATAGGTATGCATTAATTAAAAACCCTAACATTGAATATAATATTATACTATACTTATTCTTACTATGTTAAGAAAATTTCGTCGTTCGTAATTTGCTTCGACTTCTGGCACATTTATATCAGTTTCGCCCAAAAGACACGCCTATGCGCTACTAAATAATAAATATTGAGCTTAATTTTTTATTTTATATTATGTTTTAAATTTATTTATTTCCTTAAAGCAATTTAAAAATATGAATGGAAATTTAATACATCGAGTCCGTTTCAAAACAGAAGCAGTAGAGCTAATCTAAATGAGTATTTCACGGAAGTAGCGCTCATATCATGTAACGCCCATTCATGATTTGTGAAATATGACACTCATGGTCATTTTCTTGGTCAGTCAGTCAAAAATGCTCTAACACTATGATATCTTATGATCGCAATTATTCATACAATGGTTAGCATTGAGGCAGATGTTGTGAGTAAAAGATGATGCATTTGCGATTTATTATTGTGAAAAAACTTAATTTATTGCTATAATCATGAAAGGTGTCATTAATTAAAGTACCTTCACTTACCTTATCAACATCTGAAAAACATATTCTGTTGTTGTTCAGTATTCTAATTGTGAAAACGTGCTACTTCATAATGTTAATACTTTATATTGTACTAGCTGTCTTGACATAATATCTGTATTTTTTCTCGCAATTTTTCCAATATTTCTCACCGTTTAAGCCTTGCCTTAACTTTTACAATGAGGAAGTTTACCAAAAACTTTTATATATAAATAGAGTAATACAAAACAAACATTTGAAAGAATTAGTAAAATATCTCTAGAGCTATAAAATTATGTGACTTTGGAAGTTGCGTAATTGTGACGTCACCAGACCCCAGTGAAATAAACAACGCCCCATTTTTCACCCCCTTAGGGGTAGCATTTCAGAAAAACCCTTCTTATCGTATTCTACGTCATACAAAGAACACACCCTCCCATTTTCTGGTCTCTACGTTCAGCTACATATGCTGTGCGTTGGTCCGTCAGGACAGATGACGTCACAGGATCACAAACGCTCCCGTAACATCAATTATCTATTTTTCAGCGATTAATGATTTTATCTATATTATTAGGTTTAATTTAAAATTGATCTCAATATTTACGAGTTTTTAAACAAGTGTGGTCATTATCATTGCATGTGTTCCTGAATAACAACACCTGCATTGCATTGTCGATACGCACATCATAAACAACAACAGGTATCTGAACAGGGAACGACAAGTTCCCCCACTCTCGGTTCATAGAGGAGGGAGGTCTCTTCGATTTCAACACAGCCGATTTCTACACAGTCAATATCGAACGGTCTAAGCGAGAGGACCTAACCAGTGAATCGTATTAATTTTAAAGTGATAATTGTGAAGTGTTTTGTGAAGTGATAATTTGATGCAATAGCGTCTAATTTGTTATAAATCGTAAAGTTTCTAATTTCATAACTTTTAGCCATATTTAGTTTCGAGTTTAATAAAATTGTTGTCACGAGTTGTGACTATTATTAAATTTTTTATATAAAGTTTTACACTTTTTGCTATTATCAGAAGTGCGATCGGCTCCAGCCTATCACGTTCTGAAAAATAAATATGGCCAAAAGGAATAAAAGAAGTCACAAAAAAAAAGTGAGTTTATGAGTTCCTAAAGACCACCAGGTCAGTGGTAAAAGTAGCTACTCTGAGTGTGCGTGCTACCGAGTGTGTGAGCTACCCTGTGCCTCATCGGCGAGTTCTTACGACTTTACGGGTCACCTCATCGGTGCTTTGAACAGTAAGGTGTAAAGTAAGGTAAGATCGAACCATGATTATTATATTTCACGTTTTGTTCCTAGTTTACACTCATGTCTATTTTTGAGTGAACTGGGTGCGGGAACAAGGAATATTTATAAATGGGATACATGTTTATCTAAAAACGAAAATTTTAAGTTTTGTTTACGGAGATTCCATTTTGCGGGAATTTAGTGTAACGTTATGACTACTTACTTAAAATTTACATACGCAAATGATGTTGCGTGTTTCTTTGAATTTAAAAATCGTATTTGCAATATTTGATTATTGCAATTATAAAATTGAGCATAATTGTTGAGGACGCAAAGTTTTGCACCTATGGGATTCATCAATGAAAAGCGGACTGTAATTAGACGTTTATTCTTGCGTTACAAATATTAGTGTACTCGTTCAGCTGCCGAGGAGTATGTATGTGTAGTGGCTAGTGGCTGCCGTCGACCGCATGCCGGTCGGCACCGTTGCAGTTGGGCCCCCGCACGCCCCTCGAGTACCGCGGATTTACACGGAGTGGCGAAACGCGCGCTAAAGGCGCGAACAATAACCGATACTAGTAATTACGAGATGCAACTGTTAGTTACCCGTCTCTCATAAAATAACTTTGCTGTTTCCTATTTTATTTAAAACTAAAGGGGTATATAATCCATTGCAGTTTAGATACAGAAGGGTAACGCACAGTACGCCGTTTGATCGTAGCATACGCGAGAGACTATCAAGTGGTAGTATCAACACCTACTTTGGGTGTGGCATTAGTCATGATTTAAAATATTAAATGTTGTTTCCAAGTTTGGTTAGGACAAAGCAGGCTCATAACCTGATTTTCTGACAAGAAAGACGATCCATGCGTCGGATGGGCATGTAAAAGGTTGGTCCTACGCCTGATCTCTTGCCAGTCGTGTCGGTCGTCCGTCGTAATGGGTTACGAGAGTAAAGAAAGAGTGCTCTCATGTACTGCGCACTCACTTGAGTGCTATAAAATTACTCCTGCGTAACTGGCCTGGTTTCAATGATACCGACCACCATCACCAAAATCGGTGTGGGGAGTTATTATTAGTCATGATCATATTGTGCAGTGTTCTCGCCCAAAGCTGGTCGGACGGGACAGATCATGTTTCTTTCGCGAGATGTGCGAGACAAAGATGTTAACGTTTTGAGTTTCAAGACACGAGTAATGTTATAGGAGGAATATATTATGTAGATGTATCAATCCATGCACTGTTGTGCGTCTCTTTAGTAACTGAATCTGTGTTATTTGGTCTATGACGACATAATATTAAATTTTGTGTTTGGTCTAGGGCAACTGGATATTAAGTTCATTTCAAGTCAAATCAGACGTGTTGAATCGCGTATAGTGTGGCGTGGTGCATTCCTACGCCTAAATTATTAACCTAAAGTTAATTGCAGCAGATTTGTTACAATTTAACACATATCATACATGTACCTGTTCTCGTATACAAAATAAAACTCAAACTAATACACACACAACTCACGTTCCCAACAAAGAAACAAACAAACACATACACAACTCGACGAGACAATCATATCGTATTGCCTTATGTAAGAACCAATAAGGGTAAAAATAACATTACGCAGCGAAGATACTCACTTCTATAAGTTTTTAAATGTACCCGCAATCGACGACTGATAATGCACTGTAAACTTTCTTTTAAGTTTATTTTTCTCATGTAAGTGGCTATTGTCTCTTAATGGGAAATAAAGATCTTTACACCGAAAATAATATTGTGTCATAAACTGGTAAGCGGTTTTCTGTAAAGACAGAACTTGTAGGTTCTGATCGCGATTAATTAATGTTTGTTGTAAATAAGTTTAAAGATTTCTTAACTAACGGTACGAACATCAACTATAGTTTAGTGTCGAGTTTGTGAGACTCTTTATTCGAAAGGCAGCAATAAAGAGGGTCGCAATATTTTTATATACAAAGAAAACAAACAAGTTTCGTAATTTTGATAACTACCTACTGTTGACAATTCATGTATCCAATTGTAATTGCATAAAACTTTCGAATGACACATATTATGCTATTTTGGGATAAAAGTTTTTAGAATTACTTTCGTTTTACAACACTTTGACAGCATATTATGAGAATGGTTTACCAAAATTGTTCTCTTGTAGTTTTGGGTTTGGTAAAAACCTACTGACAACATACCGAGTACTAATATTAGCGTCCACTGTCATTTGTGCTTCATAGCTGTTATCAATTTACATGAAGTTTTGGTAATTCCAGCAACTGATGGTTTTTCAATCAAATGATGAAAAAAAGTATGTTTGTAGCCATAGGCTGAATATTGAGGGAGAACTATTTTATAGGGTCAGGTTAGGCCGAGCAGCATAAATAAATAAGAAATTTTAATATGACTTTCAGGTAACCTACCTATGTATCAAAGGAGTCCGACATTTGTGAGTTTCGGTCGGATATTTCCGTCGTTATACATTTATGACTATGCATCAAAAATAGCATCTGTTGCTATCCCATTACGAAATACGGTTAAATTACAAGGGGAAGTAACAGGAAAAGTTATGACATTGTTTAATTGAGTGGCTTAAAGCGAAATAGTGTATTTGGCAATAATTGGCCCACAATGATATAAACTGAATTGCATATGACACAAGCTTTATTGATTTGGCGGTATACTTTTCCGTGTATAATAATGAACTGCGTGTTGTCATATTTAAGCAAGACTACACTACGAGATGAACCTGAAGAATGGTAACGTACCATTCTTATGAATTAGAGACATTGACAATAGTTAAATTTCATGCATTGAGTGTCGGCTCTACTTTTCAGTATCGAGCGTTGGCTCTGCTGTTTAGTATCAAGTATTTGCACTGCTCTTTAACATTGTTGTCTCGTGTTCTTTAGTATTGTACGTTGGCTCTGCTGTTTAGCATTGAGCGTTGGATTTGTTATTTAGCATTGTTGGCTCTGCTCTAAAGCATTGTTGGCTCTGCTCCTTAGCATTGTGCGTTAACTCTACTGTTAAGCATCGAGCTTTGGCTCTGCTGTTTAGCATTGAGCTTTGGCTTTGCTGTTTATCGTCAAACGTTGGCTCTGCTTTTAGCATTGAGCGTTGGCTATGCTCTTAAGCATTGAGCGTTGGCTCTGCTCATTTGCATTTAGCATGGCTCTGCTTTTTAGCATTGAGTACTGGCTCTGCTATTTAGTATTGAGCGTTGATTTTCTGCGACATATTTACGACTGTTATTCGAGCATTAAATGTTAGCTCTGGTGTGATTATTTGCTTACAGGTAATCTCATCAGATCATGAAGTATAGATCAAATGAAAGAACATCACTTTTATATTGCGCTTATATTTAGTTAAGCGCAGTCAAAAGCTTTACTTTAAAGAGGAAAGTAGGCAAGCAACAACAAAATAATCTGTAAACTATAAAGTCTAGTAAAAATAAAAACTGTTTAAAATTCTAGTATGTAACTTGAAGACTTCCAATTTTCTTTCAGTGAATTATGGACGAATCGTCTTGATATGATAAACTGATTTTTGGAGTTTGGACCAATCAAGGCGCGTTTGACGTCGGGTTGACGTTTACAAGAATACCATTTTGATGTTTTAGCATATCAAGACTGCATTGAAACTGTTTTACTGTCAGATTTAATTGGCAGAATTGACCTACTGATCATTCAAATTGAAAGGGAGTCGTAGTAGCTTATAGTTTTGTTATGAGTTTTCTTGTTCTAACATTACAAAAGATAATTTTTGGTATCAAATTTTTGTGAACATTCTTTTTGTTTTCAGCAGATTAAAATGCATTAAAAATACACAACCGAATAAGAGTCTAGAAGTCAATTACATCGATAAGTAAATGCAATCTTGTAGTCCATTTACCAAGATAGAGGCAACATGACAACCGTTTAAACAAGAGAGTGGCTGAGGACAGCCACGCGTCAGGAGAGGCCGTATTAGGTTTAATTTAAAATTGATCTCAATATTTACGAGTTTTTAAACAAGTGTGGTCATTATCATTGCATGTGTTCCTGAATAACAACACCTGCATTGCATTGTCGATACGCACATCATAAACAACAACAGGTATCTGAACAGGGAACGACAAGTTCCCCCACTCTCGGTTCATAGAGGAGGGAGGTCTCTTCGATTTCAACACAGCCGATTTCTACACAGTCAATATCGAACGGTCTAAGCGAGAGGACCTAACCAGTGAATCGTATTAATTTTAAAGTGATAATTGTGAAGTGTTTTGTGAAGTGATAATTTGATGCAATAGCGTCTAATTTGTTATAAATCGTAAAGTTTCTAATTTCATAACTTTTAGCCATATTTAGTTTCGAGTTTAATAAAATTGTTGTCACGAGTTGTGACTATTATTAAATTTTTTATATAAAGTTTTACACTTTTTGCTATTAATATGTTAATACGTTGAATATAATATGTATTTACAACATCAGTAAATTTCTCCATTATTTCAAGACCAAAATCAAAGCGGACTTTGTAATTTAAACTGAACGGTAAGTAAGTAAATATCTATTCTTATAATTAGTTTGTTTAATGAAGAACAGGAAATAAGTTAGTCGGTACAAGTGGTGGTAGTGGCATAAATCTCGCGGTGGATTGGTAGCAGCGGTGGGAGCGGACACCATACATTAGCATAACCGACGGCGCTTGTCCCATAACGTCGCTTACTCTTATTTATGCACGACCACTATAACGTATTAATTCGGAGTTCCATTTAACGTTTCATTTGCGACCGTGTTTTAATTTGCAGTTTAATAAATTGGCATTCAGTAGCTGCGGATATGTTTGCGTGCGAATGTCCAACATACTAATTATTATCCTAAAGTACCTGAGGCAAACTTTGCTTGGAGCTTTAGTAAAATGATAAAATAATTAAAATATAAAAAAGGAATCATAAAAATATTCGTCTGCTCGTGATTCGAATCCAAGACACCAACTTCCTAACAGCACAAAAAGTACAATGTATCCAAGCTGCCAACAGGATTTAATTTATTATAGATTTAATTTATTATATTTATTATAAATATTATGTCATATGAGTGATTTCAAAGTCTAAATGACTTTGAAATCACTCATATGACATAATATCTTATTACATGACGAAATAAAGACATAAATTATTTAAAAATGCGCAATTTCCCAGGGCCTACCTGACACCTAGCTAGATCAATTTTCTCCCTCAAAACTCCCTACGTACTAAATTGCATAGTAATACTTGTCTTAGTCGTTTTCGAGATAGAGATTAAATATATACAAGATTGTCTCGTTTATAGTATAAGACGATAGTTTAGTCGTGACACATTTCAATCCTACTATGAGTTAATATGCTTATTTTATTATTTACATGCCTAGCGAGAGATTGGGAACATACTGTAATAATATTAACCTAAAAACACAAAATATACTAAGGTACACTAGTGTTGCTCGTTGATGTCTAATACAAGAAAAAATATTAGTCCTGTTACATATTATTATTATTATTATTATATATAGACTTGTTCCGTAACAAACAAATGTTTTGAAATTAAATTAATTCTTATTTAATATTTTAATTAGTATTTTTGATTTTTTTAATAAACTGGAAATATTATGAATAATAAAATATTTATTAGTATATTTTTATTCCATTGCTTTCCACTTCATTTAGGTTCTCACTTAATTTATGAACTTTGTGTATTCTAATTAGCAGATTAATCTATTGTTACTGACTAGCCGGTAGGTGAAAGTTAGATCAATTGAAATTTGTTAATAGTGAGCCAATGAATAGTGGTTTACATTTAACAATACGACTGGTAACTGGACGATGCCACAGGGGCGACACTCTCCACAAATGACAGTTCGAGCACCGACAAATGTCAGCTATGTTGACTTAAGCCTAGGGTTGACATCGAAATAATTTAAAATATTTTTTATGCCCGCGTAAATATAAATACTTTTTACGCGGGGGATGCCGCGGACAAGCGCTAGATACCTAATATGAAAAGAGAAATCATACCTACCTACCTACTTTCCATCGTCATCGTCCACGTCTCAGTTATTTATTGTATTGCGGTCTGCGTGTGACAAAAGCAAGGGTTAGGTTAGAAAAAATAAGTAATAATTATCGAGGTAGGTAGGTACTTACCTTTCTGGATTATTAGGCAAGCGGAAGAAGCTTTTGTCATAATTTTTTTCTTGGTTATCACGGCGACCATATACTATACTACCACAATAATTAAGCCCACTCATTTTAATGCCGATCAGGAAATTTCTAATATGTTAGGTACACGGTACGTGCGATTTGTACTTTTAAAGGATACTGATATTTACAATAAAAATTCAAAATAGTCTCCAAATGTCTAACGTCTAATAGCCATATTTTTTTTAATCAAAAATATACTCAGACCATTGGCCCTTATATTGGAAAAATATACCTTGTGTTCTCAGCAATTGGGTTTAATTTGTATTTCATTCTTAAGTAGTATATAGACTATTTTAATTATATCAATGCAATTTTAAATTTTTATTACCACTCAATAAGTGTTGTAACATAACTAACTAGATCGTTGCAAAATATCGATAGGTATCGACAGATCTAAATGCGATTAAGTACTACATGTAATATTCAATCTAAAATATTATGCGGAAATCTTTACTAATATTTTACTTCTATTATAAATATGAAAGTTTGTGAGAATGTATGGATGGATGAATGGATAGACGGATGAATCTTAAACGGGCAAATGACATACCACACGTTTGTTACTCTTTAACGCAATAACTATTGAACGAGTTTTAATAAAAATTTGATATACGTTCGAGGTTAACATCCTACAAACTTTACCCAACCCAAGCATATTTCGTTAAAAATATCGATAAAATCAAATTATTGCTTGACATCACTAGTGAAACAAAAAACAAATATTTTATTATAAATGTCGCGTCATACAAGTCTTTCTTATGAAATTACACTGTCGCGTCGCTGCGTCGGCGAAACTGCCAGCCCCGTGAACCATAGTCCAGGCTGGGAAAAAGTTACTCCCCACCCGCCCCCGCATTCGCCCAGACACGCACACATAGCTGCGAGCGGCGAGTCGTGTAAATCGGTGGAGTGACGGTTCTTTACGTTAGTAATATATATTCTTTGACGATGCGGAGTAACAATAGAAACAAAAGACTTTAGTATGAGAGTGTATAATAGAGGTAATTGTTTAAACATAAAAGCTCTCTCGTAAACTTGTGGAGTGAAAACCATAAAGAATATTGTTTTTCACTTTAAGCGACTAAAATTATTTCAATTTGTGTGTTTGTATTTTTTTCGGAACATAAAAAATGTTTTTCTTTTAGCTTAGCAGACTGTAGCTTATAATTTGCAAAATCTATTGAAAATCATAATGTGAATAGAATTTTTGCTGCCATCATTTGATGATCAAAGCAATACAATTTCAATGCGATTTTGATCAAAAGATTTAGTTTTGCGTGTTTTTTGTGTAATCCAAAGTCGAACATTATCGTGGAGATGTTGCAGAGATCACGCACAGGAACAAGGCTCACGTGCGGTGTTTGAAGCTGTTGATCTACGGGCGAGCTTTGTTTACATTTTTATTATCTATAATAATGAACTCCGTGCCCTAGTGCGTAGACCGTTTGGTTCGCACTCGAGAGAGTGCAGGTTCAAATCCCAGGTTGTGGTGTGTACCACTGAGATTTTTTCAGATCTCAAGTGATTAATATTTTAAAGATTATACGGACGCTCTAACGGTGAAGGAAAACATCGTGAGGAAACCCGCACGTAGTTGGCCCCAGATGTATTGACCAGTTCATTCATCTGGACCAGGCTGACTATGTTGCGAGAATGCCGTATGTGCTTGGGCAACCATACGACATTTAATAACCAACTGTCCTAGGTACTACAGTATTTCAAGAGTGGTTACTTCGCTCGGAAAATACTGTATAAATCATCAATTAAAGGATGTAAAGGCCTACGTTTTTTTATTATCTATACAGATACAGTTAAATAAAACTGAAGTGTCTGTTTGTAATTTCAAATTAACAGCTTTACACTTTATGCATATGAAAGTATATTCGATGCTTACAGTAAAATGTCAATTTTTTTAATTTTTTATCTGTGCGTCTATCTGTCTGTCTGTCTGCCTATCTCTAAAACGACTGGACCGATTTTCACGGGATTTTCACTGGCAGATAGCTGATGTTGTAAGCTCTAACATAGGTTACTTTTATTTTAGGATTCCGATTAAAAAAATAGGGTTACGTTTCCGTTAGTTCTATTCAAACGAAATTGAGGGCATCAGCTAGTAGTTTATTAAAATAATAATTTTAAATTTTAAAGTAATAAAATAATATCTAATACTTTCTTACATAAAACTTTTAGAATAATTATTATTTCTACCTTGTGTTTTATAATATTACCTAAAATTTACCTTAAATATTGTAATCTTTAAGAATTTAAATTTCTTTAAAAAAAATTATAGCATCGCATCTTTCTCAAAGCTGCTGCTGCATGTTCATTCTGCAAAAGCCTCGATGCGAAAGCGTGTCGATCAGAGGCATACTTCAAATACGAATACAAAAACGGAACTAGTGTAACACAATAGTTTCCGAAATCCGATAAAAGTTAATGGTGAGTTTTTTGCTCACAGGAAACATTGAAGTTGGTTTTGTAAATACTAGCGAAAGCGAATGTAACACGCACTTTTTATTGCCTACATCATTATATTACAGTGATTTTTTATTAGTAAAATCGTAAACGCTTTGCAGTACGCACGCCATATACAGCTTTGTTAAAATATGAAGTACCTGGGAAACGAACTTTGCTCGGAGTTCTAATAAATTTAATTAAATAATAATAAGAATCATGAAAATATTAATCGGATCGGGATTCGAACCATCATATTACGAATTTTCAATCACAGCAAATTTTTTTAATATTATTATATTAAACTTAAAACTTAAACTTAATATTATTATATTAAACTTTTGAGATTATTTTAATTTAAACGAATACTCATTCACTTGATTTACTTATAAGATCAATTGGTATTATCTGGGCAAGCGCGGGAAGCTCGAAATATTTTAATGAAGTTAACAATCAGTATCATTATGTTCGTTCTCTATCAGTTCCCCTCACATTATCGTAAACTTCAATCTGCGATTCTGAATAAATCTGCATCGTGTGACACACGGTCGTTTCAATAATAAATCCTACTAATATTATAAATGTGAAAGTTTGTGAGGATGTATGGGTGGATGGATGTTTGTTACTCTTTCACGGAAAAACTACGAAACGGATTTTAATTAAATTTGGTATCTTAGTAGTTTAGGCTCTGGATTTAAACATAGGCTACTTTTTATCTCGAAAAAATACAGGGCGAGCCGCGGGCAAAAGCTAGTATTAGAGTATTTATAAAAAGAAAAGTTTTTTTGTATTTTTAACTCCGCACGAAAACAGAGGGGTGTTATAGTTTGACGTGTCTCTCTGTGTGTCTGTCCGTAGCATCGTAGCTCCCAAACGGATGAACCGATTTTGATATATTTTTTGTTAGTTTGTAAGCAGACATAATCGAGAGTGTTCTTTGCTATATTCATCATCAACAGCTCACTCACTGCGAAACAATTCGGGGATTACTTAATTAAACAATAACATAATTAAGAAATTCCAGAATAAGTATACTACTGCATTTAAAAATATTTGAAATATTATCTTAAGTTACACGGTTGTACTTGTAATCATTAATGCTTTGAGTATCCAACCATACGGAGATGGCATTGTCAGGCGTTCCCCGCTGCCAAAGGTTAGACCCTCCGGTCGTGAGGGTTGTATAAAACTAGTTGCTGCGCGTTTTTGACGTATTCGGAATATTACAGCGAGGCGGAACGAACCGGAGCAAAAAATGCCGACTTGCTGTATTTTTTCCTGCAAAAACAGATCAAATAAACAAAAGAATGGTGTTACTTTCCATGTGTATGTATTATTTTGCCTAAATATTAACAATAATTGCGATAAATTAGCAGAAATCCAAAAATTTTACTCGATGAATAAATGTTGCTACTAAATCGTACAACATCCAAATTTAGGGTAATATTTAAAAGTAGTAATATATAAAAACTTCTATTTCATATTCGTGCTTGTTTTTACTATTTTATAATGAAGAAACATGACTAATTAATTAGTACACTATTTACAATTTTGTTTTTATTCATGATATAATTTCACGAAACACATTCAAAATTTACAAATTATTATAAAATAATTATCAAATTGTAATAATAAACTTTTGTTTATATTAATTATTATTTATTACAATAAAATATGTGCGGATAAATTTATCCTGAAATTATGCATTTTTAATTTATAAACAGGCCACACTTCATAAAAACTGAGGGTTGTGACAACGTAAAAGAAATATCGATATCGACTTTATCAGTATGTTATTCTGACCATTCTTTTTTTAGATTTCCTAAAAATATGATGATTAGGAATGTCTGGATCCAAGCTTGCGCTAATAATTTTTCTTGGTCTCCCAAACGTACGAGTACAATTTGTTCGGTGCATTTTGAAGTTTCATGTTTTATTGTTCGGGCGAACAACAGGAGGAGATTAAAACAGTGCGCCTTGCCAGCTTTGAAATTATTAAAGGTGAATTTTATTATTAACTAGTTTTTGCCCGTGAATTTGAACCAGTATTTGAACTACTTATGATGAACATTGGTAAACATTGAGGTGGAGCAGAACTATTATAAATGCAAAAAAAAACGTATTTAGGGTGGACCCTAGTTATCAAAACGATTCCGCATTTTTACTTAGCTCTACCTTTTTAACCGACAAAAAACCGAAGGAGATTCTCAAGTCTTTTTTGGTAATATATTTTTTTTATTTAATAATATAATATATTTTAAATATATATGGATGCTTCACGTCATTATTTTATTCTTCACACATTTAATACACACCCATGACCTAGGAATACAGAAAAACTTAATTACTTCGGCGGGATTCGAACACGCTCAATCACTGAACCACGTCGTCTCATTATTATTGTAAAGATTTTACTTCTAAATTCATCCTATTGTCACTAAATGGTAGACCTGGTGGTAGAATTCATGAGGAATCCACGGACTCCGTTTTTACAACAACAAATAAAAAGCGTGAAGCGAGCTAGATAATGGGTTTCAAAACGTATGAGGCTAATTCTTGAAGCTATTATCTATTTTACTTTAGTTATTACTATATAAATATACTTTCAGTTATCCCGCGGGAATACTCTACTTTTCCCATATAAAAAGTAGTCTATGTTTTAATGCAGAGCCTAAACTACTACCATACCAAATTTCATCAAAATCCGTTCAGTAGTTTTTGCACGAAAGAGTAACAAGCATCCATTTATACACCCAACCATCTATCCATCCATCCATCTTCACAAATTTTCACATTTTATACTATTACTAGGATAGGATGTGAAAGTTAGTGAGGATGGATAGATCATAGATGGTGAATGTATGGATGGATGGACGTATGGATGTTCTTTAATATTGTAAAACATACTTTTAAATTAAATTAAATTTCATTTATTTCGGGTGACATAGGCCCATATTATAAATACCTTACAGATTAACATACATATTATATACTTCAAAACTACACTTTGTCACGTGTTGACGGCGACGTGATCCGCGCTTCGTTCTGGAGTCTCCCCCGGAACCTCCGGTAGACCACACCCGTCGGCCAGAACTCCTCCACCTCGAAGGTCGACGAAAGATGCGTCGGCACTCTCACCACAAAGGAACTGAAATTGACCTTGTGGCGAGACTCCAGACGTTCGACCCTCAAGGCGATAGACGTCTTCTGGCGGATGTAGTCCACGACGTCCTCGACCTCCATAGACCAGTTCAGGCGGGATACGTACAACGGCGTCGCGGGTACCTCGCACCGCAGACGCAGTTCCGTTACGTAAGGTGCGGTGCCGGTGACTTTGTAAAAAGGTAATTTATGAAGAATTCATTTTTAAAATACCTATAAACTATACAACATTCCATTTATATAAATTCATAATTACACATGCTAGAAAGACGGACAGACAGACGGATGGTCAGGGCAAATTTATTAGGGTTTCTTGAGTATTACGGAATGCTACAAATTAGTTGTACGCACCAGCCGCTCCGCAACTAAGATATTCGCAACACTGCTAAAATGCTAAAATTCTTCTTCACGCTGGATGACGCTTCCATTTTTGCATGTTTCAACATTTTAATACTTATTTACTTTATGATACCGAGCGAAACTGTAAATTAAATATTGTAGTTAATTTATAATAGATATAATTTTTAAAATTTACTTTTGCCACACATAATTATTACTAGCCGAACTCATCGATAGTAAAACATCGATAGTGTCAAGCACTAGCGGTGCGGTCGTCCCCCCCGCAGAAAGTGGCGAGACTTTTTCGCATAGAAATTAGCTGTCATGTCGTCTCCGTATAGTTGGATACTCAAAGCATTAATGTGATACCAGTCTGTCAAAATTTATGAATTTGTCAAAATAATAAACGTAAATTTAATAATAAAATATATGAACGCTTCACATCACGTCGTCAATCTGGTCCACTGCAAGTATACGAAAAACTTGTGTTATATGTACCAGACAGCGAAAATATTTTGTTTACTACTTTTATATGAAGAATTTGCATATTAAACAAATACTTATTACACATCTATGACCTAGGAACATTGACAACTTTTAATTCAATTAGTGGAATTGGAACCCGCAACCCTCTAAAAGACAGTTATAATTTTGGACGCTAACCAGTAACTGAACCACAGCCAAAGTCGCATATACCCTAATGGACAGGGATCATTTTGGGCTTTAGCGCCAACGAGTAACCGCTGAACCTCAGATGTCGTATTTTGTAGCTTTATAAAGATTGATATTGTCGATGCTTGACAATATATAGCACAGTGTGTCCCAGTAGGAACAACAAAGAACGCGGGTAGACACAAATCGACGCGAACTTTCGCTTTATCGGCGTCGTTGTATTCGCACATGTAAACGCATTTAGCTCCCACCTCTTATCGCGCTGGACACCATTAATCTCGTCACATATGACCGCAGCGATATGCCTTAATCAACGCACAGCCTCATCGCGCTTAGCGATATATCATATCGACTTGGACCAAACAAAAGATATGTATCTATTAATCGCAAGGCTGTGCTCTTAATTTCTCGAGTTCGGTTAAATATCGAAGCAGGTGCTACACCAAAATTCGTTTTACATATTTAAATTTTAATGTATTATCTATAATCTATCCGTGATATGCTTATCGATGTAAGAGTTTTCGTCTTTATGGTTTTCTATTCTCTGGTAATATAGAATTTTTTCGTGAAAGTAATTTTTCGGTATACTTACCCAACCGTATGAAGAGACACAGCCGTATCAAAAACGTGGAGCGTATTTAAAAATATACTGTTTGTATAAAATATGGATTTTATATTCTATTTATCTACTAACTCAATACTAAGTAGTAAATATTTGAAAAAAAAAAACTAATTTAATACTGAACATTTTAAACGTAATATTATGATACTAAAATGCAAATAAAATTGTGCATAAAATGAATATTTATAGATAATTGTTATTACTTACAACTAACCAAAATCCCGTAGGTATAGTTGATAATTTTATTGCTAACAATTTCTGATAAGCGATTTTCTATTTCATCAAATTCCGTCCATCAAAATTATATTTATGTTGTAAACGCTGCTGTTTTATTCGTTTGATGATTAAAATTAGAAATCTTCTTCTGTAATTATTAAGTTGAAAGTGTGACATTGAATAAAAATGTGATTTATTATTATCACAATACATACTTTTATATAACGAGGTAAATGCAAAATGAAATAAAAGCTTTAAACCAGACAATAAATGGAGACTGAAAGTAAACATAATTTGTGTTAGGATTTAATTAATAAAATCCTGATGCCATCGCAAATTATTACCATTACAAAATAATGTGTAAATGTTAAATGTATGATATTGATGTGTCGTGCGCTATGTCACTTAGCGGAAGTTAAGTCCCATATATTTTCAATTTTGAAGATCGTCACTGTAACTTACGATGACATGTTGGCCATGCCGACCGTGTTAAGTTAAAAAAACTATAAAAATTTTAATATAAAAAATATAAACACTTCAAAGTGATGATTAAAGAAAAATTAAGTATAGGTAAATTACTAAGGGTAATAATTTAAAAATATGTTATCTTAAAATTTGTTTTATTTAAAAATTGATTATATTACAATAAATCTGTTATGTAGCATTTTCACCTTACTTCTAATATTGTATTATATACAGCTTTCTATAACTATAACATCTTATATAACAAAGAATAATATTTACAATTTTCTATAAATTATGATGACTAGAGAGCGCATTGTACTATTTTACCTAATAATCCATGCTACCATAGAAAATTAAAGTATTCACTATTGACAGCATCGGTTTCACCAGTACTATACTTGACGTAGTCATCCGAATAACACGACGCTGCGGAGTAGTTCTCGGACGTGGCTGGCGAAGGCACTGATTCTGCTGGCGAATATTCCGCGTATTCTTCCTCCATGGAGTACGTAGCATTGTCCATAGAGACACCGAGCTTAGAGTCACTCTCCTCCAATAACTGCTCCATGTATCTGATGTACTCGACGACCATCCTCAGAGTGTCGACTTTGCTGAGCTTCTTGCCGGAGCCCCGGCGCGCGCCCCCGGAGAGGGTTTCGATGACGGCGGCCGGGAGCTTTTTCCGGAGCGCGTTAAAACCGTCGTTCACTTGTTTCACGCGATTTCTTTCGCGTGCGTTTCGTTTCGCGATCGAAGCGGCCTGGGCCCCCGAATACACTCCCTTGTAGCTGTACTTCTTCATATTGCTTTCGATGTTATTATTGTTTGGCGCGATCGGCACGAACTTCGATAGACCGTTCTGATAAGTGTACATTTCGTTGTGGAGTTGCGATGAGATGGGCACGTAAATCGTGTATGCGTCTCGAAGGCTCGGGAGTCCTTTATATACGAGATTTGTGTCGAAAAAAATGGCCTACCCTTAAGGTTTTTTGCCCTTACCTGAGTTACCTTTCGAAACCCGACCGAACAGCTAATACGTTGTACACGTGCCGATTACTTGGAATATTTTTAATAACTATTAATTAAAAATAGCCAGAGGACGATTTTATTTGAAAGGGTTTTAGTCCCAGGTTTATAAGAACTTTCAAATTCCCTAATATTGTTATATCATGTATTTTCTTATACCATAGACGCATCACACACGGCAGCTATATTAATGTAAAGCTGTTTAATATATCACGATATATTACATACATTCGCCTTTATAAATCTGTCTACGATAGCTATACCAATAAATTGTAAAAACACAAAATGGACAAGACTGAAAAACATTGTTAATTATGCATATTAGAGTTTTTATAGATACTACTCGATGCATAGATGTGTTATATTAAAAAGAGGACTTAATGACTTTTCTAATATAAAATCTGTATTGTAGTAGACTACAGATTAATATTCAAAGTTAAATGGAAACGTGGATCTAAGAATATGTAATTACACTACGACCTCTCAAAGGATCTATGTCGACTTAACCTGTAACCCTTTAATGAACAAAATATCTTATCAGATTCAATTGTATTAAAAAATACGAATTATTTTAAACTGCTTGACTAAATAAAAACATTTCTGTTTTGTGAAAAAATTAAAAACTGTTGTTTACTGGATTTTTTTATGAAAAAATAATATTATGAGAGAAAGGTGATGATTTGTTAAAAAGAAACAATCAAATTCGTACGTAGCTGCTTAAACACATTGCTCAACCGTTTTTTTTATAATTTTCATACCCATACATGATAGGGGTGACCCACCCCATTTTTAGTTTTTTTACAATTTAGCATTTAAAATACATAAACCCATGAATTTTTACCCTTCTAACACCAATCCTTATTGCTTGTTAGCAATATTAGTACCTTTTTTTTTGTTTCCGGGGGGGAAAATGCATTACGCATACCACCCAAGCGCAGGGGGCACCCGAGTGGTGATGTGGGACTCCCGTATAGGCTAATGAGACCCACGGTATACCCACTAAAAACCACCCCCCACCTTCCTCCTCGCCGCCCGGTGACGGAGCCACGTCTGCTACTAGAAGGCCACGGATGACAGCCTCATCAACCGGTACCCGGTGGCAGATCAGGTCTGTGGTTCTGCCACCGATCACATCTCGGTCGCAGAGGATGGGGCAAGCTACGCATCGCAATACCGACATGCTTCTTCCTCTGCGGCCCCACCAACGCCGTTTCGACGGACGGCCCCGCCAGCTCGCAGGGGGTAGGGAGAGTGGCGTACCGTAATACCATCACGCCTCTCCCCCTGCGATCCCTCCACGGCCGCAGAAGATAGGGAGAACGGCGCACCGTAATACCGGCACTCCTCTTCTTCTGCGGTCCCACCTCCACGCGTGTCCTCAGCGGACATGTTCAGCCCGCTGGGAGCGCTCTCCTCGGGCCAGCCGGCGGCAAACAAGCTGGCCCCGGTTGCCTCTTAGCTTCACCGTGGGTGACCAGTCCACGGTTACTAAGCCCCACCGCCACGACAAGGCGTGCAACCATCGGGGGGCTCCAGCAATATTAGACCCTACTGTAATAATCTTCAGTTGTCGATAACTCATTCACACATCACCTGCAGGTTGTAGTGATAGGAAGTAGGTATAGCTGTTTTCCTCGTTACGACAAACAACCCAGCTAGTCCAGCTAGTATTATTTTATATTTTTAATTTTAAAAATGCTCTTATTCTGTATTGATATTTTAATGTATTCTTTTTTTGTAATTATTGACATGAAATAAGGGAATAAACATCGAGAAGTTCCGGAATCTTTGAAGGGCTGCCCAAGATCGGGATGGTTGGCTTTCATTGCGAGAGGCCTATGTTCAGCAGTGGATGGCGATAGGCTGATGATGATGATGATGATGATGAACATGAATTAAAACAGTAGATCGTATCTTCAAAGTTACAACAGATTAACTTCACACTACGTTGTAGCGGCCCCGTAAGATATTTGTAATATAAAGTAGCCTTAGTTGTAACAAAGTTTTTTTCGTTAATGTTACTGTGGATTAGGTGATCTAAAAATTAGTCATGATTATTTTTAGATGAATACTATTTTTTGTTTATATTATACTTATTTTAATCCTAAAACGAATTCTCAAAAGCAATTGGAAATTTATTACGGTCGCACAAAATGGGACTACGTGTATTTTATTGTATTTACGTAGAATACAAAAACCGTAGCGAAAAGAAAGACCTGTTATACGTACTAGAAAACCAACCTTAATGATAAAATGTTAAAGGCAAAAGTTACATGTTAAAATTGTCAAGAATGTACCAACGCACACTGTGCGGTATTTCAGTGAATAGCCGAAAAAAATTACATTAATTTAGAATTAAAGGCGTTTCTATTTTACATGGCCTTCAATAGTGAAGAGGCTCGCCTTTGTCATTCATTGTCCTTTAAAAAGATTACTAGAAGAATGCGGGGCGAGCCATTGAGACAGTGAGACGACGGCATTGTTTAGAAGCCTTCAATCATCCCATTGACTGAGGCGCTAAACATAATTTAATAGACTCCGTGTCGCCCGAAGTACTTCATATTCACTTTGTGCCATTGATTATTCACGGTCTACCTGCTCGGTATACGAAAAACATTACTGCAACATTAATGTAACAGACTGACATTTATCCAATTCATTTGAAAATCTAGTTGTTTTGTCAATATAAATATTGTGAAAAGTCTGTATTCTAAGACTTCCAATTAACCGAATATCCTACTATTATTATAAATGTGAAAGTTAGTGAGGATGGATGGATGGATGGCTGAATATCTGGATGGATGGATGGATATCTGTAACTCTTTCACGCAAAAACTACTGAACGGATTTTGATGAAAAATGGTATAGTAGTAGCTTGAGCTCTGAATTTATACATAGAATACTTTTTATCCCGTAGAAGTGCAGTGTTCCCGAGGGATACTGTATTTACGCGGACGGTACTGCGGGAAACAGCTAGTTATATTATATTCTGAGAGTGAACAAAAGTGTCAAGAATCCTAGTGATTAGGTTAGTAGTTTATAGTTAGTAGAAAAGGCCTAAGTTAGCGCCACACTTAGACCAGTAAGAAGTAATCTTGTTCTCTTCCAAAAAACTACAACAATTCAGTCTTTCCTCGAGTCTTATAAAATGATAGCGTCTAAAAACTAATGGTCCCATCAATCAAAAAGGCCTTCCTGCAAGTCGCGAAATTGTGGGAGTGATACATCGAAGTATGAAGCGAGCACAATAGCGCCACGGGCGTGCACAATGCCATCGTCAAATAACATTTAGCCGGCCCACACTTTAGAAAATCGCAAAATGGAGACATCAAGGCGCAAAAACTTTATAAAAGACGAAAACGGAACCATAACCAATAATTACACTTTTGTTACTTATGTATTTAAACGCGAATCTATGAAGGAGCTAACAAAGCATGAACGGCTTTTGAGTATGATCGAAGACATTTTTTCAGTCGTACAACGCACGGTATCAACTTGGTATTGTCCTGATACTCTAATGCGCCATGGATAAAACTAAGATATCATAATAATGTTTTGCAATATTAAAATTTTGAAATAAGTTTATAGATTCTGCATTATAACAAGTATTGCTTGAATCATTGAATCAATTTAAAACCTAGCTTTTTACGGCTTTTGAGTATGATCGAAGACATTTTTTCAGTCGTACAACGCACGGTATCAACTTGGCATTGTCCTGATACTATAATGCGCCATGGATAAAACTTTAAGATATAATAATGTTTTGCAATTATTTAAATTTTGAAATAAGATTCTATAAGATTCTGCAATAATACAAGTATTATTGGTTGAATCATTGAATCAATTTAAAACTGAGCTTTTTGTTACCTACTCTAAGAAAATATATTTCTACTAATATTTTGGAAATTATTGTTTTCACACTGAATAATTATATTATTAAAAATACTGTTATGATTGGGTGCATATCTCTCTATAATTGAATTTCTCTCTCAATTGAATCGTTGATGAGAAAACGTACACTAAAACTATGTTGCCTTCGGCAATCTTCGTTTTTCTTTGGAAGTAATAGATGATGTCTGAAAAACGATGATTGTTGAAAGACATTGATGTCATAGTCGTACTGTACACCGACCGCACTCCGTTGTTAGTACGTCTGTTCAGAGATCGGATCTGGGCATGTGGGCAGTGCTCTCGGAATAAACTCATTCCCCGGATTATAGACCAAGATCCGCTGACATTTCCATTACGCGGCCAATACGAAGCTTATTATTATTATGTTACAGTTAAACACAGCTACTCTGACTTTCAGAGGATTGTCAGTGATTTTTATTTTCTACTAGCTGATCCCGACCGTTTTTCTGTCTCAACTATGAATTGGAATAAATTAATAACAACACCCACCTTTACAACCTATACCAACATAAACACCCACACCTACACCAACAACGTACATCTATTTAACTACATCTACACCAACAACTAACACATACAATTTCAATACTAAAAATACCAACTACCAGCAGGTAGTTGCTATTTTTTAAGTAGTATGCAGTAGCATCTACTATCTTAGTTTTTTTTTTTAATCGAAGATAAACAGAATGCAGCTATAAATATTTGATAATCAAGTGACGCTTCAATTAATGTTTTACAGGTAGGAACAGTTAGTATGGGAAAAGTCCATTCATCAATTCATTCGTCATTTTAGTAATCTTATTATTATTTGCAATTTTTCCAATATTTCTCACCGTTTAAACCTTCTCTGATCTATCACAATTAGTTCGACCACAAAATTAGCCAAATCTGATCAGCCATATGCGATAACCCATAATCGCATGGGGTCAAGGCCATTTCAAATTGAAAAAAAAAAGTTTTACAGTATTTGGAGCGCGCTCATGCTCTTTCTAGCTTACTAAAAAGCCTATGCGACCAGTTACGTAACATTTCTTGGCTAATAATAATTGCCAACAAAATACTTTAAGTGTGGTAAATTTATGTGTCAGCAACGCTTGAGGGAAAGAAAAATCAAAAAAGCTTATTTCCTTGGTTACAAAGTAATGCTTAAAGAATTGTCCCTACTTGATGCCTACCACCGGTTTTTTTATAAAGAACTTTTATAATTATTATTATAAATACATTTACTTTTATTTACTTTTGACAATCCTTGCCCAATGTCTTTTTTCTTTTTTCTTTTTTTGGGTCACCCAAGATCCCATGTGCCTAATTATGTGATTTTCGTAATGCGCCTAAGTAATTAAGGGTTAAATTTAAGCGAGACAGAAAAACTACAATTAATTTTTATATATGTCACCGTAAAATTGTAAAAACCGTTCGATTGTAATATTACGAGAGACATAGCAATATGTCCACAGATTTTCAAATAAAAATTTCTTCTTACAATTTTCACGTTATTTTGCGTTATATTGTAATATTTACCATGCCGATTGGTTAAACGGCAAGTGCCCTGGGCCGCTATATTTGTTTTCTTTTTCATAATAATAATTAAAATCAAAAATAATGCGAACAATTGTAAGGAGACATTTTTAATTGACAATCTGTCAACATATTATAATATCTCTAGTAATATTACAATCTATAGATTTTTCCAATTTTTACGGTGACATATACAAGAGAAAACAACACTTTGTATAGAGCTGTTTGTAATAATAATACGTATAACATGAAGTTGCACTAACTAACAACATTCAAAATAATCACATTGACGTTTCTCTTATAATACATTGTAATTAATACTTCTGTAATGTCCTACAGGTAATTCAGGTAAAGTTATAAAAGATACATTTTATGATTGGACTGGTACGCACAATTCTTGCGAACCGCGCTAAAGCCCGGCGCTTGGTGGTCCAGACTCCGGTGTATCGGATAAGTATTTGATCGATAAACATGTAAGTTTAATTACAAAACTGGAAACGAAATGACTTTCAAAGACACCGCGGTCCTCCACACCCCCAATATGAGTATCATTTGCATAGAAAATCATTTTGCAAGCTTTGGCTGATCGTCTTTTTTTAAAAAGCGATAAAGGTAGACTATGTTGCTATTAATTGAATTGAAACAGTAACATTATGAATATCATTATGCTAAATTTTAGTTGAACATTCAACTAAAATTTAGCATAATGATATTCATAATGTTATTCAGGAAATATTATTTAGTACAGAATACAGGGAGAGTTATTTAATGGATTTCCTGACAAATGTCTTGTAACTTAAAGGGGATTTTAGATTAACCGGCAACCCAATTTTCTAACTACTCGTATATAGTATGCTTTTTAAAAAGTAATCCGTCTGCCTCCGTTTACTTGTTTTGTTGAAATAAAAACATAACTAGTCATTTTTTCGAGTGCAAGAATGCAAGAAATAATTTCTTATTGCGTTTTATGCAAACACATGTATTCGAATCAGTGCAATAAAATAAATAAGCATAAAAATTCTTCTTAAATATCTTAATTAGTTATACTTATCAATATTTTACGATATTAATTGTACAAAAAGTAAAAAGCAGATGGAATGTTAAAAGTCAATGTTATAAAGTGGTTAATTTATACTTATATTAAGTTAGAATAGTCTTTTAATATCATATGCTAGAGATTGTAGAAAAGCGATTTTATAAAACAATTGGCTTGATAAGTATTAGATCCTTACATATAAAATTAGCGTTTTGTCGTACTGGCCACTTTGATCTCAAATATATTGTCTTCTTTGGTTAGGAACTCTAATTTCAAATTTATACCGCTATTTACTCATGCATTTTTGTTTCCAAAACCGTAATTCGTTTGTTTTTTCCTCTTTTGGTTTCAAAAAGTCGAAATTTTGCGTGACGTAATATGTGGATGGCCCCCAAAAGAAAACAGTGCGGTTTTGGTTCCAACGTTTTCGTTCTGGGAACTTCGACGTGTAGAAAAAGCCCCGTAGACGACCGGAGACCAAAGTTGATAATGAAGAATTGAAGGCTATTGTGAAAGCGGATCCATCGCAAGCCACGTCCGAGTTAGCTGCAGGCTGCGGTGTTAGTGATAAAACTATTTTAATGCACTTGAAGCAAATTGGGAAGGTGAAAAAGCTTGAAAGGTGGAAAACCTCATAAATTGAGTGCAACAAACCGACAAACGAGCGTCGACTGCTTCATTACATTACTCAACCGGCATAATTATTAAGGGATTTTAAATCGAATCATTACCTGTGATGAAAAGTGGATCTTGTACAATAATCGGAAACGCTCATCGCAATATCTGAATCCTGGCGAACCAGCCAAAACCAGCCAAAGCGAAAATTTATTCAAAAAAGTTACTTGTGAGCGTTTGGTGGACTAGTACCGGAGTCGTTCACTACAGCTTTCTTAAATCTAGCCAGAAGATTACGGCAGATGTCTATTGTCAGCAACTGCAAATCATGATGGAAAATCTAGCTGCTAAACAACCGAAGTCAGTCATTCGCTCTAGGCCACTGCTGCTTCAGGACAACGCTTTACCACACATTTCACAACAGAAGGCTACCGAATGAGAGGAGCTTCAATTGACAAGACATCCTCCGTATTCCCCGAACCTTGCTCCAACAGATTACCTTTTTTTTCGAAATTTGGATAACTTCTTGCAAGGGAAAAAATTAAACTCCGATGGGGTAGTCCAAAGTGCCTTCAAAGATTTTATTGATTCCTGTTCGAATGTTTTTTTTTGGTAAAGGAATCAATAAACATATATGCATATATTATATTTAAAAAATCAACATTTCGATCGACATCGACACACATCGACCCTTAAGCTCCAGTTTATAAATAAATATCTCAATTCGCAATATGACAGATGCGTCCATAGACGATAGTTTGAAGATGCGTTTGGCACAAGCCACCGTAGGCCGGAGCGCACCTTGCCCCGCAATCCTTTCACATCTGCACATCTTGCGATGATTTTTATTTATGAATATGACGAATTATAACCTTTTATCTAGCACCACCTTCCCGGATGTATCGGCGGATGTAAAATGTATCATATCTTGCAAAAAATGTGCACCGTAACCTTGTACCTGAAATATAAAATTTTATTTTAATAACATCTAGATATCAAGGATTTTAAAATGTTCGGTAGCAATATAGTGAGATATGATAAATTACTTCTAAACATTTTAAAATTGATATCTAGAAAAAAACTTAGGCTTTTACATCCGTTAATGGATGATTTATACAGTATTCTCCGAGCGAAGCAACCACTCATGAATTATTGTGGTGCCTGGGACAGTCGGTTTTTAAATGTCGTATGGTTGCCCAAGCACATACGGCATTCTCACAACATAGTCATTAGTCAGCCTATTCCAGAGGAATGAACTGGTCAATACGTCTGGGGCCAACTATGTGCGGGTTTCCTCACGATGTTTTCCTTCACCGTTAGAGCGTCCGTATAATGGACTTGAGATCTGAAAAAGTCTCATTGGTACACGCCACAACCTGGGATTTGAACCTGCACTCTTTCGAGTGCGAACTAAACGGTCTACCCACTAGGCCACAGAGCTCTTGATATCTAGAAAACATTATAATATAAGCGAAGATTCGCTGAAGCGCATCTGCGGGTGGTGTTTACTTGTTTGCAAAAAAATCGACCTATATTAGGTTTCCATTGATGGTATAAGGCCATCAATCCTGCGCGGGCGCATCAGCTTAATAACGTTATCCCCGTGACAGTGCCCCGGCCATTGTTGCGCAACATTATGTCCCCTATTGACATATTAGCTTTTTAGTGGCCCCTAATCTATTGTGGTTTTGTACTTGACGATGCTAAGCAAACACACTTCAGTTTTTTTTTTATTTATAGCACATGTCTTTTATAAAAAAATTTGAAGATGATGATATCATATACATTTCAATATATCTTTTAGGTACATATACCTAGTTTAGTTACAACATTTTCGTTAGTTTCATCTGAAATATGAACTTCGTAAGTGATGAGAAGGCCAATATGATTCTCTAATGAATTAAATTAATGATAAAAAACTGTTTAATTTTTTTTTGTATTTGTTGACATATCGGCAACAGAAATACCTACATCATCTAAAAATATTGCAACTTTCGAACAGACAGCGCAGTCTTAAGTAATAGAGACCTATTGTTACACTCTGGGTTTTGAGTACGGAACACTAAAAAGGCACACAGAGAATGGCTATACTTGTTAATTATAATAAAATTTGATAAAATAGGTACCTAATTTGTATCTACAAAAATAAATAAACCACACTCAGATATGTATTGACAAAATGTGTTAAAGTAGGCCTTAGCCGACGTTATTCCGTAGGGCGTAGACCGATACCACTTACCTTCGTCTTCTGGTAAATGTAACTAGGACCGTTGTTTAGATTGTGCGATATCTCAATTTTCAGCCAACAACACCCCAATTTCAAGAACAATTTACAACCCAGCTTGTTTTCCCATAAAATATCGGCACAATTTGAACGTCACAGAAGTGTTATGGGCGGTGGAGATATTTACACGAAAACGATACAGCAATTCTAATTGATATATCGCCGCAATCATCGCGGTGGTTTTGTGTGAATGGATACATAAGAGATGAATACAACTCGAGACAATGGCAATGTCGGACCACGCCCAATGGTTCCGTAGTTTTCTCATTACTTATACCTTTTTATACTTGAATATGTCGCTCATATTTGTTATGTTATTTTTTGCAATTAGAAAACCAATAGCTTACGAATGTTACAGACAAAGCTTAGATATAGAATAAACATGAAGCCAATAATATAACAGGTTTTTACGATGAGTGAACAAAAATAATATACAAACAAGTAAACGTAACATCCCACCAAAAACATTCTGTAAAAAACTAGCCAAGTCTCGATGGAGCTGCTTGTTTATCTCTAAAAAGTAATGAAATCTAGACAAAGTCGTGCCAAGTCTAAGGATCCTTACTGCGATTTATTTATTATTATAGTTAATGTTGTGTGACTTGGCCGTTGAAAATTCTTTATACGTTAGTGGGTACAAGTCAATTTTGTTTACACGTAATGTTATATCAGATTCTGTTGTAACTACCTATGTTTGTTAAGCGAGATAATAGCCCATACTGGTATTGGTAATTGGACGCTAGTGTCTTATTTTAGGCGTTGTTGATTGTATAACACATGTATTGGAGCAATGGTGTCATGGAGCCCCTTTTGTACCCTTGTGTACTCTTCAACGGCCAAGTCACACAACATTAACTATAATAATAAATAAATCGCAGTAAGGATCCTTAGACTTGGCACGACTTTGTCTAGATTTCATTACTTTTTAGAGATAAACAAGCAGCTCCATCGAGACTTGGCTAGTTTTTTACAGAATGTTTTTGGTGGGATTTCACTTCTTTTTGTAGAAACGTAGGAATATTGATTTATTTTACTAGATTTTAGTGTAATTTGTTTATTTAATTTGTGTAATGTTCGAGTAGAATAAAGTTAATTGTTCGACTATTTCTTCTTGTAAACTTGTAAGTATAAGTATAAAAGCCAGTCCAGTCTTAACCAGAGTTTTCCTTTAATTTCATTTATATGCGTATTAAAAGCAGAAGGGGAGGCATTCGCCCAGCAGTGGGACGCTAGGGCTAGATTAAATTAGAAGATGTGTCCTACTTCACTGGATTTTTGCAATGACAGTCGATTTTTTTATGTACCAATAGTAGAAGGGGGCATTACCATATCTCTAATCAGCTGAGACCAGCTGAGGGTTCTTCATCAGATACTTCAGACCTTCGATTTTTGACATCAAATGAAGTGGCCCACCAAGTTGAATATTTTTTGTAAAGGCAGTATGTCGATCTCTAATAGTTTGGTTGGGCTCTTGTGTTTTCTAATAAGGGTCACCAGGTACTCCAGATCTTCGATTATCCTAGTTTTTACAGTTTTCCCTTTATGTGGCCATTAAACCTTACCTCTGTACCAAATTTCAGCTCTCTGAGTTTATGGGAAGTACTAGTTCTATTCTGATGATCATGAGTGAGTGACTGGGTGAGTGTCATAAATGCGAAACTTTGCTGTCGTTTAACTTCGGAACTAAATGACCTACAGACTTAAAATTTTAGATTTTAAGTATGTGATTATACTTTACTGGATGACGAAAATTTCTGCGTTCTGGTCTTATCCAGAGGTTCTCAAATAAGGGCCTGAAAATGCGGCGAAATGGTTCCAGTAAATAATGGTACGGCAGTGTTTGCTTCGCGCTCGACTTGGCGGGGGCACTGCCGTGCCCCCAGATCGACGTTCTGGGCGCCTAGACAAATTACCTTCGTTAAAATTCGGAAAGATCTGTCGTATCGACTTCTCTTTTGAGATCACGACATTTTGTCCCTAGACAAACGCACACTGTTGTTCGAATCGCAACAACGAATTGCTCAAACGTTAGTTGTTTATGATTTCAAGAATTTAGCCGTCAGTTGTGAAGTTGTCAAATGTCATATATATTTTTTTTAATTATTGATGGCGTTACGGCATAAAACTATTTGTCAGTGTCAAGTTAAAAAGGCAGACAACTAGATTTAATGTAGGTACCTATATGATTTCAACACCGTATTATTTTCAAGTCTAATGTCTAGTCAAAGTTCAAAATACAAATTTTGATACAAATAGTCAGTGCAAGTCAGTCGATTCAGTAAAACGGTACCTAGAAGTTTTATTGAAAGTTCCTAGAGTGTTTTGTATAAAATGGAATCAAATTTCAAGTGTAGATATTTACAATAAGAATAAAGTAGGTACTTATTTAACAAGGCCGATTATTACGGTTGTAAGGCTGGAACATGAAGCATAGATACCAGGAGTCCGAACGGTATAGGCTTTTTAATAATAATTATGTACACAGGACCAGATCTTAGTTCTCTTTTCTGCCGCTAGGCGTGCGAGACCAAAGAAATCGGAGTTTCATAGAACTAAAACAAAAATCGAAGCCGTAGGCAGCTATTTGTCTCACAAAACATCAAAGGCAAAACCAATAAGAGTGAAAGAGAAAGCCATCTCTATGTCTATACGTTTTTTTTCGAAGGTTGCTCCAATTTGGAGTCCAAATTGGAGTCCAATTTTAGACGTTAGAATTACGACTTTATTGCTTTAACAATAAGTGACATTTTGAATTAGTAGCAGTAGATGTGGCCTGAAGTTAGCCACTGACAGCTAATGTCATTTGTTTACGTGTGCATTATGATACAAGAAGAAGAAGAAGCGAATCATGAATTTATAATGTGTTAATTGGTAAAAATCTCAGTTTATATTTAAAAGTCTTATTAGAAAACAAAGCTGTGCTCAAATTAATATGGCCCGTTTGGTGGAGGGCTGTAAATCACACTCTGCGAGGAAATAAAGTCGTGAAGAAGTGTTAACTTTTCACCAGTATGTTGAGACTTGTTTCAGGTTATATAAATACAAGCAATTACACTGAAGTTATTATATTCTTGTAGATAAATGTGTTTATTGTCCATTATATGCGGATTTCAACAATATATAATAGAAATTTTGTATAAATTTCAGAGGTTGTGTATTTACATAGTGATGTTTTGGATATCGATAAACCTTCGAAAGAGAAAATATGTTAATCTGTTTTGCCTACTTTATATTTACCAAACACCATAGAATTATACAAATTAGTAAGATCTAAAATATAAACTAAATGATATTATAATAGGCATGTTGCCGAAAAAATTTTTTTTCGTCTATTCGATGTTAGACAACATGGTAATAAACAATCCAGAACCCATTTTTGTATATCTGAAAAAATAACGTAGATACAAACCATTGAAATTTACAATATGAAAGAGAGCGATATATCGGCCTGTGACGTCACAGCCTGCTACCGCCATACATTTGTCATTACAAAATGTATGGCGGTAGTAGGTTGTGACGTCACGAATCGTTTTGCGATAAAGAGATGGACAATATTTTTTATTTGGTTTTATTTTTAATCCCGTCACTCTAAATACCTATTTCTTTCAGATTTATGTATCTTTAATCAACAATTTTACAATTTAATTTGTAAAACTGTGATATTCCTCACTAGGCAACATCCCTATTATCATGGGCGTAGCCAGGGGGGTGGTTTAGGGGGTTCAAACCCCCCCCCCCCCCCCGAAATGGGCCGGCTGGTATATATAATACAGAGATCTGACCAATATACAGAGGCGTATTTAGAAATATTGCGCCCCATTAACCCTATCTGAAAGATGATTTTTGAAGTTATTTTACAAAAATAATCAACAGCCTAAATCAGAACTTTCATTACTAACCCACCATTATCGCCACCTATACATACTCGCCATACCATAATAGGAGGAGTCACAAGTACGATCCCGGTCTTAAAATCCGCAACTACTCCTTGAGTACCCGGAGGCCGTGGTATTTATCTGGTCCAGGTAGACCGTTCGTGCCAAAGCATGGCTCTCCCACGTAAACGGAGTGCTGTGCTCTGTTTTCTTCACATATTTAGCTCCATGCTGACAATCTGAGAGCTTTTTGGTGTTGTCGTAACTTGTAAGCTAATAAATGATGTCCAATTGTTAATAAATAATAAATATATCTATTGAAATTTCCTGTTTTCATTTATCTTTCCACGTAGGTACCCCAACTCAAGGGAGAAATGCATAAAGACATAAAAAGTCTATACGTCTACTATTTATATATTTACCAGCTGTATCCAAGGGAAAAGTATCCTATGTTTTAATCCAGAGCTTAAACTACTGCCATACCAAATTTCATTGAAATCTGGTCAATAGTTTTTACGTGAAGGAGTAACAAACATCCATCCATACATCCAGCCATAGGATATAGAACTGACAAGTCGATTGGACGATAGCTACATAGCGTGTGGGTGTATAGTTCAAGAGACTAGCTTCCCCAACATACTTCTGTTTGTTGTAGACAATACTGCATAAATTCGTTTTTGATCGACTGATAATAATTTATAAATCATAAAGGTGCGTAGATCATTACGCATAAATCTTCCACTTTAATCATTCTATCTATTGGCTGCAAACAGCATTTAAATTCATTTAATAGTTTAAAAGATCTAAGCAAACATAAAGCGGAATAAAAGACTTCATTTTATGCTATGAAAAGATTAACATTTTCATCATCATTTTGATTTTTATCGACACAAAATGTCGACTAGGGACTTCACTGGCGGACGGAAATATATTTACATATGAAGTTGCTGATAAATACGAGCAATGCAACTTGTAACCAACTTCAGACAGCTGAACTGTCTGAAGTTGGTTACATATGTTCAAAACCTGGAACCGTCTACAAAAATTGTAAGTAACGAACAACTAGATATCTCTTTCTTTCTCATTGGCATGTGTCATATAGGGGGATAAGGTACGATATATAATCTTTCCTCTTGCTAATAGCCTTTACTCTTTATCCTGTCAAGCGCCTTGACACTCTTTGACAGATTATGCAGACAAGCGTCGGGCCTTTTTGCCACCAAAAATTAATTTTCCTTACATTCTCCCGCAATTTTTTTCGCGATTTTTTTTCGCAATTTTAATGTTAATAAGTAAATAAAACCTATGGATGATGTATATATTTAAAAATATAATTAATTTCCTAAGTGATTACGTAATATAGAAACAGATTTATAAATTACAGTTATTAGATTCAGTATAATTAAGTACCTATCCACTTGAAAGTAAACATTTCAAATAACGTAAACACTTGCACTGATTGTTTACTTTTGACTTCGTTATTGACACTCAAGTGGGAACATGCCAAATGATACCTCATCACACACATTACGGAGAGGAAGGAGGAGGACGACCTCATTCCCTCATGACAGATGCACGGAGTACCGACCTCTATAAATCATATGACGTTTCCCGTCGTGTTTTTCTTCAAGATTATAATGTTTTAATGTGAATAAAACATATGCTGGTTATATATATTTAGAAAGGTGATTAAATTTCCTAATTGATAATATAATTGGAATTAAGAAAAATACTAGTTTAATAAAAGAAATCTTGATCCAAACACAACACACGACTTTTTCTTATATTTTTATTGCAAATCTAAACTAAGGCCAAATTTATGTTTCTATATAGTAAAATTTGCTTAATTTACGTAGGTGCACACATTTTATATAAAATTTTAATTCAAAAACCGATATAAAATAAGTTACAGTTACCTACTATAAAATTGTCAGTCTAATTTCGATTCCCGCGATTTTTATTTCTCCAAATTATATTGTTATAATTTATGTACTACCTATGCATGTGATATATATTTAAAAAGTAGAATAGATTTCCTAAGTGATGACGTAAATGGAATTTAGAAAAATACTCATTTAATAAATGGAATCTTGATACAAACACATAAACTTCGTCTTTTTTAATATTTTGTTTTAAAACTCAAATAAATATAAAATGTATGTTTCTATACAGTGAATGTTGCTTTATTTACGTAATTGGATATATTATACATAAAAATTTAATACAAAAACAGTTGTACTAACAAGGATTGGAGCAAAACTAATTACAATTACTATGAAAAATATCTGACATAGTACATATTTTGATTGCTCAATAAACTGTAACTGGGACATAATTAAATACATATTTTTATATTTTTATACATTTCAGGATGTTAAATATTACAGTAACTCATTATTTTTTTACAATGTACAATAAGGGAACTCCCTCATTGAACCCTCCGAAACTAGGCCTATTTTGACGGTAATGTCTTACAAAAACAATCATAGTAATAAATTTACTTATTCTTATCCATATATTCTATTCGTAGACTCTAGAATAAATACCGTTCTAATAAAATTTCTACTAAAATGTTCAATTCAAAATGCATTTCACAATAAAATCATAAACTCACTATGAAATAAAATAGCAATAAAAACGTATATTTTTCATTCGATTTTCTGAAGTAATTTGTAGTAGATTTATGGAAAATACTTAGTATACGCATAAAAAACTTAATATTAATTACATAAATGTATAAATTATGTGGTACAAACAAACCACTTATAAATTAGAAATTTATTCTATGGGCGTGCCCACCTTGCCACCAGGCAGCAAGCGACGCGTGAGAGTCATGCTGTCACTTGCTGCAAGGCAGCAAGTGACGCTTGACAGGTTATACTCTATGTGCGAGACCGACGAGTACCAAGTGTTGCCAATACTATTATACCGAGTGTTGCCAATACTATTATTTATTACAATTATTTTTAAATTACCGTTAGGCAATTACCGTGTTCTACGGTATCTATTTTTCGAGAACAGTTTCTAAGAATTTCCTAAAACTTTTATATAATAAGATTTCAATCTTTCCAGAGCTGTCAATAGCAATTTTAAACTTCCCGCGTAATTTCAAACGAGTGCATGTCGAACCGTCGCGCGCTCTACCGGCAAAAATCTGTCCCAGTTATTGAGACCATTATTTTAACATTACGTTCGGACTCCTTGTTAACTATACTTCGTGGGCTGGAACTTCAATATGCACCGAAATCCGAAACACCGGGAAAAATTCAGAGGATTATAAATTAGACACACAATTGGATAACTGTTTATCTATTGTATGACTCCAGAGTTCTATTTTGAATAATTATATTATATAATACATTATTTAATTAATTATCTTCTAGTTTTCATTGATAATACAGATTTTATACAGATTTCTTGCCAAATGGTCATAGGACACACATTATAAACAGATTTTAAGAGATTACACTAAAGGCCATACTCACGGTGCGTCCAGCAAATCCAGCACTGGTACTATTATGAATTTTAATATTATCCGGTGTTCAGCATAAAATATGTGTACAGTCTGACAAGGATCTTTTGGCACGTGGACAAAATCAGAACTAACATCGCCGTCTTGTAAAATGTCACTTTTAGTATTAAATTGTATTGTTTTGTAGTTGCGACACTTACCTTTTGGCACGTGGATAAAATCAGTAATAACATCGCCGTCTTGTAAAATTTCACTTTTAGTAATAAGTATTGTTCTTATTTGCGACACTCACGCCCCCATCCAAGTGCCAAAAGATCCTTGTCCGACTGTAATGGCGTATCTATTGTCTTGCGAATGATACCATCTAATAAAAAAGAAGGAAAAGGTTTTAATGTAAACTGCATTTTTATTTAGTATTAAATGACTATTTCTAACTTTTTTAATTAGAATATGATATAGTTATAAACATTTGTTAAAATAATAATAAAGTACACTCGTTTTATCTAAGATTTTTCAAGTTACTTTTTAAAAATACCAACATTTTTCTGGTTGGCAACATGCAAGAACGAGACACACGGCCTCCCTTATGGCTATCTCGCTCGGCTCGGATTTGCCTCTATGATACGTGCATTGTGAAATACACTCTATTACCAAGGCAATACAGTTCTTTTTAGCAATTACAAAATACGGAGTCTTCTATCCTTAGGACTATATCCATGTCCTGGTAAAAAAAAAACTGGCCAGAAGAAGAAGAAGATGAAGTACAATTATTTTTGTTTGTTATCAAAATAACAATTTACCTAACTTAGGCCTTTACATCCGATGATGGATGATTTATACAGTATTCTCCGAGCGAAGTAACCACTCTTGAAATACTGTAGTGCCTGGGACAGTTGTTTTTTAAATATCGTATGATTTCCCAAGCGCATACGGCATTCTCACAACATAGCCACCCTAGTCCAGAGGAATGACTAGTCAATACGTCTGGGGCCAACTATGTGCGGGTTTCCTCACGATGTTTTCCTTCACCGGTAGAGTTGTCACATACCTTTTGCAAACCTTCATAGAAATCCCTACCTATGATACAGGTTCCGGCTTCCCTTTGAAGAAGCAGCCTTCGCCACTGATAGTGAGAAGTGATATAAATCATAATGTAATTATTAATGTATCAAAACCGCTTCCAACCTAAGTTAATTTGTATTCATTCTGTGACAGGCTCTAACTAGTGCGTGTAAATAATAATAATTATTAGCTGTGTTGATTTTTAAATTGTATAATGTTATTATTGGTTATGTGACTTGAGATAAAACTAATTATTTAAAGAAATATCTGCATTATGTAATTCCTTTGCAAGAAATAAAAGTATTTTTACATTTTAAGTTTATTTTCTTACTAAAACCATGTAAAACTTACTTTAAAAAGTAAAATAAAATGTAGATACTCTTGTATTGTTATTATTTAATCAATCCTAATACGGACACTTGATACGGCACGAATTATTTAGTCACAAATATACTATAGAGATTAAATATTAAGTATTTAATTGGTTAACACTACTTGACTGTTTATAATAGGTGTATAATAGCATAGATATATAATATTAAATTTGTAATAATTAATCAAAGTATAATAGCAAATATTTCAAAACTTTTATGAGGTGTTTGTGTCCTTCTAACCCATTTATAAGGCGAAGGTGTTGAGCATCGATGACAATAAAATATCATTACATTGAAAAACTTATAAATTTTAATTACTAAATACAAATCTTTATTTCTAAGGAAGTTTCAGAGAAACTTGCTTAATTATGAACTCCATTTGGTACCTAAATTATAGTAGTAATTTAGGTACCTACTATACACCTAAAGATTGCTTTCAGCTGATATAGTAGCGTGTAAAGATTACAAACTGCAAGTAAGCTACAAATTAAGAAATTTATATTTTAACAAAGTGTTGAATTATACTTGAATACAATGAATTACATATTAGGTATTGACAATAATTGTGATTTATTGAATACTTTAGATTGAATTCTTTTGACTTTTTGCAATATAGACTACTAGCAGAAGGTGTTTTATAGACCGTTTAGGCAACATTAGGCAAATCATTATTATTTACAAATAACAGCTGATCAATAAAAATCCGCCATATTGTTCGTTGAGGCGATAAAGGTAGCTATCTGGGTATCTTTATCGTTAGGTCGATAAAGATAAAGATCACGATCTGCTAAATGTCACTTACGGCCGCTTGTCTAGGCATTGTATGGAGAAACGCGTTAGAGCAATTCGTTATATGGGTGCATCGTTAGCGTATTCGTTCAAAGTGGCTGTTTGGCTACCAATTTTTTTAACGATACGACTGAATATGTCATTTAACGCACGCTTATGTCAATCCCATACATTTTTTATTCACGAAGTTCGCCGTCGATATTATTTAATGCATCTTGTCTAGCCTCCCTGGTCTTATCCAGAGGTTCTCAAATAGAGGCCTGAAAATGCGGCGAAATGGTTCCCGTAAATAATGGTACGGCAGTGTTTGCTTCGCGCTTGACTTGGCGGGGGCACTGCCGTGCCCCCAGATCGATTATCCTAGTTTTTATAGTTTTCCCTTTATGTGGCCATTAAACCCTAACTCTGTACCAAATTTCAGCTCTCTGAGTTTATGGGAAGTACTAGTTCTATTTTGATGATCATGAGTGAGTGAGTGAGTGAGTGAGTGAGTGAGTGTCGTAAATGCGAAACTTTGCTTTCGCTTTACTTCGGAACTAAATGACCTACAGACTTGAAATTTTGGATTTTAAGTATGTGATTATAGCTTACTGGATGACGAAAATTTCTGCGTTCTGGTCTTATCCAGAGGTTCTTAAATAGGGGCCTGAAAATGCGGCGAAATGGTTCCAGTAAAGGATGGTACGGCAGTGTTTGCTTCGCGCTCGACTTTGGCGGGTGCACTGCCGTGCCCCCAGATATCTACACTAATATTATAAAGAGGAAAACTTTGTTTGTATGTTTGTTTGTTTGTTTGTTTGTTTGTTTGTAATGAATAGGCTCAAAAAGTACTGGACCGATTTCAAAAATTCTTTCACCATTCGAAAGCTACATTATCCACGAGTAACATAGGCTAAATTTTATTTTGGAAAAAAATAGGGTTCTGTAAGATATTTGGGTTTTTCGGACACAAGGTATAAAAATTCAACCAGAAAAGTTACTTATTTTGCGTACGCTGCCTAAACTATAAAAGATAGAACCATATAATGTTCTAATTAATTGTAGATCTTATAAATATCTACAAAAAAGTCCGCGACCCACTATACCTATCTATGTCGAGTGAGGCACAACAACCATTTTTTTATTTAGAAATCTTGATTTTTTTTTGGACTACACTTTAACGCGTTTATTTTACTCATGCTATTAATCCTTATCAAAATAAATTATTTCATCACTAAGTACAGCTTATGTAGATAATATTTGGTCTTTGAATGATTAAAATTGGATGTTTGGTTTTGAAGTTATGGCGAAATTAAAATATTACGATATCTGCTGCACGGCCCGTTGCGAAGTGGGCGACATTCTGTAGTATTAGTATCAGTATTGTACCCGTGCGAAGCCGGGGCGGGTCGCTAGTATAGTAACAAACTAATAATTCTAAATACGAGTTTAATATCACGTAAGTGTGTATATTATGTCACCGTAAAATTGTAGAAAAACGTTACATTATAATATAACTAGAGAGATTATAATATGTCGAGTGTCAACAGATTGTCAAATACGATGGGATGGGGAATTTTTCCTTACAATTTTACGCATTCTTTTTCGTTATATTATAATATGATGAACTGCGATTCGTCAAATTGTCAACCGTCCGTAGGTTATCCCTGACAATAGAAATGCACGCCTCGCCTGTGCTCTCTAGTTATATTACAATGTAACGGTTTTTACAATTTTACAGTGACATATATAAACCAGAAAAAGTATTAACCAAAGAAGAGTAAGTAATAAAAGATATTTATTTCAAAATTATCTTTACTTATCACATAGACCGCGCCTGCAATATTTTGTTTAACTTTTAGGATAAGCGCTAACCGACTTTGCAACTCTGACTGATGACAACTTATTATAGCTAGTAGATTGCGGACTGTCGGCGCCAAGCCGTAGAATGACGTATTAATTACATAATATTATTATTAATTTAAGAAAAAAAAACACACAATATAATATTATCATACGTCTCAGTAATAAAAAATAATAATTTAAAAAATTTAAAAACCCGACTGCGTAAAAAGTGAACCAAACTAAGTACATAATTAAAACTGAAAAGAAAAAAACAAGCACTTAGATATCCGGTGGTCTAAAATTCTATAATATATTATTGAATTAATACTATTGGAACATAACAACTAAACAGTCAGGATCCATTGAAAAATTAGATTGGCTGTCGAATAATGGATCCCGACTGTTCAGTTGTTATGTTCCAATAGTATTAATTCAATAATATATTATAGAATTCTAGACCACCGGATATCTAAGTGCTTGTTTTTTTCTTTTCAGTTTTAATTATGTACTTAGTTTGGTTCACTTTTTACGCAGTCGGGTTTTTAAATTTTTTAAATTATTATTTTTTATTTTATACTTTTTAGTTATGAGTACCTAGCTAGCTATTTACCAGACTGGATTTCCTATCAGCATCAGTACTATATCACAATTGCACTGGAATGTGAGAATGGTTGTTACGCAACTTTAAATCGATATAGATCCTAAACGGTCAGTCAAATCGAAAAATGTTGAGAGAAAACTAACAATGATTTTTAAATACCTATTCAACGATACCCCACTTGATATAGTTTGTTGACTTTCATTTTTTTAATTTTCACAATATGGCGTCCAGTAGTCGCCATATTGAATTTTCACCAACGTCATGTCTTTAGTGACACTCGCCGGACTAAGAGGAATCGATTGACGTGTGAATCATAAAAATCGGCCCAGGCGTTTGGTCTGTATGGTGCTTCAAAGGAACATACATACATACATACATACATACATACATACATACATACATACATACATACATACATACATACATACATACATAGGCTGATAAACACATTACCACTCCTTTGCGTCGCGCAGTCGGGTAAAAACGTTAATAATAATTATACATGTACATCTAGAGATTTGATTGTTAAAGAAAATATATATGTTACAGTCAATGTGATTAAATAGCTATTATACATAATGACTGGTCATTATATATAATAACTATATTGTCTAGATAATGTGATAAATTAATCACTTTGACTGGATATTATTCATAATAGCGGGCCAAAGTTAGCTAAAGTAATAAACACGATTCAACTTAGTGATGCAACAGAACTCTGCTTCTGCTTCCGCTTCCGCGGAAGTTCTGCATGTCTTTTCACTTTCGTTTCGGGAAAACCTTCCTGATCAAAGCTTATGTGATGTATGTGAAAACGGGACCAACCTCGGATTATAATCCGAGGTTGGTCCCGTTTTCACTAAAGTGGTGACCTGATGATCACATAAGCTTTGATCAGAACTCCTCAGTCTTTAAATATACGCGTTTGAAAATTTCGGCATTCAAACTCAAACTTAAGAACTGAGTTCAAAAAACTGCAAGCATAATATGCCACTATGTAACTTGCAGTAATCATCATCGTCATCTTATTTTTACAACTATACAATACCTAATGGAAGCTTGGCGCGTATTCAATAATTATATATTCGATTGTTTATTTAAAACGTTAGTTAATAATTTAACATATATCACTAAAACCTTACCAAGAGCATGTCAGGACATGTGTAAGGAGAGTTCCGTAACTATAAATGCGTAATATGCTTTTTTTTTAATTACTCCAAAAGTTCCTGTCCGATTTGGATCACAATAATTTTCCTAAAGAGTTTTTAGCATGATCTATCAGCATGAAAATTTGCAAGTTTCTATCTCCTATAGTTTAAAAATGCTAGGGGGGGGGACCAACTTACAAACTAGTTTGGAGGCCGATTACTCGAAAATGGTCAACAAAAGTAACGTATGAAACCTTGCCTTTATTTTAAAAGACCTATTCTACGATACCCCACACGATGGGGTAGAGTGAAAAAATATTTTTCATCCCCACTTCACATGTATGGCCACTCTTAAAATATAAAATTATTATTTTTTTATGATCCCGAAACTGTGATCTATACACAATCTATAACTGCACAAAATTTCATCAATTTATATTCATAATTACAGGAGCTAGAGGCGCGGACAGACAGACAGACAGACGGACAGAGCGAAACTATAAGGGTTACTTAAGTATTACGGAACCCTAAAAAGGGTAAAATTATTATAAAAAAAATATTTCATAAAGTTAAATTACTTTATATAGATCACAATAAAATTGTATCTATGACAATGTTATTATAATAATTATAATAAACATTATAATTATTATTATGTAAAGGCAGATTGAAATACAATTTTATAATCTTTACCTGTACCTACTTTTTTATTACTTTATCCAATTCTTCGAAGATATTATATAAAATGGCCAGTCAATGTGATTAATTCTGTGTCATTTATCACTTTGTCTAAATTGAGTAGACATTATAAATAATGGCTGGATAGTATACATAATATCCGGATTTATTACTTTGGCTGTAACATATATATTTACAATTGATTATTACATAAAAATATACACTTTTCATTTTATGCCATCCCTCATACACTGCAAGTGCGCCGTGCGGTGCAAATAACATTCGAACTCTGACAATGAAACGTGTATCTTAAAGTTCAATACGGTACATATTTGACTGTATTTTTTTATTTGATAAATTAATAGTGCTCTGAAAAATAAGACAGTTTACAACAGGAATAGTATACCAAAAATCAAAATTTGCAAAGATATTGCGGATTGCTTGAAGCCCTTTTGTGAGTCTCGTGAAAACACCCTATATAAAAGTCGTACCCTATATAAAATGTGACGTCACACGCTATGAGTTGCTACGAAATGTGTGGCCATATGCAAAAAAATTCTGGTATCTCGTAAATTTGCGCGCGCAAATATAAAAAGATTTACTAAAATATTTTTATATTTGATATAAGTAAACTAATTATGTAGGTTTTTACACTAATAATGTTTTAAAAAAATATTTCAACTTTTTATGACTTCGAAATGCATATAATTACAAAACTTTTTTAAATTCTTTTTACTTTAATCAAGTTGTAATACCTTCTTAATAGCAAAATCGCGTATCGTTTTGTTTTGGTGTGATTTGACCCTTAGATTAAAAAAGGCGTCTGGAAACTTTTTTGCTAACAACTGAATATAACTTATAATCTACTAAATATCTGCTACTTAATTATTTTATGCTAATCAACATACATTAGGCGTACCTCGCTGCTGACTGTCAGCTTCCACAGTCCACGCGAGATCACTCACCTATTGCTCGTAACTCATATGAGTATATTTATTAATTGTATCGTTAATATTTATGCTAATTAATAACTTAAGAGCAATTAGTAATTAAAATGATATTTTAATAATTGCCTACTTTTAAGGTATTACCACACTAGACGTAACTACACGGCACGAGACGCGACACACCCAAGTAGTATTTCGACCTATGCGTAGAACAAAGTCCGATTTGAAAAATTGCTACTTTTCAGTACAGGCGAAACAAGTTTTGCGAATTGAAAAACTTGAATAACTTATAAACGGTGAGACTTTTATTTTTGAAATTTTGATATGTTATTATGACATCCTAGTCTAGTTAACTGCTTTATACTGTTTATTATTAATTATTATATTTACTGAGATAACGAGTTCTATATCAACCTAGGACGTTTTACAGCGGAGAAACGAGAGTTCGTAGTGATCATAGTACGTTGTTTTACGGAGACACTTAAATGAAACGCCGTTCTATATTCATATGGTTCGTTTTTTGTTGGAGTTATCTGACATTTTTAAGTCCTATGTGAATAATTATGTCTATTATTTTGATATAGCATTAGCCACATTACGCATAAATGAACAATAATACATAATTATTTTTTTAAAATCGTTTATTTACATTAAAAAATCTCAAAATAGGTGGTGTTTTAAACTATAATTAAATCATAGTCGGTACTAGGTACTAACTTAAAATTAAAGACTAGTTACCATAGTCTAAAACCTATAAAAGAATTAAAATCTCTAAGATATGCCCATAAAAATAAATATTGTTTGAAATTTAAAATGAGACAAAAATATAAAAATTTGTATAATTCTACATTAACAAGCCCAAAACAAAATTTAAACTTAAAAAACAGTAAAAAACTTTTTTAAAACGTAGTTATAAATTGAACTTCTTTGTTACTGTATCTACTACTACTATCTAGCTATGTTGTATAATATAGTTGGATAGGTACAAGTTCAGTTTAACCTACATGGGGGAGGTATCTGCACGTTTATCCAAAATAATGAAAAATAACTATAATATTGTTATGACCATAATCCCGTAACAATAAGCATGTCGTATGCAGGAGAAATAATACTTAAAAAATTAATTTTGTCATAATAAGGTCCGGATTGGTTTAGAGTATCAATATGGTGTCTATATAATCGATTATCCTGAATGTGATAGTGTATACGTGGGTCAAACAGTTTGACCCACGTATACAATATATGTAACACCATATAGGAATGTTCATCAGGTACACTATAACTTCTCGGCCGCCTTAAGCATTTTATGTCACATCTCGCCAAGCGCCCGCCTTCAAATCTGACGTCGAACGTAAGTTGCCGGTCAGTGCTAAAATGCCGATTTCGACGAAAAGTTGTATGAATGTACTAGTTTATATTAGTATATTCGGAATCTACATAAAATTTTCTTTAATAAGTATATAATATAAACTGAAAAATTAAGAAGTGTAATTATTTCGAACGGCCTAATCGTACAAGTATGTAAAATCCCACCTCTTGTTGTCGAAAAAAGCATTTAAAAAATAATTTAAGACGCTAGAAACATTATAAAGAGACTAATGATATTAATAACGATGATATATCATATCTAAAAGGTGTCTAGCAAAATGTGATTTATCACGATAACCATTTCTATAAGACGCGATGTATTCTTTGTACCGAGTCTCAAACTTACGTCCAGTTTGAGTCAAACTTTGTACCGTGTTTTAGAGTTACATATAATCACCTTTCGCTAAATACCTTTTAGATAGTGGTAATTATAGTGTACTCGATGGCCTTTCCTATAACGTATATATGAGACAAAAGCTTTTTACCAAGCGTGCTGGAATAATTAAAAATAATTAAGAATAGAGCAATAACAGACTTTCATTACGCATGGTTAAACGTATACTCACACGTTTGCTTGCAGGTTGTGGGTATATCTATACTTTCGGGATATTGCTAGATATAATATTAATTAAATTGTATACTACTATCTACATGATTGAACCTGAAAACGTTGTCATAGGTGGAATGACTATCAGTAGAAGACTGCATAGGAGTTAGCACCGACACTTCTTGACCAACTGGAGTACACCTATGGTCAGAAGTCACAAGTTGTATTATAGGTGATTTTTCGAAACTAGAAGGCGCTTTTAAAGAAAGTTTTGATGGTCGGCCATAAATTGTCTCTCATTAGTAGGTGGATTAGGTGCGGCATTAATTTCATTCCAAACATCACCCAGTTGCTGACTTATTTCTTCTGCACCTTGTTGTCAACAACTGAAATGTTAAAAATTGTATTACTTCACTGCACGATAATATATTAAAAATAATATATAATATTATGACATATATGTAACTTGAAAACATAACATTATAATACAAATTAATATAATATATAACTTGAAAACATAATATTTTAACCTTTAACTGCTGACATGACAAATTTGTAACACTATAAGGGACGTGACGCCTCACAGGCTACTACTTTGAAAGTTATTTTTTTTTCATAAATTGCATTTGGCTTATTCAAAATTGTCTTGATATTTAACTTTGGAATATAATAAAACAATTATAAATAATATCAATCAGTTTTTATAATTACTTTAGGAGAAAAACTCAATTAACACTTATTAGTTCACAATTAACCATAATTGACATGAGATCCATTATTAGGCATTTTAATAAACCTATCATAAATAATTTTACATACTTTTACTTAAAATCTAATTAATAATTAAACAATAAAACGTAAAATATTCTTCTGAAAACAAAAATTAAAAATTCTGACATCGACTCAATTTGGCATAAATCATTGGCAATTTTTGCACAAAGGGCGAGAACATTTTAAACATAATATGGAATTGTCACACCCGACACACGTGTATATATCACAATATATCATATTCATCTGGATCACTTTCATGAAGCTGCAAAAAATCACGATCGGAAACCAAAAACTTTTCAATGTCTCCTTCACTATCAGATTGGTCTGAAGCCACCATGAGGGAATTGACCTCCTCCTCAAACTATGGACTGCTTGTCTGTGATATTTTGTTCCTTGATGAACTCGTGGGCTGAGGTTGACGTTTTCTACCGTAATTTGCCATTTTACACTAAAATTAAAAATAAAGTTCGAAAAATATTTATATGACAATTAGGGACATGTAGCCTGACAGGCTACGACCGATTTTCATATGAGTATTACTCACGTGTTAGACAACCGATGTCACGTCAGCCTTCTTTTCCGGTCGTTTTAGCACCAAAACAAAAGCTACTAAGACGCAGGGACGCAGCAAGCAGGGGGAAGGGGTCAATTCTGAAAATTCGTATACTACGCGACGCCTGTGAGGCTACACGTCACTAGTTAAAGGTTAATACAAATTAATAACATTTGTACAAAGCTATTTTAAAAGTTTGAATATACAAGTTTTAATGAACATCACAGTACACAAATAAAACTGTCGATTATAATGTTATATGATTTGCCGAATACCCTACAAATGTGTATATATTGTAAGGTAACGCAGCTTTAAACTATTTTTATTCATTTAATATAAAATATATTTCTATTTAACACAAGGTGCATTTTAACATGGAGCTAAGATCAAATAAGACGTTAGCTCCATGTTAAAATGCACCTTGTGTTCATAGGACGGAGAAATTGAAGCGCGCGCAGCGCGAGCGCCTCGCGCGATCTTCACTTCAGACGTTGTCGAGCGGAAAGAAGGGTTTTTTGCGTCATGTGTGTGATCAAATAAGATTTTGTACGATTCTGTATTTCCGAAATTAAGCCAGATACAAAAATTCTGAAAATGTCAGACTGTAGAGCTTTGATTCCTTATTTTATTTATCCAAAAAACGCACTTTTGCTCTATGATCACATCGGACTTTGTTCTACGCATAGGTCGATTTGTATGAAATTGTTCAATTCAATTAATTTATTTACATAAATGTTGCAATTCAATTCATTTATTTGTATGAGATATAAGTGCATAGTATTTCCGCTTGTCAATGTTGACCAACTCATGAACTCACCAACTTTGTCATGTCGTGGCGCGTAGGTACGCAGTTCCGCTGCTGCTAGTGGGGCATAGGGAAGGCGGACACTTCACACTTCAACAACTTGATAAATGGGGTTTATTCTAAAATATAGACCAGTATTGTTTGAAGTTTTATTGTATTATTTATAATTATATTTGATATCTCAACAAAATCAACAATTATTTCATAAGTTAAGTTTATGACGTCAATACACTGGCCAGTATATTTCGATTTTCTTAACGAATAAACAGTATGGCGTCGATTCATGACGTAGTGTTGTGTCACTCTACGGCATACTAGCTAGTCGCGTCTCGTCGCTCCGCTGCCACGTTCAGTGCGGTCTTACCTTTAACTAACTGGTACCGGTTAGAAAGATAAATATATTTATGTGCTCAAATTCCACACTGTTTCCAAGAAAAAAATTTAACACATCAAAAATAATAATTAACTACTCAATATATCACATTTTGTAGGTATAGGCGTATGGGCTAACGCATTATTAATAATATAATAATATTCCACGACGTTTACTACCGCAGTAGAGGAGCTGTCAATTATCCAGTAACATAAATCAGAGGCGCATTTGCGCAGGTTTCTATTAAAACACTTGAATTTTACAATTATCGGTACAGAAGCAATTGACTGCAATTACCATAATGGATGTGTATTGTGTACCTATACATTAAAACATGGCGTCTTTTGTTCGAATAATGTAAATCGACGAGGCTTAAAAAGGGTTGTTGTAGTCTGGTCACATTTGCCACTTTAATATAAAATCATAGAAAGTTATTTCGCCACATCTAATATAATGGCATTGGAAATAATCTATTGAATATGATGTAATATTATAATGATTATGGACACTTCACACCACGTTAATCTGGCCCCGTGGTACGTTTCCAAAGAACTCGTATTACGGTGACCAGACAACGGGAAGTATTTAAGATACATAATTATATATAATATTTTAATAATACTAAACAAATATTAAATACACATCTATGAGCCATGACTCAGCAATATCTAATTTTTTTGTTAAAAAACGACATTTATTTACTTCGTTGTTCACAAATGTTCGCGTAAACATAATAATATACAGTATAATACTTTATCAATGAAAACACTTTCTAAGGCAGCCTACCTGAGCCCGTCGATATTTCTTAATTAGGCATAACTAATAGGCACTACTCATCGGATAAGTATTGGAATAAATTATTTTTTGTAACAAACGCATACAGAACACTGGAAGGCGACCCTTTAGTGTAATCGCTAATGAGGTGGCTGAACGAACGGGGTCGATACGACTGGAATTCGATCGCTCCGAAAGGGTAGACGATAGGAAAAGTGATTTACAGATACGAGGGCGGTGTTTTTAACAATAGGAAAGAATTTAAAATATACAGTACAGTTTTTATTCGATTCTCTAAAATTCTACTACTAAGCTACACTTTTTGTTCAAACATCACTTTATCTCTGTTTAAAATATATCGGTCGTTTAAAGTTCGCTCGCGGCTATTTGGATAGCGAACGGTTCATTTGGGATCGGATCATCTCTCAGATAATACTAAATGAATACAGTATACCTTTTGATAAACAAACAGATATTTGCATATTTGGCTTTTTGTTTAAACCGCATACTGAGATTCGAAGGTTTTGATACGATGCTGTCAAAACTTTGTGATCTACATACAATTCAGATATTCCAGAGTAAGGATCGATTCATACAGCGACGATACGTGACGCGACGTGGCGCTGCATTTTTAACGTAGCTATTCAAAATTGAACTTTATTCACTACACAAAAAGATACATTTCTATTTCAAGAGCGGCGACTTCGATATTGATTATTATCATTGACTTGACATTCGAACTCGTGCAATAGAACGGATATTATTTTCTTGTGTAGTGTAATCAATTTTGAATAGCTATCTAAAAAATGCAGCGCTGTGTCGCGTCGCGTTTTGTCTCGGTTCGAACTGACCCAAAATATTAAAATTCACTTTGTACAGATCCAAGATAGAAGCGAACCAGAAACAGGATGACAAGTAATAAAAAATAGATTTTCAATAGTATATTTTTTATTCATAAATTAACAATTAACAATCAAGAATTGAACAACAGCTGTAGGTATAGTGCGATTCAAATGAGAATAGGGTCGAGTCGGCGCCATATTATTTCGAATTGTCTAAATTGTTATGATAGTTAAATTTATATTTAGATAATTTATTATTATTTAACGTTTTTATTTAAATTCGATGCAAGACTATTTAATATTTATATGCACGTAAGTTTTTCTGCAAATCGCTCTTTTCAAATTTCATGTGATATTTGACAGAAAAAGTTCATTGACGTTCCTATTCTTATTTGAGACCCATTATAATGTACTCAAAGTTAGAGGATTTTTGATAAAGCTAAGTGGAAGATAAACGCTCAACTTCATATAAAAGTATCAAAATCGTTACGGATTCAATATTTGGCTAAAAGAGCAACCTGTTTGTATAAATAATAGCTTAATTCTACGTTTCGTCGGCTAAGGTGCCTGGTTTCTCGGCTCTCGACTGTCGAGAGCTCCGGTCGACAAATGTGTGTTATTACCGGCTCGAGACGTCTACAAATAACCGCCGATAACAATAGCAAATCCGCGCTGTTTGTTATTTTAAATACGTAATTACTATCAAACAGATCATTTGTAACACGCTTCGTTAAATGGATGACCATAAAAGGAACTATATGGTCAAATTTTGAGAGGTTATTCCTTTTTTCTCGACTACGGCGAAGCCAATGGTATATGATTTTGGCAGTCTATATAATATTTATGTTCAAACTTAGCGCCTAAACTACTGGTCCGATTTTAATTAATGAGGTGGCAATAAATTCACAAAAAAGCTAACGGGTAAGTCGGGTATATAGTTTTTAGTTTTTTTATTATTCGTGAAAGCGATTATTTTATACTAGCTGATGCCCGCGGCTCCGCCCCCGTAAATAAAGTATCCCACGGGAACCGTACATTTTCTCGCGATAAATAGTAGCCTATGTCCTTTTTAGGCTCTCGACTATCTGTGTACTAAATTTCATTTAAATCGGATTAGTCGTTTTGGCGTGAAAGACGGACAAACCCACACACTTTCCCATTTATAATATTAGTATGGATAGTATGGATTATAAGTTTCAATTATTAAGTGTTACTTATATCATTTACTAGCTGTCCCGACACATGTTGTTCTGTCTTTAATATGAACTGGAATTAATAAATGACTACACTTACAATGCAACCTAAGTACTAGTCTTACACCTACACCTACAACCTTCACCTTTTCCAATATTTCTCACTGTTTAAACGTTTCCTGAACTTTCGCAATTATTTCAAGATTAAAATGAGCCAAATAGGTCCAGCCGTTCTCCAGTTTTGAGTTCCTCAGGAACGGGATAAAAAGTATCCTATGTCCTTCTCCTAGTTTTAAGATGCCATCCAATTTTCAGCCAAATCGGTTCAGCCGTTCTTGAGTTGTAAATAGTGTAACTAACACGACTTTCTTTTATATATTATATAGATGTGTAAAGGTCAGTTCGCACTGCGACGATACGCGACACTATACGGCGCTGCACTTTTAATATAGCCAATCAAAATTCAACTTTATTCACTGCACAATAAATACACGTTTCATATGACATCAGTCATGCACATGCGCTATGCGGCGAGTTGCTAGCTTACATTCGAACTCTTACAATAAAACGTGTATAACGCGGTTCAAATGAGAATAGGAACGTCAATGACCTTTATCTGTCAAATATCACTTGAAAAGTGCGATTTTCAGGAAAACTTATGTGCATATAAATATTAATAGTCTTGCAACGAATTTAAATAACAACGTTAAATAATAATCAATTATCTAAACATAAATTTAACTATCATCACAGTTTAAATTCGAAACAATATGGCACCGACTCGATCCTATTCTCATTTGAATCGCACTATATCTGCTTGTGTAATGAATAAAGTTCAATTTTGAATAGCCATCTTATAAAAATGCAGCGCCACGTTGCGTATCGTTTCGTTTCGGTGTGAATTGACCCTAATATAATAATAATAACTCCCACACCGATCTCTGTGACGGTGGCCGGTTTCATTGAAACCAGGCCAGTTACGCAGGAGTGATTTTTTATAGTGCCCAAGTGTGTGCGCAGTACACAAGAGCACTCTCTCTTCCTTTTACTCTCGTAACCCAGTGGGACGGATGACCGACACGACTGGCGAGAGATGAGGTGCAGGACCGACTTTTTACATTCCCATCCGACGCATGGATCATCTTTCTTGTCAGACAATCAGGTGATCAGCCTGCATTGTCCTAACCAAACTTGGAAACAACATTTTTTTTTGTTGTTCCCTTGTGGAAATCGAACCCACGACCTCCGAGTCGAGAGCCAATGCTCGAACCACTAGACCACGGAGGCTGTTGACAGACCATAATATAAATTGTAAAATAAAATCAGATCTGCAACTGAAGGGTTGTAACTTGTATCACTCCTGTTAAGTACTGTTACGTTGATGTTGAAACTAATTCAAATAATTACAGCAGGCAACAATTAACATTAATTATTAAAATATCCCGATATGCGTACAAAAAGCTCGCTCCGGTATACTTATTTCCACGACGGCCGATCTCTCCTGAACCTAATGGCATGTTTAATTTTTTAAAATTTCATAGACCATTAGTAGCCATAAAACTGCTATTACACGAGCCTGACGTTTCACTTACTATACGCTGATCCGAGCCCACCCATCCCGACCCCACGCGATGTCCACGTCGCTCGCCACTGTGACGGATCCCCGCCACGCCCCTCATTTGTTATACAAATTTTATACTACCCTCCGGTCTAAACTTGCGAGAGATTTCTAAAGAAACAATGGATGACCTTCCCTCGGTCAGCTCGATGTAGAGATTATTATAATCAACCTTTATCTACGCATGTGTATATCGATTTTCATAAATACTACATTTTATGCAACAGCGTGAAACGCAGTTCTAGAAGCAGACAGCTTGGAATGCTTGGAATGAATGCAAAATCTATGCCTAATATCCTTCTTCCTACTAATATTATAAATGAGAAAGTTTGTGAGGATGTATGTATGGATGGATGGATGTTTGTTACTCTTTCACGCTAAAACTACTGAGCGGATTTTGATAAAATTTGGTATGGTAGTAGCTTGAGCTCTGGATTAAAACAAAGGCTACTTTTTATCCCGCAAAAATACAGTGTTCCTGAGGGATACTGTATTTATGCGGGCAACAGCTAGTAATTGAAAATTCTGAACTAATTTTCTTGTAGAGACAGAGAGTAAATGTAGGTAACATTACAATGGCTAGGCTTCTTATTTTCAAGTTCCGTACCCAAAGAGTAAAACGGAACCCTATTACCAAGATGCCGCTGTCCGTCTGTCCGTTTGTCTGTCACCAGGCTATATCTTATGAACCGTGATAGTGAGATAGTTGAAATTTTTACAGATAATACTAAAACACAGAGCACAAAATTTATATTCAAGAAGGCTCCCATGCAACAATTTTTGCCAATGGAAACCTTTCGTGCGTGACTCCGACTCGCACTTGGCCGGCTTAATAATACGCACGATTTTCTAATAAGCTAAGGAAAAGAGATACCTACCGTAGTAGTAAGTAGTAACTAATAATAAATAGAAGCTGTAATCAACGGGATATTCCCACAGCTCCAATACCGGTGCACGCGCAGGCCGCCGCGGCACCTCAAAGGATCTATTGATACGAATCTCACTAACCCCGAGGGAATATACTCAAAACTGTCCCGAGATCCGCAACAAATTCATTCAAAGGATTCATGAAAGGTAAGTCACTTTAGAAGACAATGAGTTGAGTATGAGACTATGAGTTTTACAAGTTATAACCATAAGCCACTTTTATTTTAAAAAATATTACATAGTATGTAGATACAACTGAAAAATGAAATGCCTTTGATGCCGGAGGCAGTGCGCTATATTGTTATAAATCAAATCAATCTACCATTTCAAAAATAGAGTGTTTGTTTTCTCGCCACAAGTACGGCGGCGGCGGTCGAAATAAAAAAAATAATCCACGTAAGATTTTTCCATTACTAACATAACCTGAGGACGATGTGCGGCAGTCGGGATTGAGACAGCAGGAATGGATTACTGCCGCCCCAGGCTCGGGGCAGTGTTGCCAACTTCGTATTTTTACGACTGACGCCGCGTGGTCCAGTGGTTTAGACTTTAGAGCTTGGCTCTTCACTCCAGAGGTCATGAGTTTGATCCCTGCTTTGTCTAGTTAGAATAATACAGGCTGATTACCTGGTTGTCTGACCAGAAAGATATTTCATGCGTCGAATAGGCATGTAAAAAGTCGGTCCTGCGCCTGATCTCTCGCCAGTCGAGTCGTTCATCCATCCCACTGAGAGTAAATGTAATATTTGGAACAAATTATAATTTTTTGTGTTTTTAACGGCAAAATTATCATATTTCCAACATAATAAAATCGAAAATGTAGTGTTTGTTGCGTTCTTTTGGGATGTACAAGTTCAGTAGCAAGTAGCTTTTTCAGTCGTATTCGATGACTTTTGGTAGTTTTTTAGTACGAATCGAATTTAGTAGTTTCGCAATAACAGGGTTGGCAACACTGGCTCCGAGGTATCGCTTCTTGATTAAATAAACCTTCAAGTCCACGTCAGGCCAGGGGCTGTGGCATATTGCACCTACAGTAAACAAATGAATTCACGTCATTTAAGAGCTTTTTAAAAAAGTATCTAGAGTCTAGACCGATTGTGGTTATATTAATTGACCAGCCATTCCTCTGGACTAGGCTGACAGTGTTGTGAGAATGTCGTATGTGCTTGGGTAACCATACGACATTTAAAATCGACTGTCCCAGGCACTACAGTATTTCAAGAATGGTTACTTCGCTCGGAGATTACTGTATAAATCATCCGATAACGAATGAAAAAGTCTTAATTTAAGGTTTTGTGTCAACATATGTTTTTTTAATAGTTTTTTTTATTCGATAATTTACAGGCATTCATATTCATATTCATATTCCTAGGTAATATTTTGCAGCTAAAGTCACTAAATCTTCGAAGCGCGTAGAAGCTCGATGGCCTAGGCCTTAGCCGTACCTATCTCTACATGCCTTATCGAATTTATAGTTTTAAATAATAGGTATACATACGACAAGATAATGGCTATTAATAATAATTAATAGAGGTCACCCTGTGGTCGATATTCGAAAAAAAATGTAAAAGTTGTGACGGATTGACAAACGTCAACATGTAGCAATAAACACACGGTAGTGTGTAATATTAATAATCTGAGATCTATTAACAGTTGTTATTTTATAAGTATCATATATTTCTAAGCATTATTCTCACTTTCAGTACACCTACCTCTACATAAACTTTAATTTACCGGCCAAATTTCCTGTGGCACAAATCTCGTAAAATTGTGCTGAAAGTTTTTTACATGCTTTTTATTATGCTATTAGTAGATACTGGGTAATTTTGTGTACTAGCTCTAGACTTATATAGTCTAGTCTTCTAAATCACGTTAAGGTATTTGTATAATGTAAATGTAGATGTATGCAACAATATGTTTCTATTGTTATATATATATACAATCATAAATTATACAATATATATATATATATATATATATATATATATATATATATATATATTGTATAATTTATGATTAAAGAATACCAACAAGAAATTAATTCAAATTGTAAACTCGTTTGTACATAAATTAAAAATTATCTCAATTAACCAAAGCTTCCTAGTGTAAGTAACATTCTCGTAGAATTGCTACTCTTAATTTATTTTTATTAATGCTTGTTATTACCTAGATGTCCATAATTAATTTAAATTACGTTAAGTCAATTACTTAACGAGTTGTTTTAATCAGTCACGGGAACGGGAACTTTTTGTATGTTCTAAGAATAATTAATATTCATTTATGCAACTTATTTTTCAGCTTAGCAAGGGAACGTCACGATGACGTCCGCGGGGAGCTTGCGGCGATTCCCAGCAATTTGTTGAGAAGTACGGAGCTATTTGTCTACAAGAACAAGATATATTATTATCAGTTACAATCCACCGCGCGTCTCGTCCACCAGTCACTACCCCGCTGGTACAGCGAATACAATTTATGATTCGATTGTTGGATTACCAAACTTGCTAACATTTTATGCACTTTTTATAGGTACATAAATATTCCGAGTCATGTACGCGATAATATAAATAAAAAAGATATTAAAGTAATTTCTTAGCCGCCATCGCTGGGTGGTATCGTATATGTAAATTTTTGAGGGAGTCACTCGTACGATTGGTATAGAAAACGGTAAAATATGTTTTAAGTATAAAGGTTGCGTTTCGTTCCACTTAAAATTATGACTTTATAAAAATTAAGTGGTCGTATTTTAGTACACAATAAAAGCGATACTAGCTGTTTCCCATTACGATCGAAGCGAGAAATCTATTAGACGAACGGCGTCCACGACGCGCGGTGTCCATATTTAATAAATTCAATTAAGGCATCGTTATTAATCACCGATTTTATTAGTTTAGGTGAAATTGAATCAAATCGTCAAATGGTTTTACGAGATTTAGAATCGAGCATACTAAAATGTCTGCATCCATTAGCAACATTTTATTAATTTTCCCTTTCAGTCTTGAACCGCCGTTACCTATTGATCGATCTTTTTTTTTATTACTATTTCCGCCAAAGAATATTATTAGTTCTTCCATAGTGAGATCCTGCTGTACCTGCATAAGAAACGAATTTTGTAGAGCTACTTTAAAATTGATATTTTACTGCAGGGCTATTCAAATCTACGTTATCGCTAAGTTCTAGAACTTCAATTAAAAATATTCAAACATCATCGTTCGAAATTGTGTTCATAAATCACTTGAAACAAAACACGGACGACGACGGCAGCGTTCGATTCACCGCTGCGTCATAATTCAAAGGATCGAGTCGCGGAGCAGTGAGAACGCGCGCGTCCACAGAAGCCTTACACGAGCATAAATCTATGGCACGTCGTCGGAGCCCTCAGTGGTACCAGATATGAGCGATGACCGTACATAAAGCATGCCTATACGCATGTCCAGTACCCTGACAATCCACGATATGAATTGATATATTCCTCGAATGTATTAAGCCGACTCTGAGTAAGATGAATTTGACGAGACTTAACAAATGATTACCGTCGGGAATCGGTGTGGATTTCACGTTAATGTCGTAATAAACCTTGTTTATCTGCTCACCGAGTTAACATTGAGATGGATGTGTACATTATAATGATTTACAACTCGTGTATTTAAATGTGTATCGTAGTAAATTTTCATGTATTAAAATTCTTTCCATTAATTGGTTTTAAAATAGTACCACTTCCTTAATCAAAGCTGCAGGTTAAGTTCGATCACTTTACTTTAAATCATCAAACCGCCGTTTATAAGCGTCGTTGAACTGCATCAAAAATATTTCCACAAAACATAACAAATTCCTGAAGGGTAATTGCGTCGTAAATATTTGAAATGAGAATATAATGAGTTCGTTATTCTCGGCAACGTTCTCACATTTCGTGTTCTTACTGAAAACTTACGTCAATTTAGCTGCCGCAGTTGGTTTATACGTGATGAAAAAACAATGGCATTATACGAGTCTAATGGCGTCCCAACATGGGCATTACCCTCGTCATACAATATGGATGTATCGACAATTTATGGCCGAACACTATAAAACCTCAAATATGACTTATTAGTTGCAGCCTCCTCGAGTTCGCATTGCGTTGACATATTTTTATAAATCCGAACGTCATTAGAAGAATATTCTGGATTCTATCGTCGGAATACAATTGAATGTGGCCACCAAAAACATACGCTACAATTTCAATACTAATCAATATACTGTATGTGAGTTGTGACTGTTTTTAAATAACTGTAAAGAAAATTCTACCTCGTTATGTTTTTTGTCAGTAGTGTAAGGATAATTTACGATATTGATTTTACTTTTCAAGCTTTAGAAGTTATTGTTTATCGTTTTCGTTGAATTGTTATTTGGGTTAATAAATTTTATATTATTTTAGTACCTCCCTATATACCCTACAGGTAGGTACTCATTTAAGATGTCAGCACAATAAATCACAAAAACTTGCCTTTGACATCAAATTTGACTTTAATCTAAGGTACTTCATTTGTTCGCTAGGCACGTTCCACGGCCGAATAAGATATAATCTGCTTCTTTAATACCATACTATTCAACATCATCTAATAATAAAATACTCTCGCGTGCTCAATGTTTACACCATTTGCATATATTAAAAGGATTTAATCACAAAGTTATAAAGGAGTGATTTTTAAACTGCGGGTCGCGACCCCTAGGAGTGTTGCGAAGGCTTATGAAGGGCGTCACAATCAAAATAAGAAAACTGTAATTTTAAGGTTTGAAGCTGCTACAAAATATTAAATTCATTAAAAATTCTCGTTTATTAGTACTAATCAACGAGAATTTTTAATGATATAATATATCCATTATATATTATATCATTAAAATTAATTATTACTGGGACAAAGAGGTGCAAAAAGCTTCCGACGCGTCTGTTGGAACGACATCAATATTCCTTATATCGTTTAGCATAACTCCTCTCCTGAGTGGAAATTATGCCAAATTATAGAAAGCGTTGACATTTAAATAATAGGCATAAGTATGTGATAAAGAAATTAGCTTCACTGCAATCTGCAATATTAGCCAGAGCGCCTAAAGATGCAATTTCTGTAACGACGAACCTTCAAAATAACTTAGGCGGACGAGCACATAACACTTATTACATTCTTGACGCCTCTTTGTCGACGCAAAATCTGCATTTAAATTATTCGGCAAAAAGACTAATCACCGATCGCCGGGGCTAACATTATCGCCTCACTTTATTACAATTTAAATCAGTGCGTTTCCGTTAATAAAAGTATTTAGATGATAATACGTGATGACAGCAGCTCGGGGCTCTCCGCGACCGCAAATTATGGCAATCTTGACACCTACGAGGCGCTAACTGGGGGTGCACCCTGCAATTTGCGGACGTGAAGTGTGAGTAAACGCCGCTCCGCGCCGCGCCGCCGTCGTGCCGCGCACGCTGCCAGCATTGTCAGGAGTCAGCGTACACTATAAACAATACACTTTTAATAAGATATCCTACTAATATTATAAATGTGAAAGTTTGTGATGGATGGATGCATGGATGGATGTTTGTTACTCTTTCACGCAAAAACTACTGAACGAATTTCGATGAAATTTGGTATCTTTGTAGTTTAGGCTCTGGATTAAAACATAGGCTACTTTTTATCCCTAAAAAATACAGTGTTCCCGAGGGATACTGTATTTACGCGGGCGGAGCCGTGGGCAACGGCTAGTTAGTTACTAATAGGTATAGTCTGCAAAGCAACTTTGTAGGATTTTTTTAGAGGTTAGGACCTTAGGACTGTCAGCTTTTTAAGTTGGTTTCTAATTGAAAATAATATACCATACTCTAAATATAAATTTTGATGTTGTTTGCCTTAGTTCTGATGCCTACCAAATTTGAAGTCACACAAATGTACAGTCATAAAACGGTCACACGAGATTTAAAGAAGCTACTATTTCCACATAACTTAATACTATATTTAATTAATGGATATATAAATTAGGAAGTCTCTCACGAAATTTATAGCTTTTTACTTATGAGTGTGATAATTTCTGCATACGTCACTTATATTTACGTCGTTGTGACTTTGAGAAATCAAAAAGGTGTTGATGTTGCACGAATTTTATTTTGAATGAAAGTTATTTTATACAAACATTTATAACTATCGTGTAATAGTATAGAAATATTGATAAGGCATGAGTCGCAAAATGCAATTAACTAATAATATTGAGTATCAATAACGAACGGACGTTATTTCGTTTAAATTTTGCTTCAAATTCTTTTTTTTATAACAACAGAGTAAAACGCTCATCAAAATATTATCTGAAAATACCGATATTATCAAATTATGCACAATTTTCCTTGCAAGTAATTGAAAAATTTGCGCCATATATTGATTTTTTTAGCCAATTTATTGATTTATCTTTGAAGTACATACACAAAAACATCTAAACCCTTTGGCGTTAAATTTAGGCACATTAAATGAAGATCGTATCGTCAAAATATCGAAACCACCTTGCGTAGCTGCCGTACGCAACCGGGTGTAATACGGTCGAGGTAGCTATTCCGTACCGTAAGCGACCAGTCTCTATCACCAGAAACTCCTCTTCATTTCGTACATGGGAGTGATAGGACGGTACAGACAAAAAACTATAATCGGTATCGTCAGCGTCAATTTCATTATTAATTGTAATGAAGTTTTTAAGTTACTCTCTTTATTTAATCGTAGAAGTTGCATAACTTTGCCGACCGCTGTAGCTGGTTGAGCGCGTTGGTGCCCAAGCCGGGGTGGGTTTAAATTCCGCCGAAAGAATAAAAAGTTTTTTGTGTTCCTGGGTCATGGATGTGTACCTTCCTATCAAATATGTGTTTAATGTAAGAAAAATCTTAAATATATGTAACTTCCAGTTGTCTGGTTCCCGTGACACAAGTTCTTCGGATACTTAGCACGGGGCCAGGGGCCAGATGCACGTGGTGTGGAGCGTCTATAGATATTATTATTAAGTATTTCACGTTTGACAAGGCATCTCCGCTTGCATTTACGAAATAGGTCCACCGGCTGACGGTTCACTACTGCGAAACAATAGCGAGAGGAAACGATCGATATTCAGTCCGGCAATCTCGGTGCGGTATAATCTCAAATATTTATTATATGTCAAAACAATATGCCGAAACGGAACGCTTATTGTGGTTTTTACAAATGTGTGCTTCGCTCGGAGGCTTCGCGGGCCTCGTTAGCGTGAAGTACGACGCATTGTGGGGCACAATGGAGGGCGGGGCTGCCCGGGGCGGGCGGCGGGCGCGGGAATCGCAGATCGCGGCCAAATAAGTAATAGTGGAAGTACAAAACTACACTTAAGCCGCGTTGCCACGATCAAAGTACGCTAGGACAAAATTCACTTGGATACCAGTTTGGACAACCGAGTAAAGAAAAAAAAATGCGAGTAGCGAAATATTATGTAGTACTAGATGTAGTACCGAGTAACGAAACATTATACACGAATATATTTCGTTACTCGCATTTTTCGTAGTATCATCTTATAATTCAAAAAGTGGTTCAAAATACGGAAAAGTGAAAAAATGCACCTTATACAGCTTATTATGTAATGTATAAGTATGTTTTCTACAAATTACGAATGTTGCGATACCGCGACATTATACTATACGCGTACGCAATACGATTTGATTCGTTGCTCTAACATAACATAGCATGTTATGAAGTATCAGAAGTAACGAGTAACGTAACGATACTATATTAACGAGTACTAATGTTATAGTAACGAATACATACCGGTACGCTTTTTTCGTTAATATTAGACTAGATTATGTTGCCCGCGACTCCATGCTCGCTAAAAAAAATCTCGCAGAAGCCGTACATTTTGATGAGATAAAAAGTGCCAAATTTTATCGAAATCGGTCTAGTAGTTTCGAAGCCTATTCAATGCAAACATACAAACAAACAAACGAACTTTTCCTCTTTGTAATTTTATTACTAAAGATTATGGACCTAATAAATTAATGTTAATTACAATATCAACGTGGGCAGTGTTTTCCTTGCATCACAATGAAAGTACACCTAGAGCTAGGACCTTATTGTTTCAGAATTTAAAATACACGTCTTGTTAATATTTTATAGTCTTGACTTAATGTAATAATGTAATAATTTCAACACAATATTATTAAAAAGTAATGAACGTTTATAAAAATCCACCGAGTCCGATGACGGCGACTTAATAATCATATCACATTTCTTATTACATTGTAAGCTTCGGATAAAGAAATAAAATTGGAAAATCCCGCTAATGCGGTCTGCAGCGTGGCACAATGCCTCGGCGCGGCGCTGCGGCGGCGGTAAGGCGCGTGGAGATCGCACCAGTTTTACGACTAAATAATAAACTTTAATTATAATTGCGTCGAGGTAAAAGGCGCACGCGACATCTGTATTTAATTGAATATCGTTTGCACCTGCACTCGACGAAACTCCATCTTGCTTAAGAATTTACAATAAAACGAATTCGATATTAATCGCTTCTAAACGTTTTAGCGTAATCGAAATGTAAATAACGGCTTAATTTGTTGAATTTTTAATGCAAACGCTAAACTTGTTTTGAATTTTCTTTTGAACTTTAAATTCCTTGAAACAACTTACGGGCCTAATACGAGTACGTATTATGCGACGTTAAAAAACTTAGAATTATTCGATACGTGGTATTTATGTATTGCTATAATAATATGCACCTGCGTATCTCTCTACCCCGCCATAATAATATGAGAATCTATTACGATATTTTTAGTTCTAAGTAGATATAAACAAGTACTCAGTTTATTTTAATTACGTCTTACGGCCGGTTTCAATAACCTACCAATAACTATTTGTTAAAAACGTCACCTTTGGTATCATTGCCCGGTTTTTTGCGTTTCAATAAACTAACTGAGACAGGGGAATCTTCGCCTAAGACAGCGATATCGCTGGGAGTTATACCAAATGTGACATTTTTAATTAACAAATAGTTATTGGTCAATAGGTTACTGAAACGGGTCGTTATACTACTTGATACCTTCGCTTTTCATGTTGGTTACTTGGAATCTTCGCGTCTTCGAGATACAGTAAGCACCCTTTTCATAAAGTGAACCCACTTAATGTAAGTATTTTCGTGTAGTTTAGACAACTTTGTAACACATATGAAGTGTGTTCAGTGTGTGTCAGTCAATTCAGTCAACAGTGGAAAAACATAATGATAATAACCCGTAATTGAATAAGTATGAAGTTTAGTAATTGTAGTATAATTCCTGTTATATACCTTTTTTTTTGTTTAAAAATAATAATTTCAGCTATCCCTTGATAATAATTGACAATTCCAGCGCATAAATAGGCATAGAAAAACAAGTCGCACTGTCGATGCTAGTATATATAAAGTTAAAGATTCACTTGTGTATTGGTCAATGTTTTATGTAACTACATTATTCGCATACTATTTACTAGAACTCGCTAGCGACTTCAAACGTGCAAAACGAAATCCCACTGGAATCTTTCATTTTGCTACGATAGTAGCCTGTGTTAATGCAGAGGTTTAAAAACTTCTACCAAGCCAAATTTCATCCAAATCCGTTGTTGTTGTGTGAAGATGTCACAAACCTTCACATTTATAACTATACCCCCTTACTAATAAACGCTGTATAAGCTTGGAATAGTTATACAGTGTTTTGTCTGCTTCAATCGAATTAAAAATGTCACTTGTGTGAGGAACAAAACACTGTATAACTATTCAAAGCTTATACAGAGTTTATTAGTAAGGGGGATAATAGATAGTAAATTTTGGCACTGGTGAAGTTTTGAAGTTGGAATAGTAGGCGAATATAAAACTATGACAAATATTAAAATTGCTCATAGGATAAGGCCTAAAATTTTCGAATCCGGGATTCGGGATTTCGATTCGGGATTTTTATTGAAAAAAGAAATTATGCCTAATAAATATTTATACAAATAGATCACCTAATTCATTGAAACATTCCTGTAAACATAATACATATAGGATCCGCCTGCTTTATACAGTATCCCACGAGAACACAGTATTTTTCGGGATAAAAAATAGCCTACGTCTTATTCCAGAGTTCAAACTACTACCATACCCGATTTCATCAAAATCCGTTCAATAGGTTTTGCATCAAAGAGTAACAAATATCTAACCGTATATCCGTATGGATGGATGTATATCCATCCACACAGACTTACATATTTACTAGCTGACCCGGCAAACGTTGTTTTGCCTTGTAAAAAGTTAAAAACACTATAATTGATCAGTTATCGAGCGGGATGAAAAATGATTAAATTACTAAAATAGCTATAAAAATAGGGGTTGGTGATTAAAAAGTAAAAATTTAGGGTTGTATGTATTTTTTAATGCCACATCATAAAAAAATAAAAACAAAAAATTTCGTCCAAGAATTTAAAAAAAATTTAAGGGTGAACAACCTTATCACTTAGGGGTATGGAAAATAGATAGTAGCCGATTCTCAGACCTACTGAATACGCATATAAAATTTGGTAAAAATCGGTAAAACCGTTTCGGAGGAGTACGGTAACTAACATTGTGACATGGAAATTTTATATATTAGAAGATAATAGTCGGAGCATATTATTGTGAATCGGTCTACTTACTTCAGCGAAATTAGATATGAGAGTCGTCACATACTCTTCCGCGATGGAAGTTCTACCACTAATGTAATTAAAACTATAATAGTTGGACACTGGACAGGGTCATCATAACCGACGCAAGGTCCTTTCTAGTTACCGACACTGTAAATAAATTATATAAAAATAAGCACATGTAGAGTGAGACAGACTTATTATGATTGGTATAAATTAGAAAGTGACGAACATAACGTAAGGGCAGGTGTCACGACACATCTGCTGGCCTACAGACGGGCACGTGGCTCAACCCTCTAAGCCGACCTCCATACTTTCAACTACGAGGAAAAAAATTGAGAAATCATTTATTCGATCGCCGTTACAAAAAATATTGCATTCGGGGAAAAGGATTACTTTTGTGTAATTATTTTCATTGTGTACCTAATTAAGTAAGCTATTAAGGGCCTGTGTTATCTACTGGCAAGTAGCTAGCTTATTTGCATGTTTTGTCTCTGTCGCTCGATAAGTAAAAATATAAGTAAAGTAAGCAAAAACAAATCACCCGAATAAGCTATCCGACACATTAAAGAATTGCTAAACAGGTCCCTATAATAACACGTTTTCTCTATGACGAGGTTTAACTTACCCTAATTAAACAAAGAACACGAAAATGATTTATGCCAACAGTATTCTGAATACTATAAAGAAGGAGAAAGAATAAGTACTAGAAAAAAAGAAGTGAGCGGCGAAAAAGCTTCCGAATAATATATTAGAAAAAATACTAACTTAGAGAGGTGAGTAATTATTATAATCATGAAAGACTAATCTATTGTACCAATCTAAGTTTGCTTGTTTCTTTGTTATGTGTCGCGCAATAAAGTAACTTTGCACTCCATTAGGTGCGCCTCTCCGTGGTCTAGTGGTTAGAGCATTGGCTCTCGACTCTGAGGTCGTGGGTTCGATTCCCGCATTGGAACAACAAAATAAATGTTGTTTTTAAGTTTGGTTAGGACAATGCAGGCTGATCACCTGATTGTCTGACAAGAAAGATGATCCATTCGTCGGATGGGCATGTAAAAAGTCGGACCTGCGCCTCATCTCTCGTCTGTCGATTATACGTCCCACTGGATTACGAGAGTAAAGGAAGAGAGAGTGCTCTTGTGTACTGTGCACACACTTAGGCACTATAAAATTACTCCTGCGTAATTGGCCTGGTTTCAATGAAACCGGCCACCGTCACCGAGATCGGTGTGGGGAGTTATTATTATAGGCCTCTATTTGGGACGTAGTACGCGCGCGCTCTACCTATGTAGAGCACGTTTAATATAGGATTTATAAAGAAAAGTTATACAAATTGACAAAAACCAATTACGCCGTGTTCTAAATAGCTTTATTATGAAACGAAATCCAACAAAATATAATAATTTTCTGAAAATCAGACTTTTACAAAAACTTTTAAAAAATTATACGATCGGAATACTTCGGTTATTAGGGTTCCGTATCCAAAAAGTTACAACGGGACCCTGTTACTGAGACTCCGCTATCTGACCGTCTGTCTGTATGTCTGTCTCTGAGCTGAATCTTATGAACCGTGACAGCTGATCATGTATTACTGTAGCCGCCAGAACGACAAATACTAATAACAGAATAAAATAAATATTCAACGGGGGCTATCATACAACTTAATCTTTTACGCTGTTTTTTGCTCGATATTAATACTAGTGTTAGATAATAGTTCTAATGAATTCGTCCACGAGTCGACTCGCACTTGGCTGTTTTTTTTATACGTACTCAGTCTTACATTTTACAAATTAATCTAAAAACTCTGAATCTGATCAAATTAACTTCCTACTAATATTATAAACGTGAAAGTTTGTGAGGATGTATGGATGGATCGATGTTTGTTCCTCTTTCACGGAAAAAGTATTTTGGTCCTGGATGATACTATACTTCTCTACTCAGTGTTTTTAAGTAATTACACCGGCAAACGAGCATATGTTTCACCCGATAGAAAGCGGTTGCCTTCACACGTGGACCGCAGTCTGTAAGATTAGAAGAGTTACAAGTAAGTACCTACAGAATTTTTTACCACCACTAGTTACCACATGAGACTTAAAGCGGCTTACCGCTTAGGTCTTCAGTTGTTTCACTCATAGTATGTAAGTGCTTAGTTCCTCGTTATCAAATATGGCCAAGCCTCTATTAATACAAGTTACAAAAGAACCACACGTTCAAGAACCAGATGAAATACTTCAGTTTTATTCGAAACTCTCCTTCTGGCCGTGTGCCTCCGTGGTCCAGTGGTTTAGAGCTTGGCTCCCGACTCGGGCGGTCGTGAGTTCGATTCCCGCATAGAAACAACAAAAAATATTGTTTTCAAGTCTGGTAATGACAATGCAGGCTAATCACCTGATTATCTGACAATAAAGATGATCCATGCGTCGGATGGGCATGTAAAAAGTCGAACCTGCGCCTGATCTCTCGCCAGTCGTGTCGGTCATCCGTCCCACTGGGTTATGAGAGTAAAGGAAGAGAGAGTGCTCTTATATTCTGCACATACGTTTTGGTAATATAAAATAATTTTTCTTTAGCTGGACTTTCAACGGAACCAGCCACCTACACCTTATTTTCTATTTGAAGAATTTTCTATCTGAGAGGCAAAAGAATCTTTAAAAAGTTTAAGTTTTAAAATGACAATATGGATTATTCTGGGCCAATTTTGACCACAGGGCGACCGAACTATTTTAATATACTAGATGTTGCCCGTGACTCTGCCCGCGTAAATACAGTATCCTACGGAAAAATTGCACTTTTTCGGGATAAAATGTAGAATATGTTTTAATCCAGAGATCAAGCAACTACCATACCAAAATTTATCAAAATCCGTTTAGTACTTTTTGCGTGAAAGAGTAACAAACATCCATCCACCATTCATATATCGATATATCTATTCTCACAAACTTTGACGTTTATAATATTAGTAGGATATTTCATCGGCAATAGGCATGTATGTAACATTTTTTAGGTAGTATCTATTTAATATGTTCCTCGATGTGGTATTTTAAAATGTATTAAAATTGTAATGTGTAAAAAACGCGGAAAAAGATCAGGGCTAAAAGCTATAAACACAGGTGTTTTAGGGGACAACAATATATTATAGTAGTACAAGTCAAGGACTATTATGACTATTAAGAAGCTACGTCAGCCAAATATTACTAACACATACTTAAGTATTAAGCTTTGCGCACATTTAAATGTTAGTGTAACAAATACATACTAACGTTTGACTAAGTTTCAATAAAATCCATAATACGTGGGTAACACTGAAAATGTTTAGAACTGGCCAGTTAGAAACATTGCTTGAAAACTTTTTTTATTTCAATTTTAGGACTCTTTGGTAATCTAGTTTAGTATATTGCATTCATTTGTCATTTGTTTTTCTGTATTGGCGGCATATCTAAAACTCTTGTTACACGTGAAAATGAACCTAACGCGAGAAAATTTTCGGTCAATGATTTATTATGATTTTCGTTGTGGGCTTACTCAGCAACGAAGCTATGATAGGCCGCGATTAGCATTTCTTAATGCAGCCCCATCTCGTGCCACTATTTAAAATTAGTTTAACGAGTTTAAGCGTGGACGTAGCAATCTCAATGATGATCAGCGTGAGGGACGTCCTATAACAGCGACTACTGAAGATAACATCAGTGCTGTGCGACGCATGATAGAGGAAGATAAGAGAGTGACCTATCATCAGATACGGGCAAGCCTAGGCATTGGTATGAGTCAAGTCCAAAAAATATTACACGAATATTTAGGCGTCAGGAAGCTTTGTACCTACCAGATGGATTTCCCATACTTTAACCAACGACCAGAAACAACTTCGCATGGACTGGTGTCGCCAAATGTTAGATAAGTTCAACAGCGGTGACTCAAATGCTGTATTTACATCATCACAGGTGATGAAAGCTGGATATATTGCTACGAACCCGAAACCAAAAGACAATCAGCTAAGTGGGTGTTTCCTTTCGAGGATCGGCCAACTATTGTCAAAACTATGGCCAGAAAGGAAAAAGTCAAGGAAAAAATATGATTGCCTCATTCTTTGGTCGCAACGGTCATTTCGCAACAGTTGTGCTAGAAGATGGAAGGATAGATACTACAGACTGGTATGTCCATCGCTGTTTGCCTGTTGTCTTGGAAAAATTTCGACAGCAGCGCCCTCGAAGCAGGATCCTCCTTCACCGCGACAATGCTTCAGCACACTCCGCAAAACAGACTGTTGAATATTTAACTAAGGCAGGTGTCGAGATAATGAGTCATCCGCCATACAGTCCTGACCTGGCACCCTGCGACTTTCATTTATTCCCAAGAACTAAAGATAAAATTCGAGCTATTTGCTTTACCAGCCCTGAAGATGCGGTGAAAGCGTACGAAAATGCCATAGAAGAGACCCCGAAGAATGAGCCCACTGCTTTTCTTAGTGGTTCCATCGAATGCGACGATGCGTAGAGAGGAACGGAGATTACTTCGAAAAACAATAAAAGTATTGTCAACTTTCTACATTAAGCCGTTTTTCATTTTCTAAACATTTTCAGTGTTACCTAGGTAATATTATTGAAGATACAAATATTATGTATTGTACAAATGTATAAAAACTTAACAAGAATATTAATTTTCCTATCGGCAACTGGGTAAAATACTGGCTGTATTCAAAACAATATGTTCAAAGAGCGTGATCAGTATTCGATTCTCGTTGCAAAAAAATACTAGGTACTTAAACAACCTTAAATTTTGGCCATTAAATAATTAACGTCGATTCGTAACAGAGCGGCAGATACTGCGCGGCGGGCGTGTGACCTCTAATAAGGCTGTGCATGAGTGTCCATACTCCATACTTAGTAAGAGAGAAATGTTGATCATGTTATTTTTCTATATATACCTAACTACAATTTATATCTGTCATTACTTACCTCACATAATTACAGTCAAATGTTAGGTAAAATATTTCATTTGGAAAATACACTCTGTAGAGACTACTAGGAGAGACTAGTAGGCTTTAATAAAGCATAATAGCCCATTTACTTAAAATCCAAAAACATTCACAAAAAACGCACAATATCAATATTAATAGCAATAGAAATCATTACACTTTCACTAGCTCGCTGATAAGACTAAGCTTTTCTCTAGATCAGCTATCAAAATCGGGCTAGCCGTTTCACAGATCAGCCGGAACCAATAGATAAACATTAATAAAAAGACATAAATCATGTACCTACACATTACATATTACAGTATAATAATATAATATGATAGGTTCTTAATACAATAGTATATAAAGCTGTGCTGTTAATTTTAATTTTGCTAACAGACCGCAGTCTCCTAATTTTATTCATTGTATAAATTACGAGACGAAGAGAAATTGCTATTTTAATTTTTAAGGCGCTTCATTTTTAAAGAACAACTTTCTTTGAAAATATGTTATTTTATTACTACATGTTGCCCGCGGCTCCGCCCTCGTAAATATTCATACATCCGGATGGATGTAGGGATGAGTTCATCCTCACAAACTTTCACATCCTACTGTAATATTTAATTAATATAATAAAGAGGAAAAGTTTGTTTGCTTGTTTGCATTGAATAGGCTCTGAAACTACTCGACTGATTTTACTGAAATTTGGCACAGATGTCGAGTAGACCACGGGGAAGTACATAGGTTACTTTTTATTGAGGAAAAAAGTACGGTTTCTACAAAATTAACTTTTGTGCGTAGGAAGTTGCAGGGAAACTAAAATTATAAATGTAAAAGTTAGTGAGAATGGATGGATGTTTGTTACTCTTTCACACAAAAATTACTGAACGGATTTCGATGAAATTTGAGATGGTAGTAGTTTAGGCACTGGATTTAAGCCGCTAGCTTATAATAGTAGTAGGACTTATTACAACCAGTACAGATGCGTTTAGAATAAGTTATACATAATGTCCCCTGGTTGAGTCTTCAATTTTGATTTATAAAATATCTTTTGAAATAAACTTAGAAATTATCGAAAATAATTTAATTTGACATAAATTGACATAATTATTTCAAATATAACTAATAATAAATTTGATACTCATGTAATTATATCCTAAATTAAATTTATTTTATTTTATTTCGATTATGTGATTATGTAGATTCTTTATTTTATTATTGTAAAAGAGTGGGAAATAATAAAGGCTTTTTATTTTTTATTTATTTATTTTATTTATTTAATGTCCCCTGATACGTTGCAAATGCCACTTGACAGACAAATACAGCAACATTGAATAAGTAATAATTTGTGTAAATATTTTTATTAGCAACCTACCATAGGTAGAGATTGTCTAAACTAAAATGACGCGCCCCACTACTTAATTACTTTATTTATAAGTGTGAGTGCGAATATTAATAACGGCACTGCATCTGTGTGGGAGTGTCATTATTCGGTGAAGTATGATTTGTATGTGCACATGACGGCCGACTAGTCGGGTGATAAATCCGACAACGCTCGCTCTATGGAGCAGCGCCGTCACATTGTATAGAACAAGACGTCCTCTCCTGTCGCAAGTTCACGATCTTCTAAACTAGTTGGACAACAAATCCGAGAACGATGCGTGCTTCCTACGTTTGATAACTGGCAACTGAACGACCAATAATAATTGCATTTTATGTGTATTTTGAAATTTGCTTGTGTGAGTAAATGTGGAGGTGGGGCGCGTCATTTCAGCTTAGACGATCTCTATCTACGTATCATAATTTATAACAAATCTAAGTACAAGAAATATAAATGTAAAGGTATAGTGAAGATTTGGCCATTTTTCAATATACTGTTAAGTGTGTTATTTGCATGTTTTGTCTCTTGTCGCTCGATATAAAGTACATAAGCTGAAACAAAAAGGTTTAACCTTCGTCATATTTTATTAAAGAAAGAAGACGAAAAAAATATAATATACAAAAACAGTAGGTATTCAGAATACCAGAATCCATCCATTTTTGACCAATGAAATAGATTTCGCTATTACATACAAGAAATCTTATAATAACAATCATAATTCACAAACATCAGATCATTTCTTCCATCAAGAAGGCTAGAATGTAGGTATAGGAGTAATTAAACATACCGCAATAGGCCATAGCATGCTAAATATGCCGCTATACTAGTTTTGCGAATGAATTCTACACTGTTTCAATTATTTATTATCGAAATACTTTTCAGATACGACTAAGTTATGTATGATTGCGTGGGAAGGCAAAATATTATCAAACTTTTTTGGGGATTTTGAGGATTGTCCCATTTTGGGAGAGGGGTCCCTATAGGAACGGGATTTACATGGATCAGGCTACTATACTTGTGACAGAATATATCACAAAATGAAGAGGTCTACTTAAACTAATATTCTGATATTTTTTTTATTTTTTATAAATTGATCAAGGAAAACATGAAGTACCTACCGCCGCGCGCCGGGTTAAATTAATAAAGAATTATACTTTACTTACTAAGGGCCCGTTTCAAAACATACTGATAAGTGTTGGGTAGCTTATTCGGAAGTTTTGTCGCTGCTTTATATCGAGCGACGAAGACAAAACATGCAAATAGCCCTAAATGTTGGCTTGAGTCAAACCATTGTCATAGTTTACAAAGCTACTTTGAGCGGTTTGTCAAACATTTACAGGTTTGAAGCTCGTTCGATGGAGTTACATATTTTTTCTTGTTTGACACTGAAACTAAACAGTGCCGATCAAATGACAAACGATCGGTTTGTCAACAAACAAATGAAAACCGACGTCAAAAGGTTGCATCGAACACGTAAGGTTTGAGTCAAACCGTATGATTTTAAAAAATCTAAGCGGTTTTAGCTATTATATGTTTTGAAATTGCCCCTGAACCTAAAGTTGTAAAAACTTCTGGTAAGTTTTGTCAGTTTTATTCAAAAGTTTGAAATTATTTTAAAATAAATGGTAAGTGAAAAATTAGAATACAATATTTTCTAGTGTTTTTTTACATGTAAAAATCAGAATAACCAGTTTTTTGTTAGATATAGACTATATATAGATTAATATAGATTTAAAAAGTAGCGTTTTTCGTGAAATCTGAGTCGCGCGCCGATCAATGCTCTTAAGAGATATAGAGTGATTCAATAAGTCAGACATCTATCCTGGTATTCCCCTGCCAAAACCTTCATTAACCCGAATGCGCCACAAGTCACGAGTATAATATGTCTAAAAATATCTTTTCATAGGCACTAAGTATTTCTACTGTACAACTGCACCTATATACACTTGGAAAGTGAAATTGTGCACTTAAGGCCAGAGCACGCATGACAACGGCTTTTATCATTATTTTATAAATTCATAGCACAATGCACATTAACTTTATTCATGAAATATTATCGCGGCACTATAATTTTCTTTCGTTTTTGATCAATCACCAATCAAAATTATTTAAAACTGTCATAAATTTATCTGACAAGGTTTTCTGAAAGCTTTCATTGGTCCTCCATAAACTTGTCAGGATGTCACTTTATGACAAGATAGTTATTGTTTTGGTGAATGTAAATCATTTTATAGCGCGAAATATTTAATAACAAGGAATAATTAAGGCGCAGTTAAGGACAATCTAAACTATATTAGATTTTTGCTTTTTACTTAGATACCTATTTCTAAAGATTACGTTTATTTGTTTCTCTTCTCTCTCATAATTCTCGATTAATATTTACTTGAGGTCACTCTGTAGTCGAAATTCGCCTACAATAATTACTTTAGTTTTAGCTTCCTGCACACCTTCCTCCACATAAACTTTAACTGCGCCAAATATAAATCTTCTCCGTTCGCTCTTTGATAATGATCTAAGTTGTACAGTGTTAGTAAACTGTAGACCTTTAAAGTAATATTATAATATATTAATAAAAAAGGATATTGGGCACCTAATAAGCACCTTACATTTTTTTTATATTAGATTAGATTAGATGTACCTATGCGTACTAATAACATCTTTTTTACAATGGTATACGTCGCTTATCTGCAGGAGGTGCGATAAATATTGTGATATTTTAACTAATTTCAACGAATATTCATAATATAAATATCAATTAATTAATTATCTCCACTTCTCTATGGATTTAAATTAAAATAATAATGGAAAAAGAAACGTGAATGAAGAATTTACAATCTAATTTTTAGTATTTTAGTTTGTCGTCTCTATTTTTTTTAAAAGTGGATTATAAACGCCCAATTTGTTTTTCCTGTTATTAAAATGTAACGTTATTATGTTGGGGTGATTAACGAAATATTTTATTATACAGGTTCTTATCACTTAAGTAATCCAGGTAGATGCGTGTTATCAGTGCAATACATAATTATTGACGGTGTTGTAATATTTGCATGAACTAACGAGCATTATAATGAACATTTTTAATATACTTAGCTACTAGTATACTAGTAATTAAAACTGTACGCCTATTCGTTCTAGCTTTCTAAAAAATATCTATATTCAAGGTAAACTTGGTTTGCAGCATATTTTTTTTTAAGTTAATTATTATTGGCAAAAAAAATGTTGTCTGTTAAGTCGGTGTAGTGACAATTTTACGTAATATCGTTATCACAAGCCGAAAGCTTAGACCGATCGTGTCTTCAGCTAGGTACGACTTTAGTACCTATGGAGCGATTTCACGACTCGCGAAATTTTGTAAACAAATCTCTGTACCTTTGGAAATATTGACTTTGATATACTGTTTCTACTGAGAAGTTACTCATATTTAATAGTACTATTGATTTATGCAATAAAAAATTAGTCATGTCGCCTATTTTATACCTAAAAAATAAAAATGTAAGTAAAAAGAATCAAAATATATAAAACAATCTAAATTAAGAGCAGGTAAGAAGAAAAACCTTCAGGCAATAAAACGTCTTCTAAACAATAAGAACTTGTCAAGTTCTATGTCTGGAATTATTACCTAACATATTTACTAATAATTTCAGCTATTTCATGAATATTGTAAGTACATTATAATTTAGGAGTGAATTATAATATTATATTTTAGTGCCTTTCTTTAACACAGATCATTAGATCATACACCCAGTTTCACTTTATGGCTATTCGTATTACCTATATTGTGCATAATATTATGCCTGACAGCCTCTGCGGTCTAGTGGTTAGAGCACTTAGAGCATTGGCTCTCGACTCGGAGGTCATGGGTTCGATTCCCGCTATGGAACAACAAAAAAATTTTGTTTCCAAGTTTCCAAGTTTGGTTAGGACAATGCAGGCTGATCACCTGATTGTCTGACAAGAAAGATGATCCATGCGTCGGATGGGCATGTAAAAAGTCGGACCTGCGCCTGATCTCTCACCAGTCGTGTCGGTTATCCGTCCCACTGGATTATGAAAGTAAAGGAAGAGCGAGTGCTCTTGTGTACTGCGCACACACTTGGGCTCTGTAAAATTACTCCTGCGTAACTGGCCTGGTTTCAATGAAACCGGCCACCGTCACCGAAAATCGGTGTGGGGAGTTATTATTATTATTAATATTATGCTCTTTCTAGTTTTAGTTTTTAGTAGTTTTTGTCCACATAGGCTTTGTAAATTGAGTGCACGGGATGTGCAGTACACTTGATCCTTATGAGAGACTTCTCATAAGCAGGGCCGGATTTAATATTAGTGCCGCCCTGGGCACTGAAGGAAATGCCACCCTATCAGTGTAATTTTACTTAAAATTGTAGTTTTTGTCTTATTTCTTACGATTTCATCAATACATCTGCAATCAACTATAGTTATTCTAACAGTATGATCATGGGCGTAGCCAAGTTTACATTAGAATTTTTTTTTAGTTTTTACCTGTTTAAGCTTTAAACCCTGAAAAACTGTGTAATTCGGAAAAATATAAAAATCTATAATATAGTTTAAAACTAAACGTTAACACAAAATTTGACATTCTTGAAACCAAAAACGAGCGAGCAAAGCGAGCGAGCGATTTTTTTCCTATTTTACAGGTTCAATTCTGTTCAAACGTTAAACTAAAATATAAATTTCGGAAAAATACCATAAAATCAATCGGCTAAAACAGAACATCGGTAATAAATAATGTAACCGTGAGCGAGCGAAGCGAGCGAGCAAATTTTTTTCCTATTTAATAGGTTAAATCTGTTCAAACTTTAAACCCTAAAATACTGTGGAAATATGATATAATATACATTAGAATAATGGGCGCCCATATTTTTTCTTTTTACCTGTTTATGCTTATGTATGTATGTATGTATGTATGTATGTATGTAATATTCTTTATTACCTTGTATCTTCAGAACCGCTAAACGGATTTTCACATTTGAGGTATCGTTAGATTCGTCTTAATAGCCCAAGTGTTCTTAGATAGGTGACATTAAAAAAAAAACAAAATGGCGGATGTTTGACGCCATATTGTGAGGTAAAAAAAAAATATCTACCAAGTATATCGAGTGGGGTATCAAAATGAAGGATTTTAAACACTGATTGTAAATATGTATATAACTCGCAGTTTTATATAAAATATAACGATAAATAATAATAATAAAAAACAAAAACCCGCCTGCATATCTATGCGAGTATGCGAGTAGTCTTTTCAGTTGCTTTTGAATTGTAGTTATCTAACTACAATTCAAAAGCAACTGAAAAGACTGAAATAAAATAAATAATTAAAAGAAATAAAAAAACCCGACTGCAAAAAATACATATACCTAAGCAACGCACTAAAAAGACCGAAACAAGTTTGAGAAAACTGACTACACTATGAGCTGAAACCCTAAATGAAATAATTGACGTTATGTTTGTTAGCAGGCGGGGCCCATATATTTTTGTACGATTTATAATTTTGCGAATGGGTCCCGCCTGCTACCAAACATAACGTCAATTATTTCACTTAGGGTTTCAGCTCATAGTGTAGTCAGTTTTCTCAAATTTGTTTCGGTCTTTTTAGTGCGTTGCTTAGGTATATGTATTTTTTGCAGTCGGGTTTTTTTTATTTTTTTTATTATTTATTTTTGTTATTTATGTTAAATGCGAGCGAGTGAAGCGAGCGAGCAAATTTTTTTTCCTATTTAATAGGATAAATCTGCTCAAATTTTAAACTCTAAAAGACTGTGAAAATATGATCATTTTGTAATTTAAATTAAAGTAAAATTAGTATAATTTCTGATGTTGTAAAATAGATGACAAATAACTTAATATGTTAGGTTTGTCATATAATACCTATTTCACACTTTTCTCGTAGTACATAATTCTAAATTTTGTGATGAGTGACGTGCCCAAAATATTGTGTCGCATGCTATACGTTCGAGGATTCGATGGCACTCGTGCCATAGGTTTAGGTTTTTTAAGTACAATATTCTTTCAGTGCTTAAAGTATAAAAAGATTTTAACAGGTTAAAGCGTAAAAAACATTGGCTCGCTTTCTCAGTTTGAACGCATTATAGAACAAGTTAGTATTAAAGTTCTGTTTTAGGCTGTTGATTTTTTTTCTAAAATAACTTTAAAAATCATCTTTCAGATTGGGTTAATGGACCGGCAAAATATGTTAATTGGCCTGAGGCGCAACATTTCTAAATACGCCTCTGTATATGGGTCATCCACATGGACCAGCCGGCCTATTTCGGGGGGGGGGGGGGGGGGGGTTTGAACCCTCTAACCCCCCCCTCTAGCTACGCCCATGAGTATGATTGATTTTATTATATATTATACATACATACATACATACATACATACATATAATCACGCCTTTTTCCCGTAAAGGGGTAGGCAGAGACCACTTTTTGCCACTTACTACGATCCTAACACACTCGTTTCGCTTCGTTCACTTTCATTCTTACCATCCATTCCTCCCCTTACATTCAACGTAGCGAAGCGGCTCTCCATGGTCCGCTTTTCACCTGCGCGAGAAACGAGACGTGATGGGTGGTGAACCACATCGCCGCCATTTTGGATAATGAAATTATTTTTATGATTATCCATTGCGTTTCCACGGATTGTTGAAGAGGGTAGGAATAGGGAAAGGGAAGGATAGGTGGAGTGGAAAGGAAGATTGGTAAGTTGGAGTGGGAAATAGGAAATGTAGGATATTACCGCCCAGGAGGGCAAGGGATAGGACAGTAATAGCTAGGGAAGCCGGGGTCGCATACCCGTATACTATACCACAACTACCGGACAGGTAAGTTGGGATGAGTATCCCATGACATAGGTACATAGGTACTTCAATAATATAAAAAATATTTGTTTTCGTTCTAAGAATTCAAAAGGACCATGCAAAAAATTGTATGCGCAGTGTCCCCTATCCATCAACAGAGACCTATCTCAGTTAATAGCTCTTACCACGCTGATAATAATTATTATTTAGTATGTCGACTATCATGAGCGGGATTTAACGTTACCGTTATAAGAATTAATTATTAATATATTGTGTAATGTTGTTAATTGTAAAAAATAATGTAGTGTTCTAGAAATTATTTCTTTCACTTTCCAAATTTTGCCGCCCTGGGCACTAGCCCCGAATGCCCCTAGTATAAATCCACCAGTACTCATAAGGATCAAGAGTACTACCCGTAAAAACTCAAAAGCTCTACCTTAGAATTATTGACTTCGCGCCTGACTTTTTCTATTAGCAAAGTGTGAAGAATTAAAACTATGTATTAGTAACTTTAAGGCTAATTAATATTAGTAACTTTACATTAAAACACCAAATATATAAATATTTTTTTATGTATCACACTAGGACTTAGTAACAATTTAGCAAGACAAAACATTGGCAATTAATCTTAATTTTCATTTTCATAAGTACCTACCTACCTAACAAGGGTCTTTGAGAGAACATTGAATTTTAAAAAGTATTTACTAAAATACGAAAAGAATATCGACGTATTAAACCAATTGGACTTTTGTAATTTTCCCAATTGAAAATAATAATAATTAATTATTGAAATTGTAAGAAAAAAAAATGAGGCTATCGTTATCTTACATAATTATGTTCACCTTACATAATTCAAAATTCTTCAATTCTTCAAAATAAGTTCAAATATTTATTAATCTGTGCCTTTGGTACCTACAGTTCCCAGTCTTGAGTATTAGTAGGTAATTTAGTATTCTTATAACTGATATTCTGTGAGTTGTTACAGATTACTCCACGTTTTCCACGTGCCAAAATATTTAAATATCTCCAAATATTAGAAAATATTTCACAAATACCAATTACCAGTGTGAAAATTCCCAATGAAAGTGAAGTCGAAAAATTATTATTACCAAGCTTAGAGCGTAGGCTTTAAGTGGTCATACTATTGGCCAAGGTGACCGAGTTTACAGCAAGTTAATTATTTATTAGAGATTGATCATTTCCATGTCGCTTTAGGAAGGTCGAAAATAAAAACACAATAATGACCTTACGTGCACGCTTATCTAGTTATCTGAGCGAATTAATCTCTGACATGCTTTCAAACAGTAAATTCCTTAATTCTTTAATTGAGTAAGTCATTACTTTGTGTTGGGCGCTAATCAGTGATTAAGATCATTTCCTATACTGGTAGACTGTTTTCGCATCAAAATAATATGAGTAGTGTATTGTAGTTGGGTCATTTCAAGCTCGGAATGGTACGGATCAGTCCATACCACGACGATACGTTCTGCATTTTTAAGATAGCTATTCAAAATTGAACTTTAACCACATTCGAACTCTTACAGTACATCTTGTATCTTTTTGTGTAATGAATAAAGTTCAATTTTGTATAAGTATCTTAAAAATGGAGCGCCACCTCGCGTATTGTTTCGTTTCGGTAGTAATTATCCCCAAGCCCGTCTTACCTACCAAAGTACAGTATTACCTAAACTAGATCGTATAGTTATTGATCAACTGCATCTTACTATAATATTGTCATAGGTACGAGTATATGAAAAAGGACCTGTGGGCCTAGCAGGTAGATAGAATTATATGTAAATCTGTCAAAATCATGAAAGTGCACATACAAATTTCTTTTGATAACGATACGTTTACGCTGCTGTTAGATGTTCCTGCTTGGCCCCCTGAAAATATAAAAGACATTTAGGCAGTGGCAGTAGGCACAATCGAACTAGTAGCCGCTTGAACAGGCATAAGATCAATATCGCTTGGTAGCACCCGATGAGTCTAATAGTAAATATTGTTACAATATTATCTATACTAATATTAAAGAGGAAAAGTTTGTTGGTTTGTTTTTTTACATCGTATAGGCTTCGAAACTACTGGACCGATTTTTATGAAATTTGGCACAGATGTAGAGTAGACCACGGGGAAGGACATATGCTACTTTTTATTGCGGAAAAATTTACGTTTCCCACGAAATTTCTTTTAGCGCGTACGAAGTCGCGGGCAGCATGTAGTATTGAAACTAAACGAGAAAAACTGCTTATGTCTAGTCCCGAGTTGTATGATACCAAAGAGTATAAAATACTATGTTAAATACTTACGTATAGAGAAACAGCTTTCATAGATCGATTTTGAAAATTTTGAAGTCCCCTTTAACTGCCCATAATTTTTCCATACAATCGCGGACACATCGTAATTTTGCAGTCAAATCGGAATCTAACTATCTACATATTATGTGTTTAAATGTTCCTTTCTATAATCTGTAACGATAATTATGATACTACATAAAACAGTAAATTAATATCCTCCCTCTATTACCCTCCCCCTTCGTTATAATCCCAAGTTTATCAATGTGCTACCCACATTCATATTTCACATTGTCCCATGTGACCCTTGACCAGTATAGTAGAACGATCACTAACGTGTAGTGTATAGTTTACATTCACTCTAGTTGTTTTTTTTTTATCAGTTGTAGTTTTTTCAGATGAGCTGTTGCCATAGCAGTAACTCAATTGTACCTACTAATATAATCTACATCCATACTAACATACACATGTATATTACAAAATATTTGTCGCGGTTTGTCAACATCGTAATAAAGAGATTTTATAGCTGTATTTAACCAACGATTAACTGTTTGAAGTTTGATTAATTTTTGCCTTGATTTTGACACGTAAACTTATATGTGTTTCAAGGTGTAAGAGTAACAAGTGAAAAAACAAAGGTTATTTATTCCATAGTCGCTGTCATTATAGCTGTCAATATAGGTGGATTTAAGTGCCTTGGTAATTTGTATAAAATATTATTATATCGGCGTAATTAACATAACCCCTCATTTAAAATTGAAAGTGGTCGTTTTGCTAGGCACGCGACGGGACTGATGAATATACCTCAACGGGTTTCCTTATCCGGAGACCAATATCGCGAGAATCTCGATATAAAATATTTAAAAGAGCACATTATTATATATTTTTTACTTTTTCTATAATTCCTCTGAGAATTTACACGTAGCGAATGGTTTTGGGCATGTTTATTCACCATGCTATATTTGCATTGAATTTGAAGTCTAGAATTCAGTAATTTAAATGTGTCAGTGAAGGCTCCCATAACGTTTATCTGGCCATCATTCACACCGTCCCTGACGCTATTCGCTCGTCTGTATTTGCACTTTTTGCGAACAATGGCGACTATTCCATGTACGGTGTCATTGAATACAAAAGTGGAGTTTATTGTACTTCGAAGCTCATATTACTGTCGTTAGCGCCTAGCCTTGGACGACGATGGGGCGTTTAGTTGTACGATCAGCCTTACAAATTTATTTCACAGTTTCTTTAGAGAGACATTGATACGCTATTTTCGGAGAACAATAGTGATTTGTAATGTTCCATGTTTGGACTCGCTCATAGAATATTGAGATACTCGTGTATTTTTAGCCGTGGCTAAAGAAGATGTTATCTCTATTTAGGTTTGAAGACATTTGCTACTTTTATCGTATAATATACTATCGTACATTATAAATGTAGATAGCATTTATTTTTTTAGTTCTAAACGATACGATGTTGTAATTCCTTTTTAGAACTTTACTTTTTTAAACTTTAGCCTCAGCAGTTAACACTCGACAAATCTCACAACTTCATATGCGCAAAAATCAGCAGCGCAGAAATCCCGCGGAAATCGTTATTTTGCTGCGGTAAAAAGCAGCTAAATTGTTAAAGCACAGTATGAACCATACAAAATTTAATAAAAATCCGTTTATTAGTTATTGCGTGAAAGATTAACAAACATTTTTATATTTATATATACAAAATTTCGGGTTTAAAATAAAAGTAAGGAAGGAAGTAAGAATTCGTGAATCCATTTCCAAAAAGTTCAATTTTTCACGAAAAATCCAAATAATTCGAGGTTACTAAGATATATTTTAATTTATTGTATTTAATGTCCTATCAAAGCCTTCACTTTAATTAGAAGTATCGCATTTCTTTTGTAGATTGCATTCAGTTCATTCATACGATTGAAAACGTAGGCACGTGCCCTTTTAGATCAAAAAGTAATTCGGGAATGTTGAAAAGGTACTCGCCCTATTGGAATGCTCGTTCACTTTCATTGAATTTTAAGAGATCTCACAGACAGTTTTATTTTTTTATCGGAAGCTGATGCGTGTCTTATGCATCTAAAGTATGATTTACCATTTCCCTAATTAGATATTTGTTTTTACATTGTCCCCAACAATGCGATATACATCGACTGGCACCCGTTCTGCTCCATTCACCCATTGTCACTGAATGGAATCGTTTTTGCTCGTTTCAGTGGCTTCATTTCCATTTCAAATAAGAGACAATGTTATTCTTATACGAAGAAATGTTTAAGATCGAATAAAACCATATTCGATCGCTAATTGGCGCTCAATAATTTGTGGATGTTGTTATTATGATTTAATTATCATTCGTTATGATTAAAAAAATATCAACAATAATTGACTCATTAATATTATGCACATGCTTCTGAAAAGCATTAAATTTCTAATCTATAAATGCTAAACTAATATTATAAATGCGAAAGTGTATCTGTCGGTCTGTTACCTTTTCACGCTTTAACCGCTGAACTGATTTTAGGCATGCAGTAACAATACAATAGGCTATTTCTAAGTAAACTTAGTGAAACTAAATATTTTAGATCTAGTCATCTCCCCTATTGTCAATGACATGTCAGTTTGGTATTATCATAATAACTAATACGAAGTACGAACAAATCATGAAAACAGTCAAACTGCTTTTGAATAAGATTCCCTGATGGTATCAATGAATTTTGTTATGAAAGACTTGTTACAAAATTTTCTAATAAGTCTCAGATAGGTGATTCAGAAGTTTCGATTCTGGGCCTCTAGTCAAGATACATTCGATAAATTCGACGGCGAACTTCTAACTCAAAATTGTATGGGATTTGACATAAGTCATCGTTAGGTGACATGTCGCTTACGATGCCATATGTTAAACCCCGTACATTTTGTTTTCGAACTTCGCCGTCGAAGTTAACGAATGCATCTTGACTAGAAGCCCTGCTTATTTATATAGAGCGACAGAGACAAAACATGCAAATAAGATATCTGACACTTAGTACGTAAATATATTATCCCACGGGAATACTGTACATTTTCGGGACAAAAGTAGCCTGCTTTAATAAAGAGCCTAAATTACTACCATAACAAATTTCATCGAAATCCATTGAGTAGTTTTTGCGTGAAAGAGTAACAAACGTCCATCTCTCCATCCATCCTCACAAACTTTCACATATTTTATATATGAGGATTACTAGCTGTTTCCCGTGGCTCCACCCGCGTACATATACTATCGAGTATCCCGAGGAACTGTACTTTTTTGGGATAAAAAGTAGCCTATATCTTAATCCAGAGCCTAAACTATTACCATACCAAATCCGTTTAGTAGTTTTTTGCGTGAAAGAGTAACAAACATCCATCCATACATCCATACATCCTCACAAACTTTCACACTTATAATCTAAGTGAGGAAATAGGCCTTTAATCTTTCACTGTTCGTAAAATTAAAGTAATATAACGTCATATGCGAATCATAGCGGCTACCACAGTCATTTACAGTAACTATGTAAAAGAGTAGTTAGAGGCCGATGTAAGGTGTAATTTAGAACCGCACAATTTCGCTCCACGTCTAATTCCAAACGATCCACCTCCTGATTATTTCCGTGTTTTCCATATTCGATTCATCGGTATACGATTTAAGACTTTAAAAAACAAATATGCACATATGATTTACTATTATAATTGCAAATTAGTTTAAGAATAGCAACTGACATATTTTATAGCCATAATTATAATATTATTTATTTTAAACATAATATTATATTCATATAACGAATAAAAGTAAACGAATAAATTTAGGCAAATTTTATTATTGTGGTAGCAATTATGCAATTATTAGTGCAAGTTTTGATTAAGTACAACGATAACAATAATTAATGAATCGATTAACATGTATACTGTAACTGTTAAGTTTCAACTGTCTAACTATCGTGGGTCATGAGATATAACAGCCTGGTAACAGACGGACAGCGGAGTCTTAGTATTAGATCCCGTTTTTACCATTTGTGTGCGGAACTTTAATAACATTGAGTCGAATTATAAACATCCTCCTTTTTAGAAGTCGGTTGAAAAATGAACCGTCGATGAAGGTGATGTTAGTAAAAATATTATATTTTTAAATCTTTATAAAATACTAGATGTTTCGCGCGGCTTCATGCGTGACAAAAGGAATTCTCATAGAACCGTACATTTTTCCGCAATAAAAAGTAGCCTATGTCCTTCCCCGTGGTCTATTCTATATCTGTACAAAATTTCATCAAAATCGGTCTAGTAGTTTCGGAGCCTATTCGATGCAAACAAACAAACCAACAAACATATAGATATAGATAAAATATTATTAGTTTAATATTTAAAACTTGACATCGAGTCAGTTTAATCAACAAAAGCAGTAGAGGATTACTGTTTTGTTTTTACTTATTAACCTAAGAAGTTTTATAATGTCTTGCGAAGGCATAGAATAATACTAGATAAGTCAACGCAAATCTAGAACCTCTTATTGACACAATCTTATCAGCTTTTGTGTTGGTTTAGGTATTATAAATGTTTTGGGGAGAATCTGCTTTCATAAGATAAATAAGCAACATTTTTATGCCGTGGAAAATATTCAAAACCGATTTTATGACAAAAAATACACGAGTAAAAAATTAGCTTGTACAGATTCTAATCAAGATTTTCAAAGAGTTCAAAGTCAAAGTCAAAGTCAAAAATTTTTATTCAATGTTGGTATTTTTATACACTTATTGAACGTCGGTATACATGATGCCTACCACCGGTTCGGGAACTAGCCCGACGAGAAGAACCGGCGTAAGAAACTCGCGCGGGGCCATCTTTTACCAAAAAGATGGAAAATTGTTCTTTTAAAATAAAAAAATGTATAACAATGTTATGACTAAAACTATATAACTAGAATACAATAGTATATGGAAGTAGCCTTGCAGGGGGCCACCTCATTCCCAAAACGTAAATGTAAAATTATCGAAATTACAATATAATAACATGAGGTTAAGAATTAATATAAAAAGTACCTGGGAGACCGAGTTTTGCTCTATATATTAGTAGAGCGATAAACTAATAAAAATAAATAAATATAAAAGAAAAAGAAATTTCCAATTTCCAAACAATGCAATAGCTATACGTAGGTACGCATACCAATATGACAATCAGACTGACGTAAAAGAGACGAAATTATTAATATATTATTGCACGACGAAATAAAAAAACATATTATATCGCTTAAAAATACGCAGTTTCTAAGGGATAAGACCTAGCTAGAAACTCTCTGCATACTAATTTCATGGCAATACTTGTATCCGTTGTCGAGATACCGATTAATTATACAAGATCGTCTCATAAATTATAAAATAAAAATAATTTTTCATAATGTGGTGCAACAACTTTAATATTCATTTATCTCGTTGTTCGTTGATTCGTCGAATAAAAAATTTTGAGTAATTAACCCTAATCCACTGGCGAAAATTTGGGAGGCGGAGCTTGACCCAGACATAATCGTCCATTAAGTGGACATAAGACAATTAACAAGAGGAACTGGCAATAAATGAATAGAAGTTACTACACTTAAACTAATTGAATTTAGATTTCAGCAAATAATGGCGTCAGTTTTAATGTTAAATGACTTCCATCGACCAAACACATGAGCCTACGGCTGTTTGACGAATTTTGCCTTTTTTTGAGTGGAAATTTCCACTATATCAAGTATACTTACTAGTTTTAACGAAAGTGACAAAATAATTCTGGATAAATTAAAATGATAATTGGAAACCACGACGGTATTTTTCAATAAACACGTAGGTATTATTTAAAAAAAAGTTGCGCAGTGACAACAGAAACTCATTAGAGTTACATTAACGCTAAAACCAATACAGCTTAAGGAGGTAGCCAAAACGATCGCTAAAGCTGCGGAGGCGGAGCGAAGCTTCGGTACAATCGTAATCGACCTACACATATCCACCTACCTACTTACTCCCTAAAAACTCTTATTGTTTCTACAGTCTACATCAACAACACTTACATACACCTACACTTACATCATTCCATACTAAACTATAATTTTGGAATTTATATTATTTTTTGCTCATAACTTCTACGAGTATACCTAGCATTATTTGTTTGGTAGGTAATATCAAATGTGATTTTAAGAGAACCCATTGGCAACGATTTCATGCTGTCAACTCTGGCTCCAGTTTTGGCCATCACCGGATTACGTCATAAATTGATATTAAAAAAAAATTATAAACCGACTTCCAAAGTAAAAGCAATGACATTCTTATAAATCACTTAAAAGTATAAAATAATTATTATTGTCGAATAGTTCCCCTTTAAATTCTGCTAAATTTTAACTATTTATACTAAACTAAGTAGAGAACTCAATTTTCTTATTTTCGAAGTCGGTAGTTGAGAATGTTCCCACGCTTATACCTAAGTAAAAATAATATTATTATGGTAATTTTTTCTCATCCTTCCACTTCTCTTAAACCTGTACCAAATTCATACATAATATGCATTATATATCTACACTAATATTATAAAGAGGAAAACTTTGTTTGTATGTTTGTTTGTTTGTTTGTTTGTAATGAATAGGCTCAAAAAGTACTGGACCGATTTCAAAAATTATTTCACCATTCGAAAGCTACATTATCCACGAGTAACATAGGCTAAATTTTATTTTGGAAAAAAATAGGGTTCCGTAAGATATTTGGGTTTTTCGGACACAAGGTGTACAAAATCAACCAGAAAAGTTACTTATTTTGCGTACGCTGCCTAAACTATAAAAGATAGAACCGTAAAATGTTCTAATTAATTATAGATCTTATAAATATCTACAAAAAAGTCCGCAACACACTATACCTATCTATTTCGAGTGAGGCACAACAACCATTTTTTTATTTAGAAATCTTGAATTTTTTTTGGACTACATTTAAACGCGTTTATTTTATTCATGCTATTAATCATTATCAAAATAAATTATTTCATCACTAAGTACAGTTTATGTAGATAATATTTGGTCTTTGAATGATTAAAATTGGACGTTTGGTTTTGAAGTTATGGCGAAATTAAAATATTACGATTTCTGCTGCACGGCCCGTTGCGAAGTGGGCGTCACCAAGGCGGGGGTACGCGTGCGGGAGGGGATTAAAAATCAAAGGTTCACAATAATAATAAAAAATCAACGCGACTTGGGCGTAGTCCGCGTAGAATTTAGAAAAATTATCTCCGATTAAGTCGCGGGTAACAGCTAGTATAAGTATGATATTTAAATATTAATTAATGTCATCTACAGACACACGATTTTGGTACGGTGCAGTGGACCGAAAAGCTCGACACTCGTGTTTTTGTTCCTTCGGCGGGATTTGAACCCGCGACCTCCGGCTTGAGCACCAACACGCTCAACCAACTGAGCCACAGAGGCCGTCCGTCGAATGTAGAGTTTTGCGAACCACAAAATATGACATGACAACAATAATACTACTAACAATAATCCCAGGACCGTCTGACTAGTGACTACCCTTATATTCTTACTGATAAAATTTATAGCACTATCATATTCTAGTACTAGATGTTGCCCGCGGAAACATGCACGCAATAGGAAATACCGCAAAAAACCATACATTTTGCCGCAATAAAAATTAGCCTATGTTTGTGCCGTAGGATGATTGTTATATTAAGATAAATAGAATAAGTGGGTAATTCTAATAACGTGTCAATCTTATTTTTGGTTTTCGAATATTTAGGTTAGGAACCAATCTTGTCAAATCTATATATAATATTTTATACAATAGAGAACATGCATTTGTTTTAAATCAGCAGAATTCTTATATTTTCCGAAAGGCAACATAAATATGGACCGAAAAATGCAAAAAGTATAGTAATTAGTGCTAAATTAAAAATCCTACGGGATTAAAAAAACGATGATTTTTTTTCTTTGATCGCAAAACGAAAATCGTCCTCTTGTTACATTTTTTGTATAGATCGTTTTTAATGCTCTCCAACGATCTCACTTTTGTGATGAGTGTATTTCGTCAACGGTGTATCGTAGATATTCTATTGCAAAGACAGTATTTCCTGGCTTATTATGTACTTTTCGAAAATAGAATAAAAAAAACTATTCATGTTCTCCATTAATGTGTTATACTTGAGATTATTACGTAATAATTGACAACAATTTGCTCTTTCAGGCATAAATATTTACGATTCACTTTACTCATATTATCTTTCGATTAAAATACAGAGACCTATCTAAAAGCTGGTATTTAAACGATATTTAGTCGTATTCTAAAACACATTAATAAAAACATTTAACATATATGTAATACAGATTATTATTGTTGAACTAAAAAATTCAATTACAAAAAGGAAAACATGGATAAGTACTCAAAATTATATCTTTTAATCTTACTTTAAATACAAACGTTTAAGTAACAGTTTTGTACTTGCAAAATTTAATTGCAGTTAATTAAACTTATCCTCAATTATTACTAATCGCTACTTAAAATTATGTCTACCCCGTGTCCGGTACTTGTTACAATTAATTTATGGATGGCTTTACTTGTAAGTTGTAACATCATGATGTAACTATTTATATAGTGGCTACAACCTGATAATAAAAAAAACAAAAACATTTTTTAACATCTTCTATACAGATAAATAAGTGTCCGTTTGTAACTTCAAATTAACAGCTTTTCACATAAAGCTTTTGACGACCTCTGTGGCTCAGTGGTTTAGCGCGTTGGTGCTCGAGCCGGGGGCCGCGGGTCTGAATCCTGCCGAAGGAACAAAAAGTTAATCCGTGTTCCTGGGTCATGGATGTGTACTAAATATGTGTAAATATATTAAAAATTTTAAATATATGTATAGTATAAAAATATTAAATATATTTCCGTTGTCTGGTACCTGTAAAACAAGTTCTTTGGATACTTCCCAACTAACATTTTGGTAATAAGAATAAGCGCTAAATGAGTTACTAAGGAGAAACTTAAAAACCTAAGGTTCTATAAAAGGTCTAACAACTAGTGGTATAGCGCGCTATAACTATCTTATAACCCTCGATTGGGCCCACAATTTTAGAGCTTAGAGTGACATAATAGTTGTAGAACAGTGATAAAAAGGTGGGAATAAAGAGTTACAATAGTGCTATTGAAGTAGTATTCACCATTTTAGGTGTATTATAAGCTATACACAGGTTACAACTGCTAGACGGGTCGCGCTAGGCGTATTCGAGGTGGTAAGTGGAAAAAATTCTAAAGTCGCTGAATTTTTGTGTGTTGATAAAGTAGTCCCTGGGGAGCTTATCATTAAGTTTTGTGCCATTTCTGCCCACTGCGTTTTCAGCAATTCCATTATTTGTGGTTGATTTTTTTATATGGCTATAAAAGTGGCAATATTGATTTAAAGTTTAAAATATTAATGGTATCTTAACTGGGACAGCTTCCAGAGTATGGAGACTTAATTTGCGTCGTTTTCGTCCAGTAAAAAATGACTTAGGGTCATTTTTTGAAAACAGTACTGGCAAAAATTCTAAAGTGTGATAAACGACTATTTTCTGTTTAAGACCACTAATAGGCCTAATTCCAAATTTTGTGCCACATTAAGCGACTGCGATTCGAGAAATTAAGTTTTTTAGTTTCCCTAAGCTAAAAGCGTTCCAAAAACACATAATCGTTAAATAAAGTTCACGTATTCAATATTATTAAGTCATAAAGAATCTATATTCCAAGTTTGTGCCTTTTTCATTGAGGGTTTAAATAATAAAATGCAAAAATAATATTATTATAATATGCGGTCGAAGTATTGTGGAATATTCGCACTACAACATACACATTACACATAATATACGTAAATGTGTGTGATAAAATGTCATTCATTCGACTACATTTCAAAAATTTTATATTTCACATATTTTACAGCGATTACAAAATTTTAACTTGCTTTTGCCCGCAACTTTGTTTGCGTAGCACGAATGACGAAGCTGAATGTAATTGTAGCCTGATTTTATACAATACATAAATGCACAATAAAATTTGATATCCGATAGGCTTCCACATGAAACTTCGGTTATCTAACACCAAAAAAATTACAATTTCAAATACCTAATTTTAGTTCTTGAAATTAGTCGTTTAACCGAATAGTCTCTTCAGCTACATCATATTTATTGTATATATAGTATTTTAGTATTTTATAGTATTTATTTATTTATTTATTTATTATTTATTTTATAGTATTATAATGTATAAGCCCCACACTAGCAATATTCGAGCGTCGTCGTTGTGCCAGAACATTGTATTCTCTAACATAAAAGCTATGAACAGTGACTAAAATATTTTTTATCTTAAGCCTATTTTCTACTTTACGAGTTAGTAAATTCAAGCTTTATAGAGTTAGAGAACGTAGAGTGGAGTCAGAAGGTTCTAGACGAGATCTGAAGATATTTTTTATTGGCGAGTCATAATATTATGGTCTCGTCTTGGCATCATTAAACATGAAATAAATTTAAAATTGAAATTATAAATTTCGCATAATTAGAACATTATTACTTGTCAAGTTGTCACATAAATTGTCATTTCATTTTGTCGTATTAATATGAAACTTGGGCCCCTCCCCGCGTGGCGAGAGGCCCGCACCCCGTATTCGCCATTGATACATGATAAAAGTTAGTTTTTTACATTCTAATAAAAAATCCCGCGGATAAACATGATTAAACTTATAGAAAGTGTTTTGTAACACCATAATCATCATATAGATATGAACTCTACTAACTAAAAGTTTCATTAGTAGTTTTTATAGCGAGTTTGAGGAAAAAAATGGAATATCTTTATACGAAATTGCCGAATGTGGCACAACTTTCTTACAGACTCAGATATTAACACTCTGAACAATTTTTTAAGATTTGTCAGACATTAGAATAGTTGTGGGCCTGGTGGGACCATGTTTTATATAGTAGCCGAATATCAGAAAACCCCTGGTTGGATACGACTCAAACTGCATATGTGCATCGGTTACTCTTTCCTTAATATCGTGAAAGTAAAATTTTTAGCTATAATTTACTTTTGGGCCAATATCCATGAAAGACACAAAAACCTAAATTGCTACAAACGCAGCCATCCAAAATGGCAGAAAATCAAATTTTAGACTAAGAAGAAGGTCCGGAAACTATATGCAAAAAATAAAAGACTTTAGAATTTTTGCACCCTGAAAACTTATCCAGACCCGTCTATGCACCTTTAGTAATAAATAATTTTTAAAATTCACTCAATTACCTTTTTTAACAACATATGAGTGCTCTTACGATACTATTTATAGCTCGATTGTATATTGTGCATAATAAGTAGTAATAAACATCACCCAAAGTTTTTTTTTTACTTTACGTTTCTATTACCGTCAAAAATGATAAAATATAATAGCAGTGCGCATATTCATGGCCGACAATCATGGCCGACATCAATTAATAATTTTATACATTATCGGTTTCATAATTATGAATTCTCCCTGCGGTGATAAGTATTCTGTGATAATATATACTAGTTTTCATCTCAATTTTGAAGCGCCTCAAAAATAAACAACATTTCATATTAATAGGTAAAATAAATCAGTGCCACGGCATTTTTTTTATTTTAGTTGTGATTGTAAATAACAATTCTCAGTACGTCTATGTATATTTTAATTGAAAACAGTAAATAATGTAAATCAATAAGTAGGAAAATAATATTTTGACCATAAATTTACTTTTAAAATTTTATAGGGTATGTTTATTTAATGGCGTAAAATCTACATTACCTAAGGTTCCTGATAACTCTTTTATTCCCAACGAAGTGTTAAAAAAACTATAGCTAGCTTTTTAATGCTTAGACTTTTATAATGTGGGAGTAAATCCTATTATACAACCTGTAATGATTTAAAGGTGGTTTCTGACACTTGCAGCATCTAGCTCTATAATACCTATAGTTATCATTTCTTTAACTTCTATAGCTCTATAATACAAATAGTTATCACTACTATAACTTTCTTTTAGCTCTTAGGGCTCCATAGAACTCGTTAGGTGGTACAAGGTATTGACTAACTCCATTTAAGAACTTTAACCGTTTGTAAGTATTAGCAGACACCTTACAATTGGTGATAGTGTTTTACGTTTCCTAAAGATGTAAGAGTAAGTTATACAAAAGTTCTGACAAACTCCAAGTTAGCACCTTAAGTTATATATTTTTCCTTTATTTCTATTATGCCTCTTGAAACTTAAATTATTTATTTCTAACGCCGCAGTAGAGTCCAAAGCTATTGTCAGAGCTCTTATATGTCATTTATAAAACTTTAAGTGTCAAAAAAGTTTTCCCTTAGCGCCAAAATGTTAGTTGGGTTAGCACGGGGTCAGATTGACGTGCAGGTGTTAAGCGTCCATAGATATGTAAAAAATTTGTAAATGCAAATGCATCTGAAAGTATATTCGGTACTTACGATTACAATAAAGTACTTCTATTTTTTTTATTTTTGTCTGTCCGTCTGTCTATCTGTCGGCCTGTCTGTCTGTTTGTTCTGGCTAGTCTCTGAAATGGTTGGACCGATTTTCACGGGACTTTCACTAGCAGATAGCTGACATTATAAGGTCTAACATAGGATACTTTTATTTTAGAGTTCCTTTTAAAAAACTAGGGTTCCGCTTCCGTTATTTCTATATGAGCATTATTGTCAATAATATGCTGTGTATGTGCTTCTGCACACTTCATGACGGGATCCATGAGGAATTGAGGGAACTCCTCGAAATTCATTTGGACTTTTCCTTTTTTTTTCTTTTTTTTTTTGATATCGCAGGGGAAAGGACGTTACGCCTTCCCCGGGAGGGGTATCCCGGGGATATGTGGGACTCCCGACGCGACTCGCCGGTTTACCCACTAAAACTGAACCTGCGGATTGCCATCAGCCGCTATATTGGGGAGTGTCCCGGATCTGTCTAACACAGGACACCCCCCGCGACCGGCCGGTCTACCTCTATAGGGACCGGACTTCCACCACAATTAGGGGCCACTCCGACAACCTGGAGTGTCCCCCTCGACGCCGGGACTAGCCAAGCCGGGGAGGTTCCCATCCTCTCCCGGAGCCCCGGTTGGACAGGAGACTATTGGAGGAGGTTCGCATAACGACGCCTCCTCGCTCCCGTCCTACGCCGGCGGAGCGGAGCAGAGGATGGATCGTTCTCTCTGTCCCGCTCCGCGGCCTCTTTCTGCGAAATGACGGCTTCGCGGAAAGAGACCGCCGCCTGCCAGGCCTCATCGCTCTCGAGCATGCAGCGCACCACACTCGAGAGCGAGAGGTCCCGCCCAAGCACTGCCACGAGATCGTGGCGCTGCACGGCCCATCTGTCGCACACCTCTAAGGTGTGCTGGGCCGTGTCCTCCGCAGCGCCACATTGGTGGCAGGCTGGCGTTGGCTCCCTCCTGACTACCTTACACAGGTACGCACCGAAGCAGCCATGCCCGGTGAGCACCTGTGTAAGGCGGAAGGTGAGGGGTTTCCGCTTGCGGCGCATCCACGCCGCAAGGACTGGACGCAGTGCCGCGGCCGTATGTTGGCCGTACGGCGACTGCTCCAGGACCTCACCCCACCTTCGTAGCAACCACTGCTCTCCCAGCATTTGGAACCGCATTTGGACTTTTCCTGAAGTAACATAGGCTATGCTACCAAAAAATAAGATTTTGCACCAAGGTATACCCTGGATCCAAAAGCACTGAACAGAACTCCTTTAAAGATACGCGTTTGAAAATTTCGGCATTGTTCAAAGAACTGCAAGCATATGCCACTATGTAACTTACAGTAATCATCATCAACATCTTATTTACTATAATACCTAATGGAAGCTTAGAGCGTATTCAATAAATATTCATTCGATCGTTTATTTTAAACGTTCTTAAAATCTTTTAATAATAATTAAACTATTATATCACTAAAAAAGCCAAAATTATTATTTTTAAACAAAAAATTAAACCGACTTTCAAAGTAAAAATACACAAAAAATTATCAACAAAAACTTATTTTCTAAATAAGTCCCCATTTTAAATTCAGCTAAAATTTTAACTGTTTCTTTACTCAATCTTTTTAATTTTAAAGTCGGTAACAACAAATATGATCGTGAGTTCTATAAAATATTGTAGATTATTGTTTGGGCTGGTAGCGACTTTAAAATTGATAAAGATTAAAATCTTTATAGGCGAGGCCGATACTCGTGAACGGTAGGTATTAATATTATTTCATATTCAAACAAATTCAAAGTAATACCTAGCAAATATTTCTCCTGTCAGAAACTTGTAGTTTTATCATAATCCTTGAAAAAGCTTGCTGTTGCAGATTAAAGTCTAGAAAATATATTGTGTGTTATTAACTTATTATTATAGTACTGACTTCAAAACTTAAATGGGTACCTGTTATAGTCACGTACAATACTTACCCTATTATCCACTATAGTCTATAAGTGTCAAATATATCATATTATATACTTTTATTTTTATTTTATAATAAAGAGGAAAAGTTTGTTTGTTTTTTTGCATTGAATAGGCTTTGAAACTACTGGAATCATTTTGATGAAATTTGGTACAGATGTAGATTAGACCACGGGGAAGGACATAGGCTACTTTTTATCGCGGCAAAATGTACGGTTACCGCGTGATTTCCTTTTGCGCGCGCGAAGTCGCGTGCAACATTTAGTATTATAATAAATTAAAGGTGATGGTCCAAAGTTTATCCAGAATTCCAGAGTCGACAATAATAAAATTATTGATAAAAAATCAAATTGAAGAATTGTTTCGGTTCACGCGATTAAAACTTATATATAAACAAATACATTGTCCATCTCTTTTTCGTAAAACGATTCTAGCGATGACGAAATATGTGCAGCAGACTATCTAACTACAATTACTATGAAAAATGTAGACAGTGACGTCACAGTACCGACTCTACTTTGATCTCTTTCTTATTGCAAGTGTGAATTGTTTGAATCTTCGTTAGGTAGACTATTACCACAATATCTAGCTTTCATAATAATATAATACACGAATATTTTTTTTAGTAAAATAACCTATTCATAAAAATAAATAAGTAGAGATATCAATTTGCACAAAAATATACCAATACAATACGGTATTTACAAGATTGTCTGTTTGATAAAGTAACATTACAATAATATGTTATTTATGAACAGCAACAACTGAAACAAATAAAAAGTTTCAGTTATCCTGAAAATCAAGGTAAGTAGCACAAACGATAGCATACGGAAACAAAATAGAATATACTCTACATAACCTATAAAACTAAAACTGCGTCACGTGCATACAGTTCCATAAATTGTTTCTGCTTCATTCAAGAGAGCAGAACAAAAATCCATGAGGTTAAAACTTAAAACTTTCCACAATATTTTTCGCCTGCGGAGTGCGGACTGGAAGCTCTATCTTGTCGTTACGCAGTATTATTATCTAACGAGGTATATGTAGCGGGGCCGTAACAAGGTCTCAACTCGCAGTAGGCGCTCGGTCGGATTACTCAATACAGTCTGGTGCGCGTGACTTTGTCCATGTTGGTTCACATTGTCATGATAGGTCAACGAGCACTACAACCACGGAGTCACAGCCCGGATGACACTCTTTACCAAATGACAGACCAAGCACCCAAGAATGTAAACCATGTTGACGTTACCCTAAGGTTGACACCGAAATAATTTCAAATATCACGTCAGACGAATATTTCTTACTATGAAATTGTATTTTCAATTATATCAAAGCACTAAACGACCAGCCCCGTGAAACCAAATCGATGACTATGAAGCCCACGTCCCGCGCGCGCTGGGCGTGTCCTGCAGGCGTATAGCCAAGCACACGTCGCCGCGAGCTGTCAATTGTAAGTATATTGAATGAGGATTCTTTATGTTAGATAAAATATAGAGTTAAAATAATAACACAAAATATTTAAAAAAAACAAGTTTTCATTTCTAAATATTAATCCTTTAATGGCCTGTAAAGATACATTTTCAGTCCAGTGCAAATTAAATAAACATATTTGCAGACAAATCTATTCTTGCTTCATTGATATATTTCTGCCAGCGCGGTGTAGTAACTTTCGATACATTTATTCAATGAACAGCCTCTCTAATTCAGCTGATTATTAACTGCCGTGACCTCGATGACTAAATATTAGCGATACCATGAGCCTACAACGTCATGTTCATTCTGGTATGTTCATTATGTGGGTTATTCAACCGAAAATATTTGAAAAATTTTGTTTTAGATTTTATGTATAATTATTTATACATTTACCTACCCAATATTCCATAATATTATATACATTGTAGTAAATATCTGAATATCTATACTAATATAATAAAGAGGAAAAGTTTGTTTGTTTATTTGCATTGTATAGGCTCCGAAACTACTGGACTGATTTTGATAAAATTTGGCACATGTAGAGTAGACCACGGGGAAGGACATAGGCTACTTTTTATCGCGAAAAATAAATTTTTTATACTACTAAGCGAATTATAAATTAGAAAAAAAAATACAAAGCTTGCAGTATATTTTAAGTTACTAGTTGACCCCGCAAACGTTGTTTTGCAATTGTAGGTTTGTTTGGTTGTTTTAATGCCACATTTTCTCTTCACTTTTTTCGATTTTCAGACCGATCGAATATGTAAAAAAAATCATAAGAATCGTTGAAGCCGTTTCGGAGAATTGTGTCTCCTAACACTATGACACGAGAATTTTATATAAGTATTATACTATCTAAATAATAACAATATACCTATTTTATACAATATAGTACATATTTAGTAACATAATACTAATAACTTTAAATTATTTACAGACTAAAAGAAAGAAAAAAAAACTAAAAAAGAGAACACTAATGTACAAGATAGTTAAATGGCTATAAAAAAACCCCTAGGTCGTAGAGTGCCTATCAGGATCAAAGAATAATAGTAATTCATATTTATGCGCGTTTATGTCTAAATTATTACACCAATTGGTAAGTACCACACTGGCCAACCTTAATGATTACACGTCATGTTACGAATTTTACCTGTTTAAAAATGTACTTTCTTAATTCTCATAAATCCTGGAAGTAGATATCTTTTTCTTTTCAATTTGGATTCTTAGGCGAAACACACAATATCAGCTATGCTGTGCGGAGCGACAGAATTTTTTACAATGTATATGTAATAGATGAAAAGAAAGAAAATAATATTGCGACAGACATTTTTCATTGTGTAAGGTACACGCATACATTTCAAAAATATTAAATACTAGCTTTTGCACACGGCTCCATCCGCGTAAATATATTATCACGCGGGAACACTACTTTTTCGGGATAAAAAATATCCTATGTCCTTTCCCGGGATCTATACCAAAATTCACACGGGATGTCTATACCAAAATTCATAAAAATCGGTTCAGCGGTTAAAGCGTGAAGAGGTAACAGACAGACAGATAGACAGACACACTTTCGCATTTGTAATATTAGTATAGACTAGTATAGATTCGTGTGTTGTAGTATGTGCACTGCGCAGTGGCGCGTTGTCTAGAGTGTGTCCACACAGCGGCTTTTCACTGCGCGGTTTTTATTTCGCAAATCTATAATACTGAGAAAGTTGAATGCAACAGAAGTAAAAAAATACAAATAGGTCGCGATACGCAAAGGATACGAAAAACGGAATTCCAATTATGGAATTTAATTCGCACGAATAAAAACTGTTGTGTGAACAAGTCCTTAGTAATTATGGTAATGTGTATTAATTTTTATGATTTTTTACGTTGTAAACTACCTATTATATTTTGATTTTATACTTCTTAGAGATTACGGTCTCGGGTCTACAGACACGTCTTCTATATGAGCTATGTAGCTATATATTATATTTATAGATGTTATACCTATACAGTGTGTCTCGACAGCTATATCGGAGCCTTTAGTGGTAAAAAATATGGAACTTTTTATCGAGAAATTGCCCCTCAAATTTTATTTTTCTCTCGCGTTTGTGAAATGGCAGCCATTTTATTTTTTGGTAACCAAGACCCGGGCTCTCGTACTAATTCGACCACCACTACTCATGTAAATATCCTAGGAACATAAAAAAGATCTCATTTGATAGCTAAATATGTGAACAATAATTAACAAAAAAGGTTATTAAAAAAATATATATAGTTCTTTTTTGGTGATTTTTTTAACTTTTTGTGAACAATCTAGGCCATGAACCTGCTTGTTTTTTGTTCTAAAACGATAGAAGAGGACATTGAGGCATTACTACTTGGTAAATGTAAAAAAATATATTATTTTATATGTAGTTTACTAATTAAATACATTTAAAAAGTACCAAAAAAATTTTTTTTGCGAAATTGGTAAACACATCATTATTTTACTCACATCATAATATACAAAAATATTCATTATGGTAAGTATGAACTTAAACGCACAAATATGGGAGATATTTACAAATATATTACGGCGGCCATATACATACTTCATATACTACTTCATATACTATAACCTACAAGTGACGTCATTTGTAGGTCAACTTTAGTATGGAGCATTTTAGGAGGCTCGCGAAATTTTTTATATAAATCGCTGTACCTTTGAAAATATTGACTTTTGATATAAGGTTTCTTCTGAGAAGTTACTCATATTTAAGAGTACTATTCATTTATGCAATAAAAAAAATTAGTCCGATTGCCTATTTGTTTGTATCACCTCAGCAGGGAGCCAGCCAGTCGTCTTTTTCAAATTGTTATAACTACTAAACTATTGCACTGAGAGTAAAGGAGTTTCGTATTTTATTTTAGCAAACGTCCTCTTCTATCGTTGTAGAACAAATAATAAGTAGTTATAACAATTTGAAACAGACGACTGGCTGGCTTGAGATGATACCAACAAATTGTTATAACTTCTAAACTATTGCACTGAGAGTAAATGGATTTGTATTTTATTTTAGCAAACGTCGTCTTCTATAATTTTAGAATAAAAAACAAGCAGGTTAATGTACTAGATTTTTCACAAAAAGCAAATAATTAAAAAAAACACAAAATAAAACTATATATTTTTTTAAATTACCTTTTTTTTGTTAATTATTGTCCACATATTTAGCTATCAAATGAGATCTTTTTTATGTTCCTAGGACATTGACATGAGTAGTGGTGGTCGAATTAGTACGAGAGCCCGGGTCTTGGTTACCAAAAAATAAAATAGCTGCCATTTTACAAACGTGAGAGAAAAATAAAATTTTTCGATAAAAAAATCCATATTTTTTACCACTAAAGCCTCCGATATAGCTTTCGGGACACGCTGTATAATATACTAGATGTATCTTCATACGCGAAAAAGAAAATCCCGCAGAAACGCAAAAAGGTAGTCAATGTCATTTTCTGTGATCTTCACTATAATTATATTATGTATCAAATTTAATCAAATTCGGTCTAGTAATTTCGGAGCCTATTCAATGCAAATAAACAAAGATACATACCTACAGAAATACAATCAAAACAAATCGTTGTTGTTGCTGTAGCTACCTATAGCTGATGTGATATTAAGAAATATGTTGAAACCTTTTGCGCCTTAATTTTAATATAATTAAAATGCTTCTTAAATAAGTTACACGATATAATTTAATTTATATATAGACATTAATGAATCGCTAGGGTATCGTGAAAAGAAAGTCATATGGATCCAAAATTAATTATTATTTTATTGAAATTATTATTATTATTTAAAATAATAATAATAATAATCAAAGCTGTATTTTCTGAGCAAATACATATTCTTCTTCTTTTTCTTATTTATAAAAATGGATTGCAATTCCAATGTCTCGCTAAAACTCGAGAACGGCTGGACCAATTTAGATAATTATGGTATTGAAATAATTATGGAAGATCAGGGAATGTCTAAGTTGCTAGACAGATAAGCAAATAGACAACATCTACGTCGAAAACTTCCTGATTTAAATTCCTATAGGGCTCCCCTTGCCTTGTAAGTTAAAATAAAAAATTGTACGGAACCTTTAAATAAGCTTGTGGTTTAAGGCCGTCCCCCGAGTAAAAGACCATGAGGCGGTCAGCCGCATAACTCAGTTCAAAATTTTTCACATAACTTAGTTCAAAATTGACCAAAAAAAAATTTATTCGGTGAATATCTAGCTTATGAAATTGCCTATCTATTGGTGTCCCAAATAAAATTAACTTGTAAATACTATGGAGACGCTGAAACTATAATTGAATGTTACATATTATATGTTACATACACCAATAGATAGGCAATTTCATAAGCTAGATATTCGCCGTTTAAATTAATTTTTTTTGGTCAATTTTGAACTAAGTTATGTGAAAAATTTTGAACTGAGTTATGCGGCTGACCGCCTCAAGGTCTTTTGCTTGGGGGACGGCCTTAAATTAAGTACTTAATAATTATTTTAACTTATTATGTCGCAATACTTTTGTTGTAGGTACGATATTTGTATCGGGAATGTATTTAATGATTAAGAAATTTCGACATTGATCGAGTGAGTCAGTGAACTAATATATTAAACCGCCCCAAATAAGTGGATTATTATATTAAGACAGGAGTATTAGATTAGCGTGAACTGTAATTAGAGATATCTTTTACTACTGGCGTGAAACGAAAACTGATACTGAAACCGGATACCGTATTTTCCTATAATATCTCCCCACACCAGAACCTCAATTCTCGTATTTAAAGTAGATAATTTAAACAGTCAATTTTACTTTGTTTGGATTGAAAGTGTAGCGTCATGTTACGATGAACGGATTTTATGACGTTTCGACCAATCAGAGCGCGTTTCACGTTGGTTTAATGTTCATAAAAACAGCTATTGGGAGTATAAGTTTGGTATAAGCGTATCGAGACTTGATTGTAATTGTATTAATGCAGGCTTTATTTAGCAGAATTGTCCCTCAATTTCAGTGACGGTGGCCGGTTTCATTAAAACCAGGCCAGCTACGCAGGAGCAATTTTATAGTTCCCAATTGTATGCGCAGTACACAAGACCACTATCTCCTCCTTTACCCTCGAAGCCTAGTGGAACATAACCGACACGACTGGCAACAGATCAGGTACAGCCTAGTTGGACTGATTTTCACGAGACTTTCACTGGCAGATAGCTCATGTTATGAGGTTTTTTTTTCACATTTGTATGGGGAAACTCGCGACGCTGGACCACTTTCCCATACAAATCGCAAAAAAAATTGCTCTTACAGCGCTGCTACTTTCACAGTGAACTCTCTATAAGGAACACAAACACACCCTTAAGTATTATCACTTATTTTTGTTACACCTTGTATAGGCTACTTTATCACAGGGTTCCGTTTGAAAAAATGGGTTCCATTTCCATTAGTTGTACGCAAACAAAGTTACGGTCATACATAAAATAAAGCAATATACCTACGCAAACATATTAGTCTAAATAACAAAATAATTGAAAAAAATTATCAGGCAATTAATTATATTACACCCATTAAGTAGAGCAGGCGTCCGTCTTAGCTAACCATAATTGAATACATATTATAATAATCATAATGACATATATTTTAAAGAATTTGTTAATAGATTTTATATTGAATAATCATTTCTCACACTCTATGCTTATAATGTAAATTAAAAAGTACTTTGTCTAAATCCATTAAATATATTATAATGTGTGGGATACATTATAATCTATAGTGATCATATTATACTTTTTGTAAACAACAAGGAAAGTTTATTAATATTTCGGCGTGAGAAGCGCTTTAAAGATTTTACCATTCCATCTCAAGTGTGAATTGATTAAGGTCTAAAATTTTGTTTTTTCCTTAACCATTGGTGACTAAAAAATATATAAGATGACCTTTAAATTAAATATTGAACGGGGAATAATAAAAACCTGGGCAAATCCCACCTGTGTATTACCAAAATAAATCAAAAGTTAAATATTATTTCCATAAATACATACTTGCCGTTTGTCAAAAGATATTAAAGTTATATAAAATATACAATCATGGGGATTTTATAACGTTTTGATTGTTTTTCTTTCATTTAAAATCTAAATCCCAGCACCCACGGTACGGCGGGGTCACTACCATTAACGTTTCCTTTAATTATATTATTAATTGTTTAATTCCTTGCACAATATTTACTGATGTGGTGTAGCGGTTAATTCGTAGCAGTGTCTATTCGTGCAATCTCGTAATTTGCTCCTAAACACCGGTATACTTGAAAGGCGAGGTAGGAGGTGGAAGCTTAAAACTGTTGGGGTGAGTTGGTTCAATTCAGTATTCATTCCACAGATTATCGACACGCACTTAACCGTAGTGCAAGTGTACGTAGTCATTAATTAACGCATTTAATACAGTAACCAAAAAAATATAAACATAATATCAGCAAACTTAAACTATATTAAATATATAATTTTTTTGTTTAATATGAAAATAATCATAAAACAGTTAACATACTAATATGATTAGCTATCTACTTTGAATTATTTACAAACTAAAAAAAAGAAATAATTCGACTAATAAAATAGAAAAATTATAATAATAGAAGATCGAAGTGAGAAGTGAAACAATTGTGACTATTATTGTTACAGATTTTTCACAAAGATGAAAGAGTTTCTTGTACTGTGTGGCCTGATAGCGCTCAGCTCGGGGGCGGTCAAGCTCACCGAGCACTACTCCTGGAATATGCTGGACTGGGAGTATCCGGACCCGTATTCAAAGCAGCAGGCCTATCAGACCGGGGAGCTGATCCCTCAAAACGCCTTACCAGTCGGGATCGAACGTTGGAGGAACAAGTTATTTGTTAGCGTTCCCAGATGGCGCCCAGGTGAGTCACTGATATTAAACTGAAAATTAGGAATCTCCTTACCCACTTTTGCACTTTTCCGTATTTTTACTTTATGTATCAGTAGATACAAAGTAAAAGTGCGAAAGTTTGAGAGGATATTTGAAAATTTTGGCTTGTATATTGGCTAATAATTTTCATACCAAAATAATGTAGAGTTCCCTCATATACAATCATAAATTCCCATTTTTTAAAGGATGTCGGGGACGTTACCTAGTAATATTATTAAGTTAAAAATACATTTGTTTGTTACGTTACATTTAAACGTCTAATCATAAGTTTGACTGAAATTAAGTTTACGGATAGTTATATTGCCAGGATTCCCTTCGTCTGTTCAATTATGAATTTATAAAATTATTTCAATTATTTAATCATTTTTTAATAATGTATAAACTTAGCTTTTTATATGTTACGTTATAAGGTATGAACATTTAAAATTTGGTTTAAATTAAACAAGACGATCGTGAAGTACTTACTTTTATAGGTATGGTCACAGAAAGACTAGGTGTAACTACTTTTCGATCATATTACTATGACAATAAGGTCCAAAAGTGGTACACCGGAGTTTTTGAAGACCGTATATTTCATTATAATATAGTATCTTAACTTTATTTTATTTTTTTTGAAAACAGAAAATACTCGAACATATTTTTTACCAATTCTTAATTTTTAGCATTTAAAAGCTTAGTTGTAATTTTTTTTGCAAATTTTCCTTTGGTTTTCCAATGTTTAAATCATAATAATCCATCTTTATCAGAAAGACAATGCCACACAGAAAATTATTTAGAACCAGAACCTCAATTCTCGTATTTAAAGTAGACTTTCATTTTACTTTGACTGGATTAAAAGTGAAGCGACGTCATGTTACTATGAACGGATTTTATGAAATTTCGACCAAACAGAGCGCGTTTCACGTTTATGAGAACACCGTTTGACATTTTGAGATTGTAATTGTATTAATGCAAGTTTTATTTAGCAGAATTGCCTCTCAGGGCTAGGAATTAGGATACGTTACTTAAAATAATATTATACAAACAATATGATATGTAACGCTCTATTTAAACACTACCTATATTGTAGTAATAATAATATCTATGGACGCTTCACACCACGTCACTCTGAGGGTCCCGTGATAAGTTCTCGAAGAACTTATGTTACGGGTACTAGACAGAGGAAATATACTTAATACAATTATACTATACATATATTTAAGCTTTGTATTATATAATACACATATTTAATACACATCCGTGACCCAGGAACATAGATAACGTTTTTGTTCCCTGGCGGGATTCCAACCCGCTACCTCCGGCATTAGCGCTAACGCGCTAACCACTGAGCCACGAAGGTCGTCAAAATATTATTAATTTACTGTTTATGAAATGCCTCTTTTTAAAGTTCTTTCTAGTATTTTTTTTTTCATGACAAAGCATTTTTAACAAGCAATTGGCCAACCAGGCACCTTGTATGTTACCTCTGTCTATCCCGAGCTTTTAGCCAAGTTGCCACCGCTAATTAGTTAATTTATTATTATTTATTATTACGTTCTAAAACAAAAATGTATGAGATTTGACATACTGTAATTTAAATAAAATTCATTGACGTCGTAATTAGCGATGACAACTTGGCTAATTGCTCGCCAAATAATTCTCCATACTTATGGGGCCGTGTCATGAAAAATATTGAAAAACTCTGAGCTAGTCCTACTAATATTATGAATGTGAAAGTTTGTGAGGATGGATAGATCTATGGACGGGATGGGTGTTCAATACTTTTTCAAGATACTGAACGGATTTTGTTATTTTACTTCTTATCCCGAAAAAAATACAGATTTCCCGTGCTTTAATGTAATTACGCGGGCGGAGACACATACACGGGCATAAACTAGTATGGTATACGGGTAAAATTGACCAGTGCGATACAAAAAGTACTAACAACACCTCCTAACTCTCTAAAAAAAAAATAAAGTGCGTTCTCGCACTGCCTTACCTAAGAAACCTTATTAATGAACATTTAGGCCTAATTTAGCAATATGCGGAAGTGTTTCTAATAAGAATTTGTCATTAGTTTCTTAATTAAATCCCATGCTTGGGCAATATGTAACACATGTCGCCATGGATACGTATTTTCACGTCTCACGATTAGCATATTAATACAAACCTTTAACATTATATAATATTTTTTACATAATCTTGTTTTATTAATATTGATTGTGACGGTTCTGCCTTTTTAACATCGTCAGGTTACTCAGGTATGCATGACTATAAAATACCATAACATGACCTACTGACTGAGTAGGCTATTATTATTTATTACTGTGACTGTAACTTTTATGTTTTGACCTGAATTATCTCATCACAATAATAAAGAATTAAGGATATAATTCCCTATTCTTGTATAATTTCTATACTCCCTCCTTAGTACCGAGTCTTTAGTCAAGATGCATTCGATAATTTCGATTTATTCCAATTCATTTTAAAGACAGAACAACGTATGTTGGGAGTCCCAACTTGGGACAGCTACACTAATAAACATAAGTTATTAAGGCACTTAAAATCTTCCAATTCACATCTGCAATGTGCTAAGGACTTACAGGAAATTTCATTTTGGAAGCACGTGGCACAGTTGAGGGTATATTATTAGTCAGATAAGGAACAATGGATCATAATTGCCTGAATTACGTTTAAGGCATTTGTCATTGACTTTCAATTAATAATATGTTGTCATTTTGAAGGACACTTAATCTGGCCTTCCCATATCCGTCTTTGTATCCTATGCTTTTATCTACCTTAAAAGGAACCATATCTATTTTGTGAAATAAGAATAAAAAAAGAAGTGAGAACATAATATTTTATATTTATTAAAAAGCACCGTGCGAGTTTCTTGCGCCGCGGGTTCTTCTCGGCGGGTTGAACCGGTGTTAGGTTTTGAGTATAGAAGTCTTTGGTGTTAGGTTTGTCTGTTGACTTTTCGAAAAAAGCTGGTTATGTTTCATTTGGAAATTTAAAAAAGAAATATTTTAATTTTTCATTCGTAAATTCGGATCCAATAGTTTGGTGTTTGATAGAACTATTCGAACGTGTATATATTCACACCACATAGCTATTCTAAATCGTACTTTATTCGTTATACAAGACGATACACGTTTCATTGCAATAGTTCGAATGCAAAGTGACAGCTCGATGCACAGCGCATGTGCAATGTATGGACTCATGTCATATGAAACGTGTAAGTATCTCATCTCATCTTGCGTAGTGAATAAAGTTTAAGTTTGAATAGCTATCTTATGCATGCAGTACCGCGTAGCCTCGCGTATCGTCGCGGTGTGAACTGACCCTATAAGTGTTTCAGTAAACAGACGTCTCACAATGATGACTCAGATAAAAATAGTTGAAAGTTCAATGGCACTACGTGTTATGTAACAAGCGCGTCAGTTGTTTCAGCCGAGTTCGTGAAAGAACGACGTAACAGTTGCATTGTGCGTTACAGAATTACGCATACATGAAACGTATCAATGAAGAATTAACTAATTTTTGCGAAATTGGTAAACAAAACCTACATCATTAGTTTACTCACATCATATACAAAAACATTCATTATGGTAAGTATGAACTTAAACGCACAAATATCGGAGATATTTACAAATATATTCCGGCGGCCATATACTTAGTATACTATTTCAACCTACAAGCGACGTCATTTGTAGGTCGACTTTAGTATGGAGCGTTTTTAGGAGGCTCGCAAATTTTTTTATACAAATCGCTGTACCTTTGAAAATATTGACTTTTGATATACGATTTCTTCTGAGAAGTTACTCATATTTAAGAGTACTATTCATTTATGCAATTAAAAAAAATAGTCCGATTGCTTATTACGCATACATGAAACGTATCAATGAAGAATTAACTAATAACGTGTGGTCGCGGCTTCGCTTCTATAAATTCCACGAGAACAAGTAAATTTTTGGGGTAAAACTAATAAACTACTATCATACCAAATTTCATCAAAGTCCGAACAACAATAGGGGATCGGATTGGACTACATCTAAAATATTTAGTTTCATTTATATACTCAGAAATGTTGAGGCACTACTACTTGGTAAATGTAAAAAATATATATTATTTTATGTGTAGTTTACTAATTAAAAACATCTAAAAAGTACAAAAAAAAATTTTTTTCTTTGCGAAAATAGTAAAAAAACCTACATCATTAGTTTACTCACATCATATACAAAAACATTCATTATGGTAAGTATGAACTTAGATGCACAAATATCGGAGATATTTCTTCATACCTACTTCATACACTTTAACCCAAGAGAGACTTCATTTGTAGTCCGTCTTTAGTATGGAGCGTTTTTACGAGACTTGCGAAATTTTGTATACAAATCTATTTACTTTTGATATACGGTTTCTTCTGAGAAGTTACTCACATTTAAGAGCACTATTAATTTATGCAATTAATCTCCTATTGTTGAGTCAAGGGTCATATCAAAAACGTCCAATCATATTCACAAATTTTTATATTTATAATAGAACGATAGAAGAATATTAAAATTACAAACTCTCCTACTACTATTATAAATTTGAAAGTTTGTGAGGATGGATGGATGGATGTTTGTTACTGTATCACGCAAAAACTGAATAGATTTCGATGAAATTCGGCTTGGTAGTCATTTAGGCTCTGGAAAAGATAGACTACATTTTATCCCGAAAATGTGCAATGATCCCATGGGATACACGAAACAATATTTTTAGAGCTAACTAAAAATTCTTGAATCAAATTCAATAAAGAATCGATATCCAAACTATATTAATTTCATGCCGCCAATTTTTACCCGACACCAGCGAAGACACAAGGAAGGGTTATGATTTTGGCAGTCTATGAATTTATGTATATGTCACCGTAAAATTGTAAAAACCGTTAGATTGTAATAAAACTAGTGAAATTGTAAAACGTTGATAGACTTCCGACGCGAATATGCTGCCTATAATTAATTTAACACATTATTTTTCGTTACATTATAAATATATAGTTTTTAATCTTTCGACATATTTTTACAATCTCCTTAGTTATTTTACAATCTAACGGTTTTTACAATTTTACGGTGACATAATATATATGTTTGTTCCACCCTAGAGCCTAAACTACTGATTCGATTTTAGATTGATGACAATAGCCCGGGTAACAGGCTATAATATAATTTACTTAGTCGGTTTATAGTTTAAAAATACATATACCGTAGATTTTTACGAGCTTTTTTTAAATGTTTTTGTAATTAAACGCATTCTCTGCTAAACATTGATCGAGATACATGTATTTGATATTAGTTTTAGGACATAGTTTATTATTCTTATATTTACATCTAGTAGAGATGTTGCCCGCGACTTCGTTCGCGCAAAAGGGTATCAAGCAGAAACCGTAAAATTTGCCGCAATAAAAAGTAGTCTATGTCCTTCCCCGTAGTCTACTCTATATATGTGCCAGATTTGAGAGAAGAATTGAAGAGAATTGGTCCAGTAGTTTCGGAGTCTTTGAAGAGAAAAGGTTTGTTTGTTTTGAATAACAAACAAACCTTTTCTCTTTATTATAATATTATATAGTATAGAAATTATGGACCTGTTTTTGATCGCTTAGTACATACAATTACATTCGATGTTCAGTATTTACAGTAAATTATAGGATATTGTGTAATTTTCCGCATGAATACACATAGTACAGACATAACACGGCCCACGCCCGTTAAAAAATGCCGACACACTTTAGTTTTTCATCGAGAATTATTATACGAATAGAACGTGCGTTAAAAATACATAGCCTCGTTATCTCCTAGTCTATTTTCTATTTATACATATAGTGCCCTCAATAATTAATATTCTACGCCTCTTACCGAATGATAACTATCACTATTATCATAACAAACATACCATCCTACTTCTATAATAATGTTTTTTTTTTTTGTGGGGATGGACGGATGGATGGATGTTAGTTACTCGTACACGCCGCAAAAACTACTTAACAGATTTCAATGAAATTTCGTATGGAAGTAGTTTAGACTCTGGATTAAAAGATGCTTTACTTTGTATCTCAAAAAAGTTCAGTATTCGATGGGCTACTATATTTATGCAGGCGAAGCCACGGGAGTAAGCTAGTTAAAAATATTAAGGAACGTCTGTTAAGTTTGAACTGGTCAATACGTCTGGGGCCAACTATGTGCGGGTTTCCTCACGATGTTTTCCTTCACTGTTAGAGCGTCCGCGTCCGTATAATGTACTTGAGATCTGAAAAAGTCTCATTGGTATACGCCACAACCTGGGATTTGAACCTGCACTCTCTCGAGTGCGAACCAAACGGTCTACCTACTAGGCCACGTAGCCTACTGTAATAACATTATTAATGTGAAAATTTGTGAGGATGGATGGATGTATGTATATATATATGTATGGATGGATCGATGTTTGTTACTCCTTTACGCAAAAACTACTGAATGATTTCGATGAAATTTGGCGTGGTAGTTTAGGGTGTGGATTAAAACATAGGCTATTTTTATCCCGAAAAAGTACAGTTGTCCCGAGGGATACCGTATTTACGCGGGCGGAGCCGCGGGCAATAGCAAATTTTAACATAAATAATATGTACGCATGACACATTGCAAGTTATAAGGACTAAAAAATTTATTCGCAAGATAAAATTTTCTTTCGATGATAATTAAATCTCCCAAGAAATAGGGTAATAGAAAATCTCCGCTTGAAAAGCACCTCATAACTAATAAATTAATGGAAATTGTTTACTGTAGAATTTAATTAGGTATCGAAATAACCGAAGGTATCGTAATAATAGTAATTTATTATAATAAATTAGATACAGTAAATATTCCAACACCCACAAACACACCTACAATGGCGGATAGAAGGAACTCTTACATAACTGGTACTTCGCAAACCATTTATCGAAGCCAATAGCCTGACAAAATTTATAGAAGCGGTTTGCATAAATTGTGAAAAGATACAAAACAAAGATATACAGATTATGTAAATATATAGCTCTTATTTACATTTAATTTCTACCCATTATCGTAAAATAATAATATTATGTAATTAAACATACATACATATAATCACGCCTTTTTCCCGTAGGGGTAGGCAGGACCGCCTCTTTCCCGTAGGGGTAGGCAGAGACTACTTCTTTCCACTTGTTACGATCCTTACATACTTCTTTCGCTTCGTCTACTTTCATTCTTACCATCCATTCCTCCTCTTACATTCAACGTAGCCAAGCGTCTCTCCATTGTCCGCTTTTCGCCTCAGCGAGAAACGACACGTGATGGGTGGCGACTGGCAAACCACATCGCCGCCATTTTGGATAATTAAATTATTTTTGATTATCCATTGCGTTTCCACGGATTGGTGGAGAGGGTAGGAATAGGGAAAGAGAAGGATAGGAGGTGTGGAAAAGAAGATTGGTAAGTTAGAGTGGGAAATAGGGAATGTAGGATATTACCGCCCAGGAGGGCAAGGGATAGGACAGTAATAGTTAGGGAAGCCGGGGTCGCATACCCGTATACTACACCACAACTCTGGACAGGTAAATTGGGAAGAGTATCCCATGACAATAATTGTAATTAAAATTAGACTTTAATTGAAAATAACTATATATCTCACCGTAAAATTGTAAAAAAAAAACTACTAGATTGTAAAATAACTAACGAGATTGTAAAAATATGTCGAAAGATTAATTACTACGAGTATATATTTATAATCTAACAAAAAATAATGTGATAAATTTTGGGCAGAATATTCGGGTCGGAAGTCTATAAACATTTTACAATTTCACTAGTTATATTACAAACTAACGGTTTTTACAATTTTACGGCGACAATATATGCAAATATAGTATTGCATACGAATGCTATGTACAGTAAAAAATTATAGAGTAAGAATTAATTTTATATTTTAAACATTGAACATCTATTGTAGGTAACTCTATTTAGAGCAAATAAATAATTGGTTGATTTATTAACTACATAATACTCTACAACTACAAAATACTAAATCTAGTGGTTAGAGCATTGGCTCTCGACCTTGAGGTCGTGGGTTCGATTCCCGCATTGGAACTACAAAAAAAAAGTTGTTTCCAAGTTTCTTTAGGACAATGAAGGCTGATCACCCGATTGTCTGACAAGAAAGATGATCCATGCGTCGGATGGGATTGTAAAAAGTCGGACCTGCACCTGATCTCTCGTCAGTCGTGTCGGTTATCCGTCCCACTGGATTACGAGAGTAAAGGAAGAGAGAGTGCTCTTGTGTACTGCACACATACTTGGGCACTATAAAATTACTCCTGAGTAACTGGCCTGAATAACCGAGATCGATGTGGGGAGTTATTATATTATTGTTATTAACTACTGATCACATACTTCCTACATATTCTTAGCCTTTTCAAACAGTATACCAAGGAGGAATCGTTTCTTTATTTCTAGGTATGATGGCTATAAGAAGTTTAGATAACAATTACGTAAGCGTTGATTACAATAAGTACGGGAAGGAGGAAATTATTACATGTGCTGTGCGGTGTGCCTGATTCGGGTTGGCGAACTCATCTGACATGCAACATGTTTATCATTATCTTCGTTAGACAGTAGCACAGAGTAGAAAAACTTAATACTTAAGTACAGACAAACTACGATCAATATAAGTAGGTATGGACCGTACCGAACAAGTGTTTTTATCCATGCAAGGAGAGCCCCGGTGAGTGACCATGCTGTCGGTCTTTGCGCCGCCTAACGAGTAACACTTTGCGATGCGTCAATTGAAGTGAGAAAATTATCAATCTTGTGCGTTGTTAAAGTGACAAACAATACAAAGAACACTAGTAAAGCATCAGGCATTACTTTTTATGCGTAAAGTAGTTTTGTATAAAATTCTAATAAAATCGTCAAAAAAGTCGAATTGGTCATTGACGTCCATTGCTGTATGAACGGATCGGAAGAGTTCGGACACATTCGGATTTCGGGGGATTCTGTGCAAGAAACGCGCGAGTCACTAACATTTGCTATCGCGTTACACATGATTAGAAGGACTGTAGCTGTACGCGTGTGTTTATATGTAGTTGTATCTTGATTCATTTTTCATGAGCTGTTTTTATGCGCAAGGCAAGTCCATAACTACTTAATAATGTCGATGCAGACAAACAGCTTTCATAGAACGATCCAAATGAAAATTTTGACGTCCTCTTCAACGGTCCACAATTTTCCACACAATCGCGGACTCATCGTAAGCTTGTAGTAGTGCAATCAAACCTAAAGCTAATATGTAGATGTTTATCTGTTCCTGGTTCCTCTTTCCTTAATCTGTGATAGTAGCTCATTATTATCAGCTGATTTTGTTATTGATTGCCCTTTGATAAGCAGGACAAAAATCTATCAATTCCATGCTAATTTGCTTAATTTTTCCGGTGTAGAAGAAACCTAAGGGCTTGTTTATATGACCACAAGAATCACAATGCGGCCACTGAAAATTGAAACTCAAAACTCAAACTCAAACTTTTTATTTCCATGTAGGTTATAATATAACGCTTATAGAATTGTCCTACATGATGCCTACCACCGGTTCGGAAACTATTGAGCTGTATTGACTAGGCCACAACGTACAGATATTTTACAATAGGCAAGCGGACATTTTTTTTATTGTATAAATGAATAGTACTATTAAATATGAGTAACTTCTCAGAAGAAACTGTATATCAAAATTCAATACTTCTTTCTACTTACACACTTGTTTCGCTTCGTCCACTTTCATTCTTACCATCCATTCTTCCTCTTACATTCAACGTAGCGAAGCGGCTCTCCATGAGCCACTTTTCGCCTCCGCGAGAACGAGACGTGATGGGTGGCAAACCACATCGCCGCCATTTTGGATAATTAAATTATTTTTAGGATTATCCATTGCGTTCCCACGGATTGGCGGAGAGGATAGGAGTAAAAGGAAAGGGAAGGATAGGTGGCGTGGAAAGGAAGATTGGCCTCAATATTTCTGAATATATTAATGAAACTAAATATTTCAGATGTTGTCCGATCCCCTATTACCCAAATGCACGCAGCCGCGTTGCTGCCATTAGGTTGTACTATGTGGCCTATATAATAAAGCTCAATTCGCAACAGTCGCGTTCCACGTCCTCTAAGGGCGTGTTTATATGACCGCGCGGTAACCTCACGGCACGCGACGGCTGTGCATTGACTGCACTAATTCTGATCACCTGAACCTCAGTTCTCGTATTTAAACTTTTAATAAGATACCTTCCTTTCACTTTGATTGCATTTTAAGTGAAGCGACATGTTATCATAAACTAATTTTGTGAAATTTGGAATAATAAGAACGCATTTCACGTTGGTTTAACGTTTGGTAGTTTAAGCGTATCGGGACTTGATTTTAATGGTATTATTGCAGGTTATATTTAGCAGAATTGACCCTTAGTTTTTACTCATACCAAATTGAGCTTTAAAGCTTGCGACCGCGCGCCTCGTCTTACTGCGTAGCCTTAATAAGTAAGGCTATCGTGAAAATTACTTAACAAATGAACCACCAACCAACTTAATAAGAGATTTAAGCTAAAGGACTTAAATTATAATGTTGGCCTCTGTAGCTCAGTGGCTAGCGCGTTGGCGCTCAAGCCGGAGATCGCGGGTTCGAATTAAGTCAGGGAACAAAAAAATTTTCTGTATTCCTGGGTCACGGATGTGTATTATATTATAGTAAATATCTTACATATATGTAGGTATTATGTATAGTATAATATAAAAGTATTAAATTTTCCGTTGTCTGGTACCCGTACCACGAGTTCTTCGAGAACTTACCGCGGGACCAGATTGTCATGGTGTGAAAGCGTGATATTATTATTATTATTCAGTTTTGATTTTGTTGTATGTAAGTTGTAACGCTACTAATGAGTTAAATACGAAATAAATCGTACAATCTCAAACATAAATCTCCAAAAATGCGTTTTGTAATTTTATCCGAAAACATCACAGACATTCTTATATATTCATCTCGACTTTCCGAAATTAAGCTAGACGACTGATTTTTTTTATTGCATAAATGAATAGTACTCTTAAATATGAGTAACTTCTCACAAGAAACAGTATATCAAAAGTCAAAGTCTCGTGAAAACGCTACATACTAAAGTCATACATAGCTGTGACTTCACTCTTAAAGTGTATGAAGTAGGTATGAAGTATACGCCCGCAGGAACATATTTGTAAATATCTCCGATATTTGTGCGTTTAAGTTCATACTTACTATTAGTTTTATTAGTCCATGCTATAATGAATGTTTTTGTATAATATGATGTAAGTAAACTAATGATATACGTTTGATTTGCTAATGTGGCAAAAAAAATTGACTTTTTTGTACTTTTTAGATTTTTAATTTTAGATGTCTAATCTAATTACTATACACAAAATATAATCTTTTTTTACATTGACGAAGTAGTTATAATAGCCTCAATATTCCTGATTATATTAATGAAACTAAATATTTTAGATGTAGTCGTCTACCCAATTAAGGAGAATATTTTATGGTCTCTGTATTTCAGGTATTCCCGGAACGTTGAACTACATTCCCCTGGACACGCCGTACGATCCATCGCCCAAGTTGATACCGTATCCGAGTTTTGCGGGCAACCAGTTGGGGGACTGCGATAACGGCCTGACCACGGTCTACCGGATCAAGGCGGACAAGTGTGACCGCCTCTGGGTGCTGGACGTAGGCACCTACGGATATGGTAATTCTTTTAATTACCTAGTTTTATTATTGATTAAAACTACATATAATAATTCTGTAAAATGTAAAAAATCTGTTGGTTCAAATTTATTTAGTAAATTGTTTCGATGATTCGATATTGAAATAAAAGTATTTCACATTTAATTTATTGTAAATGTAACGGTTTCTCGAGAAAGATTAAATAAATAAGTTTTTATTATTATTCTTTACCATGATACGGTACCAAATGATTTAATTATAATTCTGGTCCACATGGCCCAAATGACAAGTTTAAGTATTTAATAAAATTTCTAATTTTGATATTGTTTCTTTCACAGATCCAAATGTCACAAACGTGTGCCCGTATGCATTAAATGTTTACGACCTCAACACTGACACCAGGATACGGAGGTACGTGTTCCGCCCCGAAGACATAGTTCCCGCCACCTTCATTGCCAACATCGCGTTAGACGAGGGCAACACCTGTGACGACACATTCGCCTACTTCTCGGACGAACTCGGCTACGGACTTATCGCGTACTCCTGGGAGCTGAACAGGTCATGGCGATTCAAACACAGCTATTTCATGCCAGATCCCCTGGTCGGGGACTTCAATATCGCCGGACTTAACTTCCAGTGGGATGCTGAAGGTATCTTCGGAATAACCGCATCTCCACGCGGCGCCGACGGATTTAGAAATCTTTATTTCAGTCCGTTAACTAGCCACACCGAGTTTGCAGTGTCGACACGTGTTCTACGAAATGAAACTAAAGTCACCGATTCCTACAAGGACTTTAAGGTGGTGGGTGTTCGCGGCCCCAACTCGCACACGACTGCCAAGGTCATGGACGACAGCGGCGTCCAGCTGTTCAGTTTGATTGATCAGAACGGCATCGGCTGCTGGAACTCCGCTTTACAGTACAAACCACAGAATATAGCCGTAGCCGATAAGGACGACGTCGGCCTTATTTTCCCCAGTGACGTGAAAATTGATGACTCCAGAACTGTATGGGTAATTTCTGACCGTATGCCCGTATTTTTAGAATCGGACCTCGATTATACTGACGTCAACTTTAAAATATTTTCGGCGCCCTTAGATGCGTTAGTTAGAGGGACTGTTTGTGAACCTTCCTTTCCGATCACTCAACCGCCCCAGTATACGAGCAATTTTGGAATCATGCCCGGTCTGATACCCCAGAATTATCAACAGTTCCCTCTTCCTAACCCCAACCCACAGATCTCACAAAACTTTGTATCTCAATTTCCGAGCCAATATTTTACAAGTCAATTCGTAAAGCCTAACTACATAACCCGAAACAGAAACCGATGGTCGTTAAAGCAGAATTATCTAAAAAAATGATTACTTAGTATATAAACTATTGAAAATACCTACTCGTTATGTGTAAGTTATTAGTAAATATAAATGGATAGTAATTTTTACTATCCATAAATGAGTAGTACAGGTACAATTCCGAATATAATACTTCTGTAAGTGATAATAATAGCTATTTAATTAAGATAAATGACGTGTAAATAATTGTTGAAGAAATAAAATAATGATGTATCAAAAGATAAATATTCTTTTATTCTACCTTGCTTTATTTTATAACAATATTTTATTTACTAACACACGAACTCGTTATAGCGAACATTGAACGAGTTTTCGTCAAGGCTTCGCAAATATCATCTCAGATCCTCAGTACAAATTTAAGTCGTAATCCTTTAGAGACAGAATCCTTTTTTGTACATTGTGTAGGTATATAATGCTACGGAAAATATATATTTTATGAAACAAACCTGTTAGCCTTAGAGATTTGAATGTTACGATTTTTGGTAGACGTGTGCTTCACGCCAGCGTGTGTTGTCTCGTGGATCGAGAAGGAACATCTGAAGGAAGGAGGTGTGGTGTATGGAACCTTATCTGTGTTATCAAGTACAATACGTTTTAACATTGACGAAACAACTAAATCAAGTTAGGTTTTCCGGTTGTGTTACTACGATACAATTTATTCCTCATTAAGCCCCTGAATTCGAACTCTGACGATCTCCGCGAACATTGTTTCCTTTGTTTACGTATAGTGTTGTGATCATATTTTTAATACAGTGCTGTGCAACTAAAAGTATATTATCTATATTTTTTTATAGATGAGTGTTATAAAAAACATGAACGACAAAGATGACAAGGAGTATGAACCTTACGATCATAGAGTCGTGGAAAAACCCATTTCGTAAGTTGTTGTTTCAGACTTGTTTAACTATAATAATATAATAGATTTAAAAGATCATTAAATGCAAAAGTTCATAGTAAAATAAATATCTTAAAAAGTTCCATTGAAACTTTATTAAAGACAATTTCGCAATATGCAGCAGAAGTAATTAATTTACTTTGTTCGTAAAACCTTTTAGAAGCGTCAGAGCTACAGCCAATCTGATAAAATCTTCTCTTGGTTCGGGTCTCCTGGCCGGACCTCTGGCGTTCTCCAACTCGGGCTGGGGTGTGGGGCTACTCGGGACACTTATAGTTGGCTTAATTTGCGGTCATTGCATACATATATTGGTAAGTTTATTAGATAGCTTTAAAAAGGTAGAACCATAAGATTAGTGCCCGTGTCCATGCCCGCTGGTGCCGAAAGGTTCTTAAGTGAAGACGTACGTCGTCGAAGCGTAGGACGGCCTCCCCCCAGGAGGACAGACGACCTGAGAAAAGTCGCAGGGTGGATACAGGCCGCGAACGACCGGTCGCACTGGAAAATGGGACTATGACGATATGTGATTTATGACGTCCACTGCAGGCCTATGTCCTGCAGTGGACGTCATCAGGGTGAACGAAGATAAGATTAGTGTTTTGTACCATCTGAAGTATTCGCACATAATCAAGCCCCAGATTTGTTTTGACGTTTGTGACATTTTTTAGGTCAAAACGTCGTATGGTTGTTGCAAAATAGAAAGAAAACCACAGCTTGGATACGCGGAGACATGTAAAACTGTCTTTGAGAATGGTCCCCAGTGTCTACGAAAATATGCACAAGCAGCAAGGTATATTTTTCTTTTACAATCCTGAGAGCAAACGATCAAAATGTAGTAACCAGCTGCTAAGAGTATTTTTTAGAAAGCTAATTAATAGTGGACAAGTTTTAGTTTGTTATTTTTGCAATATAAAGCACAAACATCAGTTAACACTGAAACGCGACGCGAGGATGCGGTGTTGCATTTTAAGATATTCAAAACTGAACTTTATTCACTACAAAAGAAGGTACAAGTTTAGTTACATGAATTTGAATTTCGAACTGCACCGATCTGTAAAGCGCAACGCTGCTCTTGCATGAAACGTGTCACTTCTTAAGTAGTTCAATTTATAATGTTGTACCATAAAAATGCAGCGCTGCATCGAGTTTCGGTGTGATCTGACCTTAACCCATTTACCGCCAAAGTAAAGGCAGCAAAGTAAAATGAATAAAATGTACATTTTCTTATTTAATATAAACCACAATAATAATAAAAAAAATCTCAAAATTGTATTCCTCTGACTTTAAACTGAAGAAACAAACTCTTGACTGTTTTCTTGATGTGCATGTCTTAAAATGTGTTTCACTTACGTCACTTTTCACGCTATGTATTTTACTTTAAAGTAGGTACATACTTACCTTTTTAACGCATACGTATCTAACTAATAATTTAAGTAATAGAGTCATTAAAAGCAACTACCTCGCATAATCACCCGTTTCGACTTTTGACTAATAGTAATTATGAATTAGAATAGTAATTAGGTATTTGTTTCTTTGTATTGTTTGCTCTAAGTAATGTATGGTAAGAATGATCTACAGACTACTATTTAGACTAGTATTTTGTTTAGTGTTATATTTTATATTTAAATATTATAAAGTTCAAATCGAATCTAAATCAAATCCATATTAGGTAATATTATAAATGGGAAAGTGTGTATGTTTGTTCGTCTTTCACGCTAAAACTACTGAACTGATTTAAATGTAATTTGGTACACACATAGTTTAAAGCCTAAGAAAGGGCTACTTTTTATTGAGGGGAAATGTACGGTTCCCGTGGGATACTTTATTTACAGTTTCACGTAAAAACTACTAAACCGATTATCATGAAATTTGGCGCAGATATAAAGTAGGCCATGGTATAGGACATAGGCTACTTTTTATCACGGGACATATACGGTTCCCGTGGGTACTTACGCGGGCGAAGTCGCGGGCATCAGCTGGTATTATTATATTTGATAATAGAGTCAAAACTTATTATGATAGTATGAAAAAGCAAATTCACATAATAGTGTGTCATTAATATAACATTAAGTACTCTTTCTACGTCACAGTTATACGGACTCGGAGTATTCTAAAGCAGTGTTTTTCAACCTGTGAGTTGCTTCTGTAGGGGGCTCGCCGGAGGTCGACTTTAGTAAAAAAAGAACGAGAACTAGTAAAAAACAATAAAGATGAAAAATATTGATTTATTAAGTAAGAGAATTTTAACAAAAGGATATACCCATAAATCGATGTAAAATAATATGTTTGACGTACTTTTATCGTATAATTACATATTAAAGTACTAGAAATTCTATTCTAACACTGTAACATACACATACATACATGATAAAAAAGCGAAGGGTCGAGGTTCGCGAAATATTTTTTCATACTAGGGGGGTCGCATCATGAAAAAGGTTGAAAAACACTGTTCTAAAGTAATAAACTCAGTTATTTTATTTAGTCACATCAAGGTCAAATAATATAATTATGTTTTCTTATTCCAACTGGTTTAGAATCTTGAAGAAGACTGCTGTAATCTTTTCCTGGATTAACTTTAACTCCCTTATTAATAAAATTATTTACACCACGGATTAGCTAATCCAACATGGCTGTCTCTGTCAGATAGTTTAGAACAGTCACTTGATAGACAAAGAGAGCGATTTGGATTTGCTTATCCATGGTGTAAATATTTTTATTAATAAGGAGGTAAGTGTTTATATTATCATCATAGCAGATGTTATCAATACCTGTCCCAGTACTAATACTCGTAATCTGAAAATGCTCGTATGCAAAGTTATATCTAAAGTGATGTAAATATTATGTTATCAGGGAATCTTATGCACTTTTCGCGCTTGAAGTCACAGGCAACGTCTTATGTATGTGTATCAAGTTAATAGTAAGTTAATTAACTTAATTATACGACTAGCATTAATTTCCCGTGGCTTCGACCGCGTGAAATTAGATTTTAAACTTTGATCCCCTATTTAACCCCTTCGGCTGTCCCATTTCAAAACCTAGTAAGGGACATTTATTAAAAAAATCATCTTACTACAAAATCATGTCTGCCTTTATTCTCCTTACAATATACAAAAACACCAGCGTTGGTATCTCACAAAAAATAGGAGATTTATAACAGTCCATACCTAGTAAGTACACTATTCACAGGCCCCTGACCACTTCAAAATCTAGTAAGTTACATTAACCACTTCAAAACCCAGTAACTCTTTGCGACTTACTAGGTATTCATGTGGTCGATGCGCCTTACTGTGTTTTGAAAATCAAGGACGTATGCGATGTGTTAGAAAGGGACACAGCAAGTCACAACAAGAGGCGGCACGCTTTCAGCTGCTGCAGCTGGTCTCAGTTCAGTTATGGTGTCTACAGACACACGAATTTGGTACGGAGCGTACAGCGGATCTGGTACGCTCCGTACCAGATCCGAGCGTGTGTAGGGCAGTCCGGCGAACATAAGAAGAAGGCGAAGAGTTCACCGTTGTCCGCATCGGATCTGGTACGCTCCGTACCATATCCGTGCGTGTGTAGAGCAGTCCGGTGGTTGGGCCGTACAACGGTATCAGTGTTGCCAACTTAGGGATGTACCCTCGAAAATTAGGGAAAATATGTACGGGGGTTTACTAGGGGAAGGGATGTTTAGAGTTTACTCCTTATGAATCAATTTGTATGTAATAATAAAAATTATTTTAATGTGTGTATATAGCCAGGGATATGAAAATGTATTGGGAGTGAAATCAGATTAAGACAAGTTAGTTTTATGTTATTCACGCGTACCTCTTTATGTTAAACACATAACCTTTCTTTCTAGCTTATTATCTCTTAGACCTGTCAATGGTATAAGTAATCAGGGGTAAAATTTGGGGAGAAATATTTTTTAAAGTGTTGGTATCACTGCCCGTTATCAATGAATTGCGGGAATCATCGTCGTCGTTTAAAAACCGCACTGTAAATAGAACTCTGTGCTAATGTAATAGAGCATAAAATCGAAAACACGAGTGTCGAGCGTTTCGCTCCACTGCACCGTACCAAATCAGTGCGTGTGTAGCGACACCGAATTTGTTCTCCGGATATGGTTCGCTGTACGCTCCGTACCAAATTCGTGTGTCTGTAGATAGCATTACGGGCGACGCGCGGCTAAGGTAAGGTTTTGGGCCAGTTCTATGTACACTACATAGGTAAATAGGAAAAAAATATGAGAATATCATAAAAATACGAAAAAAATTATTTGAAGAAGGGTACATGCGTACAAAAATGATTATTTGAAGAGTTTTTTATTGCGAGAACACTATTTTTAGGGCGGCAATGACAGTTGTTTTGACGAAGTAGACAGTTTTACGAAGAGACGTCGTCGTGAATGTCATACGTCTTTCTTTGTCAAAAGTCATGTCATTGACAAAATGACATTCTTTAGTTAATTCTGATCTGATCCGCCATGTTTTATTTTACTTTGTGTTGCTCTCCTTGACGAAGTTAATTTAAATGTACATGAAAACGAAGTGAAATTAAACAAAATAAAGAATAGGAAACGGTTACTATATTATGTAGCTATATTTACATATACTGTACGTAGGGCTGGCCCAGGCCTCATACATTTCTTGAACATCTCTTTTAAATTTGTAACTCTTTTTTACTCAATAAACTTTTGTTAAAATTTAAATATGATTTTAATTACATATCCTTAGTATAGCCAAATAAAAGAGGTCAGGCCGCTGTAAAACTTCGCCAAATCATATAACAGTTAATAGACATAATAATGGAAAATGACTAGATACGAGGAAGAAGAGAATCTTACTTACTAGAATTTAATTTTTGGGAATTAAAAATACATCATACCAAAAACCATATCAAAACCTAGCAAGTGCTCATACTATGTTTTGAATCAGGTTTTTACATGGTCTTTTAAATCACCTGTCAGTTTTCAAAGTTAGTAAGGGGTTTAAAATATGTAATTTACATAAATATAAAAATATGACTAACACATCTTGTAAAGCATCTAGTGCTTTATGCAATCAATAGATTTTTTTTTAATTAATATGAAAACTTTTCAATGGCTGGCCATTTTTTCGTTTACGCGCTCTCCTGTAAAATTTCCTTTAGACCCGTTACTAGGTTTTGAAATGGGACAGCCGCCTTTGGGGGTGAATTTTAAAAAAAACCTTCCTTAGTGGATGCTTTCGTGACATGGGAAATACGTGTGCAAAATTTCTAGGCTTAAGGGTGTGTGCGTTGATACAACAGTCAATCCGCTTCGCATTTTATATATATAGATAGATAGACAGATTAATACTAGAATATTTATCTAGTAACAATCAAATAATGTGTACTTTGTGCATGATTATTTTTTAATCGAAAATATGAATGTCAGATTCAAATAAAGGTCATTAAATATTACGTACAAGTGACTTTATAAATACAAGAGTCAGCTTTGCCTTTTAGATAGATAGATAGATAGATAGATAGATGGATGGATGGATGGATGGATGGATGGATGGATGGATGGATGGATGGATGGATGGATGGATGGATGGATGGATGGATGGATGGATAGATAGATAGATACTAGAATATTAATCTAGTAACCATCAAATAATGTGTACTTTGTGCATGATTAATTTTGAATCGAAAGTATGAATGTCCGATTCAAGTAAAGGTTATTAATTAATACGTACAAGTGACCTTATAAATACAAAAGTATAATAGACCGGTACGAAACTGACGCAGTACGCACAGATTAACATAACAAGTAATATTCGCTCGGTCTATTTCGGAGTAGGTAGACGAACTTATATTATAGCCTGTACCATAATTAAAAAACATGTTCCAATTCACGTGAGTCTCACCAGTCACGTGTCAAATATGTAGTTAATATGGCACATGAACATACAACGATATTAGTCAAATAGGGCGTTCCACTAGCACGGTCAGAACAAAAATTTCGTTATTTTCATTCACATTCTGTGTCTTTAGCGCCACTATGATCGTTCGTAACAGTGTTCACCCCTGTTCCAGACGCAATTGTCATCTGTCAAAAACTGTTAAAAACGCTAAGAATGATTTCGTTAATTTTTACCCATCTTTTTTACTTGGGTTAAAACTAGCACTTTTTGACGTTTTCAACGTCAGTTGTGATCAGCTGTCAGTTATTCCACTAGTCACAAAAAGTGCTAAAAATTAATGCCGTATGGAACACAGTATAACTCTTACGGCCCGTTTCAATAACCTATCTATCTATAACTATTAGTTGAAAACGTCGTCATTTATTTCAATCACTTGCCGGTTTTTCGCGATACAAATTTGAAGTTTCTAACAAATAGTTATAGATATAGGTTATTGAAACGGGCCGTTAGGCAGATGTCTTACATACTGTTAGGTAACTAAAATAATATTATATATAAAATATCTAAAATACTCGGAAAATCCTCCAAATATTTCTAAAAGATGAAAAAATATTTCCAAAACTCAATCTACAAAATGTAGAGTTAACGTTTTTATAATATTTAACTAAAAGTAATACATTTTTTTTAATTTGAATAATAATATCGAAGAAGTCACACTGAAACTAAACGATACGTAACACGATATAACGCTGCATTTTTAATATAGCTATTCAAAATTGAACTTTATTCTTTACGCAAGACAATACACGTTTCGTTGTAAGAGTTCGAATGTCAGGTTGCACCGCGCTGTGCATATGTGCAGTATTTGACTCATATTATGTCATATGAATCGTGTACCTTTTTGTGTAGTGAATAAAGTTTAATTTTGAATAGCTATCTTAAAATACAGCTCCGTTGCGTCGCGTATCGTCGCGGTGTGACCTGACCCTAAGCTTCTAAATGTATAAAAGGCAAACCTGACTGACTCATCTATCAACGCACAGCCGAAACTACTGAACGGATTTTGCTGAAATTTGGCATACGGATAGTTGTAATGACGTAGACATCCGCTAAGAAAGGATTTTTGAAAATTCGCCTCCTAAGGGGGTGAAAAAGGGGTTAAAATTTTGAAACCGAACTCCACGCGGAAAAGACGCGGGCAAAACCTAGTATTAACATAATATTTTTTTTTTCGTTTCAGTGTTTTTGCAGAGTTTGCACTGATATGCACTTATGTAGGTGTTTGCTGTATTTACACGGTCCTTATATCAGATTCGATCAAGCAGGTATGTAAATCGGCTGTATAAAATAGAATGTTGAATGATTAATTTATGTTTAACGAATTAGGTCACTGTTGCAAAATATATCACAAAAAAGCTGATGTATTCTTATACTACACTTCTCTGCAACCAGATTTTATAATTGAGCCAAAAAAGTCGTGATAATTTTAACCTTCGCAATATCAGTGGTTTTGGAGCTACTTAAATAAACTGGGTTTAATTTTTTTCCCAAAAAATAAAGTATAAAAATCTTTGTTCAAAGTTAAGCACCTGTAAAAGTATATTCCCTATGTTATGGAAAGTGATGAGCCCTGCAATATGCATAAAAGTTTATCGTACACTAGATGTTGCTCACGACTTCGTTCGCGCAAAAGTTAATTTCGCAGAAACCGTACCATTATCCGCGATAAAAAGTAGCCTATGTCCTTCTCCGTGGTCTATTCTACATATGTTCCAAATTTCATCAAAATTGGTCCAGTAGTTTTTGAGCCTATTCAATGCAAACAAACAAACCAACTTTTCCTCTTTATTATATTAGATGTACCCTTCCCTTCCACACCACCTATCCTTCCCTTTCCCTATTCCTACCCTCCCCACCAATCCATGGAAACGCAACGGATAATCATAAAAATAATTCAATTATCCAAAATGGCGGCGATGTGGTTCACCACCCATCACGTCTCGTTTCTTGCGGAGGTGAAAAGCGGACCGTGGAGAGCCGCTTCGCTACGTTGAATGTAAGAGGAGGAATGAATGGTAAGAATGAAAGTGAACGAAGCGAAACGAGTATGTAGGGATCGTAGCAAGTGGCAAAAAGTGGTCTCTGCCTACGCCTTTACGGGAAAAAGGCGTGATTGTATGTATGTATGTATGTATGTATGTTGTAATATACTCGTTGATGTTTTCAGCTAATGGACACATACGTGCCGACCGTAGAGATTTCTGTGGAATACTACTGCCTCATCATACTGGTGCCACTGTGTTTGATGTGTCAAATAAAATACTTGAAGTGGCTGGCTATATTCTCTCTGCTGGCGAATCTGTTTCTACTGCTTACATACCTCATATGTTTGTACTATGCGTTCCAAGGTGACATTACAATTTACGACAAAAAAGTAGCTGGAAGCATGGCCAGATTTCCGGCATTTATATCGTAAGTATAACTATTGGAGTATTTCCCAACTGTCATGGATTCTGATCATGCCACAACTAATTGATCACTGACTAGACGTGATCTAGAACAAGATTAGACATAAATATATATTTATCAAGTCGTAGACCTGGGCCTCTAGTCAAGATGCATTCGATAATTTCGACGACGAAGTTCGAAAACAAAATTTATAAGATTTGACATATTGCATCGCAAGCGACATGTCACAATAACGATGATTTATGTCAAATCCCATACATTTTGGTTTTCGAACTTCGCCGTCGATATTATCGAATGCATCTTGACTAGAGGTCCTGACCTCGTTAGCTAATTGTGGAAGAATTCTTTAATGTTCATGATATTATTATTGCCATCCTAAACATGTGCCGTTTTTGCTCACCCTTGTAACCTAGTTATTTAAATTGACCAAAATTTAATTTCATTAATTAGATGAAAAAAAATTTAGACAGACTCTTTTTAAATGGCCAGAGCACATAAGTATATCTATTTCACGCAAACCAACTTTTAAAAGTCCAATGTAAAAACCAAATTGTGATCACAACAGGACAGTGATTTTCGCATAAAAATAGCTATTTCACGCAAACCAACTTTTAAAAGTCCAATGTAAAAACCAAATTCTGATCACAACAGGACAGTGATTTTCGCCATGGAAGGCGTCGGCGTGGTCATGCCCGTGGAGAACGCTATGAAGAAGCCCAGGAACTTCCTTGGGTTCCCCAGCGTGCTGGTTGTGGCTATGTCCGTCATAGTGTTCTCCTACAGCACACTCGGACTCTTTGGCTACTTGAGATACGGCGACGTGCTGCGAGGATCCATCACACTCAACCTGCCTATGGATGAATGGTAAGTTATCTTATCTTAATTAATGTATAAAAGGCAAACAAACCTGACTGACACATCTATCAACGTACAGCCGAAACCTCTGAACGGATTTCGCTGAAATTTACCATACAGATAGTTGTAACGACGTAGGCATCCGCTAAGAAAGGATTTTTGAAAATTCGCCCGATAAAGGGGTGAAAAAGGGGTTAAAATTTTGTGTGGAAACCAAACTCTACGCGGACGAAGTCACGGGCATAATCTCGTACTTTACACGAGTAAACCTTGTATATAATATAATAATCGGAATCTCGGAATCAGCTGCAAGTATTTCCTTAAAATTTTGTATGCCGGGAGTTTCGGGGGAGAAAAATCGATCTAGCTAGGTAGGGTAAACTGGGTACGGTTGTGCCAGGGTACGGTAGTGACAGTCGATATAACTGCGAAACTATACGGAATTCAGGGGAAGGTTCAAGGGGAAAAAGAAGCAGCATGCATGTCTAAACATGTGTCATAGTATTGCGTCAACCAGCGCGCAACATTATCGTAAGCAGGAGTCTATAGTGCTTTTCAACACTCAAAAGTAAGTTTTTTTGTTCAATTTCTTTTAATATTTACTGTTACTTGTATACAGATACATTATACAATATATTTTTATGTTATAAGTTGAATATTAGTAGATAATTACGAGTGGTTATTTTTTACGTAAATTGTTTGGCCTAGTCATGGCGATCTTATGTTTTCAAAAGAGTGCGTTGGGTACGGTTGTGACAAATGTTATGGGTACGGTTGTGACATATCTTTATATATATTTTTGCTTGTAGATGCCCAGAAAACGCTTGCGGAAGGCTAAAAGAGGCGGTCTGACATTACTAAATGTGAAGATGCTTATGAGAAGTGAAACGCGGGATTTATTTACGGAGAACTGCGGAAATGCATGAAGAAAAATGGATCATGTGCCAAGGGTCGTGTAGATCTGGTCCCACGTAGAGTACGCAGGTGAAAACCACCATTACATTTGTCACAACTGTGATTATGAATCTGACTAGATCTTATTATATATAATATATTCATAAAACGTTAATTTTTTAATAATTTTTGTTACAATTTGGTTAAACTTTTTCCAGTTACCTACAGTTTATTAAAGTTTATTTAATTTTTTGAGTGATTCTAAGGCTTTTATATTACCATGAGATGTTATAGTTTATGAATTTTTGTTGAGTTAACGTTTTGACTGATTTTATAGAAGATGGGTATAATAACGTTCAATGTTCATTGCCTGATTAAATATAAGTATAGAAGTGATCACAGATTTTAGTTAATTTGCTACATGAATGTAAACTTAGTATAAAAGATTTTTTTGTGTTATGTTACTGTCTAACAATAAAAGTCATTAAAAACCATTTCTGTGTATGTTTATATTTGTCACTACCGACCCCAACCACTGTCACAACCGTCCTTGGGGTGTGGCCGGTTGTGACACTTTCCCTTTTTTTTTTAAAGTTGATGTTATATCTAATACAGCGTATTTTGGGTCAAAATTTTAGTATTTTTACGTAGACAAATGTACAAATTACGATTAAAGTTATTTTTCTCCCATCTAACTAGTAAATTAACAAAATTATAGACGATCAAACCAAAATCGTCACAACCGTACCCAGTCTACCCTATTATCCCTGGAAAAATGTGAATTTTTAAGTTATATGTTTTTTCCGTCGCGTAATAAGATAAGAGTTTACTATTTCTAAATGAGAAATCCGGTTGCCGAAATGATTAGCATATGACTGTTTGCGTTATTGACAAATTGGTGTATTGGGTTCAAATTCTTGTCAGACAATTAAAGTTATAGTGATTATTTTTACTTTTTTTCCTTTATATTTTATTATGTTATCGTTATGGTATCTATAGTAATATGATAAAGAGGAAAAGTTTGTTTGTTTGCAATGAATAGACTCCGAAACTGCTGAACCGAATTTGTTGAAATTTGGTATTTGTACGTGAATAGAATCGAAACTGACATCAATTTAATACTTGAACGTATAATTCAATGGCTTACTTCTAATAATCTGAAAATCAATATTAATAAAACTAGATATATACAATTTAGAAATTACAATAAAAAACCTTTACAACTTAAATTAGGATACAAAGATGAAATTATAGATCAAGTAGATGAGAATTTATTTTTAGGTATAAAAATTGATAAATACTGTAATTGGCATGCACACATAGAAAAAATATGTTCTAAACTAAATAGATTCGTATTTGTCTTACGTAGACTAGCGTGGACAGTAAGTGTCCAGACTGCAATTATGGCCTATCACGGCTATGTTTCGTCAGTCCTGCGCTATGGACTCGTAATATGGGGAAATTCCACACACATAGATAAAGCATTTATTGTACAAAAAAAAATGTCTCCGTGCCATAGCTAAAGTTTCACCATATGAATCGTGTAAGCCTATATTTAAACAATATGGTATATTGACTTTAACGAGTATGTACATTTTGGAAACTTTTAAATTTGTAATTGATAACAATCACATTTTCACACAATTAGTTGATAAGATACCTACAAAATATTTCAGGAACTCAAATAGACTAATTATAGACAAAACACCAAAAACAACTTTATTCTTAAATAATGCATATGCAATGTGTGTAAAAATTTATAACAAGGTCCCTGCACATATAAAATCACTATCAAAAAATCACTCCATAAGAGAATTAAAAAAAATGTTAAAAGAGAAATCTTACTATAATGTTAAAGACTTTTTAAATAAATAATATGCTATGAGATTAAGCATTTTTGTATGACATATGATTTTGCTGAATTCGCATATGAAATTATTGAATAAATATTATACTTTTACATTTTATCATAAAGTTTTATGTCTTTGGATTTATTTATGCACTTTTTAACATTTCTATTATTTTTAAACGATTTAACTCTATAGTGGTATTTATTATCTTTGACTTTTTCTATATCATTTATATTCTTGACATTTATTATGTAGAAAAATATTTATTATCGTGGTATTTTGACATTATTCTAACATAAAAATTAAGTTTTGACTAATGAATGATGATAACTATAATTTTTTATGGTTAAAATGTACCTATAAGTAATAATAAATAAATTGTGAACTAGTTAATATAAGTATTTGGACGTCGTTAATGCGACAAAATATGCGGTCAACTATAAAAATTGTAACACCTATTGTAACCATATTTTTACCAAATAAACATCATTTCATTTCATTACAGATATAGATTAGACCACGGGAAAGGACATACTACAGGCTACTTTTTATCACGGCAAAAGTACGGTTACCTTTTTCGCGCACGAAGTCGCGTTCAACATCTAGCACTAGATAATATTATTAATATGTACCTACCTACACACATCCGTATAGGTATGTTCCTAACCGTGTAGGAAGAGGACACAGAGCTAGTCTATCAAAATTAAAATTCTCGCCAGGAAGCACGTGATAGGTGGAGAACGTCACCGATAGAAATTTTGTCAGAGGAATCTATAAAAAAACTAATATAATTTCTTTACACGTGTTTCCTATCTCTACATTTGGAACAAGGCCTTCATAAATTAATATTCATTAGGTGCTAATTTCAGAATTGGCTTTTAAGCCTAATTTGCTAAAAAAATAATAAGGTAGGTACATATTTTTTTCTAACTCTTAATATGAAATGGTATTCACAATGTTAAAACTTATTATATAGGTATAAATATATGAAATGTGTATAGAGCAAAATTTATTAGGAAACCTAGTGCTCGATATCTTAGGCTTATCCTTATGTATGGTTTAAAATGTACACGTCAATACAATTATTCTTACTCACTGATATATTCACTGTGAAATACATAACATATCAATATTGACATCAGAGGTATGTAGGTTGATACCGTGTCTTATTCTAGTTTGTCAGCATTATGTAGGCCTTCATGTTATGAAACAATATTGGAGTAAGTATTAGGAAAGAGTATCATTAGGACTAGCACACTTTGCATAAACAAATCTACTACTGGAAAACAATTATTACCTAACGTTATGGAGGAAAGCTTCCGCATCAGTGTGGAAAAAGTGGCATGTATGTTGCATCCATAGGTTCTGCGAAATTAATGGTACTGTTTGTTTTCCAAAATTAATATATCTAGATGTTATTAAGCTTATATATTTTATTTTCTTTAATATAAAAATTCTTTAACGCTCAAGGAAGCCTTCAAGGAAGGAAGGATCTATGCGACCGCAACCCCCGCGATTGGAAAAAATATCAGGTTCAGGTGCTCTAACCACGCTTAATTTGGTGCTCCATATAAATTCATACTAACAAATGGCAACGCGATCCAATTTATTCTTGACTAGATGGTGCTCGCGACTTCGTGCGCGCAAAAGAGAATGCCGCGGAAACCGTACATTTTGCCGCAACAAAAAGTACCCTATGTCCTTCCCCGTAGTCTACTCGATTTCTGTGCCAAATTTCATCAAAATCCGTCCAGTACTTTCAGAGCCTATTCGATGCAAACAAACAAATCTTACCTCTTTATAATATTAGTATAGATATCGGAATCTACCAGATATTCATTTCGGAAGGCTACCCAAAGTACATATTATTCAACCTGAGGTAGAGTTTTTCATAGCGAAAGCAACTAGTAGGTTTGAAAAGATCGGTCTTAACTTATCATAGTCAATTTATAATATTTGACATTTCCGGGCAACCTGCTTAATGTTATATACTCGAAATACTTTGCAGCACTTACAGTTGACAAGATATTATAACCTCCTGTCAGCATATTATATAACTGCAGTTTCGATAACTTGAAATTTATGACAAATTAAAATGTTCATTAATTGAAAATTCAAGCTTTCTACTTTCTATTTTGAAAATAGAATATACTCATGAAAGAATTTCATTTACGTTTATTAGTTTCATATTTAACTTTAACATAATTATTTAATTTTCCCGCATTCAAAGTGCTAAGTATAAAATTTTCTTTCGCATTCGATTTCGAATTAAATTAAAAAAGAACAGATATGTATCTGTTCTTTTTTAATTTACTACTTATACTTAACCAATAACCGCTTTACTTGTATATTTGAGTAGGTATATTTTTTATTATTATATACTGCCAAATGTAAAGTCATATATATAATATGCAATTTATAAATGTACTAAATTTCATAAATTCATATTTATTAAGATACTGAAGTTAGTAGGCATAGATTAATACAGATATATACTAGTATTAGTAGGGGTGGACAGACAGACAGGCAAGAACGGACAAACGGACATAACAAGACAGCGTGCCTTGTAGTACGACGGGACAAAATATCAAAATATCAGTACAAAAAAACTAATTTAATTAATGTATGCTGTTTAAGTGTAAGAGTTATAACAACTTGACACGTAAACAGCATGCATTAAGGCATATTTCATCAGAAATTAATCAGTATGTACGTAAATTATAAAGCATATTTAATGGGTTTCACATTAGAATCAATTTATCACTAAAATAGCAATCATTATAAACTTGTCTTGAAGCGTCAATTACAACCAGTTCACAAGCTTAGTAATTTTATTGCGTGTAAACTGTTAGAGCTTGACATGTATTGCTTCCTAATAAAACGATTTAGTAACCGTTTATGCCGCGATTACTTTTATCCTAAAGACGGCAACATGTAAGAGAAAGGGATGCTACACGGCATTGCATTTTAAGATAGCTATTCAAAATTGAACTCAATGCACTACACAAGAAGAAGCACGTTTTAATGGCTGTGTTTGGCGAAAAATGCGCTCGGATGCAAAATGGCAACCGCTAAGCGCTAAATAAGCAAAATGGCGGATTGTGTTAACTGTTAGCGCTATTGAAGTTAGTAAACGTGTCGTGGCCGATAACTGTATTTTTTCACCATTTTGCTTACAAGCGCATCCGAGCGCTTTTTTCCGCTAAACAGCCATTGTAAGAGCTGCTCCGAGCTACGCAGCCGTGCTCCAAATTCAAAATCTTGCAATAAAACGTGTATCTTGTCGTGTAGTTAATAAGGTTCAATTTTAAATAGCTATCTGAAGCATTCAGCGCCGCGTCGCGTTTTGGTGCGAACTGACACTAACGGCCAGTTTCAATAACCTATCTATCTATAACTGTTTGTTAGAAACGTCCAATTTGTATCGCGAAAAACCGGCAAATGATTGAATGACGACGTTTTTAACGAATAGTTATAGATAGATATGTTATTGAAACGGGCTTTAAGTGTCTAGTACAATCTGCAAAGCCGTATCATAATATAGATATTATGCGAAAAAAATTAAAAGTAAATGTGAAAGACAACTAATATTAATTCGTCATTTTATGTAGTCCTACTATGTACTGAAATAAATTTACCACTGTGCCAAGTGCGAGTCGGACTCGCGTACCGAGGGTACCGTACGTTTTTTTTTTTTTTTTTTTTTTTTTTTTTTTTTTATGAGAAAAGGGGTAGTAAGTTTAAAATTATTTAAAATATTTTTATTATATGATGTACCTAACTAAAAATTTAAAGTTTTCGCAATTTTGTGCTATAAGACGTTATTCGTACCAAATTTCAAGATTCTGAGTTCACGTGAAGTACCCTGTAGGATTTGATTCCCTTGCGCGTGTCGAATATTTTCGGAAATTTGAGGAATAAACGACAGTATCTTTTGATTGCGTTGACTTAGAAGTTTGATTTTTTCACAGCTCCAAGGGACAGTAGATCTGAGTATTTGATATCCAGTTTGATACCTCCATTCGTTCCTGAGAAAAATGGTCTTGACAGACAGACGGACGGACAATAAAGTGATCCTATAAGGGTCCCGTTTTTTTCTTTCAATTTACGGCACCCTAAAAATATACAAGTAAATGTGAAAGACATAACTAATATTAATTCGTCATTTTATGTAGTATTTCTAGGTGCCTAATATCTACTGAAATAAATTTACCACTACGTTCTTGTAATGAAAAAGTAATTTCACTTAGGTACGCCTAATATCATGTCTTTGCCTGATTCTCTTTTTAACAACTATAATATAAAAAAGATTACATAAAGCATAACATACAGGTTAGGTCACACGAATAGGCTAGATAACAGACTTTTTAATGGCTTAAATGAATAGGTAGTACTTTTAATTAATTTTTAATGTGAAGCGACGACAGTCAAATAACGACGAGGTAAATAGTGCTCTCTCGAAAATGGTACACTGGCTTAATGTTAATAATTTACTTTTAAATTTCAATAAAACAAAATGTTTAAAGTTTAGCCTGCCAAATATTAGGCAGACACAAACCAATGTACTATTAAACGATGAGAAAATGAACTTAGTGGACACCACTGTATTTCTAGGAATAACACTAGATTGTAAATTACAGTGTGGTCCCCATATTGAAAATCTGGCTGATAGGCTTAGTTCTGCAGCATATGCAGTGAAAAAAATTAGAGAAATTTCCGATGAGGACACAGCGCGGCTAGTTTATTTTAGTTATTTTCATAGTATAATGTCATATGGCATTCTTCTATGGGGAAACGCTGCGGACATTAACACAATATTTGTGCTGCAGAAGCGAGCTATACGTTCTATTTATAAGATGTCATATTTTGAATCTCTAAGAGAGAAGTTTAAAGAAATAGGTATTCTGACCGTCGCTTCTCAATACATTTTGGACAATGTGTTGTATGTCAGAAAGAATTTAAATAACTTTAAAAAGAAAAGCGACAACCATTGTAGGAATACTAGAAATAAGAACAAGTTAGAAATACCGGTAATCAGACTAAGCAAAGTAAGTAAATCGTTTAAAGGTTCATGTATACGCCTTTACAATAGAATCCCAGAAAACGTTCAAAATCTTACCATTAATAAATTTAAAAAAGCTGTTAAAGAACGTTTGTGTGCTAAAGCTTATTATAAAGTCAATGACTTCATTAACGATTGCACACCTTGGGAATAAGATGGCCCCCTGCAAGGCTGCTTTTATGTACTTAAGTATGTTCTATGTACTTATGACTAATGTTATATAGATTAAGTTACAACATTGTAAAAATGTTTTTTTTGAAAAGAACAATTTTCCCATATTTTTGCTAAAAGGTGGCCCCGTGCGAGTTTCTTACGTCGGTTCTTCTCGCCGGGCTAGTTTCCGAACCGGTGGTAGGCATCGTGTACGACAATTCTATAAGCGTTATTTCATAACCTATATGGAAATAAAAATTTTGAGTTTGAGTTTGAGTTTTTGAGTTTGAAAATACGAATAACTTCTCAGAAGAAACAGTATTTCAAAAGTCAATATTTTCAAATGTACAGCGATTTGTTTACAAAATTTCCCAGGTCTCATGAAAACGCTCCATACTTAAGTCGTACCTAATTGTGACGTCACGCCTACTGCCTAGGTAAAGGTGTATGAAATATCAGGCTGCGGGAACTTTGTAACTATCTCCGATACTGGGTGTGATTAAGTTCATACTTAGCATAATGAATGTTTTTGTATACGATGTAAATAAATTACTTATGTAGGTTTTGTTTACTAACTTTGCGAAAAAAAAATTAAACGTTTTCGTAAGAATGGCAAGGATTTAATATTTCTGAGTACAAGTATATTAATGAAACTAAATATTTTAGATATAGTCATCTACTTAATTGTTTTGATGTTTAGAATTTCCATGGCAGGAAACCTGAAAAGGGACTTTTGTTTCAGGCCCGCGATCGGCGCTAAGGTTTTCATCGCGCTGTCAATATTCTTCACGTACCCGCTTCAGTTCTACGTGGCATTCGACATATTCCAGCGTTACTCGGATGCCCGCGGCAAAGATAAGTACCGCACTCCACTGCAAATTGGTGCACGAGTACTGGGAGTCTGCTTCTGTGGTGAGTGTCATTCGATATTCGAAAGTATAATATAAACTTGTCTATTCGTGTTAAGTTTGCAGTGACTTCGAAATTGGCCAATGGCGCTCAAGCTTAAGCACATTAACCAATTAAAATCAGACATTCTGACATTTACCCTGATGAGTCATGACTCACTGGCAATAATTGCCATCACTGCAAACTAAACGCTAATAGACTATATAGTCCGGGTTACGGGGAACCTTTTTTAAATTGATAACTATCAAGCAAATTTCTCGTGACTTCATATTGAGGAGACGCCCAACTTCCTCTTACTTTGGACTACTACTACTTTGGATGGTGGTAGCTAACAGGGGTAGCAAGGACAAAATATGTTGATTGAACGACTTTCAAAAATTCATTACTAATTGTTTTTTTTTCTTTTTGTTAAATATCTCGACAATTATCTAAACTATTGGAAATTATATGAGTCCCGTCCGCGTCACGAAAAATTAGCTTGATAGTAATCATTTAAAAAAATGATCCCCGTAACCCGGACACTAATAATAATCACACCCATCCAAAAGAGTAGGTAATCGCGAATAAGTATTGGACTATAATTGTAGACCTTACAATTTGTGTGAAGATTTTGAAGATTTGAGAATATATTATATCACATATAAATTAAATAATATTAATATAATTATTGTTCCCTATTTTTTCATATATAATCATGTCTTATAATTACTTTGACATAATTTAATTATTCCTAATAGTAGTTTCGCTTATTATTAATTTGGCAACTTTTTAGGGATATTTTTATTAAGTATACTGTATAATACATACTAATTGCTAAGCATACATTTATTTCGCATAATGATATTTAAGCACACTTTTACAAAGCAAAAACATATTAAATATGATAAAAAGTTCTAACCAAACCCAGACTACACAAAAGTTATTTCACGCCGTATTAATCCTATTATTATATATTATGGTAGATTGCTAAACTATTGTTATGACAAAAAATATGGTAAAAGTTATGCCATAGTATTATTATGACAAACAAAATTATGCCTATCGAGGTATGCCACATTAAATTATGCCAAAAAAATCACGCGAAAAAAAACCCTTAGTATATTATCTTAATATATACCAAAATATTATCAAATTCATTCAGCAATTTCTGATAAATGTTTCCGATAGTGGCACAAATATATTTACATCGTTACAATTTTTTATATTTTATAAACAGTAGCTTTGTTTTTTTTTTTTTTTAGTTGCTATCGGTATAGCTCTACCACTACTGGAACAAATCATCAACATCGTTGGCGCCTGCTTCTACTCCATACTAGGACTGATCATCCCCAGTGTAATCGAGACAGTATTCCGATGGGAGAACCTGGGAAGATTCAAATGGATCCTCTGGAAGAATATTCTCATAGTACTTTTCGGCTTTTTCGCTGTATTTGCTGGCTGTACTGTAACTATATTAGATATAATAGAGATTTTAAACAAAAGACAACACTAGATTAATTTAACTGTAAATAAATATTTTTTAAATAATACTTTGTCGTTATTCTTGCTCTTATTATATTTTATTACTAGCTTTTTCCCGCAGCTCCGTCCGTTGCTGCGATATAAAGTAGCCTATGATTTAAGCCAGAGCCTTCTATCTATAACATCAAATTTCATCCAAATCGTTCGTCAGTTTTTGCGTGAAAGAGTAACAAACATCCATCCTCATAAACTTTCAAATTTATAATAGAACTAGGATTGTACCCATTAAACAAATGCAATACTTAGCAAACATGTCCATGAAAAACGATTAATGGAAGGTTTAAACCATACATTTTAACCATTTAACACCAATAGGGAGAAAATCCTTCAGGTAAATATTTTTAAATATATCCAAATACATACGTATAAATAGACCATATTGTCCCAAATTATACTATCATTTGGTACAAGATGGTCTATGGGTAAAGATTGACACAGCCGTACAAAAATATGTTTCTCGTGATAGAAACCATTAGAAACATAAAATATTGCCTCAATTACTTAATTATAAAATTATTTTTATTATTTTAGGAGGTTATAAGGTTTAAGTTTCTATCAATATCGGACCCTCTTACTTTCTTATAAATAATAAAGAAGTTATTGTCAAGAAGGTTGATGATAATTACACATTCACGGCCGATACACCACAATTAGGTAATGATAAGGAATAAAACTACATTGTTATTTTTGCCTACAAAATATCTATAACATTATGTAAATGAGACGCAGTCAGTTAAATTTGATATCATCTTGTTTATAGGTAATATTCTGTAACAAGCGAACATTTAATATTATCTAAAAATTACCTACGGACTTACGTAAAAAACAGTATAATAAATTATACAATCCGGAGTTAGTTTTTCAGTTTACCTTCAGACCTAAATACACGGTGGTATCTCTCATTTTATGTAATCTTAAATCTTTATTTAATAATTTTGTTTTATTTCAATAGACTTGTATGGGTACTTACGTACGTAGGTATCACAGTTAAACGTTAAACGTTTCAAGATACAATAGTCTTACGATCTGGACCGAAATTCGATATAAAACATATTTTTACGACTTTGATATAGCCCTTCGGATCGGAGCTATATATGAAGGGTTAGGTATGGTTATGTTACTTTTTTCTTCTTTTACAACACTTTATACATGACCTCCTTTCGGTACAACCAAAACATCAGTATTTCAATACAATTATTCAAAAACTAGATGGCAACATCTGATGTCACGCGACTTCGCACGCGCAAAAAGAAATCCCGTGGAAATCGTACATGATCCTGCGTATTACGTAACCTATAATATGTTAATTCAGAGCCTTCTATCTTCTATAACATTATCATCATCAGCCTATCGCCGTCCACTGCTGAACGTAGGCCTCCCCCATTGAGCGCCAACTATCCCGATCATGGGCAGCCCTCATCCATCCGCTGCCAGCCACCTTCTTCAAATCGTCGGTCCATCGTGCTGCAGGACATCCTACACTACGTTTGCCTAAGCGTGGTCTCCACTCTAATACTTGTCTGCTCCATCGATTGTCTGTCCGTCTGCAGACATGGCCGGCTCACTTCCACTTCAGCGTGCTAATTCGTTGAGCAATGTCGGTGACTTTAGTTCTCTGGCCAATAACGTTATTACGTATTTTATCCACCAGAGATACCCTTAACATTGCTCTTTCCATCGCACGCTGAGCAACCTATCATAAGTTTATATGAACCAAGCCTACGGTGAGTGTCCACTGTCCACGTTTCGGCTCCGTATGTCATTACCGGTAGAACGCATTGATCAAAGATCCTGGTCTTAAGGGATTGTGGGATCGACGATTCAAAGATGTCCCGGAGCTTCCCGAATGCAGCCCAGCCCAAGCGTATTCTTCTACTCGCCTCCTTCTCAAAGTTGTGCCACCCGAGTTGAATAGTTTGGCCAAGATATATATATTCTTGCACAACTTTGAAACTAGCGCCATTTACGACGACAGGTCTCGGGAGAACGTGTTCATTATGCATGATTCATTGTTCAGGAGAGATAACATCTCCCTGTCAAGTCCTCGACGCAGTTGGATTGGTTTCGTACTCTGTTCTTGTACTTGGACGGTCATTGTTGCGGCCTTGTACAGATAACTCAACACCTCGACATATCGGCGCAGTCGACGAGACATTCTGCATAGATTCCAGCACAGCCCAGGTCTCGACGGTATCGAAGGCTTTTTCATAGTCCACATACGCTAGGCAGAAAGGCTGATTATACTCCTCGGTCTTCTGTATAATTTACCTTAGTGTGTGTGTGTGGTCCACAGTGATGTAGCATTTGCGAAACCCGGCCTGTTCCGGTGACTGAAAGTCGTCAAACTTCTGGGCAAGACGATTCGATATAACCCTTCTATAACACCAAATTTTTATCAAAATCTTCGGCAGTTTTTTCATGAAAGAGTAACAAACAACCATCCATATATCCATACATTGTCATAAACTTTAACATTTATAATAGTAGTAAGATTATTATTGTATAATTATTGTTGAAATTAATTACTTTTTAACCGACCTCGAAGAAGTCTACACTATCTTTCAATGTTGTGAATTCCCCTAGTCCATCGTTTTTAACCGGTCGGTCGCGGATCCTTGGGGGGGTCGAGTTTGTTTTTAAAGGGGGTCGCAGTCTGTTGAAAAATAATAAATACGAACTACATATTCAAATACAAAAGATTCTTTTTTCGAAGGAATCTTTTGTATCGAACGTCGAAAATATCGTGACGGGGTCGCAAGACTTTTAACTTAAATTTTTGGCTATATCGTGGGTCGCGACATAAAAAAGGTTGAGAAACGATGCTCTAGTCAAGGGAAGTATTTTAGCATATAAGTCTATGTGCAGTTCAGCGAAGTGGCGCATAATAGATACCTTATCCTTGAATAAATATAATAAAAATTTTAAATCTCTTTGAATTACTTTACGAGATTATGTTCCGATACACGCTAGACAGGATTATCTCTAAAGAAATTTTGCGAGTTTCAATTCTCCATCCGAGATAGTATATTCAAGGAATGTGGTCTATTTACCTATGACGGTTGTTCAGTTTATCTGTCTCTTATCTGAGTGTTAAATACTGTGATTATGGTCATAAAACGATAATATCAAATTATATTTTATCACAAGAGCTATGTTTACTTACTTTAACGAGTAAAAAAGAAGACGATATCTCAGCTTTGCTCCATACATCGTTTCGCAAGGACGGATTAAGTTTTTGGCTATGGACATGGAAAAGGACTTGTCTTCGCAGAAATTTAACCCGTTTGATCATAGAAATGTAAAGAAACCGAATTCGTGAGTACTTTCATAGATATAATAAATAGCTTTAATTTATATAATAACTAGCTTTTGGCCGCGGCTCCGCTCGCGTAAATAAAGTGTCTCACGGTAACACTGTAGGTACTTTTACGGCACAAACAGTATCGTATGTTTTAATCCAGACCCTAAACTTAGTAGTTTAGGCTCAACATACCGAGTTTCATTAAAATCGGTTTAGTAGTTTTTGCATGAACGAGTAACAACATCCATCCATCCATATATCCATCCTCATATTTATAACAGTAGTATCTATATTTAAAACCTGTTTTATACATTAGGCACTTGTTTTCATGCGCTACTATTCCATTTATGTAATTTCAATAGAACTCTTTAATTATTTTAATTCACTTTTAAAACGTATACTATATAAATTATAATACCTATTCAACTGTAACATAAACCTTTTCGAACCTATAATTTTTTTTTATAACTGAACCAAAATAAGATTTCGATTGAAATAAAATGACTGTACCTGATGACTAGTTCGGAGTTCCTCGTATTAATGCAACGATTAAAAACCCCCGACACAAAAAATAAACTCTAAAAAATAATAAATAATATTTTAAACCTACTTATTATAATTATATTATCACATATAATATTATGTAAGTTGAAATATTTTTATTTTCCAATCGTCGCCTCGTCGGCGGACCGCTAAAGTTTATAAACGATTTTTACAACAACAGCTAGTTAATTATTACGAATTACATTTAGATATGAGTGAATTTTTTTGGGAGTAAATTCTGCGACTACACCTGTTTTTCTCACATAGCGGTCCCCCGACGAGACGACGATTGGAAAATAAAATTATTTCAACTTGCATAATATTATATTATGTGATAATATAATTATAATAAGTAGGTTTAAAATATTATTTATTATTTTTTAGAGTTTATTTTTTGTGTCGGGGGTTTTAAAATTTTTAATTTTACTTTTATTTTATACTTTTTAAAGTAGGTATAAATAATGGTTACCTTACCATATACATACTTTCAACATCATTGAAGTAACATGGTACCAAATTTCGAATCGATGGACATGTGGACGATAGTCAGATCCCCTCATCACCTAATAAAGAAAAGACGATCTTCAAACGGCTAATCAGGTCATGGTTACCTTACAATGTTCTTTAAATATAGTTGAAGTAACACGGTACCGAATTTCGAATCGATCGGACATAAGAAAGTTAGTCAGATCCCCTCATCAACTAGAAAAGAGCTGATCATCTTCAAACGGCTGATCAGGTCATGGTTACCTTACCATGTTCTTTGAATATCGTTGAAGTAACACGGTACCGAATTTCGAATCGATCGGACATTGGAAAGTTAGTCAGATCCCCTAATCAACTAGAAAAGAGTTGATCATCTTCAAACGGCCGATCTTCCCACCACCAATTTTCTCATCAAACGAACCTACGAACACTCTCGATTAAGTCATCAATATTCTCTTTCAGTGCGCTTTCATTTGAGACCACACTCGAGTATATTATTTGCACATTCGGTTATTCTTCCCCGCTTTCACCCCCACAACTTTTAAACGGCTCAACCGATTTTCATCAAACATGTCTAAGAACACTCGCATGTAAGTCACCTTTAATACAAAAGAAACTAAATTGAAATCGCTTCATCCGTTCGGGAGCTATGGTGCCACAGACAGACAGACAGACACACACACAGACAGACAGACAGACCGACAGACAGACAGACAGACACGTCAAACTTATAACACCCCTCTTTTTGCGTCGGGGGTTAAAAATCAAGAAAGCAACTGAAATGAAGTAGCGTCAGCAACGTTTGTATAACAATCAACATGCGAATATAATTACATGAACGACCAGTTTTTGTTCGATTATTATCGATTAAATGCATTATACAAACATTATGTCTAATGAAGAAGTTTTTTATACTGTTTGGAATTTAAATATTGTAGCTAAACCGTAATTTTACCAACGTATTAAAACGACGTTTGACGCTGTTTTCGATCTGTGTGTCCCGTTCTAACATTGAGTATGAGAGAGGGGTCGAATGCGGGTTTAGCGTTAAGCGCGTTTAAAAAGTTTGGTGAAAGTCAGCTATAAGACTATTCATATTAAGAATGCAGTAAACCGCCCAAAGCTACAAATGTCAAAATTGACCAATAACGTAAAAGCTGTGCTCACATTAACCAATTAAAGTAAGATAATAAATAATATGTACTCGCTATTCATTGACTTCTTAACGCGAATAGACTATAATGATGATAGCATTATTTGTGTAAGTTCGATGTACTTAGTAGTTTGTTAGATACATACAATTTACATATGTATATGTCGCCGTAAAATTGTAAAAACCGTTAGATTGTAATATAACTAGTGAAAAGGGGTTGTGCGCTGAATAGAACTGAAAATTGGAGTTCTTTGACATCTTTTTTCACAGTTTTGGTCGTATTGAAAAATCCCAAAAAAATATATGTTAATCTGCATTCTGCATTATATTTAGCCGAGGACTGTCTTTTTATAATTTATTGTATTTTTGTTTTTAATATTGATTTAAAAATATGTTAAGTCCACCCACTTTTTAAAGTTAATCCTTTACCTTTTTTCTCTTCATCTATAAGTTACGATCAAGAAAATTATTTCAGTATTTTAAGTAAGATAAGACTTATCAGGGGAAGGTCGTTTTAGTTTTTTAAAAAAAGATATTTTAGAAATGTATGAGGCGTGGGCCAGCACTATGTACACTATATGTAAATGTAGCTACATAATATGGTTACTGTTTCCTATTCTTTATTTTATTTATTTTCACTTCCTTTCAATGTACATTTCAATTAACTTGCCCAAAGAGAGCAATACATTACACAACGTAAAATAAAACATGGCGGATCAGATCAGAATTATCCAAAAAATTACATTTTGACAATGATATGATTTTTGTCAAAAAAAGACGTATGACGTTCAAGAAGACGTCTCCTCCTAAAATTATCAACTATGTCAAAAGTCAAAAGTCATGTCAAAGCAACTGCCATAACCGACCTTAAAATAGGGTTATCGCATTAAAAACTATTCAAATAATCATTTTTGTACACATTTTCCATTCTTCAAATTATAATTTTTTTATTTTTACCTATGTGGTGTACATACATAGAGCTGGCCCAAAATCAAACATCTCCTTTGTCTCAAATATTTATAGCCATTTTTTATCCGACTTCAATACTCTCCGGTCAGCGCGATACGCCTTTGTCGCCTACAAAATTAATAGTTAGATAGGTACTGTAAAGCAGTACTGTCGTAAATACGAAATTTATCACCTCCTTTAGCCGAATTTTCAATTTGTATCTTCAAGTACTCACAAATACAATATTAATTTCACCATATGAAAGTCTAATAGACTGAAAAATATAATCAATGTAACGGAGATAATTCATAATAGCTATTAAGTTTATTAATAGCCTCTTTTCAGAAAAACAAATGTTTTCTGCGTTTTGGCACCCTTTGGCAAAGGTCTCCCCCAATTTTTCCTTATCTCCTGCAATTCTTGTCCAGGTTTTCCCGGTCACCTTCACCAGGTTATCTTTATAGTGGTTTTACATTTTCATTCTCATTCCGTCTGTAGGGTACTGTGACGTTCGGGGGCGTTTCGCTCTAGATGACGGCTAGGTGTATCGACGTTTACACACAAAACCACAATGTTACATAAATTAACTAGGACACCCTACGCCCTAGCGCCTCATTTCATTCTCTCTTTTCTCTGTGTTTGACGTAGCGGATGTTATCCAATTTAATTATTTCTAGATATAAACATTAAAATTTTATATACCTGGACTCTCCAAGGAGTCAGCCATGCTGGTCAACCGCTACAGTACCATGATGATGATGTCCGACCGATTTCGGTCACGGCGACCGCTTCAGTTATCTGATTCTGACGTTGTCGATCGTGGGCTCGCATGTGGCTTATGTAGCCAATCTTACTTGCAAATATTCTCGCACATTTCGGGCATGTGAGCACACCATTGACAATGTTATAATTTGGTAGCCCAGGTGGTCTGGCTTTTTTTCGTCGCGCTTGGCATCATCCTCAGCGCGCCGGAGAATCTTAAAGTCAGAGACTTTGCTGTTAACCAAAGCCCTCCACTCCGGTCTTTTGGCGGCTTGTTTTTCCCACTGAGAAGGAACAATGGTGCAGTTTTTCATGTGCCGCTTTAGCACGTCTTTGAATCTGAGGAGTTGTCCGCCATGCTTGCGATTGCCCTCCTCAAGTTCCGCGTAGAAGACTTGCTTCGCAACCCTCTGCTCTGCCATCCAATGACGACCTCTGTGGCTCAGTTGGTTGAGCGTGTTGGTACTCAAGCCGGGGGTCGCGGGTTTAAATCCCGCCGAAGGAACAAAAAAGTTTTTCTGTGTTCCTGGGTCATGGATGTGTATTAAATATGTGTATAATATAATAAAAATCTTAAATATGTGTATAGTATAAAAGTATTAAATATATTTCCGTTGTCTGGTACCCGTAACACAAGTTCTTCGAGAACTTAGCACGGGATCAGATTGACGTGGTGTGAAGCGTCCATATATATTATTATTATTATATATTATTATCCTTGACACGTGTCCGCACCATCGAAGCTGTCGCCGCATGAGATAAGCCTCATTGCCACCAACATTGGCTAGTCGCAGCACCTCGGTGTTTCGCACGCGATCAGACCATTTGATTTTCAAAATCTTACGTAGACATCTGAGGTGGAAACGGTCTAGCATGCGTATATGGCGGCGATACACAGTCCATGTTTCCGCAGCATACAGGATGTTAGGCAGCACAATGGCCATGTACACTGAGACTTTTGTAGCTATTTTCAGATCATGCGAACAGAATACCTTGGAATCAAGCTTGCCGAATGCTGCAGCTGCAGCTCCGATCCTGCTATTAATTTCGGATTCCATGTCACATTTGGATGTGCTCCCCAAATGCCGGAACTTATCGACCTGCTTCAGCTCGTCCTCGTCAAGTTTAATATTTAGCGCCTCGGGACCCTCGATGTCTAAAGACATCACCTCCGTTTTCTTGACGCTAATCTTTAGGCTGAATTTCCGGCAAGACTTGTCGAAATTGGACATGAGCTGTTGCAGGCCGTTTGAGGATTCTGCCATAAAGCATAGATCATCCGCGTAGATGATCTCAGTGACGACAGTGTGCGAGACTTTAGTGCGGGCTTTCAGCATCGCCAGGTTGAAAACATTGCCATCGGTGCGAAATCGGATGCGGACACCTTCTGGAGTAGTCTATAAGACTTCTCGGACTACAACTGCAAAGTACAAGGCGAACAATGTAGGCGCGAGAACGCAGCCTTGTTTTACCCCACAGGTAACGGGGAAAAACTCCGATTGTTCGTCGTTGACCGCGACGCAGCACTCCATATCGTCGTGGAGGAGTCTGAGGAGTCTCACAAACTTCTCCGTGCATCCGATCTTACTGAGCACAACCCAGAGGGCTTCTCAAGGCACGCTGTCGAATGCCTTCTCGAGGTCAACAAAGCACAAATACATGTGACGGCCCTGCTCTCTGCTTTTCTCTTGCAGTTGATGCACTGAGAAGATAGCTTCAGCTGTGCCTCGGTCAGGTCGGAAGCCAAACTGGGTTTCTGGCAATAAGTTTTTCGAAAGTTTCGTCAGACGGTTTAGTAATATTCTGGCGAAGATTTTCCCAGGGACTGATAAGAGTGAAATACCGTGGTAGGAGCCGCAGTCGGAACGGTCGCCTTTGTTCTTATATAGAGCCCTTATGCGTGATATCTTAAAAGATGATGGGACTTGTTCGTTTTTCCACATAAGATCAAAAAGCTCCCACATAACCGAATGCAGCTCCTCACCGCCGTATTTAAGCAGTTCTCCCTGTATAAAATCAACGCCAACTGCACGCTTGTTCTGTTGTTGTTTCACGGCAAGAACAACCTCGCCACGCGTCCGCGGCTCATCCAGCTTTATATCAAAAGGGAGCTGAGGTATTGAACGAATGTGTTCCAAATCCGCGGACCGGTCCACATTCAGCAGAGAGTTGAAATATTCCGCCCATCGCTTAAGTACTTCTTCCTTGCTAGTAAGGAGGCATTCACAATTGGCAGCCTTGAGTGCCACTTTTGCAAGAGAAGTTGTACCCAGCAACTTTCGGACCTCACTGTAAAAATCTCCCAGCTGGTTTGTGTCAGTGAGCCACTGTACGTGACGAGCTTTATCTTGCCACCACTTATTTTTTGTTTCCCGAGTAAGTCTCCGCAGGTCCAGGTCACTTTGCCTAATATCCGCAACACCACGTTGGCTCGTTCTGTGCTACCGGAGGAGATCTTGGTGTTTGTCAATAGCTTCCTTAAGAGTTCTGTCATTCTCATCAAACTAATTCTCGTTTTTACGGACTTTTAGACCCAAAGTAACTGTGGCGGTATCTAAAATATGAGAAGACAGAGACTCCCAGTCAGCAACGACGTTCTCGGTCTCCCTGTTTGAGTGAGGCAGCGCGGTAGCCAGGGCTTCGACGTATTTCTCCCTCGTCCTGAGATCTTTAAGCCTGTCCACGTTTAAGCATGGAGGCTTACATCTGGTAGATCTGCAAGGACGTCGAAGGCGGACGCGCAGTTTAGTGACAACAAGCCTGTGATCTGTCCAGCAGTGTGCACCGCGCATAACGCAGGTGATTTGGACATGGGAAACATCTTTTTGTCTGACGATAGCATAGTCGATCAGATGTCAGTGCTTCGATTTTGGGTGCATCCACGTATTTTTGAGCTTAGCGGGAAGCCTGAACATAGTGTTCGTGATCGCGAGGTCAAATTGAGCACAAAAATTAAGCAGCAGTTGTCCGTGTAAAAGCTATGAATATTTATTGGTTATACAAACAATAACAAATAATGTTTTGAAATAGAAGCAATAATCATATCTCAATTATTAAAATTGTTATTTATTTTTACATGGTGTGCTTTGGTGGCACTTAGAATTGCAGAGTACCATTGCCTTCTTGCACTTGCATCTGTTTGTGGAACAGTTTGTGATGCAGCTGCATCTCACGAAACCTTGGCCTGATCCAACAGAATGTTTCGTAGCTGCGATCCTTAACGATATTCCTATAGTTATTTGTCCTAGAGTGTGCGTATTAATATCAGGATCAACTAGTTAGGCCTAGGCTAAACTGATTTATCCTACCGGGCTTAGGACAAATTAGTTTGGACTAGGATATACTAGTTAATCCCATCGCGTATAGAAAGAAACAGTTTAGCCTAGGCAAAACTAGTTTGTCCTAAAATCGGGTTTGGCCGGTAACATATCCACCACCGTGTTCCACCAGTTCACCTTCATCAGCAAGATGTGTTTCGCTGATGGCAGCCACATCCACGTTATAGCGAGAAAGTTCGCGGGCCACGATGGCGGTCTTCCGTTCAGGATAGGCATTACCTTCTCGATCGAGGAGTGTTCTTACATTCCATGCGCCGAAAGTCATTTCCAGATTTCTTGATGGTTTAAGAATATTTTTACTGTTGCGTCGACCACGAATTGAAGGATGCGGAGGCAGCCGCGGTTACTACCATCCCTATTAGTTGGGGTGAGCAATTTTTAGGGCACCTTTTCTAGCCCCCTCCAAGGCTGAGCAAGGAGAGCAGTGCACTCCCTAAAAAGGGCTGCTCTGTCGCTCCAGGTGCTGCCGAATCCTCTCTGTCACCCCTAATGCAGAGTGAAAGCGACCATGGCATTCTAGGAATACCCCCAGAGCCAGAGATGTACAGGCCTCAGACAAAGCCCGGTCTACATCAAACCGAACCTCTCTACTTCGGCCCATCGCCACGGGACTTTACGTCTATCGGAGTCCAGTAATCTGAAGCATTCTTTTACGCGGGAGTATTTTTAAGTGCACAAGTGGTCGCGGCCATCACAGATGCCCTCTCTCGTCCTTATCTCCCGTAACCCAATGGAACGGAATCCGCTACGACTGGCGGGAAGCTCGGATGCAGTCTCTGGCCGGAAGTCAATTCTTACCCCAACTACCACCCTAGGCCATCGACATTGCCTTGCTAACTCGCCAGATCTGCCAGGATTCGGAGCTCATCAGCGTGAACTGCCTTCACCACCGAGTTAGACTTGTGAACCTTGCGGGAGGTATCCGCTTGAAAACCCTGTCTGCTGGTGCAGTCACCGGGTTTAGCCCACGAGCCGACGTGGTTTACCAGGGTGTGGCCGTTGTGCGTACAACAACTACTTGGAGCCACCGGTGAGAGTTTGTAGACTGCTTGCCAATGCGATTCACCACCCTTTGAGTTGTGGGGTCGGCTGGCAAATCCTGCAAGCACCTACTACATCCCACAGTACCATAGAACAGTAGGTACCATAGATATAGACTGGATCAATTTTTTCTCTCCCTCGTATGGTGTGGGAGGAGCCCATTTCTACTTAAGACTAATTCTTATTTTTATGACCACATCCTGGGTCTTTCTTGATTTTCTGATTAAGGTGTGTCTAGCCTTGTCTTGCCCTTGCCCATCATACTACTCTCCGTAACACTGTTTTAATAACATTAAATGATTCACAAGGTGCAATTATGAGGTTGAGCAATATTTCGTGTATCAGTATCCTGAAAATTGGAACGGAATATTTATTTTATTCGGTAATTGAATATAAGGTTTGTAAGTCTATAGGATCTAAGTGCAAATTTTATTATTTAGAGGTATAACAGAAAAACGAAATAAAGTAAACAATTCAATGAAATAATTATTTATTTGTACTTAAATCAATTAAAAACACATCTCATTATGACAGGAAGTCGTAAAAAAAATAATCCAAGGGAGTACTACAAATTAAACATTCACTATTTTAGAACGTTCTAAGTGCCAGTTGAAGTAATACTCAAAAAGGGCTAAGTGTCTTTATAAAATATATTAAAAAAGGCCTCAGGTAATTGAAATTTGCACTTGCAATTCACCTGAAATAGCAGTTTTTATTAGGAAATGTATTTATAATATTCGCACGCATGAATATTATTATTAAAAATATCATCAAAACTAAAACAAGATCGAAACCGACAGATCTGTTGACCGTTACCATTGTGGCAACTTGAAGTTGATCTTGAAGTTGATATTAAGAGGAAACATCAAGGGTTAGAGAAATGAAAAATAGGTATTTGTAAAATCTACTGCTGTCCCGCAGTGCCCGATCAGTGTTTGTATTTGTGTTGTTTTTGTTGTTGATGATGTTTGAACACATCGGAAAATCTGGCTATTTTTTAAGTTTTTGAACATCCATATCTCTTTTAATAATTAATTTATGAAAAAAAAGGAAATAATATGGGCATGCTAGTATTCATAGATATTCAAGAAAAAAAATGTTACTCTACCGGCATTATCCAGGGAGGAAACAGCCTCACACACATACAAGCTGTGACCTTTTAGAGCGAAAGACCGTTGGCAGTTAGATCCCACTACAACTTTATATGTGTTTGGGTAAAAATGTAAAAGAAACCGGCACTTGGATCTATTTGTATATTATTAGGCATGGCACTTAGACTGTATTTTCGTAAAAATATAGATTTTTGATTTTAGGCACTTAGATCCTTTAGACTTACAACCCTTCAACTTAGGTTTGTATTTGGTAAAAATTATAAACTAAGTAATTATAAATTAAACGGCTGTCATACTCACACAAAGGCCAATTAGGCTAGCGGACACGCGCGGAACCGGATTCCACTACCTGTATCAGTTTCATAATGAGCTGTTCCTCGGGCGTGTGCGGATGACCTAGTATATCTCAAGAACTAAGTAATAACATAAAAGAATAATATGAAAATGCTTTTGTATCGCTTGCTTGTGTGTGGTCCCATCTAGAGTTCCGTACATAAATGATAAAAGGGACTCTATTACTTAGATCCCGCTGTGCATCCGTCTGTCCAACTCACTGTCACCATACTATATCTCATGAGCCGGATAGCAAGATACTTGTAATTTTCACAGTTGATGTATTTCCGTTGCTTCTATAACAACAAATGCGTAAAATAGAATAATGTAAAAAAATAATTGAGGCTTCCATACATCAATCGTCTACGATTCCGACTCGCATTTGGCCGGTTTTTTTATATTACTGATTGCAATGTAGACTATACACGCTGAAAGTAGCCTTATGAAGTATCAGAAAGAAAAATATGCAGCATGTACGATCGATCGTATATTTCGATCCTACTTAGTATGGCAATAAGGTCGAAAAGTTGTACACCGGGTAGTAGTCGACCGTACCAGCTATTAGATCTATAAGTATATTATTTAAGAACTAATAATCAATCTTTATCTTTACTAATATCTTAAAGAGGACAAGTGTTTCTTTGTTTGCATTGAATAGGCTCCCAACCCACTGGACCGATTTTGATGAAATTTGGCATATATGTAGAGTAAACCACGGGAAAGGACATAGGCTACTTTTTATCGCGGCAAAATGTATGGTTACCGTAGGATTTCGTTTCACGTGCACGATGTTCCGGTCATCATCTAGTAATACAGTAATTTGACTATTCGCAGATCTTTCTCTAATGTAAAGCCTTTGTGCTGCAGTTCGCACCTAATCGAAATAAGATGAACAATCATGCGCTTAAGCATTCTAGTTTCAGTTAATTAATTACACTGTTTACTATGTATGATGTATGCTCGTTACAGAGATATACGATCGCTGGCTAATTTGCTGAAGGCATCGCTGGGCTCGGGCATCCTCGCTATTCCTCTGGCCTTCGCTAACGCAGGATGGGGCGTCGGCATTGTTGCAACTATAATTATTGCCATTATATGCGCACATTGCGTTGATATATTCGTAAGTAATCAATCATGTTTCAATATAATCAAATAACTCCCACAAACCGATGTCAGTGACGGTGGCCGGTTTCATTGAAACCAGGCCAGTTACGCAGGAGTATTTTTATAGTGTCAATATATGTGCATTGTACACATATATAACAGCCTCCGTGGTCTAGTGGTTAGAGCCTTGGCTCTCGACTCGGAGGTCGTGGGTTCGATTCCCGCATTGGAACAACAAAAAATGTTGTTTCCAAGTTTGGTTAGGACAATGCAGGCTGATCACCTGATTGTCTGACAAGAAAGATGATCCATGCGTCGGATGGGCATGTAAAAAGTCGGACCTGCGCCTTATCTCTCGTCAGTCGTGTCGGTTATCCGTCCCACTGGATTACGAGAGTAAAGGAAGAGAGAGTGCTCTTGTGTACTGCGCACACACTTGGGCACTATAAAATTACTCCTGTGTAACTGGCCTGGTTTCAATGGAAACCGGCCACCGTCACCGAGATCGGTGGGGAGTCATTATTATTGTACACAAGAGCACTTTTTCTTCCTTTACTCCCATTATCCAGTGGGACGGATGACCGACACGACTGGCGAGAGATCAGGCGCAGGTCCGACTTTTTACATGCCCACCCGACGCATGGATCATCTTTCTTGTCAGACAATCAGGTGATCAGCCCGAATTGTCCTAACCAAACTTGGAAACAACATTGTTTATTGTTTCAATGCGGGAATCGAATCCACGACCTCCGAGTCGAGAGCCAATGCTCTAACCACTAGACCACGGAGGCTGTTCATTATAATATTATACGAGAAGCTACTAAAAAGTGTAGGTTGTACATTTACCATAACGGAATCTAATTCGTGAGCAGGTAGAGTTTTCTCGTAGGTAATCACCCGACTGCGCCAGAAGGAGGGTTATGTGTTTTGAGTGTATGTATATTGTACAATGTACTATGTACAGATATTTCTTTGGCACGCCCTAGGCCTAGAGCCTAAACGGCTTGTCGCATTTGACCTTGAGATTATCATTAGATTTGCGTTAGTCATTATGAGTATCACCGGTTGGCGGGTACATCAAAATTATTTGACACAGTCGGCTTTTTTTTTTGTTTTTTTATTTAAATTTATAATTATTTATTTGTAATGTTGCAACTTGCAACGTGCAGTAACAAATAACAATAAAATTGTCAATGACTTGTCAGTTTCATATTTTATATGATATTAATAATAATAATATAATACGAACAAATTATGACAACAGTCAACTGCTAAAATAATTTAAGTAAGCAGTGCTTATGAATTAGATTCCCTGATAGTACCTAGATTATTAACAATATGTAAAAATGTAAAATTAGAACTTCTGCAATATTCAAATGTTTCAAAAAAAAAATACTTGTAGGTTTGTCACTGGGATAATTATATTTTCCCAGGGCTAACACTATGCTGTTACTTTGCAAAGTGTACCTAATTACCTACCGCTTTGTAGGTGAGTGTGTCTAGAGGATGCTGCGTGGCGCTGCAAAAACCTGTCCTTAATTATGCAGATACATGTGAAGCAGCTTTTTCCATTGGACCCAAAAATCTTCGGTCACTTTCAAGAGCTGCCAAGTAAGTTAAAGCCTATAGAATACTCTATTATTATAATAATATTTTTGACGTGTCACTTAATATGTGTGGGATCTTATCGATCGTTTTAGTTCGCTGAAGTTTTTATATATTGATTGTTATGCTGCGTTTCCACGCTTTCCGAAGCTCGGCAAGCTCGGTTTGTGTTAAGGGTTTTTCATTAAAAAAGGCATTTAATGTTGTGTTTGTTTTATTATTATTTTTTTTATCTGCAATTAATCTTATTTTAATATTGCAGGGTGTTCGCAGAATTTTCTCTGCTATTTACATATCTGGGAGTTTGCTGCATATTCACCGTGCTAATATCGGACTCGGTGAAACAGGTTTGTAATGCGCTTTAAACTGAGCGATTAATAACACCGAACGACCTAATTTTAAGTTGTTAATATATTTATAATAAACAAGTTACAATTATTAAAATAGGTAAGTAAGTACTTTCTTTGCTTGGTTTTACAGAAACAGCTTAAATTAACACGAACTTGTACATATTTACTCTTTGATCATGGTGCTACTACGAAAACCTTTCGCGTCGTTATCGTAGGAATAAATTAGATGAAGCAGTTTTGCAATCGGTTATTCTCTCTTGTTCATTTTACTTTTTAAGAACAGACCGTACTGTAATGCCTTTCACGACTATATGATCATGATTATGATCATCATCATGATCTACAGACACACGAATTTGGTCCTCGAACCATATTCACGGTCCGAACCCGGTGTCGCTACACACGCACGAATTTGGTAGGTAGGTACCTACGGCGGACCGAATTGACAACTAAACACTCGTGTGTTCGATTTTCAGCTCTATAGTATTAGCACAGAGTTCTATTTACAGTGCTGTTTTTCGACGACGACGATGATTCCCGCAATTCATTTATAACGTGCAGTGATACCAACTCTCAAAAATATTTCTCCCCAAACTTTACCCCTGATTAGTTATTTATACCATTGACAGGTCTAATAGATAATAAGCTAAAAAGAAAGGCTATGTGTTAAACGTAAAGACTTATGCGTGAATAATATAAAACTAACGTGTCTTAATCTGATTTCACTCCCAATACATTTTCATATTTTCATAATATCCCATATTTCATATTCCATCCCTATAATTTTTATACACATATAAAATTATTTTTATTATTATATAACAACACCATTGTAAATAGAACTATGTGCTAATGCAATAGAGCATAAAATCAAATACACGAGTGTCGAGCTTTCAATTCGGTCCGCCGTACCAAATCCGTGCGTGTGTAGCGACACCGGATTCGGTCCGCGGATATGGTCTCCGGACCAAGTTCGAGTGTCTGTAGACACTAGACACTATAGCACTGTTTGTCCACCGCCAACGTCAACGGGATGTCAACGAGAAAGACATGACGGCGCCGAAGTAGCGATACATTTTCTATAGCCGTGTGTCCACAGCACGCCCGACACCTCAATCTAATCTCGACCAGAAATAATCTCGTTCTCGTTGACGTCCCGGCGACAGTGGCAGTGGACAAACGACCTAAGGGAGATACAAGTGCGGTATTTTTCGGCACGCACGTCGCGTAAAAAATCGTATCCTCTTTGGAAACATTGGAATTTTAATGCTTAATATAAAGTTTAAAATAACTCTTCCTAAAATTTAGCGCTTAGCGTTGCGCCGGAGCGTTGCCTCCACACCCCCCTATCCTCGACAAAGACTCAAACTTAATAACTAATGATACACAATGGTCATAAATTTATAATAATATAAAAATACACAATTGCCACCCTTTCAACTGTTACTGTGACTCTGCGAGTTCGAGACGCGATTTCGGCTCTACGCGATTAGCGCTCATAAGACCGTGTCATCTAAATGCGCCCCTGTAGTTTCGCTCTGTCCGTCCGTCCGTCTGTCCGTCTACTGTATATCCACCCCTTATAACTTCCGTAATTATATAGCTAAAAATATTTATTGTCTACTAAAAGTTAGACAACATGATAATAAAGATCTAAACCCCATTTTTCTAAATCTTCATTAATAACGAAAATACAAACTATTTATCTTGGCAATAAATAAAAGAGCGAGTGGCGATATAATATATCGGGCCTGTGGCGTCAACAACCGCGTCCTGTTTAGCTAAAAAGAGACGGGTTTTTTATTTGTTTAATATCAAATCGTTATTTTGTGGAAACCAAAAACAATAAGCAATTCACAATACCTATATATCTAATAATATATTTCGAATAACAATTATATTAAAAATAATATATGTTATATCTAACCTACGTCAATTTGTGTTCCAAATAACAAATACCTATCATACATTTTCTTTTCAGCTTTTAGATCAGTATGTCCAGGCATTTATATTACCAGTCCAGTACTATTGTCTAATATTTTTGGTTCCACTGAGCCTGCTGGTCCAGATACGATACCTAAAGTGGTTGGCCCCCTTTTCACTGCTGGCCAACCTGTTGCTTGTAGCCGTTTTCTTCATATGCCTGTACTACATCTTCAGAGATCCAATTGTTATCAGCGACAAGAGGATAACAGGAAATATTGCAAGATTTCCCGCATTTTTATCGTAAGTATATAAAAGTGTATGCTTTTGTATAGTTACTAGTCCCTTAAATTAATCAAATGCAGTTTGATAACTCTAGTTATTAATAATATAATATTATGTACCTAATTATTTTGAAATTAAGTAATTCTGAAACATTTTTAGTACCTAATTAAATACAATAAAGCATATTTAACATGTTTTTTCTAAGACATAAGTAAGCCTCATTTCATAAATATTTCCTACGTTTATAATTAGGTTATGGACAGTAAAATAGCCCACAATCTAACCGTAGTTTTACATAAAGACATGCATTATTAAAATAGCAATATATCTAACATTTATAATAGTCGACATTCGACAATCTAAAGGTAGTTCTTATATAAACGCCTGAATTATTTAAATAGCAATACTTTTAATAGAGAAGTTCATGTTATTAACCGATAGTTTTTGTTTTGATGATAAAATTATTTAGCACAGTAATATTTGCGATGGAAGGTATAGGCGTGGTGATGCCAGTTGAAAACAACATGAAGAAGCCTGAGCATTTCCTGGGCTGTCCGGGAGTGATGGTGATCGCCATGGGGTTCATCACAGTACTGTACACCACCCTGGGCATATTCGGCTACTTCAGATATGGCGAAGCGCTACGAGGAACCATTACTCTGAACTTGCCAATAGACGAATGGTAAGTTGTGTGTTTGAAGCCACAAATGCAGGATATTATACTGCAGTCTGCTTTTAGGGGATTGAAATAGCCATAAAGTGTGCTTAAAAACATTAATTAAATTATTTAAAATGACCGCCTCCTTTTTTGGAAGTCGGTTGAAAATGAGCTTATTTTAATTGCCCGGAATAATGGTATTTCTGTTTTGTTTCATTATAATGTATACATAGTAAGGTAAGAAGTTTTAAATGAAAATAGGAACATCAATGACCTTTATCTGTCAAATATCACTTGAAAAGTGCGATTTTCAGAAAAACTTTTGTGCACATAAATATTAATAGCATTGCATCGAATTTAAACAGAAACGTTAAATAATAATCAATACGTAAATTTAACTATCATAACAGTCTAAATTCCAAACAATATGGTGCCGACTCGATCCTATTCTCATTTGAATCGCACTTTACTTACTTTATATATCGGATTTTAATTACAGGCAAGAGGGATTTTAAACAAAAACATGTGCCTACAGAATAAAAAGACATTTAACAAAAATTTTATAATTTCATCTTCCAGGCCAGCTATATGTGGGAAGGTGTTCATAGCGGTGTCCATATTCTTCACTTATCCATTACATTTCTACGTTGTGGTGGACGTTCTGACCAGATACATAGAGCCCCATGTGAAGGAGTCCTACAGGGAACTCACACAGACTCTCTTGAGAGTGGCTATCGTTTGGTTCTGTGGTCAGTATTTTCTCTATTTTAACCCCTGACGAATGTTGTTACGTGTTTGACTTGTATGTATGTGTGTGTGTGTGTGTCTGCACGTGGCATCGTAGTGCCCAAACGGATGAACTGATTTTGATTTTTTTGTTTGAAAGCTGACATAATCGAGAGTGTTCTTAGCTTTAATTCATCATAATAAGCTCGCTCACTGCTTGAAATTTCGGGGGTTACTTATGTAATTTTGTGTTGTATATTTGTCGAAGAAAGGAAGACAAGGTACTGTAATATTATCTCAGATTATTGTAGTCAGATAAATTCCACATATTCCAATGTCATTTTTTAAATAGGACCTATATGAAGAAAAGTGTTTAAAAAGTATGTGAGGACATCAATAATTAGTGTCCCCAGTTTATACTATTAAAATGGATTTACTTATTATTAAACTTTAAGTCAAAAGTTAACACCATATTTATAATTTAAACTAGTCAATCTTTTGTATATATACAATGGTAATCTCGGCAACGGTTGCAAGAATTTACATGAAATATGAAATTTGGTATGCATGAAATTTAGTTTCGACCCAATAATGTCAGTCCGATTGGCAATTGGTTAATTTTTGCGTTGTTCGAAATGTGGTGGGTTCGAACCCCGGTAAAATATTTTTGTGATTCTTTATTTTTTTTTTAATCTACTCTCGTTCCGAGCAAAGCTACTTATTTATAAATTATCGTAAATATAGTCGTTTGTTTTGAACTTATTTGGACATGTTTTCTATTTCAGGTGGCATAGCAGTAGCTCTACCTATGTTGGAGCAAATAATAAACATTGTAGGAGCACTGTTCTATTCTATTTTGGGACTGATCATTCCGGGAGTTATCGAAACAATTTTCCGATGGCAGAACCTTGGAAAATTCAAGTGGGTTCTGTGGAAAAATGTACTTATAGTGTTGTTTGGTTTTCTGTGCCTAATATCTGGGTGTGCTGTGACAATTATGGATATTATTGAAAATATTAAAAAAGGATGATAAACGGACATTTGTTTATTTATAGGCATTTTCTATAACAGTAATTAGTCAAAGTTAATTTCAAAATAAAAGTCATAAAAGTGTGATGGTCTTTTATTTTTATGAACAAGACAGTCCCTCTACGCATTAACTTAATCAACGATGCAAACTCATATTGTATTATCTAGTAGAAATTGATCTGGCAGAATGAAGGTTTCTTCAATAAAATTATGTAACGAAAGTCTCGAAGCCGGAACAAACAGAACCCCTGGTAAGACCTGCCTCTCCACTGAACCCTAACGATTACTACACACGTGAAGATCTATTCATTGACATAATAACAGTCATAAGATTGCGCCAAGTGCGCAGAATCACCGACGCTTATATAACGTTGATCTATATTGATTGGTATGGTTAAGAGAACACTAGTCAATGGCTCGAACTCACTGTGGAGCTTGGCGAAAAAGCGTGCTGTTTCACCTGTTTATAGGACGAGTGACCTTGATTTTAGTTTACCAAAACCGTGATGGACTTCGTAAATAATTATACATATTATAAAATAATTGTAAAAAATTCATAAATGTCCTGAGCATAACAATTGTAATATTTGGCTAAAAAGCGTATAGGCAATAAGCCTGTAGTTTGGTTTTATTAAATAAACAATGACCTTTTTAGGGTCTTCAAAGTACTTACGCTTGGTCACTGGGTGGGGAAGAGTGGGTTTAGGTTTTTTTCACGTATGACGTCTACAACTTCTAGGAAAATCTCGCGGAAAGGAGGTGGGTTCTCGGCATATACTACGGTGGATACCATGAGGGAGGAGAAAAGTGGTCACGTAGTAGGTACGTTCGACATCGGACTGAAAACTACTCATCCCAACTTACGTCCGGTAGTTGTGGTATAGTATACGGGTACGCGACCCCGGCTTCCCTAGATATTACTGTCCTATCCCTTCCCCTCCTGGGCGGTAATATCCTAAATTTCCTATTTCCCACTCTAACTTACCAATGTTCCTTTCACCACCACACCACCTATCCTTCCCTTTCCCTATTCCTATCCTCTCCGCCAATCCGTGGGAACGCAGTGAATAATCATAAAAATAATTCATTATCCAAAATGGCGGCGATGTGGTTCGCCACCCATCTTTTTTTTTTTTTTTTTTTCGCAGGGGAAATCTTCGGTAAGATACCTCAAGCCAGGGGATTGGGCTAGAAGGTTATGTGGGATTCTTACCCACTAAAACCCCTGCGGCGGCCTACTTCAACACAACTGAGGGCTACGGGAACTACAGGATTACATCCGCGGCCCCCTGTGTTTCGCTGTTATGCTCATAATCGGGTCTAATAGTCCGCAAAAACTACCAACATGGTACTTAGTACTCAACCACTCGGGTCACTTAATTGGATAGTATAAGTTCCCCTAATTATACATCCATGACCTTAACTATTAAATAAAGACCTTCGCCACCCATCATGTCTCGTTCTCGCGGAGGCGAAAAGTGGCCCATAGAGAGCCGCTTCGCTATGTTGAATGTAAGAGGAGGAATGGATGGTAAGAATGAAAGTGGACGAAGCGAAACAAATGTGTAAGGATCGTAGCAAGTGGAAAGAAGTGGCCTCTGCCTACCCCTATGGGAAAGAGGCAGTATCTGCCTACCCCTACGGGAAAGAGGCGTGTTTGTATATAGTAGATTGTTAGCCTAGGGTTGAAAGGAATCAATTCCCGAGGTAGTTAGACTATAGTCCGAGTAGGAATTCATTCTTTTACCCGTGGCATACACTCTACTTTTCATTTAGAATATGAGGAAAATAAAACTAGTTGTTTATCTAAACTACATATTTATTGATAATAATATATTAGTAATTTAGTATCCCGGCAATTTGTGTTGACTTTTTAATTTTTAAATATGGAACTTGCCGCTCGCCGCGGCACTCGCGGCTTATTCCGCTCAAAGAAGTTTGCGCTAAATTCATACTGGCTGTTTAGAAAGTCATGTCATTTTTAATATTTTTTTTTTTTTTACATAAACTCTTCACAGCTGACAGCAGTTCTATTTTTGAAGTTTTGAAGATATATACAAATTCATTCCGGCCCGAGGGCCGCAATCAATTTGTATGAGTTTTTCCCTCCCTATGAAAGGAAAGTAGCGTTTTCCACCCAATAATCAGATCAAAACAACATTACTTTCCGAGTATAAGAAATGAAAAGGATATACCCATAAAAGAGTTTAGATACATAAACTTCGTTTATTTCTTATTTACAGTCAAAATTACTTGAATAATCCGATGTTTTAATGTTTTTATTATCTTCTAAACTAATTTAAATTTTAGAAATATGCTTACCGACCTAGATAAATGTATTAAAAACCGATATAACTCTAAATTCAACAACGACAGACTTTCGAGTAAACCACCAATATCATTAATTATATGGAGAAAAATCCGACTAGCGCAGCCTTAATAGCCTTAAATAAGAGCAATCAACGCCCTTCATCTCTCCTAAACTTACTAATATTTTTTATTAAAATATTGTAAATACTAACTTAAATATGACGCTCGAAATTAAAAGATAAAAGTTCGGTAAGCTATTGCCATTTGCCACCACTGTATAGGCTTGCCACCTTATTAATAAAACTTTTACACAAAGGATAAGCTACACAAATGTTTGTTTAATACTTGGAAAAGTCGCTTGACGGCAAGGACAAAACATTGTACAGCTTATTCATTGTGTTAATATTTGAATTAGCAAGGGGGTTAGATTATGTTTAAACACACTCGTAATATTCCTATTTATTTTTAGTATCGAGTAAGGTAATTAGAAGATCTCACGTGCCCTTGGTACATTAACAATGTAAAAGCTGAAAATATTTGACACAATCGCGTGCTAAGTATTTATAGAGTGTGCCATACAATTTTGTCCGATAGTCCAGTTCGCGCTGGTAAAAATAAAATGAAGACGTACGTATAGTTTCTCATCAATGTTTACATCAAACTAGGACAGAGGATGCTAATTCGGAAAATTTCAAAATATGTAAGTCTAGATTTTTTAAATTGAAGTAGCTAAGTAGCTTTTCTTTCTTTTTCAGAAAGTATAATATTATTTTATAAATTGTCTAAAATAGATACAAAACAAGAATTTACTTACGTTGGTAGAGTTCCTTGGACATCTAAAGCGTGCGTTTCATTTGTTTCTCTGTTAAAATTATAATAATAACTGTAGCATTTTTTTAGCTTTAAAAGAACGTAATAACACTTATTAAAATTTTATTGTCGTTCATGAGTTCTAATCACGTGTTCAGGTAAAATATTTATTCGGGACGGAACTAGAGACACTTCGGCTGTATATTATTAAAACTTATAAGAATTTGATACAAAACCTTATACAATTTTAACATTCTTTAGTAGCTGATCTAAGTACATAGTTCGAATGTTAAAATTCTTGCAAAAATCTGGTTTTACTTTCTTTTTTTTATTATTATTATAACCCGACCGAGGAGTGAGGACTGAGGCTTACATGCCCAAAATATGTAACAAAACAAAGTAAAAACTGTGAGTAGGTATTACGTTTTAAAAATTTCAATTTTATCAACTTCCTCTGCGTAACTTCTTAGAACTAAATTTCAGTAGGTAATATCAAGGTTCTCTGTGGGACTAACCGATCGCTCGAGTTAATATTATGACCTATTCTATTTTAGACCTTTCAAAATAATATGCAGTACAAGGGAATAATCTTATGTTTTAAACACTTAAGACAATAATTTTACTTATTTTTATAAGAATTTATAACTGTTGATAATAAACATCACTTAGAACGATTTGAATTATATTTTAAATATAAAAAAAAATCTTTTGTTTCTTAAATATAAAAAGTAGGCACATGCTGTAGCTGACTTTTTTGTAGGCATTATCAAGCCCCAAAACTTTTCTCCAGAACTTAATCATATTATATCTCTCACGGTTAAGGCAGCGTTCGTAAGAAACAATTTATATTCGACCGTTTTATCTCAGACTTATTTTACTACCTTTGACTACCACGAAAAGGTATTTTTATTTTAGGAGTCCGTGAATAGTTGGACTACGACTATATAATTTTGAGTACGCCTTGCATGAAACTTTACAATCTACAATTTGGGCATTCTTAGGGCCGGTTTCTGAGATTTATTTGTCAGTATTTCACTATGTATTTAATAGCTTTTTTGATTGGTTAACGCATTTGCGTCGTCCAATCGAAAGCGCTATTGAATAGATAAACTACCGCCAAAAAATCATACACCGGGCATTAGTTAATTCGTGAGTGAAAGTTAATATAAAGTTGACAGAAAGCTTAAAACGTCCCATATTTATGTTTATCGAACAGTAGGTAATTTATATGTAAGCAGGTGCTCACATAAGTATTTATAAGTTACATTCGATTAGTCAATCAAATGACTGGCTAAAATTTATCTCGAAAACTTTAGAGATTACTAGCTGTTGCCCGCGGCTCCGCCCGCGTAATTATAATATCCCTCGGGAACACTGTATTTTCTCGGGATAAAATAACTAGCTGTTTCCCGCCTCTCTGCCCGCGTAAATATACTATCGAGTATCCCACAGGAACACTGTACCTTTTCGGGATAAAAAGTAGCCTATGTTTTAATCCAGAGCATAAACTACTACCATACCAAATTTCATCGAAATCCGTTCGGTAGTTTTTGCGTGAAAGAGGAACAAACATCCATCCATCCATCCATCCATACATCCTCATAAACTTTTATATTTATAATATTGGTAGGATTAATATCACTAGGTACTTTGCAGTACACTGCTCATTTTACACTGCAAATTGCAATGACGAATTATTCACAAACGTTTAAATAAAGTCTGGAGTCTGGACGTTGCAGTTGCAGTGAAAGTATCATGTGCTCGCGATTTGCGACTCGTTAAACGGTCCCTAAACCGGAAAGACAGGCTACAGAATCAGCCAGGTAGATGTTATGAAATTGTTAAAATAACTCGAATACTTACTTACAATCAAAATATAGAAATGTGAAAATGGATAATATCATCTTAAATACTACTGCTTTTAATATTTTAATGACTATATAGAGAAAATTCAATCGCCTACGCAATAATAATATTGTTTATACAGTATGTATTTAAAATGTCGCCGTTTATATACACTAGACAGCAGCTGTCTGTCATATTTTGTCAACTGTCGCACTTTCCATAAAGAACAAATCATACCGTGGTCCGTGTATTAATATTATTTATGTTACGTCGTAAAAAAGTAAATTAAACATACAGACGAATATTATTATGCTCAGACTGGTCTTAGAATATTTGGGATAGTGTAGTAGTATGATTTTTTGGTAATTCTTTGTCACATTCGCACTCGTAATCCTATTCATACAATATGATCGCTGGTTCCTCGGGCTACACCTGACTATTTTATTACATTTTTATAATCATTCCACCTAATATTATATTCTAATGCAATATCATTCCCTTTAAGAATTATAAAAGGCAAAGGCTCAGGCAAGCAAACTCAGGATTGCTCATGATAGTTCTTCGTTAGCAGGTTGCAGAAAATCATACGAATTTAATGAAAACCAAACAGGTTTTGTTGAAAAGCTGTGTTCAATTATGAAATCGCAGCAACATTTAGGTCACCGTGTTTATTGACAAACACCTATATGTAGAAATCTTAGTATCTGCTCAAACGTTAGAGATTAATCTATATTTGTTAAAATCCTGCCACTATTCGTTTGTTATTATCTAAAGATAGAAAATTTCAGTGTGGCAGGAATTATCAAAAACTATTTTAGTCGCAGATAAAATATACTTTGAAAAAATATCTAATGTATGATTTTTAAATACCTGTTAGTTTTACCTGTGATGGATAAATAAGCGTCACCTCTAAGAAGTAATCCACACCCTTAATAAAACTAGGAACAACCAATTTAATAAGTAGTTTTCGTTTTGCTAAAACACAATATAAATGTATAACACAATCATTAAAACATTAAATTGTTGGAACCGCCGAACTGCAGAGCGTGCCAAAACTGTAACACCTTTTATACGAGTCGTCGCAAACTGGTTGTGATATTGTGTTACACCGTCCGCGACGAGCCGAGAATAATGTAGTGTTGTCGTCTCGTGTAAACTATCTACAAACGTAAATAAAAACAGTGCTCGTCCACCGACAACACTGAAAATGGCGAACAGCTACAACATGAAAGAGTTCAGTTCTACGTAAGTAAATATAAGTTTTAATCGGAAACAAATAAAAGTTGAAAAAGTTAAGTTTTGATTAAAAATGAGTGTACAAAATGTTTTTAAAGTGTTTTTTTTTTTTTTATTATAGCTAAAGGCAACAAAATATAGCAATAATGTTAGTCAATTCGATGGCAGCTTTTATCGGATTTGTTCTCCCTTTTTGTATCCTGTTTATCTCAGAGTTTATTTCCGTGAAGATGTTTTTTATGGAAAATACCATGAATTATTTTACCCTGTTAAGTTACTTTTATTTACTACATATAATAATATATTTAGCGCTCATAACGTCCCAACTAGGTACCTTCTACACAACAGGCTCAAATTGTAAAGACAGTAATCTAGTCTGTTTAAAGGACTTCAAAAGTTTTTAAAGTAAAAGGCCTTTTTATGTATGTATATAATATATATGATTAACGGCGATTTTCTCAACTTGGACGGAGTTTTCACTATTGAATACTTCGTCCACCATGCACATTTATCAGGAAAGGTTATTGCCATCCAACGTTTTAAGATCTGACGTATGGTTTCGGAGATAGCCTTTAATAACTAACACCAAGTACTGCGGATATGGTTGATCTTAACTTTTTTGTTTATGGGTAAACTAGCTGATGCCCGCGGCACCACCCGCGTAAAAAGTAGCTTTAGTCCTTTCCCGTGGTCTACTTTATATCTGTGCCAAATTTCATGATAATCGGTTTTGTAGTTTTTACGCGAAACTGTAAATAAAGTATCCCACGGGAACCGTAGATTTCCTAGCGATAAAAAGTAACCTATGTCCTTTCTCAGGCTCTAGACTATCTGTGTACCAAATTTCATTAAAATCGGTTCAGTAGTTTTGGCGTGAAAGACGGACAAACATACACACTTTCCAATTTATATTAGTAATTAGTATGGATTTTTTGAAAGACCTTTTTTGGCAGGAAGGATATTTGAGGTTATTATTATTATTGTTATTACAAACAAAATATTTTTTCCTTATTTTACTACTTGTAGTGACGGTACAATATACCTATTATCGAATATTGTACCACCAGTCCACCAGTAGTTAACACACCAGTATATATAATCATTGTACTAATTAGTAGGTACATTTAATTAACAATATTTAAGGGAATTAAGAGAAAAAAGAAAGGTTACGAAAGTTGTTTGACATGTTTCAAAAATCCTCACTTATTGGTAAGACTTAGATACTATTTAGAGCAATGAGGTTAACCGACTGGTCGGCTAAATTGTTTTAATGAAAAATCTTTAAAACGGTTGTTTTTTTTTTATTTTTTAATCGTTAAGGAGTATTCAGTTCATTAAATATGAAAAGTTAGCGGTATTATATATTTTTAGCTAAATATAATATAAATGGTACAATATATTTAATGCATAAAATATACTTATGTATAAACTCCGAATCAAACTTTTATCAATAGTATTAATTAACATGGAAATCAACAATTACTCGAAAAACACCTACATAGCGATTAGCCATTATGCAAAAATTTCTAAAAATATTAATTAGAAACGTGACAAATACTTTTAATGAAGCGCTATCACTATGGTAATAATTCAGGTAATAGGTACTAGTCGTTTGCATATCAGAATGGCGCCAAATTATTATTTTAAACATACAGTCGGAAGGTATTTGGCCCAAGATCACGGAGATATTGCGAATGCATCAGACGCATAAACACGCCTACGGTGTCTGTAAATAGTTCGCCGACCTGTCAGCAAACGATAAACTAATTCACTACTCTTGTTTTACGCATGGGACCATGTGACTGGAGAAGGTAGCTTCTATCGGCTAATAACGTCACTGGTTTCCCCTTACTTAGATGTAAGGCTGCTTTCACAGCTGTCTGGGAGTACTATACGGGTTCCCGGAACGGAGACACACGTGAGGGCTGAGGAGCTAGAACGTTGTTTCACAGCGACGCGGATTGGTTCAAGCGTGCGGATTGTGAATATCGGTTCACACCGCACACGTGTTTATATGTTCCGGAAGGGAACGGAGACACACATGATGTACATTATTAATTATATTGTGCGTGAGGCGCTAGAACCAAAGAATATATATTACTAACGTACTAGAACGTCGCATCGTTTCACAGCGACGCGGATTGTTACGTGCACGTCCCGCTTGCTTTGCTAGGTTGCTGTGATCTGGCGTGGCGTAGTATATAATCTAAGGGCGTGGCGCCTACATTCGGAACACTCGTACGGTCGGTCGGCCCGTACAGTTCTTCCGGACAGCTGTGAAACCAGCCTAACGGCTAAATACTGAATTTATAGTTAAATTAAGTAATGCTCAAGTGACATGCTGTCCTTGTCATTTCGTCTAGCAGAAGCAGCGCCAGCCTGTGAATAGGAGGGCTCATAATTTTGATTAGCTTATCAGTATTCGGCCATAGGTTCACCATCTTATCCCGTTTCTAAATGGGTCTGCCATTCACCTACCAAAATTTTGCTGATTACACGAGCAAGTTTCTTTGGAATGTTTTGCTTTACAGTATTAAGTAAATGTTTTATTGCCATTTAGTACGATCTACTATTACACCACAAAAGCTATTTTGTAAATCTCTGTTAATACCACAATATTGATCCATGTTATTAAATTTTTCATTTGAAATATTTTTTATAGTTATTTTGCGGCTTTTCGTTGTGAACAATTTTGCATGTACATTGTATCTAATATAACACTGTAAGTTTTACCTGCAAAAGGCAACATTTATAAAATGTAACACAAGTTGAAACAATCTATGATGCAGCACTAATGGTAATTTCGATAAAACTAAAACAAAGTACATTTTATTAGTTAAGTACTATTAAAATTATCTGTTACTGGTATAATGATCTTGTATCTTTGTTTCACAATGGTTTTGTTCACGTTTTCCTTGTGTGCCGTGACTGCGGCTACGGATTGGAATAGGCCAAAAAAGTCTGTAGAACTAGATAGATATTCTATACGGGCTGAGATTAGATAACTTTACAATGTATTTTAATAATCAGATAAGTTACTAGACAAACTTTATGCTAATGTTTCGAGTTCAAAGAAACACATAAGTATGTTGTCCTTAAACACTCAGCATGCACTTCACATCATTTGTGCTATAAAAAGAATTAAATTATGCAAATAGACTGTATTAGGTATTATGTACAAGAAAATGTAAAAGGAAATAAATTTAAATTATTTTCCTACATGGCCATTGAAGTACCTTTGAAGTATATAGTCACTATAACATCTTACTGCTGATTATAATAGTATAAATGTGATAGTTTGTGAGGATGGAGGGATGGATGTATGGACGGACGGATGGATGGTTGTTTGTTACTCCATCACGCAAACTTTTACTGAACGGATTTTGATGAAATTTGGTATAATACTATAGCTTTTGCCCGCGACTCCACCCGTGTAATTACAGTATCCCACAGGAAAACTATATTTTAACAAAATTCAGTAGTTTTTGCGTAAAGAGTAACAAACATATATGCATCCGTCCATCCATCCTCACAAATGTTTACATTTATAATATTAGAAGGTAGAATATTAGGATTTGTTTATTTAGCTATTACCTTCAATGGACGTTCATCAACAAGGAAATAGTTAATATAATAGGTATATTTAATATAGATTAAGGACAAACAGTAATTTAATATAGGCAAAGGCTTTTTTTAACTCCAGACATATTTATCTTATCTTAATCACTCAACCTCGTAGTTACAACAACACTTTATCAAATATATCAAAAAGTTTGTTTTTAAAAATTTATCCTTTGTGTAACTCTAAAGTAGTTACCTACTTATTTTAAATTTTGTCTATCAAAAGCTATTTACCTTTTTTTTTTTATTTAATTTAAATTTTAAACGCGTAAGAAAAAATATAAAAAAAACTCTACAAAATGGCTCCCTGAAATTCTTTGTCCCCGTTTATTATTTTTTAGAAAAAAAAATTAGACCTCTGTGGCTCAATGGATTAACCATCGGTTGTTGGTACTCAAGCCGGGGGTCGCGGGTTCGAATCCCGCCGAAGGAACAAAGGGGTTTCGTGGGGGGACGATTGAAGGTCAATGTAAAGGTCAAAGGTCAATGTGATGGGGTCTGGGGATGGTTGGGGTCAAAGGCAAAGGTCAATGTGTTGTGAAGGATAGGGTCAAAAGTCAATACGAACTAAAATATAGTTTCATGCTCGCGTAAACCAAAACAACAAACAATTGCAAGTTGCATCTTACGCATTTTTGATCAGGACACGTGACCTGTCGCTAGTTAAACAGTTTTTACCTATCCCAAGACAAGTGCACAGCGCCTCTAAAAAAGTATTTACTTCAAAAACTGAAAACCAGGCCTAGACGACACAGTAAATTATACAATTCAACGCATCCCCTAATTTTTTTGTGTATCTGCGCACATAATATACGGCTGCGATGTCTCTAAAAATGCCAATCTGAGTTGCACGATTTGTCTCTTCTACACAAGTTTCAACTGGTAAAATCTAAACCTAAAATTTGAATAACTATTTATTTTTTAAGTTCGTTAACAAAGAGTTTATTGGTTGCATTTATTCTCTACCCGGAAAATTATAGCCATAACATACTGACTTTTTCAATTTAAATTCTCCTTGCGGCTTTTCTCTGCTTTCATTGACAGCTCAAGCAATGAATGAGAATGATAATACAAATAAATTAAGGATTGATCAAAAGTTCTAAAATTGATAAAATTTCATTCCATCTTTATCCATATCATTTTCCAAAAATCTGTTCAAGTTGTTCCAAGTTGCACTGCTCTTCAAGGTTTGTGAGCAAATACGACAACCGTTGCGCGATATGTTTTGTTTTTTTTACATATTATGTTAACGAAAATTATATCATTTTTTTAATTTGTACGAGTATTTATCTAGCTACAGCCATAGTTTTATTTGCTAAGTAGGCTAATTTACGACGTTTTTGCCATTTTTTTGGTAGCTAACGATTCGGAGTACCTACCTAGGACAGGGTCGTATTGTTATTATTATTTATTTATTTATTAATACAAAATACTCTCATGTTTTACACTAACAGTGTTAAAAAACCCGAGATGGGTTTGTATTAACACGGCTTCGTGGGATATTTTGGTAAACATAGTAAAAGATATCTCTTTCGTATTGAAATTTATAAATCCTGTTTTTCATCATCGTATACGAAGAGCAAACATATGGAAACTTTGGAAAATAACATCGACGAATTTCTTAATTATTTTTACGAGCATCTAGATTTCTGCTGACTTGGTACGGAAGATAGTTCTTGATTTTTTACAAAAGGTTTTATACTAATAAAAAGTGGTTACTATACACTCCATGTCACACGCTTGTTAAGTGCGCCCACTAAGTGCGCCTAAGTATCTCAGGCTGAGCACTTTTCAAACCACCCACTAATTATACTAAATATTATCAAACTCAAACTCAACTCAAACTCAAAATTTTTATTTCCATGTAGGTTATATTATAACACTTATAGAATTGTCCTACATGATGCCTACCACCGGTTCGGAAACTAGCCCGGCGAGAAGAACCGGCGTAAGAAACTCGCACGGGCCATCTTTTACCAAAAAGATGGAAAATTGTTCTTTTAAAATAAAAAAGGTATATAACAATGTTATGCCTAAAACTACATAACAAGAATACAATATATGTAATTTCGAAGTAGCCTTACAGGGGGCCACCTTATTCCCAAGGTGTGCTATCATTCATAAAATCATTAACTTTATAATAGGCTTTAGCACATAAACGTTCTTTATTGATTGAAAAAATTTGAACGCGTTCTGGGATCTTGAATCTGGGATCTGGGATCAATAAAATATAACAATCATAATATTAATATCTATAGCTAACTGCTTAAAAAATTAAAAACTATAAGGGTACTAAAAAAAATAACTAGAAAAACTTAAAAAGCTACAATAAAAAGAAATCTCCCAGGTCGTCCCCACCAGGCAGAGTACCTAGAAGGCTCAAAGAGTTTCCCCGCTGGATTGCGATACTCACTCTAATTATGATTAAACTTTTTTCCAGGGCTGTAATAACTACACATGGAGAATTCCCGTCGACGATATCAATAAACACAATCAACACAAAATGTAAAGACGACATAGAGGACTATGATCCGTTTCAAAATAGAAAATTAGAACACCCTAATTCGTGAGTATAACTTACTAAAAAGACAAACTATAGCCAGTTTGGTATATATTATTATTTATATAAACAGCCTCCGTGGTCTAGTGGTTAGAGCATTGGCTCTCGACTCGGAGGTCGTGGGTTCGATTCCCGCATTGGAACAATAAAAAATGTTATTTCCAAGTTTGGTTAGGACAATGCAGGCTGATCACCAGATTGTCTGACAAGAAAGATGATCCATGCGTCGGATGGGCATGTAAAAAGTCGAACCTGCGCCTGATCTCTCGCCAGTCGTATCGGTTATCCGTCCCATTGGATTACGAGAGTAAAGGAAGAGAGAGTGCTCTTGTGTACTGCGCACACACTTGGGCACTATAAAATTACTCCTGCGTACTTGGCCCGGTTTCAATGTAATCGGCCACCGTCACCGAGATCGGTGTGGGGAATTATTATTATTTATTACGTTTCATATTATTGACCGAGAGACGAGGTTAAAGAAACGACCGCTAGACATTTTTTTTTTTATTATCAATCAATTAGTGGTTACTATCTTAAATGTTTTCCGTCATACTAGCAATATTTAATATTTATGTCTTCCAATCAATAGAAACAGAAAAAAATTGAGAAAACATAATTATTTATAACTCTTTAAACGGATCGCTTAGAAAATCCGGATTCATATGCTTAAAAAAAAACAAAATTTCTAACTCTACATTTTCCCTTTTCAGAGATGTAAGATCGTTCGCAAATCTTCTCAAGTCATCTTTAGGGTCAGGAATCTTGGCGATGCCAGCCGCTTTCAAGAACGCCGGCACCGTTGTAGGAATATTTGGAACAATAATATTGGGATACATCTGTACACATTGCGTCTTTTTGTTGGTAATTATGTTCATCATACTACTACTATGTATTATAAATATGAAAGTTTGTGAGGATGGATGGATGTTCCTCTATCACGCAAAAACTACTGAACGGATTTCTATGAAACTTGGCATGGTAGTAGTTGAGGCCCTGGATAGGCTACTTTTTATCCCGAGAAAATACAATGTTCCCGAGGGATACTATAATTACGCGGGCGGAGCCGCGGGCAACAGCTAGTATTATAAATGTGAATGTTTGTGAGAATGTATCGATGGATGGATGTTTGTCCCTCTTTCACGCAAAAACTACTGAACGGATTTTTATGAAATTCGGTATAGTAGTAGTTTAGGCTCTGGATAAATACATAGGATACCTTTTATCCCGAAAAAGACAGTGTTCCCGTGGGATTCTGTATTTACGCGGGTGGAGTCGCGGGTAACAGCTAGTCATAATATAAACTTGTAACGCTCATACTTCATGTTATCACACAAAATCCGCTTTATCCTGTCATCGTTTGCACAGTACCAAGTCAAAGAATATAATATATTACTAACGTAACCAAATGCCGATCTTTATAAATGTAATTCCTATTACCACATAAAATAATCTTGAAAGTCGTAAAACTTTATAATATGTCACCGTAAAATAGGCTAGACGACTGATTTTTTTTTATTGCATAAATGAATAGTACTCTTAAATATGAGTAACTTCTCAGAAGAAACCGTATATCAAAAGTCAATATTTTCAAAGGTACAGCGATTTGTTTACAAAATTTCGCAAGTCCCGTGAAAACGCTCCATACTAAAGTCGTACGTAGCTATGACGTCACGTCCATGTTAAAGTGTATGAACGTATACGGCCGCAGGAACATATTTGTAAATATCTCCGATATTTGTGTGTTTAAGTTCATACATACCATAATAAAAGTTTTTGTATATGATGTAAGTAAACTAATGATGTAGGTTTTGTTTACTAATTTAGCAAAAAAATAATTATTTTTTTTGTACTTTTTAGATGTATCTAATTACTAAACTATAAATAAAATATTGTAATTTTTTACATTTACGAAGTAGCAATGCCTCAAATTTTCTGAGTACATTAATGAAACTAAATATTTTAGATGTAGTCGTGTACCCAATTGTAAAAACCGATAGATTGTAATATTACTACAGATATTATAATATGTTGACAGATTGTCAAATAAAAAATTCTCCTTACAATTATACCTACGCATTATTTTTCGTTATAATTATTATTATAAAAAACTAGCTTTTGCCCGCGACTTCGTCCGCGTGGAACAATACTTTGGGATATCGCTGAAATTTACCCGCGACTTTATTTATGACTAACGAAAGCGGAATCCTATTTTTTAAAACGGAACCCTAAAATAAAAGTAGCCTATGTACCCTATAACATCAGCTATCTGCTAGTGAAAGTCCCGTGAAAATCGGTCCAGCCGTTTCAGAGATTAGTCGGAACAAACAGACAGACAGACCGACTTACAGACAGACAGACGGACAGACAAAAATTAAAAATGTATTTTATTGTAAGTACCGAATGTACTTTCAGATTCATTATGTAAAAAGCTGTCAATTTGAAGTTACAAACAGACACTTAAATTGTATTTAACTGTATAGATGTATAGATATTATAATGTATTATATTTTAAGATATTATCAATTTGATGTTTATAAAATAACTAAACTATTTCACTAAACTAAACTAAACATTAACCCGCACGCGCACCCCGCCTTGGTGCCGCCCACTTCGCAACGGGCCATGCAGCAGAAGTCGTAATATTTTAATTTCGCCATAACTTCAAAACCAAACGTCCAATTTTAATCATTCAAAAACCAAATATTATCTAATAAACTGTACTTAGTGATGAAATAATTTATTTTGATAAGGATTAATAACATGAGTAAAATAAACGCGTTTAAATGTAGTCCAAAAAAAATTCAAGATTTCTAAATAAAAAAATGGTTGTTGTGCCTCACTCGACATAGATAGGTATAGTGTGTCGCGGACTTTTTTGTAGATATTTATAAGATCTACAATTAATTAGAACATTTTATGGTTCTATCTTTTATAGTTTAGGCAGCGTACGCAAAATAAGTAACTTTTCTGGTTGATTTTTTACACCTTGTGTCCGAAAAACCCAAATATCTTACGGAACCCTATTTTTTTCCAAAATAAAATTTAGCCTATGTTACTCGTGGATAATGTAGCTTTCGAATGGTGAAAGAATTTTTGAAATCGGTCCAGTACTTTTTGAGCCTATTCATTACAAACAAACAAACAAACAAACAAACAAACATACAAACAAAGTTTTCCTCTTTATAATATTAGTGTAGAAAAAACAAATATCACGGCGCGGGGCACTTGCCGCTTGACCAATCGGCACGGTAAAGTACAATATAACGAAATATAACGTGTAAAGTTGTAAGAAGAAATTTGTTTTTGACAATCTGTCAACATTTTATAATATCTCTAGTAATATTACAATCTAACGGTTTTTAAAATTTTACGGTGGCATATATATATATATATATTGAGTTTTTATAAAAATATAGAAGCATTTTATAATATTTTTACTTTGTAATTACTGCATTTGTGTAGAAGCAACCCTATTTTTAACGGAACCCTAAGATAATAGTAGGTAGCCTAATTTACTCCTTTAATCGCATCTACAGACACACGAATTTGGTGTACGGAGCGTACAGCGGATCTGGTACGCTCCGTACCAAATCCGAGCGTGTGTAGGGCAGTCCGTCGAACATAAGAAGAAGGCGAAGAGTTCGCCGCTGTCCGCATCGGATATGGTCCGCTCCGTACCAATTCCGTGAAGAGAAATATTTTTGAGAGTTGGTATCACTGCCCGTTGATACCAACTCTCAAAAATATTTATCTCCAAATTTTACCCTGATTACTTATCCATTGACAGGTCTAAGAGATAATAAGCTAGAAAGAAAGGTTATGTGTTTAACATAAAGACTTACGCGTGAATAACATAAAACTAACTTGTCTTAATCTGATTTCACTCCCAATACATTTTCATATCCCTGGCTATATACACACATTAAAATCATTTCTATTATCACATACAAATTGATTCATAAGGAGTAAACTGTAAACATCCTGTTCCCTAGTAAACCCCCGTAGATATTTTCCCTAATTTTGGGGGGTAAATCCCTAAGTTGGCAACACTGACACCGTTGTACGGCCTAACCGCCGGACTGCTCTACACACGCACGGATTTGGTACGGAGCAGACCAAATCCGATGCGGACAGCAGCGAACTCTTCGCCTTCTTCTTACATATGTTTGCCGGACTGCCCTACACACGCTCGGATTTGGTACGGAGCGTACCAGATTCGCTGTACGCTCCGTACCAAATGCATGTGTCTGTAGACACCATATCATCAGCTATTTGACAGTGAAAGTCCGGTCAAACAAAATACGTCTGTCCGTTTCAGAGATTAGCTGAAAAAGATAGATAGACGGACGGATGGACAGACAAAAAAATGTTTTGTTTTTTGTTTAGTTATCGTATTTACTATCAAATGCATTTAGTGGAACTCTGTTAATTTGAAATTATAAACAGACACTTCAATTTTATTTGTTTGTACGTTAGTAATATAGATATGTGGCTTCGCCCGCGTAAGTGCACTAAGTATTAACCCACGGGAACATTATATGACCCGCGATAAAAAGTAGCTAAAGTCCTTCCCCATGGTCTACTTTACATCTGTGCCAAACATGATAATCGGCTTAGTAATTTTTACATGAAACTGTAAATAAAGTATCCCACGGGAACCGAACATTTCCCCGCGATAAAAAGTAGCCAATGTCCTTTCTCAGGCTCTAGACTATCTGTGTACCAAAATTATTTAAATCGGTTCAGTAGTTTTGGCGTGAAAGACGCCACACACACACTTTCCCATTTATAATATTAGTATGGATTAAAACATAAAACTTTGTAAATTACTGATTTCAGGTAAAAACTTCCCAAGATGTATCAAGAGTATCGAGAGTGCCATCATTGGGCTACGCGGAAACTGTTGAAGCCGTCTTCGCCACCGGCCCGCCGAGATTGCGGGGAATGGCTAAAGCTATGAGGTTATTGCTTACTAGATGTTGCCGTGACTTGCGTGCGTGCGTGCAAAAGTTAATTTCGCAGAAACCATACATTTTTCCGCGATTAAAAGTTGCCAATGTCCCTTCCCATGGTCTACTCTACAATCTGTGCCAAATTTCATCAAAATCGGTCCAGTAGTTACGGAGCCTATTCGATGCAAACAAAGAAATAAACAAACAAATTTTTCCTCTTTATTATATTAGTATAGATTATATACCATATGTTGCCCGCGGGAACCGTACATTTCCCGAGATAAAAGTAGTGCTTCCCCGTAGTCTACTCTATAATTACCTGTGTCAAATTTTCTCAGAGTCGGTCCATTAATTATTTCGGAACCTATTCAATGCAAACAAACAAAAAAATCTTTCTTTTTATAATATAAGCATAGATAAGATAATGACTGGTAACATAGACAAATAATACTCAATGAGGGTTTTTAAATTCGTAGTATCTGACAGCTTTTAAACACGACAAGGGCCTTCGGGCTCCCAAGCGCCGCCTGAGGACAGAAAAAGAATCGAAAGTTCTTATTGACCGTTTTCATACCACTTACGCCACCAAATTATGCTTTGTGTGAGTTGGGTTCGCCTCCTAACGGCAGAAAAAATATCAAAAACCCTCATTTAGAGGTTAATTATTATTAAAATGAGCTCCGTGGGCTAGTGGGTAGACCGTTTTATTCGCACTCGAGAGGGTGCAGGTTCGAATACCAGGTTGTGGAGTGTACCAATGAAACTTTTCCAGATCTCAAGTACACTATACGGACGCTCTAACAGTGAAGGAAAACATCGTGAGGAAACCCGCACACGATTGGCCCCAGACGTATTGATCAGTCAATCCTCTGGACTAGGCTGACTGTGTTGTGAAAATGCCGTATGTGCTTGGGCAACCATACGACATTTAAAAACTGACTGTCCCAGGCACTACAGTATTTCAAGAGTAGTTACTTCGCTCGGAGAATACTGTATTAATCATCCAATATGGATGAAAAGGCCTAAGTTTTTTTTTATTATTATTAAAATAAATACTTTACATAATAGCTTTTTACATAATCGTCTCTGTCACTCGATATAAAGTAGGTATGCAGTAGTGTCTGTAGTTTTACAACTACCGATTAAGCTAAATAATTTGTAAAACAGATCCTTATTCCGAAGATACATCGTAGAACTCGGGTTCACCGGTTTGCAAATATAATGATTCCTAAAAGATGATTGACCGATATTTTTTAACGAGCCCAATTTAACCGAAATTTATTCAATGCCATTTTAATAAAAGTTTAATTGACTGTCAATTCCTTTACTGACAAACTTTTTTCGCCGATAAAAGATAGCTCCGAAACAAGTAACAAACGATAGACAACAATATTAAGTTAAGTACTTAGAACAAAAAAATTAAACATTATGTAATAATAGGTAACGAATATGAAACTTTCATCTGATAATAGGTAGGTAGGTATAATCTTTAGCTATGGATTGCCAAACAAAAACCTAGGATAATAATATAAGTATTTGTATTTTGATTTTCTTCGTAGAAAATAATATTATAACCTACCTTTTTTCGTGGGTGATTGCGTTATGCATACCCCGCGACCTCGGAAGAGAGACGCAGGGTTCTCAGATCAAATAAAAATCGCCACGCGCTATCTTGGTTTTTTATTTGATCTGAGGCAGGGTTATGTTGGACTCTCTAAAGTGCTTTGCACCGACTTTTTTACCAACTAATATCCCGATGTCCTTCTTTACGCTTTTGAGGACCATGGAAACTGTTGTGACTACCCTCGCTGACGTACTGCCTCATCGGGCATCATCTAATTATAGATGACGGCGATGCTGCCACCTTCTTTCGCCAAGGGTTCCCCAGATCAATATTATATCCTTTTTTTTTTTTCTTTTTTTTCCGGGGGGGGGGGGGGGGGGAAATGCATTACGCATACCACCCAGGCGCAGGGGGAACCCAAGTGGTGATGTGGGACTCCCGTATAGGCTAATGAGACCCACGGTATACCCACTAAAAACCCCCCCATCTTCCTCCTCGCCGCCCTCTGACGGGGCCACGGGAACGATATACACATCCGCGACCCCGCCGGCGGCAGCCGCCTACAAGCGGCTCCATCACGGAAGCCCGAAGGCCCTCCACGATGGGCGCACCAGATGGTAAGGTGCGCCTCCCTCCTCGGCCTCCACCAGTACTGTAGCAGACTCCCCCCGAGTCTGCTACTAGGAGGCCATGGGTACCAGATAAACTGGTACCCGGTGGCAGATCAGGTCTGTGGTTCTGCCACCGACCACACCTCGGTCGCAGAGGATAGGGCAAGCGGCGCACCGCAATACCGACATGCCTCTTCCTCTGCGGCCCCACCAACGCCGTTTCGACGGAACGGCCCCGCCAGCCGCAGGGGGTAGGGAGAGTGGCGTACCGTAATACCATCACGCCTCTCCCCCTGCGATCCCTCCACGACCGCAGAAGATAGGGAGAACGGCGCACCGTAATACCGGCACTCCTCTTCTTCTGCGGTCCCACCTCCAAGCGCGTCCTCTGCGGGCATGTTCAGCCCGCTGGGAGCGCCCTCCTCGGGCCAGCCGGTGGCAAACAGGCCGGCCCCGGTTGCCTCTTAGCTTCACCGTGGGTGACCAGTCCACGGTTACTAAGCCCCACCGCCACGACAAGGCGTGCAACCATCGGGGGGTCAATATTATATCCTACCTAAAAATTTTTTCGTTTTCAGAATATTCGTAGACTGGGCAATGGCTATTACAATTCTTGGCGCCTGTGCTGTTTATGTGATTTTGCTTGTGGATTCCGTTAAGCAGGTATGAAAAATAAAATATAAGCTGATAAGATTACACTTATTTTTTTCTTAATCGTTTAAAACCGTTGTGCGAACAGTACAGTATCTACTAATGTTACAATGCTCTCGTTGAGAGAGCACCACTAATTACACGGGGTTTACACGGGGTTGTTACAAGTGACCTAATTGCCATTAAAAAAATCGTTCAGTCACATTCGTCAGTTCATACCGCGACGATACGCTACGCTAGGCAGCGCTGCATTTTTAAGATAGCTATTCAAAATTGAACTTTATTCACTACACGAAAAGATGACGTTTCATATGACATCAGTCATACACTATACGGCTATACGGCGCGGTTCTTGACGTTCCAACTCTCACAATGAAACGTGTACCTAGTACGGTCTACCTATCTTCTTGTGTTACCTATGAAAGTCATGGGATACTCATCCCAACTTACCTGTCCGGTAGTTGTGGTATAGATTACGGCTATGCGACCTCGGCTTCCCTAGCTATTACTGTCCTATCCCTTGCCCTCCTCTTCCTTTCCACACCACCTATCCTTCCCTTTCCCTATTCCTACCCTCTCCGCCAATCCGTGGGAACGCAATGGATAATCATAAAAATAATTTAATTATCCAAAATGGCGGCGATGTGGTTCGCCAAATCGCCACCCATCACGTCTCGTTCTCGCGGAGGCGAAAGGTGGCCCATGGAGAGCCGCTTCGCTACGTTGAATGTAAGAGAAGGAATGGATGGTAAGAATGAAAGTGGACGAAGCGAAACAAGTATGCAAGGATCGTAGTAAGTGGAAAGAAGTGGTCTCTGCCTTATATGTATGTATCTTAAGAGTGTAGCGCCATGTCGCTTATCATTTCGTTTCGGTTTAAATTGATCTTTATCTTACCCTTATCATCCCGCAACTGGGGATCGGACTACATCTGAACTATGTAGTTTCGTTAATATATTCAGAAATATTGAGGCATTACTACTTGGTAAATGTAAAAAAATATATTATTTTATATGTAGTTTACTAATTAGATACATTTAAAAAGTACCAAAAAAAAATTTTTTTTTTGCGAAATTGGTAAACAAAATATTATTAGTTTACTCACAACATATACAAAAACATTCATTATGGTAAGTGTGGACTTAAACGCACAAATATGGGAGATATTTACAAATATATTCCGGCGGCCATATACTTCATATACTACTTCATATACTATAACCTACAAGTGACGTCATTTGTAGGTCGACTTTAGTATGGAGCGTTTTTAGGAGCCTCGCGAAATTTTTTATACAAATCGCTGTACCTTTGAAAATATTGACTTTTGATATACGGTTTCTTCTGAGAAGTTACTCATATTTAAGAGTACTATTCATTTATGCAATAAAAAAAAAATTGTCCGATTGCCTACTGTGTAAACCGGCCATTAGTCGTCTATGGCGTTTATAATTTTTCTATGTTTTTTTTTTCAGATCGTTGATCATTACAACCCCGACAATGGAATCAACACAACAATGTACTGCCTGATGTTCCTCGTCCCCATACTTATATTCACCCAAATCAAGAACCTGAAGTACCTCGCACCCTTCTCTGGTTTCGCTAACGTGTTACTGGTTCTGACCTTCCTGATATGTCTCTACTACATTTGCTCAGAATTCCCCACTTTTGACTCGAGACCTATGTCAGTAGATATTGGACGGCTACCATTATTTATCGGGTAAGTTTATTTCTAACATAAAACTTGATACACAGCTCTAAAACTCTATGTGCAGAAATATTCTACGTCATGTCAAATCTCACAGCAACAAGCAAATTAATTATGAGCATACCTACATATATTATTACTGCCGTCCTCAAACTAAAAGGCGGTTTAAAAGACAAAAAGAGTTTTTGAGGTAGAGCTAAAAACAGGGATTATTTTGAAATAATTGATGCTAGTGATTTTCTATAAACAATTGTTAATGTTGTCATAAGACATTCATGATAACATTAACAGTTGTTTTTACAAAATCACTAGCATCAATTTCAAAATAATCCCGTGTTTTTTAGCTCTACCTCAAAAACTCTTTTTGTCTTTTAAACCGCCTTTTAGTTTGAGGACGGCAGATTAGTATAGTGAACACTCAACAGTTATACACTCCGGGAGTGCCGACAGAAGTGAAAAAATAGCGCACAGGCAGGCATACGGCGCGCAACCCTAGATCATACCGCACCTATGTCGGTAACAATCTCACGAGTAAATTTTTTTCCCATATCAAAAATGTCTATCGCGCCTAAAAGTTTTCACTTCAATAATCAAAAGTTGAAAACTATAACCCGACTACGCAATTTAATTATTATATACCTAGCTTACCTGGCCTGTATCATTATTACGAATTAATTCCCTAAACTGAAGTAAACTGAACTACCGATCCGTATGAGCTGGTGTGGATCAAAAATCGGATCTGTAGTAAACTACAGTCTAAAGACTTTAGACACTACCATGGAACAAACATATAATATACAGATGTTGCCCGCGACTTCGTGCGCGCAAAAGTTAATTTCGAAGAAACCGTACATCCACAGTAAAAAGTAGCCTAAGTCCTTCCTCGTGGCATACTCTACATCTGTGCCAATTTTCATCAATATCAGTAGTAGTTTCGGAGCCTATTCAATGCAAACAAACAAACAAACTTTTCCGCTTTATTATATTACAAGTAAAGACAATTAGACATACACTACGGCCGCTGTATCTTGACGGGTCTGAACATAGGCTCTGCGAACTTTAGCGCATGTACAACTCGTGAAGAAAACTGTTATTGTATTATTTTTATATACCTATGTACTAATAAAATTTCCCTAATACAATTGACCAACTAATACAAATAAAATAAATACGAAAAAACTTAGAAACAGTTATTGCGCGACCTTCTGCGCGAAGTTCAGACTCGCCAAGATACATCGGCCGTATTGTACATAGACTGCTTATATCAGTCCCCTTCCTTTTAATAAAAACACGCAGCAATCTGAGTTCCAAACTAATATTATAAATTACAGTTTTAACAACAACATACATTTCTTTCAGTACAGTTATATTCGCCATGGAGGGTATAGGTGTGGTACTACCTGTGGAGAACACTATGGCCAAGCCCCAGCACTTCCTGGGCTGTCCCGGCGTATTGAACCTAACTATGAGTATTGTGGTCCTACTCTACATGGTCATGGGCATTTTGGGCTATTTGCGGTACGGTGAGATCGCCGAAGGCAGTATTACTTTGAACTTGCCTACTAAAGAAATGTAAGTATTTAAAGATTTATGTATTACTAGCTGACCCAGCAATCGTTGTTTTGCCTTATAAATTAGGTATGGAAAATAGATAATAGCCGATTCTCAGACCTACTGAATACGCATATAAAATTTGGTAAAACTCGGTAAAGCCGTTTCGGAAGAGTACGGTAACTAACATTGTGATATGGAAATTTTATATATTAGATTTATTTCATTATGTCTACTAAAATAGATAAATACTTACGTCTTGACAATACTCCAAGACGGTGATAAATCATTAGAAAGCGAACACTTGGGAGATCAAGCGTAAAACTTTTAATCCGCATTTCAAATAGAACTATTAACTTTCTTTACATTCAATATACAGTATAGTAGCTCTAACAAAAAAGTTACAGAAACTTTTAGCACATGCGTTTGAATACGCAAATCCTACATACATACGATTATATTCCAGACCTGCCCTACTAGCGAAGGTCATGATAATTTTCGCCATTTTCTTCACATACACGCTACAGTTTTACGTACCTATGGAGATAGTGTGGCGTAACGTAAAAGGGCGTGTACCCCAGAGATACCACAATCATGGCCAGGCGGTCATGAGAGCTGTCTTCTCGACACTAACTGGTTGGTAATCTTCATCTAGCAATCAAAGTTATTTTTAAACAAAACACTTTAAGTATACCTACTCTTAAGGAAACTTGACTTACCGCACTACTAGTCTCCTATGTGGCATCAACTTAAAAACTTATTAACGCCAACTTTAAAACAATAATTTTATATCAAGAGTCACGTAACGTCAACAATACCTAAAGTATAAGTACAGAGGTAGGTACTAAGTAGGTATTTACCATTCAATTGATAGAAGATGGAGCTGCGCCTGCCGATTTTGTGGCTAGGTCATTTCTAAAAAAAAAAAGCTTATAAGTATTTTTACGTCCCTGATATTTTTATTCTGTCGTAAACTTTAATTTTCTTTTTTTAGTCGTTGCTGCAGCGTCTTTGCCACGCCTTGAACAAGTTATTGGCTTGGAAGGAGCGTTTTTCTACTCTTTTCTTGGCCTAATTGCCCCATCTCTACTGGACCTGATATTCAGATGGGAAAGAGATTTGGGCAAATACAACTACCACCTCATTAAAGATGTGCTGCTAACCACATTCGGATCGTTTGTTTTGGTGACAGGAGTTTTGCAAAGTATCAGGGAAATTATAAAGACTAGTGGTGACGCTTAAATATGACATGATTAATACGTACCTATAACTATTTTTTTATTGTAAAATATTTTAAGTTAAGTATAGAAAATTAATAAAAAATATATTAATAATATTTCCTTTTAAAATTTTCTTTTTATCCCTTACTAGACGTTACCCGCGACTTCGTGCGCGCAAAAGTTAATTTCGAAAATTTTATCAAAATCGGCCCAGTAGTTTCGGATTCAGAGCCTATTCAATGCAAAAAAACAAACAAGCAATCAAACTAACTTTTACTCTTTATTATTTTTTTAAGTAGATATACATAATTATAGATCAAGTAGGTAACTAGGTACGGGAGGAGAGAGACAGATTCATATGGAAGACTTGGTAGACTCAATTTACAGAGCATAATAATATTAATTATTATTATACCTAGATACCTATATTGTCTAATTTTACAGGGGCTATCAGTAGCGACGTGTGCATATGACACGATTCATTTTGGCTTTACGTTTAAAATAAAGATACAATAAGTAATAACTATGACCAGTAGGTAGCGTGATTTAACATACATACGATACCCATTACACACTAACTTATAAAACAGTAGAACCCGCTGTTGTAATATTGTCGATCTAGTTTTTAGCTAGTTTTGTAACCGAGGCCCACGAGGCCGTAGTTATTTAATCTGAGAATATTATGACTTGCTGCTTGACAATAATAATATTATTGCCGAGCATTTACAAGCAAGCGCATTTTACGAGACTTGTCTATAACTCCTGAACTAACAAATTTAAATAAAGCCATTAAAGTTTTCGTTTAAAATTTATCACATGGACTGTCTTTAGTTGGATGCTCTAAGGTCATTTTGAATTTGAAATATTTTTTTCATATTTTTTGAGCTTGCCGTATATAAATAGCTTTTAGAACGGGTAAGTACCTAAATCAAAAAAAAACCTATCTAGTCATATGCCACAATATGGGGTAGACGCGAGAAAAAAACATCAGTCATCACCACTTTACTAGTAGGGGAGACCGTACTTATGCACTTTGTCGCACTTCGACACGGACAATTGCTTTAGATTTTATCGTATCTGTACCAATCAGCCGCTCTGTGTCCCATGTATGTAAAAACGAGAAAAATAGCTACGATTTGTGGCATCAGCGTTTAGGCCATATTAGTCAGGGGCGACACTCTCTACAAATGACAGTTCGAGCACCGACAAATGTCAGTTACGTTGACTTAAGCCTAGGGTTGACATCGAATTAATTTAAAATATTTTTTTACGCCCGCGTAAATATTATACTTTTTACGCGGGCGAAGCCGCGGGCAACAGCTAGATACTTAATATGTGTACGGTCAACAGTGTGTCGACTGTACCGTACATCACGTTTCGCTCTGTCAGCGTTTACGTCGCCACGCGTTAAGTTGAATAGTTTAAACCAGTTCGCGTCAAGCCGCCAATCGGTTCGCGTGCTCTCTTAACCATTTCACCATTTACCATTAACCATTTAGTATAAGTTAAGTATTCAATAAACCCATTGAGCTTAACTTGTCTTTTACTCCTGTACGGACACCAAACCACCGTACATTGTGGTCCTTCGACTATTGAACCAGTGACCAGTTAATTTACCATTTAAAAATTCGGGGATCATTGTGGTCCTTCGACTGTTGAACCAGTGACCAGTTAATTTACCATTTAAAAATTCGGGGATCATTGTGGTCTTTCGTGTAATTAACCAGTGACCAGTAACTTAACCCTCATACTTCGCGTGTGAAGTGAAACCAGTGGACCAGAACTAAACCAGTGTACCAATTTGAACCAAAGTGCTTGTGTGTGGAAAGTAACCAGTTCACCAGACCAGCGACTTCACCAGTTACTATCATCAGGGAGACTTCAGAGGTCATACCAGGTCACCACGTGCCAGACTTCAAGTAAGATCTTTCCTTTTTTTTCCACTTTTTTACCACTCTCTGTTGACCATTATAATGCCCGCAACCATGGAGGCTCTAATAAATACCCAAAACCAAATCATATCCTCTATTAACACGCTGTGTATTAATTTTAAGAAGGACGGGCATGATCGTAAGACGCCCGCCTATATAGAAAAACGTCTTAACACATTGGACTCGTACTGGAATGAATTCCAGATAAACCATACCAGGCTATGTGCTGAATTCGAAGATCTTAACCAACGCTATTTTACGGAAAACCATTACCAACGGACAAAAGATTTTTACCATGAGGTTAGGAATATGATCTCTAATTACGTAACCAGCGAACCCAGCAAACCATTTCTGAGACCAGCTACACCATTATCGCAGGGCTCAGAGAAGCACGATTTTCCTTCTCCCGCCCAGGAGGGTACCTCTAGCTCTTTTAATTTTCCTGTGCCTAAACTTTCGAACCAAGGTAATTCGAGTAGGGTAGAAGAAATGCTTCGCAAGCAAAAAAGCAACTTCAAGGCGCTTTCTCGAACCATTGAGGCGGTCGACCTTGAAAGCTGCTCCGAACGCTGGGAGTTCGAGGACATTTTAAGAAGTATTCAATCCAGATGGTCGGTCATTGATTCTCTTCATTGGGATATTGACAGCGAGGGATTGTTAGATAATGAAGAATATGAGTCAGCCTTCGTTGAGATGGAGAGAAGATACAATACCATGAAGAAAACCGTGAACAAACAGATGTGGTCGTCATCTTACAGGGAACGTTCAACACCACAAATGGATATTCCCACGTTCAGCGGAAATTACCAAGACTGGATATGTTTTAAGGATTTGTTCTCCGAAACTATTCATAAAAATAAATCCTTACCGAATGCGCAAAAAATGCAGTTTTTGAAAAGTAAGCTCCGCGGGGAGGCCGAAAAATTAGTTCACCATTTACGTATTAATTCTGAAAATTATGAAGTATGCTGGGATATATTAAACCAACGTTACCATAATACTAGGTTAATATTTAATTCCCACATACAACTATTACTAACCATACCTACCATTCAACAACAATCTGCAGCGGTCATCAAAAAGTTACATGACACCACCAACGAGTGTCTGAACTCTATAAAAGCAATGGGAATCGACATCTCTAATTGGGACCCATTGATTGTATACATTTTATGCCAAAAGTTAGATACCGAAACCCATCACGATTACATAGAGTCGCTAAAGACTCCTAAGGAACTGCCGTCTTTGTCTGAATTTTTGAAATTTTTAGAAATTAAGTTTACGTCTCTAGAAAGCTCTCGTCGTAAGCAAGATTTCAATAAAACAGGTTCATCTCAAGTTACATATCAAAACCAACACCAAAAACCATGGGTCGATAAGCAACCAAATAATAATTTACATAACTTTATGAATAGAAACTTTAAACCAAGGCCAGCTACAATAAACCATGTTAACACAAAACCAGTGTACATTGCAACACAACGGAAATGCATACTCTGTAAAAACTGTTGCCATGAATTGTTTAAATGCAAACAATTTCTGGAATCGTCACCGCTGAATAGACTTAAAGCAGTAGAAACAAATAAATTATGTAAAAACTGCTTAATTAACCATTATGACAAGCCATGTTCTTCGGAAAAAACTTGCCGTTTTTGTAACCAACAACATAATACTCTTCTACACAATGCCCTTGTAACTTTTGCTCCTTCAACTTCTAGTAATACCGACATCGAACATCCCAAAAAATCGAACATTTGCGTAACCAATGCACCACAAGAAACCAGGCCCAAATTATTAGCCACAGCTAAAATTAATATACGGTCCATTGATGGCTGTCACCATACCATGCGAGCCCTCATAGACCCGTGCGCAGAGTCTTCTATTATTACGGAGAATGCCGCTCAACTTTTAGGCCTACCGAGGATAAGGCGCCCCTGTGTGGTGGTGGGGGTTGGCGCGAAGGCCAACAATAGTCGGGGAGTTGTTGAGATTGCAGCATCTTCGATTCATAATAATTTTACATTTAAGACCGAAGCCTATGTTATGAAACATGTCGTCGGGAATTTACCAAACGAATCCTTTGAAAAACCAACGTGGCCGTATTTACAAAAGTTACCACTTGCCGATCCGGAATTTTACAAAAGTAGACCAGTAGATTTAATTTTAAGTGTCGATGTCTACGAATTAATTATTTTACCAGGTTTAATTCGTAATGGCACATCACTACCGATCGCGCAAAATACCAAGCTCGGTTGGATTTTAAGTGGAACCATTAAACCAACCCAAAAATATTGCAACTTCGTCATGGTCGATTTGCAAGATATACAGCGGTTCTGGGAGATTGAAGACATCTCAGACAACTCTATTAATATTTCTGATGAAGATAACCATTGCCTTCATCATTACCAGCAGCATACGACGCGTCAACCAGATGGACGTTATGTCGTAAGATTACCTCTCAAACCAGAGATTACCGAAAAATTGGGTGACTCTAAAACCAAAGCTGTGGCCCAATTTCATCAGTTAGAACGAAGATTTTCTAAAAATAAATTTATCGAACAAAACTACAAACAATTTATACATGAATATATTAATTTAAACCATATGAAGAAATGCATCGGTAACCCGATACTTCAATGCTATTTGCCGCACCATTGTGTAATACGAACGGATTCTACGACCACTGCCACACGAGTTGTTTTTAATGCGTCTGCGAAAACTTCGACTGGATTTTCGTTGAATGACCTTATGTACAGCGGACCAAATTTGCAAGAAAATTTATTTACTCTCATATTAAAGTGGAGGCAGTACCAAATAGCCTTCACTGCGGATATAGAGAAGATGTTCAGGTTTATAGATGTCCATGAGGATGACCAGCCGCTCCAGAAGATCATGTGGAGAGACTCAGAAAGGCAACCATTAGAGGAATACCAACTTACCACTGTCACATACGGCACCAAGGCCGCCCCATTCCTAGCCATGATGACATTGAAGCGTCTGGCTAAGGATGAGGGTCACCGTTATCCAGAAGCAGCTGAAGCCCTGGCTTCCAGGTTCTACATGGATGACCTGCTGTATGGACAGCATGACCTGGAATCTGCCAAAAAGTTGATTTCTGACCTCATAAATCTCCTTAAATTAGGTGGATTTAATTTAAGGAAATGGTCGTCTAACAAACCAGATGTATTACCAGAAAACCAGTCATCGTGTGAAGACCAAGCATACGTTTTTAAACACCAGGAATCAACTAAAGCATTAGGACTTAAGTGGCATCCTAACGATGATTATTTTACATTTCAATTAAAATCCGAACCAGTCCGTAAGCTCACCAAAAGAAGTTTACTCTCGAATATATCCAAAATATTCGATCCGCTTGGATGGCTTTCGCCCATTACCACCAAATTGAAGTTACTTTTCCAAGAAGTTTGGGTTTTAAACCTACAATGGGATGACGACCTTCCAGCTGATTTAAACACTAGATGGAAAGTCATGGAAGCTGACATCTACAATATAAACCATATAACTATACCAAGATGGATACAGTGTTCTAAGAACGATACCATAGAATTACATGGGTTTTGTCATTCATCGCAAAATGCCTACGCTTGTGTTGTGTACTGCAGAGTCAACAATATTCACAGCAACCAAAGTTCTGTAGTCCTAGTGGCTGCTAAGTCTCGTCTCGTACCTGTAAAGAAAAATGTTTCGTTACCAAGATTGGAATTATGTGCAGCTGTTCTACTTACCAAGGTCATGAAGATCACCTGTAATTGCCTAACAGATTATAACATCAAAATCTACGGTTGGTCCGACTCGACAGCAGTTTTGGGTTGGCTCAATGGCGATCCAATTAAGTGGAAACCATTCGTTGCGAATAGGGTGAAGCAGGTGACAGACGTTATACCATCAAGCAGCTGGCATTATGTGTCAACCAAAGATAACCCAGCTGACTGCGCAAGTAGAGGCATCACCACAGAACAGCTGATTAACCATTCCATGTGGTGGAGAGGACCCCACTGGCTTCAATCATTCGATGAGTCAAAATTAACCAATTCATCATATACTACCAGCGAAGAGCTTAAAAAATCATTATTAAATATAAATGTCACTACAATTAAATATGAAAACAAAGTCCTAGAAAATATTATTAGCAGATACAGCGATTTTACGCGAGCTTCGAGAGTGCTTGCGTGGGTGTTGCGATTTACACCTAAGTCATATAAACAACCACGTTACCTAACTATACTTGAAATAAGGAAAGCTAAATACTTAATTATAAAATATGTACAGCAAATAGAATTTTTAGAAGATATGCAATATATTAAAAACCATAACCAACCTAACCCCAAAAGTAATTTACTAAAATTAAAACCATTTATTGATGACCAAGGACTTTTGAGGGTTGGGGGGCGATTAACCAACGCCAAATTAGAAGATAGGATGAAGCATCCGTGCATTTTACCACATAACCATCAACTTACCGACATGCTTATTGACCAGGGACATAAAATGACCTTTCATGGGGGTGCACGATTAACCTTAGCTTGGTTGCGTCAAGAATATTGGATTTTAGGAGGAAATAATGCTGTAAAGAAGAGGCTGCGGAAATGTGTGCTGTGTAGAAGGCACGACCCCCTGAAACATGACCAGTTGATGAGAGATTTACCACCAGCCAGGGTCAACAGAACCCGACCTTTCTACCATACAGGGGTTGATTTCACCGGCTTTGTTGACGTCAAGCCTGCGAAGGGAAGAGGTGTGAGATGTACCAAGGGATATATCGCCGTCTTCGTGTGTATGGTAACCAAGGCCGTGCACTTGGAGTTGGTTTCAGATCTCACCGCTTCATCATTCTTGGCAGCCCTTCGAAGGCTCGCGGCCAGGAGAGGATCGCCCGGTCACATTTATAGTGATAACGGGACGAATTTCATAAAGGCGAATAGAGTCCTGCAAGAAGAAATAATAAATTTAAAATCTATATTGAATGACCATTTTTATGCAGAAATAGCTGACATGTCGATAGAATGGCACTTCAACGCACCTTCTTGGCCTAGCGCAGGCGGTCTGTGGGAGGCGGCCGTGAAGAGTCTGAAATACCATCTGAAGAGAGTGATAGGCGAGCAAAGGCTAACCTACGAGGAGTTCTCCACCTTATTAGCTCAGCTAGAGGGCTGCCTCAACTCTAGACCTCTGTGCCCGTTGAGTGAAGACGTTGAAGACTTGGACTTCCTTACTCCGTCTCATTTTCTTTCCAGTGGACCAACATTGACCATTGTTGAGTCTGAACACGATCTACGAACCAGATGGCAGCTAGTACAGAAAATTTACCAAGATGTGTGGAAGAGATGGAGAACGGAATATCTTACACAATTGAACACAAGATCTAAGTGGCAACGTTCACAACCAAACTTAAATCTAGGTGATATTGTTATTATACACGACGCTAACCTGCCACCGGGTAGATGGGCTCTCGGTCGAATCGTGCAGCTACATCCGGGGCAAGATGGGCTAGTAAGGGTAGTTTCCGTAAAAACCAAAAACGGTGTTATGAAGAGACCAGTCGTGAAATTATCTCTTTTACCAATTAACTATTCCAACGACGGGAACATAAACCAAATTCCCCAAAATACTGACCATAACCAGCCAAATAACCAGTCCAATAACAATATACAAAAACCAAAGCGGCGAGCTAGAAAAGGCATTTACCATTTGTTTACCATGTCGCTTATGTTATTTACCTTTTTATTTTCACCAGCCACGTGTGCGTATAACACAATAAACTTTAACGGTAGTCAAAGTTTATATTTTGATAAAATATCTACCATGCGAGTAGTTCAAGATGAGTGGAAACTGGTAGTTTATTATGACTTAGGACCATATTGGCAAGGCAGTAAATTATTATCTAAATATATAGATCACATGGAATATATCTGCAAAGAATCGTCAGTAAGAAATCATTGTGAGTCCATTCTAATACAATTACGGCACAGCTATACAGAGTTAATGCATTACAATAACATTCTGTCGACGCAGCAGTTCCCACACGGGCACGCGCGGCGCAAACGCGGCCTTATCAACGTCGTGGGTAATGTTGCACACGCGCTGTTCGGCGTACTGGATGACCAATTCGCAGAACAATATATTAAGGACATAGATTTAATTAGAGAAAACCAAAACCATCTCGCTGTGCTATGGAAAAACCAGACTTCTGTTGTAGAAGCGGAATATAATGTTTTGAAAAGGATGCAAGGCTCTATAGATAAACAACATAAAATATTTACACATTATCTTAACCAATTAGAAAATGTTACCAATGATGTAAAGAGTCAATTAAAAGACGTAGAAACCACAAATGAATTTTTGTTATGCTCTATGGCAGCTAACGGTTTGGAGTCAAATTTAAAGAATATGCAGGATGTCCTATTAGATACAGTTTCGGAGGTGTACTTTGGGAAGTTTAACATACATCTTTTAAAACCCGACCAGCTTTTAGAAGAGTTAAATATTATTTCAGGAAAACTGTCCAACGATTTAAGTTTACCAATTGACAATCCTCATACCGAATTTACCAAAATTTACCATCTACTTAAAGTTAGAGCTAAAATGTTAAAAGATTATTTTATTTTTGAAATTAGAATACCATTAGTGAGTAGAGATAATTACCAAGTCTATAAAATTTATCCTATACCGAGAAAAAACGGCAAAACCATGGTCACCCTAGTTCCAGCGTCGGATTACATAGCGATCAACTTACGAAGAGATTCATTCATGACCATATCGCAATTAGAATTGCATAAGTGTATTCATTTAGATTCGGAAATACAACTTTGTTCACTACAGAAACCAATTTCACATATGAGGCATGACGACATCTTGTGCACTAAGGACCAGGAGACGAAGCTTTGCAGAACCAAAACTGCTAGGTGTCAAGACTGGTGGTCCCAGTTAAACGACGTTCATACTTACTTTTTCTTTTGCTGCGACTCGTGTCCAGTGCGAATCATTTGTGGAGACCAAATGTTTTCCAACCGTCTAAATAGTAGCGGTATAATAAGGCTGGGAACAGACTGTGTTCTGAAAGGTAACGACATAACCATTTATGCACAAAGACTTCAGAACAATACTTACACCATCAAGACTGATATACCAACGATAGACATTCTTCCCATCAACCACATCTTCAACCACAACAAGACGTCCGTGTCGCTGATTTCGGAGCCAGCTTCAGTAATGGGTGGCCACGATCAGGATTTAGATGATATAGGCGTTAATATAAAACAAATGCGATCAGAGAGTGGTCTAAAGGGTGGTATATCCTATCACGACGTTCACCATTACGTCGCGATATACGTGGTGGCGGGTGTGTTGGTGGCCGGGGCAGCCGCGCACGCCGTGCGGCGGTGGCGCCCGTGCCGCAGCCGCCGCCAGGACTCCAGCGCGCTGGCAGCTGCTAGCGCAGCGCCGGCGCCTACCGCGTCGGGCCCGCCGCGCCCTGAGCCGCGGGGGCTGGCGAACGCAGCGTTTGTGTATAGTGTTAGTGATCAGTGTGTAAGTGTAGTGAACCATGGGCAATCTAGTGTTAAGAATAGTGATAAGTGTAGTGAAAAAGTGAAAGACCAGTCCACTTCTCCTATAGTGCATAAGCATCATTTTAGTGATTATTGTGATAGAGACATTACGGTTCCATTAGATTAAGCAAATATTGTTTATCACCTTGTCTCACGTCACTCACTAACCATTAAACCATTATTTTTTTGATACCATTATCACCTCCACTCTTTCTTCTCTCGCGGTGGCAGCATGTACGGTCAACAGTGTGTCGACTGTACCGTACATCACGTTTCGCTCTGTCAGCGTTTACGTCGCCACGCGTTAAGTTGAATAGTTTAAACCAGTTCGCGTCAAGCCGCCAATCGGTTCGCGTGCTCTCTTAACCATTTCACCATTTACCATTAACCATTTAGTATAAGTTAAGTATTCAATAAACCCATTGAGCTTAACTTGTCTTTTACTCCTGTACGGACACCAAACCACCGTACAATATGAAAAGGGAAATCATATTTACCTACTTTAACCCACGTCTGTTATTTATTATACTGCGTGTGACAAAAGCAAGGGTTAGGTTAGAAAAAATAAGTAATAATTATCGAGGTAGGTAGGTACTTACCTTTCTGGATTATTAGGCAAGCGGAAGAAGCTTTTGTCATAATTTTTTTCTTGGTTATTACGGCGACCATAATATATACAACCACAATTAAGCCCATACATTTTAATGCCGATAAGGAAATTTCTAATATTTTAGATACTCGATGCGTGCGATTCGAACTTTTAAAGGATACTATTTACAACGAAAATTCAAAATAGTCCCCAAATGTTAACGTCTAATAGCCATATTTTTTTAATCAAAAATGTACTCAGCCATTGGCCCTTAAATTGGAAAATATACCTTGTGTCCTTAGCAATTGGGTTTAATTTGTACTTAATTCTTATGTAGTATAAAGACTATTTGAATCATATCAATGCAATTTTAAATTTTTATTGCCACTCAATAGGTGTTGTAACACAACTAAGATCGTCGCACAATATCGATAGGTATCGACAGATTTAAATGCGATTAAGTATTACATGTAACGTTCAATCTACAATATTATGCGGAAATCATTACTAATATTTTACTTTTACTATTATAAATGTGAAAGTTTGTGAGGATATATGGATGGACGGATGAATCTTAAAGGAGCAAATGGCACACCACACGTTTGTTACTTTTTAACGCAATAACTATTGAACGGATTTTAATAAAAATTTGATTTAAAATTTTATTTCGAGGTTAACCTCCTACAAACTTTACCCAACCCAAGCATATTATTTCGTTAAAAATATCGATAAAATCAAATTATTGCATGACTACATCACTAGTGAAACAAAAAACAAATATTTTTTATAAACGTCGCGTCAGACAAGTCTTATGAAATTACACTGTCGCGTCGGCGAAACTGCCAGCCCCGTGAACCATAGTCCAGGCTGGGAAAAAGTTACACCCCACCCGCCCCCGCATTCGCCCAGACACGCACACACAGCTGCGAGCGGTGAGTCGTGTAAATGGTGGAGTGACGGTTCTTTACGTTAGTAATATATATATTCTTTGACACGGACACATATCCATATTTGGTTGGATGCTCTAAGATCCATACAAAGTTTCATCTTTCTAGCAATAACTGATCGGACGATAAGCGGAAGACGGACGGATGGACGGACGGACGGAAGGTAAACTACGGAACCCTACGGATGCAAATCGTTCTAAATTTGAAAATATTGACGTCCGTGTCCTCTTCAACGACCCACAATTTTTCCGTACAATCGTGGACACTCCGTATATAAGCTAATATGAAGTCTTTGGCTAATATATTATTTTATAGTAGTGCAATCAAATCGAAACCTAACTTTGTAGGTAGCTGTAAACTGTCTTTCTTTAATCTGTGGTGCTGTCATATTTTAAGAAAAACATTGGAAAAACATGAGAAAAACCATAAAACTAAAAAAAAAATTTCCCGCCTTTTTAACATAGCACTGGCAACTTACTACAACTATACCTACTGCCATAATTTAAAAAAGGACCAGCTGTCGTCTGTCACTGTCACTGTAATTGCTCGACCGCCAAATTTAAAAATCCTGTAAAGTCGAAATCTTTCTCAGCTTAAAATTTTATACCGATTGGCACCATGCCATTTTTTAGTTTTTGAAAAGTAAATAATATCTTCTATTCAAACTAAAATAAAACTCGTTGTATACGAGACGCTAGGCGAATATCGTATTCTCTGTGAATAATTCAAACTCGGAGGAGTTGCGACCTCGGTTCACTCACCTCCTAACGTTTCGTCATGTCTGTGTAAGATCTCATGATCATTATGCAAGAAATAGTGCAGACTGTAGTGGTTTAAAAAATAATTAAATTTACATTTATTGTGTATAGTATTTCAAAGTGAAGATAAATTTAGGAAAGAAGAAAAATGTTTGGAGACTTTAAACTTAACCCCAAAATTGTAAGTACATGTAATCATACCGGTTTGATATGAAAATGTGAAGTGTTTATCTGTGAATTATCAATAAAAATGGTAAAATATGATATCTGCTTACTCACGTATCTGATAATTCTATGATTATGATGAGGTAATAGAATTTTTCGATATCAGTTTAGTTATACATCACAGGTAATGCATACTTGTGTTTCATTGATATTTATAACTTAACACAAAATGAGTGCCGTAAGTAACATTTTAGATGGTTAAGAAAAACGCAATAAATTTACATAAATTAAGTTTTTGCTGTTGTTCTCTTTGACAGAGTGAACATTATTTTTTAAGTTCGTCAACAGTTATCTTTTTCACGCTACACTAACAAGACGCGATAGGCAACAATAGCAGTATATTAATTCGCCTCATTGCGTCCGGAGGTTCTCTGAAGGTCGAATTAAGTAAATTACATGTTAAAAACAAAGTTAGCGAAAAGATGAATAATTTAGAAGTAGCATTGTCAGAAGTGTTCGGCGGATTACCTGTACGTTGTTTCATAGCGAAATCGTAAAAATTCGAAACATTATATTAATTAGCATAACACTAACATAACCTAATTGTTTTTCTTATTACAGGTTCTACCGATTGTGATTGGAGTTGGCTCAGTGGTGGTCATATCTACAGTAGTAGCTAACTGCTTGTGGGGTAAAAAATCGAAGAGTAAGAGCAAGAAACTGGTCGCTCTAGTCGATCCCAATGTAAAATACCCTCTGCCTCTCATCGAAAGGGAGGAAATAAATCATGACACAAGAAGATTTAGATTTGGACTACCATCACCTGAACATGTTTTGGGTATGTTTGGATAAAGTTTTAAAATAATAATAATTTTCATTGAAGCTTTACTCTTCATCAATCTGGCCCCATGCTAAGTATCTGAAGAACTTGTGTTAAAGGTACCAGACAATGGGAGGTTTAATACTTTTATACTATATATTTAAGATTTTAGTTATATTATACACATATTTAATACATCCATGACCCAGTAACACAGATTTTTTTTGGACCCTTGGCAGGATTTAAACCCACAACTTTGGCTTAGCGCTAACACTCTAACCACTAATCCACAAAGGTTGTGCTCTAAAACAATAGAATATTCCGATCATAATTTACTGTAGCACTACTTAGTACCTATTATATAATGTCGCTTTCTCTAACAAAATAATATTGTAAATTATTACAATAAATATTAAGTACATCAAACTTTAATGATGTTGCATACATTTTGTGATTCAGTAATATCGAAACACAAAATAAAAGTATTAATCTACTCTAAAGTGATCTACTCCCATGGTGAAAGACGACCTCTGTGGCTCAGTTGGTTGAGCGTGTTGGCGCTCAAGCCAGGGGTTGCGGGTTCAAATCCCGCCGAAGGAACAAAAAGTTTTTCTGTGTTCCTGGGTCATGGATGTGTATTAAATATGTGTATAATATAATAAAAATCTTAAATATGTGTATAGTATAAAAGTATTAAATATATTTCCGTTGTCTGGTACCCGTAACACAAGTTCTTCGAGAACTTACCATGGGATCAGACTGACGTGGTGTGAAGCGTCCATAAATATTATTATTTATTATTATTATATTATTAAAGTTTTTTTTTTTTTAAATTGATAGGTATATCTTTGTACTGACATGAAAGTGCCTAAATATACTATATAATACTAATGTTAGGTGTTAACTGGCTATCTGGTGTCTATACAATTTCATTGTTCTCAACACAAAGGTCATTGGATCAATAGTAACTATAGATATTGAAATAGACATGCTATATGTAAACCCAAATAAATGTATTCTGTGGTGTAATTATCATTTTCGGATATTGAATTAATTTATTAATGTCAATGATTTTTTTGATTCTGTCTTGAATTCTATAACTTAAATAACCTATAACTTAAAAACCTATAACTTAAATATTATGTGAACATAAACATAGTCTGTTCGAATTAGGTGTAAATTAATTTAGATATAAATGAACCTTCTTGTCAGCAATCACACAGAATAATAGACGCCTAATGCAAGGCTTCTAGCAACACATTAGACTTATACATCTTACTTAAGACACTGATGGTGAAATCTACTTTAGTAGCGACCACATCCGTTACCCGTGTACATCTCATGCGTTTATTACAAAATAAAATACGAAAGAGGAGAAACATGGCTCCATGTACAATAAAATAATGTGGAAAATGAAGCCATTCATCTAATTTCAAAAAAGATGGCATAACTTTTCATAGGTAGGTAAGCCAATTTCAGGATTATCATTGTCAAGAATCAATTTATTCAGAGCTAAAATTTTGCTGGTCCAAATCAGTAACGAAAGCATAATTATGTTTATCATCATATTATTCTTTCAAATACAAATAAGTACTGCTTATCCTTTCTTCCATTATTGTCACCTTGAATTGGCCAATCAGCATGCAATTCTTCCATCTCCCCCCGCCTCAGCGCATTGACACAATTATTGGTTTCAATAAATTAAAACATTAGGCATCTATTTAGGCTGTGTGGTCGCTGCTTCTTGTCCTTATTACATCTTGTTTGTAAAGTAAATATTATTTAGAGATTGCTACAAAAAAACCAAAAAAAGGTAACCAATCTTATAATTATGTACCTATATCCTTCTTCTTTACAGGTCTTCCAATTGGACAACACATTCATTTATCGGTGAAATTGAATGATGATCTTGTCATAAGGGCATATACCCCAGTCTCTAGTGATGAAGATAAAGGATATGTTGACTTGGTCATTAAGGTACAACAATATTCTACCTTCTTATTTTAGTACATACTTTAGTATCTTCATAAAATTGTAAAATTGAATTAGGGCCTAATTCACTATATCTACTGATAAGTGTCAATAGCTTATTTGGTTGTTTTGTCTCTGTCGTTCAGTATAAAGCAGCCACAAAACATCCAAATAAGCACTCCTACACCTATTAGGCGCTTGTAAAACAGATTCTTAATATACCTACTATGAATAGCAATCGAAGACCTTTGTTATATTATAACTAGCTGATGCCCGCAACTTCGTTTGCATAGAACTAACGGAAACGGAACTTTATTTTTTTAAACGGAACCCTAAAATAAAAGTAGCCTATGTTAGACCTTATAACATCAGCTATCTGCCAGTGAAAATCCTGCGAAAAAAATTGGTCCAGCCGTTTCGGAGATTATCCGGAACAAACAGACAGACAGACCGACACACAGACCGACAGACAGACAGATGGACAGACAAAATTATTAAAAATTGGTATTTCATTGTAAGTACCGAATATACTTTCATATGCATTATATGAAAAGCTGTTAATTTGAAATTACAAACAGACACTTCAATTTTATTTATCTGTATAGATAGTGTGGTATGTCGGGTGTATAACATTTCTCTCTTTCAACAATTTGCACACTTTATATTTTCTGTATAAGCCAATAAAACCACATATTAAGTACAATTTTTAAATGAAACAAGTCACTATGTCTTCCGGATATTACCATGACATAAAGCATGTTATAATATTGGTTTCAGGTATACTTTAAAAATGTTCACCCCAAGTTTCCTGAAGGTGGTAAAATGTCACAGCATTTGGAAAATATGAAGATAGGAGATACCATTGATGTAAGGGGACCTTCGGGGAGACTGCAGTATGCAGGAAACGGCACATTCCTAATAAAGAAACTCCGCAAAGACCCACCTGTGAAAGTCCTGGTGAAAAAACTGAATATGATTGCTGGTAAGTTAATTTAACATCATACAAATTATGACAAGTTATTAATTTTTATAAGATAAAATTAATTGCTACAAAAAATAATTAAACAAACTAGTAAAATATTTTATATTATGTTATGCAACATGATAAATAATATATTATGTAGGTATTCTTAGGTATTCAGGTTTACAAAATGTAATTTATAAAATATTGTATTAAATAATGTATTTTATAAAATACTAGCTGACCCGGCAAACTTTGTTCTGCCTTAGAGGCAATAAAAGAGCAGATTTTGGATTTCATTAAGTGTAATTTTTCATTAGGATAATAGATATAATTAAAAAGAAATTTATTTTAATGATTGTTAAAATGGGCCATGTATTTTGGTGCATGGGTTGCAATATTCAGTAAAGCATTTTGTAATAGACGACATTTTTCGTTTTATTATCAGGTGCAAGAATAAATAACGCAGATGGTCTTCCGATCCATGAATATGCCACATATAATTGACCAGGTGAAAAACATGGATTTTGTAGATTCAGACCACAAACTTTCAAGGATTGGCCTTGTGACTTATTAATGATCATGGTGAATGCAAGACGGATCGGAAATTGAAGTCGTTTGAACTCAAACTGCATATCGGTATTCGGTAGGGATCATCGGGATCTTCGGAATGAGAACTTCCTCACCTTCGAATTTTCCTTTGAGTATCGTCGCGTAAATCACATTATTTACTAAATCCCCAAACATATTTTTCTGCGATAAATAGTAGCCTATGCTCTTCCTCGTAGTCTACTCTATGTCTGTGCCAATTTTCATGATGATTGGTTAGGTAGTTTAACGTAAAAGCGTAAATACAGTTGTCCACAGGAACCGTACATTTCCCGCGACAAAAAGTAGCCTATGTCCTTCCCAGTGGTCTATGTTTATATCTGTGCCAAATTTCGTAGTTTTTACGTAAAAGTGTAAATACAGTATATTGCACAGATATATCTGTGCAAAATTTCATAATGATCGGTTAAGTAGTTTTTACGTAAAAGCGTAGATACAATATTCCACGGGAGCCGTATATTTTCTTGCAATAAAAAGTAGCCTATGTCCTTCCTCGTAGTCTACTTTGTATCTATAACAAATTTCATGATGATCGGGTAAAAGTTACGTAAAAGCGTAAATACAGTATTCCACGGGAACCGTACATTTTTATGCAATAAAGAGTAACCTATGTTCTTCCTCGTAGTCTACTTTATATCTATGCCAAATTTCATGATGATCGGTTAAGTAGTTTTTACGTAAAAGCGTAAATACAGTAATCCACGGGAACCGTACATTTTCCCGCGATAAATAGTATCCTATGTCCTTCACAGTGGTCTATGTTTATATCTGTGCCAAATTTCATGATGATCGGTTAAGTAGTTTTTACGTAAAAGCGTTAATACAGTATTCCACGGGAACCGTAAATTTTCTGCAATAAAAAGTAGCCTGTGTCCTTTCCCGTGCTCTACCACTTTACTTTATATCTGTGCCAAATTTCATAATGATCGGTTAAGTAGTTTTTACGTAAAAGCGTAGATACAATATTCCACGGGAGCCGTATATTTTATTGCAATAAAAAGTAGCCTATGTCCTTCCTCGTGGTCTACTTTGTATCTATAACAAATTTCATGATGATCGGGTAAAAGTTACGTAAAAGCGTAAATACAGTATTGCACGGGAACCGTACATTTTTATGCAATAAAGAGTAATCTATGTTCTTCCTCGTAGTCTACTTTATATCTGTGCCAAATTTCATGATGATCGGTTAAGTAGTTTTTACGTAAAAGCGTAAATACAGTATTCCACGGGAACCGTACATTTTCTGCAATAAAAAGTAGCCTATGTCCTTTCCCGTGCTCTACTTTATATCTGTGCAAAATTTCATGATGATCGGTTAAGTAGTTTTTACGTAAAAGCGTAAATACAATATTCCACGGGAACTGTACATTTTCTACAATAAAAAGTAGCCTATGGCCTTTCCCGTGCTCTACTTTATATCTGTGCCAAATTTCATGATGATCGGTTAAGTAGTTTTTACGTAAAAGTGTAAATACAGTATTCCACGGGAACCGTACATTTTTATGCAATAAAAAGTAATCTATGTTCTTTCTCGTAGTCTACTTTATATCTGTGCCAAATTTCATGATGATCGGTTAAGTACTTTTTACGTAAAAGTGTAAATACAGTATTCCACGGGAACCGTACATTTTTATGCAATAAAAAGTAATCTATGTTCTTTCTCGTAGTCTACTTTATATCTGTGCCAAATTTCATGATGATCGGTTAAGTAGTTTTTACGTAAAAGCGTAAATACAGTATTCCACGGGAACCGTACATTTTACCGCGATAAATAGTATCCTATGTCCTTTTCCTGGTTGTAAGCTACCTCCCTACCAATTTTCAGCCAAATCGGTTCAGCCGTTCTTGAGTTATAAATGGTGTAACTAACACGACTTTCTTTTATATATATAGATTGCTGAGACAGCTTTCTTAATAAAATTTTTGGATTGTCATGATGAATCATATAGTATGTAGCTGTACTATATTGAAGTTTCACAAATCACAGTACATGATTATAATATTTTCAGAAGAAACTTGTCAGTAAAAAAATACGACCTCTGTGGCTTAGTGATTAGCGCGTCGATGCTTAAGCCGAAGGTCGCGGGTTCGAATCCCGCCGAATGGACAAAAGGTTTTTCTGTGTTCCTGGGTTTTGAATGTGCATTAAATATATGTATAGTATAATAAAAATCTAATATGACGTGTATAGAATTAAGTATTAAATATATTTCTGTTGTCACTTGTCTGGTACCTGTTATACAAGTTCTTCAGATATTTAGTACAGGACCAGATTGACGTAGCGTGGAAGCATCCATAGATATTATTAATATATAAAACATATTATAATATTGTCCCTTCCCTTAAAAATTTGAATTATTTATGTATTTATAGATTAATAGGCCCCTCCTTATTTCATAATATTATCTTGTCAAGCTTGTGTAGGGTCTGAGCAAAATTACTTTGATAAAACCAAAAAATTGCACTTTTTTCAATATCCATTATAGTTTTTATTTTTAAACATTTAACCATTAAGTAGAGTTTATTTCGAAATGTATGATTGGAGACTTGTTGAAGTTTTGATTTTGAATAGATAAAAAGTGACAGCCTACAGTTAATCCTACGAACCTCGTAATCAATTTATTTCATTCATTATCACACTCAAAACCTACTAAGGGTGTGTTCCGACATGCACTGCGAGCACTGCATAGTGCACAGTGCACTGTAGAAAAATTTGTTCCGTTATGGACTGCCAGTATAGGCAGTATACTGCCGCAGTACCCTATGACGTCATCAATCACCGCCATATTCTACTGTGAGCACAGGTTTTTCGAGGTAAGGTACTCGCAGTACTTTGATCATGTGATTAAAAAGTTCAAACGTCAAAATGAAAACCATTTCTAGTGGTCAGTCCATAAAATTATGTAGGTAATAGGGCAGCAGTATAACTGGCTATAAAGGAACGGCTTCACAGTATACTGAATAGGGAATATGCACATATTTTTTTTATTTTATTATATAGATCTATATTGTTTGGTAAACCGTATGGTAAAATCAGTTTTTGGATATCATTAAAAATGACAAAGATATGAACGTTATAAGTAGTCTGTTAGACAGAGAGATCGGACGTGTATCGTGACGTCACATAACACGACTTTCATAGAAAGTTCATAAGTAATTCCGTTTTGCTAGAAAGAGATAGACTATAAACTTTGACCGCTCATATCTTGTTCATTTATCAACGGATATTGAAAATTTTCTCGCCATTGCCTTTGTTTTTCAGTCTAGTATCATATTATTATGTTTTAAGTTATTTTTATTTTTTATGCATATTCCCTATTGACGTCACACAGTACAGTGGTCGCAGTGCCTATCGGAACATACCCTAAATAGGATACCTAAACAAATTCACTCAAAAGTATTATTAGCACATACAAAGGGCAAGCAACAGTCATAGTTTGAAATAGCTCTGTCAAATTAGTAGGCAGACTGTTAGTCCGATGTAAACATTTACTAATTGCTTTTACAGGTGGCACTGGCATTACTCCAATGCTCCAACTCATCAGACACATATGTAAAGATGCCAATGACCCCACCGAGTTGAGACTTCTCTTCGCAAACCAGTCCGAACAAGACATTCTACTGAGGGACGAGTTGGAAAAATTCCAAAGAGAGCATCCAGACCAATTCAAGCTATGGTACACTATCGATAGAGCGGATGAAGGTAACTTTTTTGTTGTCTTTTTTAAAATGTAAAGTTACTCGTAACTGGCAAACGCACTTTGGACTTTTGAACTGGTATTGCATGCGCCATAAAAATGTTTTCCTCTTTTACCGAATGTATAAACATTCGGTAAAAGAGGAAAACAAAAATAATTACACATGATCTAATGTATAAACATTAGATCATGTGAAATTATTTTTCTATTCGGTTTTCCTTGTTTGATTGAAGTAACATTTGATAATTATTTAGTTATCGTATGACGCAACGTTTATGTATTTTTGACTATTGCGAAATACTTACATTAGATATTGTAAGAAATATAAGAAGGCTAAACGATGATAATGTCTTTACTTATTAATAAAAAGAAATTGGCAGTTATATGGACTGCCGATAGAAGTGAAACAGTATTTAGGTATACCGTTCTCAACAATATTATATATAGTTCCTGGGAGACCAATCACTGCTCGGAGTTTTAATAGGGCGAGAAAAAGAGAAAAATTATACAAGAAAAAGAAATAAAAATAATAAAAATATTTCGTCTGCCAGAGATTCGAACCCCGAGACCAATTGGTTAACAACACAAAACCCAAGTGCCTGTGTGCCAACCCAAGGCTACGCGTATCTGACATTAGTATTCGAAATTACTCACATCTTTCTGTAGTCTTAACTCTTACACGACGAAATAAAAAACATGACAAGCCGTAACGCTTTTTCGTGACAAAAAAATCGTAATACCCGTGTATTACCCTATATAATACCCTATGTAAAAGCTTCACTTAAAAAATATTTTTAAATCATGAGCTGCTATTTTTATGCATCTATGGAGTGTAGAAGAAAGGAGGACCATCTCAGTGTATTAAAAAGTTTCCCTTGAAAGGGAGCGAATTAAGGTGACGCTATAGTACTATAGTAGCATGTGGAAGAATTTAAAAAAGAGCGCCACAAATTAAACTAACCATTAACTAACTTTCAAATAACTTCACTCCATCTTTTATTGCTAACTTCATACTCTCTTCTGACTCTAGCGCCATTATGGCCAGTTTTAGAATTGTGACTGCTTTTGTCGGACACTTTTTAGCTTTTCTGTCTTAGAGAGATAGTCCTCCTTTCTTCTACACTCCATACATGCATCTAAAATGAGGTCGGGTGGGTCGTGCCATCTGACAGTTGTTTAGGCCGCTCGTGTCACAAAGTGTCATCTGCAGTGCTATTCTCTAAGGACATTTTCATATATCTCGACAGCTGAATCCGGGGTGAGTGTCAAATCAGTATACGAATTTGACACTCACCGAGGATTCAGCTGTCGAGATTTGAAAATGTTCTTAGAGAATAGCACTGCTGGTCACCAGTCTCTGGTAGCTGAGATGGTTCTTACGGCCGAATACTGAAACGCTAATCAAAATTATCCTCCTATGCACAGGGTGTCACTGTCTCTGCTGGTCGAAATGACAAGGACAGCATGTGACTTGAGCGTCACTTAATTTAACTATCGTTCTAGTATTAGGCGAAAAACCTAATACTCCCTCTGGCACCGGACGGCGGCTCGCACGCGTCGCGTCAAAGCAAAGTCAGATGGCACGACCTTGAAAACCACTGCGGTATTCAAATGATAACTCATTGTAACGATGACTTGCAATTTTTTGTAGGCTGGAAATACAGCACAGGCTTCATTAACGAGGACATGGTGAGGGAGCACCTGTTCCCGGCGGGCGATGACGTCATCGTGCTCATGTGCGGCCCCCCGCCCATGATCAACTTCGCCTGCAACCCCGCGCTTGAGAAGCTGGGATTCTCCGAGAACATGCGCTTCGCATACTAAACTAGGACGAATTGAGATATTTTTATATGGCTTTTTGTGTCTGCATTTGTAATGTTATGGGTTTTATTTATAAATATAAAAATTTATTTTACTCGTGTTGTTTTATTATGCGACTATGTAGAAGGAAAATAGTTTTCGAGCGTATGTACTAGTATATATTTATTTGATTTCAGTTGTTTGTCGTTATTTTTTTAACTAGTGGAGCCGCCTTTAGAACTACGAAGATTGGAATAGCCGCGTACGTCTCTACGCTTAATTACGATAACGATGGAATCTACATCGCGTGTCGTCCGCGCCAACCTTCTTGTCATCTTTTTTTATTTATGTAATGAACGAGGAAAGGAGCAGACAGATTGCCTGATGGTAAGCGATTACCAACGCCCATGAACACTCGCAACACCAGAGGAGCTATACTTGTAACTCCCTCTGATCATCTGGTGTTGCGACTTGCGTTCCTGGTCCTAAAATCTCTAATCCCCCCTTGGGCATCCGGTAATCTCACTCACTCGGCGAAACACAAGCGTTATTTCACGCCGGTTTTCTGCGAGGTCAGGCCGGCCCATTCGTGCCGAAGCGTGGCTCTCTCACAGTAAGGCCCTCCCCACATTAGGCGTGCGCGTTCTTTGGGCGTGTCAGCGTTGCGGGCGCTGCGTGCGCCACCCAAGGCCTAATGTCTTATCCCAAGGCCTAATCCCAAGGGAGGCCTAAATACCTCTATTTTTATAAATTTAACTAGCTGTTGCCCGTGGCTCCGCCCGCGTAAATATAGTTTTTTCGCGGTCGCGGATATGTGCAAAAAATAGATAAAAACAATCCTTGATGCGGATTATATATCATGTAGAGTCCGACCGAAACTGGTTTTCCGGCCGAAACCGAAACTGAAACCGAATATTCGGCCGTGGCTTCAGTTTCGGCCGAAACCGAAACCAAAACTCACGTGGTCAAGTAGAAAATTCTTTAAAATACTGAAATTTGGTGCATTTTATCCATTATTCTGCATTAATTAGGACATGAAATGGAAACACCGTATATTAATTTTGTTGTAATCATTTATTTAATATAATATTAAAAAAATATTAATTATATTTTCAAATTCAGTTGCGTTGTCAAAGCGTTGCCGCAAGAAACGAAGTTAGACGAGCGTGCACGAAAACTTCCGAAATCAGTTTCGGTTTCGGCAAAAGTTTCGGCCACTTTTGGCCGAAACCGAAACTGCCACCGAAACTTGATTTTTGGCCGAAACTCGGCCGAAACCGAAACCGAACTTTCGGTCGGACACTAATATCATGCTAAAATTTCAGCTCGATCGGTGCAGAACTTTTTGAGTTTTTGAAGCGTACACAAACCAACATAACTTTTTTATATATTATATAGATTTATTAATAAGCGTTTTTTTTTTATATTACCTTTCGGCAGGCCTTCCTCCACTTAAACTTTATGTGCCAAGCACACCGATCCGTATGCAGTATGCACAATTCTCGTAAAACCGTAGGTACTTGTAATTTTTTGCTTCAAGTATTATTAATATAATGATACTTACGTAATATTATGCTAATAATAACAACATTTTTGAATAAATATTATGGTGACTTATCTTAATAATTATGTACACTAATATTATAAAGAGGAAAGATTGTATTTTTGTGTGTCATGTTCCTGTTCCTTGATTAGGGTTCCTTACTAAAATTTTAGTAAGGAACCCTAATCTTTTCTAGCAATAAATATACATATTATGTTACTCAGGGTGAATGTAGTTTTCTAATAGTGAAAGAATTTTTAAAATCGGCACAGTAGTTTTTGAGTTTATTCATTACAAACATGACACACAAAAATACAATCTTTCCTCTTTATAATATTAGTGTACATAATTATTAAGATAAGTCACCATAATATTTATTCAAAAATGTTGTTATTATTAGCATAATATTACGTAGGTATCATTATATTAATAATACTTGAAGCAAAAAATTACAAGTACCTACGGTTTTACGAGAATTGTGCATACTGCATACGGATCGGTGTGCTTGGCACATAAAGTTTAAGTGGAGGAAGGCCTGCCGAAAGGTAATATAAAAAAAACGCTTATTAATAAATCTATATAATATATAAAAAAGTTATGTTGGTTTGTGTACGCTTCAAAAATTCAAAAAGTTCTGCACCGATCGAGCTGAAATATTCGGTTTCAGTTTCGATTTCGGCCGGAAAACCAGTTTCGGTCGGACTCTACATGATATATAATCCGCATCAAGGATTGTTTTTATCTATTTTTTGCATCAGTCACATATCCGCGACCGCGAAAAAACTATATTTACGCGGGCGGAGCCGCGGGCAACAGCTAGTTAAATTTATAAAAATAGAGGTATTTAGGCCTCCCTTGGGATTAGGCCTTGGGATAAGACATTAGGCCTTGGGTGGCGCACGCAGCGCCCGCAACGCTGACACGCCCGAGGAACGCGCACGCCTAATGTGGGGAGGGCCTTACTGTGAGAGAGCCACGCTTCGGCACGAATGGGCCGGCTCGACCTCGCAGAAAACCGGCGTGAAATAACGCTTGTGTTTCGCCGAGTGAGTGAGATTACCGGATGCCCAAGGGGGGATTAGAGATTTTAGGACCAGGAACGCAAGTCGCAATTGCTAGAAAAGATTAGGGTTCCTTACTAAAATTTTAGTAACGTACCTAACCCAAGGTGTTAAAAAATGCCATAAAACATCTTTCGTCGTACGCGCTGCGTAAAATACTGATGATAGAACAAAAGTATGTTCTACAATAATAATTATAGAACATTCATACATCCATCCATCCTCACAAACTTTCACAGTTATAATATTAGTAGGATGGATGGATGGATATTTGCAGTTACTCTTTCACGCAAAAACTACTGAACGGATTTTGATGAAATTTGGCTTGAGCTTGATGAAGCTTGAGCATAGGCTACTTTTTATCCCAAAAAGTACAGTGTTCCTGTGGGATACTGTATTTTCGAGGGCGGAGCCGTGGGCAACAGCTAGTTATTTATAGTCAGATAGGATATAAGCTACTCAATAATATAATCAATAACCAATTACATCTTTCAAAAACGTTTATTACATCAATTAATCAATTTAAATAATAACTTAATTTTAATTTAAAATAAGTTCGGTTCTGTCAATCATAATAATCACACAACTCACAACTGTTGTTACATGCACTAAAAGAGATGTTTGATTTTGGGCCAGTTCTATGTACACTACATAGTTAAATAGGAAAAAAATATGGGAATATCATAAAAATACGAAAAAAATAATTTGAAGAAGGGTACATGCGTACAAAAATGATTATTTGAAGAGTTTTTTATTGCAAGGACACTATTCTTAGGGCGGCCATGACAGTTGTTTTGACTTGACTTTTGACGTAGTAGACAGTTTTACGAAGAGACGTGGTCTTGAATGTCATACGTCTTTCTTTGTCAAAAGTCATGTCATTGACAAAATGACATTCTTTAGATAATTCTGATGTGATCCGCCATATTTTATTTTACTTTGTGTTGCTCTCCTTGACGAAGTTAATTTAAATGTACATTTAAACGTAGTGAAATTAAACAAAATAAAGAATAGGAAACGGTTACTATATTATGTAGCTATATTTACATATACTGTACATAGGGCTGGGCCAGGCCTCATACATTTATTGAATAATTCTTTTCATTCTAGATAAGTACCTAGTCAATTTTAAGTCAAGTTTTTATCTCAAACTGAAAAATAAAGTCCGACTTAAACAGATCTCGATAAAATTTTGTAAGGTAGTAGTTTAGACTCTGGATTAAAACATGATACTTTTTATCCCGATAAAGTACAGTGTTCCCGTGGTAGTACGCGGAGCCTCGGGTAACACGTACTCAACCATAATAATTATGAATAGTGCAGCTATTAACAATAAGTATTTCTTGTAAGTCTCGCTACGTCGCGGCGTATTACGCAGTGCTACGATAGTGCTACGCTATTTGAGGACACTAAGGTTTGGTAAAATCAACTACGGATATTTTGGGTATATGATCTACTTACTGCTCACATAAAGACATTTAGGCAAAAAAATTATTGTCATACTCAAAGTAAATAAATCATCTCATAATGGGTAAATCTCCGCTCAACGCAAACTCGCCTAAACGTCTTTAGTATTTACATAAGCTACCATATGCACAAAATATCCGTAGTTTATATTACCGAACCTTATATACCTAATAATAATTTAATAATATTATCTATGTATCCAATAACTATTAGATAACTACTGCCTGCCACAAGCCTTGCTATGTCTTAGAAACACCGTTTATAGTTTACCATAAACATAACATGCAGGGGTTAACAGGGGCCTATGTTGCAAGCTTTAAGTATCTTATTATTGATTAGTTTTAAAATTCGAAAATTGTAGAATAATGACAGTGTAAGATATTAATTGTGACATAAACTGAAAGAACAGTTTGAAATCCAAGTGCAGCAATCCTCCGATCTGAGTGGCCGGCGGCATCTCGCGTAACAGGTACAGCACCACGTCCGCAAACTCTTTCAATTCACCTTAAAAAAAAAGTAGGTCACAGGCATCTTGTGCAAATGAATATGGTGCTTGTGCGGCCAAAAGCTCGTCTTAAAAAATAAATTAAAACTTAAAAAAACCCTCTGTGTAAATATTAACTGTCTGGCTATCACAGTTACGAGATACGCCTGGAGGCAGACAGACGGACGGACGGCAAGCGAAGTCTCAGGAATAGGATCTTCTCGGTTTTCATGGGAGACGATTGGAGGTAAAGGTCAATGTAAAGGTCAAAGATCAATGTGATGGGATGGGGATGGTTGGGGTCCTAATTTAAGGTTAAAGGTCAATGTGTTGGGAAGGTTGGGGTCAAAACTCAATACGAACTAAAATAGTTTCATGCTCGCGTAAACCAAGACAGCAAACAATTGCAAGTTGAATCTTACACATTTTCGATCAGGGCACGTTAAACCTGTCGCGCCAGTGTAACAGTTTTTACCCATTCCAAGAAAAGTGCACAGCGCCGCTAAAGAAGTATTTACTTCAAAAATATAAGCTAGCTAGCTCGTTCGTGGTTACCTTTGTCGTGGTTATCCAAAATATCGTAGCAGGTTTGTCCAGTTTCCTCACATACTTTCTTGTACATTTCTGTCGTATAGCTTATCACAGCAATAAATATCACTTTCTTCAGAAGCGTGTAAGCAATAAAGTCCCATTCCGTAATCTAAAACAGAAGATACAATAGTAGTCAGGTTTTTGGCAGTGGACGCGTGAAACAAACCGTATACAAAGGAGGTATTCATTCTTGGGTAAAATAGGCTCTTATGTATGAAATATACGCCTTCTAATTAAGTTAAATGTACTTACGTGTCCTCCTGCACTTATGTTTCGAAACAAAGTAATAATCCAAATCAAAAAATTTGCGTAGAAGAATAGTATCTGTATACAAAAAAAGTTTATTAAATAAATTATCAAAAAATATATGTAAAAAAGATACATATTATAGACGTAATATACGTATAGTTTTAATTAAATCAAAGTAATAACTAGGTATAATGTTAAAAATAAATTACAATACATACCGTCCACTTGTACAATTTGAGAACGTAAATAAAACAGAATGTACAACGTTCAAAAAGGTACAGATAATTCTGGCTGTTGAAGTCATGACTATAAATATTTTTCGACTTCTCACGTAAAACTGCATTCATATTTCGCAAATGATTTTTCAAATAATCACAGATTTTAATCCACATGAGAACATCTAGTTCACTCAAGTACGAAACAAATATATTGAAAACATATTTAGTTGCTAACGATCGTATGTTATTTGCATAAATATCCTTGATGATTGTGAAGCCTCTTACGAAGTATTGTATCATTGCAAACATCGTAACGTATGTCAACCAATCCTTGTAGATATTATTTTGCTTTAGTTTTGGAGCCTTATTCCCGATGTTTTGACAAATCTTCATAAGGTATACTGTATCCTTGCTCGTGACAATAATGATGACGGCTTCACAGTATAAACAAACTGCCGACAGACAGACGTTAAGAGCGACACTTCGAAAATTCAACTCGAGTCCAACGTTTATCGTCAACGCCAAATAATAGAAGTACGAAGCTAGACAGATCCAGAAGAATAACATCATGTTCTGCACCGTACATCTTGGATAAATGGTGTTCCCTCTTATCGACACGCGACACGCACCGACAAAGTTTTGGCATATTCGAATTATCGTTATCGATTTTAAAAAATCTTCGCGTTCAATGGGCACTTCAATACGCCGAACCATTTTCAGTTGAAAATATACCAACAACACGTCTTGGTTATACGCTTTTCAGTTACAACATTAGAAAATAATCTTTATTTTCACTCCATAGTTACAGGCGCCGTTAGTTTTCACGCCTTTCCATTACATTTCCCCTAAGTACCTAATGTCGCTTATGATGAACGTTTTTATATATTATTCTAGACAAATTTTCACTAGCCAAGACATTTGTCTTCGTTTGCTAACATAGATATAATAATATCTATGGACGCTTTCACACCACGTCAATCTGGTTCTAGAGGAACTTGTATTACGGTTATCTACCAGACAACGGAAATATATTAGATAAATACTTTTTATACTAAACACATATTTAAGATTTTGATTATATTATGTGACACATATTAAATAGGTATACATCCATGACCCAGGAACACAGAAAACTTTTTGTTTCTTTCGCGGGATGCGAACCCGCGACCTTCGGATTGACCACCGACGCGCTCAACTGAGCCACTGAAGTCGTCACATAAGTAGGTGCCTATAGTTTGTAACCTTATCTATATCTACTAATATAATAAAGAAGTTTGTTTATTTGCATTGAATAGGGTCCGAAACTACTGGACGGGCAACATTAAGTTCTTTAATAATTCACTTTTTTTAATTTAAGGAGGTACGGTGTATATAAGTCTCCGAAAATTAGATATATTTATATTATATCGCTATAGTAATTCGTTACAATACCGGGCACGGGACAGTAACAATTCGATGATTATTACCTATTCGATCATCATTTTCGCAAAGCATTTCTTGCTAACGTCGAATCATTAAATAACTGAAAATTTTATATTGTGACAGAACATAAAATACGTTATTCTTCACACGTATTATTATTAGAGACAGTCACAAGTGCTTATAAATGAAAAATATTGTTATTCATGATTAATTCAAAACCGATTACTGTCCATTATGGAGATATTACTGGGAAAACCTTTGACACTTGACGTGGACATGTTCATTTCAGTAATATGTTTTAGGGTTCTTTAATTCTTTAATTTACTAATGTTTTACATCAAAGATATTTATCAACGGATCAAAGTTAAGATGTTTCTATACTAATAAGTAAAATTATAAAGGAAAGGTTTGTATTTTTACATTTTTGTATGTTTATTCCCGATTCACGCAAAAACTACTGGACAGATTTCAGAAATTTTAGACCAGTGCAGTGGTAAATTTAGGGGCAGGTTGAGCAGGCTAGAGGCTAGAGTGGAAGATTTAGGAGGCTCCAAATTTTGTCGGACAAAAATCTTTCTCTTTCGATGTAGTTTATACATACATTTTTTTTATTTATAATTTCAGTAGTTTTTATTACAGACTACAGTTATATTATATAACTTAGGACTTTACATCCGTTAATGGATGATTTATACAGTATTCTCCGAGCGAAGTAATCACTCTTGAAATACTGTAGTGCCTGGGACAGTTGGTTTTTAAATGTCGTATGGTTGCCCAAGCACATACGGCATTCTCACAACATAGTTAGCCTAGTCCAGAGGAATGAACTGGTCAAAACGTCTGGGGCCAACTATGTGCGGGTTTCCTCACGATGTTTTCCTTCACCGTTAGAGCGTCCGTATAATGTACTTGAGATCAGAAAAAGTCTCATTGGTACACGCCACAACCTGGGATTTGAACCTGCACTCTCTCGAGTGTGAACCAAACGGTCTACCCACTAGGCCACGGAGCTCTTTATATATATATATAGCCTTATAATATCAATTATTAAGTTCTAAATAATTTAAAAAAAATTGCTCTACTCATTCGCTGTTGACCTTTATATACCTACCTATCTAACTGTTTTTGTAATGTTTTTTCTTCGTTCAGACTTTTTTAACAAATAGTAACCAATATGAATCGTCAGCTTTTCTAGAGAAGGGAAGGGGAGGGAATATGCACGTATTTTTTTTATTTATTTATATAGATCTATCTTGTTTGGTAAACCGTATGGTAAAATCAGTTTTTTGATATCATTAAAAATAACGAAGATATGAGTTTAAAGTGGTCTATTAGACAGAGAGATCCGACGTGTATCGTGACGTCACATAACACGACTTTCATAGAAAGTTCTTACTAAATTTCGTTTTGCTAGAAAGAGATAGATTACAAACTTTGACCGCTCATATCTTGCTCATTTATCAACAGATATTGAAAATTTTCTCGCCATTTTCTTTATTTTTCTGTCTAGTATCATATTATTATATTTTAAGCTATTTTTATATTTTATGCATATTCCCTATTATTGTAATAATAATAAATACCATAAGTACCTACCTCGGTTTTCATTACATACGTTTTACAAGTAAAAACCGAGCGATCAATAAAAACATAGTATTTAACTTATACATTATGGTTTGAACGCAAAAAGTGTAAAGACATAGAGGCTGCAAAAATTGTGTAAAACCGCCCCTGACACAGACCACATTATAAGAAAAAAAACTGTAGCAGCGTGACGATAAAGTTGGTGACAATGTTGATGATGCTGAATACCGTGGAGAAGTCCATCCGCCACAGGTCGTATACGGAGAAGTATTTCGGAGAATCTTCAATGATTTTGATCGTTTTCCGTGCTTTCGCCCTTAATGGTCCTGTAATAAGGTTTATTAAATTAGCTATTTATAGTTTTATGGTTATTAACACTTTAATCTTTACGATTCCAAATAAGTACTACACTTCATCAGAATAAATTCGATAGCATTTTTATGCACATATCATCCACTTGGATCCACATGTCATCCCCGTACAGTATTTATTTCGATAAACCGTTTTTAACGGATTTCTACATCATAATAACTATCTGCGTACAAAGTTCAATTTAATCATACCAGCGGTTGATACATTTCACCATACAAACTTTGGACTCCTGTTTCACCCGGTCGAATTTCAAGAAACTAAAAAATATGTACTTACTCAACAATTTCTATATATTTCCTCGGATATTACATTTCATGGAAATTGGGACAGATTTTTAAAAAAATCATACAAATGTTCAACCCTTATTTTAAGCCCTCAATAGGTAAATTAAAAAAAACTCGTACTTATATAATAAAAAAATAAGAGCATGAATCCTAATTTTTATCATCGAAATCATTGCAGATTTAAAGATTTTCCATACAAACTTTCAACCCCTTTTTCACCCCTTTAAAGATGGAATTTTTCAAAATCCCTCCTTATTGCGTGTCTATATTGTAAATTAAAACTACTGTGCAAATTTGGCCGAATCCTCTCGTATGATCAGGAACAGTAGGGGAAGGGGGGGCATGATGGGGTATCTAAGGAAAATATCAAAAATACAGTATAATCATTACGTTTATTATGCTTATTTATTTATGGCACAAAGTCTTATTAATTTAACTACAATTTGGCATAGTTTTTGGGAGATGAACTTATAGCATTTTTTAAAAATAAATGATTTAGTAAGAACTTTCGAAAAACCATCTTGCCCCTTACTATGGGGTAAGATGGGGTAATGAAAATGGGGCAAGATGGGGTAAGCTAATTATTATCACAATAAATACAAATATGAATTTCTTGGGTGTTTTCATCATCCACACCATCACAACCATCGTGAGCCCAACGTCCACAAAGCTGGCAGCCTATCCAACCTTCGCATGATTTCAGAAAACTATGATTTTCGTCATTACAATAGAGACAAATTTTATCTTCATCATCGTCATTTTTCGTTTTGGCTACAACTGTAGTCTTTTGTTTCTTCTTAGCATTTTTTTGAGCCGAGGGTTGGATACTTTCCTCAGTTTTTTCAAATTCTCCAACTCATTTTTATAAGGAGTTGAAGTAATGACGGCTGTTTTTCCGCTCCGGTATTGCTTCCTCTTTTCAGTTTGTTGGACCAAAGGGATTGGCAAAATATCACCAGGGGATGCATTTTCAAAGCTAGATGTAAGATCGCGGCACACCGCACGGATGGGAGATTTAGAAGCAAAAGAACTCACTTCCCCATGTTGCCCCTATACCCCATCTTACCCCATACCCAATACCCCGTCTTACCCCAAAGGCTGATTTAGAAAAAACAATTTCTCAAAAAAAAAATATTAACTGAACTTTTGTCCAACTATACCACAACAAAGTAAACAACACTAACAACCATATACGAGAAAAGACATAAATTGGGCATCATAATTACCTTACAGTAAAGACGTTTTCAACTGCGTAAAATTAGATCGACGAGACACTATACGTGATTTTCGTTTGTAAACAAAAAACGCGTGCACTTCCACTTACTGTTTCTGTCGCGCTGACGGTTGATCGAGTATGGCTTCCTATTGGCTTAATGCTTTCTGTTCGCAAGAGTCTAGTTTGTTGTATGTGTGCGTGACCCCGTCTTACCTCGCGTCCCCGTCATGCCCCCCCTTCCCCTATAGGTTTGCTGAACCAGACAAGGAATATGAGAGGAGACTTAAAGTCTGGCTTAGCAAACAACCTCAGGAACATCTCAGACCAGATAGGGAAAGCCGCCTTATTGAGTAAAAAAGGGACAAAAATTGAATACGAAAGAGAAATTAGGGAAACTAGGGAAGTGGAAGTGCAGTGTGGATGGGATAAAAATGATAAGTATTATGAGCAAAACCAGAAATATTTAAAAGAACATGAGATGAAAGAAATACTTCTCGAGGTATTTAAAGACCTTGGGAGAGTGCAAAAATTGATGTATGAAAAGGAAGAAAGAATGAAAGAATATGTAATGGAAGCGAATGAAAAAACAATAGAAATAGTAACAAAAGGAATTAATAATATAAACCAGGATGTTAGAAAAGAATGTGAGGATATGAAAAGGGAGTTGAATGGTAGGATGGAGGAAATCAGACAGATAAGTCAGAAATCGGTGAAAGAGAGTAAGGAAAATTTGAACAAGACAGTTGAAATAATAAAGGGGGCAAAAGAGCTAAGTCAGGGAATAAAAGAGGAAATAAGTAATAAACTTAAAGAAATAAATAAGCTAAACCAAGATATTATAAAGGAAAGTAAGGGAATAAAAGGGGAAATAAACAATAAAGTAGAAAAAATGAAACAAATAAATCAAGATTTGGCAAAAGAAAGCAAAGAGAATTTAAAAAAGGCAGTTGAGTTAATAAATGGGGTAGAAAAGCTAAATCAGGATATAAGAAAGGAAACTAGTAACAAACTAAAGGAAATAAATAAGATAAATCAGGAGGTTACAAGCGAATGTAAGGGAATTAGAAAGGATAATCAGGAAATTGCAAAGGAAAACGAGAAAAATTTAAGTAGGGCAGTTGAAGAGTGGGGGGCCAGGGGCCCGGCAGAACCAAGACCCGCGACTTATGCGGCGGTAGCCGGTGGCGGAAGGGAAACCACGCCGCCGAAGCCGAAGCGCGTGACCCTCCACTCTCTAGTAGTGACAGATAGGGAAGACATTATGACAAGTGCAGAGATAGTGACAGAAGTAGGAGCAATTATAGAGGCAAAGAAAGAGGGAATTAAAATAGATAGGATTAGAAAGGGAAAAGATAGGAAAGTCATTATAGGATTGAGTAATAGGAAGGACAGAGACAAGGTCAAAGAAAGAATAGAGAAAAGTGGGGGAAAACTAGAAGTCCAGAGTATTGAAAATAAAGATCCGCAGGTTGTGCTGTATGGGGTGCTCAAGACTAATACAGACGAAGACATCTACGATGCAATAAAAACTCAAAATGAGCACCTCATGCACCACATCCTGGGCGGAGACGAGGATAGGATAAAAGTAAAGTATAGAAAACGCGGTAAGGATGAGCAAACTGAGCATGTGGTGTTGACTGTGTCCCCGAGAATGTGGGAGCGCTTCACCGAGGCGGGGCATCTGTACATTGACATGCAGCGAATTCGGGTCGCCGACCAGTCCCCCCTAATACAATGCTCGCGTTGTTTAGGGTACGGACACGGGAAGCGATTCTGCAGTACAGCCGAGGATAGGTGCGGCCACTGTTCGGGGACGCACCACCAGTCGCAATGTGAGGATTTAAAAGTTGGTAAAAAAGCATGTTGTGTAAATTGTAAGAAGGAAGACCTAAATAATGTGGATCACAACGCGTTCAGCGCGGGATGCCCGGTCCGACAAAAGTGGGATGCCATGGCACGTGCGACAGTCGCATATAGCTGTGAAGACCAATAGCTCCAGTTAAGTCCTGTGGAAAAGTTAATATTGTAATTGGATGTTATTAAATATTGTACTTAATAATACCAATGCTACGCATTTTAATACCGGCAGACGAATGTAAGTGTACCTATTATGCAAAAAAAAAAAAAAAACCGACTTTGCATATATATGGTATATGGTAAACATAAAACAGCATATATAGCAAAAGCACCTTTAATACTATAGCATAATACACAATGACTATACAACCTAGTCCGAAGCCATAATTGTAAAAAACTGGAGCTATTATTATACACGTGCAATGGACAAACACACTGCAGGAGAATTATATTAAATATAACTCAAACGCAAATAAGTTTCGGGACGGGCGTCCCGGGCTGAATGCGTAGTATACATTTATAACGTACATTATACAGCATTAACATTAGAAAGTAAAGAAAATGTATAAGTAAAAATGACAAATTATATAATAAAAATGCAAATTGAACACATGAATACAAGAATGTAAGAATAATAATAAGAAAAATAATATGTAACAGAAATAAATAAAAAAAATGGTATTAATGAATCATGTATATCAAATGAAAACGACTATGTAAAACGGTAGATTTAAAACTAAGCAGAAAATATCAAATCAAATTTAAAACAAAATAATGAGAGGATGAAATGAAAAGGTAAAAGAATGTATAGATGTATAACAAAATGGTAAAGTAAAGAATTTAAAGTAATAAAAGGGAATAACAAACATAATACTATAAACAGAAATAAAGCAAAAACTGGAAAAGAACGCAAAAAATTGGCCCTGTTTACGATAGGGGGAACAAGTCGGGCCCACCTTTTACATGGGTCCATTCAATAAAAAAAAATAAAAAAAATTCACGTTTTCTACTATTAGCGGTTACGGCTCTATTGCGAGCGTCTATACGTCAGTCAGTGGGGACATCTCCTTTTACATAATATAATATATCGAATTTTATTACATTATTTTACCCAAGACCCAGGAACACAATATATTATATCTTTTTGTTCTCTTGGCGGGATTCGAACCCGCGATCTCCGGCTTGAGCACCGATGCGCTCAGCCACTATACCACAGAGGTTGGCAGTTTTAGAATAATAGTTTAACCATACAGTACAACGTACCTTTAAAATAAATGGACATGACTGTCGTGCACAAATATTTCGTCTTTTTGATTTCACCAAAAAGCATTTCAAAATTCACACAAATCAGTATCAAAATACACGCGTCAGAGACTCCGGACAGAGGAACTACAATCCGCTCTATCGGCTTCATTATCTGTGAACGAAGACATTCAGTAGAATTAGCAGAGCCATTAGCCAAGTTGCCTTCGCCAATTACGACGACGAAGTTCTGAAACAAGAATGTATGGGATTTGACATAAGCGTCGCTAAATGACATAAGCTTCGATAACGGCCGAATATTGGAACGTTGTGACGCTTAACGCTCAAGTCACACACACAATGACAAGGACATCATTTCGGCTAGTAGAGACAGCGCCAGCCTGTGAATAGGAGGGCTCTTAATTTTGATTAGTGTTTCAGTTGAAATTCAGCCGTATGTCACTTAGCGATACTTAAGTATGTCAAATCCAATAGTTACACTTTTATTTTCGAACTTCGTCGTTGTAATTAGCGATGGCAACTTGGCTAAAGGCTCTGAGGACTTAGTCAATATGTCATCTTTAAATACAATGACAATCTGCGAAACTGAAAATTTTAATGCGATATGCGATACGACAATCAATATTTTTGAAGTGATGAAAACCTCTTTAGGGATGGGTAAAAATGTTAATAAAATTCGTAAGACGGAGGAAGTACTAGACCACCGGCGTGGCGTAGGAGAGGAAATAATATCCCTCTCTCTTTCTACCGCGCGGCGAAAATGTATGATGAAAGTAGATTATTATGGGAAATAAACTTTTTAATGTAAAATAATTATAATAGTTCTGAAATGTTAAATTGTTTATGTAATATAAATTGTCATGTTTGTCTACGATAGCGCAATAAATGAAACATAAATTAAATTACTTTTATACTGATAAATAAAGCAATTTGTGCGAAATTATTCCCTAATCATTCCAAAATATTAAAAAACGCACAACGTAAATGTTCAAGTTTTCACTTCAGCCGGCACTCCGGAGTGCAACCCGATGTTTTTTTTTTTTTAACTTCTTAGTCGTATCAAGCGAAGTTACCTTGTCTAAGCCCTTAGATATCCTTAATATTATCGACACTAATATAAAAAGAGGAAAGATTTTATTGTTCGTTTGCTTGCATTGAATAGGCTCCGACTGATTTAGATAAAATTCGGCACAGATATTAATTAGTAATCCTAGGCTACTTTTTATCACGGCAAAATGTTCAGAAAAATTTTGCGCATACCTACGAAGTCGCAGCAACATCTACTTAGTAGGTTATAACTTTTATTTCGTTTAATACAAATTACACAATTGAGTAGGTAGAACAAATAAAAGTGTAGCTGCAGGCAGTAGCTGTAATGTTTTTATCTGGTTAGTTTGATGCACTTACCGTACTAGAAATGCCTAATAGAGCCCATTCCACGATCACTAAGTAGTTCAAAACTAATTTTATGCAAAACAGGAACATCTGAAAAAAATATGGCTAAATTGCAGTACAAAAAAGGTATAGGTAGAACTATTTTAACATAACCATATTTTTATAAACACACTTCACGTTTATCAGCCACTCCGCACTATTTTTTTTACCATATACATGTTATTAAAAAAATTAAAAATGGGTATTGTACCTGGAATTGATACAGATCTTGAAATCTTTTGAAGTCATAAAAAAAATTTTTTACGTAAACATGAATATTTGTTATTTCGAAATCATGTCCATCTGACGCTTCGAAACCGTTTATTCCTTTTATCGAAAATATAATCTTATTCACGGGACACATTTCTTCACAATTTACTTTCAAATGATTGAATATAATTCCGTTTATGAAATTCACGCGGGTGTTGAAATATTTTATTAGATTACAGAAATACAACCATTCCAAAGTGCACACCGATTGCGTATACGCGAGACTGATGTACGTCCAAAAATATATATCTTGTGTAAGAGCGATAATATAAAAAACTACTATAGTCCCGGAATATATCACAGCGATGCACATATTTTCCTTATATAGAGCTCGATCGACGAATAATGATTGATGAATTTTCATAAGGCGGTCATGATGCTGTAGGTATTTGTAGAATTGTACGTTCTCCTCGTTTCTGAAGAACCTCACGTGCAGGACGTTAAAAAAACACGTGAAAAAGTTCAATATCATAATCAAAAACGACAGTATCAATATATTAGTGTTTTCAATGAATCTCAAGAAAACTAAAGTGTAGATGAAGAGAAATGTGTTTATGCAGAGTAACAAAGCGAAAAGTGAGTACACTTTTTGAAATATGCTCGGAGGGGTCACGAACCGCTCCCGTATGTCCACTCTGCAAGCCCCCAGAAGTGTTTGCAAAACTCGTAGAGGTGCAAAAACTTTTGTCAATTCCTCATCTAAAATGTCCTTAGTAATAAACTCTGTCATTTTCTATACCTACTTCTCGGTTGCCACTGTTTTTGTAGTTATGACTTATTTTATATTTATTATTTATACCTAAGTTCAAAAAATAGAGTAGTTTTTTTTTCGTATTTTTTTGTTTAAGTTGCGCTTATTCCTTTTTTATGCATAGTTTATTCTTGTGTGTATCTAAAATGGAATGAAATTCGTTAAAATGACAATAAATAAGTACTTTCATCGATGAAATATTTAAAAGGTATAGAGTCCTAAGTATTTAAAATAACATGTAATTGGCTTACCTTTTTTTGCATTCAAAGCATCGCAAATTGCAATAGAATGATGGTGTAGGACGCAATGATAGCGAACAGCTGAAACGGTAGTCGCGAGTCTAACGTATAGACATTGTAGATAGTAAACTTGCTGTCCACTTCCAACAACAGCAACATCCGCTTCGCATAAAGCCGAGATATACCTAATAAATATTCGGGATATTAAAAGGCCAAAAGGGTTGCAGAAATAGCACTATTTTAATATGAAATTATCACAAGAATCTTCTAAATATATAAAAGGCAAACCTGACTGACTCATCTATCAACATACAGCCGAAACTACTGAACGTATTTTGCTGAATTTTGGCAAAGAGATGGTTGTGATGACGCAGGCATCCGCTAGGAAAATAACTTTTGAAAATTCGCCTCCTAAGGGGGTGAAATAGGGGTTAAAATTTTGTATCGAAACCGAACCCCACACGGACGAAGTCGCGTGCAAAAGCTAGTATACAAGATTGAATGATTGAAGGCGGTTGTTTATTAATTATTATTATTTGGACATCAAAAGTTATAGAGCCATTAGCCTCGAAGTATACCCGTACACTGACTCTGCATAGTCTTACTGCCCTAATCACTATTACTCATAATTACCTTAATTACAGTGAACTAAGAATATAAAAAGGGTTACGATAAGTTTAATGGTATAGTCTCATGACATCAATATTATTATATCAATCTTCGTACCTACCATGAGTATTAGAGGACTTTATATTTGAGCACTTGGTCTTAATTTTGTCTATTCTGTTGTACAGCATATCGGCCAGGCGGCAGAGAACGACCAGCATAAAACCAAGAGATATCAACGAGAATAGAACATAGGCTGCCGATGTAATAGATATGTGTTTCTGAAAGTTGAATTATAGATTTACCTAGCCTGACTGTGCTATGGTGCATGGTGCAGCACAACAAACTGATAAGACAGATCACTTTTTTGTTTTAATAAAATATTATGGTTAAAAACTGCTTTTAAAAAACAAGCTTTTTATGTCGCCTCTACAGCTTCAGCATCAGACCATCTACAGACAAAGTACCTAGTCGTCAAAACAAATCATACGAGCCCAAACTCGATGAGGTTGTGTTATTTTATTGCCGAGTTCCTATGGACACCTTCCAGCTCCATGACATTATAATTGGTACGTGGTAAAATTTGCAAAATTTCAGCTCAATCGGACTCGGGGAAGTGGGTCAAGTTTAACTCGCAAGATTTGGTTACATCCAAAGGGACAAGTAAAACTGAGTAAAAGCATGTAATAAAAATGCATTAATATTTTAGAAATGCCTTTGAATAGAATCTGTCGATAATACTTACTTGGTGCTTAATTTTATGAATTATACACTGTACTGTCAGTACCATCCACATCAACAGCTGGCAAGTGAAGGTTAATATCTGCCAACGGACATTCACAGTATCAGAAATGAAATTGCAATACAATAAAAGTGTTATATTCAAACAGATTATACCTGATATTGGAACAAATCTACAAAATCTAATAAACATTTAGTGGCCACTTGCAGTCCATTCAACATCATGTTCCAGGTATATTCCAAATGCTTCTCATCTTGATCTATAAAACTAACCTCATTGTGCCATATTTGCCGTTCTATATATTCTAATCTTTTAAGAATGTAATATAGAATAACATAGCACATCAACATGTCCAGCAAATTTCCTATCGTTGGCAACAGACTAGAGCATGTATACCAACGCCCGCTATTCATCAGGAAATAATCGTACAGGACTATCCACAATATGTTCAAAGTCGTCACAGTTACAGACGCGAAGAGGCACCCTCTCGCTATATTCTTATTGACAACTTTGCTATGCATTGCCAGAATTCTATCAAGTTTCTGTAGTTGCACGTAAAATGCACTCATTTCGTATTTATTGCAAAAATAATGGCGTAAAAAGGTAACGAATATCGTGGATATATAAATAACGTGACCAATTTTTAAAAAGATAGTCTCAAATACCGCATCACTGGCTAATTCACATTCGGTAACGAAGCGTGCAGTGGCGAACATGTAGAGTGCCCAGATACACACACAGTAGAAAATATAACTGTTAGAAGTATGTGTTACGAAACCATACTTCATGTTAACTTTAAGGGAACCGAAGATCATTTGTTGTGTATGTATGGGTCGAAACACATTAACAAAATCATCATCCAATCTTTCCACCGACAATGTTTCCAAACGCTTTTCCATAAGAAATTCTATGAATCAATGTAAAGAATGATTCACGTCGTCACGTCACGATGTTAGTAATTGTTATTCGTTACTAAATGATACTATTGATTTTGATATCAGCCAATCGATTTTTGTTAATTGAATAAAGGTAAAGTAGATAGTTAAAACATTTAATATAATATCTTAGTAGGTTATAATGTAATGATTTTACATTAAAAATTGATTGAGACTGACTGACTGAAAATTCTAGTAGGGTAAATACGCTAAATGTCGGCCACTTACGGATTTTCTAACTTTAGATCGCTCCGGATCCATCAGTTTGAAACGAAAGCATAGCTTGTTATACGGTTTTAGACAGGTTGATAAATCTATTTTATATTTATAGGTATATGTATGACTTTTCTACTAAACGGAAAAAGTATTAAGGTTTAAATGCGTCGAAAACGAAAAAACCTTAAAGTCGGCCATTCACGGCCCAATGGTCGGTCGCGTTTTTCCCAAATGTCGGCCGGGCATAGCTTGTAACCTCTTATAATATTATTAAATTATAATAATACATAATTCAATTTTGAGACAGCTAGTTTGATAAATAAATTAAAAAATGACTATGTAGTACCTACACAAACAATGAAAAATACAAAAATGATCAGCCTGTACAGTAGCATTCGATTCGTAGGCTGGCCGACATTACGATCTTTAATATTTCCAAAGCTTATACCACCCCGGCCGGTATTTAGCGATTGAACGTAAAATATATTTATTAACATAAAAGCGTTACAAATTTTACTATTAAGACAATGGAATTCGTAGTATTGGACTTTATAAAACATACTGCATTTACCTTAAGTCGGCCCCGGCCGAGATTCCGATTTTCAGTCGAAACTGGTATTCTAATGGCGGCCCCCTATTTTTCCCTAAAACCAATTCGCAAAACATTGAAAAAACTATGTCAAAATATAGTAAAAATACCTTTTTAGTGATAGCAAAGCTAAAAACCAAAAAAAAGAAATGTCTTACCGTTGTAATATCAATCCCCGAATCGTCGGTATTCACAGCAAGTAAGCTGCTTTAACTACGAACTTCAATGCTTCAACGGCGCTATCGCTACTGACGCTCAGTGTGCGAAGAGCAAGTGACGTAATCGGATAGTTACGGTTTGCACTTAAAGAGTATGAACTAAGCTTGCAATTTCAGTGGCAAAATTACCACTGAATTACCTTTTGAATGAATGCAAGCTGAAAATGTGCAGACGGCCGAGGATTGGAGGGGGGCCGACGTTTGGCGTATTTACCCTAATAAGGATCGACTTTGTAACAAGTAGCTAGTATTAACTAGTAACTAAAGAACAGTTGTTCTCAGACTGAATTCTTTGTAATTCAGTTGTGATTAAGTTGTTAATTTGGACTTCAAGTCTCGTATTTAACTTTAAACCAACGTCAAATGCGTTTTGATTGGTCTAAATTCGAAACTCTAAAATCAATTTATGATAATATCAAAACAATACATTTATAATTTTTTGATTGTTTATCTACATACGTCTTATACTACGTAGGTACGTATAGTCTACGAGAATTGGGGTTCTGATTTCTAGTTATTATTAAGGATTTTCCTTAAAAGTTTATTACATGTGAATATAAGGGTAAATTCACAGCGAAACGAAACGATACACGACATGGAGCTGTATTTTAAGATAGCTATTTAAAATTGAACTTAATTCATTCCAGTTCATATTTAAAACAAAACAACATATGTCGGGACAGCTAGTTAATAATAATGTAAATTTCGTTTGTAATTTCTGACATTCACACACCATTGTTATGGTAGGATGTGTAAGAACTATTTATAAAAAAAAATTAAAGCAGTGCGAACTGAAATAGCGTTATGATAATAGTCGTCATTATGTTAAACATTTTTAGCAACAGAGATGCGTCCATATTCCACATGTCGTAGACGGAGAAACGAGGAGGCGTTTCTTCAATCATTTTAATTATTCTAGCAGCCTTCTTCCTTATCGGTCCTGAAATTACGATGAACACAAATAAAGTACTCATCAATGGCATTTTATTAGTTCGATTACAAATACATGAACAGAAAAAAATATAAATTATTATATTAACACGTGAATATGGCAGGCATATATATATAATATTAAAGAGATGGCAGGTAAATGAAAGTTTATGTGGAGAAAGGTATGCAGAAAGTTAATGTTTTTTTTAACATAAAAGAATTTTATCTTTTATGTTAAAAAAAATAAAAATAATAACCCATACTACTTCTGGTTATTACAAACTACCGTGCGTTTGATAAATACAATTTTATTACACATTGACCTTTGTGTTGGACTGAGATCCCTTAGGCTAAGCGCGCACCACGATTTATTTGTAGTGCGATTATTTTGACGCAGAAATTTTACATACATTGCTGCGACAAAATAATCGCACATATGCGCGCACAGTCAAATAAACCCATACGTTTCATTTATGCGGCAAAATAGTCGCACTACAAAAAATCGTGGCGCGCGCCTAGCCTATGGGTTTATTTGTCTGTGCGCGCATATGTGCGATTATTTTGACGCAGAAATGTATGTAAAATTTCTGCGTCAAAATAATCGCACTAAAAAAAAATCGTGGTGCGCGCCTAGCCTTATATTCTTACTGATAAAATATATTTCATATGGCCTGGTATGTCAGTCCATCACAACAATTAATCACACAAAAAAAATCTGTCACAACAATTTTTTTTTTTATCTAAGAAGAAAAAGTTCAAACTTAACATAATTTGTTATAAATTTTTCACAGTATGGTAGTCAAAACTACTTATTATCTACATGAAAATTTATAAAATCACATAAATTAAAAATTGTGAACCTTTATGAGTTGCGATCACTATAGTACAAAGATGCTTCGTATCTTCTATTTCATCAAAAAACTTTTGCCATCTCAAACAAATGAATATCAAAACAACCACGTTAGTCAACCATTTGACTGGCAAAAAAATATATTCTTGAGTCACTTGCAACTGTAAATAAAATTAAATAAACACAAACAGGTTTTTGGTCCTTGTCTATTTCATTAAAATTGTCGCATTTACCAATTTACTTTCAATGAATTATAAACAAATCGACTTGTTATCATAAACTGATTTGGAGTTTGAACCGTTAAATGATGGTTTGACTAGCAATTTGCTGTTTTTAACATTTCGATACTGCGTCAAAACTCTACAGTGTTACTTATAAAAAATATATATCCTTAGGATATTCCATGCTTAAATTAGGAATAGTTATATTCAGTACAAATTAAGAATAACCTTAGATTATTTTTTAACTCATAAACTCGGTATAAGGTTGTCATAACTCTTCCACCGCTATTCCCGATGCACAAGACGGCAACGCCGCAAATCATAGACAATACTATGAAAAAAAAGTAAAATGTCGGTTTTTGTCTATGAATTCTGTGATCTGTCACTTATAAATCAACAGATTTTTGATAATTGCATCCGTTCAAACCAAATTAAAACTAATTGTTGATACGTGCTAGTTTCTGTTCATTATATTAGAATGGCAACAGTTAAAAGAGAACGCAGTACCAACTGGGAAAATTGTCCACTAGGCCCTTGTACTTTAGGTATTCTAATGTGAGTGCAGTCTATAGCACCAATAACAGTTTTGAAACCTGCTAAAGTCTCAAATTCTTGTATGGTTTTTAACTGTTCATTTATGGAGTTTGGCATTTTAATATAATCAAATCTTTGCTAAAATTTACTTTATGGACCGTAGAGTAGGGGGCTGGTGATTTTTTAGGTGATAGATATCATTATTAGGAGTAATCCTGCAAAGTTTCTAATTGCGCAAACGCGTAGTTTTTTAGGAAAAAATTAAACAAGTTTCGATTATTTATATGCAAAAAAAAAAAAAACTGAAATCAGGCTATAGCAGTAGGTCATACAGCCAGGTAGCATGCTGCCGGTCAAATTATGCCAAATTTAAAGTAAACTAGAGACGATTTTGGCGTTATTTACTATAAATTTGCAAACTAAAATGGTAGGATCGTCGTTTAATGCTCAATTTATCAATAATAATATCCTTTTAACACTCTTTATAAAAAAAAATTAAAAGGTTTTGAAACTAGTTGAAACGAAACGCAAAGATCTTTATTTAACTAATAGATATATTATGTTTTTAAAATAATGTAAAAATTAGTTTAATAGAAAAATAAATTATGATAAATAATCTTGTTAGCGACGGTGCTGAAAGTAAAAAGTAATTCAAAAATCAATTTATAACTCGGAAATGAATCGATCAACCCCGACTCCACGTAGTACTTGTCTGTCAACCCCTAGAGTGTTATATTTAAGCCCGGAGGCGCGGAGGGAGGGTAGCCCCCGCCCGCCGTAACGAAAGGAGAAACCAGGACTCGCCGTGGTGGCGGAGGCTGGTCGCCGAAGGCGACCAAAAAGCCGGAGCTGCCTAAGGCGAGTGTTGGTTTCTGCGTTTTGTTACGCTAGGGCGAAGGGGCTGCATTTCCCGCAGCGCCGGAGACGTGACAGACTGACATTGACCCAAAAACCGTCCCAAACAGTAAATATCAAGTAGGGACAATTCTTTAAGCATTACTTTGTAACCAAATATGGAAATAAAACTTTTTTGATTTTGATTTTTTGATTTTTATTTCATATTCCCTTAACAGACTAATCTAGTCAATAACAACAGGAAATTACTAGCTTTAATTTATTTTGTACAATAAATAAGTTTTTGGTTAGGTTAATTTGGTATTTTTTAAAAAACAAGATGGGATCCTAACATTAACTTAATATACTGCATGTTACAAAATAGCTCAATAATATTTAAAAATAAATATAATAAAATTTGAATCATGCCCCACATTTATCCTATTAGTAGGTTTATGGTAATTTTACGGTTGAAAGTATAAGTATAATAATAGTAATAATTTTTTGAATCAGAAATATTTTTATGATACATTTTTGAAAATATTTTAAATTATTAAAATTATAAGTGTTTTATTTTACCTTTATTTAACTAATAGATATATTATGTTTTTAAAATAATGTAAAAATTAGTTTAATAGAAAAATAAATTATGATAAATAATCTTGTTAGCGACGGTGCTGAAAGTAAAAAGTGATTCAAAAATCAATTTATAACTCGGAAATGAATCGATCAACCCCGACTCCACGTAGTACTTGTCTGTCAACCCCTAGAGTGTTATATTTAAGCCCGGAGGCGCGGAGGGAGGGTAGCCCCCGCCCGCCGTAACGAAAGGAGAAACCAGGACTCGCCGTGGCGGCGGAGGCTGGTCGCCGAAGGCGACCAAAAAGCCGGAGCTGCCTAAGGCGAGTGTTGGTTTCTGCGTTTTGTTACGCTAGGGCGAAGGGGCTGCATTTCCCGCAGCGCCGGAGACGTGACAGACTGACATTGACCCAAAAACCGTCCCAAACAGTAAATATCATCTAAGAGAGAGTGAGGAGGGGGAGTGGTAAGGAGTCCGAAAAACCCCCACCCTCCTTTCACCACACCTCTGACATAAGTCTCGTAAACATCCTATAAACACAGTCATAACCTCAAAATTTTAATCATTAACAACTTATAAACCGGTGGTTTCCTAGCCCTCTAGGGAGTGGTACAGGGGGGGGGCACTAAATATCATCTAAGAGAGAGTGAGGAGGGGGAGTGGTAAGGAGTCCGAAAAACCCCCACCCTCCTTTCACCACACCTCTGACATAAGTCTCGTAAACATCCTATAAACACAGTCATAACCTCAAAATTTTAATCATTAACAACTTATAAACCGGTGGTTTCCTAGCCCTCTAGGGAGTGGTACGGGGGGGGGGGGGGCAGGCTCCCACCAAAATAGGTCAGAGCATAAACCCCCCCCTCCTCGTATCGAAAACACAGATTTTGTAACAGTCCTAACCAAACATAAACTCAAAACTTCAACTGTAAATATCTTGGAAACTATGGGTTTGCGCGGGGGGGGAGTGGTATGGGGGGACTTACCCCTCCCCCCTCCTTCCCCCTCCCCCTCCCTCCTTCCTTAAATCGACGGTCCATAATGTAAATTTTTACCCAAATCTTTTATCTTATATAGCTTTTGCTACTCTTTTGCATATTCTGCTAATGGACTGTTGAGATAAACCATGAATATCTGCAGCATCATCTTGTATCTGAGAAAAAAGTAAAAACACTACAATATTGCTGTATCTACTTATAAATAAGTTTTATACTTTGATATTTAAGTATAGTAGGTACTCAATATCATCTTACTTACTTGGTTACGGCCCCAATATCTGAGAGCTTTTAATATCTGAAGCATAGGTGATAAACCACCTCCCCGCTTATCCATTGCTATTGCACTACCAAATAGTCGATTTAAAAAGTTGACACCATGCTTAGAAAAGCGATATTTCAAACGAAACTCTTCATCACTATACAAATGAAAAGGATTTTTTCTTGTTTTAAATGTTCTTCTGTTTCTTAGAGAATGTCGTACATGTTGTATTTGTATGATATTAATAACATTTTCCACTTCTTGTATTGATCTGAAGGGCATATTTAATGCTTACTTTATTATTATTGATACCTATGTATTTTGTTATCTACTCTAAAACTTATTCGGACTACAAATTATAATAAAAGCTTTCATTTAATTTAAGGTTATGTTATGAAATATCACTAGTCAAAATAAGTTACACCGATGTTAAACTAGGGCGGGGGTTGGTATAACGTTGGTATAGAGTTCCTAAGGAGTTTACACCTACTTTATGCTAGGTTTAAGTTATACAGAGTTTATGAGTCGTGATTCTGCTTATTCCAAGTTTAATCTGAGCATAAGTTTTTATACTCGATTTATAAGTAACACTGTATAAGATTAATGGCCGAATACTAAGTAGAACGATAGTTAAATTAAGTGACTCTCAAGTCACATGCTGTTCTTGTCGTTTCGGCTACCAGAGACAGCGACAGCCTGTGAATAGGAGGTCTCTTAATTTTGATAAGCGTTTCATTATTTGGCCGTTAATTAGCAGAGTCAACCTGTTTCCACATTCATAACAGCATAAGGATCACCTGCTGGTAAGCAATTACCTCCGCCCACGGCCACTTGTAGTGCCAGAGGAGTTACAAGTGCGATCCTAGTCCTTTAAATCCCCAACCCCCTTTGGCCTCCGGTAACCTCACTCACTCGGCGAAACACAACGCGAGCGCTATTTCACGCTGGTTTTCTGTGAGGCCGTGGTATTTGTCCAGTCAAGCCGGCCTATTACTTTCGAAGTATGACTCTCCCACGTTTAAGCAGGAGTTTTAGTTATAATAGCCTACTAAAGCTAAATAAACCGTATTGAATTAATATACTCGTATATAATATGGACCTTCTAAATCACATTTTATGATATGTTTACGAGTTGCAGTAATTTATATTTTTGAATGTAGGTATTTAACTATTTATGTAATGTATCTACCTATGTGGCTGGAGTTTGTTTTTTTTTATTTTAACATAATATAATTATAATAGTCCCTACGTAATGAATTGACAGTCTCTACTATACATTAAAAATGTACTCACGTTATTCTGTGCCGTCAGAATGAAGAAACTAACTAATAAAATAGTTTGTACCACAGCTTTTAGGCAAAACAGGAACATCTGAAACATTTACACAAACATTAGTACCTATTAAAATTATTTTTTTGAGAGTTTATGCCCGCAACAGCACGATAATCGTTTTCACGCGTTGCCTACAAGTTGCCTGTTCCCTACACGGTATTCCCGGGTCCCGAGGTTATGAAACACTAATCACTATCAGAGTTGAGTGTGGTGTTAGGTGCCTCCGTGGTCTAGTGTTTAGAGCATTGGCTCTCGACTCGGAGGTGGGTTCGATTCCCGCATTGAAACAACAAAAAATGTTGTTTCCAAGTTTGGTTAGGACAATGCAGGCTGATCACCTGATTGTCTGACAAGTAAGATGATCCATGCGTCGGATGGGCATGTGAAAAGTCGGACCTGCGCCTCATCTCTCATCAGTCGTGTCGGTTATCCGTCCCACTGGATTACGAGAGTAAAGGAACAGATAGTGCTCTTGTGTACTACGCACACACTTGGGCACTATAAAATTACTCCTGCGTAACTGGCCTGATTTCAATGAATCCAGCCACCGTCACCGAGATCGGTGGGGAGTTATTATTATTTTTATATCTACGCATTACGCAAATATGAAAATAAGAGATGAAAAATCTTACCTGAAACCTGTACAGAATTGTGAAAGTTCTTAGAGCGTCGAGTAGCTCCTTCAAGCATTCAACGACGTTGCTGCTGCGGAAGTCGCTCAATTCTGCTACAATTTGTTGCACAGTTTCCATATTAAGGAATGCAAAATTAGACGTTTTAACGTACGAATTACGATTTAGATTCAAATGATTCATAATTATTGAGTTTATACAATAAATACGCGTGTAGAAAAATAGTATAATATTGGAGTAGTGCATCCACTCTACCGTGCATGTTATTTGTGTAAAAATCTCGCCGAAGCTGAATGCAGTAATCTTATAATCGTCCAACATAGAAAATGTGATCAACATTAAATCGATAAGAAACGCTATCAAAAGTGTTCCTATGTTGATCTTAAATAAGAAATTGTTTAAGTAACTTGTCTTATCGAAGTTCAATTTGCGATCTATTTCTTGAAATTTAATAAAAAACTTTACGTTTTCGTCGTTGTGAATGAAACGCACATGAAATACTAAAGCATAGTATACCAAGTAGTCAAAAACGGCCGAAACTGCGCAATTGTAATATACATTTGTAAATTCAAACTCCCGCGAGCGGTAAAATTCGACGAGTATTATATATAAGTATAGCGTGACTATATTTATAATTATGGAATAGATCTTCTGCCAAACGGTAGGGGGAGTGACGAACAGGTCTCTTGCGTCTACTCTGCAGGAGCCGAGCAGACGCTGGACGAAGCGAAAAGGTGCGAACGACCGCACATAGCACTCCTCCAGAATATCTCTGGACAAGAATTCACTCATTTTGTCACTCGACAACTATATCCGTCTTTCGTTTTTTCTGTCAAAAAGTGACGATTGTTATTCAATAAAGTTGAAGAAAAACAAATTAAAGAAAGTAAGGATTACTAGGTATATTATAATAATAATTACATAAGTCTTATAAATAATAAAGGCCTTTGAAAATATGATAGTAAATTATGCTTTTATTGTTATTACAATTACTTTGTTATTTCTTTTATCAGCTCTTACTTAGTTGATCATTACTTATTCTATTCCAAACTAATTCGATTACTACTTAAGTTGATTAAATAGAAACAAACGGTCGTTATAAGTAGATTAATGAATGTTTGATGATCGGAAGACAAAGGTGAAGCCCATAATAATAATTACTCGTATTACTAAATACTATCTACACCTTCTCATTACAGATCAATTCGTGAAGTTCATGCGGTAAAATTTAATAGAGTACCGACTTAACGATAAAAAAATGAGAGAATTTCTTTCAAAAGATATATTAGATGAAGGTTTCATCAAATCTTTTGCGCCATTTCACTGGTTCCAAATGGTGTTGGGATCGTGCAGAGTCGACGCACGAGACTGTTTCGTGACGTCACCAACTGTGTGGCAAAAACTGTACTCGGGGGTGTTAATTGTATTATTATCTGTATCCTACGTGTTATTCTTACTCTTTTATCCATCGATACTGAGGGACTGTCGAATTTTACTCTATTTAATTATGTCTGTGCTAGGGGTTCATAACTTCGTTAGCGCTTTAAACATTTTCCACGTTCGTTTTATCAACAACGAACAAAACATAATTTTTTTCATACAGCTGCATGAGATTGATAAAAGTATGAAAATTGACAAAAAGGCGTTCGTCCACGACGTGTTTTACAAAATAAACATCATGACGGTGGCGGTGTGGACGATCATACCGATGGGTCTGTTCGGCGCGGCTCTGGTCACCGACTGGCCGAAGGGTGCGAGCTATATAGGCATCTTTTATGCTCAAATAACCAGTACACTCGAGTGGATGTACTTTTCTAATCTAATCATATATTTTTATGTGCGTTTACGATACATAAATTCGATCATGATAAACCATTTGGGCATAGAAGACAGCTCCTACTTAAGGTTGCATAAATTTATAAATTACTTCCACAAGACGTCTCTGAAGGATCTAGCAGCTGAGACGAGCGACTTCGTGTCGTGTGACATCGACGTGTATTTGAAACAAGTGTTCGATGCTTTACTTCAGTTCACAAACTTATTTCGGTTTCAGGTAACGAAACATATTATCTCGTTTTTAAACTTGCAATTCATCTCATTTTTTTAGGTTTATCTTCAAATGAGTTACCTACTTTAAAAAAAAAGTCATTAAGATTTTATTAGTTCTGCTTTTATGTTTAGGATTATGGGGCTAAAATCGGGACGTATTATGTACCTATAAAGTTTGTTTCAGATGTTTTTCTGCTGCGCCAAATTTATTTTGTTGTCAACCTTGAAAGTAGAATGTGGTCTTATAATTCTTCAAATGAATGTAAGTTATTCTAAGAGTCTCTAGGTAGATACTCATTTTAGTTTCAATTTATGTTTTCAATTAACTGTAGATATACTTATAAAATCAATTAAGCATTCTCTTACTCTTACTCTTACTCTTACTCGTAATAAAATTATATAAAACTAGCTGTTGCCCGCGGCTCCGCCCGCGTAAATAAATTATCGCATGGGTACACTGTATTTTTTTCGAGATAAAAATAGCCTATGTTTTAATGCAGAGATCAAGCTACTGCCATGCCAAATTTCATTAAAATCCGTTCAGTAGTTTTTGCGTGAAAGAGTAACAAACATACATCCATCCATCCATCCTCACAAACTTTCAAATTTGTAATATTATGATACATTGGGCCATTTGTGTAAAATATGTCGATTCTCGGCTATCTGACAATAGTCATATTTATACTAAGTAGCCTAAATATGTCCATTGTCCAGCTATGTAAATGTTTGTATAATTGTTTCAGGTGGATTTGGGAATAAACCGCTTCATTGGACCAGTAGTTTGGATTGCCGACTTATTAATATTGGTATTCATTTGTGTCCGATGGGATGAATTTTTCAAAGAATTGTGTGAAACTAAGAATTTGGCGACGAAAATTTTAGCGACACACACTTCAGGTTTTGTTTCCATTATGATTTTTTTTATTTAGAATTTAAAAATATATCTATCGTTATACTTACTACGGTTTAATTATTTCGATCTTTGGTAATAAAACTAACCTATTCATTATTTAGGTTCCACCGATGCTTTTCTTTAGTCATACATGGTCATACAATGTTTATTATAATAGTATAAAAAGTCGGCCAAGTGAGAGTTACACAAAGAATAGGGTTCCGTAGTCAACTTATTTAATTTAATTATTTTTGTACAAAGTTTACCAAGTGAGCGCATTTTAAAAGAAAGTTCTCTATAACTCCTCAACTAACAAAGTTATATAAGCTGTTATATGTTTCCTTTAAAAGTTCATCACATGGAGTACCTACCATCATGATTTTTTTCAGATTTTGTAGCCAGCCATTTAGCTTTTAGAGGGGAAGGGACTTTATTTTGATAAAAAAATGCGCTTTAAAGTTGAATATCTCGAAAACGGATACCTCAATCAAAATCGTAGCAACTACTCAATGTTTTTAAAATACCTATATAAGTAATGATACCCTACACTATGGTGTAGACGCGAGCAAAAAAATCATCCCTACTTTACGTGTAAGGGAGGTACCCCAAAAAAATATATTTTTCCTGATTTTATTTTAGCACTTTGTTTCATATTTCTGGCATTGACCGTTTGGACGGTAAGCAAGACGGTCGGACGGACGGATATGACGAAACTATAAAGGCCTAGCGTTAATCCGTAGCATTGAGTAACTAAATATCGCATTTCATACTTGAGTAAAAACGTAATTTTGTAAAATGCCTAAATACTGATTATTCCAAAATCATTGGTAATAAAGCATTTTTCATTTCTGTGGAAAAGGTTGCATGGTTTTAATTTTTTTTTTAATTTGTTACATCAGGTCCTCTGAGAAAGAAAGCCAATAGGATAATCAAGCTGATAGAGGAGAACCCGCCGACCTTCACCGTGTACGAGATGTGGAAGATGGACGCGTCCACTCTCCTGACCATGTTCAATATACTCACCACCCTCACCGTCACTCTTATGCAATTTGCTTTACTGTAACAGTTTGCTAACTCTATGTCAAATATTTAGTTGAGTTTATATATTCAGATACATTGTATTATTAGGTACCTGTTAAAATTGTTCATGTGTAGTTTTAGAAAAACTACAAATAAGTCAAATTGCACATAAAAAAGTAGCATCATACAAAAAAAACCGGCCAAGTGCGATTCGCGCACCGAGGGTTCCGTACAAACCTGTAGTGATTTTGTTACAGCTTAAAGGTATTATAGACCTGAGTATTTCATATGAATTTCAATTTAATACCTCTATACGTTCATGAGGAAAGGAGTAGTATGTTTAAAATTATTAAAAATATTTTTAATTGATATAAATTCCAGCTTGATACGCGTGAAGACGCGTTCCTGAGAAAAAGGGCTTGACAGACAGACGGACGGACAAAAAAGGGATCCTATAAGCCTTATAGTATAAGGGTTCCGTTGTTTTCCTTTCGAGGTACGGAACCCTAAAAATCAGTAAATGAAGGCAATAAATTAATTTTAATTTAATAAAATTTTCTAGTTTCTCATAAATCGTGGCAAAAACTCAACACTTAAACTGCCCTACTTTTGGAGTTGTTTGGGGCAGTCAAGGTTTGATATTTGTCATCTTAACATTTTGACATTTGCTTTCTGAAGTTTAATTTGACAAAATCGTCTGAAGTCAAAATAACGTAACTTTTTCTTATAAGTTTCCTGATTAGGTTTCCTGATCAGAAATTCATATCCGGAATTCCCCGTACCTAGCGCAAAACATTCGTTAATATTTTGTTGTACGCACGGAATGAATTCCGAAACGAACATTACTAATATAGCGTGTTTTTAACACGCTATATTATTAACTTCACCTGTATGTAAGCTTGTTTGCTTGCTTGTATGTAACTATCAATACAATGCGGTCGCTAAGCAACCGTTTGAAGTTATTCCAACTATCAATACAATGCGGTCGCCAAGCAACCGTTTGAAGTTAAAGTTAACTTTTAAAGAATATCGAACTAAAAAGTTGAAAATCATTTTAAAAATTTTAAAAATAAACTAAAAACAGTAGTAAGTATATAAAAAATACTAGTATAATTGAGGGAAAAGCGTGGGGCGCTTTGTGCCATAATTTTCGTATATCGAGCGACCCACGCTTTTCCCTCAATTATACTAACTAGTATTTTTTATATACTTACTACCCTCTTATTAATATTATATATCTATGCTTACTACTGTTTTAAGTGTATTTTTAAAATGTTTAAAATTATTTTCAACTTTTTAGTTCGATATTCTTTAAAAGCGTGTCTTTTAGTTTTTTTAAACTATATTTATTTTCCATTCGGAAATAGTAAGGACGTGTGAGGCGTGAGCCTTGTTGAACATTTTGTATGTAAATGGAGTATTCAGGTTTTCCAAATCTCAATTCCTGATCAGGAAACCTAATCAGGAAACCGAGCGTTTGCGTTTGTTTATATGAAGATTTTTTCTGTCAAATGTAGGTACGCTATAAAATATCCTCAGTTTTGAAATAAAAATATAATTAGTTTTATACGTACTTAATTATTCACACAATAAATACAACTGTAATAATTATTATTATTCACAAAGTGCCTGTAAAAAATATAACTAATTAATTTAATTTAATTAAAATAACTATTTATTATTTTAGGTCTTACATAGTGTGCAAAATGAAAAATGTGCACAACTACTGTCAATATTATTAATCCACATCGAACAGAAGCCGTCATACATTCAAATTAAAAATTATAACCGAGTATCTAGCGTAAAAAAGCGTAGCCAGACCGTAGCGCTGGGCGTAGCTTGTGACGTAGAACCAACACGTAGAGCGCAGTGCTACGTCGACGGCGTAGAGGTGTCGTAGCGGTCCTGAAAACGGCGTAGCAGGATTAGTACGTCGCGGAAACGGAACCCGGAACACCTAAAGTAGTGAAAACTGAAGTAGCGTAACAATTAGGGTTGTTATAATGTTGAGTATGTTCAGTAGCGTAGAGGCGTCCATGTTCCACATGTCGTAGACGGAGAAACAGGGAGGCGTTTCTTCGATCGCCTTCAGCATTGTAGACGCTTTCTTTCTAAGAGGACCTACAACAAAAAGTAACAAATAAGTTTAAGGGTCAATTCACACCGAAACTAAATGATTCATAACATGGCGCTGCATTTTAAAGAAAGCTATTCAAAATTGAACTTACTAATTACACATGCAGATAAACATTTAATTGCAAGAGTTCGAATGTAGGTGTTTTTGTGTGTTTATTAAGTCAAGTTAAACAAATATTAATGTTATCACATTTTAAACAATTTAAATTATATCTTAACTAGCTACATCTAGTCTACACCCACGTCTTTGTACGCAAGAGTCCCACGGAAACCGTACTTTTCCCATGATAAAAGTTGCCTACCTATGTCCTTCCCTGTGGTCTACTCTGTCTATACCGTATGTCATCAAAGTCGGTCCAGTCATTTCAGAGCCTATTCAATGCAATTAAACAAATATACAAACAATAAATCAAATATGCATCTTTATGACGACCTCTCGTGGCTCAGTGGTTGCAGCCACAGAGGTTGGTCGCAGATTCGAATCCTGCCGAAGGAACAAAAAGTTTTTCTGTGTTCCTGGGTCATGGATATGTATTAAATATGTGTATAATATACTCGTAATAAAAATCTTAAATATATGTATTGTATAAAAGTATTAAATATACTTCCCGTTGTCTGGTACCCGTAACACAAGTTTAGATATTATTATATTAGGGTAGTAGCAGGCCTGTCCCACTCCCCGTGTAGGTATTAAAAATGTAAGTACGTGCGGCGGCCTCCTTAAACGGGCCAATTACGAGGGACTCGCGCGCGAGCAGTGAGCGACGTATGCGTGAGATTTGTTCGTCGCAATGTTTTATGGATTGGATTTAATACCTTACAATCTGTGCATATAATATTACGATAGGTACTGTGTAAGTTAGGTAAAAATCACCCGGCCAGCTATAACTATAATACCATATAACATAATGTATAACAATATTTAAAAATATAGTTTGAGCTACTACTGCTACTGCAATTACTTGATAACCAATATTTAGTGTTTAGGTGTTGGCTCCACAGTCCACTTGAACTATCTGTTCGCGTCTTATGTTATTCCGATGTGATACGATTTGAAGAATCATTTATTGACAAAAGTACCTAGTAGTACCTAGTAGTAAATATAAATAAAAATAAGGCGGCGCGATTCAACTTCTTCGAGTAATATCAGGCCGTGAAGGTATAAAAAATGCTTACGTTTACGCATAAGTATGTATATACTTATAGGTATGCGCAAATTTATAATAATAATAATAATATCTATGGACGCTTCACACCACGTCAATCTGATCCCGTGGTAAGTTCTCGAAGAACTTGTGTTACGGGTACCAGACAACGGAAATATATTTAACACTTATTTAAGATTTTTATTATATTATACGTCATATATTTAATACACACCCATGACCCAGGAACACAGAAAAACTCTTTGTTCCTTCGGCGGGATTTGAACCCGCGACCCCCGGCTTGAGCACCAACACGCTCAACCAACTGAGCCACAGAGGTCGTCAAATTATTACAGTACTATTAACACCTACCTTAGGTTTATTTGGAAAGCAATTTGTTCAGTAAAGTACAGTAGGTAGGTACTAGAAAGTAGGTTGTTGAAAAAAGTTGTAATTTAATATTTAGAAAAAATATATATAATACGTATAACCGCCTCCTTTTTTGGAAGTCGGTTAATAATTTTCTAAAATGAGACAACCCTAATGTCATTAGAAAGGATAAGAATTACGCGATAGAAAGAGACGCAACTTCTAGGTAAATATAATCGTAGGTAATCAAGCGTTGTGTTAGCTGAATTGAACCTTATCGCATCGCAGAAAGAGTCCCTATTTCTTCTAACCATTTGTCGGAGTGGTTCTTCTGTACCTCTAGGTACTATTATTTATTCTGTGGTAGTAGTAAGGTGTGTCCTGTGTTAGACAGATCCGGGACACTTCCCATTATAGCGGCTGATGGCAATCCGCAGGTTCAGTTTTAGTGGGTAAACCGGCGAGTCGCGTCGGGAGTCCCACATATTCCCGAGATACCCCTCCCGGGGAAGGCGTAACGACCTTTCCCCTGCGATATAAAAAAAATGTAAAAAGGTAGTAGTAAGGTAATAGAATCTGGTGTTACTTTTCGGAAATCCATATACAAGTTAGTAGTAGTTAGTTAGTAACAGCCTCCGTGGTCTAGTGGTTTAGAGCTTGGCTTTCGACTCGGAGGTCGTGGGTTCGATTCCCGCATGGGAACAACAAAAAATGTTGTTTCCAAGTTTGGTTAGGACAATTCAGGCTGATCACCTGATTGTCTAACAAGAAAGATGATCCATGCGTCGGATGGGCATGTAAAAAGTCTGTCCTGCGCCTGATCTCTCGCCAGTCGTGTCGGTCATCCGTACCTTTGGGTTACGAGAGTTTTTTTGTACGCATGTGTCAGGATTATAAAAAGAAAGGTAGATAATATATTGTCCATAACAATAAACAAAACATATTTTTACATGATTTAAAAATGTCTAGAACTTGTGGCAAATAACACTACCTTCTGTAGTACGAAGAAGGAGGAATTTAATGTTATCTGTGAGAACGTAGCCATTTTAATTGTTTTCAAACTATTTATTATATTGTAATATTTGTAATCAATAGATTTTGTCTTTTATCTATCACTGTAATAAATTAATTATTTAAATACATATTAAAAGTGTAATAGTGTTATTATATCTTGTTTATTAAATGAATAAACAAAATATTAAATGTTCTGATTGACCAAATAAAACCAAGGTTATTTTGATTGGCTTTGGGATTCATCTCCGGTCAATGTAACTGTAAATTATTGTAATGATTTATTTCATACTTTTGATAAAATATAAGATATGATATTGACTCTCTATGATTGGCTACAAAAATATGTTAACAATTGATTGGATAGAACTTTCTAGAACAAATGTATTTTATTTCAAGGCTAAGTGGTATAAAAAGCCCTTCCTTGTGGGGCCTTGCTTGACACACACGGGAAGCTGAAATGTTCAGGTGATGTACTTGTTTGTTATTGCTCTAATCTTAAAAGATTGTGTTTAATATTATTTGATATTTAATTATGGCTGTAGCCTTTGGTATTATATTGTTTTCTAATAATTAATTATTATAATATTATTGTGAATAAATAGTATTGTTCACGACACCATTTCCTGTAGTTTATGTATGGTTATTTAATATTTCTAGCTGTTACCACATGTTACTTTTGAATCTGAAGTTATAAATAATTATAGTTGGGAAATGTAACTTTAGAATAATAGTGTTTTGCTAATAGAAAGTAACTGGAAATGTAACTTTAGAATAATAGTGTTTTGCTAATAGAAAGTGTATTTTATTAAATAATATAGCTACCCACATGTTTGGTTGTTTCCGAATTAATAAATAATGTTGACTTATCTGTGTTATATTAATTTAAACTGTAATCCTCATAGAAAATGGTATATCTACCTACCTTTATTTTCTGGGGTATGTTGAGATAAATGTATTTGCTATAACAATTACTTATTCAAATTGAAATATCACTAAATAGATTACTGATAATAGATAATATAATTATTATATCAGTTATTATCTAAATATTACTTTTAATTATTAAAATTATGTCGGTATCCTGACTTGACAATAATTTACCTGTACATTGTTTTATTAGGTTAACCTTTAGAATAGGCAACCATTCGAGAATCAATCCCTTGAAATTCAATATTATACACTTTTTATTCTTTCAATCTCTACCCTAATATATCACATGCACTTATCATATTCACACCATTCACACATTTGCTTGCAGGTTGTGGATATTTTGTCGCGGGATTTTGCTAGATATAATATTAATTAAATTGTATATTAGTGAAGATTATTGTTTGATGTATGTATTGTAATGTTACCTTCGGTATATGTAGCTAGTATCGTTGTCGACAAGTGCTTCGTCTCATTTATCTCCTTGAAAAACCTCTCCCATCTCACACAAATAAAAATCAATAACGCCAAGTCGCCCACGCAAGCTGTAGGCAGCACAATTCTTTCCGCTCTCATTGGTATCTGAGTATTAAATAATATATTTTATGGTATGCAGTTATTATATTATCTTAATTTTAGTAAATTAATTTTCAGAAGCTATACATACTTATAAAACATAGAACAATCATATTATACTTACATTCTGTTGCAAGGTGAGAATACAAAATTCGAATATTGCTAAGCTCATGACGACAAACTTGAAACAAAACAGTAACATCTGACAACAAAAGAAGTTCCTTATGTAAATTGTCCAGTCATTTCTATATGTACTAATATCTTTACATACTAATATATAAATAATATAATAAAGAGGAAATGTTTGTTTGTTTGCATTGAATAGGCTCCGAAACTACTAGACCGATTTTGATGAAATTTGGCACAGATGTAGAGTAGACCACGGGGAAGGACACAGGTTACGTTTTATTGCGGAAAAATGTACGGTTTCTGCAAAATTAACTTTTGCGCGCACGAAGTCGCGGGAAACATGTAGTCATATTTCTTCTGTGCGACCTATGTCACTAAACTCCTCCTAAACGGTTGGACCGATTTTGATGAAACTTTTTTTATGTGTTCATGTGGATTTGAGAACGGTTTAGATTTACAATTAGACCCGATAGGTGGTGCTGCTATTAGTGCGTCAACAAATTTAATTCTATCTTCTAAGGCGGTACGAGGTTGCCGGGACAGATAGTTTGTCTATAATAATAAGATATTATTGCAATGTCAAATTAATAGTACCGAATTATGGTATACTTTTTTAATCTAATAACGTTTGTATATTGTGAATATTAATAAATAGGTATTTAACATCTACCTGAAATCTGTACAGGCCTGTGAAATGATTAATTAAATTAAATATTTTATTCAAATACACGTCAGTTTCGCTGGTCGTGAAGTCGTTAGTTTCCAGTGCCAACTCTTGCAGTGATTGTTTGTCTATGATTTTCGACACCGCAACATTGTCCTTGTGGAAACTCGATACAGAACGCAGATGATTTAAAACAATCATATTAATAAAGCTCAATCGAGAATATATATGTACGATTAAGTTGGAAAAATAAATCCACTCCAATGTGCACGTAAACTGAGCATAAAATATTCCAGAAGCGAAGAATACTTGGATATTGAAATTTGTAAATAACAAAATGGCCGCAAATACAAAATACAACAAAGTGAATAGCGACGTGTTGATAGCATTTATTCTGAAAAGTAGGTCGTAAAGGTAGGAGCTTCGGTCTATTTTCATGTTCCGATCGATCTCCTGCAGTTGCAGGTAAAATCGAACGTTGCTTTCGTTGTTCAGGAATCTACAGTGGACGATACAGGAGGCGTGTGTCACAAAGTGGAGAGATATGCCGGCGTGGCACAGGTAGTATAAATAGGTATGACTCTTAAACTGTGAGATGTAGCAGTAAACCATTGTGACGTAAGAAATCATAGCAGTGAAGATCAAGACTGTGGTGTAGATTTTCTGGCTCGGGGTGGGTGCGGTGACGAAACGGGCCCGAGCGTCCACCCGAGCTGACCCCAGCGCCATCTGCAGAACACGAATGGGCGCAAAAGACCGCACGAGACCGTCTTCCAATATATCTCTCGACAGATATTCAGTCATTTTTATACTGTCGATTTTAATGTATTTAATTCTTGATATTTGTATCCAATCATTGATATCTTATAAAATTTCGCAACTAAAAGTAAATGTGTGGAACTATGGAAAACCGTAATCCGACTGAAAAGTGTATTATAATATTTTAAAGTGCAACCCATATCACATTATCGTATAATAAATTTCTAGAATAATTAAATTGATGAAGTTTACAAAATAAACATAAGTTAGATAGGTACTATGACTGTTTAATCGCTGAGCAGTTATTAAGTGACTATCAAAGAATATTAGTCTTGCCCTAAAAGGCCAACATATTACATACATACATTAATTATTATTATTAACAATTAGTATAATTAAGTACAACATTACTAATGACTGATTTTTAGGGTTCCGTACCTCGAAAGGAAAAAAACGGAAACCTTATAGGATCACTTTGTTGTCCGTCCGTCTGTCTGACAAGACCCTTTTTCTCAGGAACGCGTGGAGGTAGGTATCAAGCTGGAATTTATATCAAATACTCAAGTCTACTATCCCTTGGAGCTGTGAAAAAATCAAACTTCTAAGCAAACGCAATCAAAAGATAGGTACAGCCGTTTATGCCGCAAATTTTCGACACTCGCAGGGGAATCAATTATTATCAAAACCTACAGGGTACTTCCCATGAACTCAAAATCTTAAAATTTGGTACGAAGCAATTAGTAACGTCTTATAGGTACACAGCCTCCGTGGTCTAACCGACGACCAGAAACACCTTCGCATGGACTGGTGTCGCCAAATGTTAGATAAGTTCAACGGCGATGACTCAAATGCTGTATTTGACATCGTCACAGGTGATGAAAGCTGGATATATTGCTACGAACCCGAAACCAAAAGACAATCAGCTCAGTGGGTGTTTCCTTTCTAGGATCGGCCAACTAAGGTAAAGAAAGGAAAAAAGATGATTGCCTCGTTCTTTGGTCGGGAAGGTAATTTCGCGACAGTTGTGATAGAAGATGGAAGGACAGTTACCTACTGCAGACTGGTATGTCAATCGCTGTTTGCCTGTTGTCTTGGAAGAAAATCGACAGCAGCGCCCTCAAAGCAGGATCCTCCTTCACCATGACAATGCTTCAGCGCACTCCGCAAAACGGACTGTTGAATATTTGACTATGGCAGGTGTCGAGAAAATGAGTCATCCGCCATACAGTCCTGACCTGGCGCCCTGCGACTTTCATTTATTCCCAAGAACTAAAGATAAAATTCGAGGTATTCGCTTTACGAGCCCTGAAGATGCGGTGAAAGCCTACGAAAATGCCATAGAAAAGACCCCTAAGGAAGAATGGGCCCACTGCTTTTCTCAGTGGTTCATCGAATGCGACGATGTGTAGAGAGGAACGGAGATTAGGTACTTCGAAAAACAATAAAAGAATTGACAATTTTCTACATTAAGCCGTTTTTCATTTTCTAACCATTTTCAGTGTTACCTATGTATTATACCTACAGCTATGATCAGTACCTACTTATAATAACGGACGCACATAATAAGCAGTGGCGTAATTACAGTGGGTGGCTGGGCTGGCAAAATGCCACGGGCCCCCGATCCGAGAGGCCCCGGCCCAAGGGGACGCAAGCAGAATTAACGTAACATATTATAAAATTATATATTTTTTATTAAATCAATCAGAAAGGCATCCAAAGAATTTGCCATGGGCCTCAGATGGTATAGTTACGCCATGATAATAAGACTAAATAAGTAGTAGAGTTGGCGGGTTGCGGTTAAATTGTATAGTTCGCATTTCATGTAGCCCTGCCAATAGCGGGGGTGAAGGAACAGACCAAGCCCGGGTGAGTCCCGTCAGCCCTTCGCCGTCGCCGGTGACGCTAGGGAAGGTTAGGTTTGTTTTAATATGTTACCTTTATATACAAATATGTTTTAATATGAAACATATACCTGGCTTTGTCATTATCGGCGGGATATCCAATTTCGGATTGGATAATGGGAAAACGCACTTATGTGACGACATAAGACCGTTTCCGGTCTGATAATTGTTCGATAAGCTTAAAATGCTTTGATAATTATGCAGCAATTAAACAATGGTTATATTTAGTATGCTATATTTTACACAATATAGTTTCATAATAAGTTTAAATTGTATAACGTTTATAATAAAAATGTAAAGTGGACGGAATATCATTGATAATAATATTTAGTATAATATAATAAATCACATATTTGTTGCCCCAAAACTAAAACAGCTAATTCCTGTTTTTTTAATTTTGTGGCCATGGTCGGATCTAAGTATATAATATAGTCAGATCTATAAAATAACACAAGAAACATAAAATTAACAATAAAACTAGAGCCAAATAAAAAACTAAATATAAGATAATATAAGATCTATATAGGAAATTTTTAAGCAATTATTTTTTAAAATATTATTAACTCAGTATGATGTTACCTACTCAGATTACCTACACAATTTAACATAAGTGTCACATTACAGCTGCCAGTGTTTATGTTAAAAAAATATTAGATTAAGATATAAACTAATATTTCATAATCCCAGAAGTTAATAATTTATAACATACATAATATTACAATTTGGTCAACGAAATAATTGATTTGTAACAAGCCATTTTTTTTTTTTTTGAAAACAGCTAAACAAATTTGAAATTATTCACTATTTCTCCAGCTGCCATCGTTTATTAAAGGCCGGTTTCAATAACCTATCTACCAATTATATCTATATGTTAAAAACGTCACCTTTGGTATCAATAATTGCAGGTTTTATTAAATTATCAGTAGAGGAATCTTCGTCTGTGACAGCGATACCAAATGTGACGTTTTTAAACAAATATTGTTAGATAGGATAGTGAAACGGGCCTTTAGATATTATAAGACCAGCGACACACACAAATACAATGGCAGTGCTCCGCGGAAAAAAGTGCTTGTTAGCGCTAAAGAAAAAAATCAAATTATCGACCAGGACATGTTTGCTAACTTCAATACTGCTAACATAGTCCACCATTTTGCTTATTTAAAACCAGTAGTCGCCATTTTTTTTTATTAGCGCTTTTTTCCGCGGAACACAGCCATTGGAGTTATACATAATATTATGTTGTAACATAAACAATTTTATGAAAATTGGAATGTGGTCACTTCCTACTACCTTTTACTAATAAAAATATTTACACAACACATAACTTAATACTTATACATACAATGTTGCTGTCTTTGTCTGTCAAGTGACTTTTCCACCGCATTATTATGTATTCTGTGACCGTATTTAATGGATAGAATATTAAAAAAAAATTAAGTAATATTTATAAATACACAACAGCTAAGTCTGAAATTATGCAGAAAACTGCAATTAGAATGTGTTGTGCCAAATTCTTTATTTCGATATATTTTCAAAGCTTAAACCTAAGGCAACTTTAACAGATGAAAAAATTATTTTGGCTTATCCTTATTACAAATGGAACAATTTTGTCTTCTTCTTTAACTTTAAAACATTATTTAAAACTCATTTTTGACCCTATCAAAAGGCTATCTTTTGAACAATGAATAATATATTTAAAAAGCATAAAAGTGCAATTGACTGCGAAACATGTGAAGCTCCATTGCAACGATGATCAAGAAAGCAGAAGCACCATATTGTCTCATCGTACCAATCCCTGAAAATTAAATAGGTACATTTATATAGCACTTCATTCACCAATGGCCGCACTCAGTCATTTAACTTACTGGAGTTACTAAGAGATTTTGAGAGGTTTTAAGTCAAAAATCTCTTAGTAGCTTTGAAATTAGGCATTAAAATAATATGTCTTTTGAGTGTGGCTGTGACTAAATTCGAAAATTGAAAAAAAAAACACCAAATAACATAAAAAATAATAAAATCAACCTAGATTGTTACTAATGTCGTAAGAATACAAAAAATATTGCATTAACGAAGATAACTATTTTATCATTTTCGTATACCAACTCTTAAAAACAAGAAATTCAGATGATATTAATAATTTACATTTTTATACAATAATTACATTTATTACACAATCTTGTAACAGGTTCCACATATTATCTTATTCAGAAAGTTTTTTTTATTTTCTTGCTTTAGATCGATCCACAAAGACAAAACATGCAATAATGACACTTATCTGCAGATTGAAAAATAGCTTTTATGCTTTAAAATCAATCAATAATTTATGCAATTAAATAACCTAAAATTCATTTTACAATTACCTTTTGATATCCAGTTCTTTTATTGAGTTATTGACATAATTTGCTAAGTTAACATCCTTAGCTGCAACCCTGCAACCTTCGTATGTATCAGCTGGAATGTCCGTACGGAAAGCCTTGAAATTGCTTAAACAATCTCTGGTTATTACTTCTTTTGCTAAAAAATAAGATTTACTTGACTTAAGATACTTATGTGTAGACCCTTTAACATGCTTTCTTACTTTTAAGCTCCAATATTGTGAAAGTAAAATTAGTAATATATTTTGTTTACATTTTATTATTCATAAAAAATGATGTCCACAGATGAAATGGTTAAGTAGACATTATTATGGCTTATACACTGACTACAATAAAGGAATATGCCCATACTATGTGGCCACTTTTACCCTTCCTCCTCCTCTTAGTAACCATCCATAGTATATTCTGAGACCCTTTTTATAACTATATATATAGTAATATAGTACTTAATAGATCACCCTTAACAGGTCACAGTATGAGTATGTTACTGAACTATGAAGATATGTTTTGACATACCGCCTTTCCTTTCAATGAGTTTAACACAAACATCTTCAGCATCAGGACATGGGTTCCCTAAGTACCCCATGCCGCGCCAATTGAATGGCGTGTTACATCCAGGTGTAGCTGGTGTACATTGGTAACACCAAACGGCATAGCCTGCAAACAACAATTAAAACAAGTTACAACATAAACAAAAATAACAGGTTAATGTAACACTTAGATTACTTCGGATGTGACGTATTGTACAAATAGAAGAATATGAGAACCTTGATCCGTACATGAATTAGATTTATTGTTATTCAAAAGCTGTTAAAGCCACACCCCTTACTCATATCACTTAGCCATTTGTATACTTACTACTTTACCAATTTTAACTTACTTTCATAACATAAACTCAACAATACTATAAATATGCATAAAAAAATCATGTTTTTAGAAAGCATATTAAGCTCAGAAAATACAAAAACTTTATTTCGGTGGCCGGTAAATAAATTCTGTAAACACACCAAACGACTGAAGCGTCAAGCGAGGTGAAATGTCAATTGTGAAATAAAAATGACATAAGCAACGACGTTTGTTTTTTTTTTATATTTCACTACATAGTATAAAACAAAGTCGCTTTCTCTGTCCCTATATCCCTATGTATGCTAATCTTTAAAACTACGCAACGGATTTTGATGCGGTTTTTTTAAATAGATAGAGTGATTGAAGAGGAAGGTTTATATGTATAATAACATCCATTAAATAGTGGAGAAATACTGTTATTTTTGAGGTTTGTAATGTGATGTCGTAAATAATTAATTTTTTTCCGCTTACATTGAAAACGCTAGCTAGACCCTACGAAATAGATCAAAATAATTTACTACAGTTTTGTTCATCTCAAAAAAGCTTACAAAAAAGTCCGCGATGGCATATGTCTATCTAGCTTATTTACGAAGCGATTTTAAGCCATACAGCTGTAATCCTTATCCAATTTAGTACCATAAATTGTGCATTTAATGTATGCGGGACGTTTTAAGTATATGAAGGCTCACGAATGATGAATATTTTGTACAGCAGCTCAGTTAAAAGATTTTTCTATAGAGGTATATAGTTGATCTGGGGGCACGGCAGTGCCCCCGCCAAGTCGAGCGCGAAGCAAACACTGCCGTACCATCCTTTACTGGAACCATTTCGCCGCATTTTCAGGCCCCTATTTGAGAACCTCTGTATAAGACCAGAACGCAGAAATTTTCGTCATCCAGTAAGCTATAATCACATACTTAAAATCCAAAATTTCAAGTATGTAGGTCATTTAGTTCCGAAGTTAAGCGAAAGCAAAGTTTCGCATTTACGACACTCACTCACTCACTCACTCACTCACTCACTCACTCACTCACTCACTCATGATCATCAAAATAGAACTAGTACTTCCCATAAACTCAGAGAGCTGAAATTTGGTACAGAGTTAGGGTTTAATGGCCACTTAAAGGGAAAACTATAAAAACTAGGATAATCTATCTGGGGGCATGGCAGTGCCCCCGCCAAGTCGAGCGCGAAGCAAACACTGCCGTACCATTCTTTACTGGAACCATTTCGCCTCATTTTCAGGCCCCTATTTGAGAACCTCTGAATAAGACCAGAACGTCGACTGGGGGCACGGCAGTGCCCCCGCCAAGTCGAGCGCGAAGCAAACACTGCCGTACCATTCTTTACTGGAACCATTTCGTCGCATTTTCAGGCCCCTATTTGAGAACCTCTGGATAAGACCAGAACGTCGATCTGGGGGCACGGTAGTGCCCCCGCCAAGTTGAGCGCGAAGCAAACACTGCCGTACCATTCTTTACTGGAACCATTTCGCCGCATTTTCAGGTCCCTATTTGAGAACCTCTGGATAAGACCAGAACGTCGATCTGGGGGCACGGCCATGCCCCCGCCAAGTCGAGCGCGAAGCAAACACTGCCGTACCATTCTTTACTGGAACCATTTCGTCGCATTTTCAGGCCCCTATTTGAGAACCTCTGGATAAGACCAGAACGTCGATCTGGGGGCACGGCAGTGCCCCCGCCAAGTCGAGCGCGAAGCAAACACTGCCGTACCATTCTTTACTGGAACCATTTCGCCGCATTTTCAGGTCCCTATTTGAGAACCTCTGGATAAGACCAGAACGTCGATCTGGGGGCACGGCAATGCCCCCGCCAAGTCGAGCGCGAAGCAAACACTGCCGTACCATTCTTTACTGGAACCATTTCGTCGCATTTTCAGGCCCCTATTTGAAAACCTCTGGATAAGACCAGAACGTCGATCTGGGGGCACGGCAGTGCCCCCACCAAGTCGAGCGTGAAGCAAACACTGCCGTACCATTCTTTACTGGAACCATTTCGCCGCATTTTCAGGCCCCTATTTGAGAACCTCTGGATAAGACCAGAACGTCGATCTGGGGGCACGGCAGTGCCCCCGCCAAGTCGAACGCGAAGCAAACACTGCCGTACGATTCTTTACTGGAACCATTTCGCCGCATTTTTAGGTCCCTATTTGAGGAGCTCTGGATAAGACCAGAACGCAGAAATTTAAACATAAAAAAATCGACTGTTATTGCAAAAACCTAGCGAAGTGGGACACATCTTCTAATTAAATCTAGCCCGTAGCGCCCCAATGCTGGGCGAATGCCTCCCCTTCTGCTTTTGATACGCATATAAATAAAATTAAAGGAAAACTCTGGATAAGACTAGACTGGCTTTTATACTTATACTTACAAGTTTACAAGAAGAAATAGTCGAACGATTAACTTTATTCTACTCGAACATTACACAAATTAAATAAACAAATTACACTAAAATCTAGTAAAATAAATCAATATCAACGTTTCTACAAAAAGAAGTGAAATCCCACCAAAAACATTCTGTAAAAAACTAGCCAAGTCTCGATAGACAGCTCGTTTATCTCTAAAAAGTAGTGAAATCTAGACAAAGTCGTTCCAAGTCTAAGGTTCCTTACTGCGATTTCTTTATTATTATAGTTGATGTTGTGTGACTTGGCCGTTGAAGGGTACACAAGGGTACAAAAGGGGCTCCATGACACCATTGCTCCAATACATGTGTTCTACAATCAACAACAGCCTAAAATGAGACACTAGCATCCAATTATCAATACCAGTATGGGTATTATCTCGCTTAACAAACATAGGTAGTTACAACAGATATACATTACGTGTAAACAAAATTGACTTGTACCCACTAACGTATAAAGAATGTTCAATGGCCAAGTCACACAACATCAACTATAATAATAAAGAAGTCGCAGTAAGGAACCTTAGACTTGGAACGACTTTGTCTAGATTTCACTACTTTTTAGAGATAAACGAGCAGCTCTATCGAGACTTGGCTAGTTTTTTACAGAATGTTTTTGGTGGGATTAGTATTGTTGAAATCTCAAATAACATTTTAATGGATTTGACGGTCAATTAGACTTTATTTACGTATCTAAAATGTCCCGCCATATTACGTGGTACTATTACCTATGTATTCTGTGGCCATATTCAATATTCTTCTTTTGATGTTTCCCACCACTTCGTGAGCGCAAAAGGAAAGCGAAATATGTACGGTTCCTGCGAGGAACGGCCTACAAAAAGTAGCCTAATATGTCCATCCTCGTGGTCTAATCTATAACATCAAAATCGGTCCAGTAGTTTCGGAGCCTATTCAATGCAAACAAACAAACCTTTCCTCTTTATAATATTAGTATATATCATAATATACTCATCCTTTTACTATAATAATATATCAAGCGATCTCGCACGTCGCGTGACGCGACTTTATGATAGGGTCCTGCTTTTACCCATTCGGTACGAAACCCTAAAAACATTTTCAATATTGTATACAGAATTGAGTAAAGTTATTTACTGAAGATTTTTTTCCAAGAACACTTCCACACGGGCGAAGCCGCGGGCAAAAGCTAGTCTTTAATAAAAAGCAAAAGGTAGGTACACTATGGGACGCGTCCGTAAATAGAATCTAAGTTTTTCGGAATCCAGAACACCGTTAAAAATCTGAGCATTGAAAAAAACTCTGCAATTAAAATAGAGTAGAAAATGTACCTAATAGGTACATGAGTGTCAATGTCGTTTTATGTAACAGGTCGACACTCGAAACTTCTATTTTCAACTCTATTGCATAAGGGCAGAGTTCTTTTTTCAGTTCTCTGAATGTTCAGTAGCGTTTCGGATTCCAGAATATAGTCCTAGTCTACAGTGGGATTAGTGGATATATATTATATCATTAGATAGGTATTTTACACAGAATTACAGAAAAAAAACAGAAACCGTCAACGCGCTTGAAAGTGAAGCCGTCACGATCATTCCAAATTGGAATGGTTAGATATTCAGTCTGTCAGTCGATGGCCGACCCGCGCACTGTCAACTTTGTTTGAAATTGTCAGTTTTTAATTAATTATGCTGACTTGTGTCGTTCGCACATGTAAAAATGCTGCTGAGACTGCGAAGAAATCACATGGGATCATATTCCATCTATAAGCAGCACATTTGCAATTAATTTGAATAAAATATCGAATTTAAAGTGCGTGTCGTAATTGTCATAGAAAATCATGTCTTCATTTTGTAAGTGTTGCCACAGAATAACGGAATATTTTGGATAACTTTTTTTCAATAATTTTTTATTGAATACCTTATTGTCGTAATACAATACCGCGATTGTTTTGTAAAGTGTTGCCACAAAAAAAAGGAAAATTTTACCCAATTTTCCGTAATCAGTTAATATTAGATTTAACAATAATTATACAATAAATGTATGTATAGGTGTACCAGAATCTCATGGCATTTAAAAAAAATAAAAATAAATGATTTTCATATGGCAATGTCGAATGTGACGCGTCAAATCAGAGTACGTGATCTGTCAACCGCCGCTAAAATTTTGTGAATTTGTTCTTGGAATTTGTTGTTTTTGTGAAAATGTCGAAAAAGGCAATTCAATCTCAAGTGAGAAACATTATTTTCAATGTCTATCGTAAAATACAGGAAGAAAAAAGTCTAAATCGAACTCAATCTTATAATTTAAAGCTCGTGGTATAGTTGACCGGTTAGTTAGAGTGAGTTATTTTGATACTTGTAATATTTTTATATTTTCTTAGGTACTTATTGTGACTTCTTTAAATGTGTTTCCAGTAGGTACTATTTTACGGTGAATCGTAGCTGATGGCACATCGAATGATGGTTTGTTTTCCATGCCTGGTAAAAGGAGGAGAGGAGGAAAAAAGAAAATCAAGACAGTTTCTATTTAGATTAGGAATAAAATAAACGCTTCCTATACAGTTCGGAAGGAAATTCCAACATTAATTAAACTGTTGCCAATTTTATTGTATGTTATTTGTAATAAATTAGTATATAAAGTAATTCACGATTGATTTATTTTTCATGAAATATTTTCTACATTTTTATCCCGATGTATAAAAATACTCTTCATACAGTTTCATTATAATTCGTGTTCAATAATACTAAAGACATAATTAAATTATTATTTTTAAACAAAAAATTAAACCGACTTCCAAAGTAAAAATACACAAAAAAGTATGAAATAAAACTTAATCTCTAAATAATTCCCCTTTCAAATTCGGCTAAAATTTTTACTATTTCTCTACTCAATCTTCTTAATTTTGAAATCGGCACCAGCCCAAACAATATTCTACAATATTTTACTTATACAACTTACGTTCATATTTGCTGGTACCGACTTCAAAATTAATAAGATTGAGTAGAGAAATAGTAAAAATTTTAGCCGAATTTGAAAGGGGAATTATTTAGAGATTAAGTTTTATTTCATACTTTTTTGTGTATTTTTACTTTGGAAGTCGGTTTAATTTTTTGTTTAAAAATAATAATTTCACCCTTTTTAGTGATATATTTTGTTAAGTTATTAATACGTCTTAAGAACGTCTAAACTAAACGATCGAATGTATAATTAAATACTCGCCAAGCTTCCATTAGGTATTGCTATTAAGATGATGATGATGATTACTGTAAGTTATAAAGTGGCATATGCTTGCAGTTCTTTAAACAATGCCGAAATTTCCAAACGCACATCTTTAAAGACTGAGGAGTTCTGTACAGTGCTTTTGGATCCAGGGTATACCTAGGTACAATATCTTATTTTTTTTGTAGTATATGCTTGTGTTACTTCAGTAAAAGTCAAAACCACTATATGTGTGGTTATAAATTTTGAGGAGTTCCCTCGATTCCTCATGGCTCGCATCATCAGGTTTCCACTTTAGTGACTAAAGGACTAATTTCGAATTAAACCCTTTACAACAACAAAAGAATTTTGCAAATAGGTTCATAAACGGCAGAGTAATGTTCAATGATCTCCGTGTTAGTGTAAAATACTATGAGAAATACCTTTTATATCATCATAATCTGATGATGTATGGTGTGATAGTGGTGATGATGATGATGATTACTCTAACTGACAAGGTGGCATATGCTTGCAGTTCTTTAAACAACGCCGAAATCCCCAAACATGTATCTATAAGGAGTCAGGAGTTCTATTCTGTACTTTTGGATCCAGGGTATACCTTGGAGCAAAATCTTACTTTTTGGTAGCATATGCTTGAACTACTTCAGAAAAAGTCAAAATCACCATATGTGTCCATATAAATTTCGAGGAGTTCCCTCGATTCCTCATGGATCCCATCATCAGGTCACCACTTTGATATCAAAAGGACCAATTTGGGATTACACCCTATACATCACAGAAAAAATTTTGAAAATCGGTCCACAGGCGGCGGAGTAATCGTTGAACATACAAAAAAAATAAAAAAAAAATAAAAATATATACAGCCGAACGTATAACCGCCTCCTTTTTTGGGAAGTCGGTTAAAAATAGCCAGTATCAAGTTCGTTTAATCCAATTTCCCCAGTATTGCACACTACAAATTTTTATTTCCCTATTTGCCATGAGATTCTGGTACACCTATACCTACTTTATTGCACATAAGCGAAATTTTACTGACACGGAGGAAACTTTCTTCATGACCTTGATGGGAAATTCTTCTTTATAATTACATAGGTACTTACATAGCACATAGTTAAAGTCTTTTTTAAAGTGTAAGTTGTTATTGGCTAGTTTTATAAACAATTGCTTTATTACATTCCTCGCGAATTTAGCCGCAGGCGTAAATCTATTGTTTAAAATTTCTATTTGTAATAATTCACTATTTGTAGTCATACATAAAATTTTAATTTACCCCATAAAGAGGTAATGTTGTGTTGCGCTGGTAATCCTACGCGGGGAGGTGAAGAGCGGGCGGGGCCGTGTTTCGCCATGGTTTTGGACACAGTCCGCTGCGTACAAAAATGTGATCGAACACTCATTCTGGATGTTTCTGTATTCTGAGGTATTTTAAAAACATTAAGAGGTAGATAAAACAATTATTAGGTATAAATTGTTTTAGGTCATAGATGTAAGATGAATGATTAGTCTCGCTCGCTGGGAGCGGCCAGTGACTAGTGAGATCAATCATTAGTCTATGTTTTAGGTATCGGTTTGCGAGGTACAAGTTCGCGCAACGGTTTATGTTATGAGCGCTCAGTGAAAGTGGAGGGGATCGTTCGCGCATGTGACCAATAGCAAAGAATCTATATTACTAACGTACCAATAGCGTGTCGGCAGCCACGTTCGGCATGCGTTCAGCGCATCCACACTCCCTGCCCGAGCCCGCTACCGCCAAACACACCCAAAAACTGACTTCTGCGCATACCCCCTCTACTTTTGTCGAAAGATCTTAATTCGTTGCGCGACCTTATATGTATATGTAGGTAGGTAAATCGATCCTTGCTTGTTTGTTTGTTATATGGGAAATATTGTAAAGTTTACCGTCTTGTCTAGTATACAAATGCACGCCTAGGGATTCGTCGACCGACTCATTCTCGGGTTGTGTGTGTAGTGTTAGGGGACACACTCCTCGGAAACGGCTTGACCGACTGTTATGATTTTTTTTTAAATATATTCGGTAGGTCTGAGAATCGGTCGTACTCGTAATCTATTTTTTTAACCGCTAAATGATAATCCCTAAATGATAGTGGTTTTTTCGAAAAAAAAATTATTTGTTATTTTGATATGATGTGGCCATAGATATATAATAGTAATTATCACTGGATGTGGCATTTGTGGCATTCAAAAATAGGTAGATAAAAAAATAGGTAGATAGTTTGCGGGGTAAGCTTAGAGCATTTTGGATGGATGCTCTAAGGGGGTAAGCTAGTAACAAAATAAAAATTGTTTTTATTCTACACTAATATATATAAGTAGGTAGGTATAACAGCTGATAAGAATATCCCGTATTATATAATACATAAAATAGATGTATTTTATTTTAAAAAACTACCTACATATTTGAAATATATGTATTGCTTAGACCCGTATTTTATTAACGGTTATTTCTCAGTAGATTGGACCCTCTTTGGAGACTGATCAGTGATCAGAATACTTAGTGATGAATAGAATAAGTACTCAAAAATAATTTACGTTTTATACGAGTAAGTTATTTGTGAAACGTCAAATTTCCGCACTTTTATTTATCCCCACCATACTTTAATGGAAAGCACCCTTAAAGTATGAAACTTTCTTAAAAATACAGTACCTACAGTTAAATGTTTATAGATTAGTGTTATTATATGAAAGCTAAAGGCCCTGCCCAGAGCACGTTAAATTTAGGTTATTGCTGCACCCAGCACTTATCAGGCCTTACGTCACACCGCGTTGTGGTCCTCGTCCCTATACAATAGTCAAAATCTCCGTTAATATTACAACTTGAAACTTTGACTGTTGACAAAAAAATAGAAACGAAAATATTATGGGATTATTTCATGTTTATGTTACAGTTATTATGGTTGTGTTTGATACTTAATCGAAAATCAAATCGATACATATTGTTGCCATAACGTCTTCGATACCAATCAAACCATCGTTTCTTATATCCACTTCTTTAATCAAAAGATTTGCTTGTTTCACAGGCATTTTATTTCCCATAGTCGTCAAAATTTCCCTCATATTCTCGCGGTTTATTAGTCCTTCACCCTGTTCAAGGGCTTGCAAGGCCGATCGCAAGTTATCTTCAATTGAAATATCTCTATATCGGATCGTAGCTATATTAACAAACTGATTAAATTCAATATGACCCTCTGGGTGAGGAGGCCTAACACAAAATGCAATAAGCTCTTGAAGTTGTTCAGGAGTATTTGGCATTAAAAATAGTGACTTAAGCATATAAACTAATTCTTTTTCCGTAATATACCCGTTTATATCGGTGTAAGCCGGTGTATAATCCTGATAGAGATCCCAAAGGTCTTCTAGTTCGGCCATTTGATCAGGTCTTAGTTCAAAGGGCGGTTTGAGCGCTTCACTGGAATCGGTCAAATTGTAAGGTGCTGCTGGGTCTGGAGGTGGTTCTTCTGTATATTTAAAATTCTCGAGCTCATCTGCTGCAATTCCTTCTTCATCTTTTTTATTTTCTCGTTCTTCGACTGACTCTTGTTGGTCTTTATTTACAACTTCCCTTTGTTCTATATTTTGTGAACCTAGAGAAGAAGATGATTTAGTCAAGTCTTTTTTAATCGGTTCTGTTTCATCCTTTGCAATGTTATGGCCTAGAGAAGAAGTTGATTTAGACAAGTCTTTTTGAATCGGTTCTGTTTCATCCTTTACATCATTATGGTCTTCTTGTTTATCATCAGATGCAAATTTTTCAGCTTTAGTATTATGAGCATTTTCGTCTTCATTCTTATAACCATTTTCGATATTCTCTTCCATATTTAATTGTATTAATTTAACATTTCAGTCATTTATCAAATGTGTTTAAATATTGTGAAAACAATATTTAAACTATTGGAGTCATTAACGTTCACGCAGCAGGGCAGGTCAGTAAAAATAAATGTAGAATTAATTAAATTTATATAAAAAATTTCGATTTACATTAAAATAAATTATTATTTACCGAATAAAACATAATACTTTACAAAAATTAAAAATTTTTACCATATTAAAATATTTTAATGACATTCACTTGAGCAAACCTCGTACGATAGACAGTTTGATTTTTTTTTTAATCAAAACCATTTAACTAAAGTCTATGAAAAATTGTGCACACGTACATAGATGAGAATTTAGCAATGAAAATGAAAATAAGTGAGCCGGTTGATTCGCAAGAAGTTGGCATACAGCCAAAGTCTTCGAATGCTAAAGTAAAAACCCTTAATAGTGTCCGCAATTAGGGGGTCTGATAGCATTGAAATTTGAAATACACGCCCTCGATACTGAGCTTCGTTTTAGCCACTGAACTTTTGACCTTGTTAGATAACACCATCGCGAGTAAACGATTCATGGGTACCCAAGCAGAAAGTTAGAAAGGTAGGTATAGTGACAAAATAATCGTCCTTTTTAACCGACTTCCCAAAAAAGGAGGCGGTTATACGTTCGGCTGTATATATTTTTTTTTTTTTTTATTTTTTTTGTATGTTCAACGATTACTCCGCCGCCTGTGGACCGATTTTCAAAATTTTTTCTGTGATGTATAGGGTGTAATCCCAAATTGGTCCTTTTGATATCAAAGTGGTGACCTGATGATGGGATCCATGAGGAATCGAGGGAACTCCTCGAAATTTATATGGACACATATGGTGATTTTGACTTTTTCTGAAGTAGTTCAAGCATATGCTACCAAAAAGTAAGATTTTGCTCCAAGGTATACCCTGGATCCAAAAGTACAGAATAGAACTCCTGACTCCTTATAGATACATGTTTGGGAATTTCGGCGTTGTTTAAAGAACTGCAAGCATATGCCACCTTGTCAGTTAGAGTAATCATCATCATCATCACCACTATCACACCATACGTAATCAGATTATGATGATATAAAAGGTATTTCTCATAGTATTTTACACTAACACGGAGATCATTGAACATTACTCTGCCGTTTATGGACCTATTTGCAAAATTCTTTTGTTGTTGTAAAGGGTTTAATTCGAAATTAGTCCTTTAGTCACTAAAGTGGAAACCTGATGATGCGAGCCATGAGGAATCGAGGGAACTCCTCAAAATTTATATCCACACATATAGTGATTTTGACTTTTACTGAAGTAACACAAGCATATACTACCAAAAAAATAAGATATTGTACCAAGGTATACCCTGGATCCAAAAGCACTGTACAGAACTCCTCAGTCTTTAAAGATATGCGTTTGGAAATTTCGGCATTGTTTAAAGAACTGCAAGCATATGCCACTTTCAGTAATACCATTGCCACTTACAGTAATCATCATCATCATCTTAATAGCAATACCTAATGGAAGCTTGGCGAGTATTTAATTATACATTCGATCGTTTAGTTTAGACGTTCTTAAGACGTATTAATAATAACTTAACAAAATATATCACTAAAAAGGGTGAAATTATTATTTTTAAACAAAAAATTAAACCGACTTCCAAAGTAAAAATACACAAAAAAGTATGAAATAAAACTTAATCTCTAAATAATTCCCCTTTCAAATTCGGCTAAATTTTTTACTATTTCTCTACTCAATCTTATTAATTTTGAAGTCGGTACCAGCAAATATGAACGTAAGTTGTATAAAATATTGTAGAATATTGTTTGGGCTGGTGCCGAATTCAAAATTAATAAGATTGAGTAGAGAAATAGTAAAAAATTTAGCCGAATTTGAAAGGGGAATTATTTAGAGATTAAGTTTTATTTCATACTTTTTTGTGTATTTTTACTTTGGAAGTCGGTTTATTCACATTTCAAACCTACATTTAGTATGGTTTACCGTTTTGTCCTACTAATATTATAAATATGAAAGTTTGTGAGGATGGATGGATGTTTGTTACTCTTTCACGCAAAAACCACTGATCGGATTTCGATGAAATTTGGAATAGTAGTAGGTAGATTAAAACAGGATACTTTTTATTCAGGCTCTAGATTAAAACAGGATACTTTTTATCCCAAAAAAGTTATTCCCGTGGGATATTACATATACGCGGGCGGAGCCGCGGGTAACGGCTAGTTTATAATATTAGTAGGACGTAAATATAGTATCCCTCGGGAACACTGTACTTTTTCGGGATGAAAAGTAACCTATGTTTTAATCCAGAGCCTAAACTACTACTAAGTTCCATAGACTGTGCTGCTACCTTGCTGCTACCATATAAAAGCTCATCGAATGAGGTATGTTCATAGGTATGTAAAATCACTTGAAAATTCGTTACAGTAAAGCTTTTATATATACAAATACACTAGTTTTTGTTTTATTTAAAAATACCTAGTAGGTAGTTTAAATTTTACAATCATTCAAAGTTCGCGTAAATTTGTTGCCCCGCTAGAAGTCACTGAACAGCCGATGACGTCATTTTTTAACGACGCTCCGTGCCGTCCCCACCCGGCTGTAGCAGTGTATAAGGTCCCGCGCAGTGTTTACTATACTTTCTTCATGTAAACAATATCCTACAATATTTTATAGAACTCACGTTCATATTTGCTGGTACCGACTTCAAAATTAAAAAGATTGAGTAGAGAAATAGTTTAAATTTTAGCCGAATTTAAAAGGAGAATTATTTAGAGAATAAGTTTTATTGCATACTTTTTTGTGTATTTTTACTTTAGAAGTCGGTTAAATTTTTTGTTCAAAAATAATAATTATACCCTTTTTAGTGATATTTGTTAATTTATTCTTAACGAGCTGTAGCCCGCGGCTCCGCCCGCGTAAATATAGTGTATCTCGGAAACACTGTATTTTTTCGGAATAAAAAGTACTACCTATGTTTTATTCCAGAGCCTAAACTACTACCATACCAAACTTCATCAAAATCCGTTCAGTAGTTTTGGCGTAAAGGGGTAACAAACATTCATCCATACATCATTACAAACTTTCACATTTATAATATTAGTAGGATACATCTTAAGAACGTTTAAAATAAACGATCGAATGTATAATTGAAGACGCGCCAAGCTTCCATTAGGTATTGTAAATAAGATGATGATGATGATTACTGTAAGTTACATAGTGGCATAATATGCTTGTAGTTCTTTAAACAATGTCGAAATTTCTAAACGCGTATCTTTAAAGACTGGGGAGTTCTGTTCAGTGCTTTTGGACCCAGGGTATACTACTACTTCAGAAAAAGTCAAAATCACCATATGTGTCCATGTAAATTTCGAGGAGTTCCCTCGATTCCTCATGGATCCCATCATCAGGTCACCACTTTGATGTCAAAAGGACCAATTTCGGATTATACCCTATACTTCACTGAAAATTTTTTGAAAATCGGTCTACAGACGGCGGAGTAGTCGTTGAACAAACAAAAAAATATAATATATTATACAGCCGAACGTATAAACGCCTCCTTTTTTTAAAATATTAATCAAATTTATAACAATGTTGCTGACTGCCTGAAGATAGTAATAGGGTTTTTACCCATTGGGTACGGAACCCAAAAATCAATCGGTAATACAAAATAGCTCTATCGATTCCAATATAATATTATTTATTAATAATAACGTCCTCTTCAATGTCAGTTAAACCGCAGAATAAATATTAGTACGAGTAGTTAAACTAAGTGTAAGTACCTATGTATAAACACAGTGAAATAAAGTTTCTGATACCAAAGGTTTTGCATCTCTGACGTGATTCTATGTTTGTCTATATTTATACAACAAGTAAATGAAAAGTACAAAAGATTATAATAATAGGCATGTATTTAAACTTGCGACAGAACAATTAAATTTTGGATGTGAAAATACCCAATATTGAATACTAAATTACCAAGTTGGCGAAAGAATGTAAGGAACAAAAAAATTACTAATCTGGTGACTAAATAATACCACTGAATTTTCCAAACTGGCAGACAGATTATGTTTTAGCGACTAAATAACCATCTTGGCGACAATTTGTGAGTACACATTTAATTTAAGAATAGGCACATATATTTTCCCTGATGTAGGTAACTCAAAAAAACATACAAGCAGCGAAACGAGCGCATACAAAAAAAAACATAAAGGAGCGTACAAAATTCCCAATTTTTAATTTTTCTCGGTTTTTATTAGGGTGGTGTAGATTATTGTGTAGATTAATTTTGAAATTTAGAAATGGCGGATATTATTTTTCGTAAAATTGATATAGGTGTCGTTTATCAGGTTTTTGGGAGTGCTGGATACAAAAATGACATTTATTTTGAAATTCCAATATGGCGGACATACTTAATTTCATAAAAATAATATGGGTGTCCTTTTATTGGTTTCTGGGGGTACTGATTACAAAAAAGTCATCAATTTTAAATTTCCTTAGTAACCCGACAACCTCATATTTTCTTCATGATGGGAGAAAAAGAAATTTGAAAATCCTGAATTTTCCAACATTTCTATAGATTTATACATCCGTCGTATCTCAATGTACAGCATTACTTCTTTTTTTATAAAATTGATTCTATCTCGGAAACGGTGCATCCTATTGAAAAAATAATGAAATTTTCGTCCCCCTTAGAAATCCTGCAACATCATATTTTCTTCATGATGGGAGAAAAAAAAATTCGAAAATCCTGAATTTTCCAACATTTCTATAGATACATCCGTCGTATCTCAATGTACAGCATTACTTCTTTTTTTATAAAATTGATTCTATCTCAGAAACGGTGCATCCTATTGAAAAAATAATGAAAATTCCGCCCCCCTTAGAAACCCTACAACATCATATTTTCTTCATGATGGGAGAAAAAGAAATTCGAAAATCCTGAATTTTCCAACATTTCTATAGATTTATACATCCGTCGTATCTCAATGTACAGCATTACTTCTTTTTTTATAAAATTGATTCTATCTCGGAAACGGTGCATCCTATTGAAAAAATAATGAAAATTTCGTCCCCCTTAGGAACTCCGCAACATCATATTTTCTTCATGATGGGAGAAAAAAAAATTCGAAAATCCTGAATTTTCCAACATTTCTATAGATTTATATATCCGTCGTATCTCAATGTACAGCATTACTTCTTTTTTAATAAAATTGATTCTATCTCGGAAACGGTGCATCCTATTGAAAAAATAATGAAAATTTCGTCCCCCTTAGGAACTCCGCAACATCATATTTTCTTCATGATGGGAGAAAAAAAAATTCGAAAATCCTGAACTTTCCAACATTTCTATAGATTTATACATCCGTCGTATCTCAATGTACAGCATTACTTATTTTTATATAAAATTGATTCTATCTCGGAAACGGTGCATCCTATAGAAAAAATTATGAAAATTCCGTCCCCCTTAGGAACCCGGAACATCATATTTTCTTCACGATGCGAGAATTTTTTTTTCAAAAATCCCGAATTTTCCAACATTTCTATAGATTTATACATCTGTCGTATCTCAATGTACAGCATTTGCTTCTTTTTTTATAAAATTGATTCTATCTCGGAAACGGTGCATCCTATTGAAAAAATAATGAAAATTCCGCCCCCCTTAGAAACTCCGCAACATCATATTTTCTTCATGATGGGAGGAAAAAAAATCGAAAATCTTGAATTTTCCAACATTTCTATAGATTGATACACCCCTCGTATCTTAGTACAGCATTGTCATATTTTTTTCTATAGTCGCTTCTATCTCAGAAACGGTGCATCCTACTCCAAAAATAATGAAAATTTGCTCCCCCTTATTAACCTAGAAATCGCATATTTTCTTCATGAATGGCAGAAAAATTCATGAATCCTGAATTTTGAAAAAGTTCTATACATAGCTGGTACCTTGAACTACATAACATACTGTAATAATAATCATCAATCCTAATTAGCATCCCCAAGATCTTTTAATTTAGTATTCATATTCATTTTCCGAAGATTGAATATTCTCCATTTTGGAAAATGAAATTGGAAGACAATTTTGTAATCAGAACCCCCAGAAACCGGGAAAAGGACAACCTTGTTAATTTTAATAACAAAAATTTACGCCATTGTGGAATTACGAAACAGATTTTATTTTCATATTATTCTGCACCCCCAGAAACCTAGAAAATGACACCCATGACAAAGAAAAACATACTCCAACAGTATCCAAAAATAGGATTTTCCGTAGCCTGCAAATTGAATTTTTAGCAGCCATTTATTTATCAACCAAATCTGGTTTTATAGCTGCTTATATGGTATAATGGTCACCAACTCGGAAATTAAGTCACCAACTTATAAACGTCGGTGCTAATTTGGATTAAATTTCGCCTCTTTTTATCTGCCGACTTTAGAATTTTTTGTCACCCGAGTGTTTTCGCCAGTTTAGTAATTTAGTCGCCAACATATTAATTCGCTGCCAAATTCTGTAATACAATATGCTCACGTGCAGCCGCCAACTTATTTTTTGTTCGCTCGATTAATTATATCCCATAATAATATACCTATGTCTACATAAAAGTATACTATACTTACGTCAAAATGATCTTCACAACAATAAACCATTCTTTTTTCACTTGGGATCTAATCTCTTCATGGCATTAAGGTAACCATTTTCGTATTTTTAAGTCCATTGGAACTAGGAAAAACAAATTTTCCGGCGTCTTGATAGTAGTACTTGTACATTTTGGCACAACACAGGATTTCCGAGAATTAGGATTGGACATATCCAATGATTTTTAGATAAACGTAAGGCAGGCGGTACGGAAGAGCTCGAACGGACTAAGTGAGTGTTACAATATGACGTCACGCGGCAGGAGCGAAGCCCAGCGGTCGCGAGCTCACTTTAAATTCTATAACTTGGAAATTAATTGACGTATCAAAATAATTCTTTCACGTGTATTTTTTATTTTTGACAGTGAATACATTAAGCTAAAATTCAAAATTAGTGAATATTCTTCATTCCGTTCAGTAGTTTTTGCGTGAAAAAGTAACAAACATCCATCCATACATCCATCCATCCATCAATTCATCTTTACAAAATTTCACATTTATAATATTAGTAGGATAGTAGGATACTAAAAAATGTCAGTTTATTAATGTGTTTAAGAATAAGAATATTTTATTTGCAAAAATATGGTACAAAAAGATGGTATCTATACATATAATAAATCTGTAGAGGGGTCATGTCTGTACATTAAAGTTATCTAAGTGAAAATCAAAATGGGGGGTCTATAAAGGCCACAGAACCTAAAAATAACGTTTTTGAAAAAAATGTCTGTCTGTCTTTCTGTCTGTCTGTCTGTCTGTCTGTCTGTCTGTCTGTGTGTTTGTTATCACATCACGCCGAAACCACTGGATGGAATAAAATGAAATTTGGCAGGTAGGTAGCTTAGGACCTGAAGGGTAAAATAGGATACTCTTTATCCCGCAAAATTAAAGGGTTCCCATGGGATCTTCAAAAAACTGTACCTACCTGTTTGACGTTATTTCAGGCAATCTACTCGACGTATTTAAATAAAACTTAGCACAAAGGTAGATTGGAACATGAAATAACTAACGGTATTTTTTTTTTCTTGGAAACCAAAACGGTTCCCACGGGATCATGAAAAAACTGTATTTTTGAACTTGCTTCACAAACCGAAATAAATCATCATTTTTCGCATGTTTTCTCTTGAAATAAAACTATTAAATTAAAATTATAAAAATAAATCTATTTTTATCCTACTCAACACAAATAATAAATAGCGAAGGAATAAACCAATAGTACAAGATCTACTTAAACTAAGAATTTGCTTTGAGCGAGAGGTCAACTTACTTGGTGGTCTTTAATAAGTTATATACCTACAATTTTTTTAGCCGGTAAAAATGTACCTTGATATTATTTCGTTCAGGCTCTTGAAATATTTGCGTTCGAAATTCAAAATTAAACCGCATACATAGGCTGTGTTCCGCGGAAAATAAAACGTCTACTCAGGCAAAATGGCAACCGCTGGTATAAAATAAGCAAAATGGCGGATTATGTTAGTATTTGTGTTAGTAGCATTATTGAAGTTAGCAAAATATGGCGGATAATCTGTTTTTTTTTAGTGCTAGCAAGCGGTAACTAGCTCTATTTTCGGCGGAACACAGCCATAGTCTTTTTACCGTATTGATATTGACTGAGCAGAATAGAAGAATAACTGTTTAATAATTTCAAATACTATTCTATTCTGTGAAAAAATATTTTCAACTTTTATAACATTCGTCTTCTTTAATTGTAGTGAAATAAACTTTAAATTGATGTTATATCTTTGAGTATCCTACCATATTATAGGTACTAAGTAATTGTGTATTAGGTTGAACTTGAAGCTTGGCAGGTATCTTATTACGAATAATGGTGTCTACAGACACACGAATTCGGTACGGAGCGTACAGCGGATCTGGTACACTCCGTACCAAATCCGAGCGTGTGTAGGGCAGTCCGCCGAACATAAGAAGGCGAAGAGTTCGCAGCTATCCGCATCGGATTTGGTCCGCTCCGTACCAAATCCGTGCGTGTGTAGAGCAGTCCGGCGGTTAGGCCGTACAACGGTGTCAGTGTTGCCAACTTAGGGATTTACCACCCAAAATTAGGGAAAATATCTACGGGGGTTTACTAGGGGCCAGGATGTTTAGAGTTTACTCCTTATGAATCAATTTGTATGTAATAATAAAAATTATTTAAATATGTGTAATTCCCTGTGTGAGTGTGTGAGTCAGGGGCATGAAAATATAATATTGGGAGTAAAATCAGATTAAGACAAGTTAGTTTTATGTTATTCACGTGTAAGTCTTTATGTTAAACACATAACCTTTCATTCTAGCTTATTATCTCTTAGACCTGTGGACCTCAATGGTATAATTATCAGGGGTAAAGTTTGGGGAGAAATATTTTTGAGAGTTGATATCACTGCCTGTTGTCAATGAATTTCGGGAATCATCGCGTCGTCGAAAAACAGCACTGTAAATATAACTCTGTGCTAATGCAATAGAACTGAAAATCGAACACACGACTGTCGAGCTTTTCGGTCCACTGCATCGTACCAAATCCGTGCGTGTGTAGCGACACCGGATTCGGTCTGCGGATATGGTCCGCTTTACGCTCCGTACCAAATTCGTGTATCTGTAGATGCCTACTCTGCAGCAAACCGCCAAAGATTTTACAATACCTATACTAATATTATAAATTCGAAAGTGTGTCTGTCTGTCTGTTACCTCTTCACGCTTTAACCGCTGAACTGATTTTGATGAAATTTGGTATAGACATACTTTGAGTCCTGGGAAAGGACACCGTAATTTTTCGGCATAAAAAGTATCCTATTACTTTTTATACCGAAAAAGTACGGTATTTCTGAGGGATAATGTATTATTCTGTGTATATTTGACTGTCTTTCACTGCTAAAAGATTGATCCGATTTGAATGAAAGTTGGTATGGTAGTGGTTTATGCTTTGGACAAACGCGCAGTCCACTTTTTTCCCAAAAAGATACAGTGTTCCCGAGGGATAATATATTATTTTGTGGATATTTAACTGTTTTTCACTGCTAAAAGGTTGAACCGATTTGAATGAAAGTTGGTATGGTAGTGGTTAATTCTTTGGACAAACGCGTAGTCTACTTTTATTCCAAATCTATACTTCTATACTAATATACTACTATTAATATACTAATATATTATACTTCTATACTTCCATACTAATATTATAAATGCGAAAGTGTGTCTGTCTGTCTGTCTGTCTGTTACCTCTTCACGCTTTAACCGCTGAACCAATTTTTATGAAATTTGGTATAGACATACTTTGGGTCCCGGGAAAGGACATGGGATTTTTTTATCCCGAAAAAGTAGTGTTCCCACGGAATAATATATTTACGCGGGCGGAGCCGCGGGCAAAAGCTAGTATAATATAATGTTAAATGGAACTCATATTTTGTCGGTTTTATCTCGACGTGAAAATATTTTATTTAGGGTAAAATTATAATACCTATTATTATTAAATTAGTGAGAAATTATTGTTATTAAAATTAAATTAAACATATTATGATAAATGATAAAATTACACGTACGTAATACAATAATTAGATAAAAACTAGGTACCTACAAACAAAATTAGTAGGTAAGTAGATAATCCCCGAATTGTGAAGCTGCAGTACGCGAGTTGATGATGACGAATTATATAGCTATAATTCTGTTTCTTAGCAGAACACTGTTGATAGTGTCAGCTTTGAAACAAATCAAAAATTAAATGCAGAACACCCCCTTTTTTGCGTTGGGGGTTAAAAAGGGGTGTTCCGACAGCCTCAAACTCCAAGTTAGCTCTTTAATGTTTGTTAAATGTTGGAGCGTGCACTGAGTACAAAAATACGCCTTTAGCTTTTGTATTATTAAACAATCTACAAGTTAATAACAATATTTACTGACAAGTTACAATGTAATACTTTATAACTTTAGTAAGCATCGTTTAACTCAAAATCTCTATGGAATCATTATCGTCGCTAACTTAAATTGCACGAACAATTGCAGCTTCTCTACAAAATTCCCTATGATAAATATTATGTAGTGCTTTCAAACGCATCACGTGCTTTGATGGAAAGATCGGTCGGAAAGGTGAGCGGTATGGTGAGGAGATGGTACTTGGTAGTGCCGGCTGACAAACACACGAGTTAAAACACAATCCAAAGACGCACGCGACGCGCGAATCCCACATTTCGCGCGCTAAACGAAACCTATTCGCGAACTCCGAATAAGTTTATTAAAATTGTATTGAATACGACCAATTTATGTTATTATGGTAAGTTAATTTACATTTATTATGCTTTGTTATTTGCATCATTATTAATTTACGCTATTTAATAAATTTCATATAATCGACTAAAAAAATCAAAATAAAATTTTAATTTATTATTTTTTATGTAGTAAAAGCACGTACATTATAATAATAATTATTGATATTTATTAAGGAATAATCCTAAAGTTCCTTTAAAAGGATCCCTAGATAAATTTGTTAACACAGGTCTCTATATTACATTAGGATATCTATTCTCGTGGCTGGAATATTAGCATTTAGGTAATTTATAAAGCGCTTGACCTAATTTAATTTAATTTCATCACATTGTGCGATGCATTTTAACGATGTTATGGGAAATTACTTAAGCCTACCTCATACCTGAAATAATGCCAGCAAACTTCCCATACTTTAATAGACAGTTACAACGCGAACTGTTGTTTAAAAAAACACTTTAGGTAGGTAATGTATTCGTAGTATATTAATTCAGAAAACAATACTAACAAAGGAACATTCTTGAGGAGTTTCAAAATATAGTAGGTTTTTTGTAAGGAAGACATTGGTGCTACTTCGTTGTACAAAATAGAAATCAAATATAAGGCTGAGACTGTATAATCTGGAATCCGGGCTCCAGCGGGCCCGGGAAAATTCAGAGCACTGAAATTAGAACTCTGCGCTAATACAATAGAGTTGAAAATCGAAGTGTCGACGGTTGAGCTCTCCTATTAGGTGACGTTTACATCTGACTCGACACTTGTGCGTTCGATTTTCAACTTTAGGTTAGGTGGGACTTATTGGTCGGAATCTCGCTGGGCGGAAAAACTTCAGAGCGCGGAAGACAAAACTCTGGAGTCTGGGCTCACGAAGTATAGAATACCAGGAGTCCGAACGTAATGTTAAAATAATGGTCTCAATTTAGGGTACAGATTTTTTGCCGGTAGAGCGCGTCCCATTACAAGAAGCACTCGTTTGAAATAACGCGGGAAGTTATGTTGCTATTGACAGCTCTGGAAAAAAATATTAATAATAACTCCCCACACCGATCTCGGTGACGGTGGCCGGTTTCATTGAAACCAGGCCAGTTACGCAGGAGTAATTTTATAGTACCCAAGTGTGTGCGCAGTACACAAAAGCACTCTCTCTTCCTTTTACTCTCGTAACCCAGTGGGACGGATGACCGACACGACCGGCGAGAGATCAGGCGCAGGACCGACTTTTTACATGCCCATCCGACGCATGGATCATCTTTCTTGGCAGACAATCAGGTGATCAGCCTGCATTGTCCTAACCAAACTTGGAAACAACATTTTTTGTTGTTCCCTTGTGGGAATCGAACCCACGACCTCCGAGTCGAGAGCCAATGCTCGAACCACTAGACCACGGAGGCAGTTAAAAAATATTATTAGAAACGTGGAATTAAATCTAATTATATAAAAGTTTCAGGAAATTCTTAGAAACTTTTCACGAAGTATAGATACCGTAGAACACGGTATTTGCCTAACAGTAATTTAAAAATAATTGTAATAAATAATAGTATTGGCAACACTCGGTACGTCCTGAATTCTAGCGCAGCCAGTGGCAGAAAAGAGAACTAAGATCTGGGTCTATTATTGTGTACATAAATAGTATGGAAAAGCCTATACCGTTCGGACTCCTGGTATCTATACTTCGTGTCTGGGCTAATACATAGAGTTAAAAATCGAACACACGAGAGTCGAGTTTTTAAATGGCTACCATGTGTTGACATGTAACCGATTTTTAATTCCAGTATTAGTTTAGAGTACTATTTTCAATGCTCTGAATTTTCTCCGGCCTTTCAGATAACATCCCCTTAAGTTCCTCTAGCCTTAAGTTGGAAATCTCCCCTCACCTTTTGGCTTTTATAAATTTAAAAATACCTAGCACAATATAGGACAAACTCCTATACTTACTAGAAATTTCTACAAAGAATGAGCGTGTCACTACTCAGTACTGTCAGTAGTGAGTTGTAGGTAACTCGTAGTGACGTTATTTTTGTGAAATTACTCTTGAGTCTTGATTAAATCATTAAGCTCACCTCTTGCCGTGCCGCACTTACCCAACGCAAATTGCGTCTGAGATACTTCGTATTATTTATTGTAGCAAAAACTTGGAGTTATCATAATATTATGGTGCTTTCAGATAAAAAAGTTTGCCAATGTGTGCACAGTGCAATAGATAATAAACACCGGCCAAGTGCGTTTAAGACCACGCATAGAATAGAGTTCCGCAGTTAACTTAATTCGTTATTTTTGTACAAAGTTTTCCAAGTAAGCGCATTTTATAAGTCAGGAGACAGGACTTAGGAGTTAGGACACCATAAGTCTATAACTCTTACTAACAAACTTATATAAGCCGTTATAGTTTTCCTTCAAAGTTCATCACATAGACTAACATCATTATTTATTTCGGATTTTCGAGCCAGCCGTTTAGCTTTTAGATGGAGGGATGGGTTTCATCACACCAAAACGAAACGATAGCACTTGCGAATCTTGTGATATTAAATACTCTATGACGATAGTCGATACGCTCTGCATTTTTAAGACAGCTATAGTACATATTGAACTTTATTTTTACCACAAGAAGATACTCGTTTTCGATAAGTTCGAATGTCAAGTTGCACCGCATTGGACAGCGCATATGTAGTGTTTGACTGATTTCATGTATTTATGATCGAAGATTTCATATGAAACGTGTAGGTAGGTATCGTTTTGTATAGTGATTTAGAGTTTAATTTTGAATAGCTGTTTTCAAATGCAGCTCCGCTTAGCATCGCATATCGTCGTGATTTGAACTTGTGAACCCTAAGGTTAATCCCACAAAAAACATTTTCGTGTTAAATGATGCCAAGACGAGACCAAATGTCTCGTACTGTCAATAATTATCAGATCTCATATAGCCGAGCTTCTGGCTCCTTACGCCCTTACTCTACAAGGTCTAACTTCACAAATTCTAAATCTTAGTCACATGTGGCTTGGTCATTTCTCGACGTACGCGTACTGTGAAAACATAAGGTGAAAAAATATTCTTAACTGTGCTGTTATACTACTTGCTACTGGTCAGTGATCATATTGTACTGACTTCAAAATCATGAAGATTGATCATTGAGTAAATAAATACAAAATTTTAGCCGAATCGAAAGGGGGAATAGTAAAATTACATTAATAACAGAATTTCTGGCGTGTCCAAGGAACAGGTATTGTACTTTGGCCACTTGTAGACTTTACATACATACATACATATAATCACGCCTTTTTCCCGTAAAGGGGTAGGCAGAGACCACTTTTGCCACTTGCTACGATCCTCACATACTCGTTTCGCTTCGTTCACTTTCATTCTTACCATCCATTCCTCCTCTTACATTCAACATAGCGAAGCGGCTCTCCATGGTCCACTTTTCACCTCCGCGAGAAACGAGACGTGATGGGTGGTGAACCACATCGCCGCCATTTTGGATAATTAAATTATTTTTATTATTATCCATTGCGTTTCCACGGATTGGTAGAGAGGGTAGGAACAGGGAAAGGGAAGGATAGGTGGTGTGGAAAGGAAGATTGGTAAGTTGGAGTGGGAAATAGGAAATGTAGGATATTACCGCCCAGGAGGGCAAGGGATAGGACAGTAATAGCTAGGGAAGCCGGGGTCGCGTACCCGTATACTATACCACAACTACCGGACAGGTAAGTTGGGATGAGTACCCCATGACGACCCCATTGTAGACTTTATTAAACGTAAATCCATGTATGTACGTACATTTATTATATTTTGGTCAGGTATACCCAAATAACAGACCTTTCAAAAATATGCAAACATAGATTACCTATGTACATGTAAATGCCTTAGTTAAACCGGAATTAATAACAAATAAGTTATAACTGTAAAACTGACTAAGGTACAACACACTCCTCTACTCTACTTACTTACAATTGATGCGTATGAGAAGGACTAAAAACTAAATTTAAAAAAATAAAGGAATTTCATTCCAATATTTATAGAAAAGTATGTAAAGCGGCAAAAGCTCTTAAAATATAAAATAAAGAATCAGGAATTCTAATAATTAACAAAATAAAAACCACATGGAAAATAATTGCCAGCGAGACTGGACTCTGGAGAAAAGGCTCTGACTTTGAACTTTGTGTTAATTAATAAAAATATTACATCTGACTTTGAAGTTGCGACAGTATTTGAGACAAAGATTTGAGAAGTTTTCTGCTGACATTCCAGTCTCAACTACAAAATGCCTAAATTCTTTGTGAGCAGCTGCTGAAAGGGTATCATCATATCAATAATTGACATGCAGTTCCTTACCTAATATTTAACAATAACATTTGAAATTGATATTTTATCGTACCAAGTGTGGTAGATATATTCATTACATATATTTTATGAAAACCTCTTAATTTAAATTACAAACACTTCAATTTCATTTAACTGTATAGATAGAATAAACTAATACTAATAGTAATATTACTTAGATTCGAATAATCCTACGGGTCGACCTCATAAAACGTGCCGCTATTAGCAGTTCAATATATTAATGTGTATAGCACAAAGCTTTATTAGGCGCCATTCGCCTTAAGAGTTCATTCATCAAAAAGGAAAGGTTTATATTATTCAAACATATTTGAACAAATGTAAGTACAGCCAGAAGGTCAGGCTGAGGTTTGTTCCAAATCTTGTATTACGTTTACGTCTGTTATGAATTATGATACGAATATCAAATGATGTAGGTACAATTAAGGTCTAAAGACGAACCTTTGGCACTCACTTTGGCATAAACTTTAGTTTGTAAGTAGCCAGATAATATTAAATAAAACTGAATAAGCAATGTAACAAAAAATGTAAATATTGTAGAGAGCTAGTATTAATTACCCGCGGCTTCGCCCGCGTGTAGGTTTTAAACTTTCATCCTCTATTTCACCCCGTTGGCCTTGGAAGTTCAATATTGAAAAATCCTTTCTTAGTGGGTAGTGGGTACCTACGTCATATTATGAGAAATACGTGTGCTTTCTAGTTTTCTGCCGAAACGTATATTATGTACATATATTAGTAAATGCATTCCCGGATTTATATGTACAATCGTGACTGCTTCTTTAATTCAAAAGTAATTAAAAACGACCTTGTTAATACTAATTGATAATTCAATCATGCGCCTAAAGCATTTTGAGTGTTTAATAGTGTCCTTGCTGCATAGTTTCTTAATCACAATAACAGCAAATATGTAGATACTACGGTAGTGAAGAATATTATTTTGATGATATTAGAAATAATATAGTGCAATACGTATTTATTTGAATAAAAAACATTTTATTTGAATAAAAACTGCATTTTGCAACTGCAACTGCAACTGCAAACTGCAAAATGAAATTTTTAGATGAAAATGCAGTTTTTTAACAAAGTCGAAATCCCCACACATGTATCTACGAGTATAAGTAGGTAGGTATTAAGGTGTCATGAGTTATGTTCATTACTTTTGGCTCCAGGTTATACCTTGGTACAAAAGCTTACTTTTGGTAGCATAATATGACTGGACTACTTCAGAAAAAGTATAAATCACCATATTATGTGTCCATATAAAATATTTCGAGTTCTCTCCTCGATTCCTCATGCATCCTATCATCAGGTCACCAATTTGGTGAAAACAGGGCCAACTTACATTAAAAAAATTGTAAATAGGTCCACAGACGGCGGAATTTTCGTGGAACATACAAAAAAATATGTAGCCGAATGTAGAACCGACTCCTTTTTTGGAAGTCGGTTAAAAAATAATAATTCCTACTTCATAGCTTATTTCAAGCAATTTTAATATGTATTATAATTGGACTAAATAGGGCGGCATCGGCATAGGAAATAGGAATAGAGTCATAGGATAGGCCAGGGGTCGGCAACCTTTTGAGTAAGAAGAGTCAAAAATTACAATTTACAAAATTTCTTAATTTATGAAGAGCCAAAATGTTTTTTTCGTGTCTTAAATAAATAAATAAATAGTAGCATAAATGAAGTTTTTTTATAACAAACTAATCTATTTTGTCATAAGAACTGGTGAAGATGCTAAACTGTCTTGCGTTTGGAAGCGCCTTAAAACCTACATAGAAATATCCGATTTTTAGCTATAATGCGAGCGAGCGGAGTGATCGAGATTTTTTTTGTCTATTTAACAGCTTAAAGTTTAAGCCCCGAAAGACTGTATGTAAACATTCAATAAAATCAACAGCTTTAAGCCTACAGGACGTCGGTATTTGTTTATTGTTTATTGCATCTGAATCCCGCGATATGTGTAATTGAGGCACGAGGCCGCAGGCGGAGGTCCACGTCGCGTCGCCCACGCCTTACGCGGTACTCTACTATACTACGCCTCTGGCTGCGAATTTCGGGAAAAGCGATTTTCGCCGCAACCAGCCAGCCGAAGTGTCTGAGAGATATAAGTGGTGCCTTATCCTCGTTCATCGATTCAGATTTTTAAACCTTTTTTTATGAAATTAATATTATTTGCGTATAGTACTAAAGAGCCGCAGCTTTACATTCAAAGAGCCGCATGTGGCTCGCGAGCCGCAGGTTGCAGACCCCTGGGATAGGCGAAAACAACCTTGCGGTTTGTACCTAGATAATATTATGAAGAATGCATCGTATCATGGACGAAATATAATCGTATCAATACAAATATAATTAATAAATTCTTCAATAAATATTATCGTATGCCTACTGCGGACTGCCTACTTCAGACTTAATTAAAGTTGATGATTTGTCAATATTATTATAGTGACATAAACTCTATATAGGTATTGATGGTCATGTGTCATGAGTTCATGACCAAAGCACGTATAATTGTTCTCGAATTCTTATTCCTATTAAAAACTAGATGTTTCCCACGACTTCGTGCGTGCTAAAAGGAAACTCGAGGGAACCGTACATTTTGGCGCGATAAAAAGTAGCTTTAATGAACCTTCTAATCTATATCTGTGTCAAATTTCATAAAAATCGGTCCAGTAGTTTCGGAGCTTTTGTGACTTCATTCGCATGGATCCCCATAGCACCCCCCACCCCGTGGGTTATGTATGTCACTGTTAAATTGTAAAAACTATTCGATTGTACAGTTTACTATAACTAGTGAAATTGTAAATACCTATGTTTAATTTTAGCTTTTCTTTTTTTTCAAATTTTTTCGAACTGTTCGATCCAGGTCAGATAAACATTTTTGTGGTTATTTTTATTATTTAATTTACAAGAACTTTGAGTAAAGCTCAGTTACCCAGGTACTAAATAATAATATATCTATGGACGCTTTCACACCACGTCCATCTAGTTCTGTGGTACCTAAGTTCTCGAAGAACTTGTGTTACGCGTACCAGACAACGGAAGAATATAATTATTTAATACTCTTGTACTATGCATTTAAGATTCTTATTATATAATACACATATTTAATACATATCCATGACCCAGGAACACAGAAAACTTTCTTGGCGGGAATCTAACCCACGACCTCCGGCTTCAGCGTCAACGCGCTAACCACTGAGCCACAGATGTCGTCAAAATATAATAATAATATAAGGTGTGTGGCATCTACCTACACAATATAATATTAAAACTTTTTATGAATTAATCGAATGACTTGTGAAGGCAATGCCATGGCGATGGCAAAGCATACGCGTGGAATATCATTAGTAGGTATTATGGGATAGGAAAGCGGTGACTTCATCGCCCCCATCATTAGAACACCATTATAACAGTATACTACATTCGTAACACTGGGCCTGGGATGTATCGTGTCGACAAGCAATGGATACGTATACCATGGATGATTTATACGAGTAGACGAGGCATGTCCAATTTGTTGTCAGTTGTCACCACTTCGCTTCGTTTTTTCATTTCTCTCGAAACCCATAAAGGGTCTAAATTTGAATTTTTGAATAGCTACTTTGTTTCGAATACCTTTAACATTTTTTATATCTATACTAATATAATAAAGAGGAAAAGTTTTGTTTGTTTGTTTGCATTGAATAGGCTCCGAAACCACTGGACCGATTTTGGTGAAAATTGGTACTGATATAGATTAGACCACGGGGAAGGACATAGGCTACTTTTTTTCGCTACAAAATGTACGGTTACCGCGGTATTTCCTTTTGCGCGCACGAAGTCGCGTGCAACATCTTTTTTTTTTTGTTTATTATAAAACGTAGGTAAGTCACAATTATTTTTTATTATTAATACCGTTTTTGATTTTCTGGAGTGACACCTACAATACCCGCACCAGGTGTCAAGCCATGATAGCTAAAACACTGTTTATGCCTTATGCCAAAGGAGTTCCAACGCTACCCTAAATTTAAGGGCAACGCGTAGGGTTCGCACTTCGCGCGCCGCATGCTTGCCCTGCGCTATTCTTTTCACTTCTGTCGGCACTGTGTGAGTGTTTTTTATCGGTATGTGAACATAGTTTATCAATACCTATTATGCAGGCCATGTTCATTCATAGAACAAGGATCACTTTCGCTCCTAAACTTAACATTCACAGTGCAAGACGAAAACTACGAGTCATCATTATTATTATTTACTTGCTGACTCGACGTAATATGATGTTGTTCTGTCTTATGTATTAACTGGAATAAAAAAAATACTACATCTACATTCTACACCTACAACCTACACCGACATCTACATCTACAACTACACCTACACTTAGTACCTACTAGGGAATGTTATTATTCGACAAATTTTACTATTCGAATAATTCGAATAATGGCAAAACACTATTCGAATAAATTCGAATAATTCGAATAATACGAATATTAGTAATAAACTTTAAATACAAGTGATATAATGCGTTTATTTATACCTGCATATTTAATAATATCAAAATTGACATGTTTCACAAATGATTCTAAAAAAATCAACGTCTTTTTGATATAAAAAAAATCTTCTTTTAAGTTTAAAACTTAAAGTACCTACTAAATCGCAATTACTTTTTTAAAACTATTAACACATGAACGTTGTCAACTAAGTGGTTTCTTCTAAAATTTAAGGAAAAGATCCTCTAGGGGCGGTAATTTTTGGGGCTTGTTTTAGAGGTTCGTATTTTCTGGTTTTTAATTGAGTTAAGCTATTGATCGATTCAACATAGTCAATCGATTTAAAGAGTCAGACCTACAGTATGACTTTTTAAATTAAACTTTTGGTAGTATAATTTAATGTATACCTATAAAGAACACGAGTGTTACAGAACATATTTCTTTATTATTTATATATCAGTTTGTTTAGGATTGAAGAGAAATATATTTGCAGAGTTAGAACACTGCACAGAAATCGGAATGCACTGTAAATAGTGCTCTCATGCTCTGTTCTAATATAGTGCAGCTGAAAACTCTAAACACACGAGTATCGTGCTGTCATAATGGTCTGCTCCAGACCTAATCGGTACATGTGTATATAAACCGTAATAAGTAAACAAGATAAACCGTCAAAATAAAAAGCACTCAAAAAAGATTTTAATGTTATGCATAACAAAAAACTTCATAGTTGGTAAAAAGTGGGAGGAAAATCTCTAAAACAAAAATAACCTTTTTCCATTTTCAAGTTATCCGTGTTTTTGGTATCTTTATGTTTTCAATTTTTCTTGAACGATGAGCCTTATTACAAAAAGGAAGTTATAAAACAGTAGATTTAAATGTTGTATCATAGCCTGAAGAATGTGTTGATGGTTTTTCTGAAAGTAGGCATCAGTGCAGAAGTAGGCATCAGGCGTTGTGCTGCAAGAACAGAGTGTGTCGAACGTGATGTTACGAACCGTTCAGAAGATGAAGCGACGGTACAAAGAGACTGAAAAATATTTGACAAGGCCGTGCAAGACTTTAATGGCAGACCAAGACAGCGCTCGGCAAGACCTTTAAATTGTTTCCAATTGTTGAAAATCAACACTTAAATGCAGTTAAGTTCAGAAACAGCTTCTTCTGACCCGAAGGGAGGTGTGAAGAACACAGTGAAGAAGACTTGATTAAGTAAATCTGAAACCCTAAAGACCGAGGCGAAGGGTGAGTGGTCTCACCTCGAGACCAAACTCGAGAGCCCTAGTATCGAGTAGCAACACTGTGATACGTCCGTGAACACATACAAAAGGATGAACGAGAATAGTCCAGAATTTGGTCCCAGTTGAGTGGATTTACTCACTTTAACTTCACAATTTAAAGTGAACTTCTGAAGGGAGGCTAAGTAAACGTGACCTGGTAGGGGATATCTTCAAGCTTACTTTTCAGATAGAGTCCAGTATGCTCAGGTATAGTACATATACAATGGGCTGGCATACTTTCAGGAATCCGCGCTGAGTATGTGGCCACATAATGACAATTGGACCTCTACCCAGAGAAAGATATGGTCAAGAGATTCTTAAAGATTCTCTTTAATGTCCTCACCTCAACCCGATTAAGTATACCCTGAGAAGAGCTTAGAGGGCTAGTCAGAAGCCGCAGATTATCACCTACAGTTATTACGTAGATATACCCTCACAGCACTAAAACACGCCCTGATATAAGAATGGGAGAGAATATTGCATAATTCAGCTCTAAAACCTCGTTTTCAGTATGACAAACCTCCTCGAAGCTGTTGTCAGGCCTCGAAGAGTTATCTAAAACTGCAATTTTATATAACATGTAAATGTAGTCTTTAAGACTAAGATTAAAATGGTTAATTTTTGTTTAAAGATAAAAATAATATACTGGTATATAATTTATTACTTTTAAAGAAAGCTGATAAATCTTGTTATAATATTTTGAAAAGTATGAAATTTAAAACGATTTGTACTTAGTTTAACAGGCCAGTGTAATATTGTAATAATCAACTTAACAGGGATCCTTTATCGTTTCACTCTGTTCGTCCACCTGTCTCTCTTTCTATCTGCTCTTCTAGCTATATTGCGTCTAGATATCAGTTTTGGTTTGATAAAAAAATATAATTTCATTATATAGTTATAAACACTTCACATACTTTTAAGTGTGTGTTGAATATTATGTCTTTTAAAATAAAGGAAAAGTTTTATACATGACATTTACGAAGTCAACCATTTCCAAGTAATCGGCCTCCAAATTGGTTTCACCCCCCTCTGCCATTTCTGAACTATGAAGATTAGGAACTTACAATTTTCCATGCTAGTAGATCATGGTAAATTCTCTTTAGGAAAGTTATTTTAAACGAAATCGAACAGTAAGTTTAAGAAATTAAAAATAGTATTACGCTTTATAGTAACAGAACCCTCCTTAGACACGTCTTAACACGCTCTTGGTTAGGTTATTTTGACAAGCGTGTGAAAGATTTCTTTCGCTGACACCTGTAGGAAATATTCACCTTAAATATTATTTTATTTAAAAACAGTATTGTATTATTTCACAAACAGTGTAGTAAAATGTGTTTTAGGATAATATTGACGACAATATTAATAAATAATAAAAGTAATGTATTAAATAACGAAACATTCCGGTTTATGTACAAGTTTATTACTATTATTAACATATTTTTGATAAATAAATAAAATATTTTTATTATTCGTTTTATTCGAAATAATCGAATATTGAACCCAGTCATATTCGAATAATGAAATCGTCGAATATTCGAATAAAACGAATATTCGAATATTCGAATAATATTCCCTAGTACCTACACAGTACTCGTAGTCGTTGTCACGTGCACTATTAGGGCTGATTTTTTTGAAACTAACCTATAAATACTGAGTCGTTTCTTATTCGTTTCAAAAGAAACAGTGTATAATAACTAATAAGTGCATGAAATAGAGTATTCAGTATGGCATACCAACTAAGTAGGTATGCCATACTCTATTTCATCAGAAAAAAAACTAAAAACTATGGTCTAAATCTTGACCCGACAAAATCCAATGTATTATTATCAAAGGAAGCAGACAGCTGATTGCTATAGTGGATTTGAACCAGTTGCCGAACATCATTGTTGATGGATCAATTGTCCCTTTCAATTCACCCGTTAAAATCTAGATTTCTTTTTTTACATTCGGACATAGAACAGACAAATCCAGAAATACGATTAATGATCATGTATCGAAATACCCGACTAAACGAAAGTCCCTGTCAAAATACTCATAATATTATATATACTTTATAGCTTTTGCCAGCGGCTTCACCCGCGTGGAATAGTGTTCTTGGAGAAAAACCTTATTATAGTGTACTGATGGTCCATAAAGTACACATTACCGGATCAGAAGACAGAATGACCCCAACTTTTCCTGGTGAAAGTCACCATCGCGCAACACATCCGAATCATCTTAGAACTTCGCGCCTACAGGCCACAATAGTAAAACACTTGACATTATTGACATTGTCATACTACGGACTACCTCTATAGAATTTGATTAATCTAAAAAAAGTACTTATATTATGTTTGCTATGCTTCCATATCTATTTTATTATTGAAGAACCGTAACTTAATTATTGAAGAACCTTACCAAGAGCATGTCTAAGGAGTGTTCCATAACATAATTTTCTATATTGTTTAGAAATGTCACCAACTTATAAACCACTTTGGAGTCCGATTACTAGAAAATGGTTTACAGGCTACGTTAAATAAAAACGCAATGTTTGAAACCTTGCCTTTATTTTTCAAAATATCTATTCAACGATACCCCAGTGAGATAGTCATATGTGGTGTAACTCCACATAGGATGGAATGAAAAAAATCATCCCTCATTTACATGATGGGTTAGCTAAAATACAAAATATACACGTATTTATATCCCAAATGTCCTTAATATCTCTGTTCTTCTAAATTTTTTTAAATGTCATCATTAGGTACATACATACAAATTTTACGCAATCGGCCTCGCAGACTCTTTAGAGTTGGAAACTATCTCAGGATGCTGATTTACAATACATTGGGCAACATATTGGTGCACTGGGAGTGGGCGGTGCTAAGTACCAGACTAAATATCTGAATGATAGGTATTTTTCTACTTCACTAGCTCAGTGCACATTTCGTAATTTGCCACTTTGTATATATACTATCCCTGTTTTACCAAAGAATTCATACAGTATTTTTAGCTTGGAAACAGCTTCTCTCGTCGTTGCCTACGTCCTGGTTGCAGGACATAGGCCTCCCCCATAAATTTCCAGTGCGACCGGTCGCTCGCGGCCTGTATCCACCGACTCCCTGCGACTTTTCTCAGGTCATCTGTCCACCTGGTGGGAGGCCGTCCTATGCTTCGACGTCCAGTTCGTGGTCTCCACTCGAGAACATTTCGGCCCCAGCGGGCATCAGTTCTACGGGCTATATGTCCAGCCCATTGCCACTTTATCTTGCTAATGCGCTGGGCTAATCATTTCTGATTCTATCACGTAGAGAGACTCCGAGCATAGCCCTTTCCATAGCTCTTTGAGCGATACGAAGCTTATGGATAAGCCCCATTGTGAATACCCACATTTCGGCTCCATATGTCATCACCAGTAACACACACTGCTCGAAAACTTTTGTCTTCAGGTACTGAGGGATTTGACGAGAAGATATTACTGAGTTTCCCGTACGCTGCCCAGCCGAACTAGATTCGACGGTTGACCTCTTTTTCGAAGTTGCACCTACCTAACTGGACTTTGTGCCCCATGTATATATAGTCGTCAGCAACTTCGAGCCTAGAATTTCCAACGGTCACTTGGGTGGGTACAACATGAATGACATGTGGGTACAAGCTCTCTAATCTCTAAATATTATAAACTACTTGTTGCCCGCAGCTCCGCCCGCGTAAATACAATATCCTACGGGAACTCTACTTTTTCGGGATAAAAAGTAGCCTATGTTAATAAATAAAGATATCGTCGTCGTATAAAACAAATTTGGATGAGCGAAGCCGCGGTCAAAGTTAGTTTATTTACATTTTTATAAACAAGCATAATATAACATCGGTATGAGAACCTCAACAATCAGCATAACTCACTGTGAAGTGCTATATATTATGCTTTGGAATCCGGAAGGCTGTAGAAAATCCTGAGCATTGAAAATATAACTCTGCGCTAATACAATAGAGTTCTAATCGAACACATATTGAGTGTCGAGTCAATGTCATATAATATCAGCTCGACACTCGAAACTCTACTCTTATACTCTATTGTATTAGCGCCTTCAAATCTATTGTATTAGCGCAGGATTCTATTCTCAGTGATCTGAATTTTCCCCGGCGCGGCGCGGCGTTCCGGATTCCGGAGCACGTAATACCAGCCGGTATATGATCCGGCATCCGGCGATAGCGGAAAAATCCAGAGCACTGAAAATAGAACTCTATGACATTGAGTATTGGCATTTGATTCGTCAATTTGTGTTCGTTTTACAGCTCCAATAAATTAGCGCAGACTTCTAAATTAGAGGCTCTGCAAAATGCCCTGAATTTTGAAGAGCCCGACGGATTCCAGACCATAATATCTGACGAACTCTGTGGCTCAGTGGTTGAGCGTATTGGTGCTCAATCCGAGGGTCGCGGGTTCGAATCCCGCCGAAGGAACAAAAAGTTTTTCCGTGTTCCTGGATCATGGATGTGTATTAAATATGTGTATTATAAAAGAATAAAAATCTTAAATATATATACTATGAAAATATTTATATTTCCGTAACACAAGTTCTTCGAGAACTTACCACGGGACTAGATTGACGTGGTGTGATGCATCCATAGATGATAGATGCATATTTTATCTACACTAATATTATAAAGAGGAAAACTTTGTTTGTATGTTTGTTTGTTTGTTTGTAATGAATAGGCTCAAAAAGTACTAGACCGATTTCAAAAATTCTTTCACCGTTCGAAAGCTACATTATCCACGAGTAACATAGGCTAAATTTTATTTTGGAAAAAAATAGGGTTTCGTAAGATATTTGGGTTTTTCGGACACAAGGTGTAAAAAATCAACCAGAAAAGTTACTTATTTTGCATACGCTGCCTAAACTATAAAAGATAGAACCATATAATGTTCTAATTAATTGTAGATCTTATAAATATCTACAAAAAAGTCCGCGACACACTATAACCACAGTGTAATAAAGAGATACAGTGGTCCAACGCGTTTGAAGTCGCGCGAAATGCCGCTTTTGTGTAGGTATTCGTCATTGCTGCAGGGTTGTCACAATAATGTGTTTTATTATAATCTGTTCTGCATTTTGTATAGGTATTCGTAGTATGTGTATGTAGAGTACTAGGAATAAAATAAAAAAAAAATATAGAAGTATTAATGAAGAGTTTTATTATAAAAAATACAAATGCGTATACAAAAGCTCAGGGTTAGCATAATATATATCAATTGATATTTATGCTTGATATATTATATCAAAATTGATATTTATATTTAAAAATGTAAAAGAATGTTTTAAATGTAAAAAATCTTACATCAACACAGGTCTTATTTTCCGAGAGTTTCACAAGCCTAGGTCATCAAAAACTTGCTATTTGACACGACATTAACTAATCATAGCCGTCGACGCGGCTTGTAACGGCATATGACACCCACGTGACCCCCTGTTTTTCGGAAGAAAATTCCTTGTTTGTTATTATACTATTGTTATACCATTTATACCATGTATCAAATTAATTCGACTGATAAAATTAATACACTTTTTTTTCTTCTGGTTATAAACAAAAGTCATTTTAAGGTTTTATGGTTTATTTAAATTGATACTCAAAAGTATCTATCGTTGATTTTTAATTGATTTGAAAACTTTTAATATCAATAATAAATAAATGAGTTTAATTTTACTTCCCTATCTTCAAATTATCAGACATACAAATTATTTCGATTCAACTATTACGAAAAAACATATCAGAGTACTTACCTATGAGATTTGTATGTAATTTTGAAAATATCAAAAAATCAAAAATATCGGATATATATCAAAGATATCTGATATTTTGATATTTGTTATAAATATCGGATATTTACGAACCCTGCAAAAGCCACAAATGCGAAACTGAAAGGTATTTTCGACATTTGGATTTACTAGTTTTTAGATTGCGATTGTTGAATTTGACGATGTAGTTAGTAAATTCTCATACGTAGATAAAATTTTATTAAAAATTCTGACGGGAAACAGGCGCATGGTTTTGTATTAAAATTAATCTTCTTTAGCTGTTCATATAATTGACCATTGTAAATAAGTACCTACATACAACTCAAACGAAACACTGTCGCAAACCACTTAAAACAATCAAATTAATTATTATTTTTAAACAAAAAATTAAACCGACTTCCAAAGTAAAAATACACAAAAAAGTATGAAATAAAACTTAATCTCTAAATAATTCCCCTTTCAAATTCGGCTAAAATTTTTACTATTTCTCTACTCAATCTTATTAATTTTGAATTCGGCACCAGCCCAAACAATATTCTACAATATTTTATACAACTTACGTTCATATTTGCTGGTACCGACTTCAAAATTAATAAGATTGAGTAGAGAAATAGTAAAAATTTTAGCCGAATTTGAAAGGGGAATTATTTAGAGATTAAGTTTTATTTCATACTTTTTTGTGTATTTTTACTTTGGAAGTCGGTTTAATTTTTTGTTTAAAAATAATAATTTCACCCTTTTTAGTGATATATTTTGTTAAGTTATTATTAATACGTCTTAAGAACGTCTAAACTAAACGATCGAATGTATAATTAAATACTCGCCAAGCTTCCATTAGGTATTGCTATTAAGATGATGATGATGATTACTGTAAGTGGCAATGGTATTTCTGAAAGTGGCATATGCTTGCAGTTCTTTAAACAATGCCGAAATTTCCAAACGCATATCTTTAAAGACTGAGGAGTTCTGTACAGTGCTTTTGGATCCAGGGTATACCTTGGTACAATATCTTATTCTTTTGGTAGTATATGCTTGTGTTACTTCAGTAAAAGTCAAAATCACTATATGTGTGGATATAAATTTTGAGGAGTTCCCTCGATTCCTCATGGCTCGCATCATCAGGTTTCCACTTTAGTGACTAAAGGACTAATTTCGAATTAAACCCTTTACAACAACAAAAGAATTTTGCAAATAGGTCCATAAACGGCAGAGTAATGTTCAATGATCTCCGTGTTAGTGTAAAATACTATGAGAAATACCTTTTATATCATCATAATCTGATGACGTATGGTGTGATAGTGGTGATGATGATGATGATTACTCTAACTGACAAGGTGGCATATGCTTGCAGTTCTTTAAACAACGCCGAAATTCCCAAACATGTATCTATAAGGAGTCAGGAGTTCTATTCTGTACTTTTGGATCCAGGGTATACCTTGGAGCAAAATCTTACTTTTTGGTAGCATATGCTTGAACTACTTCAGAAAAAGTCAAAATCACCATATGTGTCCATATAAATTTCGAGGAGTTCCCTCGATTCCTCATGGATCCCATCATCAGGTCACCACTTTGATATCAAAAGGACCAATTTGGGATTACACCCTATACATCACAGAAAAAATTTTGAAAATCGGTCCACAGGCGGCGGAGTAATCGTTGAACATACAAAAAAAATAAAAAATAAAAAAAATATATACAGCCGAACGTATAACCGCCTCCTTTTTTGGGAAGTCGGTTAAAAAGCGTCAACCCCGGCTGACGTGTCCCAAGCGAGTGTATGGCAGCTTGGGCTCGCTACCGCCCCTCTCTCACCCCGCACGCCCCGCACGATTGCTCTGTCTAGACGTGTCCGTTGGACGACTGTAGGTAATAGTTCTATAGGCTGTACTATAACTATCTATGTCGAATGAGGCACAACAACCATATTTTTATTTAGAAATCTTGATTTTTTTTTTGGACTACATTTAAATGCGTTTATTTTACTCATGCTATTAATCTTTATCAAAATAAATTATTTCATCACTAAGTACAGTTTATGTAGATAATATTTGGTCTTTGAATGAATAAAATTGGACGTTTGGTTTTGAAGTTATGGCGAAATTAAAATATTACGATTTCTGCTGCACGGCCCGTTGCGAAGTGGGCGACATTCTGTAGTATGTATCAGTATTGTACCCGTGCGAAGCCGGGGCGGGTCGCTAATAATATTATAATATAGTCCCAACTCCCAGCTCAGCCTTATTCACAAATAATGGACTTACATAGGTACCTAAGTAGTGACCAGTGATAGTGATAGCTTACCAAAAATGGATCATATTTGTGTTACATATAAGTTGTACGTTCCAATTTATCTTCAGCAAGAAACGTGGTTCACGGTAAACCAATTACCGGATTTCTCGCAAAATTAGCAAGACGGAGCCGGATAGTTAACGATGATAGAAGAGTCCCCTTCACTAGCCTAGTTAGCATTCGTGTTGCATCGATTTTGATAATTATTTTTCAATTTTACACCTGAGTTTTACATATTATTTACGTATAAATACCAAAAGTTTGTATAGTTACTATTCACCCGAGACGCGCTGGCCCCAATACAAATATGTAAGTACTATGAAAATAAAAAAGTTTAAAAAACGTTGACTTATCCTTCATTATTTATTCCTTAATAGGGCATTTAAATAATAATAAATCAATAATTAAAAATAATTAAAGGGGCTTTTGATACAGCCCCTTCCCTTAATCAAGTGCCCCATAAAATAGTCAAGTCTCCCTGAATCATCTTTAAAAAACAAAAGATGATTAATGCAACAAAAATAATATTTTCGTCCTCCAGTTAAAAAAATGCCTTATTTATCTGACGATTCTACTCATTTGGAAAGGTTTTCTGGTATTTTATACTACCGACATAGCCACTGCAAAAGTAGGTTGATCATACAGGCTCTGTGAATAGTAGGTGAATTGTAGTAGGTACCCACTGCCCTTATAATAAATACGCTATATATGATATATACATTACTAAACTGCGTTATAAATCGATTTAGGTGCCGGTTACATGATAATACGTAGGTACGAATTAAAATTAATGAAGAGTATAAATTATGTTTCTCTTTAAATTAATCAAATGCATGTACCAGGTACCTACTAAATAAGTTCATTAAAATTACCCATATCGTACTAACTACCCACAATTATAAAACAATAATATAAGCCGCAAATGTTACCGTTGTTGAAACAGTTAAGTACAAATAATTAATAAAATATAAAGAACTGGTTGGTAAAAAGAATGGACTTGAAACTATTAGTAGAAATTGAATCCTAGCCTAATTTCCTCCATAAACAGCTGAAACCTACCTAACCAAATCTTTTTTTGGCAGGGGAAAGGCCTTATGTCCTCAGCCTCTATGAAGGGGAGTGTCCCGGATCTGTCTAAAAACCTAACCTAACCTAACCTTTTTTTTTTTTCGAAGGGCAAAGGCATTATATGCCGTTTAGAAAAAATATCAAACACCCTCATTGCGGACTGTCAGGAACTCATCTAGGTTTTATTATTTAGACTTTTAATAATGAAACCAGGAACTTACGAACTAACCAAGGAAAAAAAGGATGATCTACCTCCATTGTAAGCTGCAATTTAAAACTTTTTTTCAATCACAATTATTTAATGTTCTCAATTAAACTTATTGTGCGTCAATCATTGTTAAAACGTTCTTGTTATACAATTATAGCAATATCACGTTTTGGTTGCCCTTGGTGTTCACATAAATTAAGGTAGTCTAAGGTTTGTGCCTGCGATTCTTAAACTAAGGTTAAACTAATAATATATCAAATAAACACTATAGTAGTTAATTATAATAATATCATAGGTATATTTTCTTAGCTAATAGCTATTGCTGATTATATCCGTCTTTCGTCCAAATGCATACGAAATAATTTTAAAAATAATATTATTCTAAGAAGTAAGAAGATAGTGTGTAATCGCTTTTATTTTGTCTTTGTTAGTGGATGTCAATAATATACTAAGTCGTACTCGATGGACACTTTCACACCACCTCAATGGTCCAGCGCGAAGTTCTTGAAGAACTTTTGTTAAGGGTACTAGACAATGGAAATATATTTAACATTTTACACATATTTAATACTCATCTATGACACAGGAACACAGAAAACTATACATAATACAAAAATAGATTTATCTCTTTGACGGTAGCTACCTACTACGCTACCTAATAACCTATCATACCAAGATGTTTTTGTACCGTAAAGTCGTCACGTTATGGTGACTTAGTCCATAACAATAAGAACGTAACCCTTCTTTCAAAAATCATATACTGCCATGATATTATTCTAGACTCTAGGACATTTTTTCTTACCCTGTGGTCCGCAGAGCCCTGGGGGTCCACAAGTAGGTACTTATATGTATGGGGGTCCGCAGTCTCATCTATGAAAAAATCCAAATAAACAAATTGCACCAAGTCTCCTAATCGCTACGCTAGTCTAAGTTATTACTAAGCAAATCTATTGAAAAGTTGTTCTAACTAGTCTAAATAAGCTATAATTTTTAAGCCTAAATTATGTAAAAAAAGTAAATTATGTACCTACCTAACCTATGTACCCGGGCTGTTATTACGAATAGGTATATTGACACTAGGGAATGGAAGAACCGGTCTGATTTTGAGAACCGGGAATTTCGGGACTGGGCAATTTCGGAACCGGGAATTCCCGGGAAATTCGGGAATTTCGGGACCGGTGTTAAGGCATGAAATACAAGTATAATTACCGTCTAAAAAGTAATTCAAAATATAAGAAGTAACTTTTTATAGTGCAATTACAAATTAAATAAGGTTTTAATGGCAACTCGACACATCAGCCAACATGTCACCGCCATATTTCACCGCGAGTTTCTTACGCCGGTTCTTCTCGCCGGGCTAATTCCCGAACCGGTGGTAGGCATCATGTATACCGACGTTCAATAAGTGTATAAAAATACCAACATTGAATAAAAATTTTTGACTTTGACTTTGACTATTAATGACAATATTACTGGCGATAGTAAAGAGCCGTAGATTATTTTAGTTTATTAGCATTTATTGATGGTTTTTAAATATGTTATTTCGAGTTATTTGATTTTTGCAAAACATATTAGCATTTATTGATGGTTTTAAATATGTTATTTCAAGTTACTTGATTTTTGCAAAACATCAAATAGTTGGGGTGCCCACAATGATATTAGTGTACATGCTCGAATGTCTAGGTAACCTATTATCGAATGTCTAGGCAGATTAGATAATTAAAAGACTGAATAACCAGACACACACTGACAAAAGCTGACACACTATAGGAATAGTGTGTCAGCTTTTAGCAGTCGTCGTTCTGCATGGTTACAAAGTTGTAAAAAAGATCATGGCATGAATATGCTGAACGCGTCAGAATATCATTAGTGTTGTTCATGCGCAAATAAGTATCTGATATGAAGTATATATTAATCTGACGATACGCGTGAATGGTAGGGAGGGGTGAAAAAATATTTACTCGAGTGTCCGAAGTTCAAAGGGGGTGTTCAGTGAATCCTACAGATGCTCCAATTTGAAATTAAAATTTTTAATTAATTTAATGCGTAACTATTTTTATAAGGAGAATAAAGAGTATTTAAAGGACAATATGTAATATCCATCTAAACTGCTCACTAACCTCAGAAGCAACCAATATGCATATTAGTAGGTATACAAATATATACGTATATATTTATAAAAAAATAAAACAGACGCCACACAGACCTTATAGGCCAAGTCCCAAGATGTTCTATTTAGTCGTCAATACCATTATTATTATTTTCTCGCACCGCTCACAGTTAACTTTTATGTACAGAATCTATTATCTAATATGAACTACTCATTGTATCATTTTATTGTGTAATATTTTTGTCTTTAATTCGATTTCGAAAATGATTAAAAATTATTTTTAGCTAATATTTACAATTACCGATGATAGTTTACTTAAATACTTGTAAATTTTATACAATTTGTTCGGTACCGAAAGTACCGAAATTCCCGGTTCTCAATTTTTGATTCCCGGTTCTCAGAGCGATTCAAAATTTCGGGAATTCCCGGGAATTTCGGGACCGGGATTTCCCGGTTCCATACCCTAATTGACACCTCATATATTAATTAAAATCGAATTAGTTTAGACGCTACGGTGGAACAAACAAATACAAACATAGACTGCCAAAATCATTACCCTGGTACCTTTTGGCTTCGTCGTATCACTCGTAGTCGGATAAAAAGTATAAGATTAAAGATTAAAAATTATAACCTATAAGATAAAAGTTAGAAGATCTTTGGCCTTTAGTCAAGAACAAGATGCATTCGATAATTTTGACGGCGAAGTTCGAAAACAAAATGTAAGGGATTTGGCAATACCAAGGAATTTGTACGTATTATATACATACTTACAAATTCCTTGGGCAATACACACTCACAAGCGACATGTCACTTAGCGATGACTAATAATTATATGCTAATATATTATGTCAAATTCCTTAGGTAAAATTTTGATTTCGAACTTCGCTGTCGGAATTATCGAATGCATCTTGACTAAAGGCCCGTTGACGTTGTCCTAGGACGTAGGTATTATACAGTGTAAGTAGGTACAACATACAAAAGTGGGGTGTCGTAACATACAAATTGAATACGTAGATGTGTCTGTCCTTGATAAGTCCTGTGATTCAGTTTCGTGACCGTTACTGCCACAGCCCACGACCACATTCGTGAGCTCGTACAAAAGGGCTGTCTCCTTTGTACCTATAATAGTTTGGTGATCGATGAAAGCTTTATGGACCAAATGGTGGTATGTTATATGTATAGGTTTACGATATTTTTTATTTGAACTTATATGAAATGATAATTATAATTTATAATACCTATAACAGCTCTATTAACAACTCTATTAGCATTTGGCGAATTTAATTAAAGCTTTCCTAGTTAAATTTAAAATGTTTTTCCTTTTTTTATTGTCTTTTCTAATGTTAGGTTAGGTACCGACTACGGACTTGCTAAATTGTAGCTTTGATTTTTTTGTTGAACTCGAACTCTTTAAGTGTTGTTCGAGTTCCTTTTGTACACTAATATAAAAGTGACAGTTATAAGTAGGTACTTTTTTCAAAGATACGACACACACGCATAGAATACTAACTAACTTACTGAAGAATGTTGACCCAGTGATCCAGGTCATGAATGATGAATCATGACCATAATAAGATATATCTAAATCCATTGGGTGTTTGATGAGTTAATATCAATAATTGTCAATCAATAATTATTATCTATTAATAGGGGATCGGACTACATCTGAACTATGTAGTTTCGTTAATATATTCAGAAATATTGAGGCATTACTACTTGGTAAATGTAAAAAAATATATTATTTTATGTGTAGTTAACTAATTAAATACATTTAAAACACAGCTTCCGTGGTCTAGTGGTTCGAGCATTGGCTCTCGACTCGGAGGTCGTGGGTTCGATTCCCACAAGGGAACAACAAAAAATGTTGTTTCCAAGTTTGGTTAGGACAATGCAGGCTGATCACCTGATTGTCTGACAAGAAAGATGATCCATGCGTCGAATGGGCATGTAAAAAGTCGGTCCTGCGCCTGATCTCTCGCCAGTCGTGTCGGTCGGTCGGTCGGACATAGCGCTGCATCTTTAAGATGGCTATTAAAAATGAATTTTATTCGCTACACAATAAGATACTGTTTCATTGTAAAGTAGTAACTGTTCGAATGTAAAGAGGCGTGGGGTTCCTTTAATCCATTCCTATTGGCTTCACTTACCTTCTGAAGACCGGGCGACGCTCATGCAAAATCCAAATCCCTATTATACAGGCTAGGGCTCCTCTATGAAGGAGAACTAGCCTTCGCTACTGCAGCGCTGCATGTGCTGTGTATGACTGATGTAATATGAAACGTGTATCTTTTTTTGTAGTGAATAAAGTTCAATTTTGATTGGCTATCCTAAAAGGCAGCACCGCGTATCATCGCGGTGTGAACTGACCCTTATTAGTAGATTATGAAAGAGGCCCTTAGGCCCACTTGCTCTCATGCCTTCTCTTTCATAACTGCATAGAACGAGAGAGATAATATTCAACCCAGGATTAACTTTCGGCGGCTAACAGTCAGTTTGGTGTGAACGCAGCCTTAGTGCTAGTAGTAAATGAGTCACCTGGCATTCGTAGCTTTGCTACCTAGCTAGGTCGAAAGTGCGTGACATAAAAGTAAGTCGTTTGCTATGATTCTGTAATCTATGCACGACTTAATGTTTTCTAGCTCAGTGTCACACTTCCGTGCCTCTCGTGACATTGTATGATGTGTCACAATTGGTTACAACAACTATATATTAAGACTAGATCATCATCTATTAACATTTCAACTACCTGAGACTTGAGAGCTTCGAAGTTCAGCAATTTTTGTAGGTTATCACCAAGTTGTAAAAGTGATAGATTTTCCGTTGGATGACTTTTGAGGATTTTTGGGAAAATTACTTTGTAGTTTGTAGCTGTACCTGCTGCTGATTCAGCAGCAGGTACAGCTACAAACTACAGTGCTGATACTGTTTTACTATTACCTCAACTGCAGCCAGCAACACTCAGCGGCTGACTGATATTATGGAGACATAGTTACCTAGTTCGGCCTTTGATTTTTGAAATTGATATTCTTCTGCGGCGTTCAGAGTGAAAATTCAAAGTCGTGTCACATTATGACACGCGTCACGACAAGGTTCCGGGTAAAAAACCATCGATAAAACGCAATCTGTCGGAAGCTACTTATACTTCATATATCGTTAAGTTCATAAACTTAACGATCTAAAGTATGGCTTAGTAGGGTAAATACGCTAAATGTCGGCCACTTACGGATTTTCTAACTTTAGATTGCTCCGGATCCATCAGTTTGAAACGAAAGCATAGCTTGTTTATTGTTTTAGACAGGTTAATAAATATATTTTATATTTATAGGCATATGGTTGACTTTTCTACTAAACGGAAAAAGTATTAAGGTTTAAATGCGTCGAAAACGAAAAAACCTTAAAGTCGGCCGTTCATGGCCCAATGGTCGGTCGCGTTTTTCCCAAATGTCGGCCGGGCATAGCGTGTAACCTCTTATAATATTATTAAATTATAATAATACATAATTCAATTTTGAGACAGCAAGTTTGATAAATAAATTAAAAAATGACTACCCAGTACCTACACAAACAATGAAAAATACAAAAATGATCAGCCTGTACAGTAGCATTCGATTCTTAGGCTGGCCGACATTACGATCTTTAATATTTCCAAAGTCGGCCTCTGTTTCGTATAGCTTATTTCTCGAGATTCAGCTAATACCACCCCGGCCGGTATTTAGCGATTGAACGTAAAATATATTTATAAACATAAAAGCGTTACAAATTTTACTATTAAGACAATGGAATTCGTAGTATTGGACTTTATAAAACATACTACATTTACCTTAAGTCGGCCCCGGCCGAGATTCCGATTTTCAGTCGAAACTGGTATGCTAATGACGGCCCCCTATTTTTCCCTAAAACCAACATGCAAAACGTTGAAAAAACTATCTCGAAATATAGTATAAATACCTTTTTTGTGTTAGCAAAGCTAAAAACCAAAAAAAGAAATGTCTTACCGTTGTAATATCAATCCCCGAATCGTGGGTATTCACAGCAAGTAAGCTGCTTTAACTACGAACTTCAATGCTTCAACGGCGCTATCGCTACTGACGCTCAGTCTGCGAAGAGCAAATGACGTAATCGGATAGTAACGGTTTGCACTTAAAGAGTATGAACTAAGCTTGCAATTTCAGTGGCAAAATTACCACTTAATTACCTTTTGAATGAATGCAAGCTGAAAATGTGCAGACGGCCGAGGATTGGAGGGGGGCCGACGTTTGGCGTATTTACCCTAATTATATTTTTTCTATTCTTTTTTGAAGTGATTTACTTTAGACACGATGGATGAGAGTGTTTTTGGATTTTAAATGATGAATGAAGTTACACGTCATGTTTTTATTCGGTCTATAGAGAGAGGTCAAGAGTCTGGACTCTAGAGTTAGAGTGCTGCGTAAGGTTATGGATCGTCTCAATTAAAAAGTTTTGCAACTTTTAATAAACCACTTTGAAGGAGCGACAGATCGTTTATGCAATTATAAAGAGATCGGTCAATTGTAGGCAGCCAAATATGTAACAATTAATAAGAATATCCGTAGATCCGTAGCAGTCGTGACTGGTAACACTGGCGCCTAATTACCGATCAACGTATCATTAAGTAGATACCAACGTTTTTCGATTGCGACAGCCTGCTCTCGATCACGAGGTCCATCTTTACTGTGTAATGTGTATGTTCTCCAAATTACCAAACGTTTTAGGCCATGACAAAAATTATTTTTTATGCTCCTAAATAAGTAGGTCAACTAAGTTATTTATGATTGTTGGTTTTGTTAATATTAGCATTTTACGACAAGTGAGCGTATAGGTCTTAAATCTTGATGTCTTCAGTACAGTCTGGTGAGGTTATCGAGTATCGACACATTTACACGACTTCCTTTATCTATGTACACTAATATTAAAAAGAGGAAAGATTTGTTTCTTTGTATGCGTGTTTGTTTGCATCGAATAGGCTCCGAAACTACTGGACCCAAGTAAACGAAATTTGGCACATATAAAGATTATAGAGTACACCATGGGGAATGATACTAACTTTTTACTTTTTATCGTGGGACGATGCACGATTTGCTTTTGCGCGTAAGAAGTCGCGGCACAGAGTCGAAAATTGATATACCTACTACGCACATAGAAACAGCTTTCATACAACTGTCCAAATCGATCAAAATTTGAAAATTTTGACATCCTTTCAACGACCCACAAATTTTCCACACAATCGTAGACACAATTGTTCGTACTTATTATACCTGCTGCAACTTTTCGCCACGGTTCCAAGCGACAAAATATTTATCATCCTCATCACCTTGATGAGTGCAGTCCTTCACAGTGCGCTTTACCCGAATCTTTCTGCCGTGGACTGTATAATTCTGGAATGAACTGTTGCCAGCAGTACTTCCGGACCATTACGACCTGCAAACCTTCAAGAAGGGAGCGTATCAGTGGCGAGGGGTTCCTATAACTCCATTCCTATCGGCTTCCCTTACCGCTTACCTTTTGAAGATCTTCATCAAAATCCCTACCTATTATACATGCTACATGTAGCGCAATCAAATCGAAAGCTTACTATGTAGAGTGTGGGGTTCATAGAGTCTGGCTAACGAAAGATGAGTCTGGAAAAAGGCGGCAAATTAAAAAAAAAGTAAGTAAACAAGGACAATAAACTTCATTTTCATGAAATGAGTTGTTCCTAACAAAATATAATATAATTGTCATAAATAATCAAGTATCAAAACTATAATTCCGACTATAGACAAGGTTGCTGTACGTCGACTTTTTGAATTTAACGTCTTTTTCCAGCCTCTCTTTCGTTAGCCAGACTCCATTCCTGTCGGATTCACTTACCACTTACCTTTTGAAGACCCTCATCCAAATCCGTACCTATTATACAGGCTAGAGCTTTATAGGGAAGCTCTATAGCTGTTTATCTGTTCCTCTTTCTTTAATCTGTGATCTCGGTAAACATCTAGTAACACAAGTGTAGGAAAAGCTTTGCTTTTTATACTCGAAGTCACGTCTCTCACTAGTAGGTACTTTTATGCGTTTCATATATAACATATTACTTTTGTACTTCTTTTCTATTTTGACCTGGCTTTTATTCGATCACATTTTATAAAGGACTAGCTGATGCCCGCGGCTCCGCCCGCGTAAGACAGTAACCCACGGGAACCTTATATGTCCCGCAATAAAAAGTAGCCTATATAGATATAAAGTAGACCATGAGGAAGGCCCCATGGTCTACTTTATATCTGTGGCAAATTTTATCAAATCAAATTTTATCGATTAGCAGTTTTTACGTGAAACTGTAAATAAAGTATCCCTCGGGAACCGTACATTTAAAATAAATAGTATGCCTATGGGCATACTTTTTATCGCGGGGAAATGTACCTACGGTTCCTTTCTCAGGCTCTGGACTATCTGTGTGCCAAATTTCATTTAAATCGGTTTAGTAGTTTTGGCGTGAAAGATGGACAAACAGACACACGCACTTTCCCATTTATAATATTAGTATGGATATTATCTAAAATCAGTCCGTTTATAGTGCTAGCTATCATTGATTTTAGGGATAGCGCAGCTCGTAATAATTATTTTGTACCTACATATTCTATCCGGCTACCGTAATTTATTTCTAAATTATTGACGAACAATAAAGACCCCGTGCTCTTAATAACATCCGCTGAGAGCTTCACCTTGATCTGCCTCACATTTTACTTCCATTAGCCGCTAATTTGGCCTATTATTCTCTTTCGTAGGTACCTCGTCAGTCGTCAGCGCTTTCGGTGTGTTTCTACTTACTACGCAAGCGGAGATTATATATTAACAAAAAACCTTCTTAGATATTTTGTAAATGGGGGATCTAACATAATTCACATATTGAGTCATGAGATGGGTGGAAAAAACCAACTTACTTAATACCAGTACAATCATTTCATCAAGGATGATTAAAAATAATAACATTTTAATTTACCTAAATGTTGTTGACAATAATAATTGATGTATATTAAATCTAATTATTTCAATTATAAACAACCAAAATACCATTGGAATTATCCATAGATGTATATCCATAGGTATCCTACATTTGTTGTATTATACATTTTTGACAGAAACTATGCTAATAACGTGGCTAATACGATAATATCATCTGCTTCTCTTTTATATATTCTTCTTTTTTATTAAATTGATTGGAATTCCATGTCTCCAAAAATCTAATGTGACTGGACTGATTTGGCTAATAAGTCTTAAACATCGTCTTTAAAACGTAGTGATTATATTCTCTTTGATCGTCTTGAAATATTTGTGACAGTTCAAAATTTGAACTTCAAATAGATAAAAAAGGAAAGGTTTAAACGTGAGAAATTTTGAAAAAATGCGGGTTGAAATAGATATTGATGTAGGTGTAGTTATTAATTTATTCCAGATAAAGTTTTGATATATTCAAAAAATAATACTGCACAAACGTTGTGCTGAGGGTAAAAATGTGTACAAAATGAATATCAATATAAATTAGGTCCGATTCAAACGACAATCTGTCGTAATTCGCAACCGCGCAGCGTGAGACCACGCCATCATAGACTATAGAGTATCACGGTCACCAGCAATCACCATAGATAATCTCTTATCTCATCTTTCTATCCTCGCAACAACACACGGAAATCGTCTATCTACTGAGATTTTTGCAGCATCATTTATTAAATAGTAAATAATACTATGTTGCCCGCGACTTCGTGCGCAGAAAAGGAAATCCTGCTGGAACCGTACATTTTACAGCGATATAAAGTGCCCGTGTCCTTATCTGTGGTTTACGCTGTCTGTGCCAAATTTCATCAAAATCGGTCCAGTAAGATTGACGTGTTTTAAGTATACATATTTTTAACCGACTTCCAAAAAAAGGAGGCGGTTATACGTTCGGATGTGTGTATATTTTTAAATTACGTATTAATAATGTTTTTGTATATAATATAAGTAGGTATAACTTATATTTTTGTGTGTGTGAGTTAAGTAGTTTTAACTTTTAGAGTCTATATAATGCAAACAAACAATAAAAACGTTCCTCTTTGAAATATAAGTATTAAGACCTTCTACCTCCGACAAAGAATTAGTCTAGCTATTCAAAGAGGAAACGCTGCCAGTATCTTTGGAAAGGCAAGGGCCTAAAGGGACTCCTTTTAATAATATATTTTAGTTATTACATTATATTTTTTAAGGTTTTTAGTTTTAGGTTCTTTGTTCTAGTTTTAGTATATTTTTTTATTCTATTGTACCTATATTATTATGTACTTATATTGAATAAAACACATAAAATAGTATTAAGTAGGTATTTATAGATTATTATTATTACCCTACGGGGTAATAATCTTTGGGTAAGTACGGCCCCGGGCCGTTACCTTTAGAAGTTTAGAGCATCTAACCACGTTACCAATTAAAATATTTTCATACCACCTGCTCGACAATGTCCAATTATATATCACGTAGTAATCTCAACGTAAAGCGACTTGCTTTACGGCCGGGCCACACGGCGCGGCGCCGCACCGCACCGCAACACTCCGCACCGCACTGGCGGCCACACGAGCGATACGGCGTCGCAATGTTCTTACGGTGTCGCTGCGGCACCGCAATGTTCTTACGGCGCCGCTGCGGCATCGCAACAGGGTTGACTTGGCTAATGGCTTGCCCTGTTGACGACAGTCACAATAATTTTTTATAATTGTTTTTAAAATTCTCATGAGACTTGTCCCACAGTATTTCCCGTTCTTGAATTAACGAAATGAGGTAGTCCACGTCTATTGATTCCATACTTGTACTCATTTTTTTGTATAGGTAATATAAATATAAATGTAATATAAATATAATAGGTATCACGTAATTAATCGTTGACCCTAACGAGCGTACACTTCCGCTTACGCCGTACATAAAACTGAGCGGTGCCGCTGCGGCACCGCACTGCTTGCACCCCTCCCCGCCTCATCTGCCTCGCGCCGCTGTCCGGTGCGCCTGCGGTGCGGCGCCGGAGCGGCGCCGGACGCGCCGTGTGGCATACCATACATTTTTATATGTAAAAGACCCGTTGCGATACCGCTCAGGCGCCGCGCCGCAGCCGTACCGCACCGTGTGGCCTGGCCCTAAACGGCCGGGCCACACGGCGCGGCGCCGCACCGCACCGCAATACTCCGCACCGCACTGGCGGCCACACGAGCAATGCGGCGTCGTAATGTTCTTACGGCGTCGCTGCGGCACCGCAATAATGTTACGGCGCCGCTGCGGCACCGCAACAGGGTTGACTTGGCTAATGGCTTGCCCTGTTGACGACAGTCACGATAATTTTTTATAATAATTGTTTTTAAAATTCTCATGAGACTTGAATTAACGAAATGAGGTAGTCCACGTCTATTGATTCCATACTTGTACTCATTTTTTGTATAGGTAATATAAATATAAATGTAATATAAATATAATAGGTATCACGTAATTAATCGTTGACCCTAATGAACGTACACTTCCGCTTACGCCGTACATAAAACTGAGCGGTGCCGCTGCGGCACCGCACTGCTTGCACCCCTCCCCGCCTCATCTGCCTCGCGCCGCTGTCCGGTGCGCCTGCGGTGCGGCGCCGGAGCGGCGCCGGACGCGCCGTGTGGCATACCATACATTTTTATATGTAAAAGACCCGTTGCGATACCGCTCAGGCGTCGCGCCGCAGCCGTACCGCACCGTGTGGCCTGGCCCTTACGTTGAGATTTTTTGCTTTACGTCAACGTAGGGAGATATTTTCAGAAAGTAAAATAGGTACCTACCTACTACGATAATTTAACAGTTCCGTGTTTTAACATTCTCACGTGTCAAAATGTCGTCCAGCGATAGTGATTTGACTCCGGACTCCGGAGCTTATTAAATTAGACGCTTTAGGGATTATTAACAATCTCTTACTAGAAAAATCAAAAAATAACTATGAAAAAATATATGAAGATTTCAACACTGTTCCAAATAAAAATAACCTAACCAAGAGCATGTCAGGACATGTCTAAGGAGGGTTCCGTAAATGTTGAATGTTGATTAATAATCAAAATATATATATAAGTGAATAGTAACCAGATGTTCTTTAAGAATAAGTTTTATTCGATTTCTATTTAATATTCGCATTTCGCTAATCACATAACATTTGAGCATATTATTTTAGTCTATTACGATACCGCCTATCACAATCAAAGAAAATATTTACTCTAGCGCACTCTAGCGAGACCTCAAAGTAGGTACGAAGAATACAACCAGATACTTATAAAAATTTTAAAGCGCGACACCTGAGAGGATAATACATATCAGCGAGGTTTTCGATAGCGTGATACAGAATTTAAATCCAATAACACAGCGACATCTAGTATTATTTTTCAAAAACAATCCACGATTTAAACAGGAGACTAGCGCCATATATGATATACCTAGTTTTCGTAAAGTTACTAGCAAATTGAAGCTTTTAATATTAAAGGTAGGTATTAAATTATAATAAAAAACAATAATATTATGGTAATTGATAACATAATTATATTCATGTGTTTTTAGTGTTATTAAATTATTGTAATAATTGGTAAAAGAGGCACATATTCGTAAAATTAATTATTAATTAAAATTTTACGTGTTTCAAAACTTAGCTCTAATTCTGGTAAAGAAACGTAAATTCGCAATAATCACTATAATTACTGTAGCTCAGTTAATCATAGTGTTTGTCCTTGGATGTAGGTTCAAACCCGACAGCATGTTTTATTTATTATTAATTTAAGTTATTTTTATTAATTGTTAATTTCAGTTTTTTTTTAATTTTGCAACCAGTTTTGAAACATTATTTTAAATGATAATTTCACATGGTAGAGCCATGCTTCGGCACGAATGGGCCGGCTCGACCGGAGAAATACCACGGGCTCACAGAAAACCGGCGTGAAACAGCGTTTGCGCTGTGTTTCGCCGAGTGAGTGAGTTTACCGGAGGCCCAATCCCCTACCCTATTCCCCTCCCTACCCTCCCCTATTACCCTATTCCCTCTTAAAAGGCCGGCAACGCACTTGCAGCTCTTCTGATGCTGCGAGTGTCCATGGGCGACGGAAGTTGCTTTCCATCAGGTGACCCGTTTGCTCGTTTGCCCCCTTATTTCATAAAAAAAAAAAAAAAAAAACATGATGTATAATTATTCTGATTTGCCTTAATATGTTAATTTGTTTTTCTATAATTGCTCTAGAAATAGAAAGTATGATGCGATTTCGTTCAAAATAGTTTTCCTAAAGAGTTTTTAGCATGATCTATCAGCATGGAAATTTGCAAGTTTCTATCTCCTATAGTTTAAAAATGCTAGGGGGGGGACCAACTTACAAACTACTTTGGAGGCCGATTACTCGAAAATGGTCAACTTTATAAAAAAGTAACGTATGAAACCATGCCTTTATTTTAAAATACCTATTCTACGATACCCCACACGATGGGGTAGAGTGAAAAAATATTTTTCATCCCCACTTCACATGTATGGAGAGCTACTCCTAAAATATAAAATTATTATTTTTTTATGATCCCGAAACCGTGATATATACACAATCTATAACTGCACCAAATTTCATAAATTTATATTCATAATTACAGGAGCTAGAGGCGCGGACAGACAGACAGACAGACAGACAGACAGACGGACAGAGCGAAACTATAGGGTTCCTTAAGTATTACGGAACCCTAATATTACTCTGTCCCTCCATAACTGGACAAATGTGTCCAATATCAATATTAACTTTTAACAAAATAAATGTTTTATTTACTTATGTAGCCCTGGTTTTTTTTGCCTCGATGTAGGTATGAAAAGTAGTAGGTATGCACCTCTGGGATAAAGCCTGTCTTCGTCTTGGGCAGCTTGAACCACCCGCTTCACTCAGGACTCTACATAACTCCCTCGCTTCGCTCGGGAGTTAGGTTTTGACTCCCTTGCTACGCTCGGGAGTTAACTCTAGAGTCCCTCGTTACGCTCAGGGTCCAATATGCTGCCCGTGACGTAAGACACTGCTTTATCCCCTTGGTGCATAATCTACTATTAATTAACAGTTGTTGAAGATAAGACAGGATGCAACTTACCTACCTACGTTCCAGAGTATAGGGCAAAAACCGTCACTGTAACAATAAACTTAATGTTAAATAATTAAAGGGACGATACCCTTTGGCTTTTAAGTTTTAAGTGAAAGCTCGTCTTCAATAAGTAGAGCACTTTCACTTGAAAATCTTTCCATGACGACTTCCAATTTAATAACACATGTTATTAGGTACATTGCATTGCAAAAAATTTAAATATTACTTTAATCCAGTCTACACAAATACGGACTCGTTACGGAAAGCGATTGTGTCTTCTTGCGAATTCGTCCTACTGAGAGTCCGTCCAGTCGCTACTGTGTGCAATAATAGAGAGAGAATGAGAGCTACTAGAGCAGGTGTTTGAGGCAAGCTAAAACCTTGTCCTGTGATTCTCCTATTGTACCTCAACACGAGAGTGCAGGTCTCGCTGATCAGAAGGGGAACTTAGCCAAAATACAAATATTTTAAAAGTGAATTTTTTAATGCCCATAAAACATGTTTGAGGCAGCTTGAAAGTATGATATAGTGTTAGTATAGGTGTTTAAAAAGTTGGGAAAAAACAAGGTAAATTAGTTGGAACTTTAACCTTGCCAGACCAGTTTAAAAGTAAATTGGAAAAAGGTTAACAAATTAAAAACACGATTTAAACTTAAAACCTTAACATTAAATTCTGAGAATAAGACTCTAGGATAAAATCCAAGAGCATGTCACGACATGTCTAAGAAGGGTTCCGTAACTATGAACGCGCTATAGGTTTTATTTTAATTACTTCAAAAGTGACTGTCCGATTTCGCTCAAAATATTTTTTTAAAGAGTTTTTAGCATGATCTAACAGCACGGAAACTCACAAGTTTTTCTTCCTATAGCTTACAAATGCAGCGTCGATGCCAGACCTGCAGTCTCGTTTTGAGGTACAATAGGAGAAGTACAGGACAAGGTTTCAGCTTGCCTCAAACACCTGCCTAATTTCCTAGTAGCTCTTGGGTATAACCAATTGTGCCGGAGCTGAGAGGAAAAGTACATTAAAAATGTACATAAGTACCTACTTTTTGATCGAAAGAAATATACTTGAAGCAGGTAGGTTTTAGGTAAGCATACCTCAGTGGCGAAGGCCACCTACCTAGGCTAGGCTACCTTCATAGGGAAGCCGGAGCCTGTATACGGTAGGAATTTCTATTAAGGTTTGCAAAAGGTAAGTGACAAGGGAAGCCGATAGGAATGGAGTTATAGGAACCCCTCGCCACAAGTATACCTAGAACCTACCTGCCTGCCTTCTAGGAAATTAGTTTAGTACAGTTCTCTACTTCCTATTACGTTTATTTCATATTTAAATATAAATCTGGTGGACATTGGCCATACAGTTGAGAACCAGCCTCCGACACTGCTACAGACCACTGTAGCAGTGTCGGAGGCTGGTTCTCCTTCATAGGGAAGCCCTAACCTGTATATAGGTAGAGATTTCGATGAAGGTCTTCAAAAGATAAATGGGAAGTGAAGCTGATAGGAATAGAGTTATGGAACCGCCACGCCACTAGTATGTAGTTTAGAATGTGTAATTGTGTACTATGTAGCAGTGGCTTCACTAACCACATACATTCTGAAGACACTCATCCAAAATATCCCTATATAAGGCTAGGGCTTTCCTATGAAGTAGTACCAGCCTTCGCCACTGCTGTAGGCATATACGGTTGACCTCTTTTCGATTCTTTTACTATGGCAATAAGGTACAAAAGTGGTACACCGGGTTTGTAGGCTTTATACTTATGTTACTTATCGTCATCATTATCTATCCGAAAATATAAAATATCCTATTTTGTTGTATTTAACCATTTAAGGCGTTCAAAAAGGATCAGTGCACTTGTTACTTTGCCAAATTTGGTGCAAGACCATACCAAACATGGAATTTGGAAATGATATGAATTAGTTTGACTACATTTAACATTCGGTACTTAAGTAGAACGTGGTAGAACGCAACCGGCGATGCTATCACAAAGAAATCGCTGTACCTACTTATTATTATACTCCTAGTTCCTACATTCAGGGATTTAAGTTTTGATATCTATGTAAGTAAGTCAATGTAATTGAATTAACTTAGGTATAATATAGGCTCCCTTATCTTCCGTTTAAAAAAATAGGGTTCCGTTTTCGTTAGTTCCACGCGAACGAAGTTGCGGGCATCAGCTAGTTACCTATTACAATTATGATTACAGGTACAGGTATCTATTTATTAAATATTTTAAGTTAAAAATAATTGTTTCAGAAACCCTCACATAAGCTCGTATTGTGCCTTATCAGCCTCATCTTTATGAAGAAGGCATCATCCCACGAGCTCACCCGGACGAAGTTCGCGTCTCATGTCAGTGTGAACACACCAGCGAGTAGTTTCACTCATGGCGTCGGGGACCCTGTGTCGTTCGACAGAAGAAACAACAGACACTCAGCACCTAGTTTTCGCGGAACGAAAAGTAAGCTAAAGGTCTTGTATTTAGGTAATCTGCTAGACGTCTAAAAGACACTCATACGGTGAAGGTACTTCATGGAGAATTTTAGAGATAGGAGATAATATTATCTGTAGGTCAAAGTCTTCCTCTGAGCACAGATTAAAGAAGAGGAGCAGATAAATAGTTAGCTTTCGATTAGATTCCACTACTACAACCACCAAGCATACGGTGGTAATTTTATTGTATGACGAAAAATCTCTAAACCATGGGAGAAAAAAGTTAATGAGGGTTAAAGGTTAAAGGTTAAAGTAGAAAAAATTGCACCATTTTATAGTGTTGCTAATAAGGAATAATTTTTGGTAAGTAATGGTAATACAGCAAACGTCATAAAAGTGGTATATTTTGATAAACTGCCTCATATTTTGAAGAAATGTATGGAATAATAATAAAATGCTAAAAAAAGCTATTTCCTTAATTTTTTCGCACATAATTACTTTCTGGAAATTGTTTCTTACTTGCGACACTATCGAATGGTGCAATATACAGGATGTATATTTTTTTTACAATCTATGGGTTCGAATCCTGGCTAGGAAAATTGAGTTATTAAAAATCTAATGATGCAGTTTAAGTTTTCATCAAGTCGGACTCGACACTCCATAGGGCTAAATTGCTATTCCTAATTTGTTTTAGACTTCTCTTACAACGCCCAGAAGAATAGTTTACCATATTAATATGTTTCTTTTTACTTTTTTTCAGTGCATAATCGTTTTAAAATAATGTTTGCTTTAATTATATGTATTTTAATGTAATTGTTTTATCTGCATCATTAGATTTTGCATAAACCAATTTTCCAGGCCAGGATTCGAACCCGCAGATTAGGAAAAAAATACATTCTATATTATTGCACCATTCGATAGCGTCGTAAGTAAGAAACAATTTCTAGAAAGTAACTATATGCAAAAAATTAAGGCAATAGCTTTTTTTTAGCATTTCATTATTATTCCATACGTTTCTTCAAAATATGAGGCAGTTTATCAAAATATACCACTTTTATGACGTTTGCTGTATACCATTACTTTCCAAAAATTATTCCTTATTAACAACACTATAAAATGGTGCAATAATCCTGTATTATATTAGTATAGTAACTATATGCAAAAAATTAAGGCAATAGCTTTTTTTTAGCATTTCATTATTATTCCATACGTTTCTTCAAAATATGAGGCAGTTTATCAAAATATACCACTTTTATGACGTTTGCTGTATACCATTACTTTCCAAAAATTATTCCTTATTAACAACACTATAAAATGGTGCAATAATACAGGATGATTTTTTCAACTTTTTTTAAACCTTTAACCCTCATTAACTTTTTTCTCCCATGGTTTAGAGATTTTTTGTAGTACAATAAAATTATACCTACACTTTTTAAGCCCTTTCATTTGATATTATATGTCTTGTAGTGCTACAAGGGTGGGGACGGTTTGCCCCTTCTTCTTTGGATCTATTTAAATCGTTCTATGAAATAGATTCTCCGTACATACGTATAGGTACATAATATTTTCAACTCTGTGTTCTGAGTGTGCCTAATAGAGGGAGCTACAGGTTTACCACTAACTCCGTTCCGAGTTATTTCATGTCGCAATTTCTATGAATCTTGAGAGTGATTTTTGTCGTTCCTGTCAGAGTTAAAATAACTAACTGTATTTTGGTAAGACGACTAAGTTTCCATCCGCATATTACGTCACAGCGCAAGAGGGACGGGGGAGGCATACTTAACGTGACAGAACATGTTAAATACAGGTGCAGGGGTCAGGGATAGTAAAAAAGCGTGAACAGGGGGGAGTGGTTCAAAAGTGGTTTTTTGTGACGTAATAATATGCGGACAGCCCCTAGCAAACTATGTAAGTCAGGTACTACCTTTATTATTTTTTATTACCTATGTACTTAAAATAAGTAGTGAGGACAAAGGTACTGATGATGATGTATGTTGTCCAGGGCCGCAGCGGGGTCGTGGCGCTGGGTACGCGCGACAAAGGCCTACGATACCGTTCCAAGTCGAAGAGGTCCCACGCCAACACGGAGTGACTGTACCTGGGCAGTACAATTACATGGGTGAGATTAAAAAAAAATGAGGAAAACAGTTGACCTAAAGGCCATCCGTGCAACTTCCCGCTAAGCGCTTAAATTTTATCTAATGCGTCATTTTTGAGCTTACGAGCTCAAAAATAAAAGTGTTTCAAAAAATTTTCACTGATAATTTTCTTTCATCAGAGAGCTCAAAAGTCTGATGAAAGTGTATTAAAACACTATTTTTAGAAATTTCAAACTGTCATAATTTTTTAATGAATCAACCCATTTTTACGCGATTGGCGGCAATCGATGCAGTTTTTCATGTCCTTTGAAAGAATCGACAACAAAAAAAAATTAAGATGAAAAATTTAGGAGTCATTCCAAAAAAAAACACTTTTTTCTGTTTTCTTTCCTTCACGATATCTCTCGAACGAATCAACCGATATTGACCGGATTCGCGGCGATCGACGTGGTTTTTCAAGGTTAAGAGCTGATTAGTGTTTGGAGTATTTATGAAAGAGATGGCATGATCTTAACCCAGTGTTAACTTTAACACAGATCTGCGCAAGATCGATCGCGACGCGCTAAGTACATAACCTACAGTTTGTAAACTATCACAGACGGCTAAGAATTAATATACCTACTTAGTATTTTCGCCGTCTGTGACGCCCTTGATAATTATTATAATATAATTTTATAACAGCTGATCAATAATTTTATTTGCAGACTATGCTATACCAGTGCTGCCCCCTTCGCCTTATAAAGTTGACTCGCCCGATCCAGAATCGCTTTGGCCAAACGGGCTGTTTCTACCGCCAATACCTCCCCATTTCGGGTCCAGCTTACGGAGATTGGATAATTCAAATGGAGAAACAGGTTATTCCATTTTGCATGTTGATTTGTTATAAAGTACTTAACCCCCTTAATAAAAATATTTACACAATAGATACTTATGCTATACAATGTTTTGTACTTGTCTGTGAAACGACTTTTCCAACGTAACAGACAAGGACAAAACATTGTAATTTGTATAGCCTATCCAAAAGATTTGAGTAAATATTTTTATTAGTAAATGATAAATCCAATATTTTTAAATATGATTGATGAAATTCTTGTACTTCCTTCAAATAACAGAAGATGGCGCTGCACTGTCGCATTCTACCCAACCTACTTTAAAAATAACTAGATGTTGCCCGCGACTTCATGCGCGTAAAAGTCAATTTCACAGAAACCGTACATTTTTCCGCGATAAAAGTAGCCTATGTCCTTCCCCGTGGTCTACTCTACATATGTGCCAAATTTCATCAAAATCGGTCCAGTAGTTTCGAGGCCTATTCAATGCAAACAAACAATTCCTCTTTCTTATAGATATTAATATAGATAGTGGTTTAATTAATAATTTATTACTTTAACGTGGAGGCATCGTCATCTAGAAACCACCAAAAAAGTAATAAACTGATAATAGGTAATTATTAATTAGGTTTTACTGTTAGCAGCGTCATTTAGGTGCATAATGGGCATTTCATTTGATTTTAATCGTTAATTGAATGAATATTTGATATTTCCAGATATCGATAACGATCCCTATCTGCTAGAAGGTATGGAGGCGATAGCAGCAGTGTCGAAATCCCGACGGCACGGCCTGCTATACTTCCACGATATTCCACACATACAGTCCCTACTGGAGAACCAGGAGCTAAGAATCGACAACAATCTCAAGCCACATCGCATCGGCAGCATACGGCATACGTGGCCGTACTATAGGACTTAAGATCGACCACCGAATACCGACCATAACGATAGGGATGTTGCCTATTGTTATCTCATTTTTATCATACGTCGAAAAAAAGGCAGACACCGCTTCAGTAATATGAAGCCTTCGATCAATAATACAACAGTAAAGCAATCAAAGTAAGCCGGCCGCATCGTAGCGATATGTGCCGCACGCACACATTCACAGCAAAGTAGGACGACCGGCCGCCAGTACGCCAATGGCAATATTTATGGCAATTATCCGTAATCTCACGCAAACGTAAGTCGCCGCCATTGTTGTGCTTCACTCAATGCTTAGCTCACCTTCCGTCCGCCTTTTTTTCTACGTCCATGATTTTTCTAAATTAAATTTAAAAATTGTTGATTATTATAGATACAAAAATCTGAAAGAAATAGATATTATGTAATATTAAAATTGCCCACCTCTTTCTCGCAAAACGATTTGTTACGTCACAAGTTGCTACCGCCATACGTTTTGTAATGACAAATGTATGGCGGGCGTAACTCGTGACGTCACAGGCCGATACGCTCTTTCATACTGTAAATTTAAATACATAGTTTGTACTTCGTAAATCGTTATATTTTGAGATATACGAAAATGAGTTCAAGATAGATTATTAACATGTTGTCTAACATCGAATAGACGAAAAAAATTTTAGGCAACATGCCTATTAAGTGAAATATAACCGAGCTAGAATAAATTTTATTTAGATACTATGTGACCTAACAAACATTGTTCTTATATTTAAATTATAATTTATCACTCGTTTACGACATTTATATTCTCATAAATAATCGTCATATAGGTACGAAAAATTTTTTTTCTTTACATGGGTGAGTTTGCGGATTCACCCATACATGAGATGATTTTTTTAGTTTGAGTATGACAATTATTTTTCTGCCTAAACGTCTTTACATAAGCAGTTGATCATGTGCCTGAAGTATCCGTAATTGATTTTTGGAGACCTTATATGTATATTATTAAACAAAATTTTAGACAAAAAAAATTTACAATTTAGACAAAAAAAATTAACACATATCAAGCCTTTTCTGATGCATGTAGGTACTGTTACAAACATTGTCACAACAGAATTTTATTAATTAGATTTTGAAAAACTTTGTAATTTTTATCTACATTCGAAATCTACTGCAGTGAAAACATACCCACATGTCAGTAGGTATAAGGCACCTACAGGTATTAAAATAATATCTTCTCCAAATCCACTTTTTCAATATATAAAAATTAGATTTTTAAAAGAAAAACTAGGTATAAAGATTAAAGTTTATTCTAGATAAGTTTTATTAGACCAGGGAATTTATTGTAAATAAAAAATTAAAGTGTGTCATATTTATATAATAATATGAAAATACCTCATTTTAATATACCTACATTTAATGTGTAAATATTTATAAATTGAATATAAAAATGAACAGTTAATATAATATAACAAGTATAAAAATATAAAAAATTAAGAATACGGTTTTAACCCTTTTATAACATCCCATTGTAGCAAAGGAGCTTAAAACTAAACCTTGAGTATTTTAATTAAGATTTACCAAAAACATTATGTCCTATGAATATGATACTGTTCTTGCTGTACTGGACAGTGTTTTTTTACTAAATAAGTTAATAAATTATGTACAACTCGTAATGATATTCTATACAGATCATTCAATTATATAATTGAAAGGTATTGTTTAATGTTTCAATAAAGAATTAAACTGGAGTTATTTTTTTTCAAGCTACCAAACACATTACACGTCTGCTTCAAATAATTTTAATGTATGGGTACACTCTTACAACTAAGACAAATTTAATAACTCTCAAGCTCAAAATTCAAATACAAGACGTGTAAAGTGTGCCAAAGAAATATACATACATAATACATACACATAACCCTTTCATCTGGCGCAGATGGGTAAAAAGTTAAAACTTATTATCTAGATTTTTTTTTACTAACTTTTGGCCACAGCTTCGCCCGCATGACATTTTGATTTACACGAAATCTTCAATCATTTATCTATGACCGATTCGTAATTTAAACGTAATATGTGCGCTGGGTTACCTACCATCCGTAACGTACCTAAAATTAATTTAAACTGTATGGTGTGTAAGCATATGACCTTTTTCAGATTTTTGTAGATCAATAGGTATGAAATACTTATACCCCCTTACTAATAAACGCTGTATAAGCTTTGAATAGTTATACAGTGTTTTGTTCCCGTCACACAAGTGACATTTTCAATTCGATTGAAGAAGACAAAACACTGAGTAACTATTCAAAGCTTATACAGCGTTTATTAGTAAGGGGTCGTCCATTAATCACGTGATGCCTAAAGGGGGAGGGGGGGTCCGAAAAAAAATCACCAAGTATCACCAAGGAGGGGAGGGGGTATAAGGAGACATCACGTGTATTAATTTTCGAATCTAGTCTATGCATACCGAAATCATTATTGGTTGTAGATACGTAGTGTTATTTAAATACTTACAAGACAAATGACTCGTATAGCTTTTAATTGCTTAAATTATTCGATTAAATAGTTTTTTAAGTTAAAGTTTTTCTTCAAACATGACCTGCTTACTATGTAAAAAAAATACACGTGATCTGAGGTGGGTGAAGGGGGGTAGTATAAAACCTCACCACGTATGACCAGGGGAAGGGGAGGGGTCTAAAAAGTTTTTAAAAACATCATGTGATTAATGGACGGTCCCTAAGGGGAAAGTGATTAACGGATTTAATTTGATAAAAATTAATACTGTATTCTAAATAGCTTCTGAAAATACTATTTTGACTATTTTGTCAGACTGTTTAAATAATAATTTCCATTATATACATTATATAAGCACAATATGCATATCTTTATCTTTATAATTTATATTCTACGTGTTATTGTATAAATGTACATAAGCTTTCTTCATAAAGATTTTTGAAAGAGTGTTTGAAAGAGTATCATACATCTACCTATAAATACCTACAGTATAAATTTTGTTTTTATGTTACAATACATTATACAATAGTATTACTTCTCACTTTTAAGGAATGTAGGACTTAATATTTATAAATAAATACAGTGATACAGTTATAATACATTATTACTAACATTTTATAAACCCTAACCTAAAACAATGATGATAAAATCTAAAAAATGGATTCAATTGGATGGATTCAAGTTTCTTTAATACTTTACAACTCTCGGGCTGAGTGTGCATGCTAGCATGAGAGTTGTGCTTATGTTCTATATTATATTTTGCTTTTATTCTATATTAAGTACATCAAAATATTTATGGACATTTTTGAGTATTAAATATTATGTTATAAATATAAATGTTCTTATGTATTTTTAAAGCAGTTTTTGGTCCTTGGTTAGTAAAAGTGGTCACCTTTTTTGGGTATCCACAACATATCATGTATGCACAAGTCAAGTAATGACAACACTCCACTCATTATTAAATAAACAAATCAAGAGAGCCAAAATCTACTAACATTAATTTACAGTAGCACATAATCACATCAATAATTACAAAGAACATAATTATGCTATACCTAAAAACTTTTAAAGTGAACCAAATCAAATACAAAAATACACTTCTATTGATGTCATAGTCAATTAATGAGTATGGAAGAACACATCAGTAGTATGGAAGAACACATCAGTTTTATAGAAAATATTCATATCAGGTTATATGTAAATTGGAATCATTGATTACAAAACATAGGTATAATTTATCATAAACTTCCTGCAAAGTAGAAATTATATGCAACTACCAATGTTGTAAATAAAATCGTAGAAGAGAATATTGGTACCTTAGTTGCACTATTGCAAAGATCTCCGGTACAAAAACACATATAAACTTTTTTGTGATTCCAAACTGTATACGCACATCTCTCCTCGTCATCACTTGGCGATCTTTGCAGACACATTCTCTGAGTAGCTGCACCATAATCTGAAAACGATTAAGTCAACTCAGAGAACCAAATCATTGGGGAAACGCAAAGGCAAAGTATTTTGTGCCAATGTGATCTTGATAATATTATAATTTTATATATACATTTCTGAAATATGCATATTAAGAGCCTGTGTTATTTGAAATATATATATTTTTTTTTTACACATTTTACATGTATATATATTATAATTTTTTTTTTTTTTGAAAAGCCAGTTAGTGCTAAGCCAAATAAACAATCCCTATACAAATTAATAGGAGCACATTATATTCAATTAAGCTTTATTTCATTGTCATTTTTTTCACCCAATCAGTATCCTAAGCATTTCAATAGTCTTTTAACCTTACAATTTGAATAGAGCAGGATTACTGTTATTTTAAAGGCTCTAAAATAATATGATTACACTTCTTTAATTCAATAATTAAGTTTCATTAAATGGTGGAAAAAAATTCATAATACCATCAGTTCGGAAGGCTCCTGTGGTGCCTTCAATCATTTTTCCACACCAGCCCGACGGGCATGCAACAACATGTATCCCAACTTCAGCCTCCGGGTCTGTCACATTAAACGGAAAAGGATCTCCGCATGAACCCAATTCACCCCTAGATCGACAACCAATACAGCGCTTTTGGAGGCCTGTAAATAAAATTACTAGTTATAATAAGTTACTAGCTTTTGCCAGCGACTTTTTTTCCAGCGAAATTTTAACCCCTTTTTCACCCTTAAATAGGGGCGAATTTTCAAAAATCCTTTCTTATCCGACACCTACATCATTACAACTATCTGTATGCCAAATTTCAGCAAAATCCGTTCAGTAGTTTCGGCTGTGTGTTGATAGATGAGTCAGTCAGGTTTGCCTTTTATATATTTAGATAATAGGTTTTGCTTCTTGATTTCATAATATATATACAGAAATCAGAATAATAACATTTATTCATTATAAAAGATATTGCTCATACTAATTTATAATAAAAATAATTATAAATCAAACATTCATTAAATGACAATATAATATTACTACAATATAACAAACTTATATACCTATATATGTCTATTTTAATACATTCAAAATATTTATGGTTATTTAATAATTGTATAAATAATCAGTTTTTACAATATTAAATTAAATATTCACTTCTTGAAACTCTCACTTTTTACCTTGAAAACTTGAATCCCTACTCAAATAAAGTATGTAGATGTAGGTAATTTACTTACAGTTCACACTTTTCATCCAGACGAAACTAAAAAGAAGTATTATAATTTTTGTAGAGTTCATTATGAGATTAAAGGTGAACTTATTCTTTTCTAATTATGAGGGGAAATGCCTCTAAAATTTATTATGAAGAGATATTTATACCTTTTCACTTTTTCGGATTTCCAAAACTTGGAATTCCAGATTTCAACTTTCAAGTTTGAAGTTTGAAAACTCTACAATGACATTTGTGAAAACGTCAGATGTTTTTTTTTATTATTATTATTTATGGCGTCGGCTTATCCATTTGCCAGTGTCGAGTATATTTTCATCAACGTATAATTTCTAAATAGTCAAGTCCAAAGTCTAGTCAAAGCCCTAATAAATAGTCAATCACGGTAGTCAATCAGTCAAGTCAGTCGATTCAGTAGAGTGGTAGACGCTTTACTGAAACTTCTTAGGGAGTTTTGGCGGGAAACCCAATTTAGCACGCATTTTGTAGAATGCATCACTCCTCCACACTAGTGCACCTCAACGAATAATTAATGGTCAATATTCCACCAATATTACACATTAAAAACCGAAATAACACGAATCTAGAAAAATAATACAAAATAACACAACATTGCTGATTGACATTCCCGGCAAAACACGGTTATTTTTTTAGATGGTAATATAGTATAAAACTATTGCCATTGTCAAGAAAGACGAGACTCCATTAGCGCTTTCTATATTTTAGAAAAAAAGAGTCCACACAGTGCAAAATTGCAAATTGTGCAACACAGTCAATAACACAGTTATTAAACGTTACCAAATTATGGAATCATGTATTATACCTATAAGCCCGGCCACAGAATTCCTAGGTCCATGGGCCACAGACGTTCATAATTTGACATTCATTAAGTACGTCAAATTCAGGTCGAAGGCAAAATTTCCATACAAAACCCCTTTTACAAAACCCGCATTATTCCACACACGTGCTTAAATCTTTCAGATTCTTATAAGCGATTTACACTCTCGCCTCGCAACTCACTTCGCACTTCGCCTCGTTCCTCACTTCGCAGGTCGCGCCTACAGTGGGTGTTTACACTCTCGTAGTGCGTTCGCCGTTCAATTGTCTGTATACCATTGACAACGGAGGACGTCGAAGTTTTAGCGGCCATAAGTCTAACTTTGTTGAGTTTTATGGTTAATAAATATAATTATGCTTTGGGTTCCATATAATAAGCAACTTGATCTTGTTTTTATTTAAGTTCTAAACGCTTCATAATTGTTTCATTACACAAAAAAATATTGCACTATTTTGAAACCTAAAATAATAATAATATAATATCTATCGACGCTTTACACCACGTCAATCTGGTCCCGTGGTAAGTTCTCGAAGAACTTGTGCTACGTGTACCTACTTTTTTATAATACACATATTTAAGATTTGTATTATATTATACACATATGAATTAATATTAATTCATATCCATGACCCAGGAACACGGAAAAACTTTTTGTTCCTTCGGCGGGATTCGAACCCGCGATTCGAATTCCCGACTATAGTCGGGAATTCGAATATAAAATGTTCAACCACTAATATATATATTAGTGGTTGAATATTTTATTTAAACCTACAAAAAATATTTTAAAAATACACTTTTTAAAAACAGCCGAAAACACAATTCGCCATGTTGGTTGATAGATTAATATTATTTACAATCGATTTCTGTGTAGATCAGGTGTTTGATCTCAAGCATTAACTACATTTTTTTAAACATGTCTAAAAACAATGAAAATTAAAAAATACTTATATTATATAAACTTGAACATATAAAAAAAACAAAAGTAAGTCACCGAGCGGGATTCGAATCTTAACCCGTTGGACCAAACGGACAGTGGCCGGCAGGTGGATATTAGCGAACATATTCTGCGTGGAAAGAAAAACGCATGAAAACTCGAAAACACGCATTTTCCCAAACATAAGACTATATTATATAGTTTAAATATTATATAGTCTTATGTTTCAATCTTCTTGTATATATAGTCTATATACAGGATGTCCCAGAAGTCGACGTCGTCCCTTCGAAGGCTGATAGACCAGCTCATGACTCACCAGAATATCGTAATATGACCTTAGTAAAAAATCTTTAGTTTTCGAGATATGCCAATATTAATAATTTCTTAAAAATTACACCTCATGTCAGTTTTAGACTACCGCAACTACAATTTCCCGTATTGTGGGATACAAATTAGTATTGCGGAATCCTGACCAGTTCTGCTATTGACCACGCTTATAAACAAAGTTAATAGAGTTTGAACTTTGTAGAAAAAAAGAAAACTTTTCCCTAATCGTGATTTCAAAAACTTTTTCTCCTAACTTTCACTATCCATACTGAACAAAAAATATATCACACTAACCTGGCTTGTTACTTTAAAAAGTTGCTCATTTTATGTAGTTTTCGAAATAGTATAATAGTTGCTATTAAGCTACGTCAAACATAAAAGTCTAGAAGAGAGCCATGTCAGTTCTTTACTGTCTCCAAGCACACTTAAGTCCGAGTCACTAGGCAAAAGAGGTCCAAATTACAATTCAAAATCCGTTAAAAGTAAGAAAACAACAAAACGATGCACATCAATAGCGTAACGTACTAGAACAAACAAAAGACGTGCGTGTCGTCAGTCGTCACCTATTCTCTCACTCTAATGAGTCTAACTCGTTAAATGATATTATTAATGTGTTCTCCTTCTTTGCATTTCTCCTTTCAGTTAAAAAAATCCTTGTATTCTGTTTAGTTTCTAAGTTTAGTAAGCATCTTACACTTCAACGTACAATTTTTAAGTAAACATCTGGGTGATTTCAATGTAACGAGTGTTTTTGTTCGAAATTGTAACTAAAGAAAAACATTCAAAATGTGTTCTCTGTGCACTTAAAATAACAAAAAAAATTTTTGACGTAGTTTAATAGCAACTATTTCACTATTTCGAAAACTACATAAAATGAACAACTTTTTAAAGTTACAACCCAGGTTAGTGTGGTATATTTTTTGTTCAGTATGGATAGTGAAAGTAAGGAGAAAGAGTTTTTGAAATCACGATTAGGGAAAAGTTTTCTTTTTTTCTACAAAGTTCAAACTCTATTAGCTTTGTTTATAACCATGATCAATAGCAGAACTGGTCAGGATTCCGCAATACCAATTTGTATCCCACAATACGGAAAATTGTAGTTGCGGCAGCCCAGGGCCGCCGTAAGCGGGCGTGCAAAGCGTGCACCGCACAAGGGCGGCACGCCCAGGGGGGCGGCAAATCAAGCGACTCATCACGTATTACCTAATTCAAGTCATTGTCATAATACCCACCCCACCTTAAGAAAATACATACAATCATTATAGTTTGGAAAAAATCCGACCGAATGACGTTAACACCGCCATCTAATGGCATCAGTTAAAACTGAGATGCAATACCAAACGCTGTGTGTCATTCTTTGAAAAACACCTCCATATTATATTGTAATCCTATGAAAAACAGGATGGCGAAGTTAGGGAATCCTCTTTGGCCTCCCACAAACATTCTGAAAATACAGATTCTGAATGGATTTTTCTCTATGCAGTTTTCTTAAATTATGAGACGCATAAAAAAAAAAGTGTTTATTCACTAACTGAATTCAGATCTAAGACATTCCGGCTGTATGTGGCCGGCCTATTAGGCTGGCCTTTGAGCTTCCTTACTTGTATGCATTCGAAGTCCAGTGGCGTAGCGTGGATGTCTGCCACCGGGGGCGGATGACAATTTTGCCGCCCCCTTACTTAGGTCTTGCCGCCCTCATATTTAGGTTTTTTGTAAGTATACAGTACATTACCTACAAACGTTAATTCTAGATAACTTTTCGGCACGAACAGTCATTGTTATTGTACTACGAAAAAAAAGTATGAAATAGGTATTATATGACAAACCTAACGTAATAAGTTATTTGTCATCTATTTTGCAACATCAGAAATTACACTAATTTTAGTTTAATTTAAATTATAAAATTATCTTATTTTCACAGTCTTTTAGGGCTTAAAATTTGAACAGATTTAACCTATTAAATAGGAAAAAAATTTTGCTCGCTCGCTTCGCTCGCTCGCGTTTAACATAAAGAACATATTATAATATTATTTAGTAGCGATGTTCTGTTTTAGCCGATTAATTTTATGATATTTTTCCGAAGTTCACCATTATTCAGTGTTTAAACTTATTGTATGAATAGATTTTAAGCTGTAAAATAGGAAAAAAAATTGCTCGATGGGTTCACTCGCTCATTTTTGGCTTAAAGAACATAATATAAAATTTAGTATCGACGTTTAGTTTTAGACTATAAAATATATTTGTATTTTTCCGAATTACTTACACAGTCTTTCAGGGTTTAAAGCTTAAACAGGTAAAAACGAAAAAATTCTTATGTGAATAGGGCCTCTAATAAGTTGTAGTCGTTTTAACCCCCCCCCCCCCCCCTGAAACTAAAATCTGGCTACGCCCGCCCGTGAGTAGCTACATAATTTTTGATAAATGTTTTATCTTCGTTATGTTGTTAACTTTTTTGACAAAACTCAGAGTAATTAAGTAATCGTAGGGCGGCATAATCGCTATTGCACGCGGGCGACGAAACAGCTAGCGGCGGGCCTGCGGCAGCCTAAAAAATGACATGAGGTGTAATTTTTAAGAAATTATTAAAAGTGCCAATATCTCGAAAACTAAAGATTTTTTACTAAGGTCATATTACGATATTCTGGTGAGTCATGAGCTGGTCTATCAGCCTTCGAAGGGACGACGTCGACTTCTGGGACATCCTGTATATACAATTTTCAATTCTTGTATATATAGTCTATGTATATACAAGAATTGCTCGTATAAAGGTATAAGCTAATATGTACTTAGTGTGTTTGTATCGTCACATCCTATCCGGAAGTTACTTCGGTGTTTTTATAAGAAGAAATTAAAAAACAAGAATACCTACATATTTTATATATCAACTTTATTTATCAATCTTAAGTTTTTAATTTATGATATCGTTAGAATACGTTTTCCTAAGCCACGTACCTATTAAAGGACTCATTTACTGTATGCGTGCGAGAGAAACAACCGTCGCACATGAGAACTAGCAACAGACTGAAGCGAACGCGAAAATGTGAACACCCGCTCGTACTCGTCGCGAGGTCCTTTGACTCGTGCGCAAAAAACCGCTCCGGACGCGAGCGTCGTGAGTGGCGAAGTGAATGGCGAGGCGAGGAACGAATGCCCGTTTAGACACTCGCCTCGCGACTCACTTCGGGCCTCGCCTCGTTTTTCGTTTTTTTCAGATTTTAATGTAATTATTTTACAATCTATCGGTTTTTACAATTTTACGGTGACATATACACAACATTTTTTCACCATATTGACTGTTAAATCATCAAATAAATAATAAAAATATAATATTCGATATATTATGCGATCTATTATTAATATGTATTTATTTATTTATAATTATTGTGTGTAGGTATATATACTATTATTAATATGTATTATTTATTTTTATTGTAAATTAAGTAGTTATTTCAAAGTTGCCAGAGTACACGCTAATTTTTGCTTTTCATTAGTCAATTACCTATTCCTATATCATACAGGTCTTCTGGAAGACATTCCATTGTGGAATAAGATGTACCTTTGTATAAAATGTTTTTATTTTTTTTAAGTAATGTTTGTTATAACCTATTTATTGTGTGTGCATAAATTGTAAAATAAAATAAATAAATAAATAAAAACATAGTTACGGAGATACAGGAAGTAATAAATAAAAACTATTTTCAATTTTTATATTATCCGGTGTTCAGCTTATTTTACGCTAAAGTTGACTAGTTACAGCTGAAATAAAGTCAAAACCTAAAAATAAAATGTTTTTAAGATCCTTGTCCGACTGTAATGGCGTATAGGTCTACCAGAATCTGATGGCATTTAAAAAAAAATAAAAAATGTGATTTTCATATGGCAATGTCAAGTATGACCCGTCAAATCAAAGTACGTGATCTGTCAACCGCTGCTAAAATTTTGTGATTATGTTCTTGGAATTTGTTGTTTTTGTGAAAATATCCAAAAAGGCAATTCGATCTCAAGCGAGAAATATTGTTTTCTATGTCTATAGTAAAATACAGGAAGATGAAGGTGTAAATCGAACTCAATCTTATAATTTAAAGCTCGTGGTAGAGTTGACCGGTAAGTTAGAGTGAGTTGTATTGATACTTTTAGTTTTTTTATATTTTCTTAGGTAATTATTGTGACTTCTTTAAATGTGTTTCCAGTACTACTATAAGGTGAATCGTAGCTGATGGCACATCGAATGATGGTTTGTTTTCCATGCCTGGTAAAAGGAGGAGAGGAGGAAAAAAGAAAATCAACATAAGACAGTTTCGATTTATAGTTGATTAGGAATAAAGTAAACGAGTTATATACAGTTCGGAAGGCAATTCCAACATTAAATAAACTGTGGCCAATTTAATTGTATGTTATTCGTAATAAATAAGTATATAAAGTAATTCACGATTGATTTATTTTTCATGAAATATCATTATCATTACATAGTATAAAACTAAGTCCCTTTTTTGTCTGTCCCCTATGTATGCTTAAATCTTTAAAACTACGCAACGGATTTTGATGCCGGTTTTTTAACAGATAGAGTGATTTAACGGGAAGGTTTTTAGGTATATATAACATGCATAACATAGTAGAGGTACACAAATAATTTTAGAGGTTTCTAAAGTCCTAAAAAATCACATATTTTGCGCTTACATTGAAAATGCTGGCTGAACACTACGAGATAGATCAAAATTATGTACTACAGTTGTATTCATCTTTAAAAAGCCTACAAAAAAGTCCGCGATGGCATATGTCTATCTCTTAGGGATAACCCACAATAACCATTTTTTTATCCTTTACTTTGATTTTAATTAAATAGGTCATTTACAAAGCGATTTTAAGCAATACAGTATTAATCCTTATCCAATTAAGTACCTTAAATACATTGTGCATTTAAGATAGATCAATACTGCCCTTTACGGCATGTAATTTAAATGAATATTTTCGAAGATATTACAGATTTAAAATGCAGGGATGTAGTGTTGCTGCGCGGCGCGGGCTCTCGCGTTTCTACATCGCGCTATCGAAAACGCGGGACGTATACAGTATAAAGAGGTTCACGAATATTTTGAACTGCAGCACAGAATACATAATAGTAACTGCAGTTCTTAATTCTTATGGAATATCCAGAGGTGGTTTGTCAGTTTTGTTGGAATGTCAAATAACTTTACTTACTACATAGTACATAGTATAAAACAAATCGCTTTATCTGTCTGTCCCTATGCAGGTATAGTATATTGTATGCTTAATCTTGTATGCTTAGATCTTTAAATCTACGCAACGGATTTTGATGCGAGTTTTTAAAATAATAGTCTTTAAGTATTTAGTCTTTAAGATTATGGTAAAACTTATATTCAAGTGCAATAAATATAATATTATGTAAGTATATTATCAAGTGGTCGCGCATGTCGTGTCGAGGTGATAGGGTCCCATTTTTAACAATTTGCATTGGGCAAACCTAAAAACATTTTCAATATTGTATCAGAAGTATATTGCTGTAAGTAGGTAGAGAGTTATTCGTCGAAGTAGTTTTTTCTCCAAGAACACTATTCCACGCGGGCGAAGCCGCGGGTAAAAGCTAGTTTTCTATATTATAATAGGTTGGGGAAAAAGTCTTTTCGCATTATAGTATGTATGAACTTGTCATAAAATATCTTGGGCTATACCAATTGTATCTGGCTAATTTTGGTATCATTAAAAAGTTTTAATTTTACAGAAGACAATTCCAAATTCAAATTAGGTAAATTTGAGATTTTCATTTGTTTTTCTTATTGTTAAAATGAGTGATTCTTATGAAGAATTTCGATACATTTTAAAATTTTATTACAAAAAAGGTAAAAATGCAACACAAGCCGCGAAAAAAATTTGTGATGTTTATGGACCTAATGCAGTATCTGTGAGAGTAGCGCAAATTTGGTTTAAGCGTTTTCAATCCGGAAATTTTGATATCAAAGATGCACGTCGCTCTGGTCGCCCTGTTACGGACAAAACTGTTGCCATTTTTGAAAAAGTGGAGCAAGATCGGCATATTAGTAGTTACGATGTAGCTGAAGAACTGGGGATTGACCACAAAACGGTTTTGGCGCATTTGAAAAAATCTGGGTACACAAAAAAGCTCGATATTTGGGTGCCTCATGAGCTCACTGAAAGAAACCTAATGAACCGTGTACTCATTTGTGATTCTTTATTACGACGTAATGAAACCGAACCATTTTTGAAGAAGCTGATAACTGGTGATGAAAAGTGGATCACGTACGACAGGAACGTGCGAAAAAGATCGTGGTCAAAGGCCGGTCAGGCTTCACAGACTGTGGCGAAACCCGGGTTAACTCGCAACAAGGTGATGCTGTGTGTGTGGTGGGATTGGAAGGGCATTATTCATTATGAGCTGTTACCGCCAGGCAGGACCATCAATTCTGAACTGTACTGCGAACAACTGATGAGATTAAAGCAAGAAGTTGAGAGAAAGCGGCCGGAATTAATCAACAGAAGGGGTGTGGTTTTTCACCATGATAACGCTAGACCTCACACATCTTTAGCCACTCAGAAAAAATTACGGGAGTTTAGCTGGGAGGTGTTAATGCATCCGCCGTATAGTCCTGACCTTGCACCTTCAGATTTCCACCTGTTTCGGTCGCTGCAGAATTCCTTAGGCAGTGTCAGGTTGACATCACAAGAGGACTGCCAAAACCACTTGTCGCAGTTTTTTCATCAGAAGCCCCAAAAATTTTATAGCAATGGGATCATGTACCTACCAACAAGATGGCAAAAAGTTATCGAACAAAATGGCACCTATATACTTTAGTCACTTGTAAATAAACTTTATAAAAAAACCTTTTGAATTTTTATATAAAATGCGAAGAAACTTTTTCCCCAACCTAATACACCGAACATTCTTCACACAGTCTTATTATAATTCATGTTCAATAATACTAAAGACATAATTAAAAATTAACCAGTATCAAGATCGTTTAATCCAATTTCCCCAGTATTGCACACTACAAAATTTTATTTCCCTATTTGCCATGAGATTCTGGTACACCTATATCTATTGTCTTGCGAATGATACCATCTAATAAAAAAAGAAGGAACAGGATTTGATATAAACTGCATTTTTATTTAGTATTAAATGACTATTTCTGACTTTTTAATTAGAATATAATATAGTAATAAACATTTATTAAAATAATAATAAAGTACACCCGTTTTATCTAAGATTTTTCAGGTTACTTTTTATAAATACCAATATTTTTCTGGTTGGCAACATGCAAGAACGAGACACACGGCCTATCTGGCTATCTCGCTCGGCTCGGATTTGCCTCTATGATACGTGCATTGTGAAATACACTCTAATACTAAAATAATACAGTTCTTTTTAGCAATTACAAAATTCGGAGTTTTCTATCCATAGGTGCTAGATCCATTGTTAATTGTTACGTGCCGCATGCTTTATTTAGATATGGCAACATGATTTCACAGGCTTGGGCCTTGGCGCTTTCGTCTTCAAATTGAATTGAATAAAAATTATAGTAAAGCAACATGGCGGATAAGTGGGAAAGTAAGTTTTTGTTTATTAAAAAAATAGGCAAAATTGACGGTGTTAAAATTATATAATGCCACTTTGTAAACTTCTATTTATAAAAATTTTAACCACGGTCTTTTTTACTACTGTAGCTCCCGTCTAATTTCGAAAGTTAAAATGGTTTGAAGCTGGTTCAAAATTCAAAAAAATTCAAATTTGTTGCGGAATTGTCACTTATTATTTAAAAGTTATTTTGATTTTACACGTTCATGCGGTAAATACTTGTTGCATAGTTAATTTTTAACCAAACCAGCTTATCAATTGTGGAAAATTTTGAAATAATTTGAGTTTAATCTTGTTTGTGTGGTACATAGGTGAACACAGTGATGGAAAACAAGAACCAAGATTATCAATTTCTATCAAAGATGAACCATTGGAGTCGGAATTGGACGATGATGATGCTCCTCCAGCGTTTGGTCCGGCCGCACTTGGACTCCACAGGGTAGGTACTAAATTACCGCCAAAACCTACGCCCAGTGAACCTGTACAGAAACTAAATGCGAGAGGTATGCCAGCACGTATCAGAACAAAAAACAAATTTATATTCGTTGATGACTTTGTGAATACTTCACCGCCCCGACAGTCACCGAAGAGGACACCTAAAATTTTGGGGAAGACTCCCAATAAAAAGTCAAGTACCAAGAAGCTAAGGTCTCCTATGACCGGTCAGTCTACTGATGATAAGTATGATGAGAAACCAAACAATCAATCTCCGGATAGAAAAAGTGGTCAACGAATTGGTATGAGATTAAGAAATCTCCTAAAATTACCTAAAGCTCACAAATGGGTATGTTTTGAATACTTCTATAGTAATATAGATAAAGCTCTCTTTGATGGGGAAAACGATTTTATGATATGCCTTAATGAGTCTTTTCCCCAATTAAAAAACAAAAAGCTTACCCAAATACAATGGACTAAAATCAGAAGAATGATGGGTAAACCCCGGAGATGTTCACAAGCCTTTTTTGCTGAGGAACGTAAGGAACTAGAAAGAAAAAGAAAACTTATTCGCTATATTCAACAAAGGAAAACGGCTGATATTTGTGTGAAAGACTTACCTAATGAAATACCAATGCAGTTAGTTGTGGGAACGAAAGTAACAGCGAGACTTCGTAAACCTCAGGATGGATTGTTTACTGGATGCATTGATGCTGTCGATACATCTAATAATACTTACAGAATAAGTTTTGAACGACCAAAACTAGGCACTCATTCAGTACCTGATTATGAAGTGTTGTCAAATGATCCACCAGATACAATAAATTTATCAAGTATTACCCACAAATTCAGACCTCGCCAAGTAATGCAGGAAATATTCAATCTTTATCAACCATCGTCACCCAGTAAAAATAAGAATGGCGATCCTATGATAGGGTGTTCAATGATATCAAAGGACATTGAAATGCCTAGTTTTAATGGATATGGCCCATATCCACTGAATTTTCTAGAGTTGATAATAAAATTGACAAAAGTGTTGCAGACTAAGAGAAATAAAATTAATAGGTTGAAGGAATACAATTGTGAGGCGGAAAAAAGGAAGTCGTTTGAGCAGAAAATGCCTGATGAATTCAAAAGAAAATATGCAGCTGTTGTAACAGATCTTGAAAGAATAAATTTAGATATGCAGTCATATATAGATGAAATTCAAGCATTCTGTCAACAGATTGCACCTGGACCTAGCTTAGCAGCTAGACTTGCACCGACCCAACTTAGAGACAAATGTAATGAAGAAGCTTCATTGATTGTGGAAAAAAATAATAACGGGTCATTACAAAATCCAAAAGTAATTGAACTTATTACAGATCTAACTGCATTAATGTTACAAGTAAAAAGTTTATCGGATTCAAATAAAAATGCTTATGAGTTGAGTGTTTTACAAGGTACAATGGATAAAATTAAATTAAAACTTGATCCACAATACAGAAAACTCTTTCAAAACAACATAGAAATTCATATGCTGAGAATTCAAAGTGGGTTGGGACAAACTAATATGAGTAGTTATGTAGGAAGTACATAATGTAATTTTAAAATACATAAATATTGTAATTTTATATAGTTTTTGTTAAAGTATAAAAAAATATTTGATTTTGTATTGTATTTAAAGAGTATAATAGTTGATATTATTGGCAGAAACATGCATGTAAGATTTTCAATGAATTTGCAAATGAGTTTTGCTTAATATAATATTAATGTTCTAAAGGACGCATTTGCAAAATGTGTTGTTTGACAGTGGCCGAGTGCAGACTGACATTCTTTTAACAATGTTTTGTGCAATAAATCCAGACAGTAACCAAAAAATAAAATAAAACTTATTGCCACACATTAAGGTCCGTGGGAAATGTAAAAAAATTGTGGAGATAGTTTATGATTTTTCCATAGATGTATAATATTAAAAAGAGGGATTTTTCCAAATAAATTTTTAGTATTATTGGCTCAGATATTGGCTTTTTTTTTGTAAAGGTTATTATATCCGCTAAAAAAATAAAATAACTAGGTACATAAAAACAGAAAAAAATATCCTAAATACCTCTTTTTGAAATTTTGGATGAAATGTTTTGGAATTCATTGTTTTCGCTATACATACTAAAAATCATACTTTTTATAATGTTTCATTATAAAAAGTATGATTCATATAAAGACAAATAAATAATTTTAAGTGTGACAATTAAAAGGATTTGGTTTCATTTGGTCGCAAAATCAGCCAATTTATGTTAAATTTGCAACCACATCCATATGTTATCCAGCAATATTTTTAACTTTTGATTATTAATAAGCAGCGTCAATGGCATGGACTTGTAAAATCATATACTACAAGTATCCCCAATATGTGTAATATATTAATAAAAATATTTGTATTAATTTTTTTTTATTAACATTGTTAATTCTACTTCAGTCTAATTGTAAACTCTTGTAAATACTTGTAAACTCAGAATACAAAAAAATCTTGTAAAAGCTAAAATAGAAAGTAATTCATTAATCCAATAGGATTAATGAATTACACTTAAATATAAGTACCAACGTCCAGAAGAAACAGTAAATCAAAAAACTATGTTTCCAAAGGTACAGCGATTTGTATACAAAATTTCGCAAGTCTCGTGAAAATGCTCCATACTAAATTCGTACCTAGCTGTGACGTCACGCCTAGGTTAAAGTGTATGAAGTTCGAAGTATACGGCCACAGGAACATATTATTTTGTACATATTTGTGCATTAAAGTTCATACTTACCTTAGTGAATGTGTATATGTTGTAAGTAAATTACTAATGATGTGGGTTTTGTAACTTGTTTACTAATTAACAACAAAAAAAAATAAACTTTTTTGTACTTCCTACTAATATTATAAAATATGTGAAAGTTTGTTAGCCCAAGAGCTACTGAGAAATTTAGAGTAGGTATTTGAGGCACGATGAAACCTTGTCCTGTACTTCTCCTATTGTACCTCAACACGAGAATGCAGGCCTGGCTGGTCAGAAGCGGAACTTAGCCAAGTTACAAATTTTTGAAAAGTCCATTTTTTAATGCCAAAAATCCATGTTTGAGGCGCTTTGAAATTTTGATATACAGTTAGTATAATGAATAAGGAGTTGGGGAAAAAAAGGCCATGTAATTTAGTTGGAACTTTAACCTAGCCATGTCAGATTAAAAGTAAATAAACTGGCTTTCGATTCATGATTTTCTGACATCTATTGGGCATTTTATGAACTGCAATATACGTACGGGCGAAAATGCGACATCTATGAAGCCCTCAAAGAACTACGTGGTCAAAAAATGAAATAATTGCGTATTGTGCAATAAACTTACTCGTCAAAATGTATTTATAAAACAAATAGATATTAATGAAATAGAAATGACATACGAACCAGCATAACCTACCATCTACATGTTTTAGATAATAGTTTTGTTAACTATTAACGTAAAAGCGACATCTAGGAAGAATCAAAGAACTAGGTACGTGGTCTTGATAATTTTCGCAAAGTCGATATGAGTCGTTTTTAATTGATTTTCCTATAAAAATCGAAGACATCCATTCGTTGTTTATACAATATTGTGTGCAATAAAATTATATATTGTGCAATAGTCTAATTTACTCGACAAATTGTATATAAAAAACAAATCTAGACACGCGGTAGTGTGTCAAGCCAAGTTCAAGTAACAGAACTGGCGAGCGGCACCGTGTGTAATATTACACGAACCATTTGGAGCCCAAACGGTTATTTAGATATTAACGTCCAAAAATCGTCATTTTGATCACTGATTAACCTATAGATCAAAACTTTAACCCAGTTCCAGATGACCTAAAAATTCAATATTATGTTTGTTCGCAGATAACTTCGTCGTTTATGAACCGATTTTCAAATTTTTTTTTGTGATGTAAAGGGTATAATACCAAATTAGTCCGGTTGTTTGCTCCAAGGTATACCCTGGACCCAAAGATACAGAACAGAACTCCTGACTCCTTATAGATACATGTTTGGGGATTTCGGCGTTGTTTAAAGAACTGCAAGGCATATGCCACCATGTCAATAGGCATGTTGCCGAAAAAAAATTTTTTTAGACAACATGTTAATAAACAATCCAGAACCCATTTTTGTATATCTGAAAAAATAACTTAGATACAAACCATTGAAATTTACAATATGAAAGAGAGCGATATATTGGCCTGTGACGTCACAGCCTGCTACCGCCATACATTTCTCATAACAAAATTTATGGCGGTCACAACCTGTGTGACGTCACGAATCGTTTTGCGAGAAAGAGATGGACAATATTTTTTATTTGCTTATATTTTTAATCCCGTCACTCGAAATACCTATTTCTTTCAGATTTATGTAACTTTAATCAACAATTTTAAAATTTAATTTGTATAACTGTGAAATTCCACACTAGGCAACATCCCTATTAGAATATAATTTAATACATCATCACATTATTATGATATAAAAGGCTCTTCTCATAGTATTTTACACTAACTCGGAGATCTTTGAACATAACTTTGCCGTTTATAGACCTATTTGCTAAATTATTTTGTTGTAAAGGGTTTAATTCGAAATTGGTCCTTTAGTCACTAAAGTGGAAACCTGATGATGCGATCCATGAGGAATCGAGGGAATTCCTCGAAATTTATATCGGTACATATAGTGATTTTGACTTTTACTCAAGTAACACAAGGCATATGCTACCAAAAAATAAGATGTTGCACCTTGGTGCTTTTGGGAACTCCTCGAAATTTATATCGACACACATAGTGATTTTGACGTAGACAGAAAAACTAGAAGACCAAGTTAAGGTGTAACCACAGTTGAGACAGATATATTTGTCAGTAGGAATGTTGAATGTTGCCAGTGATAACAGACTTACTATTTTTTCGGGATGTTATCGAGAGTAGGTGTACTATAATCACTACGATAAGCGCAAATGAAAGGCTAAGCATATTACGATATATTCATTTTGTTTGCATTTTGACATCTTTGTACTAATATTATAAAGCTGAAGAGTTTGTTTGTTTCTTTGAACGCGCTAATCTCAGCAACTGCTGGTTCGAATTGAAAAATTATTTTTGGGTTGGATAGTCCATTTGTCGAGGAAGGCTTTAAGCTATATATACTTAATACTAGCTTTTGCCCGCGACTTCGTCCGCGTGGAACAGTTACTTTGGGATATCGCTAAAATTTACCCGCGACTTCATTTACGTAAAAGGAGAAGCGCTTGCCCTCACGATTGCCCGCCGATCGCCGTACTTTAAATAATATTGCGCGCTTTATTATTTTATTACTGCGATATCTTCTAAAGTACTCATTGAAATCAAATCATCTAAACGCCAAATTTCTTCTAAATTAAATGCTTGTAATGAATAACGTATTTACTTGGATAAGGATTAATATCATCTTTATGAAAACACCCTCACAAATAATGCTTAATTTTAGAACAAATTTGGTTAGTATAAAAAGGTTATTGTGAGCCAACCTTAAAAGATAGACATATACAGTCGCGGACTTTTTTTAGAACTTTTAAAGGGAAACAATTTTGTAATACATAATTTTAGCGAAACTTTAACCATTTCCGCAGCGTATGTAGCGAAAGCTCTTAAAAAGAAAAAAAACCGTTGCGTGCGCTACGTAAACGGTTCAAGTTACCCAAAAAATATGTATGAAAGAATTATTCCCTTTGAAATTATCTAAAAAAATGTCCGCGACAGGATATGCCTTTTAAGATTTACTCACTATAAGCTTTTTTATGGTAATCAAATTTGGTCGAAATTAATGCATCATTGCCAATTATTAGTCAGAGTTTTATCAACATAACAATATTATTCCTTATCCAAATAAATGTGTTGTTGATTGAGAGTATTTAATTGTGAACAAAATTGTCATTGACATCACATTTCAATTAACATCTTAGAAGATACTACAATTTTAAAATAACTCCGCATCAACAATCACACGCGCTGTGCTGGCCGACGGGTGAGGGGAAGGCGGTGCTTGCTAGACTTGCTACGCAGAAGTACTCTAAAATATATTCTTTTAAAAACTTCTTAATCGCGATCATAATAACAGAAATTGACGCGGACGAAGTCGCGGGCAACAGCTAGTATTAAATAAAAAAAAACACAAGCGTAGGTATCGACATTTTAATAAAACACTATTATAGATATATAATGGTTGCTTGACAAACAGGAGATTTACAGTGTGTAATAATTTACTATTGCGTTTATGAAAACGCCTATTAGTTTGTCGGATAGCTCGAACTTTTCTTTTTAGCCTCTCAACAGTTTCTATTTTTTTCTTTAAACTTGCTTTAAGATTTTTCTTTCTTGGTGTATCTTCCTGTTTGGGCAATTGCACTTTTCTTCGGATATATTTTTTTCACCTATGTCATCTGGACAATTTGTTCTCGATGTAGATGGCAGTGGATTAATATAGATATGAGTATCAGGCGATGAAACCTAAAATATAATAAGAAATTATAAAATAGGCCAGATAAGTTATATGTCTAGGTTAAATGTGTACCAAATTTGAGCAACAAACATACTGCACATCAATATAAATCTGACAAACAAAGCAAATTTTATTAGGAGAATAATACCTTGATAGACTTTTCTGGCACTTGCTTCATTTAATTTGGCTTATTTTTAATTTATTTCATTTGTATTTAAATATAGGATAACTTATTATGGTTTAAATTATTTAGATACATACTTATTAGTTAGTCTAAAATCAATAAATAGTCTTTTTATAATATTTACCGCTACTGGTACTGCATCAGGATATAAGACAGTTTTCTTTTTCTTCTTTATTAGAACATTTCCTGTGATATTATTGCTGCATATTTTACAATATTTAGTGGTCCAGTCCAGTTCCAGTCTTTTCTTCCAGTTACTTCAATACATTTTAACCGTAAATCCGGATCTTCTGAAAAACTAATAAAAACTTTGATTATTATGGATATTTAGCCATCCCATCAAAAAAAGTTAGCTGAACTTAATATAGGTATTCAAATGTTTAAGCTTAAGCCACGTTGACACGATCCAAGTATGCTTTGACCAAGCGCACTTTGACATCTAGTTGGACTAATTTCCAAAAACTAATACAAATAGTAAATATAATCTATATCTATACTCTATAAATAATATTATTATTTTATTATATTTTTATATTATATTATAATTAACATTATTATTTTTACCATAGTTTTATAAAATAAAAAAAATATTTATATTATAAAGAGATAAAGTTTGTGAGTTTGTGACGTTGTAATGGGTAATCTTTGAATCTACTAAACCGATTTTGAAAATTTTTTCACTGATAGAAAGTCACGTTATTTGTGGGTGACATAGGCTATACATACCTTTACAATACGTCAAACCCTATACGTGGTTTATAGGAAACAGATTCGTAATTCGTTCGATGCTACCCTGTATTTACCGATGATTTTTGCGCAAACGAAGTCAGGGCAATAGCTACAGTACTACATATAGTACAAGTACGCTTTGGTGCGTGCAAGGAATTTGTAAGTATTATATACAACAGGAAAGAGTACTTCAAACTTTTTTTTCTTTTAATTCAATCAAAAATGATCTTTACTACTCAGACTTAAAGCTTATCACGTGCGCAATAAAAAAACCGGTCCCGGTGAGATAGCTATAAGTTATCCCTGTGTCTCGTTCTAACAAGTAACCTAGTGTAGCCAGTTTATATCTTTCCTTAAATTTCAGGTTTGGTAGATTTTATGTGCGATATGGTGTATAAGAAAGAAATACTAATAAAATCGGTTAAATATTATGTTATTCATCATCTGAGAGAGAAATGTAAAATAAAAATCGCTTGTTATTTAGAACCAACCTACTAACCAATAATTAGAAATTTATTATTTATTTTTTGATTATTTGCATTTTGGTGGACTAAAATGGAAGAAATGAAAATAGATTAGTTGCAACACAAAACGCCGTGTAAACCCTTGGAACATTCTAGATGTTCGGGTGACATGATTTAATAGGAATATAGGACATTTATATTATTTTATCTACCTTCATGATATTGTTGAAGAAGAAACCTTTGTATGTTTGTATGTTATGGATAATTTCTGAAACCTAACATTTGAAAAACTATTTCACTGGTAGAAAAATATTTATTCCCTGAGTGCTATTTTCGTATGTGCGCATAGTTACGTGAGAACCTCGCGGGCGGGCGGGCGGGCGGGACAGAGTTATAATATTAGTAGGTAGGTTTATCTATATAGGTGACTTATAATATAATAATAATAATTATGGACACTTCACACCACGTCAATCTTGTCCCGTGGTAAGTTCTCAAAGAACTTGTGTTTAATTTTATAAGCTTTTATTTCGTTTCACCAGCTGCTGTCCCGTTGTCGGTTTGTAATGGAATCTTGCAAGTTGCATGGCCGACAAGTAATTTGTAATGCACTCCTACAATATGGGTACCAAATGAAAGGGCTTGCTGAGAATAACTCGAAAATACAACATGATGGAACATCCAAGATGGCCGACAAGTTATTTTTAATGCATTCCTACAATATGGGTATCAAATGAAAGGGCTCGCTGAGAATAACTCGAAAATCCAACATAAAGGAACATCCAAGATGGCCGACAAGTCATTTTAACGCATTCCTACAATATGGGTATCAAATGAAAGGGCTTGCTGAGAATAACTCGAAAATCCAACATAAAGGAACATCCAAGATGGCCGACAAGTAATTTTAATGCATTCCTACAATATGGGTATCAAATGAAAGGGCTTGCTGAGAATAACTCGAAAATCCAACATGAAGGAACATCCAAGATGGCCGACAAGTTATTTTAATGCATTCCTACATTATGGGTATCAAATGAAAGGGCTTGCTGAGAATAACTCGAAAATCCAACATTAAGGAACATCCAAGATGGCCGATAAGTAATTTTAATGCATTCCTACAATATGGGTATCAAATGAAAGGGCTTGCTAAGTATAACTCGAAAATCCAACACGACGGAACATCCAAGATGGCCGACAAGTTATTTTAATTAATTCCTACAATATGGGTATCAAATGAAAGGGCTTCCTGAGAATAACTCGAAAATCCAACATGAAGGAACATCCAAGATGGCCGACAAGTTATTTTAATGCATTCCTACATTATGGGTATCAAATGAAAGGGCTTGCTGAGAATAACTCGAAAATCCAACATGAAGGAACATCCAAGATGGCCGACAAGTAATTTTAATGCATTCCTACAATATGCATATAATCACGCCTTTTTCCCGTAAAGGGGTAGGCAGAGACCACTTTTTGCTACTTGCTACGATCCTTACTCGTTTCGCTTCGTTCACTTTCATTCTTACCATCCATTCCTCCTCTTACATTCAACGTAGCGAAGCGGCTCTCCATGATCCGCTTTTCACCTCCGCGAGAACGAGACGTGATGGGTGGCGAACCGCATCGCCGCCATTTTGGATAATTAAATTATTTTTATGATTATCCGTTGCGTTTCCACGGATTTGTGGAGAGGGTATGAATAGGGAAAGGGAAGGATAGGTGGTGTAGAAAGGAAGATTGGTAAGTTAGAGTGGGAAAAAGGAAATGTAGGATATTACCGCCCAGGAGCGCAAGGGATAGGACAGTAATAGCTAGGGAAGCCGGGGCCGCATACCCGTATACTATACCACAACTACCGGACAGGTAAGTGGGGATGAGTATCCCATACAATATGGGTATCAAATGAAAGGGCTTGCTGAGTATAACTCGAAAATCCAACATGACGGAACATCCAAGATGGCCGACAAGTTATTTTAATTCATTCCTACAATATGGGTATCAAATGAAAGGGCTTCCTGAGAATAACTCGAAAATCCAACATGAAGGAACATCCAAGATGGCCGACAAGTCATTTTAATGCATTCCTACAATATGGGTTTCAAATAAAAGGGCTTGCTGAGAATAACTCGAAAATCCAACATGACGGAACATCCAAGATGGCCGTCAAGTTATTTTTAATGCACTCGTTCAATATGGATATCAAATGAAGGTATGGTGTATTGGGGTTTTTTGAGGTCCTTACTGAGTAGAGTAAATAGTACATATTTAATACTAATTCACATCCATGACACGGAACATGGTAAAACTTTTGGTTCCTTCGGCGGGATTCGATCCAAGCCGGTCGGGATTGATCACCAACATACTCAACCACTAAGCCAAAGAGGTCATCAAACTTTTAATTAGTGTAAAATATACTTTACCACGTGGTAGTGCTCATGATTACAAACTTTCCCAAAGGAACTTTTTTTAGAGTTACTTTTTTATTTAATCCACCTCAACTTAACATTAGGTAGCGAATTGAAAAGGTAAAAAAAATAACGAGTTGCACTCCGGAAGCAAAGAATATATATGTATTACTAACGTCCGGTAGTGCCGGTAGAAGTGAAAAATCTCAAATGTGAGGCCATTTAACTGGAGACACTTCTTTTCTCCATATTGTTTTCACCATACGTAAAATTTCAAAATGGCCCCAAAAATCTCAAAAGTGGGGCCATTTAACTGGAGACACTTCTTTTCTCTATTGGGTTTTCACCGTACGTCAAATTTCAAAATGACCCCAAAAATCTCTAAAGTCGAGCCATTTAGCTGGAGACACTTTTCGTGGGGGGACAATTGGAGGTAAAGGTCAGTGTAAGGGTAAATGTGATGGGGATGATTGGGGGTCAAGGTCAAGGCCAAAGGTCAATGGTTGGGGTCAAAAGTCAATACGAACTAAAATAGTTTCATGCTCGCGTAAACCAAGACAGCAAACGATAATAATTGTAAGTTGCATCTTATGACTTTTCGATCAGGGTCACGTGTCCTGCTCGAGTTTAACAGTTTTTACCCATCCCAAGAAAAGTGCACAGCGCCGTTAAAGGAATTTTCATACATACATACATACACATAATCACGCCTTTTTCCCGTAGGGGTAGGCAGGACCGCCTATTTCCCGTAGGGGTAGGCAGAGACCACTTCTTTCCACTTGCTACGATCCTTACATACTTCTTTCGCTTCGTCCACTTTCATTCTTACCATCCATTCCTTCTCTTACATTCAACGTAGCCAAGCGTCTCTCCATGGTCCGCTTTTCGCCTCCGCGAGAAACGAGACGTGATGGGTGGCGAACCACATCGCCGCCATTTTGGATAATTAAATTATTTTGGATTATCCATTGCGTTTCCACGGATTGGTAGAGAGGGTAGGAATAGGAAAAGGGAAGGATAGGTGGTGTGGAAAGGAAGATTGGTAAGTTAGAGTGGGAAATAGGGAATGTAGGATATTACCGCCCAGGAGGGCAAGGGATAGGACAGTAATAGCTAGGGAAGCCGGGGTTGCATACCCGTATACTATACCACAACTACCGGACAGGTAAGTTGGGAAGAGTATCCCATGACATTTTCACTTATAAAAATGCTCTAAAAAGTTTATTTGGGTAAGTTGTTTGTTATGATGAGCATTATCACGCGGTAAAGTGTTTTACATTTACTAAAAGCACCCTATAATATACCTTTCAGCAACTTGTATTATCATTTATGACTTAAAATGGGGGCTCATGTTGTAAAAGATAGATTAGCAAATTTCGACTAATTTATTCCCAAATTTTAAAATATTCTTATCACTTATCACCCTTGTTAGAAAGAGACGGAGCGGTTTTTGTGGACGATTCGCTGCGACCCATGGCCTTAGGTATAACACTACCAAAAGTGAGTTGCTGGTTTTGCTATAAGGTTCCTCCTGTGATGCTAAATGGTGCTGCGGTTGCGCAAGTAAAACGTTTTAAATACCTGGGGCACTGGGTCGGTGAAACGCTCAAAGATGACGAGGACATGGAATGAGAGCGAAGATCTCTGTGTGTTAGAGCTAATATGCTATCCCGTAGGTTTGCACGTTGTTCCAGAGCAGTGAAGATAACACTTTTCAAAGCGTATTGTCACTCTCTGTACAGCCTCTGGGTGAATAACACTCAAACAACTTACAGGGCCCTGCGAACCCAATATAATAATGCCTTCAGGGCATTGCTGGGGCTGCCTCGTCACTGTAGTGCTTCAGGGACGCTAGCTTCAGCTGAAGTTGATAGCTTCTCAGCTATCATTAGGAAATGTGTAGCATCTCTGATACAGCGGGTGCGTGGCAGCGCCAACAGTCTCCTGAAGATAGTAGCGGGAAGGCTGGACGTGAACAGTGCTAGACAGCATCAAGGATACCAATATCACGTATAATACTTATATTGTACGTGATATTGGTGTCACTCGTACAACTAGATTTTAAAAACCAAGTTTCAATATACTAACATAGCTTCTAAGTAAAAATGTTTACTAACACTTATGTCCTGTTGACCGAAATAAAAACATTTTATTTTATTTTTTATTAGATTTGATTCCTTGGATATATTTTGTTCAGTTATTTACATCTTAAGATCGAATGTATAATTGAATACGCGCCAAGATTCCATTAGGTATCGTTATTAAGATGATGATGATGATGATTACTGTAAGTTACAAAGTGGCATATGCTTGCAGTTATTAAACAATGCCAAATTTACAAAATCATATATTTAAAGACTGAGGAGTTCTGTTCAGTGCTTTTGGATCCAGGGTACACATTGGTACAAAATCTTATTTTTTGGTAGCATATGCTTGTATTACTTCAGTAAAAGTCAAAATCACTAAATGTGTCGATATAAATTTCGAGGAGTTCCCTCAATTCGTCATGAATCGCATCATCAGGTTTCCACTTTAGTGACTAAAGGACCAATTTCGAATTAAACCCTTTACAATAACAAAATAATTTTGCAAATAGGTCCATAAACGGCAAAGTAATGTTCAAAGATCTACGTGTTAGTGTAAAATACTATGAGAAGTACCTTTTATATCATCATAATGTGATGATGTATGGTGTGATGGTGGTGGTGATGATGATGATTACTCTAATTGACATGGTAGCATATGCTTGCAGTTCTTTTAACAACGCCAAAATCACCAAACATGTATCTATAATGAGTCATGAGTTCTGTTCTATACTTTTGGATCCAGGGTATACCTTGGAGCAAAATATTACTTCTTGGTAGCATATGCTTGGACTTCTTTAGAAAAAGTTGAAATCACCATATGTTTCCAAACTTCAACAAATTTGTCCCCAAATTTATAATATTGTTGTCACCCTTGTTAAAAAGAGACGGAGCGGTTTGTATTGTATCTCCCTCTCGGCACAGATTTGATGCCGAGAGCTCTTTCCTGTTGTATATAATACTTACAAATTCCTTGGGTGCGTGTAAACAACCAAAAAATATTTTGGTATAAAAGTCTGATCGGGGAATACCCTTCCTGACACTGGCAACATATACGCATCGATAAACTTAGGTTATAAAATTTGCAAACGCTACTAATCCTAATATTTGGCAGGTTTTAACGGTACACAAGATTACTACATGGTGTATTTTGAATAAATAATCAGTCAGCAAATATATTTTTAATATATAATAAGAAAAAACTCAGTACTTACGCGTGGAAATACACACCGACTATTTTCTTCTCACTATCGCTTTTACAAGAAATAACACGACAGCGCACCATCGTGCAAATCTTTGCAAGTTTACTTTAATAATGTATTTCACTTCTCAGTTGTTGGATACGTTTTAAATCATAATTAACAAGGAAAGTTTGAACAACGAACTCAATCACGACACGAACTGTCAAAGTTTGTTTCGCAACTATAGTTGCTGACCTTGAAAAAACTGGTTACACGGTAAGGGACAAAAGATGGTATAGCTATGTCTCTGTCTAAAGCATACATTTTATAATTTTTGCTCTCTTTCACGTGTAAGTGAGAAAGAAAATGACACTGGGTCTATTACTTTCTCTGTCTACGGATTTTGACTTTTACTGAAGTAACATCAGCATATGCTACCAAATAATAAGATGTTGCACCTTGGTGCTTTTGGATCTTTTGTTATAACCTGGATCCAAAAGCAGTAAACAAAACTCCTCAGTCTTTAAAGATATGTGTTTGGAAATTTCGGTATTGTTTAAAGAACTGCAAGCATATGCCAGTTTGTATCTTACAGTAATCCAGTGGCGGACTAAGCCGGTCAGGGGCCCGGGGCGGCAAAGCCAAATGAGCCCCGCTTAAAAAACCGGTCAAGTGCGAGTCGGACTCGCGCACCGAGGGTTTCGTACAAACTTGTAATAAAAAATAATGGTTCACGGTTTATGCATAAGGTTTATATATTTTATGAAATTAAATGTTTTTTTATAATAAATTTGAGTTGATTGAATGAAAGGTAAATTGCGGTTAACGATTTAATAATATAGCCCTTTATTTCCATGCTTTAAGTAGGTACATAGTTTTTTTTAGTTCTTAAATTTTTACAAGCTAAGAAGATTTTATTTTAAAATTAGTCGGTACATATTGAATTACTTATAAAATGTTTATTATGTATTAGTTTTTTTTTGGCATGGCTCCTCTTCGGATAAAGGCCTCCTCCAATTTTTCCCATTGTTTTCGGTCTGTTGTCTTTGTCATCCATTCCTCGCCCGTTATGTTTATGATTTCGTCGACCCGTCTATCTTTAGGTCTTCCTTTGCTTCTCTTTCCACCTGCGCCTTTCCACTTGGTGACTCTCTTTGTCTGTCATACGGGCAACGTGGCCAGCCCATCTCCATTTAAGTTGTTGTGCATGTCGTTCTGCATCTATGAGTTTTGTCTTTTTACGAATAACATTGCTATTTTGTTTGTCGATAAGTTTGATACCCAGTATGCTTCTTTCTTTTGCGCGCTGACATGTCCGAATTTTCTTTTTTGTTTTTTCTTGAAATAGCCACGTTTGTGCTCCATATAACAGGCATGGCAATAAGCAGGAGTCCATTACCTTCTTTTTGAGTTTCATAGGGAATTTGGCTTTTAAAATTTCTTTGATACTCCAGTACTTTCTCCCAATCATATTAATACGGCGTTCTAATTCATCTTCGTGGTGCGTCTTCTCAAAGGATATTTGTTTTCCGAGGTATATATAGCTGTCCACATATTGCATTTGTGCATTGTCTACGTATATGTCGTTTTTTACACTATTTGTCGCTACTTTTGTTTTTGAAGTGTTCATTCGTAAACCAATTTTTCTGCTCTCATAATCTAACTCACTGATCATTATTTGTAGTTCTTTTGATGTTTTTGCAAAAATAATGATATCGTTAGCAAATTTTAAATTGTTAACAAACTCCGTGTCTACTTTTATTCTTTTTTTACGATTTTACGGTTTACAATTTATGACGTATTAAAAAAAAACTATTTACTAGATCTCGTTCAAACCAATTTTTGGTGGAAGTTTGCATGGTAATGTACATCATATATGTTTTTTAGTTTTATCATTCTCTTATTTTACAGGACACACATTTTACCGCTCTGGAAGTGTCTCTCAGGCAAACTATTCAGTTTAGAAAAAAATGATATTATAGCCTCAATAAAATTTCCCTACCTATCCATACGGGTTTAATGAAAAAAATTTTTTTTGACTTTCAGTTCTAAGTATGGGGAACGCTCAAAATAAAATTTATTGCTTTTGGAACGAATTTCCTTATCGCGCGTTGTGAAAGGGGGCTAGACGGAAAAAATTCTTACGAAAAGTTGTCACGACACTTTTTTAATTACAAAAGATAATTTTATTTTTTATAAAAATTAAATATTTACGCGTATACATTTATTATATTGATGTATGTATGTATGTATGTGTATATGTATGTATGTATGTACCTATGTATGTATGTAATGTATGTATGGATAATATCGGTTCGGATATTGTATTATTATTTATTTTATATATACATTACAATTGTCTGTCTGTATGTCTTTTTTTTTGCTATAGTAAGCTATTGTAAGCTGTGCGGCGTCGCATGTTTCTCTGTGTCTCTCTCTCTCTTATAGAAAGCAAGCCAGATATTTTCATCCGGAACTTCGTTCCATCCGGGTGTCCCTTGACACGTCTCAAATTTTTTTTTTAATTTTTATTACAGACAGACAGACAGACTGACATGACGAATCCATAAGGGTTCCGTTTTTTGATATTTGGCTACGGAACCCTAAAAATGTAGTTTTTTATGTTTATTTCGTTAAAATCTGGCTAGTGAAACATACATACCTACAATATGGAATGGATATGGGTGAGGAAAATAAAATACAAATCGATAGATAAAATAAATAAAATAAAAGATAGTTTTTTTTTGTAGCGTGTTATATGTGTTTTCGTGCCTTCAATTTACTGAACTCCTCAATAACTTATGTGAAACCATAGATATATAATATTAAAAAGAGGTGTTTCTTTAGAAATTTTTCTTTCTATTGCCATCTGACTATTTTCCATAGGACTTGTAGTTTTGCCGGAAATTGAGATAAACCGTCTTCTATCCTTAAAAACTCACCCCTTACACTTCCCAACCTCAAATCGCCCGTAAATTACTTTTCATTTTATTTTTTAATATTCTCATCCTTTTCAATGGGTTTCATACTATATTTTTTTTCTCTTTTGACCATTTTCAATGGTAAAAGCCCTAGTCTATAAGCTTCATGATTGATTTGACGATATAGATATACAAATGTACAGAGACTTTGCCATGTTGAGTCTTACGATGAGAACAAGTACATACCTACGTCTCTAATAAACGTGCACTACAAATAATATAAGGACCACTCGCAAAATGCAATAAGTGAAGCAATGTACTCGTAGGTGCATGTTGACTAGAAACTACGGATCATAAAATTCTTCGTATAATTTAGCCTAGAAATAATTTCTAGGCTAAATTATACGTAATTATAATTTAGCCTAGAAATAATTTCTAGGCTAAATTATAATTAGTTACTTTTTCCAAATACTCGAAAATGCACTTACTCAACTCTGAACTCATTTACTTTTATTCCGCACCAAAAATCAAAAATACTATTACGCTTTTTAATGAAATTACTTTGAACGGATAAGATCGCGTTTATTACTTTACAATTTAAAAAAAAGGCTTATCTGTTCGCAAAAATATCGGAACACACTAATAAACTATTAAATATCAACGTAAAGAAATTTAATACCTATATTTTAAATGAGGCCAATGTTTATTTTTCTACGTAAATAGAATGTAGTGAATGTAAATGTAGGAGTAAAAGAGGGAATTATTTGCACTCCATTCATTCAGGGATTCCTGAGGAACGCCCCTGCGTAGCTACCGCCGTATCTGCCGCATCAATTATACGGGGCCCCCAGGGCACGGAGGCCCCCAACGTGCAAAATTTAATTAAAACTTCCCAAATTTCATCTTCATTTCATCATCAACTATAAATGATTTAATAAATCAGTTTGCCGAAAAAAGGCAAGGAGAGTGTATATTTAAATTGTAAAAATTTTGGAAAAAGTGATAGATAGCTAATAATTATGACAAATAAATATTTCTTTTAATTTTATGCAATTTTTTTATTTATTTTGTGAGCAAACTTTATCCTCCCTAAGGGGCCCCAAACAAATTTTTATACGGGGCCCCGCCAAGGCACGCTACGCTTCTGCTGAGGAAGTACCCGCTACAAAGACGGGAATTCCCCCAGCGTATTGGTCGCGTTCAGTAAAGTTAAATGAGTATTAGTACCGCGTAAAAAGTCTAGATAGCTGTAGTGTTTTGATCTTGATGAAATTATGTAGGTATCAAGCACATTTTTTAAGTCTTGTTTAGGATTTCATCAGGGGAACGCGGAGGCATTTGGGGCCCCCCAAGACCGGGGGCCCGGGGCGGACCGCCCCTTCCGCCCCCCGGTTAGTCCGCCACTGCAGTAATCATCATCATCTTATTAACAAATTACTGAAAACTTAGCGCGTATTCAATTATACATTCGATCGTTTATTTTAGACGTTCTTAAGATGTATTAATAATAACTTAACAAAATATATTATCACAAAAAAGTATGAAATTATTATTTTTAAACAAAAAAATAAACCGACTTCCAAAGTAAAAATATACAAAAAAAAAATGAAATAAAACTTATTTTCTAAATTATTTTCCTTTTAAATTGGGCTAAAACTTACGGTACCAGCAAATTTGAACGTAAGTTCTATAAAATTTTGTAGGGTATTGTTTGGGCTGGTAGCATAGGCTGGTAGCGACTTTGGAAGTCAAACCGACTTTTTTGTTTACCCATTGGCAATGGGAATGGCACCCATTTAGATCTCACTTCTTTTGTCGTTGAAGTCAACAACCAAGGCATATATATCATAATATTGAACGGGATATAATTAATCGAGCGAACAAAAAATAAGTTGGCGACTGCACGTGAGCATACTGTATTACTGAATTTGGCAGCGAATTAATATGTTGGTGACTAAATTACTAAACTGGCGAAATCACTGAGGTGACAAAAAATACAAAAATCGGCAGATAAAAAGTGGCGAAATTTAATTCAAATTAGCACCGAAATTTATAAGTTGGTGACTTAATATCCGAGTTGGTGACTATTATACCGTATAAGCAGCTATGAAACCAGATTTGGTTGACAAATTAATGGCTACTAAAAATTCAATTTGCAGGCTACGGAAATTCCCATTTTTGGATACTGTTGGAGTATCTTTTTCTTTGACATGGGTGTCGTTTTCATGGGTTTTAGGGGTGCAAAATAATATGAAAATAAAATCCGTTTTGAAATATTCCAAAACGGCGTACACTTTTTTTTTCAATTAAAATCTTCGTAAAATTAACATGAGTACCAATTTAAAAGATCTTAGGGATGCTGATTAGGATTGATGATTATTATTATAATATATTATGTAGTTCGAGGTACCTGCTATGTAAGGTATAGAAATTTTTCAAAATTCAGGATTTTCTAATTTCTTATTCTGCCATTCATGAAGAAAATATGTGATTTCCGGGTTATTAAGGGGGAGGAAATTTTCATTATTTTTCCAGCAAGATGCACCGTTTCTGAGATAGAAACGATTATAGAAAAAAATATGGCAATGTTTTACTTTGAGACGCGAACGGCGTGTAAAGCTATAGAAATTCTGGAAAATTCAAGATTTTCAATTTTCTTTTCCTTTCATCATGAAGAAAATATGATGTTGCAAGGTTCCTAAGGGGGACAAAATTTTCATTATTTTTTCAATAGGATGCACCGTTTCCGAGATAGAATCAATTTTATAAAAAAAATGTAAATGCTCTACATTGAGATACGAGGGATGTATAAAGCTATAGAAATGCTGGAAAATTCAGGATTTTCGAATTTCTTTTTCTCCCATCAATAAAAAAGGTGGTTGCGGGGTTATTAAGGCGGAGGTAATTTTCATTATTTTTCAAGTAGGATGCACCGTTTCTGAGATAGAAGCGATTATAGAAAAAAATATATGGCAATGCTCTACTTTGAGATATGAACGATGTATAAAAGCTATAGAAATTATGGAAAATTCTGGATTTTAAAATTTATTTTTCTTCCCCCGTGAAGAAAATATGAAGTTGCGGGCTTACTAAGGAAATTTAAAATGCATACCTTTTTTGTAATCAGCACCCCCAGAAACCAACAAAAGGACACCCATATTATTTTTATAAAATTAAGTATGTCCGCCATATTGGAGTTTCAAAATGAATGTCATTTTCGCATCCAGCACCCCCAAAAACCTGGTAAATGACACCTATATCAATTTTACGAAAAATTAATATCCGCCATTTTTCAATTTCAAATGAATCTACCCCTCTTGAACGAGAAATATTAAAAATTGGGAATTTTGTACGCCTCTTTATGGTTTTTTTATGAGCGCTCGTTTCGCTGCTTGTATGGTTTTTGAGTTACCCATATCAGGGAAAATATATGTACCTAATCTTAAATTAAATGTGTACACACAAATTGTCGCCAAGATGGATATTTGTTCGCTAAAATAATATCTGTCTGCCAGTTTGGAATATTCAGTGATATTATTTAGTCACCAGATTAGTAATTTTTTGTTCCTTACATTCTTTCGCCAACTTAGTTATTTAGTATTCAATATTCGGTATTTTCACATCCAAAATTTAATTGTTTTGTCGCAAGTTTAAATACATGCCATATTGAACTTGACTCTCATTTCACATTTATGTTTTTGATAGAATATCATTACTTTTTGTACATAAACTATACATAGTAGGTACTTATTTATAACAAAATAATTACCAAAGTTAAGTTTTCCTAATAGAATCAATTAAGTGAATTATTTTTAAACAAAAACGTCGGTTTGACTTCCAAAGTCGCTACCAACACAAACAATACCCTACAAAATTTTATAGAACTTACGTTCAAATTTGCTGGTACCTACCGACTTCAAAATTAAGAAGATTGAGTAGAGAAATAATTGTAAAAAAATTTAGTTAAATTTAAAAGGGAAATTATTTAGAAGTTTTATTTAATTTTTTTGTGTACTTTTGGAAGTCGGTTTAATTTTTTGTTTAAAAATAATAATTTCATACATTTTAGTGATATATTTTGTTAAGTTATTATTAATACGTCTTAAGGACGTCTAAAATAAACGATCGAATGTATAATTGAATAAGCGCTAAGTTTTCACTAATTTGTTAATAAGATGATGATGATTACTGTAAGATACAAACTGGCATATACTTGCAGTTCTTTAAACAATACCGAAATTTCCAAACACATCTTTAAAGACTGAGGAGTTCTGTTCACTGCTTTTGGATCCAAAAGCACTAAGGTGCATTGTGCAACATCTTATTTTTTGGTAGTATATGCCTTATGTTACTTGAGTAAAAGTCAAAAGTGAGTTTTTATGTATCGATATAAATTTCGAGGAGTTCCCTCGATTCCTCATGGATCGCATCATCAGGTTTCCACTTTAGTGACTAAAGGACCAATTTCGAATTAAACCCTTTACAACAAAATAATTTTACAAATAGGTCCATAAACGGCAGAGTTATGTTCAAAGATCTCCGAGTTAGTGTAAAATACTTTGAGAAGAGCCTTTTATATCATAATAATGTGATCATGTATTAAATTAACCCTTTACATCACAAAAAAAAAATTAACTATATCAAAATATTATGCAGCAATAAGTTCATAACACACACAACTTTTAACTCTCATTAACTTTTTTCTCCCATGGTTTAGACATTTTTCGTTATACAATAAAAAATTTTTTTTCACTTTTCAAGCCCTTTCATTTGATATAAAAGTGGTAGTGCTACAAGGGTGGGGACGAAGTCCATACAAAAATACCCCTTGGTCTTTCATCCATTTTTATTATTAATAATTACAGAAATTAGATGGGCAAATAGACAAGACTGATACACAGGGTGAAACTATGAACGTTCCTTGTAGTATGAAAGAAGTTGCGTCTTAATATTCTTATTAACTTCTGTTAATTATAATATTTTAGAATCAAGCAAAGTTTTGGATCTAGTTTTTTTTAAATTACATAATATTTTCAACAAACTGACTACAATTAAAGTGGGAATGTATTTTTACAATTATTGTGAATGATGCACAAATGCTATACAGTTACAATTCATAATACATGGAATTAAAAAAAATATATATTCCAAACACTTTATTTATGGATGTTTACGACTTATATTTTTCTAATGTACTTAGTAAATCATTAGCTTCTTCAGATGTTTTAACTCTAATAATTATGGGTACTGGTGGTGGTTTAAAATCAGGAGTAGGAATACACACCATCATTACATTATTTTTACCCATGAGTTTTGTTGGCAGTGATGAACTTAAAATTAGATTAAGAAGGATATTTCCCAAGCTTGTATTGGCTCTTACAAGCAATTGATGTTTTCCAGACTCTTCGATTTTTTTAATGTATAATGTGCCTACACCTTTATCAACCAAATTACTATCCTTCTTTACAAAGATTTTACATCTCTTGTCATACACACTGTTTTCTTCTGCTACTGGGGTATATTCTACTTTAGGTGGTTCATCTTCATCTTCTTCGTTTTCCTGTTTAGCTGGAGGTTCTTCAGATGACTTTATGTTAGAATTAAAACTAAAAGGTTTTCCAATTCCAAATGAAAATGGAGCATTACCATTACTGGGTTTTGATGCAGCAGTAGAATCTACTCCTGAAGGGGATTTTATACCAAAAATGCCCGAATCACTTGTAGCTAAATTGGATGTATTAGAATTTGTATTTGTTCCAAAAGTAAAGTTAGGCTTGTCACTTGTAGAAAATGTTGCACTGGGCGAACTCGATGAGAACATAGACTTGATATTATTAGCAAAGGGAGAAGATGTATTAGTAGTCAATGTAGTAGTGTTGATAGTTGATGTGGTTACACTCTCTGCTTCTTCACCTTTTGACTGCTCTTTACTCCTTTCATATTCATCTTGAATCTCTTTTAAATATTTTTCGTAATCTTTAAATATTGGTGATAGAATACACAAAGGTGTCTTATCAACATGTTGTTTAATCCAATCCGACACACTGACATTTAAGCCCTTCAACTTGCTGTAATACTTTGCCTTAGGATCTTCAGTTTCATTATTTTTACTATCTATTTCTTGTTTAGATCTGGTAAGAGTTGGGGTAGAATTTGTTTTAAAAGATGTTAAACTACTAGTTGTGGAAATGTTGGACGAGGTTGTGGGGATTGATATAGGGGAATTAGAATTTTTAGGTGTTGCATTTCCACCGAATATGTTCGTTGGACTTTGAGTTGTAGTTATACTTTCTGATGTTTTAGATGAAAAGCTTGCAAAGGCTGAAGTTGTGGGCTGGTTATTAAAAGGATTGGTCAGTTTTGAATCTTGAGAGGCACTGAACAGTGATGAACCCGACCCTATTTTGCTTGTAGCACCACCAAATAAAGTTGTCGAATTTTTGGATGATTCTGATGATGCTGCTCCAGTAATGCTAAATAATCCACTATTAGATACACTTGTCTTAGTGTTATTTGCGCCAAATGTCATTGGTATGTCTGATTTTGGTGTTGAAGAGGTGACATTTTTACCATTTGTTAAATTTGATAAAAAGTCAAATGATGATGGTTGGGTTTTATTGAATCCAGAAAATCCACTGAATACACTCTTTTTATTCTGTAATGCATAATAAATTATGTTAATAATTTACTCAAAATCTGTGTTTATATATTATTAAGTTTTAAAATCAACAGGCAAACATAATATTGTGTAATAGATAGATCTGGTGTTCCACTTTTCAACCTGATTAAGTAGCAAAAAGGTTCCAAAGTTGTGCACCATCTGGTGGCGACTATACATACATTGTGTTCCAATACTTCCAACCATTTAAATGTTTAATTTCATAGAAACAAGAAAATATTACAAAACAATTAAAAAAACCACAGCTCTTTAATTTAGTCAAACGAGTTATGCAGGGAACGAAGATTTGTTAGTAAGAATTTATACAAAATTATGTAGCAATTTGACTGACTAACCTCCTCTCCAGAAATTTGAGATCGTCTTTTAGCAGTTCTTATGACACGTTTTTCCAAAACGTCTTTAGCTGCTATTTTAAAACCTCCCGCATCGTCTTCTTCTTCTTTTGGGTCCTCCTGATCCCAATTATCATGGTTAAGCTCTGTCGTCGCCTGCCGCTTTACAGACATACCTACTATAAGTTTTTCACACAAGTCACAATCTGGTTGGGGAAACGAACGGTTCAATCAAAGATTTTCAAGGATTATTATATACATTACATTAACATAGGCCTTGGTGAAATATACAAGTCTTATGGACGATGAGTTATTATACCAAAGGTACACAGTAATTTTTTTATTTTATTTTTGCTAACATGTTATAAGTGGTTTACACTCTCGCGCGAGTGGCGAGGCGAGGCCCTCAGTGAGTCGCGAGGCGAATGTGTAAACGGGCATTCGTTCATCGCCTCGCCATTCACCTCGCCACTCACGACGCTCGCGTCCGGAGCGGTTTTTTGCGCACGAGTCAAAGGACCTCGCGACGAATACGAGCGGGTGTTCACATTCTCGCGTTCGCTTCAGTCTGTTGCTAGTTCTCATGCGCGACAGTTGTTTCTCTCGCACGCGAAATAATGCGTTTCTTAGAACTTTTTCAAAAAGAAAAAGAATAATATATATAGGCTACTTGACTCAAATATTTAATTTCATACATTAAGGGAGTATTTCATTAAGTAGGTTCTTGGCTTAGGAAAACGTATTCTAACGATATCATAAATTAAAAACTTAAGATTGATAAATAAAGTTGATATTATATAAAATAAGTATTTTTGTTTTTTAATTTCTATGATAAAATCACCGAAGTTACTTCCGGAAAGGATGTCACGATACAAACACACTAAGCAAATATTATACCTTTAAACGAGCAATTCTTGTATGTATAGTCTTATGTTTGGGAAAATGCGTATTTTCGAGTTTTCATGCGTTTTTCTTTCCACGCAGAATATGTTCGCTAATTTCGTCCTGCCGGCCACTGTCCGTTTGGTTCAGCGGGTTAAGAGGCGGATGGCAAGAAACGAGTGTTACGGGTTCGAACCCCGCTCGGTGACTTACTTTTATATAAATTTACTTTTTTAATTTTCATTGTTTTTAGACAAGTTTAAAAAAAATTGTTAATGCTTGAGATCAAATACCTGATCTACACAGAAATCGATTGTAAATAATAATAATCTATCAACCAATATGTCGAATTGTGTTTTCGGCTGTTTTTAAAAAGTGTACTTATTTTAAAAAAAATTGTAGGTTTTGACGACCTCTGTGTATCAGTGGTTCAACATGGTGCTATAGTCGGGATCGCGGGTTCGAATCCCGCCGAAGGAACAAAAAGTTTTTCCGTGTTCCTGGGTCATGGATGTGAATTAATATTAATTCATATTATGTGTATAATATAATAAAAATCTTAAATATGTGTATAATAAAGTACCCGTAGCACAAGTTCTTCGAGAACTTACCACGGGACCAGATTGACGTGGTCTAAAGCGTCTAAGATAATATATTATTATTATTATTTTAGGTTTCAAAATAATGTAATATATTTTTTTGTGTAATAAAACAATTATGAAACGTTTAGGACTTAAATAAAAACAAGGTCAAGTCGCATAATATATGGAACCCAAAGCATAATTATATTAACCATAAAACTCAACAAAGTTAGACTTGTTGCCGCTAAAACTTCGACGTCCTCCATTGTCAATGGCATACAGACAACTGAACGCACCACGAGAGTGTAAGCACCCACTCGTAGGCGCGTCGCGCGAGGTGAGAAACGAGGCGAAGGGCGAAGTGAGTTGCGAGGCGAGAGTGTAAATCTTATATTAGAATTAGCGTGCACAAATTAGGTACGATTTCGCTGATTTCATTTCGCGTTGTTGCTTGTCACATTTGACAACTGACATTAAGAGATATATTTTTATTGGCGTTGCAGCTAAAAAACATTTGCCAGTGTCAAGTTAAAAAGGCGGAAAATATGATCTAGCTAAGGGGCCCCATACATGATCCGGTCTGCCTTCAGTTCGGCATGAACGGATGCAAAATCGTATCGTCTGTGTGCAATTTCGAGATCGCGTCAGTCGGCCGTACGGACTGAAGCGATTCGTTCCAGTGTTGCCAGCTCTGTTTTTGTGAAACTACTAAACTCGTATTGAATTCTAGTAAAAAGTACTAAAAACTACTAAGGAATAAGGAAGTTACTTAGGAATTCCTGAAGCCCCCCAAAAACCATTGCATTTTAGGTTTTGTTATATTAATTTTTTTTCATTCATTGAATTTTACTATAAATTTTACCATTAAATTAAAATATACTAGCAAATATTACGTATATAGTAATTAAATACAAAATTGATAAACACGACCGTAGCGCGCGGCAAACCAGAATGGACTGATGCGACTGTTCCGTGTGTGGGCCCGAATCAGATCAGGCCGAACTGACCTAAATTGGGTTGGATGCGATTTTTTCCGTGTGTGTGCTCGAATCCGTTCAGGCCGAATTGACGTCAGTTCTAACTGAAACGATCGGCCTCTCGTCTGTGGGAGCCTTAATAAAGAACGTATTAAAGATGTCTCGTCCCTGCATGTTGCCAACCGGAAAAATGTTGGTATAATTTGTTATAAATCTGTCTGCTTCGATTCATAATACGTAATCACATAAAGAATATATTTTATTTTTAAATATACATAACATGAATATGATAACACACTATAAATTCATGATTTGCTTCTTCTTCTTGTATCTTAATGTACACGTAAACAAATGACATTAGCTGTCAGTAGCTAACTTCAGGCCACATCTACTGCTACTAATTCCAATGACCAAAGAATTCAATGGACAGGCCCTAGCTATGACAAAAACGTGTCCAATTTATCAGCTGATTATGAGCAAAAAATGGCTGCCGAACTAGAGTTGCATTATGGGTATCGACAATATCGATATTTTAAATTTTAGTAAGTTTTACAATAACTTACATGAATACGTAAATAAAAAACTTATTTTACTAATGACATTGTACATTTAACTACTTTTATTAATCGATAATATCTTTTAACGGACATCCAAAAAAGTATTCGGTGCTGACGATAGATTTAGGTATATATTCTATTTGTTCTAACTGGACTACTTTCAAAAAAGTTTTTGTAATATCTTTATTAATCATGTAAGACTTACCTTTATTTACCATGGGACAGAAGTGCCATTTCTTTATTGAAGTCAACACGCATAAGTATACCTAGGAGTTAAAAGATCCTTAAATATTTATTTGTATACGAGCTGAGCCAACTGTATAAATTGGTTTATGACATGAAATTATGCTTTTTTATTCTTAATTTATGCATACGTATGTAAAAAAACTTATTTTACTAATGACATTGTACATTTAACTAATTTTATTAATCGATAATATCTTTTAACCGACATCCTGAGTAATCGATGCTGATTGCTGAGGATAGTTTTATTCTTTTTGTTCTAACTGGACCATTTTCAAAAAAAAAAATGTGATACCTTTATTATTCAAGTAAGACTTAACTTTATTTACCATGGGAAAGAAGTGTCATTTCTTTATTGAAGTCAACACGCATAACTTTTATTAGTTAAGGATACTTTAACTCCTAGGTCCTTAGAGGTTATAATATGGTTAAATATTTATTTTTATACGAGCTGAGCCAACTGTATAAATTGGTATATGAAATGAAATGGTGCTTTTTTATTTTTTATTCTTTATTTAGAGACAGTCCCATCGTAACCTAATCTTATACATAATGAAAAGATGCTTTATTTGGTGAAAATATGGTTACAATTAATAGGTGTTTACAATTAATATTTTTACAGCTTGGCAAATAATTAGTCCTTGTGGCATCGACAGATGGAACTAAAAACTTTTTGAACTATCTAAGGTGGAATAGAAATAAAAGACAAAGGAATATATCCACTTATATTAAAATGAATAAGTCTATCCATTTCTAAATAAAATTAAGTTTGTTCAAAAACTGGCTATGCTATTCTCTTGACTGAGTCCGGGGATTAATATTTTCTTCTCCAGCTTTCAACCATAATTTGCTTATTGTATCACTTTTCGGAAACCTATAAAAAACAAGTATTATTAGTTTTATCATTTGTCAAATAATTTTGGTCACAACAATAATATTAAAAGTAATTAAACTTATATTTTTAAAACCACATCGAATACATTCAGCTTGCTTTTTGAGACATAACGCAAATGTAATTATTATGTTTTTATCGATGTAATTATTATTTGTACCTTTATCGATAACTATTACAAACGGTAGGTACAACACTTTTCAATTACGTAAATAAATCTAATGACTTAAAATGCAATTTAAAGGACTGTTCTAATGAAATATATTATGTGGATATGAATATAATAAATGAAAAAATCAAATAGCAACGCAATTATTTCATAAAATGTTTATAGTATTGCATAAAACCGGCTACTAACCTGCGTAAATACAATTGAGGTTGATTTATACTCTTTATTGCATTGCACCTTGCAATATAACGTTTAGGCATGTTAATAGGGTATTTTCCAAGTTTTTGAAAAGTATGTCAAAATGCTCTTATTACCAAAATACATTAGCAGTTTGAACCATTATTTGTGAATTTCTTTCCTTTTCTTGCAAATTAGCCTTAAAGTTTAAATTAATATTAAAGGCGCGAAAACACTATAATGTGTTGTCATGACGTCATATTCTTGTGACATTGTAACTGTCAAGTGTCAAGTGTCAAATTACACTGAAAATGCCAAATCCCAGAATACCTACTGTTTACTTTTGTAAATAAATGATAAAAGCCTAATAAAAATGCCTTTTAATTAGATTTAAATCCACGTTTCTCATAATATTTTTTTCCAGAGCTGTCAATAGCAACATAACTTCCCGCGTAATTTCAAACGAGTGCTTCTTTTATTGTGGTGCGCAAAAAATCTGTCCCCGTAATTGAGACCATTATTTTAACATTACGTTCGGACTCCTGGTATTTTACTTCGTGCTTCTAGATAACAACTGACTTAATTTTTTTTATGTACATAACGTTAATGATTCCGATGCTGACTATGCTTTATGGAAATCGGGAGGCCATTAAAAAAAAGAAGAAGAAGTACAAGAATATGACTTCACATTCCAATCTCGTGCGTTTTTAGTCACGTGGTTAAACGTGAAAAATTCATAATTTTATTTTTGATATTTTATAAAAATCATACATATTTTTGTGTAAAAAGTTGGTTAAATTGGTTTAAATTAATGTTTAGCGATAAAATATCAACAATCTGTTGTATATTTCCATCATAGGATAATACCCTATTATCACTTTTACAACATTCAAATAAAATTTTAAAGAATAAGTCCTTATAATCTCTTGGAAATTCATAATTAAACAAAACCTTTTGACAGGAGACCTACCACAGTTAATGAGCAAATAACGGTGGATAGTTCCACATTTCGTTAATTGTCAAAGTTTTGAAGTCTAATGTTTCTAAAATGAGCAAAAACAAAAATATTGCTGTTTCTTTTATCGTGAAAATTATTGCATTAGATAGAAAGAGACCAAATGATATTTCACCGTCTGTCTCATATTTCCATCATATTTGTATAAGCGCTAGTATGTATAGAACTGTAAGGGCCCCTCCATGTATATACCTCAATGACTAATTCAAAATGTCACATAATGTTAGAGCAACAAAATCATAATTCCAACGTCTAAAATTGGACTCCAATTTGGACTCCAAGCTAAGCCAACCTTCGAAAAAACGTAAAGACATGGAGATGGCTTTCTCTTTCACTGTTATTGGTTTTGCATTTGATGTTTTGTGAGACAAATAGCTACCTACGGTTTCGATTTTTGTTTTAGTTCTATGAAACTCCTATTTCTTCGGTAATTATTAATGTTACCATAAAAAATACCTTTAGTTATATTATCAATTATGTAAAGGCTCCCACAGACGAGAGGCCGATCGTTTCAGCTGGAACTGACGTCAGTTCGGCCTGAACGGATTCGAGCACACACACGGAAAAAATCGCATCCAATCCAATTTACGTCAGTTTGGCCTGATCTGATTCGTGCCCACACACGGAACAGTCGCATCAGTCCATTCTGGTTTGCCGCGCGCTACGGTCGTGTTTATCAATTTTGTATTTAAACACCGCGAAAACTCATACAACGCTTGTACAAGATACACGCCCGCACGGCCGCGGCTCGGGCAAGAACTGAAGCGTTTTGTCCACACACGGTCAGGACAGGCCGCGCGTTCAGGCCGATCGGTCAGGCCAGAATTAATGTTGCCAACTTAGTTATTTTACAAAATTTTACTAAATTGAGTATTTTATTCCCTCCTTGGTAGAAATTTAGTTATTAGTAGTGTTTAAGTAGGAAAGTGCCAGACAGTAATGATATGCAAAATAGCTACTAAATACGTAATATTTCCTAGTATATTTTAATTTAATGGTAAAATTTATAATCAAATTCAATTAATGAAAAAAAATTAATATAATAAAACCTTAAATGCAGTGGTTTTTGGGGGGCTTCAGGAATTCCTAAGTTAAGTAGCCTCTTTAGTAGTTTTAGTAGAAATCGATACGAGTTTAGTAGTTTCACAAAAAAAGAGCTGGCAACACTGGAACGAATCGCTTCAGTCCGTACGGCCGCCTGATGCGATCTCGAAATTGCACACACACGATACGATTTTGCATCCGTTCAGGCCGAACTGAAGGTAGACCGGACCATGTATGGGGCCCCTTAGGGGTCGTCCATTAATCACGTGATGCCTAAAGGGGGAGGGGGGGGGGGGGCCGAAAAAAAATCACAAAGTATCACCAAGGGGAGGAGGGGGTATAAGGAGACATCACGTGTATTAATTTTCGAATCTAGTCTATGCATACCGAAATTATTATCGGCTGTAGATTCGTAGTGTTGTTTAAATACTTACAAGACAAATGACTCGTATAGTTTTTAATTGCTTAAATTATTCGATTAAGGCGCAAATAGCCCCTAAATCGCTCAGTTTGAGTCCTAACTACTCCGAAAAATGGGAATAAAAAAATTCAAAAAAATATACATTTCACACTTCAATCCTTCATCTTTAATATCATCGTTAATTTTTTTAATACGACGAAGATTAATATTAAATAAATTAAAATTAAGTAGCCCTGTTTTCAGATTTCTTTTTCTATCTACTTACTACCTACTATGGCTATAAAGATGGTTCTTTTACGAAAATGTGAAGAATATATTTATCTAACATTTCATCGTTGGGTTTTTCGAAATACCGTTTTGTTTTCAAAAAATACGTAAATAACTATTATTTTGTGAAAATATTCGTAAGCGGTGCGTGCGCGGGTGCGCGGGACAGTGAGCCGCTGACTTTCGTACGAGGAGGTTGTGTCACTCTCCGCGGTGCCGCTATTTCGCAATCGTTTATTTTACTCTTGAAATAATAGGGAACGACATGCCGTAAAAAATAAATTGTGAAAACCTTAGCGAGCACTCTGCCTGTGATAGAATGAAAATGTTCGATTGTTGAATGTACTTTTTTATTCCTTCAACTTCTTACTTGAAATTATAATAATATATTAATATAATATTATATAGTATATATTATAGTATAATATTTTATTATATATTTACTTGTAAATTTCACAGAAAGTGTATAGTTCTATTTCTATGACGACCTCTGTGGCTCAGTTGGTTGAGCGTGTCGTTGCTCAAGCCGGGGGTCGCGGGTTCAAATCCCGCCGACGCAACAAAAAGTTTTCTGTGTTCCTGGGTCATAGATGTGTATTAAATATTATGTGTATAATATAATAGAAATTTTAATTATGTGTACCTATAGTATAAAAGTATTAAATATACTTCCGTTATCTGGTACCCGTAACACAAGTTCTTCGAGAACTTACCACGGGATCAGATTGACGTGGTGTGAAGCGTCCATAGATATTATATTATATTATTTCTGTTTTAATTGTCTATTTAGTATATCAACGCTTTGAGGTATATAGTATATGAGGTAAAAATGCCTAAGCGACATTTATTTATTTATTTATTTAACACACATACAACTACCATTACAGACAAAATCCAATTCGATAGCGTAGGAAAGCAAATTCATATTTTATAATATAATACATATTATGATATTTCCAGTTTAAATAATAATAATTGATAAAAAATAATAATTAAAGAAAGACACATATGACGCATAAATTTAGTAAACTTTATAGAAGAGTGATTTAAAGTTAAAATTTTTAGAAAAAAAAATCATTAAAAATCACAAAATAGTCGGATTTAGATGGTTTTAACATAGATCTATATATCAATAAAATACAACGTGTATCTTATTTTTTAACATAGATCTATATATCAATAAAATACAACGTGTATCTTATTTTTATAGCAATTTTTGATATTAAAACGAGTCATATAGCTTTCGAATTACAGGCAGATTATGTCGCTTAGGTAAAAAAGTCCTAGTTCTAAAAATAGGTAAAATTATCTAAGCTATCAACGAAAGTTATGTAATAGCAAGTAAAATTGCCTAAATTTTATTTTAAAGGTTTTCAGCAACATGTAAAAATAGATAAGCTATAGATACATTTTCTGTAGTAACAGGTAGAAATAACTAATTCCAAACACAAAAATTATAGGAGTATTCATCTAAATGGCCTAAGAGTTTATAAAATAAAACAAGATAATATAAGTTACATAAATGTTGCTTTCATTAAGAATTTTCTACGGCTAAAGTTATCTTAGTAAATTTATTATTCAATGACATTGTAAATTTTTGCTCCTAACTGACAATATTTTCCTACTTCTTGTTAATAAAAATTAATTGCAGTTACTAAAACGAGCTAATTTTGATCTTGAAATAATAAAAAGTATAGAAATATAAAAACTCAAGGCCTAGGATTGAAGCCCATTGCTTTATACTTAAGCTGCGGCCCCATTCCTTGAGTTCTCTCTTAGTAGTGCTGGGAGATATTCCAAATACCGATTCTGGGCATGACACCGTGACACAATTGGCCCAAAGCCTACCCAGCTCATCCGCGGTTTTGTTTCCGGAGATGTTGCCGTTGCCTAGAACCCATACCAGACTGATGCTGTTGTCTCGTCCTAGCATGTTTAGCGTTTGAATACAAGCCATAACTTATTTAGATGACAAGAAGGGGCAAAAGTCCCCATCCTTGTAGCACTATAAGACATAATATATCAAATGAAAGGGCTTAAAAAAAGTGTCATTTTATTGTATGACGAAAATCCTCTAAACCATGGGAGAAAAAAGTTAATGAGGGTTAAAGGTTAAAAAAGTTAAAAAAAATCATTCTGTATTATTGCACCGTTTCATAGTGTTGCTACTATGGAACAATTTTTGGAAAGTAATGGTATACACTAAACTTTAGAAAAGTGTTATATTTTGATAAACTGCCTCATATTTTGATGAAATGTATGGAATGATAATAAAATACTAAAAATAAGCTCTTTCCTCAATTTTTTCGCACATAATTACTTCTGGAAATTGTTTCTTACTTGCAACGCTATCGAATGGCGCAATAATACAAAATGTATTTTTTTCCTAATTTGCGGGTTCGAATCCTGGCCTGGAAAAGTGGTTTATGTAAAATCAAATAATTCAGATAAAACAATTACATTAAAATACATATAATTAAATAGCAAAAATAATTTTGAAACGATTAGGTACAGAAAAAAAAGATATAGTCCATGGTAAATTATTCTTCTGGGCGTTGTAAAAGAAGTCAAAAAAAATTAGCAATAGCAATTTAGCCCTACGGAATATCGAGTCCGACTTGATGAAAACTTAAACTCTTGAAACATGAAAATTTTTAATAACTCAATTTTCCTAGATAGGATTCGAACCCATAAATTATGAAAAAAATACATCCTTTCAATAGTATCGCAAGTAAGAAACAATTTCCATTATGTAATTATGTGCGACAAAATTGAGGAAAGAGCTTATTTTTATCATTTTATTATCATTCCATACATTTATCAAAATATTATAAACAGAGGCAATTTATCAAAATATAACACTTTTCTGAAGCTTGCTGTATACCATTACTTCCCAAAAATTGTTCCTTATATCAAGCCATTAGCAACACTATGAAATAGTGTAATAATACAGAATGATTTTTTAACTTTTTTCACCTTTGGGTTAAAACTTTTTTCTCCCATGGTTTAGAGATTTTTCGTCATAAAAAAAATTACACGCTTTTTAAGTCCTTTCATTTGATATATGTCTTGTAGTGCTACAGTAGTGGGGACGGGATCCATACAAAAATGCCCCTTCTTCTTTCTGCTGCTGTCAGTGCCTTCAGCGCAGTGTGATTGTTTTGATAGACTGCGCTGAAAGCATTGACAGTAGCAGAAATATCATCTAAATTATCCTAATCTTCTCTATAAGATTAGGATGTTTTATGGACAAGGACAATCTGTAGGCTCTGTATCAGATATCTTCATCTAAACTGATTCAATTTAAGTCTCTGTAACTCCTGAACTTATGAAGTTTTTTGGACCGTTATAGTTTTCGTTCAAAGTTTATTACATGGATTACCATCATGAATTTTCCACATTTTTAGAGCCAGCCGTTTGGCTTTTAGAGGGGGGACGCCGTATTTTAACAAGAAATGCGCTTAAAAGTGGAATATCACGCAAACGGAATGTACGTATATCAAAATAATCTCAGAAAACTCTTAATGTTCTTAAAATGTCTATGTACCTAATTATATCTCCCCTTTTCGTGTAGGTGTACCCAAAAATTATCTTCATTTATTTTAGCATTGTGTTGACGTGATAAATAAACTTACCCATTCAAAGTTTTATATTTCAAGCACCACCGTTTGGATAGACAGACGGACGGGCGGACGGTCGGTCGAACAGAAGGACATGACGAAACTATAAGGATTCCGAGACATGAACTACGGAACCTTAAAAAAGGAATAATAATGAAACCACGCCGATTTCACTGACTGTTGCCAGTTTAATTGAAAATAGACCAGCTATAGGAGCTATTTTATTATGTCCAAGTATGTGCGCAAAGTTTACTCCCATAACCTAGTATATTGATATTTACTACTACCGACAGGACTAACTAGCGAAACATTAGGCGCATAAATATAGAAATATATTTAGCAATGTTTGCGTTCATTTATGTTCCCACACACTAAATTTAATACTTTTAGTTACATTTTGTCAGTTTTATAAACACTCAGATCATTTAACTGTTTATTCTTGTCTATAAATTCATATGTATTGGAATTTACTGATACTCAAGCGACATTTTTGATTTCGTATTGTACCTTAGCGACGTAAGATAATATTTTGGGAACAGGAAAAAATTACATTCTTTTTCGTCATTCATAAACATTTACAATACAAAAGGTTATTTAATGCAAAAACAATACCTTATCTTTAATTATATTGGGCACGTGGTTATGGCTCGGCATGTTCTTAGATAGCAGTTCGTGTCGTTTGTCCGAGTTTAATTTCGTAATCAGTTGAAAATTACAATTATAATTGTTATTTCGTCTTAACTCACACACCCAGTAGAATTTACCATTCATTACTACGTGAAAAAAAAAGAAGTATGCTTAAATATATTTATGCCTTTTAATATTATGCATAAAATATTATTCTTAATTAATATCATGCGTATAAAAAATTATGCCTTTTATTAAGTATGTCTAACAATTATTATGCTATTTGTAATTATGCGAAAAAAAATTATGCTAAGTGCCACGAAAGTTATGCCAAATAAATACTATGCGAAACTACTATTAGGTCAAATGAAATTATGCCAAGTAAAATTATGACATATGATTTTATGCCAAAAAATAGGGAAGGGGTCGTCCATTAATCACGTGATGCCTAAAGGGGGAGGGGGGGTCCGAAAAAAAATCACCAAGTACCACCAAGGGGAGGAGGGGGTATAAGGAGACATCACGTGTATAAATTTTCGAATCTAGTCTATGCATACCGAAAATATTATCGGTTGTAGATTCGTAATGTTGTTTAAATACTTACAAGACAAATGACTCGTAGGGCGGTATTCTTGGTCGTTGCTTAAGAAAAGACTTAACAATTTTCGAATAAGTCCGCCTTATTTGTATGAAATAATACTTAGTTTTTCTTCAAACATGACCTGCTTACTATGTAAAAAAAATACACGTGATCTTAGGTGGGGGAGGGGGGGTAGAATAAAACCTCACCACGTATCACCAGGGGAGGGGAGGAGTCTAAAAAGTTGTTAAAAACATCACGTGATTAATGGATGGCCCCGAACCAAAAAAAATATCTAACCGACATAATTAAAAACAAAAGTTTTCAAGTAAAAATATCTAGATAGCACGAATAGTTATTGTGTCAAATATGTAAAACTATCTTTACGCGAATATTGTTTTATTTCACTATGGGTAAAATTCTACAAGTTGCACTTTCGTAAAATAATGGTATCAAATTAAATGCATTGTAAGGACAATTCACAAATAATTTGTATGGAGAAAATGTACAAAGTGTTCACGAAAAGAATTTTTTAAACAAGTAAAAATATTTTTGTGCAAACAAAAAAAAAGTAAAAACATGAAAAATAGACTAAGTAGATTTTTAAAATTCTTCAAAATATCCAAGTGATTTTTTTTATAAATCGCTTCTTTTTGTCGCTTAGTGAACATAACATTCATGATTTTGTATAAATTTCACTATATCTAAGCGACAAAAAAATCGTCGTAGGAAGACGACGATTAGACCAATCGACGCAGAAAAAAAAACACAAACTCATTGATATTTAAACTATTTTCGGTATTTTTGTCGCTTAGGCATTTTTACCTTTCAAGCGACTTGCGTGCGTGAAACTTCTTTTTTAGGAAAGCGAAAAAACACCTATCGGATATTTTAGTGATTCTGTCAATAGCACAAAGTATTGCATTTTGGTGGGCGTAGAGATGGAAAATGAAATCAAAAGTGATAGGTTGGAAGCCGCATTGCCTACCAAATAATTTCTAGATTTCGGGAATAACCTCGACCGGCTTCTACAGAAGAAGGAGAAGCGGCTAATACATTCTACGTTTTTTCTTTGCTCATAGACCAGAAATAAATTAATATTTTCAAGTTGCATTTAAATCAATCCTAAAGTCGTATAAAAGGGCCGTTCCTCAGTTTATAATTTGAGTCGCGGCGCGGAGATCGCTAGCGCTGCGGGGTGTATGCGGGTGGCGCGGCGGGAAGTGTTAGGCCACGCCCGAATCTGTGACGTCATCTAGGTATATTTTCGCCTTAAATGGTTTTTTAAGTTAAAGTTTTTCTTCAAACATGACCTGCTTACTATGTAAAAAAAATACACGTGATCTTAGGTGGGGGAGGGGGGGTAGTATAAAACCTCACCACGTATCACCAGGGGGAGGGGAGGGGTCTAAAAAGTTGTTAAAAACATCACGTGATTAATGCACGGCCCCTTAGGTATGATGTTGTCTTTGAGTATCCAACTATACGGAGACGACATGACAGCTAATTTCTATGCGAAAAAGTCTCGCCACTTTCTGCGGGAGGGGGGACCGCACCGCTAGTGCTTGACACTATCGATGTTTTACTATCGATGAGTTCGGCTAGTAATAATTATGTGGCAAAAGTAAATTTTAAAAATTATATCTATTAAATCTTAACTACAATATTTAATTTACAATTTCGCTCAGTATCATAAAGTAAATAAGTATTAAAATGTTGAAACATGCAAAAATGGAAGCGTCATCCAGCGTGAAGAAGAATTTTAGCATTTTTAGCAGTGTTGCGAATATCATAGTTGCGGAGCGGCTGGTGCGTACAACCAATTTGTAGCATTCCGTAATACTCAAGAAACCCTAATAAATTTGCACTGACCATCCGTCTGTCTGTCCGTCTTTCTAGCATGTGTAATTATGAATATATATAAATGAAATTTTGTATAGTTTATAGGTATTTTAAAATTGAAATAAGAATTTATAAATTACCTTTTTACAAAGTCAACCATTTTCGAGTAATCGGTCTCCATAATGGTTTATAAGTTGGTCATCCTCCTGGCATTTCTAAACTATAGGAGATAGAAACTTGTAAGTTCCCATGTTGATTGACTATGCTAAAAACTCTCAGGGAAAATTATTCTGAGCGAAATCAATTCGAAATCGATTTTTTCACCTATATTTTCTCTTATAAGTTTCTGTATGTCTAACTAGTCTAACTAGCACATAGAATAACTAATGAGAGAAAGTATAGATAAATATTAATTTGCGGTCTAATCTGACTGTACGTCGTTTAAAAAAATATTTATTTATAAACCTAGGTAGTATATAATAATCTATACTAATATTATAAAGAGGAAAGATTTGTATTTTTGTGTGTATGTTTGTAATGAATAAACTAAAAAACTACTATGCCGATTTCAAAAATTATTTCACCATTAGAAAGCTACATTCACCCTGAGTAAAATAGGCTATATTTATTGCTAGAAAAGATTAGGGATTCTTACTAAAACTTTAGTAACGTAAACCAAGGTGTCAAAAATGCCATTAAACAACTTTCGTCGCATGCGCTGCGGAAACTATTGATGATAGAACAAAAGTATGTTTTACAATATTAAAGAACATCCATACATTCACCATCTATCCATCCTCACAAATTTTCACATCCTATCCTAGTAGGTAATAGTATAAAAAGTGAAAATTTGTGAGGATGGATGGATGGATAGATGGTTGGATGTATAGACGGATGCTTGTTACTCTTTCATGCAAAAACTACTGAACGGATTTTGATGAAATTTGGTATGGTAGTAGTTTAGGCTCTGGATTAAAACATAGGCTACTTTTTATATCGGAAAAGTAGAGTATTCCCGCGGGATAACCGATAGTATATTTACGCGGGTGGAGCAGCCGTAATAACTAAAGTAAAATAGATAATAGCTTCAAGAATTAGCCTCATACGTGTTGAAACCCATTATCTAGCACGCTTCACGCTTTTTATTTGTTGTTGTAAAAAAAGGAGTCCGTGGGTCTACCTACGTAAAACAAGTTCTTCGATAACTTACCACGAGACCAGATTGACATGACGTGAAGCATCCATATATTATATTTAAAATATATTATAGTATTAAATAAAAAAAAATACCAAAATCGTACTATAATCGTAAGTATGTGTTGACTTGAGAAACTCCTTCGGTTTTTTGTCGGTTAAAAAAGGTAGAGCTAAGTAAAAATGCGGAATCGTTTTGATAAATAGGGTCCACCCTAAATACGTTTTTTTTTGCATTTATAATAGTTCTGTTCCACCTCAATGTTTACCAATGTTCACCATAAGTAGTTCAAAGATTGGTTCAAATTCACGGGCAAAAACTAGTTAATTATAAAATGCACCTTTAATAATTTCAATGTTGGCAAGGCGCGCTGTTTTAATCTCCTACTGTTGTTCGTCTGAACAATAAAACATGAAACTTCAAAATCCACCGAGCAAATTGTACTCGTACGTTTGGGAAACCAAGAAAAATGATTAGCGCAAGCTTAGACCCAGGCATTCCTAATCATCCTATTTTTAGGAAATCTAAAAAAAATAATGGTCAGAATAACATACTGATAAAGTCGATATCGATATTTTTTTTTACGTTGTCACAACCCTCAGTTTTTATGAAGTGTGGCCTGTTTATAAATTAAAAATGCATAATTTCAGGATAAATTTATCCGCACATATTTTATTGTAATAAATAATAATTAATATAAACAAAAGTTTGTTAACACAATTGAATAATTATTTTATAATAATTTGCAAATTTTCAATGTGTTTCGTGAAATAATATCATGAAGAAAAACAAAATTGTAAATAGTGAACTAATTAATTAGTCATGTTTCTTCATTATGAAATAGTAAAAACAAGAACGAATATGAAATAGAAGTTTTTATAAATTACTACTTTTAAATATTACCCTAAATTTGGATGTTGTACGATTTAGTAGCAACATTTGTTCATCGAGTAAAATTTTTGGATTTTTGCTAATATATCGCAATTATTGTTAATATTTAGGCAAAATAATACATACACATGGAAAGTAACACCATCCTTTTGTTTATTTGATGTTTCCGATCTGTTTTTGCAGGAAAAAATACAGCAAGTCGGCATTTTCTGCTCCGGTTCGTTCCGCCTCGCTGTAATTTTCCGAATACGTCAAAAACGCGCAGCAACTAGTTTTATATAACCCTCACGACCGGAGGGTCTAACCTTTGGCAGCGGGGAACGCCTGACAATGGCGTCTCCGTTATAGTTGGATACTCAAAGGATGTTGTAGATACTTTACTTCTTCTAATACTAGATTTATACTAGATTTACACTCTCGCGCGAGTGGCGAGGCGAGGCCTAAAGTGAGTCGCGAGGCGAGTGTGTAAACGTAGTTCGCCTCGATGCGAACTGCGTTTACACACTCGCCTCGCGACTCACTGAGGGCCTCGCCTCGCCACTCGCGCGAGAGTGTAAATCACTTATAAGCAGTGTTGCCAACCGTACGATAATTATCGTATTTGTACGATAATTTGAGTGCGGTACGATAAAAAATAATTAGGTATTATCGTACGATAATTTCACTACTACGTACGATATTTTTTGAATTCATACGATAATTTTGAAAGACATTTTCATTTGATGTATCCGAAATCAATAATGGTTTGCTAAAGAAGTTCCTACTCGTCTTCGGAAGATGGCACCTCGGCATAGGCGCAAAAGTTACGCGAAATCTTAACTTACGTAACGTCAATAACAAAAAGCTAGACAGATAGGTATACCTTCATATTTCTCTTTTTACAATACGTATTCTAGCTAAGTTAAAACTTCAGTTTTCAACACATTTTTTCATGAGTGGAGTCATGAGAATGGCTGGTTTACACTTTGCAGCAAGTTTTGTTTAATTGATAAATCAAATGTAAATGTTTCAGATGATGAAGATATAATTTTTTTATATATATTTTTTACAGTAAAATTCACTTCTAAAACTATAAAATGAGACTTTTATTAAATATTCTACCACATGGGCATAGCCAGGGGGTTCAAACCCCCCCGAAAAATGTGGATGTGTGTAACATGTGGATAACCCCTATAGGTACAGACGCGTATTTAGATTAGAACTTTTGCGCTGCCCCAGGCCAATTAACATATTTTGCCGCCCCGTCAAGCAGAGGCGGACTTTTTATTATCTTTTTTACAGGTTTTTTACAGTATAATTAGATGTTAACTAATTAATCTTCAAATCCTATATGAAAGATGATTTTTAAAGTTATTTTAGAAAAAAAAATCAACAGCCTAAAACAGAATGTACTTAGTGTAGTGTCAGTGTAATTAGGTATACTCTTTATGTTAAACGCGTTCAAATTGAGAAATGAAAAAAAAATTTTGCTCGCTCGCTTCGCTCGCTCGCGTTTAACATAAAGAACATATTATATTATTTAGTACCGATGTTCTGCTTTACCCGGTTGATTTTATGGTATTTTGCTGAAATTCCCCGTTATTTAGTATTTTAGTTTAACGTTTAAACAGATTTTAACCTGTAAAATGGAAAAAAGTTCTCGCTCGTTTCTCTTATTCTTTCTTTCTCGTATTTGGCTAAAAGATCATATTATAAAATTCAGTACCGACGTTCAGTTTTAGGCTATTGATATTTGTATTTTTTCGAATTACAGTCTTTTAGGGTTTAAAGCTAAAACAGGTAAAAAACGAAAAAAAATTAGGACCCAATAATGTGCCCAGACCTTCTAATAGGTTAAAGACCAGTAAGTCGTTTTATTTTCTTGACCCCCCCCCCCCACCCCCCCCCCCCCCCCCCCCCCCGAAACTAAAACCATGTTCTACAAAATTAAGATAAACATGAATGTACGATAATTGTACGATAATTTTGAGCCCAAAATCCGATAATTTTGATTGAAAGAGTTGGCAACACTGCTTATAAGTGCTTGTAAGTTATAGGTACCTACCTAAAGTTTAGACCGCGACATATATATCTGTATTATCTATGACCGCGACCATCGCAGAGTAATTGTAAATTAATTATTTACCAGTTTATTATATCCATATTATATATACCACCATCTAGGTATTTAATCTATTGTTTGTTTCGTCATAAGTAATAAATATTTTATTTTGTTAAAAATAGGAAATGTGAAGTAAACAATTTAATAAAGTACACACATTACACAATGGAAGTTTCGAATGAAATAAAGGAAGATATTCGGAAAACACAATCTGAATTAAAAAATGCTATTCGAATTCATCAGGTAATTTATTTTACTTTAAAAATACTTACACCACTCAAGCTTATGGTCTAAATAAAATTTCTTTATTTTAGATTTGGGCTGCGCGTTTGCAAGAGGACGAAAATGTAAGATTTTACTTACCAGAATATTAAAAAGAATTACGAAAATATTCTAAGTTAGGTACTTATTAATTTTTTTTATTTACTTTTCAGAATATGCATATTAAGTGTAAAGTAAATGAAGCTGAAAAAGAAATTGTTGCTATTGGACAAGCCCAAGTAAGTAATTTCTAATTACGTTTAGTGGTCACTGATAAATTAAATACAAAAATAGTAGTTACAGTTATGTTTAGTATGTTTAATACAAAGTAGTTATAGTTACCTTTGGTACATAAATAAAATAAATAAAAAACTTCCGGTTCGATTGCTGACAAGTAAACTGCTTATTGAGTTGATCTGTGTATTTAAATCAAAAATAAAGTGTAAAAGTGACTTTTCAACATAGAAAACTGCATAAAGTGGTTACTCTAATCCAGTGGCAAACAAATCGCAAATACTATGTGAAAAACCTTTGGTACATGGTCACTGATAAATTAAATACAAAAATAATTATTAACTTGTAAAGTAATTAATTTCGTTTGTATTTGTATGTTGTATTCAGTTTGTATGTTGATTTTTAGAAACGGGTTGTGGATAGATTGAGAAGAGAATTAGAGTTGTATCAACAAAGGCTAAAGGCCAGGAACAAGCAAGTCAGTATTGAGAATGATAATCGCTATGTGGCACAACAATTGAGAGATCATCAGATGCAATATCGGGGAAGGAGCCGTACCGTTTCCTTGCTAAAGCCATCAGTTTTAAATGAAATTCAAGTCAAGTCTGAAAATGGTCATGATGATAATAGATCAGATTCAGATATTGAGAATAAAAGCAATGAAAAAGAAAATTCTAACAACAGTGAAACAGATGAAAAGGATAAATATGTCAGGAAATATTCTCAGCAAGCAAATATTGTCCAAGACAGCAGAAGCAACTTTGCAAATGCTCTTAACAAAGTCAAGGAATCATTGATGTGAGTGAACATGAATATATAAATAACATTAATCTTAAGGGTAGGGGAAAGGGGCAACCAAAATTAAGATGGTGCAATGACATACGTCTAACTCTTGCCTTATTGGACCAGAGTAGCCAAAGACAGATCTCAGTGGAGACAGACGGCGGAGGCCTATGCCAGAAGGCACACCGATATATGTAACATATTGTAACAACAATATACAAAAACAAATTCGGAAAAGAAGGATTAAATAATAATAATCATAAGGGTCAGTTACATTGCGACAATATGCAATGAGGTGCTGAATTTTTTCCTATCTGCCTACCTATTCAAATTTGTACATTTTAATCTCAACACAAAAAAGATATGTAACATATTATGACATCAGTCATACACTGTGTGTTGTGCTGTGCGGTGCAACTTTACATTAGAACTCTTACAATGAAATAGTGAATTTATTTCAGCTCAGTAATACTGGGCGTTCGTCACTGGTGCTCTGAGTGGTAGGTTGTCGCACGCCACTCGCCCACTAGAGCGCGTTGAAATACAAAACAAATAAATTACAATAATCCTCATAGGTAACAACCCTGGTGCATTTGTGAGCAGTCATGTGTAAGGTGATTCGCACTGCTGGCATCACAATCTCGACTCTTTATGCGTGTACACTTATGGTACTTTTTTCTTGCTGCGAAAAGCAGATAATAATAATAAAATTTTGTAGGCAAATAAAGCGTAGGTATTTTAATTATTGTATGGAAGTGATGTACATCTGTTACATAGTAACTGTTTATTAATCTGTGGTACAAAACAATGCAATACACATAGCTATTGGAGGGTGGGCTCAAGTATGAATTCTCCTTGCTGTCAATATACTCAATAATATAAATTATATAATTTATAAATGGTTACAAATGATATTTCCATTATCACAGACACATAATTCTAATTTGAAATGTTAATGATCGTTTCAGTGAGAATAAGATACAAGATGATTGGTCAGAACAGAGGTCAGATTCTGAGTCATCACGTGACACAGAACTGTCGCCTACACCGTCACCTCCACCTTTGCCAAAGCCGGGTGAACCAATTACAAAGGAAGTTTTTATGAGGTACATATTTTATTGAGGACCTGTTTCACAATATTCTAATTAGTATCAGATAGCTTAACATCATATTGTTATATCTCTTTTACTCAATATAAAGTAAGCAACGATAAAACTGCTGGATAAGGTATTTATCACATATGTAGCTTGCAGCACATATGACAGACGAAAAAACCCTTTCTTAGCGGATGCCTTCGTCATTACAACTATCTGTATACCAAATTTCCTCAAAATCCGTTTAATAGTTTCAGCTGTGCGTTGATAGATGAGTCAGTCAGGTTTGCCTTTTATATATTTAGATACAGTGTTTCGAGAAGTGTGTACCGTGGCCACAGAATAGATAATAGCACAAGGTACAGAAGTCTCTCTGTTTTGATCTTCACAAATGCCGCCTTTTTATGTGGCTATATAATTATTATTAACAAACGGACCGCACGCGAGCAGCCGAATTTGAGCTCTCTGGCGCCGCGCGAAGGTCGACATTATTCCACACCTTGTCAGATATTCCGAAAATAAGGTTGTCACTTGTCAATAAGTACTTTAATTAATTATCTTAGATTATACTATCAGATTTATGCTGTTTATAATATTTACTTAGCGGTTGCACTTTTATTTATTCTATGGCGCGGGGTCGAATATTATGTAAGAATAAGCTAGGTACCAGTCTAGTCCAGCGCAAGCCGCAACTATGCTTAGCGACTCTCATTGCGAGACGTCAGTCTCAGAAACAAAAACAATATAATAAGAACTGATTAATTTTTATTAGTCTAATATTTATATATAAATTACAAAATTATAAGTGGCTAACTTTTAAATATTTTTCTATTTGTTTTTTACCATCTTTAAATTGACGATTATTATATTTAATCGTTTCAAATATGCGAAATCATTAATACATATTTTTGCCAATTAAAATATGACACGCGTTTGCGACGTAAATTGAGTCGTACAGCGTACTGCCGAAGAGGCGCACCCCCAAAATTTTTCGTTTGCGGAACACTGACATAATAGGTCCATTGTGAAGGGCCTTACGGGTTATACAGGGCCTAATACCATAATATAAATATCTTTTTAGAAACAGTATACTGAAAACAGAATGTTTGTTCATATAATACAATTTTTTTCAGACTTATTGGCCTAGTGACAAATTTGCAGAAGGAATATATAGATAAGAAGAGGAGTGAACGTCGGAAACGTTCCACAGCCGGTACCAATAGAAAAGACTTCCTTTATGAAAACTTTGATATGCTTCCAGTAAGTAATTTGTAGTAAAAAACATAGCCGATACCAATAGAAAATACTTCCTTTATGAAAATTTTGAATGTTTTTAGTAAGTAACTTCAAAATAATGTATTAAAAATGTCTGCTTCAAAAGCAGCAGCTTTACTATTATTTATTATTAGTTTCATTCCAGAAACGCAAGAAATACAACCAGTTTTCATACTTACAATCACACAATGATCCACCGCAAACGAGATCAGCCAAACTCCGTAAACAGCAGGTAATGGCGTACTTATGTAGGGGAGGGTAGGGAAAGATGTGGCGGGTAAAATATGGTACTAGGCTTTCCAAGTGTTTCCAAACTCCAATAGTCAGAGCACATCCATACTTGCACCTAATAAATAATCAACTTTATGAGATATGCCCTGAACTTTTGAATCACATCTTTAGTTTTTTTTTTTAATTAAATAAATTTTTCTTCATTAAATGACAGTGGCGAAGCGTGTATAGAAGCCGATTCCCATCGGCTTCCCTTTTGTGTTGGATACATTTCAGTAACTGTATCAAATTAGTTCGAAAACTAATTCACTACAGCAATGACTTATTGTACAAGCTATAGCGTGATGTAGGGCCGCGCGAGCGCCATCTATGCAACGGACATCACAATATCACATAACCCGATGAATAACGGCTTATCGCATTGTATAAAAGACCTTATTTCGTTCGAAATAAAGTTGAAATTTAAATATGCCGTCCTATTGGATGGCCAGTTCGAATTTTGAAAATCGTAATACGGTGTATGAGCACAGTGTAATAAAGAGATACAGTGGTCCAACGCGTTTGAAGTCGCGCGAAATGCCGCTTTTGTGTAGGTATTCGTCATTGCTGCAGGGTTGTCACAATAATGTGTTTTATTATAATCTGTTCTACATTTTGTGTATTCGTAGTATGTGTATGTAGAGTACTAGGAATAAAACAAAAAAATATATATAGAAGTATTAATGAAGAGTTTATTATAAAAAATACAAATGCGTATACAAAAGCTCAGGGTTCGCATGATATATATCAATTGATATATATCGGATATATATCATGATATATTATATCAATTGATATTTATGCTTGATATATATCAAAATTGATATTTATGTTTAAAAATGTAAAATAATGTTTTAAATGTAAAAAATCTTACATCAAGTCATAGTCTACGCAGGTCTTATTTTCCGAGAGTTTCACAAGCCTAGGTCATCAAAAACTTGCTATTTGACACGACATTAACTAATCATTAGGCTTATGACACCCACGTGACCCCCTGTTTTTCGGAAGAAAATTCCTTGTTTGTTATTATACTATTGTTATACCATTTATACCATGTGTCAAATTAATTCGACTGATAAAATTAATACACTTTTTTTTCTTCTGATTATAAACAAAAGTCATTTTATGGATTTAAGACTTAAATTGATACTCAAAAGTATCTATCGTTGATTTTTAATTTATTTGAAAACTTTGAATATCAATAATAAATAAATGAGTTTAATTTTACTTCCCTATCTTCAAGTTATCAGAGATACAAATTATTTCGATACAACTATACGAAAAAACATATCAGAGTATGAAATTTGTATGTAATTTTGAAAATATCAAAAATATCGAATATGTCAAAGATATCTGATATTTTGATATTTATTATAAATATCGGATATTTACGAACCCTGCAAAAGCTACAAATGCGAAACTGAAACTATTTTCGACATTTGGATTTACTAGTTTTTAGATTGCGATTGTTGAATTTGACGATGTACCTAGTTAGTAAATTCTCATACGTAGATACAATTATATTAAAAATTCTGACGGGAAACAGGCGCATGGTTTTGTATTAAAATTAATCTTCTATAGCTGTTCATATAATTGACCATTGTAAATAAGTACCTACATACAACTCAAACGAAACACTCGCAAACCACTTAAAACAATCAAATTTAAAAGCGTCAACCCCGGCTGACGTGTCCCAAGCGAGTGTATGGCAGCTTGGGCTCGCTACCGCCCCTCTCTCATCCCGCACGCCCCGCACGATTGCTCTGTCTAGACGTGTCCGTTGGACGACTGTAGGTAATAAGTTCCATAGGCTGTGGTATGAGTGTTTCAGTAATGAAATATATGTTTCATTCTATAATAGTCATTATTTCGTTTGTTTTAAGGTTAAATTCAAACTGTAGGCCTAATGGCTCTTATTACGTTTTGGAAATGAATGACAAAGTATTTGTACAATTTTATTGGTCGAAATTATCATTAAATAAGCCGCTCGGAGACCGGTTATGGTCTCTCATTGGTTGAAAATCCCAAACATTAGAAAATTTCTTTTTCCATTTTTATGCAAACGACAGTCGACTACATTCCATATTATGCGTTGTAATTTCGTTATAAATTATTCGCTAGTTTCTTGTATTATTTTAATTTGTAGTGTATACTGTAGTGTAAAATATTATATTTATATTGTGAAGTGTACTTCTTTGGATTGTAAATTGCATTATTGTGGTGAGTAGATTCTTGTAGGCATAGTATTTACATTATTGAAACGATCGTGAATTTCTTAAAATGGCGTTAATACATATTGAATCAAACGAAACTCTAACTCTGTACCGAAATAGATAGAATCCCACGAAGCAGCCTCTAGGTATGTATTTACTATGTACTTGTTTAATATGCATAAAGACCATAGTGGCTTCCCTCTGCGGAAAAACCACCCTTCGCCACTGTTAAATGAAATAAATACATAAAGGCATGTATTTATTTCATTTAAAATGAAGAAAAATGTATTTAATTAAAAAAAAAACGTTTAAAACGTTTTGTCATGGGATACTCATCCCAACTTACCTGTCCGGTAGTTGTGGTATAGTATACGGGTACGCGACCCCGGCTTCCCTAGCTATTACTGTCCTATCCCTTACCCTCCTGGGCGGTAATATCCTACATTTCCTATTTCCCACTCTAACTGACCAATCTTCCTTTCCACATCACCTATCCTTCCATTTTCCTATTACTATCCTCTCCGCAAATCCGTGGGAACGCAATGGATAATTATAAAAATAATTTAATTATCCAAAATGGCGGCGATGTGGTTCGCCACCCATCACGTCTCGTTCTCGCGGAGGCGAAAAGTGGCCCATGGAGAGCCGCTTCGCTACGTTGAATGTAAGAGGAGGAATGGATGGTAAGAATGAAAGTGGATGAAGCGAAACAAGTTAATAGGATCGTAGCAAGTGGAAAGAAGTGGTCTCTGCCTACCCCTATGGGAAAGGGGCGGTCGCTGCCTACCCCTACGGGAAAGAGGCGTGATTATATGTATGTATGTATGTAAAATTAGGAAAAATAAACTAAATAATTGAAGAATTACATAAAGATGTTGTTTATTTATCACACTAAATCCTTAATTTGCTTTTTTAGAGCCAAAATAAATCATCACGTGAAGGATCACCGTCAGGGTCTTCTACAGAAAATAAAGGTACATATTATACAATATGACCAAGTTGCTAATGACCTTGGATAGTTATCGTGTTTCTATGAAAATTGCAGATGATGTATGAAAAACGACGATTTCCGAAAGACATTAGAATCGTGGTTTTACTCAGTGCCGTAAATAGCCTTTTCTGCGCCCTGTGCGAGCTTCTAAAACTGCGCCCTAGATCCGGGGCTGGTCCTGCTTGGTCTGGCCATTCTTGCGCCCCCCAGAGTCTACGCCCTGTGCCTGGGCACCGGTGGCACCGCCCTATTTACGGCACTGGTTTTACTATAAGTTATTTTATACGTGCGCTAATACGAGGTTAAATAATTCAACCCGTTAGTTAGTGCAGAGTTAAATTATAATTTCGAAGGTGAAACTATTCGTAGGTGAAATGTCTATTTCATTTAACTAAATCGTTTTATGTGACTCAACATTGCGTCTTAGTTACATACCTATATGTATTTTTAAATTTTATTTGTAACTAGGTGTTGCTCGCGGCTCAGCCCGCGTATATATAGTGGTACCTAAAGGAACTTTTTCGGGATAAAAAATAGCCTATATTTTTTTAATACGGAGTCTAAACTACCATACCAAATTTTATCGAAATCCGTTCAGTAGTTTTTGCGTGAAAGAGTAACAAACATCCATCCATACATCCCTCCATCCATCCTCACAAACTTTCACATTTAAACTAATATTATAAAGCTTTGTTTGTTTGAACGCGCTAATCTTAGGAACTACTGGTTCGAATTGAAAAAATCTTTTTGTGTTGGATAGTCCATTTATCAAGGAAGGCTTTAGGCTATATTACATCATGCTAAGCTCAATACGAGCGGAGCACCAATCAAGAATGTTTCAAAATCGGGTTTTTTTTCCTTTTGAGAGCTTTCGCTGCGTACGCTGCGGAAACGGTTAAAGTGCGCGCGTCGTGAGGGGGAAGCGCGTCTTCTACGTAATCGAAGTAGCGAGTAAATTTTAGCGATATCCCAAAGTAACTGTTCCATGCGGACGAAGTCGCGGGCAAAAGCTAGTTTATAATATTAGTAGGATTATACTGTGTTAATTTAAGTGTTACTATCCGTTATCATATTTTTATCGGAATTGCAGCCAGTTGGTCCAGCAACAAGCCGTCGTGGGTGACGGCGCTGCCGCCCGGCTTGTCGGTCGAGCCCGTGTACGCTTCGCCCAAGAAAGTCTGCCATGGCTGTGGGAGAAACGGTGAGTTGTGTGTGTATACACCAAAAGTATCATAGTTAAAATAATATGTAATCGTAATATCTATGGACGCTTCACACTACGTCAATCTGGTCCCGTGGTAAGTTTTCGAAGAACTTGTGTTGCGGGTACCAGGCAACAGAAATATATTTAATATTTTTATACTATACATAGGCATATTTAAGATTTTTATAAAATAATACACGTATTTAATACACATCCATGTCCCTGGAACGCAGAAAACATTTTAGTACCTGGCGGGATTCGAACTCGCGACCTCCGGCTTTGCGCAAACGCGCTAACCACTGAGCCACAGAGATCGTCAAAATAGCTAAATGATGTATTTAATCAAGGGCTATTTCTGATTTATCAATATCTAATAATATCGGATACATATGCAACTATCGTTTGGTTGTACCTGCACACTCAAACGTGCTTTTACATACCTAATCATATCGTAATCTAGAGTTCTATTTGTATGTGCGGTTTCTCACGTTTATAAGTGCCGGCACGTAACTCTAGCGCTGACAGATATTGCGCAGAAGTCAAAAAATAGGTGTCACAGGGGGCTAGAGGGACGAGGGGCGCGCGAGCGCAACGCCGATTGGCTAGCCAGTCGTACTCCGTCCCCCGCAGCCGTACGACGCTCCGCGGACTTCTGACCGTACAGTCGCAAACTAGGGATGTTCGATGTTGCAAAAACATCGATGTTGGCATCGATAATGACATCGATGGCTAAACATCGATGTTCGATGTTTATCGAGCTCTAAACATCGATGTCAGGCAACATCGATGTTTTTTGCGAACGTCTTCACGGCCGTCCGTCATCAATACATCCATACTAATATTATAAATGGGAAAGTATGCGTCTTTCACACCAAAACTACTGAACCGATTTAAATGAAATTTGGTACACATATAGTCTAGAACCTGAAAGGACATAGGCTACTTTTTATCGCGGGGAAATGTACGGTTCCCGTGGGATAATTTATTCACGGTTTCACGTAAAAATCACTAAACTGATTATCATGAAATTTGGCACATATATAAAGTAGGCCATGGGGAAGGACATAGGCTACTTTTTACCGCGGGACATAATATAAGGTTCCCGTGGGTTACTGTACTTACGCGGGCGGAGCCGCGGGCATCAGCTAGTAAATTAAAAAAAACATAAAATCACACGTTTTTTTAATGAAACAAAAAAATTTTATATTGGAGATATAAGGAGAAATACATAAGTTCCAATATATTTTGTCTATAAAAATGATAATTTTGAAAGTGCAGAACCTTTTAACCTGTTGCGCTGTTGATATAGGGTTGAACCAGCCTTAGAAAATAATCGCTCCGATGGCGTTGATGTCGCAATAGTAGTTAAATATTTTACCGCAAATTTTTCAACTTTGGGTTTTTCAATTTCGATGTTTGTGTCCGTGACATCGATGTTACGATGTTTTAAATAATGCAACATCGATTTTAAAACATCAATGTTTTATCGTCTAACATCGATGATCATCGAAAATCGATGATCATCGAGCATCCCTATCGCAAACATGTGTTTATTGTTACTATCGCCATTTATTGTTATTGTTTTTTGTTAAGTTTGAGTTCGTTTGTTGTATTTTTTGTTTCATGTTGTAAGGCGTTTTTTCATTAACTCATTTAAAAAAGTCGAAATCGCTAGTAATTGTACGATCATTGTAAACATTATATTTCAACCATTTTTTATGATAGTATATGTCAACCGGACCCGGACCGGATATTATTATGAATATGTTAACATCTCATTCATTAAAATCGGTTCAGTAGTTTAGGTACTACAGTGGAACATACATACATACGTACGTAGACTGCCAAAATTATTATCCTTTTTTGGCTTTACCGTAGTAATTTTTTAATTTTGAATAGTAAAAACCCTGTCAAAGCAGCTCACAAGCTATGGAATTTAATAATAATACATACTCGGTTATTTAATATTCTCCTCAAATCAGCTAGCGAACGACTTACTATTTTACATAGAGTACGTTAAAATAATATATGCTTATAATGATTTGGTTTCTAATCACAACATAGTTTTTTACCCGACTGCGCGACGCAAAGGAGTGGTAATGTGTTTATCAGCCTATGTATGTATGTATGTATGTATGTATGTATGTTCCTTTGAAGCACTATATAGACCAAACGCCTGGGCCGATTTTTATGATTCACACGTCAATCGATTCCTCTTAGTCCGGCAAGTGTCACTAAAGATATGACATTAGTGAAAATTCAATATGGCGACTACTGGACGCCATATTGTGAAAATGAAAAAAAATGAAAGTCAACAAACTATATCAAGTGGGGTATCGTTGAATAGGTATTTAAAAATCGTTTTTAGTTTTCTCTCAACATTTTTCGATTCGACTGACCGTTTAGGATCTAAATCGATTTAAAGTTGCGTAACAACCATTCTCACATTCCAGTGTAATTGTGATGTAGTACTGATGCTGATAGGAGATTCAGTCTGGTAAATAGCTAGCTAGGTACTCATAACTAAAAAGTATAAAATAAAAATTATAATTAAAAAAATTAAAAAACCCGACTGCGTAAAAAGTGAACCAAACTAAGTACATAATGAAAAACTGAAAAGAAAAAAACAAGCACTTAGATTTCCGGTGGTCTACAATTCTATAATATATAATTAAATGAATACTATTGAAGAAAATAAAATATAATCTTTTAATGGAACATAACAACTGAACAGTCGGGATCCATTATTCGACAGCCAATCTAATTTTTCAATGGATCCTGACTGTTTAGTTCTTATGTTCCATTATTAGATTATATTTTATTTTCTTCGATAGTATTCATTTAATTATATATTATAGAATTCTAGACCACCGGAAATCTAAGTGCTTGTTTTTTTCTTTTCAGTTTTTCATTATGTACTTAGTTTGGTTCACTTTTTACGCAGTCGGGTTTTTTAATTTTTTTAATTATAATTTTTTATTTTATAATTGTTTTGTGCGCGCCTATCCCCACTACAGTTCGCTCAGCGCTAGACTTGTGTGCCGGTAACTATATTAATATTTTATCGATGTAGGTACTTAATACTTGATTCTAAGTGTGACTTCGTAAAATTCGTGTCTATCCAAGTCTAATAGGATAGCTTAAACAAATACTTTCACATAGTCAATGTTGTTTTTTTGAAGTGAAAATCTCTTTAGCGGCGTTGTGCACTTTTCTTAGGATGAGTAAAAACTGTTAAACTCGCGTCAGGACACGTGACCAGATCGAAAATCTTTTAACCTAGATGGCCGTTTTTCTTAGTTCCCTTACGCGAGCATGAAACATTTTAGTTCATATCTTTTAACCTAGATGGCGGTTTTTCAAATTTTTCAAATTTTTCAAGTTTTCACTTCTGCCGGCACTTTGGACTCCGGAGTGCAACCCGTACCCGTTGTTTTTTAAAATTGAAATGTGTTTTAAGGACTAACGCCATAAACGTATATAATATTATAGACGAGGCATGTTGATGCAAAAAATATCTCTAGTTAAATGGCCCCACCTTCAAAATTTTTGGGGTCATTTTGACATTTGAAGTATGGTAAAAACAAGATGGCTGACATTTGAATTATGGTGAAAACCAAGATGGCGTAACCTTTTAATGCGTGAAGATTTTTGTTCTGTCAAATGTATGTTGAAATAATACCTAATAATAATATCTATGGACGCTTCACACCACGTCAATTGGGTCCCGTGGTACCAGAAAACGGAAATATACTTAATACTTTTATATTAAACACATATTTATGATTTTTATTATATTATACACATACCCCCTTACTAATAAACGCTGTATAAGCTTTGAATAGTTATACAATGTTTTGTCTTCTTCGATCGAATTAGAAATGTTACTTGTGTGACGGGAACAAAACACTGTATAACTATTCAAAGCTTATACGGCGTTTATTAGTAAGGGGGATATTTAATACACATCCGTTATGGATCCTGGAACACGGAAAAACTTTTTGTTCCTTCGGCGGGATACGAACTCGCGACCCTCGGCTTGAGCATCAACACGCTCAACCACCGAGCCACAGAGGTAGTCAAAATCGTCGGTGGTCGTCGAAATCTTTGACTAACACAGTAACAATGTTAGCATCTCGTGCCAAAAATAAAGTGGCTAAAAGCTGGTCGTTGTTCGCAGACGTGCCGTCCTTGCTGGTGTCGTGCGGCGCGTGCTCGGTGCGGCAGCACACGGGCTGCGGCGCGGCGGGCGGGCGCTGCGCCGCGTGCCGCGCGCCGCTGCCCGACCCCGCGCCCGCGCACCCCGCCGCCGCCCCCACTGACCACAGGCTCTACGCCGGTACGTACTGACGACGAAGTCGCCGCTCGACCAGCAGGCTTAGCATGGCTATCCATAGAAATACATTTAAAGTAGAAATATTCTATCCAAAACAGTTCATTGCAAAATAGTTCTTAATCCATGATAACAAGGTCGTCAATAGAAGTCAACATTTCTAAACAGCCATATTTTTAAAATGGTTGCCGGGAAATCTTCTGTCAAAAACGAACAAATAATCAAGTATATGACTCAACGTAAAGAAAATTTTTGTCTAGGTCCGCCATGATGTGGAGTGGTTGACATTACTGTGGGACTTTTTGACATTAAATTAAGAAAACGTTTCTACTTTATCTGTCAAAACAGGCCATTTTGTGCGCTCATGCTCGGGAAGAAAAGAAATGTTATTTCTCATAACGATGATACATCGACCTTGCTACCTTATAATAAGACCTATTTTGCTCCGAATGGTATTAATGTTTCTTCAATCTGTCATATTTTCTATTCTTCGTTGTTTCTTCTATGCGCATGCTAAGCCCGCTGGGCCTTTAGTCGAGATGCATTCGATAATTTGGACGGCGAAGTTCTAAATAAAAAATGTATGGGATTTGACATCATTTGACATGAGAGAGGAAGATCGAACTCTGTATTATTTTCACTTCTATACGCTTATTAATAAAGTATACATTAGGAAAACATCCGGACGTAAGGCCAGGAAATTCCACAAATACACCTTTTCTGACGAATCACTTGTGTGCACTCCCGTCTGATCGCTGGCAGGCCACAGTACGAGGAGAGGGACAGAATAAAATGGCGGATCTAGTATTTTTGCCAGCAGTAGAAAATATTACCTAGTTTGTGAGTTATTCCATGCATCCGATCTTATGTCACATTATTAGGCGACTAACATTATACACATTGCAGAAGTTCCGCGGCGTCAGTTTGCCGTGGTTTTGTAATGCTTTTGTAAATTATTAGCAGCAACACATGAGTCGGAAATTCTATCGCACAGAGATCACATAATATATTGTGATAGTAACCTTCTTGTTTGTACTCTACCTCGTAAACCGCTCTTTATATTTATAGTATGTAAAAATATATTTAATTTATCAACAAAAAAGGCTTCATTTTCCTTTTTTTGATATTCAACAGTTCCCCATGCACTTTATCAATTCTTATAACACAAAGTTACGTGAGACAATTTTGGTATGACTTTGTTGTTGTTGCCTATTATATAAAATAAAGATTTTCAATAAACGTTACAGAAAAACTAGCCGAACGGAAAAGGCTTCACGAGAAGAATATAGAATTGTGCGTGGAATTGCGTAAACTAGAAGCGCGTGCGGCAACCCTGAAAGAGAATTTAGACGAGCACAGCGATGAGAAACGACAGCTGTTAGCAGACCAGATCAATACACAACGGAATCTCCAGAAACTTCTAGACTTTCTCAGTCAGTTCAAGGACACGTCCATCAGTATACGCTCGACGTCAGCCAGCGAGTCCGGCAGCGAAGTCAGTAGAAGTAACGAAGAATAACACAGGACTGTTGTGGTAAGCGAATCTTTATTCATTTACTGTTTTTTATCTATCTTTAACCCGCGAGTTTTCCTTTCGCACGCGCGGGCAACATCTAGTTTTAAAATAAAAGTTGGGAGATTTTGTTTCGAATAATCTAACTACATTATAATAGAAGGCCTAGTTTATTTTTAACAGCCTCCGTGGTCCAGTGGTTTAGAGCTTAGCTCTCGACTCGGAAGTCGTGGGTTCGATTCCCGCGTTGGAACAACAAAAAAGGTTGCTTCCAGGTTTGGTTAGGACAAGCTGATCACCTGATTGTCTGACAAGAAAGAAGTCCTATGCGTCGGATGGGTATGTGCGACCTTTTTGTGGGACTCTGCAGGGCCGGATTTAGGGGAGGGCAAAACCGGGGCTACACTCCCGGGCCTCCACAAAAAGGAGACCCACAGTAGAGACTTCGGAAAGAAACTGCTCGATTACGCGAAAGGACAAGACGCAAATCTGTTACCGAAGCATCCGTTTTATCCACTGGGATAAAGGCTGATGCTTCGGTAACAGATTTGCGTATCGGTATTCATATATCAGAATCGACCACTGGGTCGACCAAATAAGTATCAGATGTTTGTTAAATAATAACAATCTATACTTGGTTTCACAGTACATTTGTTGGGAGACTCGACTGAAAAGAATTACCGTTTTATTTGGAAAATAATTTGGGGCCAGAGGTGCATCCACTCCTTTGTTGCCCGAGGCCTCCAGACCTCTAAATCCGGCACTGTGACCCTGATGTCTCACCAGTCGTGTCGGTTATCCGTACCACTAGGTTTCGAGAGTAAGGGAGGAGAGAGTGCTCTTGTGTACTGCACACTCACTTGGGGACTATAAAATTACTCCTGCGTAGCTGGTAGGCCAGCTACGCAGGAGTAATTTTATAGTGCAATTTTCAATGAAACCGGCCACCGTCATCGTAATCGGTGTGGGGAGCTATTATTATTATTATTTTTACATAGAGAACCTACTGTATTTCATAATATTATTTTCTCTTTCAGATGCCACTATATTTGGTGTTCAAAAATGGATGATTCAGATTGCGAACAAACTAGGACGTTACGTGTACCTACAATATGATTACTCAAGTAAAATTGGTTTTGTTTTTCTTGTTTTTGACTTTTGTTGTGTGTTATCAATTTATCATAATATTATGCATACAGCATCGTCGAAGAGCTTAAAATTATGATAAGTGTTTAGCTCTCATCATTTTGGTTACGAAATGTAAAAATTAGTATACATTTCTACTTTCTAACACTGTTTCATTAATTAATAAAGTGTAGTTAGTTTATCTGTAAAGATTAGAGATGGGAAAACGCCCGGTAAACGCCCAAAACGCACGGGCGTTCATCCATCTCTACATCTCTCGTAAATACATAAATTATTAAATTGATAATTGTAACGGTCATAAAATGTAGGCGAAAAACAGTAAAATATTTTTTCAATTTTAATCAGTAGTTCGTAAGATTTGCGTGTTACACCAAAAAAACTCTTCTGTTTTATAAGTTCCGTTAAGGTGGTTCGTTTCCTATACAAAAAAACAATGGACATTATTTAGGTAATTTCATACTATTACTACATAAATTTATATGCACATCTATTTATTTTGCAATACAATTGTCGCAAAATATATTTAAAATACTTTATTTCACACAGAAGTCACATTTTTATTGAATTTTCGACAAAAAGTTTGTTTGTAACTTAAAACATTTGTAACTTATGTCACTTTTTGTCGAAAATTCAATAAAAATGTGACTTCTGTGTGAAATAAAGTATTTTAAATATATTTTGCGACAATTGTATTGCAAAATAAATAGATGTGCATATAAATTTATGTAGTAATAGTATGAAATTACCTAAATAATGTCCATTGTTTTTTTGTATAGGAAACGAACCACCTTAAGTAGATTAGTAAAGATGTGGATTGACCAAACATATCACCGATATTACCGACTTAAAGACACACACACACTGCCTCGGTGCCTTATTAGTATTGCACTCACAGAATTCTGTCAATGTGATTCTAATATAATAATAAATAGGACTATGTCAACACTCGACACACACTGTCTTCCCTTAAATATTAGTTTACAAATGTTGTTTTTATTATACGCTAGCTGACCCGACACACGTTGTATTTAACTATGTACTGAAATAAATAACTACACCTACATCCCGCATCCTACCTACCTACCTAATACCTATCCACAAACATCTACCAATACCAAATACTACACGAGCACAACTACAACCTACAGGAAATTTATAAATGTCCTGAGCATAATAATTGTGATATGCGTATTATTTAAAAAGCTACCACGTACACCTACTACCTACACTGGCAACCTACTTCTACAACCTACTGGGGCCGATGATTGTTCTGAAATAGAACTGTTTTGTTCTAACCAAACATTATATAAACTGAACGCACCTTTTATGAAAATTCAATTCGAGGTAGCTTATAGTTTTTTCCTCGCATTTTTTTCAATAACTGAACTTCCCCAATAGGTTACTTAACTCATATTTAATTTATACATTGAAGGAGTATTTCGTTTAGTACTTGGCTTAGGAAAACGTATTCTAGCGATATCATATTAAAAGCTTAAGATTGATAACTAAAGTTGATTTGAAAATATTTATTTTTGTTTTTTAATTTGTACTGATGAAAACACCTCGAAGTAACTTCCGGCAAGGATGTGACGACACAAACACACTAAACACATACATAGTAGTGAAACGGAACGTGTTTCTGTAAATAAATAGTTCATGACATCATATAAAGTATTAATGTGAAAACGTCAAACGGATTACGAAAGGTCACACCGCCATTTTGTTTGAGTGGACTATAGCACAGATTACAAATAGTATTAGTATGACGTCATATATCAACCAACACGGCGAATAGTATTTTCGGTGGTCTATAAAAAGTGTTTTTTTTGTAGGATTACTAACTAGGATTCAAAAAATAAAATATAATTTTTTGTGTAATGGAACAATAATGAAGCGTTTAGGACATGGTCAAGTAGCCTATTGTTTAAAGAGCAAAATTAGCCAAATCGGTTCAGCCGTTCTCGAGTTTTAGCAATGCAATACATTTTATATATATAAGAAGAAGAAGATAATGTTGTTGCTTAATAGTCTAATTATAAAAAATCATAAACATTACGAAAAACGATGCTCTCCGTCCGTAAGATTAATACAATTTTGTATTATTTGTAATAATATTATGCGTGTGTGTTGTGATGTCTTATGCGCCAATGAGATCATCTAGTTAAAATCGTGTACATCGAAAAGTGTTCTTATAAGATTACTACATTATCGCCTTTTGATATACTAGTAAATACATTAATAAATAATTAATTATTGTAATATGCTAATAATATATTATGTCCGTAATAGTTTCTTGTAGGAGACCTACAAATTTTCTTTTCTTTATGCCTGGAATCTGGATTTGTTATTTAATTTTGATATAAATTGATTTTTAATTTAGATTCTGATAATGACAGCCCTTCCATAAATAACGAGGGATCCTTAAAAAAGTTCTTAAGCGCGATCAAAACGAATGTGTTACTCGGTAAATATCGGTAACAAGCTTATAATCTACTAGCTATATAATATATAATATACACGTTTATATAAAAAAAGCCTATGTTACCCTGGGCACCAGAGTCTGGAATGCTGTAGCATAATAATATAACACAACTTTCTATACACACTTTTCCACTTTATTTAGATTTTTTGCTGTAGCATACTCACAGTGAAATCGGTCTAGTGAGTGAATTAATAGCAAACATACACAAATACAAATATTTTCTCATAATGTTAGTAATAGTATAGATGTTTTTACTAGATGATCTCGCTTTGCCGAATCGTGCCCCATGTGGTATTGTGGTGTATGTAATGTGTCGAATGTCTATGTGATGTAGTTTCGAATCAATTGTAGTAGTATTAATTGTCTATAATATGGTAGTTGCTGTTAGAACTGAGGATCAATAGGGAATATGCATGTATTTTTTTTATTCTTTTAAACGTTTCTACTGGTTATAACATTTCAAAATATATATATATATATAACACATCTAAAATATTATTTATTATCCTGGAAAAAATGTTTTAAAATCACAATCATTTTTGGGCGACTTAAAAACGCCATTTTCGAGCGCTTGAGTTGTGAACTATGACGTCACAACGTCATCGCACTTGGATGGACAGTTGACAGATAAAATCATTGTTTGACTTTTTTTATTATTTATGGCGTCGGCTTATCACCATTTGCCAGTGTCAAGTATATTTTCATCAACGTATTTCTATATCGTCAAGTCCAAAGTCTAGTCAAAGTCCAAATAAATAGTCACGGTAGTCAATCAGTCAAGTCAGTCGATTCAGTAGTGATAAACGCTTTACTGAAACTTCCTAGGGAGTTTTGGCGGGAAACCCAATTTAGCACGCATTTTGTAATTGTATCACTTTTCCACACTAGTGCACCTCAACGAATAATTAATGGTTAATATTCCACCAATATTACACATTAAAAACCGAAATAACATGAATTTTAAAAAAAAATAATACAAAACAGAAATTTTCAATGCTCAGAATTTTCTTCGGCCTTCCGGATTCCGGATCATATTAAAGTCCCAGCCTTATATGAAATTTCTGTTTCACTTGACACAATGAAATTTTTTACATTGGTAATGGTTTAATACCTTTCCCCTTAAATAAAAAAAAAAGTTTTGAAAGTTGACACACGTCCGTGCGGTCTATGACGTCACGTTTTGTTCAGCCAATAATATTCTTTTTTGAAATTTGCGCGGAATTTTCAAAAACAATACTTTTTGATGATTAATTTTCACTATTAATTCACGATAAATTAAAAAAACAATTGTACGGGTACGTTTCTTTAGCGATAAAGATTACAAATAAAAACATTTTATCCATTTTGGTGTCACATGCATATTCCCTATTCTGCTAAACAAAACCTGTATTAATACAATTACAATCAAGTCTCGACACGCTAAACATGTCATACGGCATTCTCGTAAACGTTAAATCAGCGTGAAACGCGCTCTGATTGGTCGAAACTTCACAAAATCAGTTCATGATAACAAGTCGACAATTGAGGTTCAGATTTTAATACATAACATCAACAAGAAGACCAATTTCTTATGTGTTAACATTATAACTAAGAGCCTTATGACACGGCGTATTTTAAACGCGCTGAGGACGAGCCGATGACGCGCGTATACGCACTTCAAACGAGATTCCAATGAATTTCTATGTGCAACAATCGGAATCTACGGCGCCGTAAGCGTGCGTTCGAAAAACGCGCGAACGTGAACATTGACTAAAATACATGCACCATTGTTATACGTATATGTCACCGTAAAGTTGTAAAAACCGTTAGATTGTAAAGTAACGAGATTGTATAAATATTTCGAGAGATTTATAACTATACAGGAATACTTTTTCATCGGTACAATAAATTTTACCACGTCATTGGTATCGATAATAGAGTACATTTCACAAATAATTTTTTATTTTTATTTTTCATTTCAATTAAATATATGATATAATATATTAATATATAATATATCAATATAATATATTAATATATAATATATAATATATCAATATTATATATTAATATATTATATCATATAATCAATCTACTATCCTATAATCAATCTAATACTGCATGGGCGCATTTAACTACAAGGCGTCAACGGGTGCGGTATGAGGTAGGGGGCGGCGGGGTGGGGTAAGCGATCGGCCGGGCGGCGCACGAGTTAGCAACAAAGCATCGATAGATGCGTAATGCATCCACATTTTGTATTAGTTTAGCGGATAAGTTCGAGGATTGATAATTTTGTTTTTTTGTTCCAAAGGGGTAGTAACAAAAATCGCTAGTATTTTTTATTTTTGACAACTATTACGTATGTTGATTTATTGTACTGGTGAAAAAATAATCCTGTATATTTATTATAACGAAAAATAATGTGTTAAATTGTAGGCAGCATATTCGCGTCCGAAGTCAACATTTTACAATTTCACTAGTTATATTACAATCTAACGGTTTTTACAATTTTACGGTGACATATTTAGGAATAAAAGTATTATTATGGACGCGTTTGCAGAATGTGTTGTTTGATCTGTCAAACAACACATTCTGCAAACGCGTCCATTGATAAAAAAATTTGGCCGGGTGACAAAAATCCAGACAGCGACCAAATAAAATAAACCTTATTGCCACCAATTAAGATTCATGCATATAATATTATGCAGTGCAAAACACGTGAAAATTTCGAGGATACTTTTTATGCTTTTTAGTTTTTCCAAATAATTTTTTAACATTGTTGGATTATTTTTTGGCAATTTTAAGTTTATTATGATCCGTTAATTATCTTAGGGTATTTTAACAAACAAAATAAGCTACATAAGGGCAGAAAAATAATCCTAAACACGACCTTTTTTTGTACATTTTGGTTCTGGATTTTTTGCTATACTAAAATCATTTTTTTTTTTTTTTTTATGAAATATGGGGGCAAACGAGCAAACGGGTCACCGGATGGAAAGCAACTTCCGTCGCCCATGGACACTCGCAGCATCAGAAGAGCTGCAAGTGCGTTGCCGGCCTTTTAAGAGGGAATAGGGTAATAGGGGAGGGTAGGGAAGGGAATAGGGTAGGGGATTGGGCCTCCGGTAAACTCACTCACTCGGCGAAACACAGCGCAAACGCTGTTTCACGCCGGTTTTCTGTGAGTCCGTGGTATTTCTCCGGTCGAGCCGGCCCATTCGTGCTGAAGCATGGCTCTACCACGTATAATTTTTAATAATATTTAACCATTTTACACATGAAGATTGTTAGTTTTGTAAGATTTTGTTTTATTTGATCGCAAAATCGATCAAAAAACAGCCAATTTATGTCAAATTTGCAAATGCGACTTTAAGTAAGTATATTTTTATGAATTTTTTTAATGTTATGTTTACTGATTATAACGCGGTTAATGTTCGCGTCTGTATAATATGTACAATATTAAATAAGGTTTTTTTTTCTGATACTAATATGTATTGCCTTTAAAAAAAGCATAGAAAGTGGATATTATACACGTAAAAGAGATGTTTGATTTTGGGCCAGTTCTATGTACACTACATAGGTAAATAGGATAAAAATATGGGAATATCATAAAAATACGAAAAAATTAATTTAAAAAAGGGTACATGCGTACAAAAATGATTATTTGAAGAGTTTTTTATTGCGAGAACACTATTTTTAGGGCGGCCATGACAGTTGTTTCGACTTGACTTTTGACAGTAGTAGACAGTTTTACGAAGAGACGTCGTCTTGAATGTCATACGTCTTTCATTGTCAAAAGTCATGTCATTGACAAATTGACATTCTTTAGTTAATTCTGACCTGATCCGCCATGTTTTATTTTACTTTGTGTTGCTCTCCTTGAGGAAGTTAATTTAAATGTACATGGAAACGAAGTGAAATTAAACAAAATAAAGAATAGGAAACGGTTACTATATTATGTAGCTATATTTACGTATACTGTACGTAGGGCTGGCCCAGGCCTCATACATTTCTTGAACATCTCTTTTAATTATTCAGTTTTTTTTTCATTAATTATTATTACTTTTGCGTAAGAAATAATGATTTAAGTATTGTAAGTTCTTGGTGTGTGCGTTACGATTGCTCCGCCAAGTTATCTACACAGAAAAAAAATTCGCCAAAAAAATTGTCGAAATTTGTCAAAATCGAAGGGAACAAACCAAAAATTTGTCAAGGTAGAAACAAAGAAGTTACAAGGATTTAAAGTTGGCCGCGCGAACGTTACGTGGAGGATTGCGCGGCCATGAAGATCTCAGGAATCACGTGGGTCAGAGAACTAATTCATTTTGTCATATGAAGACTGAATTTGTCAAAAATTGTCGAAAAACGAATTATAAACTGTAATTCAATATTTTAAGAAATATTTACCTTAGAAGTTATGGCCGCGCAATCCTTCACTTGTCATTTTTTAATGTTGATTATTTCTTTATAACTTAAGACTTAGTACAAAAAACTGTTACAGGACGAAAGGTCTTAATTTGTCGAAACTAGTGAAAGCAATAAATACTACAAAAGCTTAGTTATATAAACAGACAAATCAGTCCGAAACAAAAAATACATGGCCGCGCGGTCGAAACGTTACTTTATACGCTGATATCTCATTATCTGTAATTACTAGGATTTCAGTGTGAATACCCATTTATTCGACATATTAACCTGATTAGAATGACGTATCGTTTTACCCTCAGAACAATTTTCAACACGTGTAATCTCTAAAAATATGTTCTCTCGTACAATGTTCGAGCAGGGTAACCATAATTTTGATTTAATTTGGGAATACCTTTTGCTCTACTAGACGAAAATGTATATATTTCATCAATAATATCAATTTGGTCACAGACATTTCCTATAGTCGAATTTCGACCATTTACTCGTAAAATTAAATTTGTTAAGTTATGAGTTAAAAAAAAAAACATTAACTTAGCGATCGTTATCTTTGTCAAGATTGCAGACCCAGGTCAATGAGAGTTGATTTTCGCTAATTATCAAGTGGCCAGTATCGTTAACTGCCATATTATGTAATAAAGACAGGCAGCTCCATAGAGTGGTTTGGTGCCTTTGTTAACAATAAGGAATATGCATGAAAATTTAATTTGCCTGAAATATTTTTCCCTGTTCTTTATTGTCGTCACATTATAACTAAAAGGATTTTTTAAAATTTAGTTAATATTTAAACCGAAAAAAAATATATAAAAAAAATAAATTGCGAAACGCGTCACTATTGGTCGCGAGTCGCGACCAATGGTGACGCGCGTGTGTGACGTCACGTTATTTTTTAGGTTCTCTATTTTTTCGCATAAAATCATATGTCATAATTTTACTTGGCATAATTTCATTTGACCTAATAGTAGTTTCGCATAATATTCATTTGTCATAACTTTCTTAGCATAATTTTTTTTCGCATAATTACTAAAAGCATAATAATTGTTAGGCATACTTATTGTAAGGCATATCTTTTTTTACGCATAATATTCATTAAGAATAATATTTTTATGCATAATATTAAAAAGCATAAATATATTTACGCATAATGATATTTAAGCATACTATTATATTTACGCATACATCTTTGTTGCATTTTTTTTCACATACTAATGAATGATAAATTCTACTGGGTATGCGAGTTAAGACGAAATAACAATTATAATTGTAATTTTAGACTAATTACGAAATTAATTTCGTAATCAGAAACTAACTAACTAACTACTCGGACAAAAAAAACGAACTGCTATCTAAGAACATGCCGAGCTAATTATTTTAAACATGTTGGCGGCTTACGGGTGGCCCAAGGGCCACCCCGCCGCAACTTAACCTACTGTTACACATGTTACACTAGGTATATGAGTGTAATACCTGCTTTTAATGAATCATAAATATGCGTTTAATTACCTTAACCGTGTTTTCATTATGTCGTTCCATTTTATGCATATTTGTGCCTTGTGACAGAATGCCTTGAATTTATTATGACAAAAAAATTTGCCTAACGAGTTTATGCCAAAAAACAATTATGCCAAAGTATTATTATGACAAGAAAAATTATGCCTTACGAGTTATGCCTCATTAAATTAGGACAAACAATATTAGTCTAAATGATATTTATGCCTAATGATGTAGTATGCCAAGAAACCATTATGCCAAAGTATTATTATGCGTAGTAAAATTATGCCAAGTGAGGTATGCCAAATGAAATTATGACAAATAAAATTATGCGAAAGAAGAGGATCCCTATTTTTTATTGTTTTATCTGTTTTTGCCTTATTGATTTTGGTTTTAAATTTTATCATTTTCATATTAGCACATTATATTTTTATTTTTAAATGTTTTCAAATTTAGAACAGTAATGTCAAATTTTTAAACTTTTAATTTTATCTCACACTAGCTTTTGCCCGCGACTTCGTCCGCGTGGAGTAGTTACTTTGGAATATCGCTAAAATTTACCCGCGACTTCATTTACGTAGAAGGACGCTTGCCCGCGACTCACGACTGCCCGCAGCGCGCCGCACATCATTATTGCGCGCTGATTATTTTATTACTGCGATATCTTCTAAAATACATATTGAAATCAAATGATGTAAATGGCAAATTTCTTCTAAATTAAATGCTTGTAATGAATAACGTATTTATTTGGATAAGGATTAATATCATCTTTATGAAAACACCCTCACAAATAATGCTTAATTTTAGAACAAATTTGGTTAGCTTAAAAAGGTTATTGTGAGCCAACCTTAAAAGATAGACATATACTGTCGCGGACTTTTTTTTAGAACTTTTAAAGAGGAACAATTCTGTCATACATAATTTTAGCGAAACTTTAACCGTTTCCGCAGCGTACGCAGCGAAAGCTCTCAAAAGGGAAAAAAACACCCCGATTTTGAAACATTATTGATTGGAGCTCCGCTCGTATTGAGCTTAGCATGATGTTATATAGCCTAAAGCCTTCCTCGATAAATGGACTATCCAACACAAAAAGAATTTTTCAATTCGAACCAGTAGTTCCTGAGATTAGCGCTTTCAAACAAACAAACAAACAAACAAACTCTTCAGCTTTATAATATTAGTATAGATTGAAACACATTCATTTTGTAAATATTTGTGTACCTTATTAATAAACTTTATCTATTTAAAAAATATTATTATTTGAGACCTCCTGGCAGAATATAATACATCTATGCCTCCTGGTAATTAATTAACTCCAAATATATCTTCCGTCCTGAAGAGCCTTTGTTATTTTTAGAAATACTCAACTAGACCAGTGAAGGAGGAAATGTAATAATAAAAAGGTATACGTTAACTCCCTTACTAATAATTAATAAAAATAGTTTTTTTGTCAAGCTACTTTTTCTATATGTTACAGTCATTGTGATTAAATAGCTATTATACATAATGACTGGACATTATATATAATAACTATATTGTCTAGATAATGTGATAAATTAATCACTTTGTCCGGATATTATTCATAATAGCGGGCCAAAGTTAGCTAAAGTAATAAACACGATTCAACTTAGTGATGCAACAGAATTCTGCTTCTGCTTCCGCTTCCGCGGAAGTTCTGCATGTCTTTTCACTTTCGTTTCCGTTTCTGGTTCCGCAAACTTTATAACAGAACGGAAGTCATTATACAATGGGAAGAGAGGTGAAGTTCGGCCGGCTATAAAAGTTTCGTTTATTAAAGGTACGCGCACATTATGCCGGGCCGCAGCGTGCTGGGGCAGAGCGCAGCGCAGCGCAAAATTCTAAATTAACACACTGGTGATGGGCCGGGTCGCAGCGCATTGACAGATTTAGAGTACAGTGTACCTACTGCCAGAATTTGTGTGCAACTAACGTTATGGATAGCTCCGACGAAGAAAATACTTTTTTTTTACTGCGGTTTGAAGAAGAAGATAATGAACAACATAGACAAGAAGTTCGTAAAAAAAAAAGAAAATTTAAAATATAGGTACATCCAATTTGTTCCAAGAGAAAGGTATTTGGCGAATACCTTTTTGTTTTGGGGATATTTTCAGATGACTCCTGATCGATATTTTCAATTACTTGAAATAATAAAGAAAGATCTGCATAAAACAAATCCGTTTGCTATAGCACACTGTTGACGGGGCGCAACAGGGCGGGGCGGGCCGCATCGCATGATCGCAAATCCACCTCGCAATAATACGAGCCGCTGCGGCCCGACACAGTGTGCGATACTTCATACAAATTGTATGAAAGCGATTTAAGCGGATTTTTGGGCTCCGCCCCGGCACGCTGCGGCCTGGCATAATGTGCACGTACCTTTAAGGCTATAATCCGAGGTTGGTCCCGTTTTCACTTAAGTGGTGACCTGATGATCACAAAAGCTTTGATCAGAACTCCTCAGTCTTTAAAGATACGCGTTTGAAAATTTCGGCATTGTTCAAAGAACTGCAAGCATAATATGCCACTATGTAACTTACAGTAATCATCATCGTCATCTTATTTACAATACCTAATGGAAGCTTGGCGCGTATTCAATAATTATATATTCGATTGTTTATTTAAAACGTTAGCTAATAATTTAACAAATGTCACTAAAAAGGGTAAAATTATTATTAAAAAAATACTTCATATAGTTAAATTACTTTATATAGATCACAATAAAATTGTATCTATGACAATTTTATTATGATAAACATTATAATTATTATTAAGTATATAAAGACAGATTGAAATACAATTTTATAATCTTTACCTGTACCTACTTTTTTATTACTTTATCCAATTCTTCGAAGATATTATATAAAATTGCCAGTCAATGTGATTAATTTTGTGTCATTTATCACTTTGTCTAAATTGAGTAGACATTATAAATAATGGCTGGATAGTATATATAATATCCGGATTTATTACTTTGGCTGTAACATATATATCAGACCAGGACAAAACATTGAATAGCGTACTTATCCATTTCGCGAAAGCTTCGATAGCGCGATTCAGGACTGTGCGCTGATTGGTCCGCCACAATACTAATACTTTTGCAAATTGAGTTAGATGTTGTTCAATATAATTGCAAGTCTCCAGTTAGAGGTATTCCCAAATTAAATCAAAATTATGGTTACCCTGCTCAAACATTGTACGAGAGAACATATTTTTCGAGATTACACGCGTTGAAAACTGTTCTGAGGGTAAAACGATACGTCATTCTAATCAGGTTAATATGTCGAATAAATGGGTATCCACACCGAAATCCTAGTAGGTAATTACAGATAATGAGTTAACAGCGTATAAAGTAACGTTTCGACCGCGCGGCCATGAATTTTTTGTTTCGGACTGATTTGTCTGTTTAACTAAGCTTTTGTAACATTTATTGCTTTCACTAGTTTCGACAAATTAGGACCTTTCTTCCAGTAACAGTTTTTTGTACTAAGTCTTAAGTTATAAAGAAATAATCAACATTAAAAAATGACAAGTGAAGGATTGCGCGGCCATAACTTCTAAGGTAAATATTTCTTAAAATATTGAATTACAGTTTATAATTCCTTTTTCGACAATTTTTGACAAATTCAGTCTTCATATGACAAAATGAATTAGTTCTCTGACCCACATGATTCCTGAGATCTTCATGGCCGCGCAATCCTCCTCGTAACGTTCTGTTATACGGGATTACTATTTTCCCTTTTTAAAAAAAGATTTATTACAATTAACTGAAATAGTACTTCAATAAAACAAAGAAATTAGAATTGAGACAACTGTCGCGGTCTGGAGTCAGAGATGGAGTGCACTGAAGGGGTCTGGACTGAAGCGTAGGACGATAGGAGATATGCGGGATCAGCAAAGTCGGAAAGCTAGGGTGAGCATGATAGGGTACAGATGCGGGATATAACACCTCCCCGGGGTAGACTAAACTTCGGGGTCGAAGTTTATGGAAAATGAAATAAAGGAAATTAAACATGGATTCTAAGGCTGGGAGTAGGAATAGGTTTAGGTTTAGCTTTGTCTTTAGATAGGTCTTGAAGAGGAATGGAAGGAGGAGAGGAGCCAGAAGAAGAAGCAGAAGAAGATTCATCTTGGGTTTCCTGTGTTGGAGATGGATTGACGGAAAGAGTTTGGGAAAATCGTGGAAGAATATAAGGATGGCGACAGTTGTACCTTTTTATTAAAACTAAACATTTAAAAACACAAAATACAAAAATAATCAAAGAAATAACTATAAGAGTGGAAGAATAATGTGGTTCATATTTAATGAAGCTGTGTTGATTAATGATTTTGTCAGTTTCTTTTGTTAATGATTTCAACTTTAATATATTTCCATTACTAATCGTGTCTAGATCGAAATTTTGTAAATCTATAGTATGAAACTCACTATTCTCTCCATTATTTATCTTAAAATTACAACATGAATCATTTATTATATTGATATTAGAAAATATCTTATTTACTCTAAATTTCACAGCTTGAGATTTAGGTATTAATTTTGTATGTTTAGAATAACCAATACAATTATTGGGTACATAAACAATTCCTGTACCTATTACATTTAGATCAACATTTGTTTTGTTACGACATTCAATTAACACTTTAGTGTAAATGGATTGTACAAATATCCATTTATTGTTCGAGATAGGTTTCCAAATATCGATTTGGCCGTTAACACTTTCGGTTTTGCACTGCACTGGTAGAGCTTTTATGGTATTCACTAGTAATTCACTTTCACAACTCGGATGCTCGCTGATGGAGAAGATCGTGGTCACGTCGCAGATATAGGTTCGGGCATTCATCGCTTTGCATTCCCGTAGTGAGTCTAAGTTACAATATGCACTTTTGTCATTGGTCATTGCAATATATTTACTACTAGGTACAACATAAGTATAATAACTAGGTTTAGATACATCATGTGGTGTCGGAAGAGCAATATTATGATATAGATTATATTCTTTTAAGGATACAAGAGGAATTCTAAGGATGAACACAACTTTATCGCTAACACTATAACTAAATACACTAGAGACATTAATGAGAGTAAACATTTCATTTAATTCTAGGTTTACAGGTAATTTCGCATCAACAGGTAAGTGACGAAAGTTATCGACAAGCTCCTGGTATAAATGACTAGGCGGTAATATAGCTGGATGTAGTATATTCTGGCTACTAAACATAATTGCATTAACAATATCCTCTATTTGAAATGATAAAGTTATAATACTTGCTTCTAGACTATTTAATATAGTAATCATATTAGTTTTCATTATTAAGCTTTTAGACATCGTAGATATATTATTTATTTTGTTAGAGAGGTTGTCGATAGCTTCATTAAGGTTGTCTTCATTAACTTTTATTTTTCTTAAAGTAACGTTAATATTTGTTAAAGTAGTAGTTGTTATGAGAATATTATCTTTGATTAATGAAGCCAACTCTTTTTGATTTGATTGTACATTTCGTATAGCTTCATCGTATTTGATGGCGTCATTTTCATCAAGAGTACCAAAAATGGTTTTAAAAGCAGAGCCTACACCACCAAACCATGCAGATCTACGGAATCTGTGATCAATTAAATGTGATATGGAATTATAATCTTTTACCAATTCGTCATTTCTAATGGTAAGTGGTTGTAATACATTATGACATTCTAGGGTATCGTCAAATTCGATTTCTACTTTGTTGCATAAAAATCGTAATGTGCCAAGAATTGAATTTATATTGGTTATATGCGATTGAAAATGCGATATGTCTACTGGAGTGACAACATCTAAATAATCTGAACATATTTTTAATTGTCCTATTGGATCAAAGTAAATTCCCGGACTTGAATTTATTTGTTGAATAGAGTCTTGAGCCGCTAAGGCTGAAATGCTGAAATAGAAAGAAATTTACTTAAAATTATTTTACTTTAACTATTCTTACTATAAAGATTGAACCGATGCCGGTTTGATTTGATCAATATGATGTTTAACATGTCTACGGTTAATGAGCAGAGAAACGGTATTATAACCATGAACTTTAACAATTTTGTATGGACCTTTCCATTGAGGGGATAAGGCCTTCCTTAAGCGTAAATGATTTTTTAAATAAACCAAATCTCCAACCTTATAAGACACGGGTCTTGTTTTGTTATCATAATAAGTTTTTGAATTTTGTTTTGACTTAATGATGTTCTCAATCGCTTTCTCCCGAGCATGCTTTAATCGATGTTGTAACATTCTGACATATTCTGGATACGTGGTGTCATTGATGTTTGAATTATAAACTGAATCTGGAAGATACGGCTTATGGCCAAATACGAGTTCGTAAGGTGTGAATTTTGTAGTGGTATGAACGGCCGTATTATAAGATAGCATAGCTGTGTATACATATCGGGACCAATTATCTTGATTTTCATTTACGAAGGATTTGAGATACTCCTTGAGTGTAGAGTGACTACGCTCAAGTGCTCCTTGAGTTTGAGGATGGTAAGGAGTTGACCAGATTTGTTTTATTTTCAGAAAGTTGCAAGTCTTTTTGAATAAATCAGCAGTAAAATTTGTTCCTTGATCGGTAAGTATTGTTTTTGGGATTCCGAATAGCGAGATAAAATGAAGCAGACATTCGCTGGTTTCTTCAGCTGTTATTGTTCTAATGGGATACGCGACTGAATATTTTGTAAGATCGTCCTGTAGAGTCATAATAAATTTGATTTTTGCGGTGCCTACTTCCGGTAAGGGTCCCACAATGTCAAGAGATATGCGTTGAAACGGTGCGGTAGAAGTTGTAGTAATTTGCATCGGTGCTCTATTTATTTGTCTGAAAGCTTTGTTTTCTTGACAAAGAGTGCATGATTTAACGTAATGTTCGACATCAGCACGCATACGTTTCCAATAATACTTTTCTTTTATTCTGTCATACATTCTATTTGCTCCTAGATGACCGGAAATAGGTAAATCATGGTTATCCTTTAATATCTTTTTAATTTCGCTTAATGACGGATACATAATGTTATTATGATATATGTGTAATTGAATATTTGTGGAGTCAAAAAGATATCCTATTATATTATATATTTTAACAAAAGAGAACTTATCAAATGGACTTTTAAAATCAGTTATAGCGACTTGATGTGATGTAGGGTAAGACATAATTATTTGATCTCGTGTATACTTCAACGCTTTGAATAAGTCTGGGTAAGTGCATTCATCAAAATGATTCACCTTAAAATATAAAAAGAGATAAATTTTGTCTTCGATGACTAAAGGGTTAAAAGTATACAATTCTCTTTCCATTTTCAGAAATTCCTCGACAATAGGATTTGAACAACTGCTTAACAAATCTTGCACATATGGTACCGACTCGTCTAAGTCTATTGAAGTAGGTACAATTATTAATTTTTGCGATGATTTTAGAAGAGTTTCATTGTGTTCATGGATTATGGTATTGTAAGATCTAGTAGGTGATTTTAAGAATTTAGAATAATTTTCATCGACGACAGGTAAGTCAGGCGTAGGAGCTTTATCGACGATCACAGGTAAGTTAGACGTAGGAGATTCCAGTGGTATTGAAGATCCTGGTTCGGGGTGAGTAGATACGTTTTCATCAATGTTATCAGGAATAGGAATATCAACAGGTATAGAAGATTCCGGTTGTGCTGAAGTTCCTGGCTCAGGGTGAGTATTTACATTTTTATTATTAGAATCAGTGTAGGGAATAGGATTTTCAGTGTCTGTTACGGGTTGAACCACTTGTTCTTCGACAACGGGAAGTTCGTGATCAGTCATAGGTAAGTAATCTAGTATGTCATGTTGGAATTCTGGAAAATCGATGTTAAAATCAATTGGAGACATAGATAAGTCACGCGCGTCGTTATTTGCGTCAGCAGGCGATGTTGGATTCGGTGGAGTAGATAATAGCTGGGAATCATTATTAGGATTGGTAAGTTCTGTATTTTCAGGATAAATCGGATTAACTGGGTACCTTGAGAGTGCGTCAGCCGCTGAATTAAGTTTGCCTTTTCTGTAAATAATTTCATATTCGAATTCTTCTAATTTTAACCTCCATCTTTGCAGTTTACTACTAGGATTATTTGAAATGTGCTGGTCTAAAATTAATCCTTCTTTGATTTCGGGGTTTATGACGGAACATTCAACGACGGTTTCACTTCTAGCAGGAATAATGTAGGCTGGGTCTCGGAAGTATAGTGGAAGAGACATTTTTGTGAATAACAATAAATTTTTATTATAATCGATTTTGCAGTTATTAGAATTTAGCATGTCTGACCCTATTATGCCATCGTATGGTAAGTGTATATTTTCAATAACGTGGAATTGGTGAGTAATACCGGATTTAGCTAATTTGATTTTAAGATTAAAGTGTCCCAGAGTTTGTATGGAATCGACTGAGGAATCTATTCCTTTTAAATTAATAAATTCTTTAGTGAGTTTAGGGAAATTGGTTAGGCAAGATTTTTTTAATAGGCTTACAGAGGATCCAGAGTCTACTAATAAGGTAAGTGGGAATTCTGAAACAGGGGAGTCAACCAGGACATATGGTAAGAGTGTTTTTGTAGGATCATTAACTATCTCAAAAATATTTGATTTGGATTCAGAGGATTTAGGATTAATAGATACAGTAGAATTTGGATTTGACACAGTGGATTTTGAACACGATACAGTGGATTTTGAAATTGATCCAGTGGGTTTTGAACACGATACAGTGGATTTTGAACACGATACAGTGGATTTTGAACTCGATACAGTGGGTTTTGAATACGATACAGTGGATTTTGAACTCGATACAGTGGGTTTTGAATACGATACAGTGGATTTTGAACTCGATACAGTGGGTTTTGAATACGATACAGTGGATTTTGAACTCGATACAGTGGGTTTTGAATACGATACAGTGGATTTTGAACTCGATACAGTGGGTTTTGAATACGATACAGTGGATTTATGCAACTTGCCCATGTAGCGGGGTTGCGTAGATTTAGTAATTGCACCACTTGTGCGTTGACTTAGTAAGGTGTCGGTTTTTGATTGGACTTGTCCCGCACGACACCGGGACGAGACTTTAATTAGTTTTTTGGGACGTCGTCTACGGTATCATAACCTTCTTCGGCATTAATTTGTTCACGAGGATTTTCGTCGTTAAAGGATGTAAAATTAACTCGTTGGTAATTTGGTCTATTAAAATTTTGATTTCTATTATTATTGTATTCCCGTTTCCTACACTCATCTATCGTGTGACCAATATTCTTACAATAACGGCAAACCGGGGGTGAGTTAGTGCCACTCTGATTTTGAACGCGGTTGCTATTATTATTATTGTAACGCATATTGGGATTTGGGAAGCGATTATTATAATTATTAGGATTTTGATTTTGAAATCGGCGGTTGGCGTTAAAACTAGGCTTGGAAGAAAGCGATTTAGGTTGGGGATTTTGTTTGTATAAAAATTGCTGAATTTTCTCTTCGGAAATGGCTATATTTATTGCTTCATTTAATGTTTTAGGTGACTTGCACCTCACTACGTTTGATATACGAGGTACAAGTCCCATTTGAAAATGATGGAGAGCTAGCTCTTCCATTGCTGCAGTGCGACCTATCATTTCTCTGTTTTTGCTACCGTGTGCAATTGAAATTTCTGTTAATAATTGTGACAGACATGTTTCGACTCTTAGGGAATATTGACTAACAGATTCGTTTATTTGCTGTTTGCATTCTTGCAAGTCTGTTAGCAAATGTGCGTAGTGTTTCCGTTCACTAAATTGTATTTTAAGAAAATCTTTTAGTTGTGACCAGTTTACAAATTCTTTTATTGAACAGGTTGTTTGGGCTCTACCCTGTAATTGACATAGTATATATTTAAAAACGATATCTTTTTGTTGTTCGGAAGCTAAATCGTGGGCGTTACTGCAGTTAACAAGAAAAGAATTCAACGATTCCCTAGCGCCATCGTAGGGTTTTATGAATTTAAGTAAGGTAGAGAGATCTAACTCTACCTTTGGCGAAGTAGTGGTCTGCGTTTTCTTTTTGGACCTGGTGACAGGCCCAGGTTGAGAGGATGGGACTGTTTCGTCCTCGGGTTCGTTTATATTTACTTCAAATTTAGGACTAGGCGCTCTAGATTCCGACATTTTAAATTTATACAAAACACTTCAAATAATAAAGATACAAAAACACAAAAGAAATTGCAATGACCAAAGTAGAATAAATGAACGACTCACAGGAATGCGGCGATAAGGGCTTGTATAAACATCCGTGCGGCGTGCGGTCGGCGTCGGCTGCTGGACTTCGTGGAACTCGGCGCGCTGGACCCGGCGAAATTGATGTACCGAACAGGAACTCGGGAACCGCGGATTCGTTACACTTTCGATTTGTTGAGGATTTAGAATATTGGAATTCGATTTATTGTTCGTGAGGCGTACCCGGGATTATCTTTTAAAATCCCACCGCTGCCACCAATTTGTTATACGGGATTACTATTTTCCCTTTTTAAAAAAAGATTTATTACAATTAACTGAAATAGTACTTCAATAAAACAAAGAAATTAGAATTGAGACAACTGTCGCGGTCTGGAGTCAGAGATGGAGTGCACTGAAGGGGTCTGGACTGAAGCGTAGGACGATAGGAGATATGCGGGATCAGCAAAGTCGGAAAGCTAGGGTGAGCATGATAGGGTACAGATGCGGGATATAACAGTTCGCGCGGCCAACTTTAAATCCTTGTAACTTCTTTGTTTCTACCTTGACAAATTTTTGGTTTGTTCCCTTCGATTTTGACAAATTTCGACAATTTTTTTGGCTAAGTTTTTTTCTGTTTAGATAACTTGGCGGAGCAATCGTAACGCACACGTTCTTGGTACGTATTTGGTACAGTGCGACTATGTTTAGAGTACCTACCTACTTTCTAATGGTTTTCGACAGTTCTCATTTAACATACTTACTGTCTGATAATTTCTATAAAAAATATATTACATTATATTTTATAGATAGGTTTTACAGTTTTAGAATTATATTCATTTTGACTGACGTAGGTACCTACATATTGTTTACATAATATATGTATTAATATCTCGTGGTTTTTGGTATAGGTAGTGTCTAGGAGTTGATAATACAAAAGTAGATACTGATGAATGTTTGCAATAGGTAGTTAAGTTTTGTGCAACTGTGATATGATTAGTTTTGTCTTTGTCGTTTGAACAATTATTTTGTTACCGATGTATGACATTTGTAAATAATAAAAACGTTTCAATTAAATCAGTGTATTTTTTCTTCTTCATACACACCTATTAAACATAACTCGTTTTTAAATTAAACCTAGTTTAATGACGTCTGTTTCAAATTATTACCTATTTGTCGTTTAAGGTCGGCATGAAATATAAACGTTTTTTACTGCATAATTAAGAACGTTTCCCCCATAATCCGATATCGGTATCGAACGCTGTTAGCCGATATATCTGACAGCCAAGGCAAATAAAATATTTGAAACATAATATTATAATACCGTTCTTTCACATTATCCGGTACCTATATAGGTGATGTGAAAAAACTCTTGGTTTGATTTGTTTGACAATAATTAAAACGAAGGAAATAATAATTTATAGAACATATCCACCTACTACTATTTTAAATGTGGAAGTTTGTAAGGATGGATAGATGAATGTAAGATGTTTGTTAATCTTTCATGCAAAAACTACTCAACTAATTTAGTTGAAATTTACTATAGTTAATAGTACCTAGTAGTTTAGGCTCTGGATTAAAACAGGCTACATTTTATCCCCAAAAAGTAGGTAGGTGCTGTGTTTCCGTGGGATACTGTGTTTACGAGGGTGGAGCCGGGGGAAGAAGCTAGTTTATCATAATATTGCGTAAGTCTCCGTCACACGTTATTCGCCTTCTATATTCGCACGCATCTGTAAGGACAAATATTTTATAATATTTTTAAAAATTGTTTATTTTCCATAATTAAATATTATTTAATTCTAAAAATAGTTCCCGAGCGAAGTAATAGAGTGAGAAACAAACATATCTTCTCGAAACTAAAGAAAACAAAAGGAAATCCTCCCTTTTCGTTTTACAGCAGTCGTTAAATAAAACAGTTGAAAAGCCAACGAGGTATCTTTTCTTAGCCGTAGAAGTTAATAGGTATTGTAAGTGCAGGTTCGATGCGGGACAAATAGCGGCTGGGAGGTCCAAAGTGGCCATATGAGTCGCATCTCATTCAGGACACAGCTAAGAGGACGCCGTATCTATGCTTAGGGCGAGTTTACCTACGAGGTTATATTTTTCTACACAGTAAAGTAATGTAAGTACCTACTATCTACCTATGCAGAAATGAAATAACCATCTGCACGAGTCACGACATGTGATGATAGTAATAATATCTATGGACGCTTCACACCACGTCAATCTGGCCCCTTCTGAAGAACTTGTGTTACGGGTACCAGACAACGGGAAGTATATTTAATATATACTATACACATATTTAAGATTTTAACTATATTAGGTATACACATATTTAATACACATCCATGAGTCATGACTCATGACCCAGGAACACAGAAAAACTTTTTGTTCTTTCGGCAGGCTACGAACCTGCGACCTCCGGCTTGTGCACCAAAGCCTATCTGTATAATCTATGACCAAAGCGCTGAACCACTGAGCCACAGAGGTCGTCAAACTATTGTGACAGCACAAACTAGGTAAGGTAAACAAGTAAAAATTAAGGACAAGATCGTTCGATATCGACAATTAGATAAACATAGATAGGTAGGTAGGTACTATTAATTGCAGGCTATTTTAATTAAAGTAATATGAGTACAATTTAAAATCCAATCAACGTAATTGATATAATTAAGCGGTACAAATTCCAGGTAGGTAGTAAATTGTTATAGATTGGATACTTCAATACTTTAAAGTATCTAGGTACCTACTGTTTCTACGTTCTCGGTATTACCTATTAAAAATAACCTAACCAAGACCATGTCTAACTAGGGTTCCGGGTTTTCATGAGTTTTTAGGATGCCCTTTCAGTTTCTGTTTCTGCATCTTACAGTTTGGAAATGTCAGGGGAGTACCAACTTCTAAACCACTTTGGAGGCCGACCGCGGCGCGGCGACCGATTACCTACTGGAAAATTTTTCACTTTATGTGTATGAAACCTCGCCCTTTATTACAGATTCGTTGATAGTGGTACCTATGTCACCGTAAAATTGTAAAAACCGTTAGATTAGAAAATAACTAACGAGATTGTAAAAATATGTCGAAAGATTTATAACTTTATATTTATAATCTAACGAAAAATAATGTGTTAAATTATAGTCAGAATATTCGCGTCCGAAGTTTATCAACATTTTACAATTTCACTAGCTGTTATAATACAATCTTACGATTTTTACAATTTTACGGTGACACCTACACAATGTGGTAGAAGTTATAATAAGAAAAAAAATCATCCCCATTGCATATGTATGGGAAGCCACAACTATAATAAGTAATATAGATCCCACCAAAAACATTCTGTAAAAAACTAGCCAAGTCTCGATAGAGCTGCTTGTTTATCTCTAAAAAGTAGTGAAATCTAGACAAAGTCGTGCCAAGTCTAAGGTTCCTTACTGCGATTTCTTTATTATTATAGTTAATGTTGTGTGACTTGGCCGTTGAAGGGTACACAATGGTACAAAAGGGGCTCCATGACACCATTGCTCCAATACATGTGTTCTACAATCAACAACAGCCTAAAATGAGACACTACTCACTAGCGTCCAATTAGCAATACCAGTATGGGCTATTATCTCGCTTAACAAACATAGGTAGTTACAACAGATATACATTACGTGTAAACAAAATTGACTTGTACCCACTTGTAACGTATAAAGAATGTTCAACGGCCAAGTCACACAACATTAACTATAATAATAAAGAAATCGCAGTAAGGAACCTTAGACTTGGCACGACTTTGTCTAGATTTCACTACTTTTTAGAGATAAACAAGCAGCTCTATCGAGACTTGGCTAGTTTTTTACAGAATGTTTTTGGTGGGATTTCACTTCTTTTTGTAGAAACGTGGGCATATTGATTTATTTTACTAGATTTCAGTGTAATTTGTTTATTTAATTTGTGTAATGATCGAGTACAATAAAGTTAATCGTTCGACTATTTCTTCTTGTAAACTTGTAAATATAAGTATAAAAGCCAGTCTAGTCTTATCCAGAGTTTTCCTTTAATTTTATTTATATGCGTATCAAAAGCAGAAAGGGAGGCATTCGCCCAGCAGTGGAATGCTACGGACTAAATTAAATTAGAAGATGTGTCCCACTTCGCTAGGTTTTTGAAATGACAGTCGATTTTTTTATGTACCAATAGTAGAAGGGGGGCATTACCATATCTCTAATCAGCTGAAACCAGCTGAGGATTCTTCATCAGATACTTCCCAACAAGCAAAGTAATCCTATAACGAAGATTATAAGTCTACCTCTTCTTATAATGTTCTTATTAAGGCATTGGTGCAGACTGTGTCTCTTATAATAGCATAAGATAAGCTCTAACATACTCAAGAGCATTAGGATTTATATCTCAGTCTTATAGTTTGCTACACGACTACTTACAAAACAGTTACAGGACTTTTTTACTTATAATAACATTTCACAAGCGTATATATTCTCAAGAGCATTTGTTTTTATTACTCAATCTTATAGTTAACTACAAGACTACCTTATAAACCACTAATAGGAATATGTATCCTATAATTGTCTGCATAAAGATTAAATAGTCTTGAAATCTTATAGTAGCATTTTGTAAGAAAAGAAGATATTATAACACTCTTAGCGAAGATAATTATAAGTTAGTCTCGTTACTGTCTTGTTTAAGACTCTTTTAAATGTAATAGTGCTTAATAAGAGCGTTATAAAATCAAACAACCTTATAAGCTACTTGATCAATCACATTATTAATAAACATTACACGTCTAGCTGTTCTAATTTGTCCTGAGAAAATAGTTTATTATCAGTTTATTATAGATATGGAATTGTTTTCTAGCAAAGTAAATTGAAAAATTAGTTAGTAGTCCGATTGCATGAGGAACCCTAAACTTGTTTAAATATGGAGGAAATGTATCTTAATCGAAACTACTATAAGTACTAATTTACTTAAAATTGTTCTATAACATACTCAACGCAGAGTATTTAATGAAAATGGCGAATGTTCGTAAAAATCATTGAAAAATTATTTTACAATAAATACTATAACTGCTAGTTTTCAAAGCGCGTTATAAAATTAATCAAATCTTAGCCCACATTTACAATAAAAATGACTTCCCCGTCGAGTTCCCACACCGTATAATTATATATTATTACGAGTGTTAACGTTATGCTGTTACTATAAATTAGAATGAAGAATACTTACATATTTAATATTTCGTTTTATCACAAGCAATAACCAAAGTTTATAAAATGTACTAATAACTAATAACTTAACTAAGTATATTACTAGAGCATTATAAACAAGATTGCTTTAGTAAGATATTTATGTCAGATACTAATAAGAGTGTTTGTACTTAAAAATGAGTAGTCTCAGAACATTATAGAAGTAATTGCGCTTCCTTAAGTATACTATAGGGCTAATTGACATTCTATAAGTTGATTATAAGATAGTTATAAGAAAACAAAGCTCCTATAACTGCACCCAAATCCAGCAATGTAGTAAACTATAAGTATCTTATAAGCACAAGAAAAAGTAGTGTTAAAGAATACTTCAAGTACTGATTTTGCTTCTTGGGTTCAGACCTTCGATTTTTGACATCAAATGAAGCGGCCCACCACCATGTTGAATATTTTTTGTATAGGCGGTATGTCGATCTCTAATAGTTTGGTTGGGCTCTTGTGTTTTCTAATCAGGGTCACCAGGTACTCCAGATGTTCGATTATCCTAGTTTTTATAGTTTTCCCTTTATGTGGCCATTAAACCCTAACTCTGTACCAAATTTCAGCTCTCTGAGTTCATGAGAAGTACTAGTTCTATTCTGATGATCATGAGTGAGTGACTGAGTGAGTGAGTGTCATAAATTCAAAACTTTGCTTTCGCTTAACTTCGGAACTAAATGACCTACAGACTTAAAATTTTGGATTTTAAGTATGTGATTATAGCTTACTAGATGACGAAAATTTCTGCGTTCTGGTCTTATCCAGAGCTCCTCAAATAGGGGCCTGAAAATGCGGCGAAATGGTTCCAGTAAATAATGGTACGGCAGTGTTTGCTTCGCGCTCGACTTGGCGGGGGCACTGCCGTGCCCCCAGATCGACGTTCTGGTCTTATCCAGAGGTTCTCAAATAGGGGCCTGAAATGCGGCGAAATGGTTCCGGTACATAATGGTACGGAAGTGTTTGCTTCGCGCTCGACTTGGCGGGGGCACTGCTGTGCCCCCAGATCAACGTTCTGGTCTTATCCAGAGGTTCTCAAATAGGGGCCTGAAAATGCGGCGAAATGGTTCCAGTAAAGAATGGTACGACAGTGTTTGCTTCGCGCTTGACTTGGCGGGGGCACTGCCGTGCCCCCAGATCGACGTTCTGGTCTTATCCAGAGGTTCTCAAATAGGGGCCTGAAAATGCGGCGAAATGGTTCCAGTAAATAATGGTACGGCAGTGTTTGCTTCGCGCTCGACTTGGCGGGGGCACTGCAGTGCCCCCAGATCGACGTTTTGGTCTTATCCAGAGGTTCTCAAATAGGGGCCTGAAAATGCGGCGAAATGGTTCCAGTAAAGAATGGTACGACAGTGTTTGCTTCGCGCTCGACTTGGCGGGGGCACTGCCGTGCCCCCAGATCGACGTTCTGGTCTTATCCAGAGGTTCTCAAATAGGGGCCTGAAAATGCGGCGAAATGGTTCCAGTAAATAATGGTACGGCAGTGTTTGCTTCGCGCTCGACTTGGCGGGGGCACTGCAGTGCCCCCAGATCGACGTTTTGGTCTTATCCAGAGGTTCTCAAATAGGGGCCTGAAAATGCGGCGAAATGGTTCCAGTAAAGAATGGTACGACAGTGTTTGCTTCGCGCTCGACTTGGCGGGGGCACTGCCGTGCCCCCAGATCGACGTTCTGGTCTTATCCAGAGGTTCTCAAATAGGGGCCTGAAAATGCGGCGAAATGGTTCCAGTAAATAATGGTACGGCAGTGTTTGCTTCGCGCTCGACTTGGCGGGGGCACTGCAGTGCCCCCAGATCGACGTTCTGGTCTTATCCAGAGGTTCTCAAATAGGGGCCTGAAAATGCGGCGAAATGGTTCCAGTAAAGAATGGTTCGGCAGTGTTTGCTTCGCGCTCGACTTGGCGGGGGCACTGCCGTGCCCCCAGATCGACGTTCTGGTCTTATCCAGAGGTTCTCAAATAGGGGCCTGAAAATGCGGCGAAATGGTTCCAGTAAATAATGGTACGGCAGTGTTTGCTTCGCGCTCGACTTGGCGGGGGCACTACCGTGCCCCCACATCGATTATCCTAGTTTTTATAGTTTTCCCTTTATGTGGCCATTAAACCCTAACTCTGTACCAAATTTCAGCTCTCTGAGTTTATGGGAAGTACTAGTTCTATTTTGATGATCATGAGTGAGTGTATAAGTGAGTGAGTGAGTGAGTGAGTGTCATAAATGCGAAACTTTGCTTTCGCTTAACTTCGGAACTAAATGACCTACAGACTTGAAATTTTGGATTTTAAGTATGTGATTATAGCTTACTGGATGACGAAAATTTCTGCGTTCTGGTCTTATTCAGAGGTTCTCAAATAGGGGCCTGAAAATGCGGCGAAATGGTTCCAGTAAAGGATGGTACGGCAGTGTTTGCTTCGCGCTCGACTTGGCGGGGGCACTGCCGTGCCCAATATATAAGATAATATTTATATATAAGATAATATAAGATAATATTTTATTATTTAGGTATATGCTGGCAAAAACAAAGTCTATAGGTAATCTAATATACTAAATTTCATGATTTTACAGAAGTTAGCAGGGGCGGATAGATATACGGATATTAATCCATCCGTTCATCCGGACAGACGACAGAAAGACAGACGGAAAGACGGACAGGGAGAGCCAATAATTCCTTGTAACTATGGAACCCTAAAAACTGTGCATGTTATGAAAACATTGCTTATTTATTTTCTTCATTTAAACTTTAAAGTTATACCATTTTTATATAGGTTTCAAGAATTGTGTATAAAAGTAGTATACCTTATAGAATCACTGTGGACGCAGCCTAAGCTAGAATTTGAAACAGTTACAGCCGCAAATAAGGTCTGTAACGAGGGGGTTAAGTTTGAGATAATCGTCATGTGGCTGTACGTCGGCGCCGAACGGTGCACATCAGACACAGACCCAACGGGTGTTAATGTGACCTCGTCCAACTTGGGGTATTTACAGCCAGATTGGGGTTACAACTTGGATGCTAGTTTATTCTTAGATTAACGTTTATATCACGAAATTATTGCTTATCTAAATCGTGGAAATAATTAGTGAGGATAATACAGAGAATTGTATTTAATGTAGGTAAGTATAAGCAGTTTGAAACTCGTATCGTATACTTAGTGCGGTTCAAATGAGAATAGGATCGAGTCGGCGCCATATCGTTTCGAATTTAGACTGTTTAAATGATAGTTAAATTTATGTTTAGATAATTGATTACTATTCAACGTTTTTATTTAAATTCGATGCAAGACTATTAATATTTATATGTAGGTACATAAGTTTTTCTGAAAATCGCACTTTTCAAGTGATATTTGACAGATAAAGGTCATTGACGTTCCTATTCTCATTTGAACCGCGTTATACCTGCTCTTAGCCAGGACTCAGGTGGTAAGTAGGTGTTGTATTATAATAAAGAAGGTTTACAACCAAATGAGTTGGTAGAGCGTGGTAGAGCCATGCTTCGGCACGAATTGGGCCGGCTCGACCGGAGAAATACCACGGGCTCACAGAAAACCGGCGTGAAACAGCGTTTGCGCTGTGTTTCGCCGAGTGAGTGAGTTTACCGGAGGCCCAATCCCCTACCCTATTCCCTTCCCTACCCTCCCCCATTACCCTATTCCCTCTTAAAAGGCCGGCAACGCACTTGCAGCTCTTCTGATGCTGCGAGTGTCCATGGGCGACGGAAGTTGCTTTCCATCAGGTGACCCGTTTGCTCGTTTGCCCCCTTATTTCATAAAAAAAAAAAAAATCAAACAGACTTTTCAGACGTAGGTACTTACATATTTACTCTAAACTAAAGATTAAGTAAACTCACGAGATTAGAGTAGCAAAAAACACATCCGCCGCAAGTTATTGTCAGGAACAGGTGACGGGGAGGTCCCTGGGGGGAGTCCCCGGGGTGTAATCGGTTCCCGCCTTCAGACAAGTTAAGTAAGGTTCTTGTTACCATAATGCTATTGATAGTAGCTGAAACTATTGGTTTTAATTTTATCAGATAGCCTGAGTGTTAAGGGCATGGTAATTGGCCGAACCCATTTTGTTATGTGACGTATTAACGAGTATAGGAAAGCTATCTAGTATAATAATATATATATATATATATATATATATATATATATATATATATATATATATATATATATATAATATGTATGGACGCTTCACACCACGTCAATCTGGCCCCGTGCTAAGTATCCGAAGAACTTGTGTTACAGGTACCAGACAACGGAAATATATTTAATACTTGTATACTATACATATATTTAAGATTTTTATTATATAATACACATATTTAATACACATCCATGACCCAGGAACATAGAAAACTTTTTGTTCCCTGGCGGGATTCGAACCCGCGACCTCCGGCTTTAGCGCCAACGCGCTAACCACTGAGCCACGGAGGTCGTCTACGGAGTATGTACCTATGTAATTATTTATTAACGTCATCCATCCGTCGCGTACTCAGATTATAGTCAGATTATAGACTATAAGTCGCGTCGTCGGTGTGATTGTTAAAATTCATAGCTGTAGCTACCAGTGGCGAAGGGTTCCTATAACTCTATTCCTATCGGCTTCCCTTGTCACTTACCTTTTGCAAACATTCATAGAAATCCTTACCTATTATACAGGCTTCGGCTTCCCTATGAAGGAGAACCAGCCTTCGCCACTGGTAGCTACATAATTTGGATGTATTTTCTACCTATTTCTTAGTTTGTGTGTGTAGTAATTACAGAAATAAATAGGTTCCTAAAACACAGATAAAATAAGAGGATAAGCTTGAAGTTTGAACCATAGATAAAATGATTTACATTGACACGTCATGAGTCATGACAAATCCTTCTACTCCTTCTCACTTCTGGTTCTCGACAAACAAAGTCAAATCGCATCGAACAAGTCGTTATCTCAGCAAGTTGTTAGCCCTCCGCGGCAAGAATTGCAAATGGCGATAATTCTAACTACGCCGATAAATCAGCTCCACCCGTTCAAGTTTTTTCCCGAGGGGGCACCTCGGCCTGTTGATCGATCACCGTTTCCCATACTTACAACTTTCTTCACAAACTACCATGTGTTCCCAAAGAGTTGCTCGAGTCTTGACACAGGGTACAACGCTCGATTGATTTCATTTTAATATAATATCAATAAAATAACATGTAAATACAAATACTTTAAAAAGAAAAGCGACAACCATTGTAGGAATACTAGAAATAAGAACAAGTTAGAAATACCGGTGATCAGACTTAGCAACGTAAGTAAATCGTTTAAAGGTTCATGTATACGCCTTTACAATAGAATCCCAGAAAACGTTCAAAATCTTACCATTAATAAATTTACAAAAGCTGTTAAAGAACGTTTGTGTGCTAAAGCTTATTATAAAGTAAGCGATTTCATTAACGATTGCACACCTTGGGAATAAGACGGCCCCTGCAATGCTGCTTTTATGTACTTAAGTATGCTCTATGTACTTATGACTAATGATAGATTAAGTTACCACATTGTAAAAATATTTTTTTTTGAAAAGAACAATTTTCCCATCTTTTTGCTAAAAGGTGGCCCCGTGCGAGTTTCTTACGCCGGTTCTTTTCGCCGGGCTAGTTTTCGAACCGGTGGTAGGCATCATGTAGGACAATTCTATAAGCGTTATTTCATAACCTACATGGAAATCCTTCTTCCCCCATAGGACAGGCTTCGCCTAGTTTGGGGGACAGAAAAGATAATGTATGTAAAGTTTCTTGAAAATAAACGATTTATTTATTTATTTAAATAAAATTTTTGAGTTTGAGTTTATTTCCAATAAAACATTAGAAAAATATTACAGAAGTAACATTTCCGCAAACTAGGTGGCGCCTGTCCTATGGGGGACTTATAAAGAGTACCCTACAGAGTTATAACACAGTGTAATAAAGAGATACAGTGGTCCAACGCGTTTGAAGTCGCGCGAAATGCCGCTTTTGTGTAGGTATTCGTCATTGCTGCAGGGTTGTCACAATAATGTGTTTTATTATAATCTGTTCTACATTTTGTGTAGGTATTCGTAGTATGTGTATGTAGAGTACTAGGAATAAAACAAAAAAAAAAATATATAAGTATTAATGAAGAGTTTTATTATAAAAAATACAAATGCGTATACAAAAGCTCAGGGTTAGCATGATATATATCAATTGATATAGGTATATCGTATATATATCATGATATATATCAATTGATATTTATGCTTGATATATTATATCAAAATTGATATTGATATTTAAAAATGTAAAAGAATGTTTTAAATGTAAAAAATCTTACATCAACACAGGTCTTATTTTCCGAGAGTTTCACAACCCTAGGTCATCAAAAACTTGCTATTTGACACGACATTAACTAATCATAGCCGTCGACGCAGCTTGTAACGGCTTATGACACCCACGTGACCCCCTGTTTTTCGGAAGAAAATTCCTTGTTTGTTATTATACTATTGTTAACCATTTATACCATGTGTAAAATTAATTCGACTGATAAAATTAATACACTTTTTTTTCTTCTGGTTATAAACAAAAGTCATTTTATGGTTTTATGGTTTATTTAAATTGATTCTCAAAAGTATCTATCGTTGATTTTTAATTGATTTGAAAACTTTTAATATCAATAATAAATAAATGAGTTTAATTTTACTTCCCTATCTTCAAATTATCAGACATACAAATTATTTCGATTCAACTATTACGAAAAAACATATCAGAGTACCTATGAGATTTGTATGTAATTTTGAAAATATCAAAAATATCGGATATATATCAAAGATATCTGATATTTTGATATTTATTATAAATATCGGATATTTACGAACCCTGCAAAAACTACAAATGCGAAACTGAAAGGTATTTTCGACATTTGGATTTACTAGTTTTTAGATTGCGATTGTTGAATTTGACGATGTAGTTAGTAAATTCTCATACGTAGATACAATTTTACTAAAAATTCTGACGGGAAACAGGCGCATGGTTATGTATTAAAATTAACCCTGCAGTACTCGCTAGGTATTTACAGACATGAATACTCGCTACCGGGTAATAAATACCACAGAGTTTAAAGTACAGCTATTTAAGAAAATAACTGGAAATTTCAAAGTTTTCTTATGGTATATTGTTGTTTACATTATTTTGAATAAATAAAACCGGAAATGGAAGTTTCAATGTTTATTAGTTTGAAATTAAAGCTTATCCTAATAAATCAACAAAAATATTAACTTTTTTGGTTACAATCTTAGAAAAATAAACAAAATTATTATTTGTTCTTTGGGACTATCAAAAGTCGAGATCAATATCAAAATAAGACCTAATAGACTACCAAAATAACACAAAATAATAATATTTTCATAATAAATGAACTTTGAGAAAATCGGCTTCAAACATTGTAGTAACTACTGCTTTATTTTTTCATAGAAATTGCCACAAATTGGGGTTGTATGCTCTTTGCATATTTTTTTGAAGCATAACTCGCAAATTGTTTTCGTTTTCCGGCCCTTCTTCCATTCACATACAGCACTTACATGTTCACTAATCTCCTCATAATCTTCAATTTCCGACACATTTTCCTCTTCACTATCTTCTTCAGCTAGCAATTGTTCTATTATGCTATCCCTCAGTGGTGTATTCATCGTAATAACCTATAAAACTTAAATAAAGTTGATAATATGCCGAAAAATAATATGACAAGAACCGTCGCTACCGGGTATTTTTCACCCATACTCACTTTGTATGTCCGTTGTTGACAAGCGACCCACGCAAACTGGTTGCCACACGGGGTGTGGGTGTGTTATCTATCGGTTCGAAGGTACTTAAAATCTCGTGACGCTAGAAACATTAGAAAAAAAGATACAACCCAAATTAAGCACTCTGTGGTATTTTTTACCCAGTAGCGAGTGTCGCCGGGTTAATCTTCTTTAGCTGTTCATATAATTGACCATTGTAAATAAGTACCTACATACAACTCAAACGAAACACTGTCGCAAACCACTTAAAACAATCAAATTAAAAAGCGTCAACCAGGGATGTCAGACCGCCACTTGGAAATCCTTGTACCGAGCTGGCTGAAAACTGGTATTGGAGATGGCAAACTGGTACGCCTGCGCTCCACTCTGGCGCTGCAAACACTGATAGATAAACTGTGTCGGAAGTCGCATCCCAGTAAATAAAAATAATATTTTAATTTCGTATACTCTTAATAGAGGGCAGTAATTGTCGAACGCACGGAAGAAATATTATTTTAAATATATATTTCTGATATTATATTGCATTTCGGGTATAAAATGTAAAATATATTGAAAAAAATAGATAATTTTTTTAAAAATTTAAAAAATAAGAAAAAAAAATATATATTCGAGGGATTTGAACCCGGGACCTCTAGATTGAGAGCGGAGCACCTTACCATTACGCCATCAAGCATATTTCAAATTAACTCATGGAAAATGGTAAGTGTTTATCGAAGGTTTATCGAGACTGCTTGCTTAAAAAAAGTTTTATATTATGAGGGAAATCTGATTGGAATTTTTTTTACATGCATCTTTGAAATTTGCCGGTTATTCTATATGGTCAGTGTATTTTTGTCGGTCAAGGGCCAATCTTGGTATTTTTGCGTACAAGGACTGAGTAGTCTTGGTACATGGTACGTGGAACCAAAACCTAGTATGTATACCAAGAAGTTGGTACGTCTGACATCCCTGCCGTCAACCCCGGCTGACGTGTCCCAAGCGAGTGTATGGCAGCTTGGGCTCGCTACCGCCCCTCTCTCACCCCGCACGCCCCGCACGATTGCTCTGTCTAGACGTGTCCGTTGGACGACTGTAGGTAATAGTTCTATAGGCTGTGGTTATAATTTGCAGAGGCTAAAAACAAAAGCAGTAATTCTTGAAAATTTAAATCAAAATGAAACAATGAAACATTATATGCGGACTTGCTTAAATTTTTTGTGAGTGTGGGTGTGAATTTTGCAATTAGTATGAAGGTCAAATAATAATAATAAAAAAATAAAAAATTAAGATATGGCGCCTGGGCCTATACCTATATTTGGCGGCTCCAAATAGTGGAGGATTTTTAATTATTATCAAAAATCATATTACATAGGTACCTAATAATAGATACTATTATAACTCTAAGCCATTGAATGGATTTTGATGTTTGGTATTGTAGTAGTTTGGACTCTGGATTAACACATGCAGCAAAATATACGGTTCCCGCAGGACATGAATTAATGTAAATTGTAATAAACATGTACTTTAAAAAATATGGATTTTCATACGGAAAAGGAATTACATACCTATTATGTATAATATATGTCAGACTATGTGTTGTTTCGTATGTCAGTACCTACTTAGTACTAAATACTATCGAACCGTTTCATTGTAGAGGATGTTAAATGTTCACGAGTAAAAAGTTAACGAAATAGGGAACTAATTGCAATTAGCTGGAGAAGACAGTCGGCTCCAATAAAAAGTTCCGATAAATTGAGCTCAGATGACACCCCTGGGAGCCGATGATGTTATAACTGTTACTAATTGCCCTTCATTCGAACCAGCCGACGCGACGCTACCTATGACGTATTAGTCTCATGTACATGTCGCAGTAAGATAGATAAAGCTGTAATATACTTATATCCCTAGGAATATAATTATATACCGTAAGTCGTAAAATAGTTATACGAAAGTGATTCATTACTATCTTAATAGGAATATAATAATAGTATGGTCCCAGTTCAGTGATATAATTATATTCCTTGATTAAGTTTAGTGAAATAATTGCAGGAGTGTAGTGTGGGGAAGGGGATGCGACTGAGTAACCAATCCTTCAAGATACCAACTGAAGTTGGTACCCTAAAGGATTGGATTTTAGGATTCTTAAAGCATGCGATAAAAATAAGCGTTGATCGTGCACAGATGCGTGACTTTTTGGGCCTTTTTTATCTCAGAAAGAAAAATATGTGTACCTATAGGTAACGTTGTGGATACCTATAAGAGTGAATTTTAAGCGTTTTTCTGCGCTTCATCTCTGCGCTAACATGGATTAACCCTCAGTAGCGCAGTCACAAGCTATTATAAGTATCCCTCTTGTGCGGCTCAGCACACTGGCATGACCCATGGCTTGCCACTAGATAAACCACGGCCTGCAGTCGCGTGGCCAACGCGCGCCACCCCATCGCCGCGCCGCCGTGCTAGTAAACCACACATACCACAGTATAAATATAATATTATAATTACATATCCGATGTTTGCCGATACCATCGATCATAGATGTACTATATTAAATAGAGGACCGATACATATAAAGTTGCCATTCACAGGGACACAAACGGCAGACTTCCATACATAACGACTAAATCCATTGACGCCAGAATCAGATACATGCCACTGTTTACTGATTTTTATTTTTGTTGGTTGGTCGGCCGCAATTTTTGATATCTCCGTTAAAAATGGAAAAAAATAAACGCAAACTCTGCAGATAGCAGATAGTTTATTTTATGGATATTTTGCAATGTGCGATGACATTCGGTTAAAAATATAAGTTTGATAAATTCTAGCTGATACTTTAGTCAACGAATTTTTTATAATAAAAAATATAAAAAATTCGTTGGCTAAAGTATCAGCTAGAATTTATCAAACTTATATTTTTGACCGAACCGATTTACTTGTAATATCAGCTATATTTTTACGCCAGTTATAATATGCCTATTAAGGCGCTCTTACCCTAGAAATACGCTTCTTTCAAAAATTTTTTGAGACGAATGGATAAATTTTAGTGCAGCAAAAAAATATATGTTAATTTTGATCATATTTGCTAGGGGACCTTCGTTTTCAAAACACGATATCTGAAAAATTTCTCGATAAAAAAAAATCATAAAGTAACCATTAAAATAGAAATTCTTGGAGTTGTAACTGTATTATTTGTGAACAGAAATAAGAAAATTATTTGCAGATTCGTAAAACATAATAAAAGGAAGGGAATTGTTGTTTTGATTTTTCGTATAGAATGTGATATTTGTTAGTATTAATTTATTTCAATGATAAATAATTCGTACGAGTCGAATGAAACATCGCGAAATGGCGACCTGTCATTCCTTCTCTTTCATATCTATTGAATAAGACAGTACCGGCTTAGGCCTCTTGCTAATGAGACGTATGTCAAATTTTTCCCCTCTTTTCTGCTCAAAAATTATTTGAATTTATTGTTGAAAGTCCGTTCAAATTTATTTTACCCCCGAATGGACCTTTATGTCGTCTGCATAAAGGTCAAGTCGGGGGTAAATATTAGTTTTTCTTTCGTCGTGTAATACTTATAACATATGCGTAATTTCGCTAATCGACGAAAGACGCTTGGTAGCCCTTTGGCTTTTTGCGTTGTTGCGACCAATTGGTCTCGGGTTCGAATCCCGGTCAGACGATTTTTTTTCTTTTTTTTTGTCGCACTATAAAACTCCGAGCGATGCTTGTTTTCCCAGTAATAAAAGTATATGGTTAATTATGTACTTATTTTATTATTAGTTACTTTAAGTTGTTGTTAATATAAGGGTAGATTATATTATATAAAATATGAAAAGATTGTATTCGATGAATGTCCAAATTTTTAGTCCAAAGTTTTAAGATGGAGGTACAAAAACTCTTTATAAGAAGATACTAGGGAGACCGAGCTTTGGTCGTAGTTTTAGTACAACGATAAAAATTAATAAAAAATAAATAAAAAAATATTTAAGAAAAACAAAGACATTATAAGAATCACAAAAATAATATTTATCTTACCGGGATTTGAACTCACCACCAAAAATCAAACGTCGGTACGCAAACCGAGCTGCCAGTCAGACTGACGTAAAATAATCGAAATTATTGATATAATTTATTACACGACGAAAGAAAAAACATATTTGATTCAAAATTGACAACATTGATTGACAACAGAATAAGTAAATATATATATACCTAAATATTATTCTGTTGGTTTGTAAAGTTTATACATATAATTTATCAATTATTATAATCAATTCTAATTCTAATCACCATGAGCAGATATTAGGAACATGTACTTATTCAGTAATCTACGTTTATTTTTTACTAGCTTTTGGCCGCGACTTCATCCGCGTAAAGTTCGGTTTCCATACAAAAATTTAACCCCTTTGTTACACCCGTAGGGGACGAATTTTCAAAAATCCTTTCTTAGCGGATGCCTACGTCATTACAACTATCTGTGCCAAATTTTAGCAACATCTGTTCAGTAGTTTCGGTTGTGCTTTGATAGATGAGTCAGTCAGGTTTGCCTTTTATATATTTAGACTAGGTGTTGCCCGCGACTTCATGCGCGCAAAAGGAAATCTCGATGGAACCGTACATTTTTCGGCAATAAAAAGTATGCCTATGTGCTTCCCCGTTGTCTATTCTATATCTGTCCTAAATTTCATCAAAATCATTCCAGTAGTTTCGGAGCCTATTCAATGCAAACAAACAAACATACAAACAAATAAACCTTCTCTCTGTATTATATTAGTAATAGATTAAATAAAACAATATTTACAATTAATATGATGTAGCCGAAGAGACTATTTGGTTAAACCACAAATGTCAGAAACTACGTAGGTATTTATTTGAAATTATATATTTTTTTTGCTGTCAGATAGCCGAAGTTTCATGTATGTAGAATGGGAATATTTGATATTAAATTTTATTGTGTATTTATGTATTGTATAAAATCAGTCGATAAAATTTAGCTTTGTGCTACGCGAACGAAGTTGCAGGCAAAAGCAAGTTTAGATTTTGTAACCGCTGAAAACTGCGAAATATATAAAATTTTGAAATGTCGTCCAAGGAAGAAACGTCAATGTGTGTGATGTCATAAAGTGTACTGTGTAATGTGTTACATGTTGTAGTGTGCATATTCCGCACTCCGCAGTACTTCGACTGCATATTATAATAATACTAGCTATCCCGGCAAACTTCGTACCGCCTTAGAATTAAATTTGTTGACGTACTGACTACTGACAGCAGCGCCACCTACCAGGTCCGATTGCAAATCTAAACCATTCTCGAATCAACCTGAAGACACACAAAATTTTTCATTACTTAATATCGGTACAGCCGTTTAGGAGTTCAGTGACTTAATTGAGCTTTTTTTTTAGATTTTTTTTTACCCTTAAACACTTACTAAAAAACTTAACTTTCTCGAATCGCAATGGCTAAATTTGGCACAAAATTAGGAATTAGACTTTTTATAATCGACCTGTCTAGGTAAATAGACATTTTGAAATATATTAAATTGTAATGAGATTTGAACCTAGACGCTACGCTTTGCTTTAGGCGGGCAATATACCGCTAGGCTATGAAGCACATTACAATTTTATCGAAATTACGCTTTTATACATTATAGACACATCACTTTGACGTATTTCGCATGAAGTCCCCCGCAGTAACGGGGGCGGCACGTCCCCCACTCATCTCCTTCACCCCCTCGAATACTTCATAGTTGACTACTCACAGCGCCTTAAAGGTACACATAAATAAATGTAAAATTCGGACTGTGAATAGACCGTCATATCACTAATTCACTAGTGCAAGCGGACGGTCCAGCAACTTTAAGGCTACGTCCCACGAGCATTTTAGTGGTCGCGACTCGCGACAGAAAAACAGTACTGTAAATAGAACTGTGCGCTACTAAGTAGAACAGAGATGAAAATCATGTAGAGTTGTCAAATCTGACATTTGACACTTGACAGCTCGATTTTCAACTTTTTTCAGTTACTACTGAGTTCTGGTTACAGTGCAGTTTTTTTTTCTGTCGCGACCCAAAAAAAAAGAGCGCTTAGGGTCAGTTCACACCGATGCACGACACGGTGCCCACTTTTAAAGATAGCGATACAAAATATAATTTTATTTACTAAATTACTACACAAAAGATACATGTTTCATTGTATGTAAATGAAAATAGCACATGTTAGCACTTGCTAGCGCTAAAGAAAAAAAAACGGATTATCGGCCAGGATACGTTTGCTAACTACAATACTGCTAACATAATCCGCCATTTTGCTTATTTAATGCCAACCGTCGCCATTTTGCTTACGTTTTTTTGCTAGCGCTATTTCCCGCTGAACACAACCATTGAATTGAGTACGAGAACCACTCTCAATTCGAAGTCTTGCAACGAAACGTGTATCTTTTTGTGTTGTAAATAAAGTTATACTTTGTACGACTTACGTTATAGTAACTATTTAGTAACCTGTGGTATAGCTATCGTGTATACAGACTCGCGTGCATCTCAGGCGGCACGCGCAGACAGTGAGCTTAACGTTTACACTTTATTAGCTCTCGCTAATTGTGATTTACAATTGCGGTGTAGTTTATAGAATCAGGCGTTACTTTGCGGAAATCCATAGCATAAAAAGTTCGAACTTTGTTCGCAGGTCCACTTCCTGAGGGGTTCGGGGCGAAACGCGCGTCGATTTTTGCAACCTGCATGGTGGTGTGGGGCTTTGCACGATCTTGCATCTGAGTGCACGCATAAGCAGTGTGGAAGGAGGGAGGTGCGTTACGCATGCTTATGCGTGCACTCACACATTTGCTTGCAGGGTGTGGGTATTATTTGGCGGAAGATTGCTAAAAATAATAATATTTATTGATTTAATTGCGGTGTATAAGGTGTATTACACTGAACATAGATGACGGACTAGCCTGCTTAAGCCTATGACATGGAATTGTGTGTGTGTGTGAATCGTCATGCATGCGACGTAAGTAGACTACTTATCTACTCAAGTCACACGCATCTGAATATACTGTTAATTTTAGTTCTTCTTGGAGTCCAGCCGTGAAGTTTTTGGCACTCCCTTTTAAGGGATCCGTAGTTCACTTCTCGGAACTCAGTGTCGTTGCATACGTCTCGGATGCCGGGTAGCCGGTGCCGGTAATCAGTCGCGTAGTGTATGGCCATGTACACCGGTACGTGTGAAAGCTATCGTACATGGCGGCGTATCATAAGCTAGCTTCTCACGGCGCGAGTTATCACAAGTCGCGCCGCGTCAGCTCGCGCCTACGCGCCGTGTGAAGGTAATGGCTCGAGGCGACGCGAGCTAGCGCGAGCAAGCGCGTCCGATCCGATCGAAGTCGGTAACTTCAAAGGCGCGGGCCGGCGCGGCGCGAGCGCACTCGTGGCGACTCGAGTGCGCTCGGGGTGGCGCGGGGCGCAGAGTGACGTGAGTGAAGCATTGGTCATTCAGATTCATTTCGTTTTGTGCCGGCGTGAAAGATACTCTTGCGTATTTAATTATGGAGTGGACTAATGAAACGATTTCCGAATTTTTAATATTATATGTCGACCGGGCCGCGGCCGTGCCCAACGCGCGCCGCGCCGACTCGCGCCGTGCCGCGCCCGTGAGAACGGGTAGCGCGGACTCGCCTGTTGACGCATGCTCGCTCGTACAAATCGGCTCGGCGCGGCGCGACTTGTGATATCTCGCGCCGTGAGAAGCTAGCTATACACTTCGCGACTGACTACCCGGCAAACGGGACGTGTGCAACGACACTTATGGTTTCGTCATATCCGTCCATCCGACCGTCTTCGGCTTACCATCCAAACGGTTAGTACTAGAAAGATGAAACTTTGCATGGAATAGATATGAGTATTTACCACGTCGTAAAATCACGAAAATATATTTTTTGGGGTAACTCCCCTACACGTAAAGTGGGGATGTTTTTTTTATCGCGTCTACCTCATAGTGTGACCAATTAGATTGTTATTTTAAAAACATTGAGACGTTGCGACTTAAGATGATTTTTAATTTAGGTATCCGTTTGCAAGAAAATCGCATTTTTTTGTTAAAATAGGGCGGTTCCTCCACCCTCTCCCTAAAAGCTAAACGACTAGCTTGAAAAAAAACATGATATATTTGTTTATGAACTCTGAAATAATATATTTGCTGATCCTTTATGATTACCACCATGCTTCATAAATATCTACATACTTCATAGTCAAACTTGGGTCAGTACTTGAGTGCAGTAAAAATGTTTATGTATGAAGTGCGACATTCGTGCAGAAATCGATACCGTTAATGACATGCAATGGCCATAACGCCATGATGGTCCCCTAATCGGTGCGCGTCCGTTAATGCCGAAACAGGATTACATACCATTAAGATCGGCTTCGCTCTAACCACAGAATAAATAAGGATTATTTTAACTAGTGGTTAAACGTCGTGAGAACGACTCGGTTAATAAATCTTTTATTATCGCGATTATGTTGTGCGGGGGTGCGGATTTATTTTAACGTCATTTTGTTCTGGAGTGTTCGGTCAAAGTTGAAAGTTATACTTACTGTGCATTTTGTTTGGATTTAAAGATTTTATTTGTTATTTGATATTATGTATTATCTACTCATTTTATAATAAATTGTTAAAACAGATTTGCAGAGTGTCGACTTTGATCTTGATCCTTGATCGATTCAATGTTACCATAGAATACTTAAGTAATTGCTCTATTGTGTAAATTATTGTTGTTGGACATAAAAAGGCAGATTTTTATTTATTTATATATAGCACAGTTCAAGCTTATTTACTCTATTCTCCATCCAGTTAATGAAATTACACGCAGACAAAGCACAAAACATTAAAGATCTAGTCGTCCGATTCTTAGCCATTAATCTTAGATTCTACTTATCATTTAATTAGATCCGAGCGCCCTTGCGGCTTCAATTTTATTTTATAACGTCATACACACGTCCCCTTAACTACGAGTGAGTACGACAATGCGGCTCATTTTGCCGCGAACGTAAGGTCGGGATAGCCAGTGGCAACCCTGCGTGCTCTAGTTCTTGTCTATTCGCTACTGCCCAGTTGATGCGGCAAATTACTAAGGTTAGGCTATTTAACATTTCAAAAGTATTTTTTTTATTTCGGTAAGGTAACGAATAACGATTAACATAACTTTTTGAATCCAAGACAGTGTTGCCTACATTAAAGCGTTTACCGACATTTCAAAGTTCCGTAAAGCACTTTAAATGAACTCAGATTAAAATTAAGGATTTGTAAGCTTCTGTTACTAACTATTTACCTTTCACTCAAAAATATTTATTTAATGTTTTTAAAGATGATAAAGGAAAAGTATTTGGCCAACTAGGTAGATCTACACATTGCAAAATAAGTTATAAGTTGTGGCAGCCCTGTGGTTGTAATCTAAACTGCATTTTATGTGTTGCGTCCCGGATATTAAGTCCCCCCCAACTCTCGTCCTTACAATATTGTGCAGACGAAAAAATTTTACGCCACTCATTACGGCCACCTAATTCCCACGAATTTAAACTTTTTTATGGCGAACCTTTTTATTTTCACAATTAGTTTCGTCAAGTAATATGTTCACGCTGCATAATTTCTTCGCATTCAGTTTCAACGTTCCATTTTTAATTGAATGAACGAGGTCTATTATACGCTTGTTCTTTACGCGCTACAACTTACAAAGACGTATACCTTACTTTTATCCTACGCTCACGTGTTAGGAATGCATTAGGGGGATTAACAATATACTATTTATCAAATCTTAAATAGGGAAGGGTTTTTTATGTCTGTTGTGATCTACATTTAAAATTAATTCTGAATACACGAGTTAGAAGTTTTATGGAAGTTTTATAATTTGACTGATGCAGATGTAAGATCTAGAGTACAGGGCTCCAATTCTCGTACCTCGAATCTCGATTCGATTCTCGCGCTTACTCATTCACACAGGCGTCAAATCATGCGTGCGCGAGCAGGACAGACTGACAATCGAACCGATATTCGAAGCACGAGAATCGGGGCCCAGGGCCCCAATTCTCGTACCTCGAATCTCGATTCGATTCTCGCGCTGACTCATTCACACAGGCGTCAAATCATGCGTGCACGAGCAGGACAGACTGACAATCGAACCGATATTCGAAGCACGAGAATCGGGGCCCAGGTCTGCTTCATTGAAATAAACGTAAAGTACAATGTGATTAAAATGAGAATAGGATCGAATTAGCATCATATTGTTTCGAATTATGACTATTAGGATAATTAAGTTTATGTTAAGATAATTTATTAAAAAAAAGTTTTTATTCAATTTCGATGCAATTCTATTACATAATATTGATATGCAAATAAGTTTTTCTGCAAACTACACTTTTCAAGTGATATTTGACAGAAAAGGTCATTGACATTCCTATTCTTATTTGAAACGCATTGTGTAAAGCTTCACAAGTATGTGCTGTTTCTTTTACAAACATGTAGAGAAACCGCACATACGTCGGAAGTTATGAAATTTACCTAACCAAAATCTTAATTTGTTTAAGAACGATAGGAAGACCGTAGATTAGGTACATCTAATTTTTTTAGAATCTAAACAAATATATCTAAACTTTAGATAAAACCAGCTCGATTACCTTAAACTCGACGTATTAATAAACCGTGCAACATCTGACGCGATGGCGGCCGTAACGAAAAAATACCGCGCCAAAAAGAAGAATTTAAACTGTATTTAAATTTGCATCAGCTCCGGTTGTGATGCAGATGAGTGACGTCACGTGACGGTCGGCAGGCGGTTGAGGGGGGAGGGGGGGTCAATTAGGCCCCGTATAGGGTTGCCCCCTGAAAAGGCAATCAGGACAAGACGCGGGAAAACCCCGTATTTTGGAGCTTAAAACCATCATGTCAATAGGTCTACTGTTATCATTTTAAATGTACCTATGTAAACAGAATATTATATAAATATGTATATAATTTGTTATAAATTTATAATATCTATACATATAATAAATCTGTAGAGGGGTCATGTCTGTACATTAAAGTTATCTAAGTGAAAATCAAAATGGGGGGTCTATAAAGGCCACAGAACCTAAAAATAACGTTTTTGAAAAAAATGTCTGTCTGTCTGTCTGTCTGTCTGTCTGTCTGTCTGTGTGTTTGTTATCACATCACGCCGAAACCACTAGATGGAATAAAATGAAATTTGGCAGGTAGGTAGCTTAGGACCTAAAGGGTAAAATAGGATACTCTTTATCCCGCAAAATTAAAGGGTTCCCATGGGATCTTCAAAAAACTGTACCTACCTGTTTGACGTTATTTCAGGCAATCTACTCGATGTATTTAAATAAAACTTGGCACAAAGGTAGATTGGAACATGAAATAACTAACAGTATTTTTTTTTTCTTGGAAACCAAAACGGTTCCCATGGGATCATGAAAAAACTGTATTTTTGAACTTGCTTCACAAACCGAAATAAATCATCATTTTTCGCATGTTTTCTCTTGAAATAAAACTATTAAATTAAAATTATAAAAATAAATCTATTTTTATCCTACTCAACACAAATAATAAATAGCGAAGGAAAAAACCAATAGTACAAGATCTACTTAAACTAAGAATTTGCTTTGAGCGAGAGGTCAACTTATTTGGTGGTCTTTAATATGTTACCTACTATTTTTTTAGCCGGTAAAAATGTACCTTGATATTATTTCGTTCAGGCTCTTGAAATATTTGCGTTCGAAATTCAAAATTAAACCGCATACATAGGCTGTGTTCCGCGGAAAATAAAACGTAGGCAAAATGGCAACCGCTGGTATAAAATAAGCAAAATGGCGGATTATGTTAGCATTATTGAAGTTAGCAAAATATGTGCCCTGGCGGATAATCTGTTTTTTTTTAGCGCTAGCAAGCGCTAACAAGCTCTATTTTCGGCGGAACACAGCCATAGTCTTTTTACCGTATTGATATTGACTGAGCAAAATAGAAGAATAACTGTTTTATAATTTCAAATACTATTCTATTCTGTGAATTTTTTTTTTTCAACTTTTATAACATTCGTCTTCTTTAATTTTAGTGAAATAAACTTTAAATTGATGTTATATCTTTGAGTATCCTACCATATTATAGGTACTAAGTAATTGTATATTAGGTTGAACTTGAAGCTTGGTAGGTATATTATGAGTACAGACACACGAATTTGGTACGGAGCGTACAGCGGATCTGGTACGCTCCGTACCAAATCCGAGCGTGTGTAGGGCAGTCGGGCGAACATAAGAAGAAGGCGAAGAGTTCGCAGCTATCCGCATCGGATTTGGTCCGCTCCGTACCAAATCCGTACGTGTGTAGAGCAGTCCGGCGGTTAGGCTGTACAACGGTGTCAGTGTTGCCAACTTAGGGATTTACCACCCAAAATTAGGGAAAATATCTACGGGGGTTTACTAGGGGCCAGGATGTTTAGAGTTTACTCCTTATGAATCAATTTGTATGTAATAATAAAAATTATTAAATGTGTGTATATAGTCAGGGATATGAAAATATAATATTGGGAGTAAAATCAGATTAAGACAAGTTAGTTTTATGTTATTCACGCGTAAGTCTTTATGTTAAACACATAACCTTTCTTTCTAGCTTATTATCTCTTAGACCTGTCAATGGTATAATTATCAGGGGTAAAGTTTGGGGAGAAATATTTTTGAGAGTTGATATCACTGCCTGTTATCAATGAATTTCAGGAATCATCGCGTCGTCGAAAAACAGCACTGTAATTAGAACTCTGTGCTAATGCAATAGAACTGAAAATCGAACACACGAGTGTCGAGCATTTCGGTCCACTGCATCGTACCAAATCCATGCGTGTGTAGCGACACCGGATTCGGTCTGCGGATATGGTTCGCTGTACGCTCCGTACCAAATTCGTGTGTCTGTAGATGCCTACTCTGCAGCAAACCGCAAAAGTTTTTACAATACCTATACTAATATTATAAATGCGAAAGTGTGTCTGTCTATCTGTCTGTTACCTCTTCACGCTTTAACCGCTGAACTGATTTTGATGAAATTTGGTATAGACATACTTTGAGTCCTGGGAAAGGACACCGTAATTTTTCGGCATAAAAAGTATCCTATTACTTTTTATGCCGAAAAAGTACGGCGTTTCTGAGGGAAAATGTATTATTCTGTGTACCTATATTTGACTGTCTTTCACTGCTAAAAGGTTGATCCGATTTGAATGAAAGTTGGTATGGTAGTGGTTTATGCTTTGGATAAACGCGCAGTCCACTTTTTTCCCAAAAAGATACAGTATTCCCGAGGGATAATATATTATTTTGTGGATATTTGACTGTTTTTCACTGCTAAAAGGTTAAACCGATTTGAATGAAAGTTGGTATGGTAGTGGGTAATTCTTTGGACAAACGCGTAGTCTACTTTTTATTCCAAATCTATACTTCTATACTAATATACTACTATTAATATACTAATATATTATACTTTTATACTTCCATACTTTATAATATTATAAATGCGAAAGTGTGTCTGTCTGTCTGTCTGTCTGTCTGTTACCTCTTCACGCTTTAACCGCTGAACCGATTTTTATGAAATTTGGTATAGACATACTTTGGGTCCCGGGAAAGGACATAGGATTTTTTTTATCCCGAAAAAGTAGTGTTCCCGCGGAATAATATATTTACGCGGGCGGAGCCGCGGGCAAAAGCTAGTTTAATATATAATTTTTTTTTCAGATCTCAAGTACATTATACGGACGCTCTAACGATGAAGGAAAACATCGTGAGGAAACCCGCACATAGTTGGCCCCAGACGTATTGACCAGTTCATTCCTCTGGACTAGGCTGACTATGTTGTGAAAATGCCGTATGTGCTTGGGCAACCATACGACATTCAAAAACCAACAGTCCCAGGCACTACAGTATTTCAAGTAACCACTATAAATCACCCATTAACGGATGTAAAGGCCTAAGTTTTTATTTATTTATAAATAATAATAATCCCGGATTGATGGAAACCCTAGCCCTGTAAGTGGTGGAGCGGTTTCGTTGAATATTACATGCACTGATTTTTGTTTCTTTATTGTTTGAAAAAAATGTGGGTAGGTATGCAAAATTGTAATCCTTAATGCCTTTATGAGAGTTGAGGACTTTGTTAATAATAATTCATTTTCATTTAGAATTTTATCTCTATTCATTTTATCATTCTCTACCTAGGTACTTATACGTAGAACGCGCCTCACAATTCACAACTCTATGTAATAAATTCGTCTTCTTTCGTATTGAAAAGAGTCATAATATTATTGTGTTCGTACTTCATAGTAGAGATAACAAGAAACCATTTCAATTATATTTATTATTATGAACTTTGATAAATATTTCAACAGCAAAAGTCACGTGCCAAACTTATAGTGCCTACTAGGATAATGCTTAAATATTTTCAGATTTTTCCTACCTACCTAATACTCGATTTCCCCCAAAATATTATAAACTAAATGTTGCCCGCGACTTCTCGCGGGAACCGTACATTTTCCGAGATAAAAAGTAGCCTATGTCCTTCCCCAATATTGAATCTATATCTATGCCTTTCATCTAAATCGGTCCAGTAGTTTCGGGGCCTATTCAAAGCAAACAAACAAACATACAACTTTTTTCTCTTTATAATATTATATTAATATAGAGTATATAATATACTCTATATTAATATATAGAGTATATTTTATTAATACTTACCTACAGCAAACTATGTAGTACTACACACAAATTAGGTTCCATTATCAGGACGTCAACATAATATTTTTCTGTATTTACAAATGGGAATGGTTTCAATAATAATAATACCAAACACAGGGTCCGAGTTCCGGGTCCGGGCCATAATCCGCGATATTTGTCAGGCCCTAGCCCTGCTCGGACGCGATCTTAAAATCAATTTCCATTTATTCGTAGATTATCCGCCGTAGTACCCACACGTTGCTACAGTATTTTGAAACACGTAGACAAGCTCACGAATCTTGTGATTAGTTTAATCTATACTATCTATACTAATATTATAAATGCGAAAGTGTGTCTGTCTGTCTGTCTGTTACCTCTTCACGCTTTAACAGCTGAACCTATTTTTATAAAATTTGGTATCTTATACTTAGGGTCCCAGAAAAGAACATAGGTTACTTTTTATCCAATAAAAGTAGTGTTCCCGCGGGATAATGTATTTACGCAAAAGCTAGTTCAAAGTAATTAAAAGTCATGCCATTTTTAGCGGCAGCTGAGGTTGTAGACTGTAGAGATTAAAAAATACGTTATATAGAGAACCTTTGAATAAAGTAAACATTATTTTGTACAACTACTATTGGAACTTTTTTTTACAAAAAGTAATAATATTAACTTTTTGTATTTTTTGGCTGTGTCGAGCAAAAAATAAAATATGTAAATTAATATAATAGGTTGGGGAAAAAGTCTTTTCGCATTATAGTATGTATGAACTTGTCATAAAATATCTTGGGTTATACCAATTGTATCTGGCTGATTTTGGTATCATTTAAAAGTTTTAATTTTACAGAAGACAATTCCAAATTCAAATTAGGTAAATTTGAGATTTTCATTTGTTTTTCTTATTGTTAAAATGAGTGATTCTTATGAAGAATTTCGATACATTTTAAAATTTTATTACAAAAAAGGTAAAAATGCAACACAAGCCGCGAAAAAATTTGTGATGTTTATGGACCTAATGCAGTATCTGTGAGAGTAGCGCAAATTTGGTTTAAGCGTTTTCAATCCGGAAATTTTGATATCAAAGATGCACGTCGCTCTGGTCGCCCTGTTACGGACAAAACTGTTGCCATTTTTGAAAAAGTGGAGCAAGATCGGCATATTAGTAGTTACGATGTAGCTGAAGAACTGGGGATTGACCACAAAACGGTTTTGGTGCATTTGAAAAAAGCTGGGTACACAAAAAAGCTCGATATTTGGGTGCCTCATGAGCTCACTGAAAGAAACCTAATGAACCGTGTACTCATTTGTGATTCTTTATTACGACGTAATGAAACTGAACCATTTTTGAAGAAGCTGATAACTGGTGATGAAAAGTGGATCACGTACGACAAGAACGTGCGAAAAAGATCGTGGTCAAAGGCCGGTCAGGCTTCACAGACTGTGGCGAAACCCGGGTTAACTCGCAACAAGGTGATGCTGTGTGTGTGGTGGGATTGGAAGGGCATTATTCATTATGAGCTGTTACCGCCAGGCAGGACCATCAATTCTGAACTGTACTGCGAACAACTGATGAGATTAAAGCAAGAAGCTGAGAGAAAGCGGCCGGAATTAATCAACAGAAGGGGTGTGGTTTTTCACCATGATAACGCTAGACCTCACACATCTTTAGCCACTCAGAAAAAATTACGGGAGTTTGGCTGGGAGGTGTTAATGCATCCGACGTATAGTCCTGACCTTGCACCTTCAGACAATTAATTAATATGATTATTTTAAGCAGTTTTTCCGCCAAATAATACCCACAATCTGCAAGCAAATGTGTGAGTGCACGCATAAGCATGCGTAACGCACCTCCCTCCTCCCACACTGCTTATGCGTGCACTCAGATGCAAGATCATGCAAACACCACCACCACACAAGCAACAATGTCAGCAAGATCGTGCAAAGCCCCACACTACCATGCAGGTTGCAAAACTCAATGCGCAACCTGCATGGTGGTGTGGGGCTTTGCACGATCTTGCTGACATTGTTGCTTGTGTGGTGGTGGTGTTTGCATGATCTTGCATCTGAGTGCACGCATAAGCAGTGTGGGAGGAGGGAGGTGCGTTACGCATGCTTATGCGTGCACTCACACATTTGCTTGCAGATTGTGGGTATTATTTGGCGGAAAAACTGCTTAAAATAATCATATTAATTAATTGTATGCTATGGATTTCCGCAAAGTAACGCCTGATTCCATTAATTACTTGCACCTTCAGATTTCCACCTGTTTCGGTCGCTGCAGAATTCCTTAGGCAGTGTCAGGTTGACATCACAAGAGGACTGCCAAAACCACTTGTCGCAGTTTTTTCATCAGAAGCCCCAAAAAAATTATAGCAATGGGATCATGTACCTACCAACAAGATGGCAAAAAGTTATCGAACAAAATGGCACCTATATACTTTAGTCACTTGTAAATAAACTTTATAAAAAAACCTTTTGAATTTTTATATAAAATGCGAAGAAACTTTTTCCCCAACCTAATATTAATTAGTTGATAAGTACTACATATCAAATTTGGTTGCCTACTTGCTCTCTAATTCAGTAGACTGGCTGACTTCCATTAGATGCTTTTCAACGAAAGTCGAACATGTATTGTAAATTGCACTGTCAAAATCATTTCTAAGTCTATGACAGCGTATGGTCAAAACAGTGCAGTGGCGGGTAGGTGGACAAAATCTTTACAAATGTGTCCCTTTATCGCGGCCGGCCCGATCGCCCGCACATTTCTCAGGCTGAAAAATAACGGATTTACTTAATTTTATGGCCACGCCACGTGCTGAATGGACGATTGAGTCGCCAAGCTAGATATTTGTTTCAACTAAACAGATCCGTGCGATTTGTTTTCATGTCAGGGACTGAGAAAGCAGATGTTTTATAGAATACTGTATGAAATTTTTAATCTGCGTGATTCTGAATGAAATTAAGGCTCGGACTTTATTACCGGAATCTCTCCGGAGAAAATTCAAAGCATTGAAAATAGAACTCTGGAAGTCTGGGCTAATACAATAGAGTTGAAAATCGAACTCACGAGTTTTGAGTCAAATGTCAATGTCAAATATGACAGTTGTCAAAATGTGTGATCGATTTTCAGCTCTATTGTGTTGGTCGAGAATTCTATTTTCAGTGCTCTGAATTTTCATCGGCGTTCCGGATTCCGGAGCATATAGTCCCACTACTCACTTCGCTAATGTTTTCTTAGCTGCAGTGCTATTCTCTAAGAACATTTTCAAATCTCGACAGCTGAATCCGCGGTGAGTGTCAAATTTGTATATGATATTTGACACTTGCCGCGGATTCAGCTGTCGAGATATATGAAAATGTTCTTAGAGAATAACTCTGCTGTAATGTGCGTCGAAGCCTGAAGGTATATATTTCTCACAGAATTCAAAACATGCAGAATGAGTGTTCGATCACATTTGTATGCGGCGCACTGTGTCCAAAACCATGGCGAAATACCGCCCGCCCGCACTTTTTAATTTTTACTCTCTACACTTACAAAACAAATCGCGGTGTTATATTACGACAATTAGGTATTCAATTAATATTAATTGAAAAAAAGTTGGGTAAAATATTCCGTTATTCTGTGGCAACATTATGTGTGGACATTCCAATTTGGAGTGGTTGTGACGGCCTCACTTTCAAGCGTGTTGACGGCTTCTGGATGATTTCTGTATCTTGTTGAAATAATGCGGTAGAGACGCGGACGAGGTACTGAGTACTGACGTCTAACACTGCGCACTACGCGTGCGAATTGCGATGCGATGCGATTTATCTGCTGTGTTTGCATTTCCCAGGCTCCCGCTATTGTGACTTGTGAAGCAGGGTGCTGTCATTAGTTTAATCTGTCAGATTAATATAACCAATTCGTCACAGACGTTAAATTCGACTTGCTATGGTTATGTTCTTAGACGCCAAAGCATTCACATTTAAGACTTTCTTTTCGGCTCCATTTTCATTCACTCATTCACTTACAAATGTTAGTATGTTATTTAAAAATAATTACCCATTGTCACCACTCTTTAAATGTCTGACAGCACGGTGCCCCCCCCTTTTTTAAGTGTTAGTTCTTTGGCGTAGTTGAGAGTGAAATTTCACGTCACGACACGCGTCACGACATGATTTTGGATCATGGATATATCCAATGCCGTTATAACGGAATTGGATATATCCATGGCGTTATAACGGTATTGGATAATATCCAAAATATAACGCCACTTATATGTGACCTGTCGGTAGCTACTTATATTTCTTGCATTATAACTTAACTTTCTAAAGTATAGTGCGATTCAAATGAGAATAGGATCGAGTCGGCGCCATATTGTGACGTCATAGTTGTCAATTTAAATAATAAAGAATTATTTTGAATATTATTATCGGCAAATAAGTTTTTCTGCTAACCGTACTTTTCAAGTGACATTTGACAAATAGAGGTCATTGACGTTCCTATTCTCATTTGAATCGCATTATACGGCTCAATACACAGATGGCGCTAGATGTACAAACTTTAATTTTTCTTTTCTTTTTGAAGTGATGGACTTTAGGCACGATGAGAGTATTTTTGGATTTTGAATGATGAATGAAGTTTAACTCATGCTACACTAGCATTTTCCAGCGGCTCCGCCCACGTAAATATAGTATCCCACGGGAATATGTACTGTACTTTTTGGATAAGAAGTAGCTTATTTTTAATCCAAAAACTACTACTATACAAAATTTTATCGAAATCCGTTTAGTAGTTTTTTCCTAAAAGAGTAACAAACAAAGTGTATTATTTACTTTGGAAGTCGGTTTAATTTTTTGTTTAAAAATAATCTTCATTTACAATTTTAAATAAATAAAAACCAGCTAAGTGCGAGTTGCAATCACGCACGAAGGGTTCCGTATATAACGGTAAAAATCACGTTTTTTTATGAAAGCACCCTTATATATTTATTTTTTTGTTGCTATAGCGGCAACCGAAATAGATCATATTCTGAGAAATTTCAACTGTCTATCACGGTTCATGACTCATGGGATACAGCCTGGTGAAGTGGTGACAGACGGACGGACAGCAGAGCCTTAGTAATAGGGTCCCGTTTTACCCTTTGGGTACGGAACTCTAAAATCATTTTCGTAGCTTGCGTCAGGACAATGCCCACTTTTTTTTTATCATTTACCTGTTAAATGGAAGTCCTCGTGTAACTTTTCGATTTATATATATATTTTTAACTCCCTACCGATCTCGGTGACGGTGGCCGGTTTAATTGAAACCGCCAGTTACGCAGGACTCAGGAGTAATTTTTATAGTGCCCAACATAGTGCCCACATTTTATAGTGTTTAACAGCCTCCGTGGTCTAGTGGTTAGATCATTGGCTCTCGACTCGGAGGTCGTGGGTTCGATTCCCGCATTGGAAAAACAAAAAATGTTTCCAAGTTTGGTTAGGACAATGCAGGCTGATCACCTGATTGTCTGACAAGAAAGATGATCCATGCGTCGGATGGGCTTGTGAAAAGTCGGACCTGCGCCTCATCTCACATCAGTCGCGTCAGTTATCCGGCCCACTGGATTACGAGAGTACAGGAAGAGAGAGTGCTCTTGTGTACTGCGCACACACTTGGGCACTATAAAATTACTCCTTCGTAACTGGCCTGGTTTCAATGAAACAGGCCACTGTCACCGAGATCGTTGTGGGGAGTTATTATTATATTTTTAGGGTTCCGTAATCCGTAGCCAAATGGCAAAAAACGGAACCCTTATGGGTTTTTTCAATAATCTCGTAAAGATCTCAATCGGCCCATGCATTATCGTCGGTTGTGCAAGTGACTCGTGACTCGCGACTCGCAAGTGAAAAAGTGAGGCCAGCGGTTATTGTACCATGAAATTGTCAAATATTTCTAAATAACAGAAAAACGTATTGTAATGTAAGTTTTCACTTTATATTGTGATTTGCAACATTTTTTTTGTCTGTTAACAGTTAATGCGTTATGGAGGTAGGCAACATGAAATACTGCTTAAAAAATATACCTAATGCCGTTTCTTTTTTGGATGTTACCTACCTACTCTAATGAGTGGTTGCAGAAATGTCTACAAGGGACATGTCTAAAGAGTGTTCCGTAATTATCAAGGCGCAATAGGTTTACTTTAAATTACTTCAAAATGTATTGTCCGTTTTCGCTTAAAATTATTGACCTAAAAAGTTTTTAGCATGATTTATCATGGATTTATCAGCATAGAAACTTACAAATTTCTATCTCTTTATAGTACTTGTAGATATAGTGCCTATATTGTAGTATAGGCAACAACTAACGAGTAGTAAAAAGACATATTATTATATTCGTCGATACTCGATACCCCACACGGTGGGGTAGAATGAAGAAAATAATTTTCACATAGACGTATATATAATATTATAGACGAGGCATGTTGAGGCAAAGTGTCTCCACTCTCCAGTTAAATGGCCCCACTTTTGAGATTTCTGGGGACATTTTGACATTTGAAGTATGGTGTAAACAAGTCGGCGTAGCTTTTTCTTGTATGAAGTTTTGTTATGTCAAATGTACGTCATAGCATATCTTGAATTTTGAAATCTTTGAATTTTCCTCCCCACTTCACATGTATGGAGGCCATCCCTAAATAATAAAATTATTATTAATTTGTGATGCTAAAATCGAGATCTATACACAATCTATATTTTACCAAATTTCATCAAATTATATTCTTTATTGCAAAATTTAGAAGGGCGGACAGGCAGACAAAGTGAATCTATAAGTACTACGGAACCTTAAAAACGCAGCATTCAATAGTTCCTAATCCCTATATTATTCAAATTTAGATTTACCTACTAGTCTCGAGTTATCGTCGCCTACAGTGTCTCTACATTAGAAGATCGATTCTGCTGATTCAGTCCTGCAAAAATAATACAGTTAGTTACTATCTGGTTACTACGGTACAACTGAAAAATGGTATTCCAAGTAAATGGATTGATCTAAACTCCAAAAATCAGTTTATGATATCAAGACGATTCATTTATATAATTCATACACACATACATATAATCACGACTCTTTCCCGTAGGGGTAGGTAGAGACCGCCTCTTTCCCGTAGGAGTAAGGAGAGACCACTTCTTTCCACTTGCTACGATCCTTACGTACTTGTTTCGCTTCGTCCACTTTCATTCCATCCATTCTTCCTCTTACATTCAACGTAGCGAAGCGGCTCTCCATGGGCCACATAGTCATGGGATACTCATCCCAACTTACCTATCCGGTAGTTGTGGTATGCGACCCCGGCTCCCCTAGCTGTTACTGTCCTATCCCTTGCCCACCCAGGTGGTAATATCCTACATTTCCTATTTCCCACTCTAACTTACCAATCTTCCTTTCCACAGCACCTATCCTTCCCTTTCCCTATTCCTACCCTCTCCGCCAATCCGAGGGAACGCAATGGATAATCATAAAAATAATTTAATTATCCAAAATGGCGGCGATGTGGTTCGTCACCCATCGCGTCTCGTTTCTCGCGGAGGCAAAAAGTGGCCCATTTATAATTCAACAAAAGTATAATTCGACGACCTCTGTGGCTCAGTTGGTTGAGCGTGTTGGTGCTCAAGCCGGAGGTCGCGGGTTCAAATCCCACCGAAGGAACAAAAATTTTTTCTGTGTTCCTGGGTCATGGATGTGTATTAAATATGTGTATAATATAATAAAAATCTTAAATATGTGTATAGTATAAAAGTATTAAATATATTTCCGTTGTCTGGTACCCGTAACACAAGTTCTTCGAGAACTTACCACGGGATCAGATTGACGTGGTATGAAGCGTCCATAGATATTATTATTATTATAATAAAAGTGTAAATCGGGTTTTAGTTTGTAGCGCACAGTTATAGATCACACAATTTGTAGCGATCAAAAGTCGTGTATTTCACGGTAAATTAACAACGATACGCTTTTATTATTGACATTTTATCGCAATTATTAGAAAATTATAAGACGGAATGATTTAATGTTACTTTGAAAATAATAACTACGTTAAAAATAATTATAGGCGTGTCTAAGAAAATTGCAAAATAACAAAGAATATATATTACTAACGTAACCATAATCTGTACATAGTGTGGACAGATAGACAGACACACTCGCATTTATAATATCAAGTATAGATTATAGATTAAGTCAATGTTGATCCTTTAAGATATTACGAGTATAGTTGCCATAATTTGCAGTATTTTCTACAGTGAAACCCATATTCCACAATTAATATTATACGAGATTTTGAACTTTTAATTTTTTTACTAAAATTTACGATTATTTCTTTTTTGATAATTTTAATTGAATGAAAAAATATTTAATATCAAAAACTCTACAAATTAATGTATATTATTAACTTTAAAAATGCGTAATACAGACTTTTTAGTAAATTGTTTGTCCAACAACAAATTATATCGCAATAACTTGTCCTGATTTCCAATAACCTTATACTTTTTGTCGTGGAAGTTTTTATTTAATTATGAAGTGTTGTACAATTTTCACGGTGCTTATTATCTACTAGTTGCAACACAATTATAATCAAAATTTAAACACAATTATATTCGGCAACTATGGCAAATGATTAATCTCGTTAAATTCATACTTTAATAAAGTTTGTAGGTTCAAGACAAAATGATACGTTACTTTAATAATAATAATAATATATAATAATATCTATGTGTCGATACTCTTGCTCCGTCCCATGTCCAGGGCACTTCGAACTGTGCGGGCGCAGCTGCAAACCAAGCAGAGAACCTCAAACGGCGCAAATATGAGAACTTTAGCGGAGACCTCATATTTGAACCGTTTGGAGTCCGGGCGTACATAAGCTTTTTAAAGAAATCTCCAAAAAGCTTACTGAAGCCACCCGAGACCCCAGAGCCGGGAACTACCTGGCACAACGGATAGCCATTGCTATGCAACGAGGCAATGCTATCAGTTTGCTAGGTACTCTGCCAGATGGGGACGACCTGGGGATTTTTTTTAGTTTTTCTATTTATAGACTTATCTTCTTTTGGGTATTAATTTGTAGTTTTTTATTTGGCTCTAGTTTTGTTGTTAATTTTATGTTTCTTGTGTTATTTTAATTACCTATTTTCTGGGTATTTTGACTGTGTTAAATACATAATATCTATGGACGCTTCACACCACGTCAATCTGATCCCGTGGTAAGTTCTCGAAGAACTTGTGTTACGGGTACCAGACAACGGAAATATATTTAATACTTTTTATACTATACATATATTTAAGATTTTTATTATATTATACACATATTTAATACACATCTATGATCCAGGAACACAGAAAACTTTTTTGTTCCCAGGCGGGATTCGAACCCGCCAGGGAACTTACGTCTTACTCGTAGAAATTTAATGTTTATATTTAAGAGCTTTTATTTTGCTTATAATAATAATAGATACTAAGCGCACGTGGATTACCTATACTAACTCATAAAACTAAACTTATAATATCTAGACTCAACCTACGCCATAAAATAATGTGATCAGAAGGAAAGTCCACTTGTGACACTGAGGACTTTGATCTAAATCAGAAATACGATTATATTATTATTTTACTAGCTTTTGCCCGCGTAGAATAGTGTTCTTGGAGAAAAAATATCTTCAGCAAATAATTTTACTCACTTCTTTAAACTTCTGTATATACAACATTGAAAATGTTTAAGGGTTTCGTACCCAGTAAATAAAGGAGCTTATCATATCGACGCGTCACGTACGTTTTTCCGCTTTCCTTTAGCGTGCACGAAGTAGCGGAAAACAAAAGAAGAATGTAATGGATATGGCGGGAAATTTAAGATACGTAAATAAAGTCTAATTAACCGTTTTTACCATTAAAATGTTATTTGTCATTCCAACAATACTGATCAACTAACTCTATCTAATAGAAAAATCTTAATTACTGCTATAGAAAATATTCGTGAGCCATACATACATACGTCCAGCGTTTTCGACGTAAATAAAGTCGAATTAACCGTTTTTACCATTAAAATGTTATTTGTCATTCCAACAATACTGATCAACTACCTCTACCTCATAGAATAATCTTAATTACTGCTCTAGAAAATATTCGTGAGCCATACATATATACGTCCAGCGTTTTCGATTGCACGATGCTAAAGCGCGAGCCGCAATACTATGTTCCTGCATTTTAAATCTGTAATATCTTCGAAAATATGCATTTAAATTACATGCTGTACAAGGCTATATTAACCTATATTAAATGCACAATGTATTTAAGGTACTTATTTGGATAAGGATTAATGCTGTGTTACTTAAAATCGCTTCGTAAATAAGCTATTAAATTTTAATCAAAGTAAAGGAAAAAAATGGTCCTTGTGGGTTATCCTTATGAGATAGACATATTATGCCATCGCAGAATTTTTGTAGATTTTTTTAAGATGAACAAAACTGTCGTACACTATTTTGATCATCTCGTAGGGTTCAGCCAGCGGTTGCAATGTAAGCGCAAAAAATGTGTTTATTTAGGACATTAGGAACCTCTGATATTATCTGTGTACCTCTACTATGTTATGCATGCTATACCTATACCTAAAAACCTTTCCGTTGAATCACTCTATCTGTTAAAAAAAGCTGCATCTAAATCCGATGCGTAGTTTTAAAGATTTAAGCATACATAGGGACGGACAAAAAAGGGACTTTGTTTTATACTATGTAATGATAACGTAGGTATTACATATTTTATTAACAAAGTTTCATTTGGAAGAAGCACGTCACGTGGAGCAAGTCGCTCGAAAGATTTAATCTGTCATTAGCACACTTTGTAAACTGAATATACCTTCTGTTTAATTTATGTAAATTTCTATTTCGTTGTTTTCTTTGCTGGGACTTAAGGGCAGGCGCCAAAGAGGTGAGGATTACGTTACATCCGCTCAACAAAATTGGGGGAAGTTTAAGGAGCAATTGCTTTATTTAAATTAACTTAATATCTTGGATATTTAAGATTTTGAGTAAATTAAGAGGGTATGAGAAATTAACATTTGTTTAAATAAAATATAATTATGGCATTTATTTAGAGTTATGTATATCTATATAATTCTTTTGCTAACATTATAATTTATTAGGCTTAATATTTGTAGGCGTACATACAAACACTAGCTTTTGCGCGTAACTTTGTCCGTGTAGAGTTGTAGACCCGCGGACATTGTACCCCCAAGTGGAATGAATTATCTTTCATAACGTATATGTACGTCAAATCTCTATCTGTTGCAAAATTTTAGCACAATTCGTTCAGTGGTTGATATATTACCCTATACAATTTGGACCCCTATTTCACCCCCTTAGGGGAAAAGTTTCAAAAAGGATAATATACATGTTCAATTATTATTTGTATATATTACTCCGGATATTAAATTTAATGGATATAAGTGAATATTTTCATACGAACTTTTTACTAGTACATTCATGTATGTAATGAAATGAAGGTATTTAAGAATATAATCTCAATTTTCATCGTAATCGGTGCAGATTTAAAGATTTTCCATACAAACTTTCAACCCCTATTTTATCCCTTTATGGGTGATTTTTGTTAAATCCACTGGCGTGCGTCTACATTGTAAATTAAAACTACCTACTGTCCAAATTTCAGCAGGTAAGATAAGAGTAGACACACATAATCCACATGATATTTTCAATGAACGATATAATTAAACGTATTTGGTGTAAGATTTCCGAACCCTCAAAAGTCAAGACTCAAGACTAATAGTAAGTGGAGACCGCGCGGTCGCAGCCACCATCAGTCGCGTACACAATAGAGCCGTAATAGGGTAAAGCGGCGCACAATGGCCTCGCTTACGGCGGTCAGCCCCGAAAAACTCGACGAAACAACCCGATAACAGTGATTAATTGGCTTAAGCCGCATTCAATGAAACCCGTGTCGGACTTCTGTAAGAAACGCTTTTAAATCTTTGTTGTAAAATAGTTAAATGTTTCACACGATAGCCGGAGTGATGTATGCTGAACGGCTTAGGTCTCGAACAAAAGAGGAAGGAAAAAAAGAAAAGGAGAAACGGGACAAGTCACAGCAGATTATCCAGTTACTCATTGGCAAATTTGATTCAATTTTTCCCTGATGCTTTGTAAGTATAGCATTGCGTAGGTTGTTTTTCTTTTATTTAAAAAAAATGTATAAATCACAAGCTATAAATTAAGATCTATTATTATAATCAGATAAAAATTACTGAAAGTATAAAGTATGTTATAGGAACGATTTTTGTGATGATTAATGTGTAATTGTGTTAGTATACCACGGGGTTAGATGAATGGTGTATAGAAATAAACTGTGTCAATATAGGCCGGTAGGTCGCCTGATGATTCGCTACTCGCTAGTGTTTGCATCGTGTCTTATTTTATTGTATCGATATTTTGTGTTCTTTCACCGTAATTTTGAGTAGTATAATATTATGAAAACGACTTTTTGAAATAAATTATAATACGTTATGTTGGTGATGCTATGGAATACTAAACAGAGTAATCCTTACCTTTGTAAGGATTTTTTTTCAAAATTTTTTTCTTATTGCAAAAATTGATAGATATTTTGTACTTATTTATAACAACTTTGAAATATGAAATGTTAAAATTATAATATAAGCAACTCATAGAATAATAAGGAATTCCTAGATATTTTTAAACATTAATTTGTGCTTTATTTTTAATTAAGTAATATTGCTACTCCGACTTTCTGCAAGAACGAGGGACATATAACTAGAATGTCGATTTATAACCGCAAACGAAGTTTAAAAGGTAATACATAAATAATTTATCGACTTCAATGGTCGATAGTTCTTATCAATAGCTATATTTATATTTTTAGAATAATAAGGAATTCCTAGATATTTTTAAACATTAATTTGTGCTTTACTTTTAATTAAGTAATATTGCTACTCCGAATTTCTGCAAGAACGTGGGACATATAACTAGAATGTCGATTTATAATCGCAAACTAATTTTAAAAGGTAATACATTAATATCATTTATCGACTTCAATGGTCGATAGTTCTTATCGATAGCTATATTTATATTTTTAAACGCTTCACAACATTACTTTTTGGGTGGGGTCGTGTCACTTTGAATGGCTTGCAAATTGATACAAGCAAGTCTACCCTTCGATTTATTTAGGAATTTTGCGTATTCATGTCATGTGCGCTTAAATTGATCTATTCTATTCAAATGCCAAATCAAATACTGGCTTACGTAAAATGCTCATTGTGAGTTATTCATACTTTACACCAAACACGTCATCAATATGACGACGCTGGCCAGATATAAAATACATATCTACGCATTACTTTACTAATTAAAAAATAATCTTGAGATAGATACGGATTAATTTATTTTTTTAAAACCTTAACTTGAAACTAGCGTGCGTTAAATGAGTTAAAATTTGGGTAACATATGAAAAAAACCGCCAAACTCTTATTTTACCATACATTCGTTGAAATTTAGAGAATATTACGATTAAATAAAAATATGGATAGATTATATTATCTAGTTCAATATAATAACTAATAAATTTAAAACCACTTACAGATACGAAATAAACTTGTTTCCATATTTAAATGGTGATACTCGAAATATTAATTGTAAGTATTGTGATTGTAGGCCATAAATTACATTTATGGCACCCCTTTGCTGCACCGTAATTGATAATGCACTGCTCGCGTAAGAAAAGAAAGATAACAAGGCCATAAAGGGCCAGAGCCCTACGAACTGCTCGTGTTTGATTATTGAATAATACCACATGTACAAATAATAATATATCAAAACTAATCCAAAAGTTATCTCGACCTATGCGTAGAACAAAGTCCGATTTGAAAAATTGCTACTTTTCGGTAGAGGCAAAACAAGTTTTGCAAATTGAAAAACTTGAATAACTTATAAACGGTGAGACTTTAATTTTTGAAATTTTGGTATGTTATTATGACATCCTAGTCTAGTTAACCGCTTTATACTGTTTATTATTAATTATTATATTTACTGAGATAACGAGTTCTATATCAACCTAGGACGTTTTACAGCGGAGAAGCGAGAGTTCGTAGTGATCATATTACGTTGTTTTACGGAGACATTTGAATGAAACGCCGTTCTATATTCATATGATTCGTTTTTTGTTGGAGTTATCCGACATTTTTAAGTCCTATGTGAATAATTATAGTCTATTATTTTGATATAGCATTAGCCATATTACAAATTAATGAACAATAATACATAATTATTCATTAAAATCTCAAAATAGGTGGTGTTTTAAACTATAATTAAATCATAGTCGGTACTAGGTACTAACTTAAAATTAAAGACTAGTTACCATAGTGTAAAACCTTTAAAACAATTAAAATCTCTAAGATATGCGCACAAAAATAAATATTGTTTGAAACTTAAAATGGGAAAAAAAAAATTGTATAATAGGGTATTATCCTATGATGAAAATATACATCAGATTGTTGATATTTTATCGCTAAACATTAATTTAAACCAAATTAACCAACTTTTTACACAAAAATATGTATGATTTTTATAAAATATCAAAAATAAAATTATGAATTTTTCACGTTTGACCACGTGACTAAAAACGCACGAGATTGGAATGTGACGTCATATTCTTGTACTTCTTCTTCTTTTATTAATGGCCTTCCATAAAGGAATGGATTTCCATAAAGAATAGCCAGCATCAGAGTCATTAACGTCATGCGTCAGCATTTCAGCAAGTAATAGACACTTTTTCCGCATTTCAGTGTTCTTTGGTATGGTCATAAAGATTTTCCCCGGTGTTTTAATAGATGTATTGGTGCATTTTGGCACTACGCACCATTTATAAGGCATTTTTAATAGGCTTAAAACATTTATTTAAAAACGTAACTATGTAGGTGTTCTGGGATTTGGCATTTTCAATGCAATTTGACCAAAATTTGACACTTGACAGTTACAATGTTACAAGATACTCTATGGTTACGGAGTTTTGCCGGGAAAGTCAATCAGCAATGTTGTGTTTCTGTATTATTTTTCTAAATTCGTGTTAATTCGGTTTTTAATGTGTTATAGTGGTGGAATATTAACCATTAATTATTCGTTGAGGTGCATTAGTGTGGAAAGTGATACCAGATACATTCTACAAAATGCGTGCTAAATTGGATTTCCCGCCAAAACTCCCTAGGAAGTTTCAGTAAAGCGTCTACTTTACTGAATCGACTGACTTGACTAATTGACTACCCTGACTACTTATTTGGACTTTGACTAGACTTTGGACTTGACGATTTAGAAATAAGACAAAGAAATACCTCAAACGACAGACGAGGCAGTATGGTCTAAGACCTTAGCCTGTTCCATTTCGGGACGAATTAAACAAAAAAAAAAAAAAAACTCTATGGTTACAAGAATGTGACGTCATGACAACTCATTAAAGCGTTTTCGCGCCTATAGTATTAATTTAAACTTTTAGGCTAATTTGCAAGGAAAAGAAAGAAATTCACGAAGAATGGTTCATACTACTAATGTATTTAGGTATTAGGAACAATTTGACATACTTTTCAAAAACTTGGAAAATACCCTATTCTACATTAACAAACCTAAAACAAAATTTAAACTTAAAAAAAAAAACTTTTTTGAAACGTAGTTATAAATTGAACTTCTTTGGTACTGTATCTAAACTATCTAGCTATGTTGTATAATATAGTTGGATAGGTACAAGTTCAGTTTAACCTACATGAGGGAGGTATCTGCACGTTTATCCAAAATAATGAAAAATAACTATAATATTGTTATGGCCATAATCCCGTAACAATAAGCATGTCGTATGCAGGAGAAATAATACTTAAAAAATAAATTTTGTCATAATAAGGTCCGGATTGATTTAAAGTATCAATATGGTGTCTATATAATCGATTATCCTGAATGTGATAGTGTATACGTGGGTCAAAAAGTTTGACCCACGTATACAATATGTAACACCATATAGGAATGTTCATCAGGTACACTATAACCTCTCGGCCGCCTTAAGCGTTTTATATGTCATATCTCGCCAAGCGCCCGCCTTCAAATCTGACGTCGAACGTAAGTTGCTGGTCAGTGCTAAAATGCCGATTTCGACGAAAAGTTTTATGAATGCACTAGCTTATATTAGTATATTCGGAATCTACATAAAATTTGCTTTAATAAGTATATAATATAAACTGAAAAATTAACAAGTGTAATTATTTCGAACGGCCTAATCGTACAAGTATGTAAAATCCCACCTCTTGCTGTCGAAAAAAGCATTTAAAAAATAATTTAAGACGCTAGAAACATTATAAAGAGACTAATGATATTAATAACGATGATATATCATACCTAAAAGGTGTCTAGCAAAATCTGATTTATTTTCCATTTCCATTCCATTCCATTTCTATAAGACGCGATGTATTCTTTGTACCGAGTCTCAAAGTTACGTCCAGTTTGAGTCAAACTTTGTACCGTGTTTTAGAGTTACATATAATCACATTTCGCTAAACACCTTTTAGATAGTGGTTATTATAGTGTACTCGATGGCCTTTCCTATAAGGTATATATGAGACAAAAGCTTTTTACCAAGCGTGCTGGAATAATTAAAAATAATTAAGAATAGAGCAATTTACAAATTATACTTTCGGGATATTGCTAGATATCATATTAATTAAATTGTATACTACTATCTACATGATTGTACCTGAAAACGTTGTCATAGATGGAATGACTATCTGTAGGAGACTGCATAGGAGTTAGCACCGACAGATCTTTACCAACTGGAGTACACCTATAGTCAGAAGTCACAAGTTGTATTATAGGTGATTTTTCGAAACTCGAAGGCGCTTTTAAAGAAAGTATTGATGGTCGGCCGTAAATTGTCTCTCATTAATAGGTGGATTAGGTGCGGCATTAATTTCATTTCAAACATCACCCAGTTGCTGACTTATTTCTTCTGCAACTTGTTGTCAACAACTGAAATGTAAAAAATTGTATTACTACACTGCACCATAATGTATTAAAAATAATATATAATTTTATGATATATATGTAACTTGAAAACATAACATTTTAATACAAATTAATATAATATATAACTTGAAAACATAACCTTTTAATACAAATTAATAACATTTGTACAAAGCTATTTAAAAAAGTTTGAATATACAAGTTTTAATGAACATCGCAGTACACAACTAAAAACTGTCGATTATAATGTTTTATGATTGGCCGAAGACCCTACAAATGTATATATATTGTAAGGTAACGCAGCTTAAAACTATTTTTATGAATTTAATAAAAAATATATTTCTATTTAACGATATTTTTAAAAGAACAACGTCCTAACTGATGTCAACATTCAGGTGATAACGTCCCACCTGCATATCGAACTGACAAAACGTATTGTAACTATTCTGTGATTCCGTAAAAAAACGTCCCATAGTTACATGAAACCCTCAGAAGTTCTAAAGAATTAGTCTTACATCGTTCTAATATTACATATAATGTCAACGTTTATGGTACGTCAACTTTTATTGATAACACCACAAATATTTACCTAATAAATAAACATGAAACTAATCATACTTTTCATACTAAAACGTATTTTTCTAACTCTCCGTCAAAAAATGTCTTATATGAAGATAGATTTCCCGTTTCTATTTACTAGCTTAAAAAGCGGAATATTAAAAAAATATCATTTCAAAGCATAATAATATATAATTTGAAGAATAATATAAGTAAAAATATCAACTTACCCGGATCTACACCGTTCTTCATAAAAATATCTTGCTTATTTGAAAAAGAAGGACTACGTTCAAGCTCTTTTCTCTCTTCATAAAGTATATCCAGCAATATCCGTAAGCGTGACATCTCAAAAATACTTTTAGTACGCAATAATTAATAAAATTATAATGTTTGTCAAACCGAAAAAAAACACACACATGACGCAAAAAACCCTACTTTCCGCTCGACAACGCCTGAAGTGAAGATCGCGCGAGGCGACCGCGCCGCGCGCGCTCCAATTTCTCCGTCCTATGAACACAAGGTGCATTTTAAGATGGAGCTTGCATCAAATAAGACGTTGTACGATTCTGTATTTCCGAAATTAAGCCAGATACAAAAATTCTGAAAATGTCAGACTGTAGATCTTTGATTCCTTATTTCATTTATTCAAAAAACGCACTTTTGCTCTATGATCACATCGGACTTTGTTCTACGCATAGGTCGATCTGCATGAAGGGCAATTCTGCTAAATAAAACCAGCACTAATACAATTACAATCAAGTCCCGATACGCTTATACTCCAACGTGAAACACGCTCTGATTGGTCAAAACCTTATAAAATCCGTTTACGGCAACATGTCGCTACACTTACAATCCAAACAAAGTAAAATTGACTCTTTAAATTGTCTACTTTAAATACGAGAATTCAGGTGATATCTGAGAATCTTGGATTAAACACAAATTATTACCTTTTATGAAATTTTTTATACAGTGGCAGTCTGGCAGATGTAAACAAGCCGCTGACATCATAAATTATTAACACTACTAATATTTTTTCACAATTAGACTATTAGGAAATATATTGTAGAAACAAGAGTTATCACTGTTATCAGTTTAGGCGTGGCTTGATTACGAAAATACAGATCGACAAGAATTAAAAAGAAATTGCGTTTTATTATATTAAATAGAAAATTAAATACAATGGTCAAACCACAGAAACATTCTGCTATAATATTTCATATGCCGTATAGGTAGGGGTACCTGTTGTACCTTCGTCAATCGTCAATTGGCTTTTCCTGAGCTTTTAAATTGTAATGCCTGCGTCTACGACATGTAAGCATGCTTTGTACCACATGTCTTTTAAATTGGTGAAGTATCCATAAATAATCGACCTTCAAAAATATGTAAACGTATTTTATGTGCAAAGTGCATACACTATACAGTAATGCCTTACTGTATAGTGTAATGTAAAATTAATATCTAAAAACTGAAAAACTGACAAAGTTACAAAAGCCTCCCCTACATGTAAATGTAGATTCATGAATCGTGAATTGTTTGTGAATTGACAAATTGCTTTTGTGCATTTCAATAATACCTACCCATATGAAATTTGAAGAATGTCGATATTCGCGCGTTCCTGGATAACACACAAAATTACGTAATGTCATTTGTATAATTTATTCATTAGATTGTGTCAATTTCATTTTAGATTTATAGTTATTATTTTTATTTATACATTTAATTGGAAAAGTTGTAGTATATTCCACATTCATAATTTTATACAACTAAATATTTCATTTTGAAAATGTTTACATTTGTGGTTTTTTACTTTAGTTAAGCTCCCGACGGTTCCACAAATTCGGGAAATTCCGACGGCGAGTTTTCCCGTTCACCTTGCAGCCTTCATAAGCAATGTAGTATTAATTCCATGTATATTCTTCTTCCAAGCGAATTTACGGAACGAACATTAAATGTTTGACAGGTTAGTATGGGACAGGACAACAGTTAGTATGGGAAAATTTTATTGTGGTTATTAGTATTTTCATCGCAATTTTTCCAATATGTCTTACCGAAATGGTTGATAATGTGTTCAATTAAAATTATATTTGATGTTACCAATTAATGGGCAATCCCGAAATACACCGGGTGTAGAAGTTATGATCAAAAGTATAATCGAAATTCATAGTACCTGGAGATGGAGTAGGTGTAGATGTATTTGCTGGTGTAGGAACTGTAGGAGTACTATGTAAATAGAATATTATGCACTATAAAGAATAAGCTGTTACTTGAACATCCATTAACCTCAACACATTTTATTTATTTTATTGTTATTATGTCTGCTTTCTTAGTTATTTTGTATTTTTTTTATTTAAGTATTTATATTTTATATTTTATTAACATAACTTTTGAAATATGTATACTTGTCTAATTAGTGAACTAGCTTAGACCATTTGCATACAATATTTTACTTGAAAAAATTTAACTTAAAACTTTTCAAGCAATTCATTGCGGGATGAAAAAATGAAAAATATAAAATAACACTGATTCTGAGAGCAACCGATATTCTCTCAGAATCAGTGTTATAATATATTTATAAAATGCGTTAAAGATTAAACTATAAGTACATCTGACACTACAGTCTACAATTTGAAATGACCATAAAAAGAGATGTAATAGGTGTTATTAAGTCGTAAGCTAATTTTGTATCGCTTTTAGGGCCTAAATGCAATAGTGCATGATCTGCCCACTTACGGCTATAAGCGGCGACCCATACGCAAAAGGGCGTAAGCACCGAGCTTAAGCGAGCGAAAAGCTCCGCAATAGCAAAGCTCCATACAGGAAAAGGATGGGCCGACTCCCCGCCTAGTCGAGTCCCGCTCACTCGCTGCTCGGCCGCCGCGGCGAACGCACGTCTCGCGCTAGCAACCTCTCGCAACACGATCGCGGAAAAACTTTTCAGTGAAGTGTCGTACTGAGCTATGAACACGGTTTCAGTGCTTCGAGTTTGAGTGAATAGACTGATCCAGGCGGAGAGAAGATAGCTAATTAGCTCTGCGGCTAATTGTCGGGGCCGGCGGTTCATGAAGGTGAGCCGACTTTTATTTCCGTTCGGCAATCCCTCTAATTGCGTCAATTAGTGTAATGCGGCGACAGCTTTGAAGAGCGCGCCTAATGATCTCCACCGCGCTTGTACTCCGAGGAAAACTAATAAAACCCCGAGCTAATTATCGTGCCGTAAAAAATGAAAATAAAAACACATTTTTAATTAATTAAGACTAGAGGTCGTCTTATGGCCGAAATTCGCTTATAATAGGTAATTAATATAACTTTTTAGTTTTAACTTAAGTGAAAAATAAGTGTTCATTTTTCTTTTTAAGATAGAAAAAATTAAATGTTGTGAGTTTGTGACAGATTGATAAAATCATTAAATCTATCAAACCCACGGTAGTGTGTGTTGTTGTTATTTTTATTAATTTTGTGTGTTTGTTATTATTAGGTACTAGATATTATTAAAAATATATTAGCTTTCTGCATATCTTCTCTCACATTAACTGTGCCAAATATCGTAACTCTCTGTTAGCAAAATTCTCGTAAAACTATACTGAAAGTTGTATTATTGTGTGATTTTTGTGTTTTATTTTTTTCTTTTCATTTTTACATTAATTTTCATATCGCTTAAAATTAATATAAGTAGGTATGTAATTGAAAATTTTAATATAACTAATCAATTCTAAAAAAATCATAGCAATTCTAAAATCTAGCTTTTGTTTATAAATATTTACAATATGTACATAATATTTTGACCAGTGGACATGAATTTTAACCTGTCAAAGGGGTATTATTTTCCGACGGTTTGCCGATATATAATAGGTAGACGAAAAATCAGAACTGTCGATGAATCGAAGCAAATAGGTACTATATGAAAATATGTAAACTTTTTTTTCACATAAAGGTATAATAGTACTTTAGGCTAAACTTTAGTATAATATCCCACATTTTCCCTATTAGATGCTTAATGGTAATTTTACGGCTGAAAGGTCTTCTAATTACGAATTAATTCCGCAACTTCTCAAAATGATAAGATCCGTAGTTTTCGAGAAAAAAAATATTAAAAATTCGATAAATTCTATAGAAATTCGGCCATGTTGACGTTTCTTTGATGTTCCTTTTTTCATTGCCTGTACATTTATATATTATAATGTGATATAGGAAATGTATGAGAACAGTATATAATTCTTAGGTAATTAATAGCAATGTATTACTCCGAGTTGGCCCAATACGACTTCATTGGGTTAGGTTAGATGGCTAAGGCGGGAGCGTAGCGCAGCGAAGCTACCGCCTTAGCCATCGTGGTTATTTCTTTGTAAACCACCCAGAAGTAGGAGCCCCGCGTAGCGGGGCTCCGTCGACTCATAATTGAAGCCAGTTGTTATTGAGGACCATTGGGTTCTAGGTATGATTGAGGATGGATCTGAAGATTTGAGGTTGAAAGTTTGTCCAGACAATATTCGCTCTGCTGAGGTTTTGGTGCCACTTATATTATTAAAGAATGTGGAAATTGGCACCTATAACCTCAAAACTTCAACTATTAATATCTCAGTAACTATGGGTTTCCGGAGGGGGGAGTGCCAAAGGGGGGTTCACCCTCCCCCCTCCCCCTCCCCCCCCCCCCCCCCCCCCCCCCCCCCCCTCCCCCTCACCGCCCTCCCCCCAAATCATGGGATATTATACTAAATTTTTACCGTACTTTACACCTATTTGATAAAAAGAAAAAAAAAATAGATTTGAATTTTTTATTTTATTTATATTTTCTTTCACTTACAAATACAGTCATTCAGCAATACATTCTATTGTTTTGCCAATATTGGCAACATTATAGCAATGCGAACATTGCTGATTTTATTTCACGATTTCATATGTTTCATATGTCCTTCCTTTTTTTTCTCCAATAATTCCATTCCAACCATTATAATTAACCTATGGAAGAAAACTTTTGAAATAATTCTCGGTCAAAAAGTTTTATCCTTCCTTACTAGTGAAAAACTCTGACCTGTCAACAACATTTAACCTTTTAGTCTACAAGAAAACTGTTGATTGTATTAATTAATAAATTATCATGTAAGTAACATCATTCAGTTAAAATATATTTGTTGCGTTTTTAAATTTCTCATAAATCACCACACATAAATATTATTGTTATAACTATCGGAAAATAAAAATAAGAAAAATTAATAATTGTAGGTACTTTTCCTTTAATTTAGAGCGTAATGAATTAGAAGGTTATAAAATAAAGGTTGGGCCAAACATATTTTGTATTTTTGTAGCATATTGTATAAAATGAGTAAAACATTTTTTAAAGTTATACAGTTTTATATATATTAAAATGATGTAGACAATGTACTAAAAGCTAAAAAATAATTAAATAATTCGGTAGGTCCTAGGTACTAGTCATCACAACACTCTCCTCATCAATTCTTCTCCTCGGTTCTTCTCGCCGGGTTAGTTCCCGAACCAGTGGTAGGCATCAAGTAGGGACAATTCTTCAAGCGTTACTTTGTAAACCATATGGAAATAAAACTTTTTTGATTTGATTTAATTTGAATTTAGGGCATTGATCAGACAAAAAAATATAATCGTTGGGCGCGCGTAACCTGTGTTAATATGTAAAGCGTTTAGATATAGCGGTTGACTTGATAGAGATTTCACAAGCCCAAAAATTTTTTGCTCATTTTTTTATTAAAAAAATTTTAGTTTTTTAATTTTGTTACATACTTCTCATTCTTTTTAATTCATTCAGTGCCTCATTATTACAAGGTTTTTCCTGACAATTTGTTACAATCTAACTCTACAATCTATTCTACTAGTCAGTACATTTTATTTGATATCCATATTGAAGGGGTTGTGAAAAGAAAAATAAACCTGCCATTTTGTTGGCGGCCATATTGAATTTAATTTTTTTTCATAGTGTAATCTATTCTACTAGTCAAGAACTTTTATTTGATACCTATATTGAAGGGGTTGTTAAAAGAAAAATGAACTTGAGATTTTGTTGGCGGCCATATTGGATTTTCATTAAATTTTCATAAGGAACTCTATTCTACTAATTAGGCACTTTCATTTGACACCCATATTGAGGAAGTAGTGATAAAATATGTAATTCGCCATTTTGTATCGTCGGCCATCTTGGATTCACAATAACACCGAATGTATTAAATTATATTGTCACCAGAACTAAAGGTGCGTAACAATTTTCAGATCAATCCGTTAACAGAAAGGGGGTCAAATTTCAATTACTAGATTTGACCCAAATAATTAAACAAACAGGGCAAGCTAAATAAAACCGTTTAAAAATAAAATGATATTCAATAATTTGAAGCTTATAATAATTATAGCAGATATTCACAACGAATTCACATGAATTGGACTATAAAATTATATAAGTGAGGTATAAAAGAACTGCACTTGAAAATTTCAGTGGATCAACTCAGATCAATCAATCTTTGATAAATGATAAAATGTTTTTGCAGGACATAATACTATTATATATTATGTTGTGTACCTAACATTGTGTTAGAACTTAGAGTATGTTCACACCGAGACGCTGCGCGGCGTATCGTCAATTCAAAATTGACTGTAGTCACATGGGCGACACTCTCTACATATTATGACATTCTGCGCCGCTGCCGGCGAATGTCAGCTGTGTTGAAATAAACCCAGGGTTGACACCGAAGTAAATATTCAAGGATCATTAGACGTTTGAAAAGTCGCGTCAGACAAATCTTTTTAATATAAAATTATATTGTCAATTATGTCAAAGCATGAAAAGAGATTTTGAATGCTTAGTCCTGGCTTAAAAACCACATGCCGCGCGCACCGCGAAGCCCCCGCGCACGTCAAGCCACGCACACAGCCGCGAGCGTGTTTGCGTGAGCGATTCGTGTAAGTTTATCGAATGACGATGCTTTACGTTAGTAATGTAATATTTTCTTTCATACAGTTTAGATCGGCAAGGCGGAGATGTCCCGAAAGCCAATTAGAACGTATCCTGCTGCTAATTAGTGAGCGGCTCATTAGAGCTACACCACTAGACCAGGCGATGCTTCATTCTGTATAATTATGCTTGTGTTCTTATAATTACGTTGCGCAATTAAGGGACATTTTATACCGTATCGTCCGCGAAACGCCCGCTTGTAACATTTCACTATTTTAATTAGCTTTGATATAAGAGAACATTGTTTTAATTACTTATTTATATTATCTTTAAATGACATTGGGAATTTTAATATCGAGTAATTAGTTACGGCGACCAAAGATAAAATTAGGTTATATGTGAGCGTAATTGCATCTGGGGTACAACGGTATAGGTCTCATATCTGGAGGATATGGGGTAAATATGTAATATTTTAAACTGATCTTAAGGAATATGAATAACAATTTATTGATTTTCTCTAATACTTCATGCAGATCCATGAAATTAAAATAATTACGGGAAATGAAAATCGAATGAAAATTGTACATGCAATCTACTGGTGTTTTAGTTTGTTTAAAACAGCGAGTTAAAACGCGCTGTCTCTTTCAATTATTATTAAATTTCAAGGAGTAACGAATTTTTTTAGTCACTTTCCACTTATAAAAGTTGAATTTAAATGTATTTATCTATTTAAAAGTTTTGAATTTTTAATATAAGTAAAGTAAAATTTAGGACGCGAGGATGTTTCTCTACGTTTATCATATTTCATGTTCTTCTCGTGTACTTAGTGTAGCGACCACGGTTAGGAGCCTGTCAAACTGTAATGCGTAATTTACAATGCGTAATGCAACTGTAATTTACACAAAATCAAAATTAATAATACAAAATACAAAATCGAAAGTGTAAATAGCAAATTGACTGTCAATGTTGTAATTTAGACGATCGGTTTTCGCTGTGCAGTTTCAGTCACCCGCGTAGATCGGGCATAAGAAATTGTACATCGAGCTACTTAGTAAACAATCATGATTGTATATTTTATTACTAGATCATACAAACAAATCATCTTTCCTTTTTATAATATTAGATGATATACTATTATAGACATGCAGAGCTCCGTAGCCTAGTGGGTAGATCGTTTAGTTCGCACTCGAGAGAGTGCAGGTTCGAATCCCAGGTTGTGGCGTGTACCAATGAGACTTTTTCAGATCTCAAGTGCAATATACGGACGCTCTAATGGTGAAGGAAAACAAGTATTTCAAGAGTGGTTACTTCGCTCGGAGAATACTGTATAAATCATCCATTAACGGATGCAAAGGCCTAAGTTTTAAGTTTTTTATTATAGACATATCACACAATATATTAATGTGCATTGTGGCCCTAATTGTGTTCTCAGCAAATATTAATAAGGCCATATTAGGTTTCATTTAAAATTATTAAATAAGATTAGATAACGGACATTAATTCATTTTGGCTAATTATGAAGCTGGGCAATTACTAATTAACTAGATTGTTAGCATAAAACGTAAATTAATCAGGGATCGCCGCGACCCGCTGCGGTCGCGCTTCTAATATAGGTAAATAATTACGGCTAGGATTATTCGATTTTGTCCCATGACGATGATTTTATACATTAAGTCCGCATACTACATATAACCATCGAGGTATGCGTTTAATTAACTGGTTTTCAATATTAGGACTATTCTGTTATTGAAAATCAGAACCTACCTACACATTGGCGCAGCAAATAATATAATTATTATACCTACTCGTATTCATTATAATATAATGTAAAGTTAATATGCATTATAGTTTCATCCATCATATTATTTCATTTAAGCTTGGTTCATACACTATGGCCGTTCGCATTAAGATGAATAACAATTTTACGGTGACAACCCTGAAGCCCAAAAATTCTTCTGTTTAGATTTTTTGGAAAATTTAAAATTTGGAAAATTGAAGTGGCTATTTTTAAATGTTAATGTTTACTAACGGCCGAATACTGGAATGCTAATCAAAATTAGCCAGAATGACAAGGACAGCATGTGACTTGAGCGTCACTTATCCATTATATTCGGCGGTTAGTAACTATGTATGTAGTAATAAGCGGCTTACTAGTTACTGTATGTCGACGGAAGAAAACAGAAAGGTCGTAACTGACAACTTCGACTAAAATGCGTTTTTTGAATGTTTTAATTTACGACTTAAATGTTTTAATTTACGAATTTCGACTAAAACCCTTTTGAATGTTTTAATTTTTTGTGCGCCGAATGCTCTTACTCTCGTAACTCTATGGTAAATAGTTACGATTTTAGGATTTTTAAAATTTTCCTACTTTTATTATGTTTTATGAACAAGAAACGCAGTAAGTAACAAAAAAACGTTATATTTTTCTTGTCTTCAATTACGCCAATTGGCTGCCTGTAATAAAATGTAATGCAAGGGTTACGCCGGCTTTATAAAACATCGATATTATTCGTGGTGTGTGTTACAACGTTTCCGCTGCTCATGATTTTGCTCGATGATAACTTTTTCTGGTAACTTTTTTTTAATTTGCCTTTTTGTTAAAAATACGCAATAAAAACATTATATTTCACTTAAGTATTTTTCTTACCTCATAATTACATTTTTTTTTAATGTAATGAACCAGTAAACGAGCAGACGGATCGCCTGATGGTAAGCGATTACCGCCGCCCATGGACACTCGCAGCAACAGAGGAGTTACACTTGTAACTCCTCTGGTGCTGCGACTTGCGTTCCTGATCCTTAAAATCCCCAATCCCCCCATGGGCCTCCGGTAGCCTCACTCACTCGGCGAAACACAACGCAAGCGTTATTTCACGCCGGTTTTCTGTGAGGTCGTGGTATTTACCCGGTCGAGCCGGCCCATTCATGCCGAAGCGTGGCTCTCCCACAGTTATCTATTTACAGTTACACATCTCTATTATGTTCTTAAAATTATACAAGTAAAGAAATTAAAACATTATTTACGAAGACGTAACTGATAATATTTTGTTTGCAGCATTATCACGGCTTGCATAAAGAGAAATGAAATCAGTTAAAGCTTTTTTATTGTCTTGACAATACGTTATGGACTGTAGTTATAACGTTCTTACTGTCTGTAAAAAATATGCCAGACGCTGTAAATAACATAAATGGTTTTATATAACTTTAAATAATGCTATTTAATAAACAGCAATTTTTTGTACGCTTGTTGTCCATAGATAGTAAACGTCTAGCACCTATAGAACAAAAGTTACGACCAAATTATCAAAGTTTGCAAATGTTTTTTGGCTCTGGTGAACAAAATTATTTTTGTCAATTACTACGTTTCTGTTTTCTTCCGTCGATGTGTACGTTTCCACTGAGCTGAGTACCTGTTCATAACTGGCGAGGTGGCCGGTGGGGGACGTCTCTCGTCACGTGGCGTCGGTAGCACTAATTGCCCGCCCTGGCTTGTCGCCCGCAATCGAATTGGTCCGGAATAGTACAGATGACGGTTTACCAGGGCTATCACACCTCACAAATTGGGCGTCCAATTTAAATACTAAAATCTAATCTATACTATAATATTATAACGAGGAAAAGTTTGTTTGTTTGCTTGCATTGAATAGGCTCCGAAACTTCTGAACCGATTTTGATAAAATTTGGCAGTGATATAGAGTAGACCACGGGGAAGGACATAGGCTACTTTTTATAGCGGAAAATGTATGGTTCCCGCGAAATTTCTTATAATATATAAAAATCTCGTATCACAAATCACAATGTTGTGAAACGGCTTGAGTCACGCTTGAAAGATTTTTGTGAATATTTTGTGTATCTGAGAAGAGGTCTTAAACTATTTTTTATACCAACGATTGATAATTTAAATTGCAGAACAATTTTGAAATGGCTTGACCGATTTTTATGTTTTTTATGAAGGCCTGAGAATAGATCAAAACGATTTTAATACCAACGAAAGATAACTTAGATGGCAGAACAACGCTTGGTGGGTCAGCTAGTGAGAGATATTAATAACTACTGTATTTGGTAGATAAGACAGCGTTGCTTCAATGAAGATCTCGCTAGGAGTATTTTTATCATGCAATGATAACTTACACCTACTGTGTCATGTGCGTCAGACATTAACTGGGGGTCGTGACACGTGACGTAACGCAATGCACTTATTCCTTCTAAGATAAAGTGAAGACCCGCAAATTTCGCTTCAGAGGAGTTGCAAGTGTAACTCCTCTGGTGTTGCGAGTGTCCATGGGCGGCGGTGATCGCTTACCATCAGGTGATCCGTCTGCTCGTTTCCTGGTTCATTTTATAAAAAAAAATACACATAATTTCAAGAGTTCGAATGTCAAACTGCACCGCTCTGCATAGCGCGACGCCGCTCATGCAATGGAACGTGTACACTACGGCCGCTGTATCTTGACGGGTCTGAACATAGGCTCTGCGAACTTTAGAGCGCATGTATAACTCGTGAAGAAAACTGTTATTGTATTATTTTTATATACCTATGTACTAATAAAATTTCCCTAATACAGTTGACCAATTAGTACAAATAAAATAAATACGAAAACACTTAAAAAGTAAAAACAGTTATTGCGCAACCTTCTGCGCGAAGTTCAGACTCGCCAAGATACATCGGCCGTATTGTATCTTCCTGTGTGCTGAATAAAGTTCAATTTTGAATGACTATTTTAAATTGAGCGCCGAGTTGCATATCGTCTCGTTTCGTTGTAAGCTGACCCTTACCGTTTAATGCCTATGTTAATAATATAGTTGATATATTACACGTACAGTCGGCGACTAACCCGGTCTACCACTTTCGAACCTTATTGCCATTGTAATACAAACGAAATGTTCGCCGGGTACCGTACAAAAGTGTTGAAGCGTGCTATTATTATTAATGATAGGTAAATAACTAAACATAAAATCATAATGATTGATTATTATTAATTCGCTATCAATGTTGAACACGGTAAAATGATTTTACAATTAATTATGAATTATGTAGAGTACATTATTCATGCATGTATTATGTGAAATGATGCGTCTTCGATTACAAATAGAGCGATTATAATTTTTAGGGTTCCGTAATACTTAAGGAACCCTTATAGTTTCGCTCTGTCCGTCTGTCTGTCTGTCTGTCTGTCTGTCCGCGCCTCTAGCTCCTGTAATTATGAATATAAACTGATGAAATTTGGTGCAGTTATAGATTGTGTATAGATCACGGTTTCGGGATCATAAAAAAATAAAAAATTTATATTTTAAGGGTGGCTCTCCATACATGTGAAGTGGGGATGAAAAATATTTTTTCACTCTACCCCATCGTGTGGGGTATCGTAGAATAGGTCTTTTAAAATAAAGGCATGGTTTCATACGTTACTTTTTTATAAAGTTGACAATTTTCGAGTAATCGGCCTCCAAAGTAGTTTGTAAGTTGCCCCCCCCCCTAGCATTTTTAAACTAAAGGAGATAGAAACTTGCAAATTTCCATGCTGATAGATCATGCTAAAAACTCTTTAGGAAAACTATTATGAACCAAATCGGATAGTAACTTTTGGAGTAATTAAAAAAAAAGCATATTACGCGTTTATAGTTACGGAACCCTCCTTAGACATGTCCTGACATGCTCTTGGTTAGGTTATTACATAATTATATTTGTGTTGTAGTATAAAAGCGTTTACTTTAATTATAATTTATGTTTAAGACAAAAGAAGTCTACTGTATGCGATATTTGTGTTGTAGTAAAACGCGTTTACTTACATTATATGTTTGAGACGAAAAAGGTTTACACACGATATTATGTCAACTCAGAATATCCGAATATTATGTAGATCTCTATCTACTACTCTTAGTATAGTGTAGTAGAGACTTCATTGCACCCATTCTGTAAGCGCGTTTCACCATTTGGGTGTTCTGTGCTTTTACATCAAATTGAATAACCTAACCATTAGCATGTCAGGACATGTCTAAGGAGGGTTCCGTAACTATAAACGCGTAATATGTTTTTTTTTTTCAAATTACTTCAAACATTACTGTCTGATCTGGTTTCAAAATTATTTTTCTAAAGAGTTTTTAGCATGATCTATCAACATAGAAAATTTCAAGTTTCTAAGTCTTATAGTTTAGAAATTCCAGGGGAGGAGGGATTAACTTATAAATCACTTTGGAGGCCGATTACTCGAAAATGGTTGAATTTGTAAAAATGAATGTATGAAACCTTGCCTTTAATTTAAAATACCTATTCAATGATACCTCATATGACGGGGTGAAAAGAAAAAAAATCATCACCACTTCACATGTATGGAGAGCCACCCCTAGAATATAAAATTATTATTATTTTATGATGCCAAATCTGAGATTTACATACAATCTATGACTATACCAAATTTCATCCATTTATATTATTCATAATTACCGACGCTAGAAGCACGGACAGACAGACATACAGACAGAGCGAAACTATAAGGGTTCCTCAAGCATTAAGGAACCCTAAAAAGGCAAACATCGAACTCCAAACTTTTAATATTTGGGTTTTGGTTAGCCCTGGCCTCGTGCAGACTGTCTAATTCTTTAATGATTAACCAGTAATTGTGTGCAGTGTGGCACAAAAGTAACAGATGCGTTGTCAATATTGAGGGCTGTGAGATATTGAACTTTTCTGCACTATAGTCTAAAGCTGGGACTATATTGTCCGGAATCTGTATAAATTCAGAGCACTGGGAATAGAACTCTGCGCTGACACAATAGAGCTGAAAATCGAACACGCGTGTGCCCAGTCCAAAATGTCAATATCGAATCCGATAACTCGACACTTATGCGTTCGATTTTCATCTCTATTGCATTAGTCTAGAGTTCTACTTTCAATGCTCTGAATTTTCTCCGGCCTTCAGGATTCCAGACAATATAGTCCTAGCCTAACTTTAAAGTCTATGGCAATGGCCAACGGGCTCGAAAAATTTCAAAGCCTCACTGATAAGTACCTACACTGGTACCTACTTGGTAGAGATACTTCCTACTTACTAAATAGTGAAGTTTTGATGTTATTTAAATATATTTCCTGCATAATAAAATTTCTTCATTTTAATTTATTATGAAACTATGTTTATAGCAAGTAGAAAGTAATCAAATTAGTATCGGCAGCCCTTTGTGTAAGTATTGATCGTTTTTTTTTTATTAAAACTTTTATTTACATTAAAAGTGTAGTGAAGTGAAGTGTAGTGTTTTAGTGACTACAGCGAAGATTTTGGCAGTCTATGTATGACTGTATGTAGGTATGTTTGTTTCAGCGTAGCGCCTAAACTACTGGTCCGATTTTAATGAGGAGTTAATAGATCCGTAATAATAGCTCGGGTAACATAGGCTATATTATTTACTTAGTTGGGTTATAATATTTTATAAAAATTGTAAGTAGTTATTAATTTTTGTTATGAAATGCTGGAAATTATACCTATAGCTTGAGCGCCTTGAGGTAAAAGATTATCGTACGTGAACATTCACACGGTAGGAGTTACAAGTGCATAACTGGTCTTGTAAACCTCCACTTCTCGTTTTAAAAAACCCGTCAGCCAATCAAAATGTCCCCCCAATAGTAAATGCATAGACCGTATCTGTAAGCAATTATTATCGTTCCCAAGAGCGTTTTTAGTTGTCACAACAGAAAAAAGCAGCACTGTAAAAGAACTGTGAGCTACCGCAATAGAGCTGAAAATCGTGTACAGTTGTCAAATGTGACATTTTATTCTTGACACTTCGATTTTCAGCTCTACTGTACTATCGCAGAGTTCTATTTACAGTGCAGTTTGTTCTGTTGCGACCACAAAAACTCTCGTGGGTACGAGGACTAAAAAATGTGATTGCTTCCGTTCTTTTACACACGCCAGCTTACTTTTTAGTTTACCTAATAGTACACTAAAAGGTTAGTTGGCAACATGGTGTATACTATGCCCCTGGTCACCTGATAGTAATCAGATTGGCGACTGTTTTTCAGCGGCGCTGATTCCACCTCTTGCTAGTTACCATGGCACTCATTCGATTACTTCGCGACTGCCGCTCCGCACATGCTTCTAATCGTATTAACTCTTTACCTTTCGATATCTAATAAACACACATTTTGCATGACGTACCATGGACAAATAATGCCATGGATGTATATTATAAAATGTTAATAACATTTTAACGATTTTATGACAGAAAGACTTTGTAGTCCACGACCTGCTCGACCGTCGTAGACCAATGCAGTTTGGACACGTAAAGCGGTGTCGCGGGGGTTTCACACCGCAACAGCTGCTCGGGTCCTCCGGGTGCGGTGCCGCGATGGTTGCGGACGACGCGTTTCTTCTTTTTTCTCTCGACTTTGATGAACCCGTCATCGCACGTTCGGTCGTTTGTAGAAAGAGGATTATCTTTTGTAGGGGCCTACTTCTTCCCTTTGTTTTCCGAACGCAGGGGAAGTGGCGGGGTGATGCAAGCTATTATTTTTAGGCCAATTTTTAAGGCTGGGACCACGAAGTATATAGAATACCAGGAGTCCGAACGGTATAGGCTTTTCCATGGTATTTATGTACACAATAATAAATCCAGATCTTAGTTCTCTTTTCTGCCACTAGCTACTCTAGAATTTTGGACGTCCCGATGCCATTGTGGCGGACGAATCAGCGCACAGTCCTGAATCGCGCTTGGTACTTCTTGAACAATAGCGCGCTCTACCGGCAAAAAATCTGTCTCCTAAATTGAGACCATTATTTTAACATTACATTCGGACGCCTGGTATCTATACTTCGTGGCTGAGGCTATCAAACACATGAGTGTCGAGTGAAATGTCAATGTCATATATGACAGCCCGACACTTGAAACTTCCATTTTCAACTCTATTGAATTAGCGCAGAGTTCTATTTTCAGTGCTCTGAATTTTCGCCGGTGTACCGGATTCCGGAGTATGATATATTCCCACCCTTATTATTTACGTTTAGATCATATGGGATCTGAATTGTGAACAGAGTAAAGTTACATGCGAGCAATATTTTCATAGTTAGGAAAGTCGCATAGCCGCTCTCCCATTGGCAGTTCACGGCGATAAGGCCTGGCGTGATTGTGACGCAGTTTGTTTGTTTACAAGTTATTACTATCTAGCATTTATTTATTACTTGCGCGCGAGTTCTGATGTCGTACGTCATAATACCTGCTATCAGCGTGCCAAAATTCAAAAGCAGTCCAGTTCTTCATATTTCACTATGTACAACCTTTTAACCCCTACTTTACCTTTTAGGAGATGAATTAAAACAAAATACGCAGGTATCTAGGTGCTTAATGATTTGTATTTATTAGCTAGGATATTTTTTATAAATTTCATATAAAGTAGCCAGGTTTTAGTTTCGGGGAGGGTTCAAGAAAATAAAACGACTACGGGGGGGGGGGGGGGGTGTTTAGTATCAAAGTTCTGATTTAGGCTGTTGATTATTTTTCTAAAATAACTTAAAAATCATCTTTCACATAGGGTTAATGGGGCGGCAAAATATGTTAATTGGCCTCGGGCGCAAAATTTCTAAATACGCCTCTGTATATTGGTCAGATCTCTGTATTATATATATACCAGCCGGCCCATTTCGGGGGGGGGGGGGTTGAACCCCCTAAACCACCCCCCTGGCTACGCCCATGAATCAAAGCACATTTTAAATATTTTCTATACAAACTTTCAACCCTTATTTTACACCTTCAGAGAGTGAATTAAACCTTGAGACATGAATGTAATTAAATGTATTCAAAAGCATAAATGGGCATTGTCCAAAAAAAATCACATGTACTTTTTATATTTTTTTCGTTGAAATAGGGTATTTTAAGAATATAAATTAAATATTTTTGAAATTCATTGGCTAGTTTTTTTTAAATAATTTTTTAAAGTTTTCGGATGATGTCATCATCGGCGGCCAATTGACCAGCATTGGATACATAAAAGTAAAAAAAAGAGCATTGTCAAATGTCAACAAGGTATTAAATGTCATAAGAACTCCTAACCTCCAAACCCTACGTCTCCTCCTCGTTATGCTTTCTAGTGATGACGTCATTGAAGGTCAAACTAAGGTTAAACATATTTGTTTAAAAATATAAGTAACTAATGGGTATTTTTTTAGTTCATATACAGAAAAACGATCACTGACCTTATTCCTCGAAATGTTTTTGTAATGGGCACAATTAAAAAAAAATGGACAATCCCAATTTCAATTTTCATCAAAATCGGTGCAGATTTAAACATTTTCCATACTAACTTTCAACCCCTATTTCACCTTTTGAAGGATGGGATCTTATTAGTGGGCATATATCGTAGTATTATTGTCGCGCAAAAAATCTTTCGGCGTCAGTAGCTTTATCAATTATTGTCATATTTTCTGTTGATACAGACTCCAGTAGTTACACCCCTAGCAATGAAAATAAATTACTAACGTACCCCTAGCGATGTATGTTGGAATAACAGAAACTATTAATGTTTGATATCGATATAATTCCTTACATATTTATCCCTTACATTTAAACTACAACGCTTTTATTCCATAATTGGCACAACGTTAGTGTTTCGAATGCAAATAAAATGTTATTAGGTAGGTTAATTAAAGAGTTACCGGCAATTGGCCCGGTTCGGTGTATGCCCAGTATCCGCGCGGGGCGCGGAGCGCTTATTAAGAAATTCCTCTTCATTAGTTCAATTATGTATAATATACTTATTTTATTCATTGTACATACATAATGGGAAACCTCTAGTATGTCGATGTTTATGATATACTAGCATTAATTGTCCGCGGCTTCGCCCGCGTTAAATTAGGTTTTAAACTTTCATCCCCTATTTTCCTTATTTATGGGTTATTATTTCTCCGTATTAGATTCATACGAAATATGCAAATATTGAACATATTTGCATATTTCGTATGAATAAAAAGTTTCATACAAACTTTAAATACCAGAATTTTACTTCCTTGTGGGTAGATTTTTGAAAAATCCTTCCTTAGTGGATGCCTGAATCATATGAGAAATACGTGTGCAAAATTTATAATTTCCAGTCTTAAGTATTTTGCCTGTACGTTTATACATTAGTCAATCAGCTTTACCTTTTAAATATATATAGAAGATAGATAGATAGAATATTAGTAGGACTCTGACACTAAAAGTTTGACTAAAACATAATTATAGAATCTCCAATTCTATATGTTATAGTCAAATCTTTATTTTTTAGTACACACAACTAGTATAATTACTGGCAATTAAGAATGATGTATATTAAAATATACGACCACCTTGTTAATCTCAATCGGCAATCTTAGTATTTCTATGAAAGTGACAGAGAATGTATAAATGTACAAAACGGCAAAAAACACGTTTGTTGTATGATGGGAGCCACGCCTTAATATTAATTTTATTCCATTTCCGGAATAGTGGCAACAGAAATACATCATTTTTACCGGAGGCCCAATCCCCTACCCTATTCCCTTCCCTACCCTCCCCTATTACCCTATTCCCTCTTAAAAGGCCGGCAACGCACTTGCAGCTCTTCTGATGCTGCGAGTGTCCATGGGCGACGGAAGTTGCTTTCCATCAGGTGACCCGTTTGCTCGTTTGCCCCCATATTTAATAAAAAAAAAAAAAAAAATCATATCTGTGAAAATTTCAACTGTCTAGCTATCACGGTTCATGAGATACAGCCTGGTGATGGACGGACGGACAGCGGAGTCTCAGTAAAGTACAGATTAAAGAGGAACAAATAAGCAGCTAGATAGATAACTATCAATTTGATTGCACTACTACAAGCATACTACAGTGTGTCGATGATTGTGTGGATAAACCGTGGGCCGTTAAAGGGGACGTCGAAATTTTTAAATTTGGATCGATTTGGATCGTTGTATGAAAGCTGTTTCTTTATATGTAATAATAAATAATAATATATATTTTCTACTCCGTGGTAGGTAACAGAATATCTTTCTCTTTCGGTAGGTACGGAACCCAAAAAACGACGATTCCCGAAACACTTTAGCATTGGTTTTACTACATGTAGGTGTATATTACAATCGTACAGTCATGACTCATGACACCACGATAAACATCGTTAATTACGGTTAATTTGCTACTCGCTAGGTAACTCAATAGCCGATCGTTGGTTTTCTACAGTTTTTGTTCAGTTGTTGATATAGAAGAAGTCGCGGTGGGTCGGCGGGTTATCTCCGGCGAGAATGAGACGTTGACGTCAACACATATGACAGCTTTACTCACTTTTTATTGGAGACCCCGATAACCTTATTGGGACGAAATCGTGGAGGCTTATTAACTTATCAACGCTCTAATTGGTTCGTGAATAGTATCTTGTGAAAGTAAACGAAATATAGATAACTTGAATAATTATTTATTATTATGTGATGCAACAGAAATACATTTTTGGCGTGTATACGGAGGCTAGGTTCTGCATATAAAAGAGGACGTTCTAAAACATTTTTGGCTAAATGTTGTCGCGATAATAAGTAGCCTATGTTCTTCCTTGTGACACATAGTAGAAAATACGTAAACTTACGTACAGAGAAAAAGCTTTCATAGAACGATCGAAAGCGATCAAAATTTGAAAATGTTGACGTCGCCTTCAACGGCCCACAAATTTTCCACACAATCATGGACACACCGTAGTATGCTTGTAGTAGTGAAATCAAACCGAAAGCGGAACAGAGAAACAGCTACATAGTTAATGTAGCTGTTTCTCTGTTCCACTTTCTTTAATTTGTGCCCGTAGTATACTCTATATCTGTGCCAAATTTTATCCAAATCGGTCCAGTAATTCCTAAACTACTACTCGGATAACATTGAGTAGGAGTAGTTTAGGAAGTATCAAATCTTTCCTCTTTATATTTCTACTAGCGTAGAAGTGTAGATAATACTAATTAACTATCTAATTACCTTTCATTTTTGTATTATAGATCACTCGGTAGTATAATTTCAGAGTTGGCCAGTAGACTAGGGAACTAAATTATGAAACAAAAAACTTGAACAAATTACGTCCTCCTATTTATAGCTAATCAGATTTGAATGGTGCTCAAGTATCGTCAAAAGTTTGTAATGGGGCTCCTGCGGCTCGATATTATGTAAATGACAACCCAGCATTAAGTAGGGGACAAACTGTTCCCATTTTACTACTTCGGTTTCAATATTGAATTATGGACTTTTAAAAGTTACATTTTGTATGGAAAACAGATGGGCACAAGTTATGTTTTTTTTTAAGATTTTTTTTTTTAATCTAGATATTATATTTACGCAAAGCCGCAAGGCTATGGGGCCTACTCACATGCGATCGATCATAAGTCGTAACGAAGGAACTGGAACAAACTGTATTCGTCATCGAAATTGATATCGTATACACACGATATTGTCATCAAGTACAGAAACCAATTATAGTATAGGAGCTAGTAACTTTTGTGAGAGATCATTCTAGAATAGTTGATTTTTTATATTGTAGTCTGGGAGCCTGACTTGTAAGCCTCCTTCTTGTAAACACAGGTAAAAAATAGATGCTTGAAACTACACTACACTTCATACTAAATTTCATGGAATTTGTTGATGCCGTCCGCGATTCATATTGTAGAAATGGTCATTTAAAGAATTTGCATTATCACTGTATTTGTTGTATATTATGTATGTTATCGCTTATCAATGTATGATAACATACATAATATAATCCCCTACCTTGTCGCACAGAACCTCAATTCTCGTATTTAAAGTAGATTATATTTTACTTTGATTGTATTGTAATTTGTAAGTGAAGCGACATGTTATCATGAACTGATTTTATGTAGTTTTAACCAATCAGAGCGCGTTTCACGTTGGTTTAACGTTTACGAGAATACCGTTTGACACTTTTAGCGTAGGTGGACTTGATTGTAATTGTATCATTGCAGGTTTTATTTCACAGAATTGACCCTCAGGTCTCAAAACTCGGTGAATAGTTGCGCGTTTCTGGAATAGTTCGCGCGGTAGTCCGACATGGATTCCGCAACGGGGTTAATACCCGTTCATAGGCGCACTCATTTCCTCTGCACTTGATTCGTGGAGTACTGGAGTAGCAAACACGGGCGTAATGAGCGGCTGGGAATAGCGACTCCCGCCACGGCAATTTGAATGTTCAGTGGGCCGGCGCGCACCTACACTCCTCTAAATTACTATTGCTTAACACTAACCATACCACCCGACTGTGCTCGTAAACTGGACCCGCTACTAGTCACTAAGGCGCAAGGAATAAAGTTCACTTATCAAACAATTTTGTTCTTACTAATTTACAAATAGTAAATTAGTAAGGATAAACACTGTACAACGCACTATCGCTTATTTTGAAGTAGTGTTGCCCAAATCAGTCTTGGTCTTGGTCTTGCAGCAAGAGTCTCGCAAGAGTCTCGCAAATCTCGCAATTACCTTTTAGCCTATTGCTATTCATTAAATGTTATTTTAGATCTCAGAACAACGTTATAGAGTAGGTATTACGTTACGTTGTTATATTCAGTTGTTCTAATATCTAAAATAACGTTTAATAAATAGCAATAGGCTAAAAGGTAATTGCGAGACTTGCGAGACTCTTGCGAGACTCTTGCTGCAAGACCAAGACCAAGACTGATTTGGGCAACACTATTTTGAAGTTGTCATCGTATTAAACAGTTACGTAAAAGATTAGCATATTATTATTTAACTATTACAACTAATCGGGACAACTCCCGACACACCTTGTTCACTCTTAACTCTTAACTATGAACGAGACTGAAATAAGTCACTACAACTACACCTCCAATATTTCTCACCGCTTAAATCCTGCAACAATTTAAAGACCGAAATCAGTCATGTCGGTTAAGCCGTTTTCGAGTTTCAGCGATACATTGAAACTAAAATCAGTTTTTTATTTTTAAGAATATTTTTTTATAACGATATTAGCTTGTAACTTAATGTCCAAACAAATAGAAACATCATATCTTCTTCTAAATATATAAGTGACTGACTCTGTTCTATGATGAGTCAATCTATCAACGCACAGCCGAAACTACTGAATGGATTTTGCTGAAATTTAGCATACAGATAATTGTAATGATGTAGGCATCCGCTAAGAAAGGATTTTTGAAAATTCGCCCCCTCAGTGGGTGAAAAAGGGGTTAAAATTTTGTATGGAAACCGAACTCCACGCAGACGAAGTCGCAGGCAAAAGCTGGTTGTAATAATATTCATTACAAGATTTCCAAGTACTGAGTGTTGATTCTAGTTACAGTAGCGGTTACTGAGTATCGCCTATCACCCACAAAGCGAAATAGGATACTGTCGTTCTCACAACCTTATATGCGTCGTTTGTGGCATTACGGCATCGGATTTGAGCTGATATTAATTCTGCTAAATTGATTTCTGTTCACTCTGTCAATGATTAAATATTTTCCGAGATTCCAACTTCAAGGCGTGTTAATCCAACGATATTTGTACACTTACATCCTTTAGATTCAAACACTGGCTCGCTACTGCTAAAGATAGGGAAAAATGGATGGAAATAGAGGAGGCCTTCACTCGACAAGGGACCATAGTATGAATACAAGATATATCAAATAAATAAAATAAAGAATACTCAGCAAATATTTAATAATTAATATTGTAAACTATAAAGTAGGCAATAGAGCTTTTATTTTATTTATCCTTAAGATAGATGATTGAGGATTATTGAGTTTTCAAATATTTCCTTAATATCTTATGATAATAATCTGTACGGTCGCCGACAAGCTGGTGCACCAATTGTGAACCTTATCATAATAGTAATAAGGTGGTACACCGGCAAACATAATATTAATTATAGAAATAATTAATATCATTATGTGTAGGTACGATACCGCATAAGTAACCAAAACTCGCGCATTGTAGAACTAAAAATTGTTATAATTGATAAAAATAATTAAACGGGCGTAACATGATATTTCATAAAAATATATAACAAACAATACGAAAAAAATATTTGTATTCGATTAAAATAACATAGTAGTTTTGAATTTAATTTGGTGGGCGAGCGAGTCCGGTACATTGATGGCAGGCTATTCGGATTCAATTACAAGCATGCATTCATCATGGTTTGACAAACGATCTCGACTTGTTATTCCGACGACAAATGTTTGAGAACTGCGTGCTGACTACGGCTAGTTGCCCCTTAATTCTCCAATTTTTCAATGACAAAAGCATTTGTGACGGCGACAACATGACGGAGGCATTGTTTTCGTAATGCGGCTATTGCGAATCGGTTTCCGACTTTTGTGAAAACCGTTCTATAAAGCTAATTTAAACGCTCTATGGATTAGAACAGGGTCTCCTAACCTCTTTTTCACGGAGCCTCGGATTATAAATATTTTCATGCCGCGTGATATTTTAGTTAAAAACCATTTATTTATTTCCATACAAATCTCTTTTTGTTTGGGAATAAAATAAAAATATCGTTACCAACTAATCGAAACTTGTCTAATAACGACTAAGTATCAACTAATATTTGTAATAAAAATGTTTAATTTGTGTGTTGCCCTTCTTGATATCTTTCCACCTGTATGTGCTTAGTCAACCTTATATTAGAATTAGCGCGTTCGTATTGTAAACATTTGCGATTTCTGGTTCTTGGCGTCGCACAGTGTTCTGTTTGACTCAAAAAATTTCCCTATGCTGTTTATTGCATAAATCGACGAAGAAATACATTTTAAATGCAAGAGTAAAACACCCGCGTGTCTATTTCAAATACTTTTTTTTATAAAAAATAATTTATGTTTCGTGACCTCGATGTAAAAAAAACACTTAATAAATTCTGTAAGCGTGTCTGATCAATATATATTTTTTTGATTAATATATTATGATGAAGGACCTTTAGGCGCATATTTTCCATGTTTTATTTTTTGAAGATCACTTCTGGCTACCGAGTTATTAATTTTTATTCAGATTTTTGTTTTTATTTTTTTTCTCCCAAAAACTCAAAAGTGCGACTTGTGACTGGCACTGAACGATTTACCTTTAATGCGTCTATCATTGATAAAAAAATCAAGTTGCACTATGGAAGCGTTTACGCGTAATCGAATTTCAAAATATTGTGTTAAGGGTGTCACTCAACTTGACCTTTCATTTTTGTTCAAATTAATGCAATTTTGTCTTTAACTACAAAATAGTATATGATTTATAATTATTATGGTTATAGTAATGAATCTTTCGACATATTTTTATAATCTCGCGAGTTATTTTACAATTTTACGGTGACATATACAAATCGCTGTACATTTGAAAATATTGACTTTTGATATATGATACTATTTCTTCTGAGAAATTACTCATATTTAAGAGTACTATTCGTTTATACAATTAAAAAAAAGTCCGATCACCTATTGTTTGACCTTTAGTGATAACCCTAAAATGTACCATTTGACCTTTATTCTAACTCCCAAACGCTTCCATAGTGCAACTTGATTTTTTTATCAGTGATAGATACATTTACGATGAATCTTGGAGTGTAAGTCACAAGTCGCACTTTTGAGTTTTTTGGGAGAAAAAAAATAAAAACAAAAATCTGAATAAAAATTAATAACTCGGTAACCAAAAGTGATCTTCAAAAAATAAAACATGGAAAATATGCCCCTAAAGGTCCTTCATCAAACCATATTAATTAAAAAAATATATATTGATCAGACACGCTTACAGAATTTATTAAGTGTTTTTTTTACGTCGAGGTCACGAAACATAAATTATTTTTTATAAAAAAAAGTATTTGAAATAGACACGCGGGTGTTTTACTCTTGCATTTAAAATACATTTTTTCATCGATTTATGTAATAAACAGCATAGGGAAATTTTTTGAGTCAAATAGAACACTGTGCGTCGTAATGAAGTAAGAAATTTTTCTCTGGTGTGCGCGACTATACCACTATCCAATGATAAATAACCTAACCAAGAGCATGTCAGGACATGTCTAAGGAGGGTTCCGTAACTTTAAACGCGTAATATGCTTTTTTTTATTACTCCAAAAATTACTGTCTGATTTGGTTCACAATAATTTTCCTAAACAGTTTTTAGCATGATCTATCAGCATAAAAATTTGCAAGTTTCTATCTCCTATAGTTTAAAAATGTTAGGGGGGGGGGGGGCCCAACTTACAAACTACTTTGGAGACCGATTACTCGAAAATTGACAACTTTATAAAAAAGTAACGTATGAAACCTTGCCTTTATTTTAAAAGACCTATTCTACGATACCTCACACGATGGGGTAGAGTGAAAAAATATTTTTCATCCCCACTTCACATGTATGGAGAGCCACCCCTAAAATATAAAATTATTATTTTTTTATGATCCCGAAACCGTGATCTATATACAATCTATAACTGTACCAAATTTCATCAATTTATATTCATATTTACAGGAGCTAGAGGCGCGGACAGACAGACAGACAGACAGACAGACAGACAGACAGACGGACAGAGCGAAACTATAAGGGTTCCTTAAGTATTACGGAACCCTAAAAAGGTCCGTTTTAATAAAACAATTGTTTAGAATGTATAATGGGGGGAAAACGTCGAGCGTAAGTGTATTGAGTCCTGTGTTGTGCGGGCAGAGGGCATGCGGCTGATGTATGGCGCCGCGGCCGCACAAATTGAACCGAGGTAAATGATGCGACCGCAGCCACGGCCGCCACGCGACGATTTAAGGATTGGGACTATTTGCCCCGGAATCCGGAAGGCCGTAGAAAATTCTGAGAAATGAAAATAGAACTCAGCGCATAAACAATAGAGTTGAAAATGGAAGTTTCGAGTGTCATATATGACATTGACATTTGACTTGACACACGTATTCGATTTTCAACTCTATTGTATTAGAGCAGAGTTATATTGTGAATGCTCAGAATTTTCTACGGCCTTCCGGATTCCGGAGCATATAGTCCCAGCCTAATGAAAACATTGGCTGTGTTCCGCGGAAAATAGCGCTAACAAAAAAGCGTAAGCAAAAAGGCGACCGCTAGCGATAAATAAGCAAAATGTCGTATTACGAGTATGTTAGTGGTATTGAAGTTAGCAATCGTGGCCGATAATCTGTTTGTTAGTGCTAGCAAGCGCTAACAAGTGCTTTTTCCGCGGAATATAGCCATTGTTTATACTTTTGGGAATCACGGGGGTCGGCCGCATCTAGGAAAATTCAAATACGCTAATTTTTAAACTTGTCAAACACGCCTGGAAACTATTATATAATATTACCACTAAAAATAATTTAATCATACGATAAGTGGAAGGAACAAAGGAAAAAACATAATCTTATATCAAATATCATAAATTTTATGTCGTATCAAGTGTCCAACCAACTTTCATCTTCTATTTTCTATTGTATAATTATATTTATTTTTTCTTCTACCCTAAAATCTATATATTTGTTTTTCCTTTCTAGTATTTGTTTTTCTTACTATTACTGTAAGAGGGCCAAAGAATAATCAATTATTATAATTAATAATTGTTATATAATCACGCTTCTTAAATATGTAATATTGATGGCTGTATTTTATCACTTAACTTGGTAAAATGTGCCTACTTTTGAGCATAATCATCATACATGCTAAATTTATAACATGTTTTGTAAAGGTTAGATTCTTTAATCATGAAAATAAAAATCATTTTCACGAAGGAAAGCGTATAACATTTTCACATTTTTGTGTAACGACGTGCATAGAAATTCTAATATTTTATTTACAATACAATGTGAATTTAATAAAAAGTATTTTGTGTTAAAATTGTATTCAATATACAGTTTCGTTCGCGCAGAAAATGGTGTGCGACGCGTGAATCCCTTCAATTATACTCTACCAATACAATTTATTTCGCCTTAGACGGCCAATTTTTATGCTTAACTCACCAAAAAATACGTAAAATAACTCTCAACATCAACGATCGAATGTAGATTATTAGTAATAATTAACTGGCTGACCCAGCGAACTTCGTACCGCCTTTTTTCTACGAGATTTTTTTGTAGTTTTTTTTTTTTTCATAACTTAACCTTCTCCTATCGATTACGAAATATTTATCTTATTTGGTGCAGTCGTTTGGAAGTTATGCGGGTACAAACATTTCGGTAATTAATTTTTATTTATTTAAATATAGATGGAGAATATGAAACTAAGAAACTTTTTCTAAAACAACAAGATTGCCTAAAGAAATTATGTGCAGAAATAGAGCTTAACATAAATAAAATAATTGATAATGCAAATGTGTTCAAAGAATCTTGAACGGGGAGTAGAAAGAGAATAGCGTTTAGGGGCGCTTGTCCCTTGCAAATAGTTAGATTATATAAATAAGGCGGTGAACTGTTTGGACGATACCGATCTGCGGTCTGAGAGGCCCTTTCCACTCAAATTGACTGGGGTTTACATACAATTTTACTTTAACAGATCTTTGCTCAGCGATGTTCAATATTAACTAGATTAACTATTATATCAAAAGTAAAGCACCGAGAAACATGGCGATTACTCAACCAACAAGAGCCTAGCTCTTAAAATTTGAACAAATGAATGAACTATACTTTGTTTCTAGCCTTTAAATTGTTTTTAATTATTTTAATTAGCAGATTACACTGTGAGTTCTTTAATGTATATGTCACCCTAAAATTGTAAAGATTATTAGTAAGGGGATTAGATTATAATATAACTAGATAAATTGTAAAATATTGATAGACTTTGGACGCGAATATTCTGCCTATAATTTAACATATTATTTTTCGTTAGATTATAAATATATCTAAGTAGGTAATGAATCTTTCAACATATTTTTACAATATCATTAGTTATTTTACAATTGTTTTTAAAATTTTACGATGACATATCGTCGGTGAGCAAACAACACCGCGCAAGTCGAAAAATACTGCTTAAGGAAAAAATAAGCATTTATAACTATTTATTTTATAATATTTCCAATTTAAATAAGAAACATTAAAAAATAAACTACTTACGCAAATTTTAAGATCAATTACTTTTCTCTTAGTGAAATAGTGAAGGTTTTAGTCTTTTTTGAAAAGTAGCAAAATTTTACTTGAGCGGTGTTGTTTGCTCACCGACGATATACAACGCCAATGCGGTTTTGTAGATAGTGAATCGCTATAAACTTGTTATTGACGTTCTTATTATCTTAATTATTTTTAAATGAACAATAATAATTTCTGCGGTTGGCTAGCCTGGTTTGTAAACGATATGCGCTGTCGCAGCCCACAAGTACGTATCTAAAGTTACATTGTGTTCTCTACAGTTTTGTTTTGCGTTGTATTATATTTACCTATTTATAAATTTAAATAGGGATGTTAAACTACACATTGTATTATTATCTTACTAATAATGAATGCTTAAGCAGATTTTGTTTATGCTTTCAGGGAATCTAATTCATAAGCAGATGGCCGATGTCATAATTTGTTCGTATTATTAATTATTATAATAACAAACTGACAGTATCTCACTGACAATATGTTAAATTAAAAATTAATTTAAAACATTTATTCAACGCTCACATTACACTTAATAACATTTGTACAGTAAACCAAACTACCAATATAATAGTTAACGGCATGTACTTTTTTATTATATTTACATGAAAAATGCTCTGAAAAATAAGAAAGTTTACGAAACAACAATTTACTAAAAATCAATATTTTCAAAGAACAGCGGATTGTTCGAAGTACTTTTGTAAAAACTCTCCATACAAAAGTCGTACCGGCAGGTGACGTCAAAAGCTTGTAAATGTCTGACATCTCCGAAGTTCGTACTTTAACTATAGTAAATATTTTTGTATTTTATGCAATTAAACTTATTATGTTTTTAAACTAATGTTGTAAAGAATATTCCGACTTTGTCACTTTTTTGTGGTACACTAACTTTCAACTGCTTAGGTACAATAATTTTCAAAAACTATAAAATTAATCATACAATCTTTTTACTCTTATCAATTTGTTAATATAATTACCTATTTCGGAACATAAAAAAATCTAATTTTTTTATTTTTTTTTACACGACCAAATATATTGTAATTCGTGACTAATATGCCGTCATTATAATGCAAATTAATTTGGAGAATACTCTACCTGCTTATAAATAGATTTCCTAATAGTAGATATTTTTGGCAGTAACTTTTTATTTTCGTCATATCTATTTAAATTAATTTTGATTGAGTTAATATTACTTTTAAATCAAATTTTAAAAGTATCATTCACATAAATGTAACGGGATTCTGTAAAATGAGGAATGCAATCTTTTAAGAGAATCGAACGAATAGCGAAGCACTTGACCGATTCAAATAGAGTCGGATTCGCAGCGGGGATGGGATCCAATCAGTGAAACTAGCTCCTGCGATGCCTATCGCTAGTTTCACATTCTAAGATTTGTTTCTCGAGATTAAATCAAAGGCGAATTACAGTAGCGGCGAAAAAGAAATATGGTGAGTCCGGTTGGGCGCGCGCGGACGAGCGAGGGGCGCGCGCGGCTCGGGCGGCGGGGCAGTCCTGGTGAAATTGCTTTTCAATCCCTCGGACTTTGGACTTGTAAAGAAGTTATTACCTTCCGAGGAGATAGCGGCGGGTCCGGCGATACGGATATATGTCTTTTTCATATGTAATATTCCTTTTTCGCGTTTTATTAATGGAAAATATTTCGTGGGACATTGCGGCCGGCTCGGCTGCGATATTAAAAAGCCGCTGTTACACCGGACCGTTTTATTACAATGTAGTAAAGTTGTTTCTTTATTTGCGTTTAGGAATACAAGTTTTATGTTACAAATTTATATTGTTTCGTTATTCGTTACTGTATTTATACAGTTACAGTTATTGATGATTTATTTAAAGGTTAACGTATTATTAAAATGGTAAAAACTCTGTGCGATTTGGTATAATATGTTTAATTTGTATTTCATTACCAGTAAACTTGAGTTATAAATAAATTGAAAGTATAAAGTACTAGACTTCATTCGCGTTATCGCGAAAATCGCTCCGTGAGTTCTTAGCCTACCTATTATACCTACCTAACGAATTTTGTTATTTACATTTTGTAGGTATGTAGATTAAAGTTGTTGAGTCTTCTCTCTGAGGTATAAGAAATTTAGTTTTATTAGTTAAAACATATTATTCATTTTTTTGAATAGTAAATTACCTTTAAGCACGTGATGTACCTCATAAAACAAATTAATTATTTTTTTTCAAAATAAAATAATTAAGAACCTAAAATAATATTAAAAATAAATATTACCTAATTAAGAAATAAATTTAAATTTAAAAAGCTAATTAATATTCGAATTAAGTAAGAAATTTATTTGAATGGCACATGTTTAATGATATACTTAATGTATGTATGTATACTTTACTACAAAAAAAAACCGGTCGGTCTCGCGCACCGAGGGTTCCGTACAAAATTGTAGTGATTTTGTTACAGCTTAAAACGGTGTTATAGACCTGAGTATTTCATATGAATTTCAATTTAATATCTCTACGCCTTCATGAGGAAAGGGGTAGTAAGTTTAAAATTATTAAAAATATTTTTATTATATGATGTAACTAAAAACTTACGGTTTTCGTAATTTTTCCTTTATTTGTGCTATAAGAAGTTGCTTCGTGCCAAATTTCAAGAACCTGAGTTCACGGGAAGTTCCCTGTAGGTTTTCAGTTTGCGAGTGTCGAAAAGGACAATAATTATTAACACAAATTGACTCATGCTTGCCGGCATTACACTTGCCGGCTGATGCTTTCTGCAACTCGTCCAAGCCTAGCACAAAACTTTTCAAAAGCATTTAACTTAGATTATTATAAAAATTGCATCAAGTAAATTATTTAAATTTCTTATGGTAGTAGTTTAAACTCTAAACGCCTTTCCCTCCCCCCGCCCCCCACCCGCGTAAATACAGTATTCCATGGGAACACTGTACTTTTTCAGTAGAAAATGTCAGTCTGTGTGTCAATCCAGAGCTTACTACTACTACCATACCAAATCTCCTCGAAATACATTCAGGAGTTTTTGCGTAAAAGTGTAACAAATATCCAACCATTAATTTAGTTACTTATATACTTTCTGTTAGTTTTCTTGTTTATTAGTTATTTGAGTTTTTCTTATACACAAGTGTGTGAACTGAGGGACCCAACATAATGGTCCTGGACCCAACATATCTTCCAAATACGCCGATAGATTTATCTGAAATTTTGTCTATGAATTCTACAATTTTTTTTCTAAAACTCTACGTAGAAAAATAACTAAAAAAGTCGGATATATATCGCGAAATGTCACTTTTGTGTGAACTGAGGGACCACACTTCGGTAGTGGTAGATTATTTATTTCTGATGTATGTATTTGATAAATTTGTAAAAACTTTTACAAAAGTTCTACTAAAATTCTGTAGTAAAAAACCGATAATTTTCCACATACTTTTCGAGATTTGGAAAAAAGCGGTGTGTGAACTGAGGGACCACACTCTGAGGGCTATATCTCTTAAACTATCTTTTTACAAATTCCCAGATTTGTTTTACAATTTTTTTAGACTTCTACTAAAACTATACTCATTTTGGGGAAATTCAGGTGGGTCCCTCAGTCCACACGTATACGATCCCTCCATCCACACTCACAAACTTTCACATTTATAATAGTAGTAAGATTTACATACAATAGTTTTATATATTCTGATTCTGATACTTTGCTAATAGACGTACCTTGGAAGAAATATCTAATAATAAATAATAAAAGGTAATGCAGCGTTGCTGGGTTGCCGTAGGTCTACGCGTCTACGCCGCAGCGTAGCGTGGTGCTACGCGAAGCTTTATCGAAACAACGCTTTTGTGGCACTTGCGGTACTGTAAAATTTACATTATATTATTCTTAAGGCTTTTTTTGGCTAGTGTACCTACATCTGCTTTGAATAAATTGATATAGAAAAATAAGAACATTATTCAAGTAGGTGAGATTATTTACTAGATGTCGTGCGCGTAAAAGAAAATCCCGCGATAAAAAGTGTCCTTTCCCGTAGTCTACTTACATCTATGCCAAATTTCATCTAAATCGGTAGTTTGACCGATACACTTTTTTTTCTTTTACACAAAGATAAAAACAAACAAATCTTTCCTTTTACAATATTAGTATAATTATATGTTACAGTTAAAACCCGTTTTTCGTTATAACTCGTTTTCCCTAGTTAAAACTAGGTTTTACTAAATGCCTATGTTAAAACTGGAAATACCTAGTCAAAACTATAATTTACTACTAATATATTTAATTTTCAGATAAAACTAGTTGTAACTCTGACTTTTAGTTAAAACGAGCACTAGGGAAACTAATTTGAGATTTATAGCAAGATATAATTTTAAAAATATTTATTATAAGATTTTTATTAAAAGATATGGAGTCATATACCCGTAGATGTAGACGTATATATTTAAGACGAGGCGTGTTGAGGCAAAATAGGACTCCAGTTAAATGGCCCCACTTTTGAGAGTTTTTGGGTCATTTTGACATTTGATGTATGGTGAAAAAAGATGGCTGAGGTTTGAAGTACGGTGAAAAAGCAGATAGCGTAACTGTATATTGTATGAAGATTTGTTCTGTCAAATGTATGTCATAGCCTATCTTTAGTTTTGGAATCTTTGCATATACCTAGTAAAAATAATAATCTTACACAAAATAAACAGTTTAGGGAACATCGACTAGTAGTTACTAAGGTGAAAATATTAATTTAACGTAAAATAAAATAATCAAATAAGTCAACAGAACACAATTGGGTATCAAACAATAAAAAATAATCAAATAACCTAAAAATTAAAAAATAATGAGAATCTACTTGTTATTGCGCACAGTGCGCGGGCGCAGCTTTGTCGAATCAGGGCTCCTATTACAATATATATCAGGGCCTCTATAAGTCATCGTTATGTGATTCGCTTGCAATGCGTTGTGTGGAATTTGACACAAGTCATCGCTAAGTGACATGTCGTTCGCGATACCTTACGTCAAATCCCATACATTTTGTTTTCAAACTTCACCATCAAAATTATCGAATGCACCTTGACTAGGCCCTCAGGACCTTTAGTCAAGATAATTTCCACAGTGAAGTTCGAAAACAAAATGTATGGGATTTGACATGAGGCATCGCAAGCGACGTGTCATATAACGATGACTTGTGTCAAATTCCATACATTTTTGATTTCGAAGTTCGCCGTCAAAATTATCGATTGCATCTTGACTAGAGAACCTTGTGACGTCTCGCGAGTCGCGACCAATCAGAGTAAGGTACGATCATCCGATGAACTTTGACCGCAGTTGGAACACTTTTAACTGCGAGTCTTTGGAAAAACGCGTTTTGACTAGCAAAACGCGTTTTTCTAAATACTAGTTTTAACTGATATTAAATTTTGAGCATTGGTTAATTCTAGTTTTAACAAAGGTGTTCAGTAAAAACAAGTTACTAGGGAAAACACGTTCTATCTAAAAACTGGTTTTAACTGTAACATATGTATGAATAAAATATTAAGCTTAAACCTATTTATCTTATTCTTCAAATAAATTATTTAGTCTTAATAATGTAAAACAAACGTGAAATCATTAGTGAAATACTAGATACTAATACTTCTATCCTTGCTCGATTAAGGAAATTTGTATTGGGAACATATAATATTAGGAAGTAAGTTCCTCACATGTGGTTCCATTTGAGTTTAAGTGCAACAGGAAAACGCTCTGTCGTGCTCGTAAAGTTAACATTATTCACCAGGTGACCAGCAATATAATCTTGGCTGGTACGGTTTTTCTGATTCCAATAAATTGATATTAATTTGCTGTTGTTTGCGGTGCGGCGCGGGCGCGGGCGGGGTGCACGCTCGTACGTTTAATAATGATGCCTGCTCTAATTAAGTCCACTACACAATGTTTGGAATTAATTAGTGTATTGTGTAATTGGCATCTCTTGTTATTTGTTTGTTTGGATTATTTATTCATTAACGGTATTGTGACAGCTGTTGCTGAGGTGGCCGGCGTGCCGTCGATATTTCACTATCTAGTGTGTAATTATAATTAGCTGTCTATTATACTTTTTACCTATGTGCACATACGAACCTTTATATTATGCACAGGCTGGAAAACAATGACTGTGTCGTTTTAAATAATCGTGTAATATATAAATAATTAGCTTTTTCCCGCGTGTTTTAATCAAGAGCCTCAACTGCTAATGATAGCAGTTGAGGCTTTGATATGAATCAAACTTCATCGCAATCGTTCAGTAGTTTTGCGTGGAAAATTAACAAATTAATACATCCATGCATCCATCCGTCCTCACAATTTTTCACATTTATATCTAATAGTGTAGTGGGATATCCAAAGTATCGAATATCGATTATTATCTATAGGCACACTTATTTAGCTCCATTTCATTACGCCTCCGATGCAAGCAGAGGGGTGTTATAAGTTTGACGTGTTTGTGTATGTCTGTATCAACGTACGTCTGTGTTTGACATCGTAGCTTCCAAACGAATTAGCTAATTTAGATCTATTTTGGTTTAAAAGATGACGTATTCGAGTTGTCATCATCATCAGCTCATTTACAGCCCTCTTTTACTTGAAATTTTTTATTTTATTTAATTTTTATATTGTGTCGGTCAGTTTCGGCTAAACAAAGCTAGTTATTAGCCGGTGTCAGCGTCAGTGTGACGGCGTGCAGCGCTCGCGTCGGCTCGTCTGGCGTAACGCGCGCGACGCGCGTCACGCACAGGTCGGATCAATGCGGCCATGCGGGGCGCTTGATTACACCTGTCCGTCACCATTAATAGAATATTGTGTGTGATTCAAATTGAATTAGACCGCCATTGTGGAATTACCGGTGTATGTTTCGTCCGGTCTATTGCTTTTGAATATTTAGTAGCCAATTTGAATCCTGCTCCTATTGTGATTTGTTAATAAATATGTTTCGTGATGTACTTGATTGAGTTACTATGACAGGAGTTGTAACTTGTAGCTGCAAAATTTTGTAAGTTATGACTCTATGCACAATTTGAACATGTTTAAATCATACTCATTATATAATCATACTTTACTGTTTTACTAAATTCGATTAGAAGACACAAATTTCTGAATTGAAGAATTACTTTGCCATATTTAGTGGTGCATTAAAGAAAGCGAATCTTTAAAAGCTGTCGTCTTTATTTCAGAAATTTACGAAACGTTATTCATGTTTTTCTTTTAGATCACGTTAAAGGTAGAGTGGGCAACCATTGACAGTAAATGAGCTCTATCATTGCGCGATGGGGTCCAGTTTCCTCCCGGTTTCCAAGCAATTGACCACTAATGCACCACGCCGGATCTGTTTGCTGAGATTTATTTACTATCGTTGTGTACCTTGTTTAGACAGCTGTTGAATTATTTTCCGCTTTTTCGAAGCTTATTCGATGTAGTAATTTAGAAGCTTTATCATGCAAAATACGTATTTGCATGCAAAGTCAATTTCAAATTATAATGCAATATTATTAATGTTTTTCAGTTTGTGTTCGATTCTAAAATACTCCTATGATCATAATTTTTTCACTGATTGAGCTCATAAGCTAATTTAAAATTTTATCAATACGGTATTTTTTACACAAATCTTTATTTGTGTTAAAAAAATTACAGGAAAATGCGAGGAATATATTAAAGAGTGCTTAAAAAATAAGACAGTTTACAAAAGTTTTGTATATAATATAAATTTGACTCAGACCAGTGACATATTAACCCATCTTTTGTGACTCCACAGTTCGGGTTGACGAATTTATGGACATTGTCAAAGAGTTAAAATAAAAAACGTTTACGTAATATGTGGTTTTGTAGTACTTTAAAAGTAATTATTAAAATAAAGTTATATATTTAGAAGATGGGAATGAAAAATCTCGACGCCGAAAACAAATTTTTTGACTTTGACTAAAATAATGTATCAGAGATTTCTTGAGGATAATTAGTTATTCTATAATTCGTGGTAACATTTGTCGTGCTGTCAATCATGTTAAATGTTTGTTGGTTTTTAACAAAAATTGTACTTTGTAAAAAAAATTGCGTTTGCCAGTGTTTAAACATTTCTTGTGCGTTTTTGTAATTTATTAACACAGTTAGTATTTGTGCATATAATTAACAATAAACACTTTTTGTGAACTGACTGCCATTATTAAGACCCGCGTCTTAATAATGGCAGTCAACGTATGGAAATATGCTAGTTTCCTTTTTTATTTTAATTCTACTGAATGAATTTCTATTTTGTGTCCGGTACATATGAAAATTTGACGTCACTAAAGTCCCACGGAATTATCTGGAACGTTCTGAGACACTGCAATAAAATCTAAAAACATTTCATAATTTATGAAAAGCGGATAATCTAGGCGACGTCAATAAAAGCGTGCCAACTAGCCAATTAGCAATATCGGAGCTCATCCTGCTAATAAACATCGTGAGCAGCTTTATACATTTACATGTTTTCCGTCTTTATTTTTTGTATATAATTTTTATTGAAAGCGCTTTTTTACTTTGATCTCTTGTATACGTTTTAAACTGTTACCTGTGTGATTTGTGCCAGGTATTAAATATTATTAGTTGTGATTCTTTTATTCGTGTTATCAGACTTTAATTAATGATTTCGTTCCATTAGTTAAAATGCTCCTGAGATTTTTTTAGTTCATTTGCTTATAAAAAAAACAGTATATTTTCACATAATCTAATAAATGGATACGACATGTACTCAAGGATCCTTTATATTTTGGCTATGTCCGTCTGTCTGTCTGGCCGCTATTCTAGCTTCTGTACTTATCAATATAAATTGATGAAATTTGATACAGTTATATTATGTTTAGATTTGAAATCGTAAAATAATAATAATTTTATATTTTAGGGGCGGCTCTTCATACATGTAGATTTTTTTCAGTCTACCTCATCGTGTGGGGTATCGTTGCATCGACCTTTTAAAACAAAGGTTAAAATATTATTAAGAATTTTAAATAGATTTTCTAAAGTTTGTGTTCAATTCTAAAATATTCCTATGTTACATGAATTACCATTCAAATGTGGCAATTTATTGTGTGGCTTTTTTCCAAAAGTTCCGGCTAATTAAGCATAGAATAATATTGACATATTATAAGCTAAAGTAGCTCAATATGGCGAAGTGGTTTACTGCTGGTATATAATATCGCCAACAAAATGTCTGCCGGGAAAGGGAACACCGGCGTTGGGCTAATTTGGCTGGAGATCATCTTCGTAATTAATCCACTTACCAAGAAGCCGCCCGGGCTTTGAAACTGGATGCTATACTCCACACAATACTACTTCACAACTCCCCCGGTACCTTCCACTATTTAGAGGTTATATGAACGTTCATTGTTGATACCATAGATGTATTATATTAAAAAGAGGTAGATATGGTATTGCGCGTAAAAAGAGCAAAGATGACTCAAAAACCGCTGCGGGTCAATTTTAGTTAGTGTGCTCTGAGAGTAATAGTGGTCTGTGCTAGTGTGCGTCGAGCCCACAGAACACATAATACTCGCGGAGTCGAGCCGGCCGACGAGTAGCACATATCACGCGTCTCTTGTCAATGTGTGGTCGCGGCACAGAAATAATGTCAGTTTTGTAAGGGTATAACGTAATAATTAATCAAAGGTTGATACATAACATTATATTTGACTTAAAATCCTACTACTAATATTATTGAAAGTTAGTTACTCTTTCACGCCAAAACTACGGAACGGATTTTAATTAAATTTGGTATGCTAGTAATTCAATCTCTGGATTAATACGTAGGCTACTTTTTATCCCGAAAAAATACAATGTTCCCGTGGATACTGTATTATATATACCTTCAAATGCATATAGTGAAAAACTGTTAATTTGAAATTACAAACAGACACTTCAATTTTATTTATTTGTATTTTGTATATAATAAAAAGATTGAAATTGTATGATCGATTAACGTTCCTTATTTTTAAAATACTAATAGGTAAAGATTAAGGAAGTAAGGAAATAACGTTTTTTGGAATTAAATATGACGTAGAACTTAATAAAACTTTATCTCGATAGCCAATGGAGCTGGTTATAGGTTGTGTACGCTCACACCGAGTAGTTAAAGGAAAATTAAATTTTAATAAGCGAAATTATTTTGTAACAAATTGGAGCGGACGGTGTGAACGGTTACATGTCGTAGCTCCGTTTAATCAGCAGCCCAAGCACGAACAATTTGCGAATAAGTATTCGTATCGTTATTGAATGAAAATCGTATAGGCGCTATTATGATTTCCATACGGCTTTTGGTACGGGTTTGCGTCGGGTTTAAAAATATTCGTGACCATTGCATAAATATCAAAATATGGCAGTTTTTATACAAAATGCCTTTGAGCTTCCTACTTATCATAATTAGGATGATGTTTGTAAGTTTTAACTAAGCATACCCATACTTAACGAGTGTTATAAATGACAATTTATCATCTGTAGTAATATTATAAACAGGAATGATTTGTTTTTTTGCATTGAATGGGCTCCGAAACTACTGGACCGATTTTTATGAAAATTGGCAAAGATATAGAGTAGACCACGATGAAGGACATAGGCTACATTTAATCGCGTTAAAATATCCGGCGTCAAGTTTTCTATACATTAAAAAAGGTAAATAGTTATAGGAATAATTTAATAGGCTGTTTTAGTATGCTTAAAGCTTCTCGAAAGTTTATGTAAACATATCAGAACACTATTTTTCAACAATTCAAATTGTTTTGGATTCATGGCACACAGCTACGGCTTACGACAAATATTAGTACTCAATATCTTCAGCGTACGAATTTCAAGGAAAGAGGGGAGCAATTTAGCAGCAATTTTAATAATAAGTCCCTGGTATTTCTATTATGGCGGGGAGGCGATCAGGTGGTGGTGAGGGGTTTAATAACTCAGATTAGCCTATTGGATTCACTATGAATGTTTGCTATTTTTTCTATATCGTCTATGCCCGTTTAAATGAAGCGGAAATTAAAAATAGTTTGTTTGTTGGATGCAAACTTGTATTCCATTATCGAGGCATGCGAGTAACAAACGGGGATGCGATTCAGTACTCAGTAGAGACAGCAAATAAAGGATTTTTAAACATTGTTAACCCCCGATGCAAAAAGTCTGTTTGTCTATATCCGTGGCATCGAAGCTCCTAAATAAATGTTACGATTGATACATCAGTCAATCAGCTTTGCCCTGTTATATGTATAGATAGAAGATAGATATAAAAGACAAATTATAATTATCTTGATGGCCACGAGACTTATATAGGTAACGCTCTTAAAACTTTTTACATTAATTTATTTTAATCGAAATATTTATTTATATTTTATGTAATATTAGAACTATTGCAATATGCAGAATATATAATAAACATTGTAGCATATAGTATTGTAATTACAAAGCGAAGAAGTCGCCTGCTGTGAAAATATTGTAGTTATAACAATTTTAATTAAAAAGTGTTAAAGCGTAATGTGCAGCGTGTACCTCGTGTGGGTGCACGGTTTGGGGTGATTTTTAATTATTAAATATCTCCGCCATCAGCCGTTGGCGGGTCTAGCTCTGTACAGGGCACGGGGGTCTCTGCTAAGTTACACATTGTTGTACTGTTTGAACATTAATGAGAGTACTACTGTCCTTATTTTTTTGAAGTAAAACACTTTACGCACGCATGACTTGGGGAGTAAGCTGGTGAATGAGTGACAAGAGCGTTACGAAAAGTATGATCGGGCTAGGCGAACGGATGTTGAGAGGAAGATATAAGTTAGTGAAGATACTTTTATATAATAGAGTTACTTTTCGTACATTAACTACTGTAGGAGCAAGAGAGAGTGGTGCGCGCACGAATTTTCTTTCTCTCTTTCTTTCATAGCATATCAGTCAGTAGTTCCGTAGTTCGTTTGCGAGTTTTACTTCAGTCGTGTGGTCTTAAGCACTTTTCTTGTTTTAACATTATATTTTTACTCAGATACTGTATCAGACTATAGGAAATCGACCAGTTTATTATTATCGGTATAAACTGTTACATTATCATTCGCATAGGTTCTACCTTTCAACTCGAGATTAAAAATACTACGGAACCCTAATGACGTCGCGAATCGCGATTCTAGAGATGCAATTCAAATTCCGGACAATAGAAACGGTGGGATGCGCGCTACGAATTGAAAATAATAATAGCGGAATGTTTAAATTTCCCTGCGAGTGACGGGTCACGTGACCCCCGGACGGGCTCCGGTGAACCCCCGCGCCGCCGCTTGCGAGCTGTCGTCGTCACTGCCGCGGACAATTAGCCGCTCGCGCTCATGAGATTAAACAAGTAAGCGACGTTTGCCCGCTTTTTGCCCCGAGCGCGCGGAGGCCGAAGCGATGCTCCCGATGAATGGATACGTGTGTATGATAGATATGACGGGCTCGAGTAACTTAAATACGCTGTTCACACAGCTATATATTTTTTTGTATAGGGCAGTCGAAACGATAACGTTTTATGACGCATTATGTAAAGCGGCAACTTATCGATGTAAAAGTAATTTGGATTTGAATGATAAAATTCATAATGACTGCTTAATGTTTGCTATAAAAATACCATAAAATGTTTCTAACGAAAAGATCGTAAAATGTAAGTATTCAGGAGAAATTTATACAGGTGAACTACTGACTCTTATCACTGAAAAAGTTAGTATTTTTCGTTTAAAAATAGGGGCGGGCTAAAGTCATTTGCACTATATTTTAATGTAGTGCAAATGACTTTTTAAATGCGCAATCGCCCATAATATTTGTGTTTTGTGGTACTACGCGTTTGAAACTTGAGAGAAATACTCACTGTTTAACATGTGTAATGTGCGTACCACATTTGGACGTCATTTGTAGGTAGTAGGTACACGTGAAATCCGCCGCCCGGATATCGAAGGATAACTTATAGAATTATAGATATACTCTGCTAAGATCCAATTTATTCGAAACGTAAACCAAACATCCAAATTTGCCAAATAAATGTATGTCTTTATTGCATGGGAATTTAGATAAATTTAAATTGGCACTATGGGTGCTATGGTTTCTTTGTCAAAAAAGGAGTAGTGATATACCTAATACGACAAAAAAAAACATAATACTTGTGCCAGTAACCCATCAAAGTCAAACTTTTCACCACTTTCAAGCATCAGCCAAAAAGCTGTTTTCAAAAAAGAGAAAAAATAATTAATTGAAAACTATAATAGGTTGCAGGCACTTGATTTAAATGTATTCTTCTTTTATTATGTTCAAATAAAAACCTATCGAATTTACTTTTTAATAAACTCGTATGCTTTTTGTGGGTTTGGGGAAAACAAAATTTTCACAGTATTTCAAAATTCTGTAGGTGGGTACTAGAGCAGTGGTTTTTAACCTTTTGGCTGGGGACCCATAATTCAAAAGTATGTTTTAGAAGCTCGTGAACCGATAAAAATAAAAGCATCAATTTTCTACATTTTAAGTATTCAAAGTGTAGTGAACGTACCTAGGTGTAGGGTACCATCCGTATAAAGTTAGCATGTGAAAGGCCAACCAGATTATAACAAAAAAAAACATAAATCTAATCACACATTGGACATTTCTTGACGTTTTAATTCGTAGAACTGATTCCGAAAGAGGCCACACGAGCGGAAAATTAGTAGCGATTGTTGCAAATCCATTGCAAGTCCACCCTAAGTAATACTTGGATTAAAGTAAGCGCATACTGCGTCAAACGTTTATTAAATTAACTTTTGATTACAAATTGAACTAGCCTATGGTTAAAAATAGGAATAAATAAATAATCTATACATACAATATTATACTTTTTTGTATCCATATTATTAGTGTTGTTAGTTTTTTTTAATTATGTTTCTTCAACAACAAGCAAATCGATTTTTTATATCTATGGCCGCTTTCACACCACGTCAATCTGGTCCCGTGGTAAGTTTTCGAAGAACTTGTGTTACGGGTACCAAACAAAGAAAATATATTTAACAATTTTAATACTATACTTATATTTAAGAATACATAAAACACATCCATGACCCAGGAAAATAATATAAAATTTTTGTTTGCTGGCGAGATTCAACCCGTGAACTCTGGCATGAACGCCAACGCGCTAACCTCTGAGCCACATAAGTCAAAACTAGATAAATGTTGTAAGTATATATTCCATAATGTCAATATATTATGGTCAAAACTAGATAGGTAAGTGTTTATACGTAAAGTTTCTATTTAGCTACACATCTGTACACTCTGATAAGATCTGTAATACCTGTTATTGGCCATATTAATTGTTAATTACTTAGTGTTAAGTGTTGTTATGTAATACGCTGTTGGTATTATAATAAAGAAAATAAAAATAAAAAATAAAAAGTAATAATTTGTGTGTAACTCGTCGTAATAACTCGTGTTTGTACTCACGTAGTATTATAATAGCGCATCCGTAAAGAGAATTTTGGTTTATTAATAATTTTAATTAAATAAAAGTGTATCAATGAAATATACCAATTTACAATTCAAACAATTTTATTAATATCTAGCAATATCTTGCCAAAAGTATCCACAACCTTATAGGTTGTGGGTATTTTGGCGGGATATTGCTAGATATATTAATTAAATTGTATGCTATAGATTTCGGCAAATAACGCCTGATTATATTGTATTAACAATTTACAGTTCTTTAGGTCAGCAACTCTTAATTAATCATTGGACAAGCAAATTACGTCTAGAATATCCAATGTGAAGAATTAAAATAACGCAGCGAATAAAGGCGAGGGTCAAAAGTCGTGCATACAATAGATGCATTGCGATCCAATTAAAATTAATTAGCTTCAGAACACACTGCGCCCTGTACAAGGCAACAAATCAACGAAAGATACGAGCGCGGATAACGCTGTCCGTGGATAAGGACAATTTTAATTTTGCCATCGCAAATCAAATTCTACAAATTAGTCAATAACGTTTAATATTGTGTGCGCTACTTTGTTGCTTTTTCGACTTATTTTAATTTGGTGTTAATTAATTTTACATGTGTAACTGAGGCTGCGAGACATTTGTTTCGCTACTGAAATATATCAAGTTACGCATCTAAGACTCAAGATGGAGATTGGAAAATTATGGAAATATTCAAAATAAGTCGTTTTAGGCACTTAAAATGTGACTATCATTACGAGACGCTCACTACCAAAAATACATTAGAAAACAACCTATATTTAAAAGGTCGATTTGACAGCCCTAACATTAGAAATATTTATGATTACATATCAGGGCTGTCAAAACGCAAACGATTATACGAAAATATCGGTTATTTCAGTTGACAATATATCACGGGGCGCGGGGAGGAGACGTTGTTAATCACGGGTGTAGTGATTGCCAAAATAACTTGTGTAGTGGTGTAGATGATTTATGGTGAATAGTGATACGGCTAACTATAGTATACGTACGGCTACGGTCGCATCTATTTGACAGCTTTCCTAACGATTACATGAATATCATACTAATGGCAGCCATACCAATAATTTTGATAATATACCAAAAATGTTTAAAAAATATATTAAGTATATATAATAACGACAATTGTTTGAATGCCTCATATAAATTTTAGATTAATTATTTACATCACAAAAGAAGTATTTCAATAATTTATACTAAATAAAATTATTTAAAATTGCCGTTTATTATTTTGAATAATTATTAGGTACATAGATACGTTTTATCCTTACAAAACTGACAATATATTTGTGCTGCGACACATTGACATTTATCATTATTGTTACATTTCACTCACTCAGAAAAAAATGTGAAAGGGATGGCATTCTTAATTCAATAGCAAAGAAAAAGATGACCAGTGTTTGTCAATACACGGGACGATAATATGTGCTACTCTTCGACCGACTCGTCGCATACTAACCAAAATCGGCCCGACTTCTGGCCGTTTCGAATCTTCTTTCTTTTTACGCACTAATACCATATCTACCTCTTTTTTAATATAATGCATCTATGGTTTATTTTTAATTAACTCTTAATTATATTGTTGTTTGAAGTTTCCAGAATTGCATTCCATATTGAAAGTAGAGAAACGATACCGCGAAGAACTTCAATACGTTTAAGGCCGCTGCCTCGAATATAGCGGCGAGCGGCGGCGTGTACAGGCGGACGTCATTGGCCATAGTCACCGCTTGATAGGAGTACATAGTATATATCTGTATAATCTATGGGAGTACAGTTGCTGCCACAGAGTGTCAGCAGGCTTAGCATGCGCTTAGAAGAAACACCGAAGAAAAGAAAATATGACAGATTGAAGAAACATTAATACCGCTCGGAGCAAAATAGGTCTTATTATAAGGTAGCAAGGTCGATGTATCGTCGTTATGAGAAATAACATTTCTTTTCTTCCCGAGCATGAGCTCACAAAATGGACTGTTTTGACAGCTAAAGTAGAAACGTTTTCTTAATTTAATGTCAAAAAGTCCCACAATAATGTCAACCACTCCACATCATGGCGGTCCTAGACAAAAAGTTTCTTTACGTTGAGTCATATACTTGAATATTTGTTCGTTTTTCACAGAAGATTTCCCGGCAACCATTTTAAAAATATGGCGGTTTAGAAATGTTGACTTCTATTGTTGACCTTGTTATCATGGATTAAGAACTATTATGCAACGAACTGTTTTGGATTGAATATTTCTTCATTAAATGTATTTCTATGGATCGCCATGCTAAGCCTGCAGGTAGCGACTATGGTAACCTCGCCGCTGCTGCTGTGTTTGAGGCAGCGGCTTAAAAGTCTAAACAGATCTGAAATTAACTATTATTATCCGCTGGTGATGAAGAAAATTATACTATGACTTGTCTAAGGTCACCATTTTAATGAGACATGTTCCATTCGCTACGTAGAGTTTGATGTAAGTCCGTCCAAACATACCACGGCATTGACAGTTATTGTGTAACCAAATGAATTTGGTGTTAAATATTTTAAACAAATAAATGTTGCTTAATGATTCTGATTTCTGCTATCTTGTTGACAAAACCTGTCAATACTGTGTCAAATATAAAAATGAATACTATGACACAAGTTCGCAGCTCAGGCAGGTATCACGTAAGTGTACATAAAATCCCCGTCATTCAATTAGTAGAAAGCTCGGAGGGCGCGGACGGCGGAGGGCAGCGCCTAATAAACATAATATAAATAATCTGCGGCGATAAATCTGCAGCGCTTTATGGCGGGAGTGGGTTGTCACTCCGTCTAATTAGCGCTAGTGCTGCTGCGCGCCACCCGCGCAGCGCTGCAGCGCTGTACAGTGTACACTGCCGTTTACGATGTATATTTTTAATGCAAAAATAAAAAAAAACAGCATAATAACTAAAATCTTTTTAATATAAATAACTAGCTGTTGCCCGCGGCTCCGCCCGCGTAAATGCAGTACCCCACTGTAACAGTGTTTTCTTTTTCAAGATAAAAAGTAGCCTATGTTTTAATCCAAAGCTCAAGCTACTACCATACCAAATTTCATTAAAATCCTTTCAGAAGTTTTCGTGTGAAAGAGTATCAAATATCCATCCATCCTCACAAACTTTCACATTTATAATATTATAGTAGGATATTATTTTTAAAATTTTTACCATGTCACATAAGATAAAAAAGATATTTATATATTCCAGAAACAATTAAAATAATACAACAGACATAAAATTAAACACAAAACTAGACAGAAGATTAAATGTCTTATTATGTTATTTTAATGTGTATAATAATCATGTATTTTTATTTTAAGAAAATTGTCATACTTGAAGAAAATATAATCATTTCGGCAACGTAAAAACTAACCCGTAAGGTTACAGCGCTGCTATCGCTTAGCGGGCAGGCGCTCGGCGTAGCACTCTTCATCGGGCTTAGTTAATTATGAGGACATATCAGCTTTATTATAATTACTCATTTTAATGTAGCTGCGCCCATAGCACGCCGAGCCTACGCCGTTACGGACGCGCAGGAAATTCTGCCGTTTATGGGGGAAATTTACTTTATATTACGCCGTTTTACATTTAATTTTATTAAAACGCTGCCAATGTAATATACAAATTAGCGTGCGAATAATGGGAATATGGTTTTAATTATAGAAATATTTAAAACATATGTTACGGATGTGGACTGAACGTTACGTAGACACATGTAACTTATTATATACTACAAAAATATTAATAGTGATTCTTTTGTGGGATAAAGTTTATGTACGATGTACGCACTTATTATGATATAAAAAGAATATTAATAATTTGTTTTTGAGATTCGTTGCAGTTAATAATGAATCCTTTTTTTCCAGGTATGAGGAGCTCATTAGTTTCACCATTACGAAATGAACATCGGAAATTCGACGAGTTAAGTTGATTGTAAGTTTTTAACTTCCTACGAAAACTGCAGACTGTTATAAGTTTGACGTATCTGTCCGTGTGTATGTGTGTGTGTGCCCAACTGTTTGTGATCTAGTTTGTTTTGTTTGAAAGCGGACATGATCTAGAGCATCGTTTCTCAACCTTTTTTATGTCGCGACCCACGAAAAAGCCAAAAAGTTAAGTAAAAAGTCTTGCGAGTTGCGACCCCGTTACGATTTTTTCGACGTTCGATACAAAATATTCGTACGAAAAACGAATAGTTTGTACCTATATGCATTTTATATTTATTAATTTTCAACAGACTGTGAACCCTATTAAAAACAAACTCGACCCCCCCCCCCCCCAAGGGTTGCAACCCATCGGTTGAGAAACGATGATCTAGAGTGTTTTGGCTATAATTTATCATCATCAGCTCGCTCACTACTGGAAAATTGGGGGGTCACTTGTAAATGTTTTTATCATATAGGTATTAGGACTTTTGAAGTACTCTAAAGTCTAAATGAAAGCCACATCCACATGTAAAGTATTTACTGTACATGTGGATGTGGCTTTCATTTAGATAAATATAATCATTTGATTATATTTATATTTGTAAAGACAATTTTACTTCTTACGGGAACATCAAAATATGTTAAATAATTTGCAAAATATTATGTTAACAAAAAAGGCACTACTGAATTTATTAAGTTAACAAAAAACTTAGGTAAGTACGAACAATTTATTTCTATTTTTTATTACCTTTATTTACTATTTTAGTATTTTAAAAACTTTTAGTTTTAGAGTACCTTAGTAATATATATTCTTTGCTCGGAGTTAAATAAGTTTATAACACGCTGATACAACTCGTAACTTGTAAGCAACTTTTATTTATAATAAGTTACTTTGTAGTTTTTGATAAAATTGAATAGGACATTGTACGATATGTAAAATGAAGAGCTTACATTACCGGCAAGGAATCACTTGAAGTCACAAACAAACCGGTAATTATTTTAATTTAAAATGGATAATTAAAATATTGTCCACAAACATGTCAGGTGTTGTAAAGTCCAAATTCTCTCGGCCGGTATCACGTGCATGCACCATTACCTTCATAATTTAATTAGTTCAGAGTGATCATCGCATTAAATAGAGTCGATATTTGGCGAGCTCTCGTATGCCCGCGGCTCTGTCAATTTTAATTAATACCCGATAGGTGGACCGAAATGTTGGAATTCTTCGTTAATTAGCTCCGCTCGAGATTTCTAATAATTTAATTAAAGGTGAGTTAATAAGCCCGAGCGATGGCATCCGTGTAACGCGCTGGCATTCGCGCCGTGGGCATTGTTGGTTATGCCGGCGCGGCGAACGGGTAATATTGTAATGTTGTCTGTGACAGTGTGACCGCATCATGATAATATCCTAGTACATACATACATACATATAATCACGCCTTTTTCCCGTAGGGGTAGGCAGGACCGCCTCTTTCCCGTAGGGGTAGGCAGAGACCACTTCTTTCCACTAGCTACTATCCTTACATACTTCTTTCGCTTCGTCAACTTTCATTCTTACTATCCATTCCTCCTCTTACATTCAACGTAGCCAAGCGTCTCTCCATATCCTAATATCCTACTAATAGTCCTACTACTATTATAAATGTGAAAGTTTGTGAGGATGGATTTTTTTGTATAAAACTAGGGGGCAAACGATCAAACGGATCACCTGAAAGTGATTACCGTCGCCCATGGACACCCACAACATCAGAGAAGTTGCAAGTGCGTTGCCGGCCTTTTAGGAGGGAATGCGCTTCCTTCTTGAAGGTTTGCAGGTCGTTATGGTCCGGAAATACTGCTGGCGACAGTTCATTTACAGTGCGCGGCAGAAAGCTTCGGGTAAAGCGCACGGTGGAGGACAGCCACTCATCAAGGTGAAGGATGGAAATCTGTTACTCTTTCACGCTAAAAATACTAAATGGATTTCGCTGAAATTTGGTTTTGGTATGGTAATAGTTTAGCCTCTGGATTAAAACATAGGCTACTTTTTATCCCGATAAGTATCTACAGTGTTCCTTTGGCATATTATTTACACGGGCGAAGCCGCGTGCAACAGCTGGTTATAATTATAATATCTATGGACGCTTCACACCACGTCAATCTGGCCCCGTGCTAAGTAACTACTCGAAAAACTTGAGTTACGGGGACGGGGGGCAATTCTGCTAAATAAAACCTGCATTAATACAATTACAATCAAGTCTCGACACGCTTGCACTCTCAAAAGGTGTTTTTATGAACGTTAAACCAACGTGAAACGCGCTCTGATTGGTCGAAACGGCATAAAATCCGTTCACGGTAACATGACGCTACACTTTCAATCCAAACAAAGTGAAGTTGACTGTTTAAATTGTTTACTTTAAATACGAGAATTGAGGTTCAGATCAGCAGTATATTTAATACTTTTATATTAAAAATACTATATTTATTGTATTATACTATACATATTTAACACAGGAAAACAGAAAACCTTTTTGTCCCTTCGAAACGGGATTCGAAACCACGACCCTCAGACCTTCGACCATCAACGGTCAACTCGCTCAACCACTGAGCCACAGAGGTCATCGTAATAATAATTATTGACATTCTACCTTCCTAGTAAGCGCCTTTAAACTAACACCAATACAAAATGATTATAAAAGTTCTTTTGTCGTTGAATTAAATAGTTCACAAACATGTGTTTTTGTACTATTCGCTTTTATAATACGTTCTGTCCTCCGTGAAATGACAAATAGAGGTTTGAAATAACACTTTAACAATACAAAGGTTAACTTTGTACTAACATAAACTTTACATAGTCAAAGTGGCCCATAATATTATTGTTTTTATTTACCTAACTTCCTTGGAAATACCACAGAAGTAGTGTTTTGGTAAATAATAAATGATCTTTCCGGTGAGTATCGGCCTATCGGCCTACTATAAAATGTCGCTTCAGCTGAGTATTAGCATTTCCTAGTAGCGATCTAATGGTACCAGTAAGTAGCCAGTTTGGAACAGAATGTCAGGTAAATTACCGCGAGCATAATGTTGGCAAACACTGCATTTAAGTAGCTGTCGATCGAGTGCCGCGGCTGGGACGTTGCGGTACAATCCACAACACAATTGTTATTAAATATCCGTGTTTTTGGTGTGTTAGCTACACAAAATCAGTTATAGTTTATTTCAAAATAAACAATTATTCTACTTGATTTAAGGCTACGTTTCCACAAGCGTTTTTTTGTGGCCGCGACAAAAAACTGCAATGGAAAATGGTTGCTATAACTGCAATAAGGTTTGGTAAAATCAATTACGGATATTTTGGGCATATGATCTGCTGCTTATGTATAGATGCTTAGGCAGAAAAATAATTGTCATACTCGAAAAAAATGACTTCCTTTATATAAAGGAATTTTCTTCCTTTATATAAAGTGCTTAAGGCCCTCCCCCGAGCAAAAGACCTTGAGGCGGTCAGCCGCATAAATTTTTCACATAACTTAGTTCAAAATTGACCAAAAAAAAATAATTTAAACGGCGAATATCTAGCTTATGAAATTGCCTATCTATTGGTGTGTGTCCCAAATAAAGTTTACTTGTAAATACTATGGAGATGCTGAAACTATAATTCAATGAACATTCAATTATAGTTTCAGCGTCTCCATTGCATTGAGCACAGATTTACCCATATACATGAGATGATTTTTTTACTTTGAGTATGATAATAATTTTAGGCCTAAACGTCTTTATATAAGCAGTAGATCATATACCCAAAATATTCGTAATTGATTTTATCAAAACTTATATGTATAACAAAAAAAAAACGCTCGTGAGAACGAAGCCTTACAAGATGTCATCGTTTTAGACATTTAGGGAAAAGAGTTATTTTTTTAATGTCAAACTATTAGCAGGGTTGAGAGTGAAATATTTTTAAGGTCGTGTCACGTTACGACATGCGTTACGACTTACGACACGATTTTGGATGTGACGACATCGATATAACGCCATCTGTCAGGACTCGGAAGTTAATAATAATTGAATACATCTTACATAACAACTTAAGTCTTAACTTTCTTAAATACAGTTCAATACAAAGAAGACGCTAAGTACACAGTTTAAATTTTTCTATTATTTTTAGTTCAGGAGCATATTCAATGCAAACAAACAATTAAATCCTTTCCTCTATAAATTATCTGTGTAGAAAAAACATCAAATATTATGTTCAATGTAGTAATTTATTAAAAGCTATAGTTGTTGTAGGGATAGAGTCGCCCTTTGTGTGGCGACCGCCGGTAGCGTCGCCGCCGGCTCCAAAAGGAAGTTGCGAGCAAACAGGATAATAAAATGTGCTAATATTTAAGTTTCCTGCCTCCCCGAGGATACTTCGAGGTGCAATTAAGCTGTTAATGTAATATGTTATCCAACGACGTGGGAATGTGGCTGTACCTATGACATTGGTGACTCGAAAAGGTCATCACTATCATCAGCGACGACTTTTTTTTCATGAAATGAACCAGGAAACGAGCAAACGAATCGCCTGATGGAAAGCGATTACCGCTCCCTTGGAAGCTCGCAACACCAGAGGAGTTACGCTTGTAATTCCGCTGGTGTTGCGACTTGCGTCCCAGTTTTTAAAATCCCCAACCCCACTTGGATCTCCGGCAACCTCTCTTTTAGCGAAACACAACGCGAGCGTTATTTCACGCCGGTTTTCTGTGAGGCCGTGGTATTTACCAGGCCGAGCCAGCCCATTCATGCCGAAGCGTGGCTCTCCCACGTACAAACTTACGTCTCTTCTACTGACCGTTGGTATTTTCTTTATGCAAATACGATTTGGCTGAAGTTTACAATGCTAGTATGCGTAGGTAGTTGGTGCAGCATACCTTCTAATATAATTTTGTGAATTGTGAGTCCGTATTTCCGGTCGCGTATTTTTTTCCAACTAATTTTGCGTCGCCTTGTGAATCAAATAGGACTTTTCCAACCGAATGCAGCAGAATTTCTGCTGATCGATATGCTGCGACTCACGAAATAACGTTCATTTGGCCTCATCGTACAGTCCCAGACTATATGCTCCGGAATCCGAAAGGCCGTAGAAAATTCTGAGCTTGAAAATAGAAGTTTGCGCTAGTACAGTAGTAGTAGAGTTGAAAATGGAAGGTTCGAGTATCGAGCTATCATATTTGACATTGATATATGATTCGACACTCATGTTATCAACTCTATGGTATTGGTGCAGAGTTCTATTTTCAATTCTCAGAATTTTCTACGGCCTTCCGGATTCCGGACCATAGGTACAGTCTCAGAATAAGCGTGATATAGATCAAGAGGTTCAATCGTGCGGCACGCTTCTCAGCGCGATTTTACAGCATTTAGCGCGGCCGTAGCGCTCCAACGTTAGCTCGGCTTGGCTCCCGTGACCCGACGGTGACGTTGACGAATTTCACATTTACGCTTCCACTAAATTATTGCGCTGTAATGGTTATTTATCTTTTTCTTAAAAAAAATGTCTTTTTTCTGAACGTCATTACTCATTATGCAAAGAAAAAAAAGGATTACAATTACCACCGGTTCGGAACTAGAAGAACGCGCGTAAGTAACTCGCACGGATGCCAACTGCCACATTTTAGCAAAAAGGATGGCCAAAGTTGTTCTTTTAAAATTTAATCATTTTTTTACATTATACTCTACTTAAAGTACCTAATTATTTAAATTACAATATTTATTAGAAGTACTGACTACTGAAGTACATTATAGGTAGGTAAAAGACTGAAATTGCCTCTTATGTGACCCTATGAGGCAATTTCGTTCTTCTTATTCCCAGGGTGTGCTATCCTCAATGAAATCTATAACTTTAAAAACACGAAGAGAACCTATAATAATACGACATTCATATTACTCATATTAGAAGTTTACCACGGGCGGTACCCACGGGAACCATACATTTTCCCGCGATAAATAGTAGATCATTTCCTTCCCTGTGGTCTACTTTATACCTATCTGTGCTTAATTTCATGATGATCGGTTAAGTAGTTTTACGTGAAAGCGTGATAAATAAACAAACTCACATTTACATTTATAATATTAGCAAGGATAAATATATAATGTTGTGTTACTAACAGCAGCAGCGATAGTGGCGCCGCACCGCGTCCTAATCCTGCGGCCGGCGCGGCGGGAAAATGGCGGAAATTGAAAATAAACATTCCATCTGCGCTCCGGCACGCACTGCCCAAATTGACAATACAACCAATTTGGCGCCGAACCGACCACCTTTGTATGGGAATTGAAAAATAATATTACTATTTTTTTTCAACATGGACGAACAATCTCGAAAATAAACTAGCTAGCTAGCTAGCCGGCGAAAAATAATAGTACAATAACAAAAGGAGCAACAAGTGTTGTTGCAAAAATGTATCAAGTAAAAACTATTTTCACAGGCCAGCGAGATTACATTGGCTCGTGTCCGTACATAACTACCTACATAGTATATTTGAACAAGCATAAAAATTTGTGGAAACGAAATTGTGCTGTACTTCCTGTAACAGTAATTTTCTTATTTGCTTTAACACACACCACACTATAGGTATGGATAATAAAGTTAAAACTAATTGGGACAACAGCTATAACTGCTGCAATATACCAGTTAATTTACTGATTACGAGTATAAGCAAGTAGCATTCGAAAACAAGTAGTATCTCATGAATGAGCGTTCCGTATACGACCACGACGCGCAAGTCGCAACCGCGACCCACGACGGAGTCTAGGTCACGCGACCCATTGCTTAGTAATAAATTCATTATATTGTGTAGCAGTTGTGTAGTAGCACTAAACAAATCCCGCGATCGCGTCGCGCGACCGATAGGAGTGACTAGAAAACCTGGTTCGCTGATTTTCTGGTCTTGGCGCTACTTTTAATGATAATAATAATAATAATTACATGAATTAATTTAATGATATCAAAATGCCAAATAATATGCTGTATTAATTATACATCGTTATAATGTTCCTAATAGGTCTCGTACAACAAATGTAACAGCTCATTAAATTGTTATCACAGGAAGACAGAGCTCCTGATAGTGCCGCGTGGCGGTTCATTCAGTTTTTACCGGGGCACCAACCCGAGAGCACGTAGCCCAGAGCCCTACTCCGAAACTGTGCGAGCTTACTTCGTGAGCCAAGTGTAGTGCATTAACTTTATGAGCATTATAAGTACACAAAATATACATGCCTGAAATAGATATAACATTCAATAATAACTTCTAGTAAACATTTTTATTGCCGTTGCAATGCATGTTAAATTATGTTAAAAGTTTTATTTTTGATGATGAACTTACAACTATCATTTAGACTATACAAAAGTATGTTATTAAACTTGTTTATTTTAAAACTTAAACAAAAAATAAATTATGGAAATTGTAAAGGCAATTATTATTACGATAGCAGTTATCCGGTAGATATTAGGAAGTTTTCGAGTTTGTCGTCACTCGTCATGCGGTTGTCCAGTCGTGATAAACAAAATATTTAACATGTTACTTTAATAAATAATTATTAAATAATAATAACTAAGGCAGCCCACAATTATTTACCATTTTGACGACCTCTGTGGCTCAGTGGTTGAGCGCGTCAGATCTCAAGCCTGAGGTCACCGGTTCGAATCCGCCAAAGGAACAAAAATGTTCCAGGGTCATGGATGTGAATAATAAAATAAAAATATTAAATATAATATTTCCGTTGTCTGGTACTTGATACGCTTAGGCCGTAACACAGGTTCTTCGAGATCGTAGCACGGGACCAGATTGATAGGGTGTGGAAGCGTTCATAGATATTATTATATTATATAAAACGATATAATATTAACACTTAAGTTTCTGTCATTTAATTTAAGGGCTGATTTTTCAATCGTCAGATAACTCTTACCTGAGGAATAAAAAATATATTATCTGACTTTGACTAAATGAAGTTACAATTTTTACAACTTAAATTTTTTTTTTTTTAATTTATTTATTTAAAGTCGCTTTTTAACAGCTAAGGTCATTAGCGACTACTAATATTTACATCTATATATTCCCATATATATTTATACTTTTAACGAATTTAAGTGTCTGTATATATCCATTATTATTTAAACAATCCTTTATATTATTAGGTAAGTTACATGATATTTTTTCCCTAACGTAAGCCTGACATTCTTCTAATAAATGTTGTACAGTTAGATCCATCCTGCATTTACACTTCGGTTTATCGATATTTTTCATAATGTGTACATGGGTCATATTTGTGTGACCAATACGGAGTCTAGTGATGACGGTCTGATCTTTTCGAGTAGTAAACGAAGTTGGGGCTTTATCAAAAATAGAATTTCTTATAGCAAATAATTTATTATTTATATTCTTATCCTGCCAAACAGTATCCCATATTTTTTTAATTCTACGTTTAATATGGTTTTTAACGTCCGTTGCATTTGAGTTAATGGAATGGTCTATTGAATCCAAGTTTGTAGCATTTTTAGCTTCTATATCAGCCTTCTCATTACCCTCAATACCTTGATGACTAGGGATCCACAATATTTCAAATTTAAAATTATTTTCTACTAAATGTATCATTTTTTCTCGTATAGCTAAAATAAGTGGTTCGTTATTATTAATATTATGTAGGGCTTGCAAGCACGACTTAGAATCGGAAAATATTATAAATTTATCTAAATTACTACTTCCTTGTATTATTTCTAAGGCTTTATAAATAGCGATAGCCTCACAACTAAAAATTGTGTGGAGATCTGTAAGTTTATAACAATAACTATTATCTTGAGTTACGACAGCACATCCTGATTTATTATCTATTACTGATCCATCTGTGTACAACTGTATACAATCCTGATTCTTATATTTAATTTCATTGAATAAACTTTTGTAAATGATTTGTGGGGTTTTATCTTTAAGATTTTTAGTTAATTCTAGGTTAATAGGTAATTCATGATTGACCCATGGGCCATAAGCAGGTATTTTTTTAGGGAAAACAGATGGAAGGCAAAACTGAATTTCATTTAAATATTTCTCAGCTCGAATGCGTAATGGTTGTGTCAGGTTCGGGCGAAGCTCATACTCTGTGTTAGATGAAGACTTAGTAAAATAATCGTAGATTGGGCTGGATGGTTGTGAAATTATATTAGTTGCATATATTAGTACAAGTTGTTTTCTTCTGTAAGAAAGTGGCATTTCCCCTGATTCTGCCAATATACTCATAACGGGACTTGACTTAAAGGCACCGATACTTAATCTTAGAGCAGTGTTTTGGATGCTTTCTAAACATTTTAGATTACTAGGTTTGGCTGAATCATAGAAAATGGAACCATAATCTAACTTTTGGCGAATTAGAGCCTTATAAGTATTAATCAAACAATTTCTATCAGCACCCCACGACAGTGATGACAAAACTTTAATTACATTTAATCTTTTATTACATTCTGTTTTTAATTTATTTAAATGTATGTTCCAAGTCATTTTAGAGTCTAATGTTAATCCTAAAATTTTTATGTTAGTTACTTTTTTAATATTGTGATCATTTAGATATAGCTGTAAATGTGTATTTATTTTCTTTTTCTTTGTAAATATTATGAATTCTGTTTTAGTTTTAGAGAACTTAAATCCGGACTTTTTGGACCAGTCTTGAAGTTTATTTATAGTGTTTTGTATAAGCGTTAACGTAGGATTCAAAGTTTTACCACAACAAGTAATTGTCAAGTCGTCTGCAAACAAAAAACCCTTCATAGGTTTATCTATATATGAGATTACGTCATTGATGGTTAGTAAAAATAAGATTACACTTATAACCGAACCTTGTGGCAAACCATTTTCAATAATTACTTGATCGGACAATGTATTATTAATTCTTACTTTAATAGACCTATTAGTTAAAAAGTTTTTAATAAAAGCAAGTGTGTTTCCTTTAATACCTAAGCCCTGCAAAATTTCAATTACTCTATGCTTCCATACCATTTCATATGCCTTTTCAATGTCAAGTGCTACGAGAACTAAATAATTATTATTTGCCAAAGAATCCAAAATTTCACTTTCTATATTCATTAATTGATCATAAGTCGATCTAAATTGTCGAAATCCATACTGATAATTTGATAGATAATTATTTATCTCTGTATGCCATTTAATTCTGTTGCTAATAATCTTTTCTAATAGTTTACACAGATTACAAGTTAATGCTATAGGTCTGTAACTTGATGGTGCACTAAAGTTTTTGCCAGGCTTAAGTATTGGGATCACCAGAGCTTGTCTCCAACAATCTGGAAACAACTGTTTTTTCCACATATAGTTGTAAAGTTTTAATAAATATTTAAGTCCGCTACTAGGAAGGTGTTTTATTATGATTTTAGGAATATTGTCTGGCCCAGGGCTAGAGTTACTATTTTGAGAGAGTACTGACATTAATTCATGCATTAAAATTTCTTTGTTAATGGGATCCGAGTTGTTGTGTAATTCATATCTTGTATTATCATTTTCCTTAGCCGCTTTGTAAATCTTAAATTCATCATCGTAATTATCACTACTAGAATTTGCTGCAAAAGTATTAGCTAGTAAGTTTGAAGTTTCTTTTGAGCTTGCTATTAACGAGCCATCGCCATTATTAAGCACGATAGTATTAGGACTACAATTTGTATTATTAATTATTTTTATTTTTTTCCATATTTCGCTCACAGGTACATTAGTATTAATTGAAGACATCCATCTTTGCCAGTATCTATTTTTACTTTCTTTAAGAACTTTCCTACAAAACGCCCTCTTCTTTTTATACTCCATTTTGTACTTAGAATCATGATCAGCCCTAGCATATTTTTTAAAATTCCGGTAAGCCTTTTTGCTTTCTTTTATAGCTACTCTACAGTCGTCATTCCACCAGGGCACGTTATTAGTTTTTAAGTACCCTGAAGTTTTCGGTATAGTCTTATTTGCTACATCAATAATTAAATTACTAAATTTAATAACTATTTCGTCTATAAGAGTATCATTACACACACTATCTAAGTCAAATAAATTTGAAATATTTTTGTCAATTTCATTCTGAAATAAAGACCAGTCGGCCTTATTAAATATCCATTTTTTGGGGACTTGAATCTTTTTTGGAATATTTTGTCTTGTAAATGTTTTTATGGAAATAGGGAAATGGTCACTATCGTACAAGTCATCTAAAGCATTCCATTCAAAATATGCTGCAATATTTTGTGAAGCTAAAGTGAGATCTATGTTACTTGTGCGACCAGTGTTACTATTGAAATGTGTTGGTTTACCAGTATTTAAAATTATAATATTATCATGATCTTCTAGCCAGTCGACTATTATATTACCTCGAGTATCACATTTGTCGGAGCCCCAGTAGTGATGATGACTGTTAAAGTCGCCTAGAATGAGAAATGGAGCTGGTAATTGGTTCATAAGATGATTAAGATCATTTTTACTAAATGAAGTACTGTTTGGAAGATACACATTGCATAAAGTGAACGTAAACGGAAATTTGATTTTTAATGCTATTGCTTCTAGATTTGTGTTAATATTTATTTGCTCAGGAAAGGTATATGGTTTAATGTAAACGGCTACACCACCACTAGCTCTGTTGCCATGTATACGATTTTTATAAAAGCAATTAAATCCTTTCATCGAAGCACTGAAATCGGAAGAGAAATTGGTTTCCTGAATACAAATGCAGGATGGATTCAACTCACTCATAATTAATTTCATATTTTCTAGTCTTTTATAATAACCATTGACATTCCACTGTAAAATGTTCATATTTTTGTAATAAGTAGTAAGTATGTTATAAAATATCAAAAATTTGGAAGTGTTGAAATAAATTAAGTTTTTAATATAAAAATAGGATCCAAAATTTCATGTAACTTACTAGACAATCGCGAACATCTATTCTTCAAACTAGTATTCAATTTTACATGTAGTATATTGCACATTTTGATTAAGTCTTTAACGTTATCTGTGTAAGAATAAACTATTTCTTTTATATTCTTCTTTCCTTTGGTGTTATCTAACAAACTTATAAACCTATCAATATCTATTGGAAAACTCTCTTTTTCTGAGTCCATAAGATTATCTTTTATTTCTCTCCAGGTGTCTTCGTCCGATCTTGTGTCTGTCTTTTTAAGTTTCTTTTTTGATTTTTTCTTTATTTCTGTTTCTTCAATTGATGTAGTGCTATATGAGTCATCATCAGTCTCTAGAATTTCCATTGACTTTTTCAGTACGTTGGTAGGTTTAATGGTTTCCGCTTTAGAAGACTCACTGGTGCTTGGTGAATGGGTGCGTTTTATTCGTTTCTGGTCGGTTAAAGGTTCAGGTATTACATCTTGATTAGGGTTAACTATAGGCGTTGTTTCTAAATTGGTACTGTCAAAAATGCTGTCTTGAATGGTTATTGTTTTTTCTACTTGAGCGTTTTCGGGTGCAATTGTGAAATTTACTTCAGTCTTCGGACAATTTTTTGCTATGTGACCGGTCGTATTGCATGAAAAACATTTAAGCGAATCAGATGATAGGTAAATCCAATAATTTGTACCATCGAAGTTTACTTGGAAGGATTCTGGAAGATGCCTCTCATCTTCCGGATTGATGTACAATTGTCTCCTAAAGCTCAAGATATGTGAAAATCCAGGATCCGGAACACCAATTTTAACAAAAGAAATAGGTGACAAAATTTGAATTTTTAATTCTTTAAACTTTTCTCCTATTACATAATTTGGAATCACTGGGCAAACATTTGATAAAACTATGCGCTTATTCCTAGTAATTAATGGTTTTATCTCCAACAATATATTTTTAACCGTTATTTTCTTTTTCACGTCAATAAGATCATCCGCTGTTTTTTTGGAGTCTAGATAAACACAAATTCTAGCATTCGATATTCTCGATACGAATCTTATCGACGAAGCAGGTATCAAGGCGGTCAACGAAACGAGATATTCCCTTATTGTTATCCCATCGATGGAGTCTATTATAATTGCTTGGTCTTTTCTTGGAAATGACAATGAAGAGGTCACATTGGCATAGCTTGTATGTTTAGGTACTAGTTGTGGCGTCACGGTGGGTTGAGATGAAACGGTGAGTTTAGATATGACGGTGGGTTGAGAATCTTGATTGGGTTCGAACATTATGATACTAAGGGACTCCTGTTGCCAGGAGTGCCCTTATCGACTTGTTTGTGAACACTCGTGTAAAACAACTTGGATAGGTATCTATTCTATAACTCGATTACGTACAAGTCGAGCGCCGCAGAGCAATACGTGCGTCCGCTGGGACAACCCGCGCGTAACTGACAACTTAAATTGATTTGAGCCGAATCGTTTAAACTTAAAGTTTTATTATTAGACAATCTTGATGCAACTCCTCGAAATTATTTTCTATTTTGATCTCTTTGCTTACAGCTTTTGACAAATTGCATCGTCCGCCGCCCGGTTGAAAATAAATCTTTGTGGAATTGTGAATTTTATATAGCTAATGTGGGAAATAGAGTAAGGAGAAATGAAACTATTAACACAATAACAGTTTACATGCAACAAGAATAATTATAGGTATAACTATTCTTTAGTGTGCTGTCGGTGTAAAAACGATACCCGAATAAGGGATTATAAATTAAACATCCAGTACCTTTTCATAGCCTTTGTCTGGTCTAGTAAATATATAAGTTTCGGTAAAATCAATAACGGATATTTTGGGCATATGATCTATTGCTTATGTAAAGACGTATAAGCAGAAAAATAATTGTCATAATAGAAAAAAAAAAAAAAAAATTTTTTTTTTCTTTATATGGGCGAGTTTGCGTATTGCGGAGAGTCACCCATACAAGAGATGATTTTTTACTTAGAGTATGGCAAAAATTTTTTTGCCTAAACGTCTATAAGCAGTGGATAATGTGCCCGAAGTATCCGTAATTGATTTTCGGAGACATTATATAGTAAACGTTAGAGCCAATGAATAGGTTTATTAGTAGCCAATAGCTCTGTTCCTTCAGAGACAAAAAGAAGGCACGCGAATCCGCGCGAACTTTGCACGATCATCGCTTCTTTTTTACCCCCGATGAAAACACAGAGGTGTTTTAAGTTTACGTGTCTGTCTATGTGCTCGTCTGTCTGTGTGCTCGTCTGTCCGTAGCATCGTAGCTCTCAAACGGTAAAGCCGACTTTGATCTAGTTTGTTTTTGTTTAAAGCCGTCCTCATCGAGAGTGTCCTTAGCTATATATAATTCGTCATCATCAGCACACTCGCTATTGGACAATTCATTTCAACAATCAAATAAAAATAAATAAACTTCTTAACATTGGTTATTTTTATTTGATTTATTCCTTTTCAGAAGGAATGTATGCATTAGGTTGTAACTTGTAGACAGAATTTCGCATAGGTTCTGCCTATGCCAAATTCTGTCTACAAGTTACATGATCTGTTTCATCTAAATCTACTGATAAGTGATATTTGCAAGTTTCGTCTCTATCCCATGACATAAAGTTAACAGCGACAAAACATCCGACTAAGTTATCCTACACTTATAAGAAGATTTTGAAACAGGCCCCAATTTATTCGCCCCAGCGAAGCGAAATTTTGGCCAGCCCCAGCAGGCCAAAATTTCGCTTCGCTGCGCTTTGACTCTATGCCATTATGAATTGTATAATAAAACTAGCTTTTGCCCCGCGACTAAGTCCGCGTGGAGTTCGGTTTTCATACAAAATTTAAACCCTTTTTCCCCCTTAGGGGACGAATTTTCAAAAAATACCCTTTCTTAGCGGATGCCTACGTCATTACAACTATTTGTATGCCAAATTTTAGCGAAATCCGTTCAGTAGTTTCGGCTGTCCGTTGATAGATGAGTCAGTCAGGTTTGCCTTTTATATATTTAGATATAATATAATATTACCCACAAGTCAAAGTGACCCTCCCTGTAGAGCGACGCTGCAGAAAGGCACTGCACATCGTCCAAACTGACGGCGACGGCTCGATAATATTGTAATATCCTGTAATGGAGGCGAGGCTAATCAAATTTATTAGTTTTATTTATATTACATTATACGGGCGTCCATTACGATATGAGAGGATCCAATTATGTTATTTAATTAAAAACTTCGTACCATCAGTTTAATTATACACTTGTACGGATTATTGTGTATGTTTTCCGGGAGGTGGAAGCTATTGAACAAGATTATTTGAAAAACTTGTGGCTATCCCTGATTATACTTTTTAAAATTGGTTTATTGTGGACGGACAGACGGACGGTGGTTTACGGACAAAAAAGTGATAAAGTGAAAATTAATAAAAAAATATATCGCTGCTTCAATTCAAAAGTACCACAAGTCAAAAAAATGTAAAAATGATTTTATTGCAAAAATACAATTGTAATAGTTCATATTTTTATATTAAAAAATACACTCGTTGATTCCTCATTTTAAGACACATAAACAACACAAAAGTTTCTTTTGAATTATTGCGTTTTACGTGCGAATTATAATCTAAACCACCATATTTTGAGTTGCGCGTCGACAATCGAGCTATAAGCATATATTTTTTATGCAAGAGTACCCTAACTCAAAATAATAAAAAAAATCTGAATAATTTTATACAGAAAAAAACCATATTTCGTAATACTTCTGTTTTGAAGAAAGGATCCATGTAAGTAAAATCATATTTTTAAATCAAAAGCACCATATTACAAAAAGGGGTTGTTTTGCACCGAAATAATATATAAATGAACTTAAATTTTTAAATCAAAGTTAACTTATGAGACAATATTATATTCATTTTCCGTTTAAATTATTGAATAAGAGGTACCATAATTATATAGTAATATAAATAATTAAATATATTATGTAGTTTATTTTGAATATAAAAAAAACATATACTTAATTATTAACATTTTAAATAAAAATTACCTCAGGAATACACGCGTTTTGAATTAAAAAAAAAAATTTGTTTGTGAATATTTGTTTTAATTCAAGACTGTGACTGAATAATGTTTTGAAAATATACCTTACATTAAGTATACTTACATTAATATACAAATTTTTGGTCCGTTGTAATCAACGTCGGTTATTATAAAATTTGTACTGTGTTTTTGTCCTTACTAATATTATAAACGCGAAAGTTTGTATGTGTGGATGAATGGATGTATGGATGTGTGGGTGTATGTATATGGGATATATGTGATGTACCTATATATGGATGTAGGGATGCAGGGATGTATAAATGTAATATTACCTATATATTATTATGTTTGTTACTCTTCCCATAAAACCTTCTGACCGAATCTTACATTTTTTACAGAATATGAGTAGGTATACACAGAATACTCAACATCTTACAAAAGGTAGAAGATAACAGTGGAAGTAAAAGTTATTAATCTTAGAGATTTTCGAAATCTTCCGCAAATTTAGAAAAAATATTAGAAAATATTGGTTAGCCAATTTGTGGATGTTTTTGGAACTGGAATTGCGTGTTCAATGATTATTCCACTATCCAAAAAATATAGCTCGAGCTTTAAAGCTTAAAAATCATCGCCCATTTATGTACTAACGAAGACAGAGAAATGCTTTATGTAACTCCCGACACAAAAAATATATAAAAAAGTAAATAATAAGTTTCTTAATTAATGTTGTATTTATTAATTATAACATTCTTTTATTTGGTTTCTGCGAAGTGCGTTCTATTTGAAATTCTGATAATACCCATTCTACCATTGACCAATTGACCATAAGTGTAAGGTTCCTTAGACTTAATAGATACAATGACGCGAAGACAACTATAGAATACATTTTGACCATTACTTATAAAATTTGCAAACATTTTTTAATGTTATAAGCGAGGTTCCAGTATCATGCTGCAGCATCAGGTGCAGATTATCACCATACATAAACATCCTATTCATTGGAGCCTTTTTAAGGAGCCCAAACAGGATACGTCTGCTGTATGTTAGTGATATCACCAGGTGCAAATGATCACTATTTATCTATGTCCTATTCAATGAGATCACTAAAATGTTCCTTTATCACATTTAATATACTCTTCGTATTGTAATAATTAGATATAAGATAATAGTTATTGTTGATGTAAAAGTAAGATAATAATGGTCTAAAACTATTTTTAAAATTTTGAATGTCAAAAGTCTTTGTTTTATTTAAGTAAAGTTTAGATTTTTTAAAACTTTTTTGCGAAATAATTTGGTTTAAATCATAATTTTTAAAAAAATTTTCGTTACTTTTTCATCGTCTTAAAAGAACTGAAACATTACTATGATAATATTGAAACAATTTCGAAGATTTTAGTTTGTTAAATTGTAATAAACTTTGATTTGATTTAAGACTCAGACAGTATTTAAATTACTTTATTATATTTTACTTTATTACTTTATATTGCATGGCGATTTTTAACTTATTCTTTAAAAAACATTAATAATACAATTAAAATATTCACACTTGTGGTGGTTTTATTCCACATTTAGTCTATTTCAAGCATTTTTTTTATATTCAAAAGTAACTTATTTGCTTATACCTCCTCTGGCATTCATTTTAGTATGTTACTACCTACAACATATAACGGTGCTTAAAAATACGCTTCCAATGATGTATAACATGTATATATTAGATATAGAACAAGTAAATATTGGACCAAAAAAGGTATTCATTTTCTTTGATTGGCTCTCCTGTAAAAAAAGGTAATTTTGACTTGTGGTAGTTTTGAATTGAAGAAGCGATATATTGTTTTTATTTATGTTGGATGAACTTTGTGCATTAAATATTATAGAGTATTTAATATTATTATATTCTATCAAACTAGCATTCCCAAATGCCATAATTATTATCCTACGTTCCTACTACATCTAGGTATACTTAATATTATAAACGTGAAAGTTTGTTTATTACGCTTTCACGCGAAAAATACGATCGAAAACCGATCAACATGAAAATTTGTACACATATTCTTGGAGATATTAGAAGTAACATAGGCTATATAGATGGATGGATGTACGCGGGCGGAGTTGCGAGGAACAGCTAGTTATATATAATTTCATTATAATTTATTAACATTGACTTGTTATCCAACATAAAATAAATAGCAGCAAAAAACGGAAGCGCTCTATCTCGTGAGTAATATATTTGATTAGTTCTGCAATTAAAAGTTGTTCTTTGATAGATATACATCTATATTACGATTGAATTTTAATTGAAGTAACGAGGGAGTGCACTCCAATAATGGAGTAAGTTAATTATAAAAGGCAATTGATTTAAATGGTTGGTGTCGCGGTCGGTATGAGTAACAGAAAAAGTTTTCAATTTCACTAAAAGGGCCTGGCTTGTGTCTCGAGTCTGTTCTGGTTATCGGAGTGTAATGTATGAAGTCTTGGCTTTATTTTATAACTCACTCTAGTAATAGGCTTAACTTTAATTCACTTTATGACGTGTTCGCTCATTTCGAGAAGTTTAACTTTTAAGGAAATCATTTTTCTTGGCGATATAATCTTTTAAGGCCCACTTGCGCCAATCTGGGTTAAAGTTAACCCTGGGTTAAAAACCATGTTATCCCTCTCGTTCTTCGTATTTGTGAAAGAGAAAGCATTATAATTTAACCCAAGGTTAACTTTAACCCGGATTGGCGCAAGTGGGCCTAAGAAAAGCATTAGTAAATTTACACGAATTTAACGATACACTTATTAATTAATATATAAATATTATTATCATTACCTTATCAATTTTGCACTCATTGTTTTTCAATGATTATTTATCGCCCGAATACTGGAACGATAGTTAAATTAAGTGACGCTCAAGTCACATACTTTCCTTGTCATTTCGGCTAGCAGAGACAGCGACAGCCTGTGAATGGGAGGGCATTAATTTTGATGAACGTTTCAGTATTCGGTCATTAAATTAATTATATTAATAATGTATATAAGTAGGTTGTCTATTAATTTTAATATAATCACGAAGTTCGCTTTGTCTATACTAATATAATAAAGAGGAAAAGTTTGTTTGTTTGTTTGTTGGCATTGAATAGGCTCCGAAACTACTGGACCGATTTTGATGAAATATAGATTAGACCACGGGGAAGGACAAAGGTTACTTGTTATCGTGACAAAATGTACGGTTACCGTGGGATTTCCTTTTGCGCGCACGAAGTCGCGTGCAACATCTAGTATGACATATTTCAGGCCTGATATTTTAATTATTTACAAGTTACTTTAGACATTGCCGTTTTAAGTAACGTTTTAATAACATTAGTTAAACTGAGTACCTGCAGCGGATTATGATCTGTAGTCTTTCATGTGTCACTGGAGTAAAACATTTTATCGTAATAAAATTGTCTATAAACATGCTTCATAAATTATCATGAATACAATTCGGAACATTTTATAACTGCTATCAAACGGTTTACGATCAATAAGAAAGGCGACTTGTATGATCATAATTAATTCGAGACGTTTGTTTTATAATATAATAAAACATCGGCAGTTCGGCACTGTCTACGCTCATGGTCGTCGTCGGAAAAGTAAAATCAGGGAATATTGTCCTGTTGTTGCCATAGATAATGATGTCAGTAAGAGGCAAATTCAGCTATAATTTATCCATACTAATATTGTAAATGGAAAAGTGTGTATGTTTGTCCGTCTTTCACGCCAAAACTACTGAACCGATTTAAATTAAATTTGATACACAGATATTCTAGAGCCTGAGAAAGGACATAGGCTACTTTTTATCATGGCAAAATGTACGGTTACCGCGGGATACTTTATTTACAGTTTCACGTAAACACTACTAAACCGATTATCGTGAGATTTTGTACATATAAAAAGTAGACCACGGGAAAGGACATAGGCTACTTTTTATCGCGGGACATATAACGTATATGTCCCGCGATAAAAAGTAGCGTGGGTTACTGTACCTACTTACGCGGACGGAGCCATTAGCTATAATATATAAATCTGATAATTATGACGACAAGGCACACAGGAGTGTCTTCTTAATGCGAGTTATAAAGTAGAGTTGTTGATCTAAATTGAGTTCGACATCGCAAATAGATAAAGCCGTATCTATCCGTTATAAAGCAAACTTTATAGTTTTGTTTTTGGCAGTTTTGACACTGCACTTATCTTATTTGTTCTCGATGCATTGGAGGTAAAGTTTTTAACTTTCTATACTACCTGAGTATCGGTTACTTTAGTTTCTAGCTGTCAAATGTAGTTTATCAAAGTGATATACTCGTATGTTTAAACTGACATTTCTATTGAGTTTGGAAGCAAAGTCGCCATTAATAGTTCCTCATCTTTCGAGAATAAACAGGATTTCATCTCGAAATGTTACCATTAAAACTACATTGTTTCAAATAACCGATATACATTTAGTGGCGTCTAGCTTCTATTCAAATCGAAACTCCTTAAGGATGTCAGTTGGCGGGAGACACCTGAAAACAATAAACGTGAAATTGCCACAATAATCTCCCTTATGATCAACACAACGACTGTCAGACAATGGACCAGATCACGCGATAGGCTCAGCCGAACCGGCTCGATTATACGACCATCCGATTGTACTCCACTCTATTAATGTTTGAATTTCGTTGTATCGCTACGGAAGTATAGCTATTAATTCGCAGTATTGGATATTAGTGGATATTCTGAATTATCTATCGTTCATTATCGTCCAATATTAAACCTCTACTTATAAACTGAGTTTATCTTTGTTTTGCTGATTCAACTTTAATAAATAATAATCAAAGTCTTTGATGAGTAGAAGTTACAACATAATGGTTTTGTCTTGTTTAGACTCTAGACTGAATGCTTTAATTATTTACTTGTTTTAGAGTGATATTTATAATATATGGACTAAGTAGAAGAGTATGAAGTAGAAAATATTGTATGGAATTAAATAACATTACCTAGATTAAGCTCTCATTCAGTAAGTGCCACTAAGTATTAATTGCTCTATTATACTAGCTTAAGCCCGCGGCTCCGCCTGCGTATATACAGTATCAAAGGGAACAGTGTACTTTTTAGGGATAAAAAGTAGCCTATGTGTTAATCTAGAGCTCAAACTACCCTACCAAATTTTATCAAAATCCGTTCAATAGTTCAGTAGTTTATGCGTTAAAGAGTAACAAAACATCCATCCATCCTCACAAACTTCCTCATTTATAATAGTAGGATAGACAAGAATGCGTACAGTAATTCGTTTATGAAAGCAATCGTCAATATTTCATTAAATTAGGGGATAGTTCGTAGGCGAGGTAATAACGTAAGTAAGTTGTAATGAAATAATGGCGCTGTAATAGGCGATTGTAGTCCATCTCGTTAGTTCCTAGCTCCGCAGGTGTAGATCGTCTCCCTCACACGGAGGGGAGAGGGGCCACCGTCCTCCGTCGCGTCGCTTATTCTTTAATCTCGCTGATGAATTATGATTAGCGAAGTGCACTCGTCCCATTAATGTCTGCCACCAAATGGACTCAGATTTGCTTATTAGCTGCACATGTGCGCACCGGCGCGATACACATTAAACATATTAAACCGCAACGTTAATAATGGCCTTTGGATGTTTTAATTAAACTATAGTTTGTAGAAATTATATTAATAAGTTCCAGATGAATGCATTCGAAATATGCATTAAATTTTTCGAAACAAAAACCTTTATGGCCCGCACGGCGTCATAATGGCTCGCTCCGGGACCACAAACTCCGATTATCCAGGCGGCGAGCTCCCGGAACTGCGAACTGTAACGTATAATTGATTATGAACTTGGCCACTAATGGCCGAAAATAGTTTCTAATTTGGAGTGCGGGTAATTGGTCTCGGTCCGCGTCTGTATTAATCATTTACGGTATCGGGGAATTCCCGGTGGCCGCGCTATCCCTCAATTTACCTAGCTCCCCCGAGCGCTGCACGTTGCGAGACCAACTTCGTCCAGTTCAACTGAAATAGTCGGTGATGTTTAATAATGTTAACAAAGCAGATCGGCAAGTCCTAATACACATAGCGCAGGAGTTACTTTTAAATACTTCGTCGCGTCACGATATGATTTGGATATATCGTCATCTATCGGAAACTACTTGTACTTTTTTACATAATAAATTAACTTTATAAAGCACGGCAAATACACAGATGGCACTAGGTGTACAAATTAAATTTTTCCTATTCTTTTCGAAATGATGTTCTCTAGGCACGGTATTTTTTGATTATAAATGATGAAGTTTTACTTCTAGTTCTACCACGTGCTTATTGTACACGTAATGTTTTTTAATTATTGTTGATAGAAAGTAAACAAAGAACAGTTCCGATCGCAACAATGAAGAAGACAATTTAAAAATTCGAGTTTTTGGGAACGGATACCGTTTTTGCAGTTAAAGCTTAATTCGTGCGTATTGACGTTTGAAAGTTGCAGTTAATGGACGGCGTGGAGGTTTTTTGTGTCTAATCTCGGCGGCATTCGCCACGGATTGTTGTCGGAGTGGCGTGGCGTGTCGCTGTCACCGCCCGCGGTAATTATTCACGATGGCTCGCTTCATGCACTGTCTATTCCCGAAAAAAGACATTAAACGCAGATATTGCAGCGCAAAGAGTTATTGGCTAGCCGCACACGTGCAATATTATTGACAGAATAAATTTTTCAATACTAGTCAACACATACAAAAAAAACGACAATATGGCACACGAGGAATATTATTGTTAATATGAGCTTTATTGTCAATAATATTGCACGTGTGCGGCTAGCCATAGATTTCACACTGATACATATCAAAAAGTAGATAGTTGAATGTAGATTTGTAGAGTTAATATACTAGTAACGATAATGGTGATTTTATATGATTTGACTGGAAGATTTCGATAAAATTACATTGGAGGTTAAGTTTGGCCTTTTTATCTAACATTTTTGTTACAAGTTTGTTAAGCGTCTATAATAATTAATATGTCTACATAATGATTGACATCAATTTAAAAACCGGCTGCTGAAAACTGAAAAGTTGTCAATAAGTCTCGAAACCGGTTACCGAATTTGCATTTGTGGAATTAATTTCGCTTCAGTATTTTTTCCGAGGTGGGGAACATCAGTAACGACATTTGCATGTGATTGTCCGTCGCGACGTGCCGTGACAAATGACGAGACATTGTCCACCACTTTTTCCACGTGCACTTTTTATTTCATTTATTAATTCATTTACCTTTACGTAAAAATCTTTTTCCCTTAAAAAGTTATCTTTTAGGTCTGCATTAAAAAGGATGTAATATTCGACGACCTCCGTGGCTCAGTGGTTAGCGCGTTGGCGCTAAAGCCGAAGGTCGCGGGTTCGAATCCCGCCAGGGAACAAAAAAGTTTTCTGTGTTCCTGGGTGCGGTATGTGTATTATAAAGTAAAAATCTTAAATATATGTATATTATAAAAGTATTAAATTGACGTGGTGTGAAAACGTCCATAGAAAACAAAAAGATCAATAATTAACCTTCGCTTTACACATTACGAAACGGAAAAATATTAAGGGTTTTGTCGTTCAGCTACTTTAGGAATTCTTAATAATATTTTCTTATAAAAGGCAAAGCAAATAAATAATTAACAACCTAAGATCCTCCTAATATCCTAACTTAACATAATATTTCAGGAGCAAGTACAAAATTAAGTATATAATATAATAACTTAGCTCCTATTCTCCATTACAACATGTTTGTTGGTACAATTTGACTTTTAATTAACTGTAAGTTGGTTAAAACTTGTAATGATATCTATTAAAAACTTTGTGTTTTTTCGATGATATCGATATAAGAATGTGTTGTTTTAAGAATTAATGAAAAAAATTATGCTAGTAGGTATTCAGCAACTTAATAGTAAAAAATAATTACTTACTATAATTAGCCCGGCACCTTTCCACAGCATTATTCTCGAACAATAAACAAAGGTCCGATTTAGTACGCGCGGTGCATACTTCCGCCCAATATCCGATACCTATTATTTTCCGATCGACTCTCAAAAACATACAAAAATCAGTAGAGTTATTCGTCATGGTCTCTACGTATTGTTTTGGTCAATTTACTATTGTGCCGGACATTGTAACGTGTAATACGATATTTGTTCAGCTTCAATAGACTACATGTTGTATATTCAGTTTCAAATTAGGATTAGAAAGTTTTATAGGTATTTAATTAACACACAATATTTGAAGATAAATATAACCATATTGAAACTGTTGTGCAAATACGGTAATTGAATGATCGGCATAAATTTTTCAATTAGGCTTAAATCGAATTTTCGTACACGTGAACAACCCTAACAGATTTTATAGGGTTGTGAAAAAGTAGTAAAATGCGTCGCCAAAATAATTGAAAAATGTTCGTACCTATTTAAAGTGCTAATCAACCGTAACTGGCTGACAGTGGCCATTTTTTGTCAGAGCTTAAATAAGATTTTATTCGTACCCAATATTTAGGCACATAATTTGTGGCAGTGCTAAATAACGAATCGTGTTTCACGTTTGGATTATCCGCTTCAGTAGCTGTGCTTATTTTTTATATGGACACTAATTGAATGACTTTGATGACTTCATGCAGAACAAGACTCACTGGTGCTGTATTTTAGACACTTTAAATACTGTGCAACTCGCACCTGTGTAATAGACATGTTACCGTAAAATTGTACATACCGTGAGATTCTAATATAACTAGCGAGATCGTAAAATATTGAAAGTAAATTTGACACATTATTTTTCGTTAGATTATTATATTATTATAATATTTTTTTAGTAATATAATTAGATTATTATAATAGGTATGGAATCCATCTAATTGCGAAATAGCATGCGACGCACCTCGCGCGCTGATTGGTTGAACGGAATAAAAATATTATATCCCGCACCGCCATATTTGTTTGTTAATTCGTTTGTTGTCATTTTTTTTGTTAATTCTAAGTTAAATTCAACATGAATACTATTTTATATCGAGGTTAATGTACGCGATCGAAATAACGAGCATTATACAGTATGTATATTATAGTTACAACATTTAATTACAATTTTGTCTGTTCTATTGTCAGCAGTGCGAAAGGCGGACGCCGCAGCAGATCGGCGGCAGTCCCGGGCTCGACTCACAGATGCTCGCCATGGACGTCACCAAGGAGGCCCGGGCTTCGCCCCTGCCGGCCGCCACGCCCTCCGGCGCTGCGTCCGCGCAGCAGCCGCAGCCACAAGTCAGTTTTTTTTAATACGTTAAATATTTTAAGGAAGTTAACGTTATACTTACTTAATATCGGTTTGGATTATTAAGAATCAAACGAACTTACCTTGTGAAGTTTGATTCCAATTATGCGAGGGTCTTAACCGAAGACGATTACATAATTTACTTGCAGCAGTACATGAGTAGGTGCCATCCTTATCACACATTTAGAGTAAGTAACGAGCTAGAAAGAGAAAACAACATACCTGTTTCATCCCACCACTCCCACGCCACCTGGCCGTGGGGGGTGGCGTGACAATTCATTATTTTAGAGACGTGAGATTTTGTGTTGTTATTGGCCATTTTATTTTTAAGATTAAAGTGGATCTGGGTGGGATGGGACGATGTAATCGTCTTCGGTTAAGACCCTCGCATAATTGGAATCAAACTTCACAAGGTAAGTTCGTTTGATTCTTAATTATACTTCGGGTCTTAACCGAAGACGATTACATAATTTACTTGCAGATGTTTAGAGCTGCAGTTTTTATTAACATGTAACAGTATAATTATAATACAAAAGGTAAGAAGTAAAAATAAAATGTGTCACTCAATGTACTATGACTTTTAATACTTAAGTGAATACCTGGTCGATAAATTTCTAAATTACTAATTTGTTAATGAATATTAAATACTGCGTTAACAAAGTCATTTGGATTCGCATATTCGACTTCCCTGAAATAATATTTGAGGAACACATTAGATGAATCACTCCAGCCTGCAGCCTTGCGAACCACCTCTAAATTTACCCCGGACCTGTAGGCGGTAGATGTGGATGCCGACCTGGTGCTGTGGGCACCGAATATAGATATATCTATGCCACTATCTTGTAAGACCTTTTTTACCCAGTGTGATAGAGTCTGAGTTCCCACTTTGTTATGTGGTTTACGTATTCCTACAAAGAGATGTTCATCATTTTTTCGCAAATCCCGGGTTCTTTCTATATCGATATTTAAAGCTAAAGCTGGGCAAATACTAGGGTTTTCACGAATAAACGGTAATTTTATGAGTGGTTGGTGAGTTCCAGGTCTTGACGTCTTAATTAAGTCTGTAATTTTTATAACAATTGCATCTTCTTTAAAAACTAAATTTGGTAATTTAATTAAGCTAATTGTCTGCAATCGCTGAGCAGATGCTATACATAAAAGGGTACAAGTTTTATATGCCAGGTTAGATAAAGTGATCGTTTCGTATGGATACATCTTAGATAAGTAGTTTAAAACGACATTAGTGTCCCAAGTGGAATTGTATTTAGGTGTAGGGGGGCTAAGTCTGTATACGCCCTTCATAAACCTGTTAATAATATCATTTAAAGTAACGTTTGTACCCAAAATTATTGACAACGCTGATCTATATGTATTTAAACTACTATAACTAGCTCCTTCGTTAAATTTTTGTGTTAAAAATGACATTACACTATAACTATTAGCTTCAAAAATATTAATATTATTAATCATACAATATGACCACCAAGATTGTAAAGAGCTTCTATACTGACGTAAAGTTTTTGGTGCAAGTGATGCCATTATTATTTCTAAAGAGGTAAGTGGTACGCCGCGCCGGATCATCGATTCCCGGATAATTTCGCTGCCACCAGGACAAGGTTCGTATGAAGTGGGTGGCAGGCCTTCTGAAAATGGATCCAGTTTCCAAGATGATGGCGCATTTATTGTTTTGAGCACTTGCGAAAATGTCAAACTCAGGTTTACCTAACAATTCGGTTATTCGCACAAAGATCGTTTCACTGATTTCCCATTCCGTGTCTATATTAAATCGTCGAGATTTCCTGTCAGCTATAACATTATCCGAAGATTTTATATAGGAAGCGAATATAAAGATATTCCTATATTCACACCACTGCCATATATTTCGAGTTAATTCATTTAAGTGAGGGTGTTGAACACCGCCCATTCGATTTATGTAACTTATAGCAGTGGTGTTGTCGATTCTCAATAAAATATCACAATTGCGTAAGTCAGGAGTAAATATCTTAAGTCCGTAATAAGCTTTTAGTTCAAGCGTATTTATATGAAGATCTAATTCTGATTCAGTCCAGTTTCCATTCGCCCGCCGATCTCCGCATGCGACACCCCACCCTGTATTAGAAGCGTCACTGAATATTTCCAAAAGATAATTATTGCTTTTTCGAATTGGGCTAAATGATGAATGAATATTTTTTATCCACCATGAAAATTCATTTTTTAAATAATGTTTTATATTCATTTGTTTATTATAATCATCAGTAAAATTAAGTGCTAAGTATTTTTCACGATCGAACAACTTAGTGTATATCCAGCCGTAACTTACGGCTGGGCATGCGGAAGTCAGCAGACCAATGAATTCTGAGAAATATCTAATAGTACATTTGTTTTTGCGCATGAACTCATTTTCTTCTCCTCTGGTAGGGTAATAGTCATGCGGTTGGTGTCCAAAAAAAAACCTAAGAATTTACAGGTGGTATTCGGTTCCATAACACTCTTTTGAGTGTTTATTACAAAGCCTAAAGATTCCAATATTTCTCTGGTTTTTGTGACGTTAAAAAACACATTCAGTATATGAACTACCAATACATAGGACATCGTCTAAATACGCCACTGATATTAATCCTAATGAGCGCAAATATTGTAAAACCGGTTTCATCAGTTTTGTGAAAACATAAGGTGCGGTGCAAAGGCCGAACGGGAGAACATTAAATTGGTATAATTGAGATTTCCATTCAAAACGCAACATCTTTCTATCTTCTTTATCGACTGCAATTAAGAAATAAGCGTCTTGTAAATCAATAGAACTACAAGTAATAGTTATTTTGTAATAATTTTAGGGCGGTACGATAGTCCTCCATCTTAAAATGATCCGCCTTAATATACTTATTAAGCTGTTTTAAATTTAGAATAAATCTTTGTGTCCCGTTCGGCTTAGGCACCGTGAAAATCGGTGAAAGAAATTGACCTTCACAATGTGTGCAAGGTGAAATGAAATTAGACTCTAATAAGTCACAAATACAATTATCGATGATAGCCATTTGAGACTTAGAATTACAGGCACTATTTTTTGGTTTAACTGTTTGCACTGATTCTTCTTTAAATGGTATTTTATAACCTTCAACCCAGCTTAGAATAGTACAGTCATCAGTAAACTCAGTCCACTTATTATAAAAATACTTCAAACGTCCGGCAATGATAATTACCTGTGTATCTTCTATCGTCTCCTCGTTTGCTGCCGGGAGTAGCCAGTGTGACGTTGTCGGCCTCGCGCTGCAGCCTGGCGGTTGTCCCGCGGCGGCGGCGGCGGGGGCGGCGGCGGCTGGCGGGGAGCGGGGGCCGTCCGGGGCTCCGTCGCCGCCGCACGCGGAGTCACCCTCGAGTTTAAAGTTCCTCTCTGAGGCTGTACGACTACTGGAGTCCTGTATGGTGGGCGCGGCCTAGACTTCATCTCAGATGCAGTCTTCGTTATGGCTTTTGATGATTTTAGGTGCTCAGCTAGGTCAGAGCCAAAGAGATTTTCGTTGATCTTTGTGTCCTTAACGGTATCTCTAATATTCCTGTTTAGGACATTGAGAATCGCGTATCTACGAGATAATGACTCCCTGTAATGATTGTCGCAGAGAAGTCTCCCAGCGTCGCTCAAGGTTTTTATTATTTCGGGAGGGACAATATTATTAGATGTCAAAGCCCAGTTGAGTACTTGTCCGAGGGCTGTGAGACCGGATCCCAGTTGGTTCTGTTTATTTTGGCGGTATAAGTCCTGTTTCACATTTAAATCAGACAGGGCAGCCTTAATTTCTGGGTTAAGTTTGGGCGCGCAGATATTTGTACAGTTGTCCGGCGGTAGGTAAAGTTTTAGTAAGTCCGCCACGGTCTCCTTCTGTAGCCCGTTAGTGAGGATATGTGCCCATCTTGGTACAATATCCTTATGTAAACCCTCACCATGACTTTTTTTTTATCAGCGGGATCTTCGCCTAAGAGGTTTAAAATTTCAGGTTCCAAGCTAGTCACCGCGTCCCCGTTACTAGCCTCTGGCTGTAGTTCTGGTAAGGTAAGTGACGGGGTAAGTGACGGGGCATCTGCCTCCATTGGGGTCGACACATTGTCTGGTATGACGACTACAGACTCCATCTGTGGGCGCTCCTCATCATTGTTAAGATCGTCCAAAGCTTCCTGATTTGGAAGGTCATCGACTAGAAGGGAAAATAAAACCCTGCTTAGTCTTAAGATACACCTAAATAGGAGGTAGAATAATAAACAGTAGCAGCGGGAGTAAAATATCGCGTATTACGTAATATGATTATTTGAATTCACTTAACGAATTCTATTTATAAAATTGTTTCTTTTGTTTAAATTTTATAACACTTTCGTGGAGTGTAATAGTTCAGGCCTGGGTCCAAGCTAGGCTACCCATAAACTTGTTTGGGTCCAAGATAGGTACCCAATATAAGCAACAGGTCCAAGATAGGTACCCGTGCATTTGTCTAGGTTCTAGAAAACGCTAATAGAAGCAACGGGCCCAAGTTAGGTACCCATGTCCAACGGGGCTCAGTCTCGAATAAGTCCCGGCGCTGTGGCGGTTATCTGGCTCACAAAATATTATGTGTATATCATGCACTTAAATCATAGATTGGACCGTGGCTAGTCGACGTTCTGTTAACACTATTGTAACCACTATATCAGTTAAAATTATTAATGCATAAAGACAACGACATTTACAATTTTCGCCAATCAAATTTTTATTGAAGTAAGTAGGTAGTTAAAAATGTTGAACAGAAGACTAAATTTGCTACCTGGATAATAGCTATCGTATTCCGGTTCTGAAAAATCCGTCGAAGTGCTCGAGGAAACCGACGGGGAATGTTCTCGTCTTCTTCTTTTTTCTTTCAACTTATCTCTCAATCTTTTAACTTTTTTGGCCAACCTATTATAATCACTGTCCACGGAACGATCACGTTTTCTTTTCGACATAATCTACTGATCGTATAAAACCAAAAAAAAAAAAAAATGAAAAATAACGATTAAAAAAAGAAAATTGTGTGACTCGGACGACACAAAATCACGTAATGAATTGTCACGCCACCCCCCACGGCCAGGTGGCGTGGGAGTGGTGGGATGAAACAGGTATGTTGTTTTCTCTTTCTAGCTCGTTACTTACTCTAAATGTGTGATAAGGATGGCACCTACTCATGTACTGCTGCAAGTAAATTATGTAATCGTCTTCGGTTAAGACCCGAAGTATAATGGACAACTACAAAAAAGAAAGTTAACCTAAGTCATAAATAACGTAACCGCTTGAAAAGATTAAGTTTTATAATTAGGTACCCAAAACAAAAAAAATGCGTTTTTTTAAGCCTTTAATTTTATCGATATAAAATAAAAACCGGCCAAGTGCTAGTCGGACTCTCGCAAAAAGGGTTCCATACAAAACGAAAAAAAAAAAACACGTTTGTTGTATGGGTTCCCCTCAAATATTTCTTTTATTGTTTTAAGTATATTTTTTTATTATAGCGGCAGAAATACATCATTTGTGAAAATAGACAATTGAGTCTATTTATCACCGTTAAGGTGTTAATGTCTGGTGATAGACAGACGGATAGCGAAGTCTTAGTAATAGGGCTTACTCCTATTTATTAGTGGAATTTTATTCTTCCCAACATAAATCTACCGGTCCCGAGTGATATTGCTCTAAACTGTACATAAGTTTGTAAAAAGTTTTGTTTGTCAATTACAAACTGTTGTACTGTTGCGTGCAGATCTGCGCGGGGTGCAGTAAGGTGATCACGGAGCGCTACCTCCTGAAGGCGCTGGACCAGCTGTGGCACGAGGACTGCCTCAAATGCGGCTGCTGCGACTGCCGCCTCGGCGAGGTCGGCCACACGCTGTACACGCGCGCCAACCTCATACTCTGCAAGAGGGACTACTTAAGGTACAAAATTATTGGTAGCATAAGGCTGTTTGTCCACCGACAGTGTCACCCTGATGAACGGGCTTAGCCAGGGGGGGTTAGGGGGTTCCCCCCCCCCCCCCCCGAAACTAAAACCTGGCTACGCCCGTGCCGGAATGTCACCGAGAAGGAGATTATTTCTGGCTGAAATTAGGTTGACGTGACGGGAGTGCGGTGGGCACACGGCTATATTATAGTAAATGTATGTATCGCTACTTCGGCGCCGTCATGTCGTTCTGGGTGACGTGACAGTGGCGGTGGCGGTAGACAAATGCCCTAAGGCTGAGTATATATTATTCGGAATCCGTAAGGCCGGGGAAAATTCAGGGCACTGAAAATAGAATACTGCGCCAATACAACAGAGCTGAAAATCGAACACACAAGTGTCGAGTCTAATGTCAATGTCATATACGACTCTCGAAACTTATATACAACTCTATTGTCTTAGTGTACAGCTCTATTTTCAGTGCTCTAAATTTTCCCGGGACCGACGGGTTCCGGATCATATAGCCCTAGCCTAACATGCAAGGAAATGTGGCCTATCTCCTACAAACGCTCACTACGATACGATAATGATTATTTGGTAAAGATTTGAATTATAATACTATGAATTTTTAAAATATATTATAATCGTAGGCTTTTCGGCAACACGGGGTACTGCGCGGCGTGCAACAAGGTGATCCCCGCGTTCGAGATGGTGATGCGCGCGCGCAGCAATGTATACCACCTGGAGTGCTTCGCCTGTCAACAGTGCAACCACAGGTTAGTTATTTGTTTGTCGGTAAAAAACTATATTGCTTTGTCGTTTTTGCTCTACAATTTTTAAGCAAATAATATACTAAACCTTTTCATAGCTCAATTGGCTTACGTTTTTATTAGATGTTTGTTATTTGTTACTAAATGTTGTCCGTGACTTTGTGCGCGCGAAGAAAGTAGCCTAAGTCCTTCGCCGTGTTCTACTCTTTATCTGTGCCCATTAAAATATTGCTCCAGTAGTTTTGAAGCCTATTCAATGAAAACAATCATATTTTCTTGCCCCTGTATAAAATTAGAATAGACATTTGATATGAAGCGTAAATAAATAAGTACGAATCTGGAATCATCTATTTAGCGAGTTCAAACTCGATACTTTTTCCTCGGTCCGCACAAAAAATTAGGGATTAAAATCCGTGCAATTGTAGAATGCAAAATGAAATCGTGTACGTCATGCATGCAGCACGACTCAAATGACGGCCATGCTGTTAATTGCATTTAAAGTGAATCGTGCCACGGACCCATTTAATTTTCCCACCTGTCAACAGCCGCGGTCGTAAAAATTGAACAGGGACTATATTGAATACGAGTCCAGTTTGGGATTCTTTTAGAGCGAGGTGAAATATTCACTGTTATGTGAGGAGAGAGAGGGACAAAGTATCGTCTAAGGCACTGTATGGTTTATTCAACTCACGAACGACAAACAAAGAGCGCGATTAAATTTTCCACTACATAAGGAAGCTTACATGCAAAGGAAAAGCGTTTTAGCAAACTTGATTGTTTTTCTGCGGTGTAGTGTATCAATTATACTTTCATAGTTTTATTCGCTTATATTTCTAGCGAGATGATGCCGTTAATAATTGTTTCTTAGGTTATTCATGCATAGAATAAGGCTTCACATGGAGTAGCTGATAACGTTAAACAAGTATTTTATTAAGTCAATATCTTGTTCAAATGTTAATTGGCACGTGCAAAAATTACCTCAAAGTTTTTTATTAAATTTCGCATTAAATTTATGTAGGGCAGGGATTATCGAGTTTTATAGATATCGGAGAACAAAGCTAAACTGCGCTTGATTTCCCTCGCGCGCTCTCCGCCAGCGCCAACTGAGCGATGATACGACTAGTTCCGACTGCGAACTTATTAATAAAAGCATCGTCTATTATATCGATAAACTTTTGTATTTCACACCAATATAAATTTATCGTTGAATTAAAGTGGGGTTCATAGCAAAATTGTTGTTAAAGTTGTATCGATGTAGAAAATAACTATTAAATAGGAAAGTGATTTTTACGAAATCCTCCTCCTTCAGTCGTGTTCCTCGTGTCTAAGGTGGTGATTCGAGTGTGGCTACGGTTTCGCGGTCTTTTTGCCTATATTTTGCCAGTTACATTAGTTTTTTCAAGATTGTCTCCTTTTTTTCTGGCTTCTCCGAAGTATTCTAAGATACGTTTGAGGCAGGTGGTAGAGAGCCTAGTTTTGATATTAAGTTAAGCTAGTACGGATGCGTGTAACCCATCCATCTTTTTATGAAATTATAGTTTGCACTGCTGGTTAGAAGCAATATATTAAGAAATTTTAACTGTTGACTTTTAGAGGGTGCTAGGTATATTAAAGGTCAAAGTAAATGATAATGTATTTTATACTATAATGTAAAACTACAGTTAGTTTTTTATATTATGTAATAAATAAAATTTTATTCATACACACAAGAGCCTGCCACCTTCGTGAGCAAAATAGATTGGCTGGTAAAATTGGAAAAATAGTAGCGGGGCGGGCGCCAATCTGAAGAGTAAGTTTAAATAATAGAGAGGTCGCGAAGATTGGAGCTGTTGCGAATGGTTTATTCGTCGTATGTGGACCTTTCCCGTGTTAGTGATCTCACGTGACGCTGCATTGTGTATTCATTTCACAGCTCTACATTCATATTGTATGGCCCAATGCAAGAACTGAAAAACTCTTACACAATTTCTGAATAATATAAAAGAGTGAGGAGCCTTTCAGTTATTACGTGAAGATTGAGGTTATCGAGATCTATTAATATGTGTAATCTATTATTATATTATATCTACATAATATCTTTTCTGTTTAACGTACATCTACGTGGAATTTCTCGTAATTGTGAAAACAGATATAACGACCTCGGTAAAATAATATTTGTAACTGTTAATAATATTGATATAATTAAACTTTATGACCGCCAGTCGATAGTGATATAGATAGTATAATGTCATCTACATTATTAACAAGAATAGTAAAAACAATATTACTACGAGTATAAGGTTTCATATATGAATAACCCGGTACCTAGAATTGGGCGTACAATGAACATGTTACCTTTTAAATGTAAAAAAGAGCGATTAAAACTGTTCGCTACTGGAAATTAAATTTGCCTCCATCCGTATACATTTATTTAACAATACAGCGAGCAGGCTATTAAATATCACGTACAAATCAATTTCCACGGCCGGCAGAAATCTGAATCCAATTTGCGGACTGTCCGATCGGAGCGGGTGGGAGGGAGTCCGATAGCATGGCGAATATCGCTAAACGGCTAAATAATTTAGTAGCAATCTGCCGACGCGCCCGCGGCGTCCGTTGCCGCCACCGGTCGCCAGACGCCGGTCGCCGGACGCCGATACGACATCGGACGACCAACGCGACCCGCCGGCCGTCGCGTGATGGCTCTTCGCTGATCTATAATTTCACACTTCACGGTCTTGTTTGTCAACGTCACTATTAAACTGTACACATTATATCTATTTATATTTGACTGTTCTAAATAGGCAATCGGACAAATTTTTTTTTATTGCATAAATGAATAGTACTCTTAAATATGAGTAACTTCTCAGAAGAAACCGTATATCAAAAGTCAATATTTTCAAAGGTACAGCGATTTGTATAAAAAATTTCGCGAGCCTCCTAAAAACGCTCCATACTAAAGTCGACCTAAAAATGACGTCACTTGTATATGAAGTAGTATGAAGTAGTATATGAAGTATATGGCCGCAGGAATATATTTGTAAATATCTCCGATATTTGTGCGTTTAAGTTCATACTTACCATAATGAATGTTTTTGTATATGATGTGAGTAATCTAATGATGTAGGTTTTGTTTACCAATTTCGCAAAAAAAAAAAATTTTTAGTATAAAGACTCGCGAAATTTTGTATACAAGTCGCTGTACCTTTGAAAATATTGACTTTTGATATACGGTTTCTTCTGAGAAGTTACTCATATTTAAGAGTACTATTCATTTATGCTATAAAAAGAAATCAGTCCGCTTGCCTATTTATCATAACTATCAATGTTCAATTCCCATCGAAACTAAGCGATACGCGATATGGTGCTGCATTTTTAAGATATTTTTATACATTCATATGACATATTCAGTCACATACTGCACATGCGATATGTAACTTGACATTCGAACTCTTACAATTAAATGTGTATCTTATTTTGTAATGAATAAAGTACATTTTTTTATTCAATTGTGAGTAGGTATTTTAAAAACGCAGCGCCGCGATTCATCGTGAACTGACCCTAAGAATCTACAATTCATTCTGGGATACAAAAGTTTATTTCTAGTAATTAATAAATTTTATCTGAATACTAATAACGAATATTCTCCCGCCACAAAAGAACGCTGATTAAAATTGAATATAGTCTTTTTGTCTAAAAAAAGTATTTGTCTGTTTCATAGCTGGGGAAACCGAGTAAATAGGCATTAGGCACGTCCGATTACGCAAATCGTCAAACTTGACGTCGGCTGCACAATGGTGCGTCGCACAAAGCAACTTGCGCCCGTTCATTAAAATTTCGTTCTACATCTTTTCCATTAGGCGACAGCAGACAAAAAATAGCAAAATACAACGACAACCCCCAAAAACAAAAGTCGGGAGCCGAGAGAACAGGAAATAAAGTTAATTAAGAGCGGCGAAATCGACTGAGTTGCGGTGGAAATTGGCCCTTTAAAAAAGAAACATTTGTAGCGGAGCTATTGCGCTTAATTTTTGTGACAAGTGAAACAAAAGAGTTCGCTGTCTGGGGCGGGGGAAGACGGCCCGCGGCGGTAGGGGGAAGGGAGGGGTGAGATAAGAGTCGGCGTTATCAGGGTCGGTTCCGGGCGGACAGTGGCGGACAGTGGCGAGTCGAAGCGGCGATACCTTTTGTTTCGCCACATTGAGGGACGCTCGCGTGACGTTATCGGCCCCCGTGCCTCGGGGTGACCTTTCACTCGATGATACTAAATTTTATTTCTTAGACGTTTTTTCGGTTGTTTCCTGAAAGTTACAAGTGGGCAATGATAAATAAAGATAAAATCACAGTGGCTTCAGGTTTTTTAGTTCGTGTACCTAGTTACCGATTTTATCGTGTAATAAATAGGGTCTAGTTAAGCTTTATTTTTAACTTCCAAAAAACACAACGCAGAACTATGGAGTGTTGTAAAATTAGGTGTGTAAAAGCGCTTGTCAATATTAAAATTCATGTAAATGCATTACCTCGTAAGTCGTTGTGTTAAGGAGGCCTCTAGTGAATATGCTGTGATTTTGTGATCTTGTTACTATCTAGTAGATATTTTCGAGTAATTTTTATGTTAACAAGCTATTTAACACACTTCATTGTAGTATGTACTTCTATACTACTAGCTACTATTCTGCACTTCTAGCTACGACTGAATAACTTTTATACAAAATCCATGTAGGGAGAAGATAATCTTCCTCGACCTTTAGGTACAAACCCATGAGTGATTATGTAAATATGTTTTTTTTTGTACTTAGATTCTGCGTGGGCGACCGCTTCTACCTGTGCGAGAACAAGATCCTATGCGAGTACGACTACGAGGAGAGGCTGGTGTTCGCCAACATGGCATACAACCCGCCGCCGCTCGCGCACCTCAAGCGCCAGACCACGCATCTGCCGCCGCCGCCGGTTAGTCTCTTCAGATATCGTCTTCTCTTTTCTGAAAATATGCTGGTCGACGTTATTGTCAATGTCATAACTTTAGTGATTTTCACAAAAGAAGTCCCGCAGCAATTAGTGGAACTCAATTTGTTAAATTGCAATGCCTGAGGTTGTAAAAATTTCTGCCCGAGAAATCATACTTAAGTTAAAGGAGTTTTGTGAAGCAGAACAGCAGAATCAATGTATTCTGATACCCATAAATAATGCTGACAACATTCTATCGCGCGATCACAGCGCCGCGCCTAGGGGACTTCTTTCATGAAAAGGATTCTTATCACCAACCTCATCGACATTATTATTATCATCATCACGATCATTATCAACGTAATATCATTGTCACTTTCAATATGATTGAAACTTATTAGGCGCTGTGTTCGTATAGTTTAGAGCTCGACTCCGGAGGTCGAGAATTCGATCCCCGCATTCAAACAAAAATGTTGTTTTCAAGTCCGGTTAGAACAATGCAGGCTGATCACCTGATTGTTTGGCAAGAAAGATGATCCACGCGTCGTCAGACGAGCATGTACAAAGTCGGACCTGGGCCTCTAGTCAAAATGCATTCGATAATTTCGACGGCGAACTTCGAAATCAAAAATATAAGTCATCGTTATATAGCATGTCGCTTATGATGCGTTATGTCAAAGACCATACATTTCGTTTTCGAACTTCGCCCTTGTAATTATCGAATGCATCTTGACTAGAGGCCCTGCGCCTGATCTTAAGCCAGTCGTGACTCGTGTCGGTCATCCGTCCTACTGGGTTATGAGAGCTAAGGTAGAGAGAGTCCTCTTGTGCATTGCGCCCACACTTAGACACTATAAAACACTTGTTAGCAGGTCTGGTTTCAACTAGAGGCTGTTTATTATGTAGATACTTTGGAATGTTACTATAAATAGTGTGTTTTTCCAGACCAGTAACGCGATGAGCCTGATGAACGGATCGGGGCGCGCCGGAGACCTCAACAACAACATGTCGGGGTCGTCGCCTGCCGCCTTCGCCGCGCCTCCACACCTTAAGCCCCTCAGCCTGTCGGCCACGAGCTGAGAGTTCCGCCCGTGAGACTCGGCTCACCCCTACGCCAAGTACCAGATGTAAGGGCATAGCGGTATAGACTGTTGACTCTCGTGTCTTCGATTGTACGAATCTGGAAAAAAATGGGCCTTTATTCAAGATGCATTCGATAATTTCGAGCGTGAAGTTCGGAATCAAAAATGTGTGGGGTTTGACATAGTCATCCCAAGCAACATGTCATGCGATGACTTATGTCAAATCCCTTCGCCGTCGAAATTATCGAATGCATCTTGACTAAAGAACCAGGATATCTCTTTGACGTGTAAAAAAGTTAGGTAGACATTTTGAATATTAAGTATATCTCATGATCTCATAAGTACGGCGTGTCTCAGTACACCTTGTAAGTGTAGTAATACACCATAATGCCTATCGTCTAATCGGCGTGATGCTTTCGATTGGATCAAGTAGAACTGACGGTGTATGGGCGGTGGATGAACAAGAAAGTTTAACATTTATACTGTTTATGTCAATATGGAACTGATCCAATCGATAACGTCTTGGCAATTGGACGATAAGCAGTATGGTGTCTGGCGACTGTAAGAGCACTGTTTGAAAGATGCTCTACACTAGTTAATGTAACTATTAAATTTTTGTAATTTGTACATAATATTAATCGAAGTAAATGTATTAAGACTTTTGTTAATTTATCAATGTCGTGTTAGTTCACAGTACCGCGACCGGCTGGTTTGATATTTTGTGGCCGGATTAGGTACGTGCTCCTAATACTAGCCACTTGTTGTTTAGTTTTGTACCGCGAGAAGGTATTGTACAATTGTTAAGTTTTCCATGATCATTGTTGTAATGTTTGTATTATTTATGTAAATAACTTATATGTAAGTAGCCTATTGTATCCAAAAATTAAATATCCTAATATGTACTAGGAAATCGTGTCTATAAAATTTATTAATAAACATAGGTATTTGATATTAGTTAACTTAGTGATATAACTCAAATGAATCTTCGTACGTTTAATGACTGTATGGCGGCATAGTAGACCGTTACATTCCTTGTATAGTTATATGTTTGGACGATGATAATGCCTACCGTGTCCGGCTCACCTCATACCAATGATATGACCAAAGAAGTAGCAGAATAAAACATTGTTCAAATTAACAAGCAATTTTTATTTTCATCCCTAATAGTTTTTTTTCATACCTGATGTTGAAGGCGACTTCGTGCGCGCAAAAGTTAATTTCGCAGAAAGCGTACATTTTTTCGCGATAACAAGTAGACTATGTCCTTCCCCGTGGTCCGCTATAGTAGCTTCGAAGCCTATTCAATGCAAACAAACAAACAAACAAACTTTTCCTCTTTATTATATTAGTATAGAAGTATAGACTAAATGTTGCCCGCGACTTTGTGCACACAAAAGGAAACAGCGCGGGAACCATACATTTTGCCGCGATAAATTATATTCCACAGTAGCGTGAAGTTCCTAAAACTCGATTTCTACCGGTTTCCCATAACACTTAGGGTAGACCGAGGCGAATCGGATCACTTTTTCTTTGAAGTTCAACAAATCATACTAAAGTTTTATATATTGTAATTTTTATTGATAAAAACGTAAGAAGTAACGATCAGCTATGAAATAAACATTTAAAAACTTAAATCATCCATATATTCTCTTAATTAGCTATTAAAAACTGAAAAAAGAAAAATATCCGAATCGCCCCAATTTTCGGGGACGAATCGGATCATACACAAAATGTACCAAAATTTTAAGTTTCTTAACAATATAGCTTTAGAATCAGTAAAAAATTAATAATGAGACCAATTTTAACTATCAGCACATAAATCACATATATATTGTTCTTTTTTTCCCCATAACATCACTACTTTCGTGGCACCATTCTTCGAAGGCATTGCACTGAATCCAATCCTTAAATGGTGGATGAAGGAATATTTCCAAACAGTAAATGCAGTGCCACTCTCTCTGTTTTACAGATGAACTGTTAATTTTTATCGCAAGCGTTTCTTTATGCTTCATCTTCTTCATATTATTTTTTTTTTGCCCACAGCCTTTTCCCTATTTTACTTGGTTTTTATACTACATTATATGGTCAGCGTACTTATTTTTGGATTCTCATCTAAAGCTGGCTGTCCACCTCGACGCTTAATAATAATCCTGGATAAAGTAATTCTTCTCTGTAAGCTCGTGAACGGTACTGCTAAAATCTCAGCAGCCTGACGTAATGTCAACTCTTTGTTCTGGACTATATTTACATCCTTTTTAATTTTTCTTCAGATCATTCTTCGGCATCAGTGTGTTTTTGTACATGCGAACTATCTACAATAAAATAGATATGAATCAATAACCTCGAACATGTAATAAATCAGTTTAAAAGTATGATCCAATTCGCCCCTGACGATATGATCCGATTAGCCCCATAATTAAGACTTTTGAAATAAATATTTTAGACGTTAACCTCTAAGATCATACTCAAAAGCGAATTGGTTCTCTAATATATAACACCTTGCTTAGCAATATAAACCAATATAGTTAAGTTTTAACACAAATCCGTAATATGATACAAATAAATCGTAAGTACGTACCTTAGATGAGCACCAAAATTGCGACATACATAAACGACAGAGTTGCTGACGAGCGGCTTTGACAGTGATTCACAAGCGCGATCGAAATACTGCCTATGTCGGAGATGAGGGGTGAGAGGAGGGACGCAAAACGACGGTTGAGTGTATTCTATGTGAATGCGATATTTGAATTATCAACCGATTTCTTATTTTGATCCGATTCGCCCTGTGATCCGATTCGCCTCGGTCTACCCTACCTTTTTAAAACCCCCATCCAAATCCCTACCTTATACAGGCAAGGGCTTGCCTGTCTTCGCTACTGGTAGCCCATATCTTTTTCCGTGGTCTACTCTATAATTAATAATTCTACTCTATAATCTATACTGAATTTCATTAAAATCGGTCCAGTTGTTCGAAGCCTTTATAATGCAAACAAACAATCATACAAACAAAATATATATAAACAAATCTTTCCTCTTTATAATATTAGTATAGACAAGTATTGTACGAAGTATGCATATTATGTACCTTGAAATTGTAAAAACCGTTAGATTGTTAAATAACTAGTGAAATTGTAGAATGTCGAAAGACTGCGAAGTTATAATTTAACACACTGTTTCTTATTACCTTATAAGTATATAGCAAAGAATCTTTCGACATATTTTTACAATCTCGTTAGATAGATTACTAACAATTTTTACAATTTTACGGTGACACATGTAAAATATAGAGGTACGATAGCAAGGTAGGTAATAGGTATAATATTACATATCTCGTGGGCCCGCGGCTAAACCAATCGCTTCTGAATCACAGCTGAAAATGGGAAGTTTCGAGCAGTTCATTTAATGTTCCACCGATATGAAACAATTTTAGAAACGATTCATGCATGAAAAAAATAAAAAGTTTTTTTAGCGATAACAGAGTGGGACGTGCTACTATTTTATACAGTACAAAAATATTGATTTTTCCCTCCTAATTTTACCACAAGTATAGTCTGCTCTCGCAACAGAATCCATACGTAAAGTTTTGTTCGTGATATTTATGGAATGGAAATTGGATATTATACTAAGCTGCTGGTAGAGGCCGTGTAAGGGAGAAAAATCACAGCGATTTCCTGCGTCGTCCTCCCTCCCCCCACCACCGACTCTGATAGAATTGTTATGGATAAAGATCTCTAATTTCATAAGTAAACAAAAATAAAATTGCTAGAAACGCGTTTTTATGTAGATGCGAAATAAAGCCAGTGGCTCATTCTGTATGATTCGCGTAATGAAGGGTCCTGTAGCACGAAAGGCGTGGAAATGCTAAGCAACTAATCAACTTAAATTGTTGTGCTACAACAAATACTGAAATAATTACGAGCTTAGTGAAGTAACACAAATATTAGAAAGAAAAGTAAATTTATTTGGTAGGTACAACAGAACACAGAACAGACAACATGGAACATCATAGCTAAATTAACTTAAAAAACTGGCCAACTCCAAGGCGGACTCGCACATGTAGGGTTCCGTACGAATATTTTATATGTTTACATAATATTATTTCGTTATTATTGTGTACGAAGTATGTAAGTATTGAAGCCGAATATGTGTTCTAAAAATTTGCAAAATTATTCTAAGACCAATTTTGTTACTATATTCTAGTAAATAAAGATTATAATTATGAAGTTTTCCAAGACCATTTTACAAGTTAAGTATGTATAACGAGCCTAAACCATTATAGTTTTCCTTTAAAATTTATTCCATGGACTACCATAAAAAACTATCACAATTTTTACAGATTTTTCGAGCCAGCTGTTTAGTTTTTAGTGGGGGGAGGGATCTATTTTAACAAAAAATGCGCTTTCAAGTTAAATATGTTGCAAACGGATACCAAAAATAAAAAATAAAGTTTTAACAAAATGTCAATGTTCTTATAACGCCTATCTAATGACACTAGGGGGTAGAGGAGAAAAAATTGTGTAGGACCTTTCCTAGCCCTACACAATTTTTCTCCTAGGTACCTTTACCTACTCTAAAAAATATATGATTTTATTTTAGCACTTTGTCGACGTGGTAAATACGCATATCCATGCAAAGTTTCATCTTTATAGCACTTACCTTTTGGACGGTAAACCGAAGACGGACGGACGGACAGAAATAACGAAACCATTAGGGTTTCGAGACGTTAACTACGGAACCCAAAATGCTGCCAAATAGGCCATCAGACTAATTTTTTTTATTGCATAAATGAATAGTACTCTTAAATATGAGTAACTTCTCAGAAAAAACCGTAAATCAAAAGTCAATATTTTCAAAGATACAGCGATTTGTATAAAAAAATTTCGCGAGTCTCCTAAAAACGCTCCATACTAAAATCGACCTACAAATGACGTCACTTGTAGGTTAAAGTGTATGAAGTATATGGCCGCCGGAATATATTTGTAAATATCTCCGATATTTGTGCGTTTAAGTTCATACTTACCATAATGAATGTTTTTGTATATGATGTGAGTAAACTAATGATGTAGGTTTTGTTTACCGATTCCGCAAAAAAAATTTTTTTTGGTACTTTTTAAATGTATTTAATTAGTAAACTACATATAAAATAATATATTTTTTTACATTTACCAAGTAATAATGCCTCAATATTTCTGAATATATTAATGAAACTAAATATTTCAGATGTTGTCCGACCCCCTATTGGTGTCTACTCCGCATGTATTGCGAACATAGTTAACAGCTCTGATTTTCAGAGAGCACCGAAAAACAAACAGTAAAGTTCTAATAAATAAACACAGGACTTAAATTTTTCAAACGAAATGGTCCAAACATTAGATCACCACTTTAAAATTAACATTAGGTCTCATTAACATTTAATACTGACCCGTCCATTACTACGTTGTTAGTATCTTATCACCGGAAATCCTCACAAATAACTGTTCGATTGCTGTCTACACTATATAATATTACCTATAATGAGGAAAGATTTTATTGTTTATTTGTTTGTTTGCATTGAATAGGTCTGAAACTACTGGATAGATTTTGATGAAATTTGGTATCTACATAATGTACTATGTAGATAATCCACGGGAAAACCCGTACGCTACTTTTATAGCGGTAAAATATAAGGTTACCGCGGGATTTTTCGTAACACATCCTCTAATAATCAGCCAATATTCAGCAATATTAAAGGTAACATTGTTACCTTTAATATTGCTGATGTAATGCTGATATACAGCAAATGTCACAGTTATTCAGCCGACAGCTGTTTAATTTGTGCCCAAAACTTATTCAGCTAGCTAGTACTCCTTTGGATTCCATTATGACAGTAATACAGCTGATATACATCACTTTTATGCTACTTGGGAGTACGCGGGAAACACGACTTTTTAAAACTATTCGGCTTCCAAATTGCTTTATAGGTTAGTCCCCCCCTGGCATTTCCAAATTGTATGTAAGCTTTGTATAATTTAATCCACCTTACGCTCCTTAATTTTTACATAAAATTATTATTTTTAAACAAAAAATTAAACCGACTTCCAAAGTAAAAAAAAACAAAAAAGTATGAAATAAAACTTATTCTCTAAATAATCCCCCTTTTAAATTCTGCTAAAATTTTAACTATTTCTCTACTCAATCTTCTTAATTTTGATATCGGTACCAGCCCAAACAACATCCTGCAATATTTTATAGAAGTTACAAAGTGGCATATGCTTGCAGTTCTCGCGTATCTTATAAGACTGAGGAGTATGTTCAGTGCTTTTGGATCCAGGGTATGCCTTGGTGTAGAATCTTATGATTTCTCATGGATCTCATCATCCACTTACTTTAGTGACTAAAGAACCAATTTCGAAATATACCTTTTACAACAAATAAAATAATTTTGCAAATAAATCCATAAGTAGCAGAGTAAAAAAAAAACGCTTTTACACCATGTCAATCTGCTCCCGTGGTAAGTTCTCAAAGAACTTGTGTTACGGGTACCAGCCAACGGAACGGAAATATATTTAATACTTTTATACTATACTTAATATATTTATGATTTTTATTATATAATACACATATTTAATACACATCCATGATCCAGAACCACAGAAAACTTTTTGTGCGCGTTGGCATTCAAGCCGGGAGTCGCGGGTTCGAATCCTGCCACGGAAGGATTCGAACCCGCGACTCCCGGCTTGAATGCCAATTCGCTAACCACTTAGCCACAGAGGTCGTCTATTATAATATTATGTACATAATAATATAACACAACTTTTTATACACACTTTTCCACTTTATTTAGATTTTTACAATAATTAAATATAAACACGACCGGTTTCGATTAACTCATCATCAGGTGTAAATTGAAGGTAGATTCAATATAAAGTAGGTAGTTAAAAAATAATTCAAAAAATTGTGCAGATTAATGTTGCCCGCTTCATGAAACATTTTTATATTTTGGGCAAATATATACTAAATTATACCATATCAATAATTGTTATCCTAATTATTATTAACACCACATGTAATTGATAAATTAATATTAAAATAAGATACAATGTCCTAAAACAGAATCATAATGCAAATGTCAGAGTATAAAATTAAATAGGTACAATATACTCTGACATTTGCATTATGATTCTGTTTTAGGACATTGTATCTTATTTTAATATTAATTTATCAATTACATGTGGTGTTAATAATAATTAGGATAACAATTATTGATATGGTATAATTTAGTATATATTTGCCCAAAATATAAAAATGTTTCATGAAGCGGGCAACATTAATCTGCACAATTTTTTGAATTATTTTTTAACTACCTACTTTATATTGAATCTACCTTCAATTTACACCTGATGATGAGTTAATCGAAACCGGTCGTGTTTATATTTAATTATTGTAAAAATCTAAATAAAGTGGAAAAGTGTGTATAAAAAGTTGTGTTATATTATTATGAACATGAATTTCCACCAAGAACCAACAGTACATTCAATCAGTTATAATATTATGTAATACAGACTTTAGATAAGAAATGAAAATGAAGACAAAATATTTAGCCTAAAATACAAAAGAGAGAAGCTGCAAGCCAAAACTCCGGTGTCAATAATTGAACACAGTAAAAAAGTGGACACTGCCCGCAAATCACAACAGTGTAACCCAAATAACACAAAAAAAAAAAAACAGCGTAGGAAGCCAAGCGCACGCCACTGATGGCTTCTTGCAATAATTTCCGTTTTCAATGAACGCGCTTCTCCTTTTTATCTGCGCACAAACTAAGACGGTTGGGAATAAATCGAAATACAAAATTGATTGTTGACTTCTCCCGGTCGCTTTATTACTCTCATAAATAGAAAAGTGATTGAAAATTGCCTACGACTGTGTCGACAGATTTGACGATTCCGTTGTAAATTTAGAACGAGTAATATTATACAGGTATTATACATTTTTGTCTTATTTTCTTTTTTTTAAGACTTGGCGGATAATTTATGAAATGCATACTTGCATTAGGTTTTTTTTAAAATAAATCTGATTAGGTAATATACTCATATTTTTTATTAATTTATTTATCTGGGTAGACGTACCTATACCTATTATATTATTTAGTTGTAACTACATAATTATGTTACGACATGATTGGAAATAGCTTTTAGCTAATTAATTAATCTTATAATGTTATCGGCTGAATACTAAAACGCTAATCAAAATTAAGAGCCCTCCTATCCACAGGTTGTCGCTGTCTCCGCTAGTCGAAATAACAAGGACAGCATGTGTTTATTCGGCCGTTAGTCCATCATCTAGATTCTAGAAGATTCAACGAATAGCTAAGTATGATATTGTGCCGTAACTTTAGAATATAGTCACTTAGCTAGAATCTCCACTAATTTAAATCTTATTTCATAAAAACCACATTTATACAGTAATATTTATACGTGGATGGATTTTTAATATGATTCTAAAATTACATACCAACATAATTTTCATATAACTTTTAACTTGAAATTTGTACAATAACCGAATTGCTTGCTGGTAACAGACATTAAGCTCCTCAAACTGATAGCCTGTTTACGACCAGTGTAACATGATCTCAACTTGAAATATTTCAACCCTAATCCTTGCTTACAAGGTAACGTAGTAAATGAGGGGTCTATAAGAACTGGTGAAACATTACCCTAGAGATTCTTTTTATTCGAGTTTTAATTATTAAAAGTTTTATGAACTGCTTATTTGTTTTTATGAGGTCGTTGAATTAATTTCTTTTGTTTCTACGCTTGTCTTTATTTTTAATTGCTGTCATTCTAAAAATTGCTTTATCCTCACCCTGTTTATACTTTGAAACATGGATGAAAATAAAGTTGTATAATTTATATTCTTTCTTTTAGACATAAATTGACATGCATATTGTATATCTAAAGTATGTTTTTTTTGTTTGAACTAAAAACGTTTTTATATCACACTAGAGGTCGCCCTGTGATCAAAATTCACACATTATAATTCACATAATTTTTAAGTTTGAACTTGTAAAGTTTGAATAACATTTTGTTTTATAGATAAAAACAAAATAAAAAATATGGAAATGTAATAGATTGACAAACGTCAACGTGTAAAAAAATCGTATCCAAAGATTGTATTATTCATTGTATCTATTAAATAAGCATGGTATTTTATATTATTTGAAGTACGGTGTGCTGTTGATATTATTATTAACTTTATACATACATACATACATACATATAATCACGCCTTTTTCCCGTAAAGGGGTAGGCAGAGACCACTTTTTGCCACTTGCTACGATCCTAACATACTCGTTTCGCTTCGTTCACTTTCATTCTTACCATCCATTCCTCCTCTTACATTCAACGTAGCGAAGCGGCTCTCCATGGTCCGCTTTTCACCTCCGCGAGAAACGAGACGTGATGGGTGGTGAACCACATCGCCGCCATTTTGGATAATTAATTTATTTTTATGATTATCCATTGCGTTTCCACGGATTGTTGGAGAGGGTAGGAATAGGGAAAGGAAGGATAGGTGGTGTGGAAAGGAAGATTGGTAAGTTAGAGTGGGAAATAGGAAATGTAGGATATTACCGCCCAGGAGGGCAAGGGATAGGACAGTAATAGCTAGGGAAGCCGGGGTCGCATACCCGTATACTATACCACAACTACCGGACAGGTAAGTTGGGATGAGTATCCCATGACATCCATAGAACTTTATGCATAGATGTATTATATTAAAAATAGGACTTTATGTATTTCTAAACATTATTTAAAATTTTATTTCTTTCTGCACACCTTCCTCCACATAAATTTTAATTTACCGGCCGATTTTTACACTCCTTAACTCAAACTGGAATGAATAAATAACTTTTTAACGTTTCTCACTGTACAGAGAGTAATACTAGATATAATACACAATACGTAGGTATTATATTCAGAGGAACTAGGAAGTCGATACTCCTTTACATTCGTACCTTAGCAAATGGTACACACAGAATTCATGGACGCGTTGTGTCTTAAGCTTCTATTCACTACAAAATACCTAAGAAGTTTCATAGATATTTCGTTTAGTTAGAAGTGATTTGAGAGTAAAGTGGGTTCTACACGGGAGGATGAAGCTGCACGATTTTTGCCACACGGCGAAAACCAACCGTTTGAATGGCAATTTAGTCACTTGCGTACTCGCCCATATTGCGGAATAAGGATGATTTAGTCATTGGTGTGAATCTCCCATAACAAGCAACACCAATAATATTGTTATTGCTATTTGTGATCGTACAGGCATTACGAGCATTACAAAAAACCCTGTTTTAAATAAAGCGTGGATTACTCGTCATAAAATAACTTAGATAATTTAAAATTACTTACCCACCTATTTCTCGTTTAGCTTGACAGTTAGTTTTTAACATATTTTATCGAAATAGAAATAGCGTTTAGTAGCTACCAATTCTCCGATATTATTAACAAAGATCACGTACCTTTTATTATCGTAAGCAGTTTAGCTTCAAAGAGATATTTCCGTGGAGTTTTCATTCGGCGGGGCGAGTCGGTTGTAAGTAAATTTAACTTTAAAATATGCATAACAGTTTCCCGAAGCGATCCCCTTTTGGAATTTAAACACATCGACTCATATTAAGATACATTTCGATTCCAATGTGCTACGAAACTTTTTAAAGAAATTTCACTCAAGGTTTTACCAGGGAGTTCATTGGTAGCGTAGAATCATGCTCGAATTCACCACATATTTTTATGTGTTAAGTACTGTTAATAAAATAAAAGATTTAAGAAAATGATGCCTCTATTAAAAATATAGTTAAGTAGATTATAAACCTTCAATTGATTGTATACAGTAACGAGCGTTAGAAAGTATACTTCCAAAGCACAATGATACCTATGTAATATAATAAAATACAAAATAATATATGTAGAAACAATATGACGTACACGAAAGTTTAAATTTTTCATGTTTCAACGTTACAACCTCCGTGGCCCACCCAACCCACTACATAATACTAAATACTTACGACATGAGTATGAACATGAATAGGTATAATTTTCAGCCTATTACCTAATTTATGATCTGAGAGCGTCAGCGGTCTCGTCAAGTTTTAAAGCGGCCGGCGGCCGTACTATATTCTTTTCTCGAGGCATTTCGCGGCTTTTTCGCGCTTAGATTTTCAACTGTGATGTGGGTATAAGAAGCAGTCTTGACTTCTTCTATTGATGTGCATATAGAGGTATATACCTTCTCAATACATTTATATAGCTCTACCAGAATCTGATGGCATTTTAAAAAAAATAAAAAATGTGATTTTCATATGGCAATGTCAAGTATGACCCGTCAAATCAAAGTACGTGATCTGTCAACCGCTGCTAAAATTTTGTGATTATGTTCTTGGAATTTGTTGTTTTTGTGAAAATATCCAAAAAGGCAATTCGATCTCAAGCGAGAAATATTGTTTTCTATGTCTATAGTAAAATACAGAAAGAAGAAGGTGTAAATCGAACTCAATCTTATAATTTAAAGTTCGTGGTAGAGTTGACCGGTAAGTTAGAGTGAGTTGTTTTGATACTTTTAGTTTTTTTATATTTTCTTAGGTAATTATTGTGACTTCTTTAAATGTATTTCCAGTACTACTATAAGGTGTATCGTAGCTGATGGCACATCGAATGATAGTTTGTTTTCCATGCCTGGTAAAAGGAGGAGAGGAGGAAAAAAGAAAATCAACATAAGACAGTTTCGATTTATAGTTGATTAGGAATAAAGTAAACGAGTTCTATACAGTTCGGAAGGAAATTCCAACATTAAATAAACTGTTGCCAATTTAATTGTATGTTATTCGTAATAAATAAGTATATAAAGTAATTCACGATTGATTTATTTTTCATGAAATATCATTACATTACATAGTATAAAACAAAGTCCCTTTTTTGTCTGTCCCTATGTATGCTTAAATCTTTAAAACTACGCAACGGATTTTGATGCGAGTTTTTAAAATAATAGTCTTTAAGTATTTAATAGTCTTTAAGATATTATAAGATTATGGTAAAATTTATATTCAAGTACTTATTATGTAAGTATATTATCAAGTGGTCGCGCATGTCGTATCGAGGTGATAGGGTCCCATTTTTAACAATTTGCATTGGGCAAACCTAAAAACATGTTCAATATTGTATCAGTAGTATATTGCTGTAAGTAGGTAGAGAATTATTCGCCGAAGTAGTTTTTTCTCCAAGAACACTATTCCACGCGGGCGAAGCCGCGGGCAAAAGCTAGTTTTCTATATTATACACCGAACATTCTTCATACAGTCTTATTATAATTCATGTTCAATAATACTAAAGACATAATTAAATATTAACCAGTATCAAGATCGTTTAATCCAATTTCCCCAGTATTGCACACTACAAATTTTTTTTTCCCTATTTGCCATGAGATTCTGGTACACCTATATATTAATTTTATATATCTACCTACAACCATAGAATTATAATCTAAGCCAGGGTTTCTGAAAGTGGGGTACGCGAACCCCTAGGGGTTCGCCATTCGTTGGTAGGGGGCTCGCGGCAAGATTTACGTAATGGCGGCTTGATGACTGAAGAGTGGGTTTTCAGTTTTCACACTGGTCATGATGAAAACGAAATACAGAAATCAACCTAATGCCGAGTCAGAATTAAGGTTAAAACTAATATTAAAAAATATTTCTTTTGACACTGTTTTTGTTACCTTATATTGAAATAAAAACCTTTTTTTCTTCAACAACCTTGGGGGATATAATTGGTTAGTCAAGGGGTTCGCTGTCATCTGGAAACTTTAACAGGGGTTCGTGGAACCAAAAGTTTGAGAAACCCTGATCTAAGCCTACTAGGTTGTAGGTAGGTAAAAATATTTCTTTTGACACTGTTTTTGTTACCTTATATTGAAATAAAAACCTTTTTTTCTTCAACAACCTTGGGGGATATAATTGGTTAGTCAAGGGGTTCGCTGTCATCTGGAAACTTTGAACAGGGGTTCGCGGAGCCAAAAGTTTGAGAAACCCTGATCTAAGCCTACAACCTACTAAGAGTTAGTAGATATATTAATTTTATACATCTACCTACAACCTACTAGTAGTGCGCGCAAAGTTTGGGTTTTATTAAACGTTGTGTTTAATCAGACAACTGAAGATGTTTGAGTAGGGGTACAGCGGTAGGGCAAAGTTTTCTGAATAAGTAGAATTAAGTAAGGCGAGCTTAACGCCTTCACAGTTTGCACTAATAGCATTATCAAGTTTCCAGACCGTATTGAAGGAATACTGGCACATGTTTACTTAAAATTTTACAATATTATTTATGCTAATAGGTAGCTGAAAAGGACTGGATACTTAAAATTTAGTTTACCTTTTAATTATTTTAATAATTCCCCTTTTTTTTTCGGCTAAAATTTTAACTATTTCTCTACTCAATCTTCTTAATTTTGAAGTTGGTACCAGCAAATATGAACGTGAGTTCTTAAAATATTGTAGAATATTGTTTGGGCTGGTACCGATTTCAATAAACAAAATTAAGAAGATTGTGTCTACTCTATTTTGATTGAGTATCTCTAAAATTGTTAAATTTTTTGTAGAACTCACGTTCATATTTGCTGGTACTTAAGAATTAAGAATATTGAGTATAAGTATAGTCACAATTTTAGCCGAATTTAAAGGGGAATTATTTAGAGAATAAGTTTTATTTCATACTTTTTTGTGTATTTTTACTTTGGAAGTCGATTAAATTTTTTATTTAAAAAAATAATATAATGCCAAACCTTAGAGCTATACACTCTATACATCTATTTATAGTCATAATAACAGAAGCCAGAAGGGCGGTTATACGGACAGACAGATAGACAGACAGACGGATGAATGAATAAGCAAAACTGTAAGGGTTCCTTACAGTTTTGCTTATCCATTCATTTTAATTTCATTCATACTACGGAACCCTAAAAAGTATATAACAAGTTTCGTATATTAATGTAATATGCGAATCGTATTGATACTACTGCCCTTTTGTATAGTTGTAAAGCGTTCTCCGTAGTTCATCACTCGAGTGGGATGTTTGAAGGTGGAGTTGTTTCGCTAATTGACTGTAGCGATAATATTCTCGAGCTCCAATTATTTCTCTTTAAGGCGACTACTTAAACTAATGAGTTCTTATAATATGAAGCCAAAGAGTGCATTTATTTTTAAACTTAGTCTCAAGATATAACATAATATACAAACAATTTTCAATAGAACAAATGAAATTTATTGAAATAAAAATGCTACATGACTACATAATAATTACCGAAAAAATTGACAGAATAAAAACTAAACCTTTTATAACGTAAATCGATGCTTGGCTTCCAGTTAGCCTTGTACGGGCTACTAGTTTTTTTGGTATTACTTTTACCGAGTTGTTTCGAATTTTCAAATCAACAGTTCTTGTAGGCGTTTCTATATGTATAAGAATAGTTTCGTCTGGCGTAACTGTGGATTGACTTGTTAAATTAGTTACAAGTTTATCAGTTTGGTCGGGTGTACTACTTGTTGGATCAGTATCAAGATTGGCTGCAACTATATCACTCGTTCGTTTTATTTCTTCCTTTAGAAATGCAAAATCCGATTCATTGACTGCAATTGATGTTTCATTTTTCACATCTGGTACAAAATTACGTCTTTCAACGTCGTTTGTTACTTCAGCAGGAGTCGTTGTGGTTTCGATCGTAATTGCATTAGTTCTGAGTGCACCGATGGTCGCTGGTGGGTCTTTATCATAAGCTGAGCACGTGTTATTGCATGGATTGTTTTCACACTGTTCTTTAATCCCGCACTCTATGAACTCCCGCCACGCAGCTAGTGCGATATGTAAATGTGGTTGTTGACAATCACTCAAATAACTTTGTACTCCGACAACTGCTTCCTCACATACCAACGGCCCGCCTCTGTTTCTCTGTAGAAGGAAGACATCAGTGAATGAAAATATTTTACAATTCGCGATTATGTTTTTTTATCATGATATATAATATTAAAAAGAGGTAGATATGTTATAAACGCGTAAAAATTAAGACTCGAATTGGCCCGAGTCGGGCCAATTTTGGTTAGTGTGCTCCGCGAGTAACAGCGTGTTTTGTGTTACTATGCGACGTTGACACATTGACGTGTGTCGTGGCACAGAAATTGTCAGTTTTGTAAGGATATAACGTATTCTATGTAATAATTAATCAAAGATTTATATACACAAAGAATGTAATAAAATATGTGTTAATTATTATTCATTTAGAAACTCTTTTACACCACATCGAATCCGGTCAAAATACGTCACAGCTTATATAATAGGGTAATAATATAGTCCCAATGGGTAAAAACGGGACCCTATCACCTCAAAACCCTCAAAACATTTTCAATATTGTATACAGAAGTATATTGCAGTGAGTAGAGTTATTTGCTGAAGAAGTTTTTTCTCCAAGAACACTATTAGACGCGGGCGAATCCGCGGGCAAAAGCTAGTCTATACTAATATAATAAAGAGGAAAAGTTTGTTTGTTTGCATCGAATAGGCTCCGAAAGTACTGGACCTATTTTGATAAAATTTGGCACATATTTAGAATAGACCACGGGGAAGGACATATACTACTTTTACTTGCGGCGTTTACTTCCACGTGATTTCCTTTGGTCGCGCACGAAGTCGCGCGCTACATCTAGATTTATATTACTAGTAATAAATAATATATATGTCACCGAAAAAATTGTAAAAACCGTCAAATTGTAATATAACTAGTGAAATTGTAAAATGTTGATAGACTTCGGACGCGAATATTCTGCCTATATAATTTAACATTTTATTTTTCGTTAGATTATAAATATATACTTAGTAATGAATCTTTCGACATATTTTCATATTCTCGTTAGTTATTTTACAATCTAATGGTTTTTACAATTTTACGATGACATATACAATACGTTATTTTACATACGTTAGATAATTTAAATTGTTAAATTAACAGCCTCCGTGGTCTAGTGATTAGAGCTTGACTCTCGACTCTGAGGCCGTGGGTTTGAGTTCGCATTGGAACAACAAAAAAATGTTGTTTCCAAATTTGGTTAGGACAATGGATCATCACGTCCGCGTCCTGATCGTCTAACAAGAGCGATGATTCATGAGTCGGATGGGCATGAAAGAAGTCGGACCTGGGCCTCTAGTCAAGATGCATTCGATAATTACGACGGCGAAGTTCGAAAACAAAATGTATGGGATTTGACATAACGCATCGCAAGCGACATGTCACATAACGATGACTCATATCAAATCCCATACATTTTTTAATTTGAATTCAAAGTTCGCCGTCGAAATTATCCAATGCATCTTGACTAGAGGCCCTATTCTGGATGACTCGCCTACTGTTATAAGAGTAAAGGAAGAGAGAAAGTGCTCTTGTATACTGCGCACACACTTGGGAACTACAAAATCACTCATACGTAGCTGGCCTGGTTTCAATGTAACCAGCCACCGTCACCGTAATAGGTGTGGCGAGTATTATGTAATACATACTGGGCACAGGCTGAAGTCATCGGGTCCACTAGTGTTGTAGTTAGAACAAATGAAGTTGTCTTCGTTCGTTTTACACGAGTCTCGCGGCAGGACTTCAACGGGCCACTTCATGAGAATTTGATTTTCAGAGTTGTTAAGGTACTGGAAGTAACGGCTGTTGTTAATAAAATAGTCATAATAGAATATGATTTGATCTTAGACACAGATCAAACAGAAAAACTTATTAAAATGGAGTAACAGTACTAAGATAGAATTAAAAAATGTATCTATTAATGTCGTTAAATTTTAATTGTAGTAGACATTATTACCCCAAATACAAGAATGAAGCATGGCTTTCCTGTGTAGTCTTGAATTTCTTCTGCTAAAGCTGTCGGTGCCACTACTGAGGTAGTATTGAATGGGACTATAGTTTTCAGAAGGGATAAAAAAGTGTCGTAACTCCAAGCGTCCATCTTAGTCTTAGACGGCTGCACCACTTGTATAATCTGTAATTGTCAAAAAAGAAATATGTATGTAAATTAAATATTTAAACTTACTACTGTAGGTACATTCAAAAATCAAAGTAATCCATAGTATTATTATAAATGGGAAAGTGTGTACGTTTGTCCGTCTTTCACGCTAAAACTACTAAACCGATTTAAATGAAATTTGGTACACAGATAATCTAAAGCCTGAGAAAGGACATTACTGCTTTGACTACTTTTTATAGCGGGGAAATGTACGGTTCCCGTGGGATACTTTATTTACAGTTTCACGTAAAAACTTCTAAACCGATTATCATGAAATTTGGCACAGATATAAAGTAAACCACGGGAAAGGACATAGGCTACTTTTTATCGCGGGACATATACGGTTCGCGTGGGTTATTGAACTTACGCGGGCGAAGCTGCGGGCATTAGCTAGTCCAGAATAATTATACCCACCCACATAAATTGTTAATGTATAATTTAGTATTTAACTACAGTATTTTTAATAGTTTATAGAACACTTTTTATTTAACAGTATTTGCTACAACTGCGTTAACTGTTCCTCCTCCCTACGAGAAGAGTACTCTTTCGAGTTTTGCAATCGCGTCCGAGACCGGATCGCGCGACCTACTGCTTAGATACTATGAATTTATATGGAGCACTAAACAAAGCACACGACCATGTCGCGCGATCGGTGGGCGTGGCCAATCGCGGTGTCGAGAAATCGTCGCGTAAATTGGAAGGATTCCTTTTTCTGTACTTTGCATTAGAACTCATATAGCTTACCTCGCGGTCCTGCTGTAGGTCTTCCTCGGACAGAGTCAAATTAACATCAATGGTATCAGCCCCGGCTCTCGCTACCAGCGTTTTACGGGGGAAGGTGGTGTTGCCGTGGACCTCAATATTGGCCGACAAGAGCCAATCGGGACGAATGAGAATTGCATTCCGGACAAACCTTTTCCCATCTTCCAGTATGGTATCATCCGTGTAGTAAACTATCGCCTAGAAAAAAAAGGGTTGAATATAAACGTTAAAAAAAAGGATAAAATTATTCATACAGTTACAGGGCAATAATTTTACTTGTAGGTATGCTGAAACTTTTACACAAGTAATAGTTTGTTTACTACCAACTATTATTTGTATAAAATTTTCAGCTTTGTTTACTACAAATTAATAAAAATTACTACTTAGTACAATTTCTTATTTATGTCGCGGGTCATGAGTACGATTTAAGAGTTATACAAGTATTGTACATCTAGCAATAAACATACATTACCAAAAAAAATTGCGTTTTCGGCATCTAAAACGCGGAAGGAGCCGAATCTCAACGTCAATGTCTAAAGGCGGTATTCTTGGTCGATTCTTATCTCTAAGTTCGCCTTATAGACATGCTTAAGGTGGCATTTCGATTCACAGTCGTAACTTAAGCATTATCTTATGTATAATTTCAAATAAGGCGGACTTATTCGAAAATTCTTAAGTCTTTTCTTAAGCAACGACCAAGAATTCCGGCCTACATCAGTGCTATAACATTCTCAAATATTTGTATATCATCGGTTTCCTTCGACTATTGATGTTCGGCTGCCCTGCCCCAAGGCAGTTTAGATACCGAAAACGCTAATAGGTACCATATAAGGAAAAGTTCCACTCTTCACTATATCCTGTTTAGTGCTAAGTCCATCACTTCCTATGACACCTAAAACAATAACTATTTAATGTTATGTATATCAATAACCCAGCTTCCAAGCTTACATAGTAATTGCGAGAGAAATTACAAAAAATAACTATTGGACATACAGCTTTTTTCTAGTAAACAAAAAACAGTCTTATTGGACAAAAATGAGAGTACCTATGCGGATTTAGTTATATTTAAAACATGCATTTTAATAAAATATTTAACTTACACAAATAGACACATAATAATAAACAGCGCATTTTTCTTGCAAATTATGTATTGTCTTCAAAATGACGCATACAATACTATTGACAGTATTTCTTTTGAAAGAAGAATTTTCTTATTTCATTTTTTCTTCTTTCTCACCAGCAAGATTGAAGACTTTATTAGAGTTTTACCTAAAACATTATTAAATATTTTGGAATTTATTAAACAGTGGTCAACATTGTGATTTATTGTAAAATTATAAAATTATAAAATTATAATACTTTGATAATACTTATATTTAATGTTTATCTATTATATTAATCTGAATGTCAAGTATCAGATCCAAAGTTGAAACTCAAAAAGTTGATCAGCAAAAGATAAACAGCACAAAACGTTATCCATTTAAAAATAAAATTAGCCGAGTCACGTCGTTGCCGTTATCTTTGACAAAGTTGAGTCGAGTTTAGTCGAAGCATTAATCAGAATCGCGACGGAGCTTAGATGTATTATCCCCAATAAGGCGAAAAGAATGAGTTTGCAAATTTAAAACGCGTGTTTTACAGATAAGGTGGAGAATAAATCCAGGAAACATCTAATTATTCATGTAAGGGGTGTCTGAGGAGTCTGAGGACGCGTATTAATACGCTCGGGAAGACGTCGACGTTAAAAATATGCTAAGAGTATAAAAAGAGCAGTTTATTTTAAAATATCGCGGACAGGGACATGACTTGGGCGGGGGCGCGGGCGAGGCGGCCGGCTGACTCCGCGCCTTCTCTGTTCTCAAATTGAATATACAACGGGACTTTGTTTACCAAAATTCTTTATTTCTTTATGCCCCTTAATTTTATGTCTCGGTATGCATATTGTTTCATACTAAATTAATTTTAAATAGTCTGGTTTATTTTATGGTCATGCTATATGACTATATTAAGTTACATGTCAAAGGTTGAATGAAAGTTGAAAGTGGAGGTGGTTTTAACTAAGATTTTACAAATTATAAATTACTAGACTGGATGTCGCCCACGACTTCGTGTGCGCAAAAGTTAATTTCGACGAAACCGTACATTTTTCCGCGATAAAAAGTAGCCAATGTACTTCCACGTGGTCTACTCTACATATGTGCCAAATTTCATCAAAATCGGACCCCTTAGTTTCGGAGCATATTCAAAGCAAACAAACAAACAAACAAACTTTTCCTCTTTATTACACGAGTATTAGTAATAGATTTACATCCTTACTAAATTACCTTTTCTTATAAGTATTATTTTTATAGAAGTATGAAGTATTTCCTCATCCAAAGAAGTGAACAGCATTAGATAAGTTTACAGTCATTCAAAGCGGGTTAGAACGATAACATTTATCGTGATATCGGCCACAAATGAGCGGAAGGATCGTATGCGAACCGCTGATGTGGCGACGTCATAACGACTCGCTCAGACGGCTATTACACGACCAGTTTATGCGGACCCGCCGGTCTGAGATCTATTCACGTGGGCGGCGGAGTGTCTTAGTGGGACTATAGGTGCCATCGGCAATTGGCACGACTGTAACGACCCGAACGAACGAGCTACGTGTTTTGGCGGCTTCCCGCAATTGCTTACACATCCCCGAGTTACACTTCATTTATTTTGAAATTATTTTGTTACCGTAATATTGAATTGAAAGATTTATCAAGGACTGGAAGTCACCCTGTGGTCAATTTAATTTTTAAGTTTGAACTTTACAAGGGTTCTTTTGCCTCTAGATAGAAAAATAAAAATCAAATTATGTTGCGAATAGTGACTTGTCAACATATGTATGAATCAACATGTAATCAAATTGTATATATCTATGAAATGCTCGGTAGTGTGTATAAATAAGGTTAATAATTTGGTGTAGTATGACGTGTTTGTTATTCTTGTTAATTGTATGTATTTTTTAGCGTTATTTAAAATGAAAGAATATTAGCTTCCTGCACACCTTCCTCCACATTAACTTTAACTGTCCCAAATATCATACTTGCACAATTCTCGTAAAACTTTACTGAAAGGTTTTTCTTCACGTATGATTGATTTTCCTTATAGCATTATTTTTTAAACACAGTAATATTATGCTTTTATCTAAAGTTTGTAGGCATAATTATAGCAATTATTACTATTATATTAACAAAACGATTATAGTAACGAAATTTCATGAAAATCGATCCAGTAACTTCGGAGCCTATTCAATGCAAACAAACAACCATAAATTAAATAAATATATTTTTTAAGATTAATTAAATTTTTATTATTTTCGGCTTCTTAATGGTACTCTATTGGTTCTTCCCATTTTTATAGTTTAACCTATTATTATTGTTTATGGGGGAGAAGAGTGACGTTATTAATTTTTTTTGTATTTCTTCCATAAATTTGTGTTATTTCGGTCCTTAATGTTTAATATTAGTAGAATATTAACACAAGTGCAGAAGTAGTACAACTTTAAAAGCGTACTATTTTGTGTTCTTTCCAAATCTCCCTAGGATGTTTCAGTAAAGCATCTACCACTTTACTGTATCGACTGATTTACTAACTTATTGACTGCACTGACGATTTATTTGGACTTTGATTAGAATTTAAACTTGACGATTTAGAAAAACGGTGTTGAAAACTTTAATGACAATTCTATTTTCCCGCCTTTTGAACTTGACACTGGCAAATGTTTTAAATCGTATGGCAAAGGTTCTAAAAGCGATGTTCAAGAAATGTATGAGGCCTGGGCCAGCCCTACGTACAGTATATGTAAATATAGCTACATAATATAGTAACCGTTTCCTATTCTTTATTTTGTTTAATTTCACTTCGTTTCCATGTACATTTAAATTAACTTCGTCAAGGAGAGCAACACAAAGTAAAATAAAACATGGCGGATCAGATCAAAATTAACTAAATAATATCATTTTGTCTCTTCGTAAAACTGTCTACTACGTCAAAAGTCAAGTCAAAACAACTGTCATGGCCGCCCTAAAAATTGTGTTCTCGCAATAAAAAACTCTTCAAATAATCATTTTTTTACGCATGTACCCTTCTTCGAATTAATTTTTTCGTATTTTTATGATATTCCCATATTTTTTTCCTATTTACCTATGTAGTGTACATAGAACTGGCCCAAAATCAAACATGTCTTTTAATTTTATAAAAAATATTGTTCTTTATAAAAAAGAAGTAGACGAAATGGGAGGAGTTCACATTTGCCCGGCACTAAGCATTATTCATTGTCGAGGCGATCGCTCTCGTGAACAGTCATAAACTCGACGAGATCGAAGCAGACACGTTTACGACCAATCGACAACAAAATAGCGCTTTACGACAATATACTTACCGCAAATGTCTTAACTATACTTTGTACGATTCGTCTGACTTATTTTGTGATTTTGAAGAATTACCTAAAACATAAAGGGCGCTTTAGTTATTCATACATTTTTATATAAATAAGTCATTCAAATTATCTAAATGCATTTTTTGAATTTGTTTTTATATAAGTCATTCATATGATTTTCCTTTTACGTTACATAGGGACAACCCTGCCTACTTAGCATAAATGCAGATTAACTTTAATTTTATTGTGTACAACATTTATAGAGCAGGAATATTTAGTTTGGCTCGTATTAAGATACATACATTGTTTCACTTGAAAATAATTTTCTTTGAAAATATTCAAAAGGTCACTAAAGCATTTTCTCTTCGCTAATTTCCTTTTATTTAAAGTTTAATGAAAACTCAAATCTCATAAGTATATAAGAAGGGTTTGTCGCGAGCGGAGGTGATATGAATATTAAACGCTTCAAGAATTAGAAGATTTATACGACGATTTGGAAGTTGGGCGGGCGGCGGCGGGCGGCACCGGGCGCTCGCACTTAAATGAATGTTTTAACATTATCTGCAGAGTTTTAAGGCAGTTGAGCCTCTTAAACAACTTGTGAAGAAACTTTAATAGACAGAGGCTCTCGGGCGATTAATTCGGAGACGTGAAAAGGTGGACGGGAATTCGTAATGTGAAAGGGTGACTCTTTCCGATCGATGTATTTTGTCGATTAGGTTTCACTAGTATACGTGTCTGACTTAATTGTCAGTTTATCGATGTAGTATTTGTAAAGACGAGGTTCGAGTTGTTCATTTCTGTTCTCATTAATAAACTTCGTAATTAGCTTTAACAATAAATAATTAATTAATAGGTACCTAAGGTAATTACTATGTCATCGTATAACTAGGCCAAGCTATGCAAACGATTACTAATTAATAAGGTTCTGTAGCGACCCTAACTTTATGCACTTAGTATAGTAATATAGTATTTAAGTATTAGTATCTTGCACGCAGTAGTCAGTCACTGCGCGACATTGGTAAAGTAAATATTATATTAGTATGCGCTCGACCGTTGTATCATTTATGTCACCCCGACACGCGTATTTACAGTTTTAAATGCATATTCGGCTTAAAACACAATATAAATTAACTATAACGGACTAGAAAACAGTTTTCAAACAAAGAATATCAAAATGTATTAAAATATGCCTAAGTGGAGCAATCGATATGCCTGAGAAATGATGGAACTGCAAGTTTTATTAATAGCGTTTCTGTGAAAACCACTGGTCTAAAATGGCTACGTTATGTTAATCGTATTATGAAAAATCATCTACTGTAATTGAAATGATGTTTCATAATATGATTCAATTAATGTGGCCATTTTAAAAATGCTGTTAGGAGCCTTCAGGAGAATTCATTCCAGCAGTGTTATTCTCGAACATTTTCAAATATCTCGACAGCTGAATCCGCGGCAGGTGTCAAATATCATATAAAAATTTGACACTCACCGCGGATTCAGCTGTCGAGATTTGAAAATGTTCTTAGAGAATAGACAGGCTGTTCATATTTTTAAGACAGAACGTGTGTCGGGTCAGCTAGTTACAAATAAATGTTTTCTTGCGCGCGGCACGCTGCACGGTGCATCGGCAGTCATTGTTTGACGGCGTCATTTTCCGGTATCGTGTCCAGGCATTGTTCAGTGCTTTATTGAATTGATTTACGCGCCAATTTTTGTCGGCTTCGGTTTTTATTAACTGACCTCGGCGCGGATGTAAACTTAATTGAATCCGCCAACAAAAGGCGTCGAATGAAAAGAGCGTCCACCGGTGTGCAATGCAGATTATAATAGATTTTTCCGAATTTGCATGGGCTTTAAGTTACCCGATATTGAATTTTATCACGGTGGTTGAACTTTTGTTTTTACAATATTTACTCGGTTTTGCATTTTGCGATTTTATAACATTAAGTAATTGGATGAGAAGTGTTCCGAAAAGTGACAAAATTTTACGAAAGAGATACACATACGACTTCACTATGATTCACTTTTTATGAGACTACTAACAACCAGGAAATCTGACTTTTAACTTACATTCACAGTACGATACTAAACAGTGAATTGAGAATATTAAATAAACTTTGACATTCAACGATACTAAAATAATAGCAGAATAAATTACGTAATTCTTACAGGTAAAAATGATACGTATTTTACAAAAAAACAACTGCCTTCCTTGAGAGTCGAGGTAGGCAGTTCAATTCAGCATCCAAGGAAAATTCTCGCGAGCACTAAACCATAATATTATAATACAGAGAAACAAAAGCAGGTTTAATGTTGAGACAGCGTAATCTAAGTTAATTATCTTAAATTCGGTCGTATTTAACGTCGCTTCAAAACGACTCACAATGATTGTAGTCGAGCCAAAAGAGATTTGAGAACGAATCTCAAACACAATTAAGGGAATGTTGTTTGTATCTTGCAAACAATGTTATAATACAATAATCATATTAAAGTATTTTCCAATATCATAATCATAATAATATTTTATTTTTTTTCAGTTCTGCTAAGGGTTTAATTTCAGTTCATAGATAGCATTAAGTGTACAAATTTTGAGGTTTCTTTTCTTTTTTAAGTCATGTTCTTATTTGAGTTTGAGTATTTTTGGATTTTAAATGATAAATGAAGTTTATTAGAAAATTAGGGTTAATTTTTCAATATTAAGTCAAAATAAGGTAAAAAAATAAATATTTCAAATTAAAAAAAAAATTGTCTTTGAGACATTAAAAGGTAAGTTTTCACTAAATTTCGTGGAAAAAAATATTATTTTTGGACAAGATAAAAATAAAAAACCACAAACTTGATTATTTGAATTTTTCACATAAATTTTGAGGTCATGTTAAAAAAGTGTAAACACAAAAGTTGTATATCTTTTTATTACCTACGACCTTTTTTCCATAGGAATTAGTTCCGTAGGAATTAGAATAGTTTTGCCGGAAATCGAGATAAACCGTTTTCTACCCTTAAGAACTCACCCCCTTCACTTCCCGACCTGAAATCGCCCGTAAATTATTTTTCCTTTCATTTTTGTTATATTTATTTTACTTTTGACTATTTTCAGAGGTAAAGCATTAGTCTATTGCTACGTGTACTCGTCGTGTTTCTTTTTCTTCCTATCTACAAAATCTGCTAGGGCTCGAGTAAATACATTTAGCATCATGGGCTATTATAAATTAGAAAAATTATGAACTTTTAACAAAGATAGCTACGGCGTAGAGCGCGTAGCACCGTCGCGTAGCAGTCACAGATCAATTAATACGCAGAAGTTGCATTACAATACAAAATAATTTTGTTAGCATACTTCGTGCTTTGTAGCCTTTTAAGAATTAAGTACGTGAGGATATATTATTGCAATTTGTGGATTTTTTGCATGCATGTGATAGAATCCTACCTTCTACCCTCTTTTTTAGATATAGTACTTTTAAAGTTAAACATATTAGTTAATTTTAAACATATTGTTAATCCCTATCACTTTAGCAATTATTTAATAGTTTTCCCTTTATGCCACATGCAATAAAATATAAATATTTCCAATATAATATTGTATATAAACTCACCGGCACGGAAACTTGGCCAAGTACAAAAGATGTGATAACTGTCTTTTTTTTGCACTTAGCTCTACAAATTTTGGTTAATTAAGATCTGAGTCCATCCAGTTAACGTTCCTGATCACTTTTTCTCACAGTTAAAGGTTTTATAAATTGATAATGAAGTTTATGCAAAAAAACACGTTTACACAAAATTTAACACTTAAGTTTAAAACACTACGAATTTAAAATTGTCCGATTTTTTGTCGCTTTCTGTCCTTTTTAATAGCGCGTGTTACCTCCTCTAGCCCTTATAACCGCCTGCATTCGGTCTGGCATGCTTTGGATGACGTTCTTGATATCGACTTGTGATAAGTCGCGCCACGCTCTCACTGCAGCATCTCGAAGCTGGTTAATGGTTTGTGGTGGGTTCGATGATGATTTTATTGCTCGTTTCAGCTTATCCCATATGTGTTCTATCGGATTTAAGTCCAGGCTGCGAGCTGGCCACTGCAATTTTTGAATACCAGCCTCTTGAAGGTACTCATTTACTATGCGAGCGACATGTGGACGGGCATTATCATGCATTAAAATTGATTGTTCATAACCAATGAACCCTCCAAAGGGCACAACATATTCTTCGAAAATTTCCGCGACGTACCGAGTCGCATTTAAGGCGTTATTAACGATGACCAATTCCGTACGAGCATCAGAACTCACGCCACCCCATACCATTATAGAGCCTCCGCCAAAACTGACCGTCGGAGTGGTTGTTATCGCCAAATAACGTTCGCCTTTCCTTCTCCAGACACGTTGTCGACCATCAGGTGCATTTAAAGCGATCCTGCACTCGTCAGTAAACAAAACCTTTGCCCATTGCTCATAAGTCCAGTTAGCGTGTTCGCGGGCAAAGTGAAGTCGAGCTACTCTGTGCTGAGGGAGAAGCTGTGGACCACGGGCTGATCTTCTTGCCCTCAAATTAACTTCCTCCATACGTCTTCTCACCGTATGCTCGCTAACATTCACACCTCTGGAGATTTGAAGGCGCTGACGGATCTCGACTGCGGTCAGGAATCAATTTCTTAAAATCTCTAACACAATAAAGCGGTCGTCACGAGCTGATGTGCATCGTACACCACCACTACCTGGTCTTCGGGTGTAGCGGCCAGTCTCTTGATATCGTTTTAGTGCATATTGCATCGAGGAAGGCGGCACGTTTAGGATAGTAGCCACTTCACGATGAGTCATCCCCTGTTCCACTAAAGCTACTGCCTGCGCTATCTGACTTGGTGATAAAGGCATTTTTATGAATCCTAAGGGGTTCTTTTAACCACAATAACAACAAAAATCTTTGTCAAATTAAAATTCAAAATGTTCAGAGCACAATTCAAAACTGCGACTTCGCCGGATAAATGACACGATTTAACTAAACTTTAAAACACAGACCAATATGCTCTTCAAATTAGTGAATTACCCTCTTGAGATTAACGTGACCATTTTTTCTACCCACCTACACGATAAGATCCCAGTTAGAACCGCTTAAAAAAGTGTTATTGCATATTATGAGTTTTGCCAAGATTCCGTGCCGCTGAGAGTAGTTTATCTCTTGGAGGCTTAAGAGGAAGGTCATATCCAATATTATTCTTATTTATGGTGGCCGCTGAAGCTCGTTATTATAATTGAACCCTATATAGAGATACACGATTCCGTCGATGAACCTGGCGTCGATCTCCCTCTAACTATTTTTAACTATTTACTTTACAGTTTCCTGGAGAAAACTTGTTCGTATTAATATTGAAGTCAATATGCTATAATCCAACCAAAACATATTCATGTTAAAATATTGCCAAGACCCATATGACTCGCACTGTCAAAAAGTTATCAGATGTCATGTAAAACCAAACTTCTAACTCTACAAACCCTAACTCTACAAGACTACTTTCACAAACTCAACCCCTTAGTTTATAGATAATTATTATGGACCTGGCCATTTCGCTACATTTAGATACTTGGGCGTAAGGTAAAAATTCACTGTTTTTCTGTTAAACTTCTCTTGTAGGAACGAAACGGCCAAGTCAGAAGCTTGGTTTTACATCAGATCTGATAACTTTTTGACAGTGTGAGTCATATGATATCATCTTGGCAATATTTTAATATGAATATGTTTTTGGTGGAATTTGATTTATTTTTGTAAGTTGATACGACAATATTTTTTGTAAGTCGCCAGTCAATGTTAAATACGTGTGGCTCAGCTACTAAGCGTCAGACATCAGAATTTAATCAGAATAAAATCTAAAGTATAAGACTTATGCAATCACATTACACGTTTAATAGGTCCTTTACAAGGGGAACATATCCTGCAAATTTCATTTAACTGGTATAATTCAAACCCAATTTATGAAAGTTAAAAAAGCAACGAAACGCTACGAAAAAGGTGCTCTTGCGCTTCGCTTGGCTTGCCTTGGCGGGGGCACTACCGTGCCCCCAGATAATATGCATTTTATTATTTTCTGTCCCCGCGACATTTTCATGTGATATAAAATTGACCTAATTCTTATGAATTTCTGGAATCAACATCACAAACAGAAACAAAAGTCAGATTTGTTAATTACAATATTATTACTTTAATAATAATATAATAATAAAAGACACAGTGTTTACTAATTAGTAAAAATTATCCATTGGTTTTTAGTATATTAGTCCATCTAAAATATTACTTAAGCGCTAACCCTTAAGGTGTCTGTATTAAATTGCCTACAAGTCATGCCGACTACAATACATAATAAACGCTTTATAATCAAAGCCTTATTAATATGCCTTGAGCTACGCCAATACTTAAGATTTTCTTTTCATTGTTAACTCTAATGCAAATTCTTGTCTGAATAAGGTCTGTTTACTTCTTTGCCCCTTTGTTTCAGCCGTAACGAGCAGAAAAGGACCCATTCAGAGCATCCGAACCTAATTACCCTACCCTCGGTTACAAAAGAGGGTTTCTAATTAACGACATTATGTCAAATAATTTGTTTGAGCCGCGTCTTACTTCGTTACATTCGCGGATTGGATTAAGTTCGCTCTCGCTTGGGTTTGTTTTGTGAAAGGCCAGTTTGGTATCAATTGACAATTAGGTTTGTCTATTTAATTCTAATTTTATACTTTTGTTCAGTTAAAACGGAATAACGTTGAAAAAAAATGCTTTCATGGGTGCAAGGTATAGGTAATTTAATTTTTTTATTTACAATTAAATTATTTATTCATTTATTTAATAACATGGAAAACTTACACCTAAATTAATTCTATAGTTATTATTCTAGTATCCAGTCAGCCAATTACAAGTTTTCACTTCTAAATTACATAAGAAAAAATACATTTGTGAACAGCAGAAGGTAGGTGAAGTAGTCTAAGTTAATCTAGAATATAGAAAAAAATATATATATATACATCTAAAACATTTATGTAACAATAACATCAAGAATCAACAGAGATTTGTAGATATTATTACGAGTTAGCACCAACGTATAGCTAACTAGTTGTTAACCGCGACTTCGTGTGCGCAAAAGTTAATTTCACAGAAACCGTACATTTTTCCGCTATAAAAAAAAAAAAAAATATAAAGTAGCCTATGTCCTTCCCCGTGTACTCTAACATGTGTGCTAAATTTCATCAAAATCGGTCCAGTAGTTTCGGAACCTATTCAATGCAAACAAACTTTTCCTCTTTATTATATTAGTATATAAGTATAGATAATTAACAATTATAATATATTAGATACAATAAATTTATGTTTTAAAATAATAGTAATTTTTAAAAGATTTTTAACAAAGTTATATTATTTTGGCCTTTGCATCCGTTAATGGATGATTTATACAGTATTCTCCGAGCGAAGTTAACAAAGTAATTATTAGAGATTAAGGCTGCGCTAGTCGGTTTTTTCTCCATACAAACGCTGTTGGTGATTTACTCCAAAGTCAAACATTGTAGACCCATTCTAGCGTAATATCGATTTTTATGACACTTATATAGGTCGGTATTTGCTTATATTTCTGAAATTCTAATTAGTGTAGAAGATAATAGCCTCCAAACATCGCATTTTTAGCGCAACTTTGAACGTAAATAAAAATTAAACGAAGAATGATAATAAAAAAGCAAGCACATACCGACACAGTTCGATTATTCAGCAATTGAGATAATTTTACTTCAGACAAAATTATATAGTTTTTTCATAAAACACCAACAGCTGAGTGTCGATTTCCGTAATTTGAAGACGCTGTTTCTAAAATAGTTTACACAGCTGCATAAATGTGTGCAGTATAGCTTCTCTTATAAGTATAGATTACTATTTTATGGGTATATCCTTTTTTCCCCAATATTAGGTGAAATAACAAGCATTTTACCCGCGCGTAGCACTGAGTTCGAGCCGTTGACTAGCGCACTCTTTAAGCTAATTACGCAGTTTAGTGTCACAATTATGTATGTAATTGATAAAAACCACAAATAAAGTTGGTGTGTTAACAATGAGGGCTTTTTAATTCGTGACATATGACAGCTGACGACAAGGACTGTCGGGCTACCAAGCGCCGCCTGGTGACAGAAAAAGAATCGAAAATTCTTATTGATAGTTTTTGGTACCACTTACGCCACCAGATAAGGCTTTGTGTGCGTTGGGTCTGCCCCCTTACGGCAGAAAAAATATCAAACACCGTCATTGACGAATTTCGGACAGGTAGCGCATCTGCAAAATATCTTCTAGCTCAGCGGATGTTTTAAATGCCTTAATAAAGTTATAGGAGTTGACTGATTGCTTGTCAGTCGCCTTCATAGACATATGCCATGGTTCTGGGAAAAATAAAAGTAAATATAACTATAGTCAGTGCGTTGTATGATGATATGCGTGACAGATATTAATTGACACTTATTAATTGATCTTAGTAAAGTTACCTTACGAAACTTAATCGATTGTTTAGAAGTATCGAATCAGTTGGCAAAAGAAATACAATCGGAATTACCGATTTTTACATAGTAATTACGACTACAAGATGATCGTTTGTATTCATCGATTTGATATCGAATCAGCAGTGTCAATCTCTATTGGCAGTAGTTCCATTCCATGCATTTGACATTTTTTATTTTTTATTTAATTTCCATTAAATAATTTACATTTAATAACAATAGAGTAAAATACATTGAAATAATATTATTAATTTAATTTTTAATTCTCGAAGAAACATTTATTTAGACAAGTAGCAAACTATATTTATTTCGATTACTTTTCTTACTTGCAAGAAGTTTGCGTAGCCTGGAATATGACAACTGTCACGCATATCATCATACAACCCACGAAGTATAGTTGAACGAATACGTAGTTACGTGAAAATAAAACAATACCTACATACGCATTATATCTGGTTATGCACAACAGCGGACATCTAGCGCAGTGCTCACTCACTGTATCTTGTCTCGTCAGCGTTGACATGGCAGAGCCTTATTCTGAAACACAATAATCATCTACACTCTTACACTTATATTATATACTTAAGGTCTCCGAAAATCAATTACGCATACTTCGGGGATATGATTCACTGCTTGTGTAAAGACGTTTAGGCAAAAAAATATTTGTCTTACTCAAAGTAAAAAAATCATCTAATGTATGGGTGACTCTCCGCAAAACGCAAACTCGCCCATATCAAGTAAAAATTTTTTTTCGAGTACGTTAATTATTTTTCTGCCTGTTTAGGCAGAAAAATAATTAACTATACTTAAGTAGTAGATCAAATGCCCAAAATATCCGTAATTGATTTTACCGAACCTTATAATATAGAGGAAAGACTTGTTTGTTTGCATTGAATAGGGTCCGAAACTACTGGACTGATTTAATTTAATACAAATTTGGCACAGAAATAGACCACGGGAACTACATTTTATAGCACCAAAATATGTGGTCCCCGCAGGAATGACAATATAAAATAAACTAATATTTCGATTTAAAATTATTGTTTAGGTTCGTAATATAAGCCAACAAACTACTGAATCCTGGATAGGATTCTAGATGAACAAGAAAAATTATATAATGTTCTACTAGAATAATATGACCCCTGACAGGGGACAATATGACAATAGGCTAGACGACTGATTTTTTTTATTGCATAAATGAATAGTACTCTTAAATATGAGTAAATGAATATTCAGAAGAAACCGTATATATAAGGCCAATATTTTTAAAGGTACAGCGATTTGTTTACAAAATTTCGCAAGTCCCGTGAAAACGCTCCGTACTAAAGTCGTACGTAGCTATGACGTCACGTCCATGTTAAAGTGTATGAAGTATATGGCCGCGGGAACATATTTGTAAATATCTCCGATATATTTTGTGCGTTTAAGTTCATACATACCATAATAAAAGTTTTTGTATATGATGTAAGTAAACTAATGATGTAGGTTTTGTTTACTAATTTAGCAAAAAAATAATAATTTTTTTTGTACTTTTTAGATGTCTCTAATTACTAAACTATAAATAAAATATTATAATTTTTTACATTTACGAAGTAGTAATGCCTCAAATTTTCTGAGTACATTAATGAAACTAAATATTTTAGATGTAGTCGTGTAGCCTATTGTTACGGGGGAATTAAAATTAAAACAAAATAATACTGCAACAGCTGCAGGACCCCTGTACGCTTTATCCGTGTGTCTACCACGTACGGGAGAAGCCGACTAAACAGACAAAGACACAAAAAGTACCACCGGAGACTTTTCAGTAGGTTTTGCAGTAGGTATCAACATTTATAAAAGTTATAAATATAGATACCTGCTGGTAAATGGTTACTTTGATTTTTAAATCTACGTACCCGCGCAGGGACGATTTAATATTATCAATGTACAGTCGCGTGCACTAATATAGACACATTGACAAATTTGCAATAATATGTAAACATTCTAAATTTCAATAGTATTTATCTCATCTTGTGTTCAATATTATGTATACTACAATATGAGGCAAAAATAGGGAAACATTTTTGTCATAATAACGTAAACAAGAGTGTATCAATGAAAAGTACTCACTCCCATAGTCAAATTTATAGATACGTAAATTAAATACCGCTTGTAAGCGGTGCTGAAGGCTATTGGTATGTGTAAGTAGGTAGTTACATATAGGTAGGTATTTCTGTTTAAAGAAGCGTCAGCTAGTTAAAATATATTTCAAAATTCAACTCCCAAGGGGGTAAAATAGGAAATAAAAGTTTGTATTAAACTTTTTATTCCTTGGACACATTTTCATGAATTGAGGATGGAAAAAATAATGAGTTAAACGTATTTCAGAGTTTTCAAAAATTCAACCCCTAGGAGGGTAAAATAGCAGATAAAAGTTTTAAATTATCATAAAGATATCGCTTAAAACCCAGGGAACAAAATGAGCTCAGATCTTATGTATATATTTTATTAAAACTCATAAATTATCATCCTCATAATCCTATAGTTTCTCAGACTCTAAACTCTACATAACAATAATTTTATATGTAAAACATCAACTTAAAATCTGTCACAATAGAAAAATAAATATAAAAAGGTTTTATAAAATCTCGTTTTAAACATTCTCCCCGCCAAAGGACCTAGTTCTATAACTAGTCCTTTCAATCTAAACTCATAACTCTATATTCTTAAATAAAATTAAATATTAACAAAATTAAAATGGTAAATTAAAACTCGACTCCTCGTATATAAAAAATAATTAAAAATAACTTAACTTAACTCAAAATATTATCATAATTTTCCTTGTTTAATTTTTCTCCTTATCTCTCTCTCTCGACACTCCATTAAATCTTTCTCCCAATAATTTTTCCTAAGCTTGTTCGCCATTGCTTCATAATCGTTCTTATATTTGCTTAATACTTTCTCATGATCTATTATCTATAATCTCCTGATCTCATGATCTATAATCTCCACTCTCAAACTGCCTCTAAAACTGTCCCATATTTGTCTGAAAACAAAAATTAATACCTAAGTTATAACAATGTTGAAAAATCTTAAATAGAAACGATAATAATCTATCTAACAAAAAAAATGTTATAATCAACACAGTCTGCAACAAAGCCAACAAACCCAATTAGACTGATTGGGATTGTTGCAAACAATACTACAATATTAAGTAACATTAATTAATAATAAACATTAAGGAATAATACTCACTGTGGGGTACCATTTCCTTTGCTATATTATTAGTAACAGAGGACCCCTGCTCTTTTTACCCGACTACGGCGAAGCCAAAAGGAAGGGTAATGATTTTGGCAGTCTATGTATGTATGTATGTATGTATGTATGTATGTTTGTTCCCTCGTAGCGTCTAAACTACTGGTCCGATTTTAATAAATGAGGTATCAATAGATTCGTAATGATGCCGCGGGTAATATAGGCTATATAATTTTTGTTTAAATTTTGTATTTTGAAAATTTAACCTCAAATTCTAACATCTAAAAAAATTAAACCGAGATAATCATCACGTGTTTGGTATCAAATATGTATATATATTATACATATTTATGGCGTACTTGCACAAATATCTCAAAATATCTCAAAAAATATTGAAAATGCGGTCGAACCTACAATCCCAGTTGTCCAATTTTCGAACATTACGTAATATAAGACTATTTAAATATATAATTTTTATATTAATAATAATAATAATAAATAATTTATTTGCAAGAATGTTTAGTCGACAGATGGTATCAATTACAGGTCGTTCAAGGGTCAATAAATCGAACTAATTAAATAGTATGCAAAATATAAAATAGTTCTTAATGCACAAAATTAATTAATTAATACAGTTAATAATTATTTTGAGTATGAATGAGAACTAATACGAAAAGCTACGTCACTGATATAACAAAATTCATTTCAATTTAGTAAATTTACTTTAAAATTCAAAATAATAACTAACATTAAAAATAAATTATTATTATCTGACTGTTGCAAATAATCCTTTAAATCATAAAAACGTTTCTCTAATAGCCACTTATTAATATTTTTCTTGAAAATTGTAGACTTTTATAGCCATATAATAAGGACTTTTCATGTAAGTACTGCTGTTACATTGAGGTATGTATAGATTATCAGGATAACGCCGAGATCTATCTGTATAGATTTCCCTATTTCTCTTAAAATAACTAGATTGTCTTTTTACGAAGATACAAATATCCCTAATATACATGCAAGATAATGGTAGAATTCCTTATTTAAGGAACAGTGGCCTACAGCTTTCAAACCTACCTGACAAATCGCCCTAATGCATTTTTTTTTTTAATTCTAAATGCTCTTATCGCTTCAACCGAATTACCCCAAATATAGAAGGCCATATTATGACAGGACGGAGGATACATATCCATGATATGCACTCAAAGCAGCATTTAACGATATCGTTTTGGCTAAACGTCTGAGAGCATAAGTAAACCTATCTAACGTGCATATCAAATCAATGTGTGCTTTCCAATTACAGTTATATTATACATATTAGTTTACTTTCATAAAATATATTTTATTTTATAAATATTATATTATTATTATCGTTCTTAAAAACTGGCTCGCTTCGCGCTCATTAGTATAGTGCGATTCAAATGAGAACAGGATCGAGTCGGCGCCATATTGTTTCGAATTTAGAATGTTAAAGTTAAATTTATGTTTAGATAATTGATTACTATTTAACGTTGTTATTTAAATTCGATGCAAGACTATTAATATTTATATGCACATTAGTTTTTCTGAAAATCGCACTTTTCAAGTGATATCTGACAGAAAAAGGTCATTGACAAAAAGACCAATCCTATTCTCATTTGAAACGCGTCATACTTATTCATATTATTCCAAAAACATGATCAATTGGGAAACGGAAAAATACGAAATAAATAAATAAGTTAAAAACTATAACCCGACTACGTAATAGAGAGGAGGTCTAAAAATGCCAAAACAAGAAAATAATTTAGATAGAAATGCATAGGTACAAAAATGGTCAAGCTGGAGCCGTGGTCGCACCCACTTTATAAGGTTCGGTACAGTCAAAGTCCAATCGCACCCGTCTGTCTGAAACTTCTCTAGGCTTTAGTCTTGGTGTAAACTGCAGTTTAGATGCTAATTGCTATTAGTGGGTGCGACCACGGCTCTAGCTTGACCATTTTTGTACCTATGCATTTCTATCTAAATTATTTTCTTGTTTTGGCATTTTTAGACCTCCTCTCTATTACGTAGTCGGGTTATAGTTTTTAACTTATTTTTTTATAAAACTATAATTTTATGTTTTTCGTAGGAAGATATTCTATAAGGAATGTTCTCCATTCTATACATAATTTTCAAATTTCAAACGAACACCACATGCAATCACCGAAATATTAGTGCGAATCACACACTACTCAGAAGAACTAACGTTGTGCGAATGATGAACTCCGCTGCGACTGTCATTCTAGTTTATAACATTATGAAAGTTGAGGGTAGATAATAAAAACAGAACCAAAAATGCATTATTTTTTTAATCTGAGAAGTCAATTGTAATTATCATGTATGTCGTAGGTGTAGGTTTCATTTTTAGGGTTCCGTAATACTCAAGGAACCCTTATCCTTAAAAAAAGAATTTATACATTGTTTTGCAACCTACACCGATTACATTTTTTTGACAATTATAAACATATTGGCAGAAAAGTAAAAAGTGCTAAACTTTTATGAGTGTATACATATTAATGACACAATTATTGTTTACATTGTAATGAAATTGTGTTTTACATTTTCGGATACACAAAATTAATGTTTACATTATATTGAAAAAACAATGTTTACATGTTATTGACATTGTCACGTATACATCATTTTAGCTTTGGGGGTGTTTAGTATTCATTGACAAACTGTTGTTTACTTTATTATGAAAAAATTGTGTTCATAATTTTGAAACAGTTTGTAGGTTACATCATTATGAATACAACATGGTATCCATCTTTTTGAAGTATGATACGTTGACATATTATTGCAAATTTGTCAATGTGTCTATATTAGTGCACGCGACTGTACGCATCGACTAAAACAACCAACAAAACACGTAACTATTTAACGAGTTCATACATACATTTTTTAAATCATGTGTTCAAAACGCGATTGGATATTTTGATTCCAGAATAGGGCTACGAGTGAACTTAATCTGTTAATGCTTACAATGCATTTGTCTGCTAGATTGGAATATAATTAACTAAATTACCATTAATTAATTGACCGTAGGATTTAGCATTGATATTAGTTTAATTAATATAAATTTAGCGTCAGTGTATGTTATCATTACTAAAATTCGATGATTATACTCGTAATACACTTCTCTGACACACATATTTTCACACGATGTTTTTCATCTAGTGAAATATCTCATTGGTACATCCAGCCAAAACCGGATCCAACTGCACCCCTTACGCAAAATCTAATTAAATTGAGCATTGTGGCACTAGTAGGTACAATAGTCGATTTTATTTAACTGTCAAAAACAAGACACAATGTAGTATATGTACTACACAAGATTTAGTCGTTAGCTTGGTAGAATTGTTTATATATGGCAAAATAGTGAATATGTTTGTACCCGATAGAACCCACCCCTCTAGAGTTTTGGCTTTATGGGCGTAATTTTATTTTTAATGAAGACCAAAATGAAAACAAAAAAATTGTAGCATCCTTTATTTTAAAACTTTTGCCTAAATTGTAAAAACCTCCGAATACAAATTTATTACTTTGATTATTCTGAAACTGAGAAAAAGAAGCTGGTTATTTAATAACTATAGTTATTAAATAACCGGCTTCCGGAAGTCTATATCGATTATTTATAACTTTAATAGAACACTGAAAACTTATAGGTTTTAGTTTAACATTTTTAGGTTTAGTGTAGTGTAGGTAGCAGTGAATACGTCGCTTAAGGAAATCGTCTTCATTGTATATCTGTTAAAAATAATATAATATTATATTATACTAGCTGACCCGGTAAACGTTGTTTTGCGATTGTATGTATTTTTGAATGTCACATTATAAAAAAATAAAAACAAAAATTTTCGTCCAAAAAAAAAAAGAAATTAAGGGTGAACAACCCTCATCACTTAGGGGTATGGAAAATAGATAGTAGCCGATTCTCAGACCTACTGAATACGCATATAAAATTTGGTAAAAATCAGTAAAGCCGTTTCGGAGGAGTACGGTAACTAACATTGTGACATGGAAATTTTATATATTATATTTAATATTATAATTTCCAAGGTGAAACTAGTACCACATTATTTTCGAGATGTCAAAACGTACTTTATCGTGAAGTCCAAATCCCGGGAGCTGACCAGTCCTAATTCAAAGGCTTTAGACGGCGGGATTAGCAGACATTTGAATGGCCGCCGTCGCGTCTAATTGAGTTAATATTTGGTTATCGGCAGCGCGCACTCGCCTCGCTAATCCCACCGAATTAATGACTCAAATTTATCATTATTATGCTCACACGGACCCCACCTGCGCCTGATACGGTTAAGCCCTGCTATGTGTATCCGAAGCTTTCGATTCTGCAGGCTTTTGTTTTCGGGTGCAATTTATGTGACACTTTGTGTACGAAAGTGGAGTAAATAGACGTATGCGCTTAAATAACCAGCTTCTTTTTAAAAACACATGACGTGTACACAGTACATATGGCAGAAGTGAAACTTCACTCATCATTTAAAATCCAAAAATACTCTCATCGTGCCTAAAGTATATCACTTCAAAAAGGAATAGAAACTTTAAAAATTTGCACACCTGCCATCTGCGTATCTAGCCGTAGTTTAAAAAGTAAAGGTGTTATGTAAGAAGCATAAGTAGCTTCTGATGGATGGCGTTACAACTAAAATGACGTTATATCTAAAATCGTGTCATGATGTGACGCGACCTTGAAATTACACGCTCAACGTCGCAGGCTTTATATTTTGCAATATCAAGTATTAATAGCTATCGAATACAACATTTAAATAACGAAATACGCTTACGAAGATGGTTCCAAACGAATTTGGAATATAAATTTAGATAAGAATTTTTATATTGAAACGAGAAAAAACAAAATATGCAAGTATAATTAAAAAAAAAAAACAAGATAAATAGAAAGTTCGAGTTTTGGTATCACTTGCAATTGAACTGCCCATGAGCCGTCCAGTTTACGACGAGTCTGTGTTTATTTGCACGTCCCGCGCCCAGTTTTATGGCGATTTTTATAGCTCTACTTCATACTTCGAATAGGGTTAACGGATTAAAGGATAAAATAACTCATTGCATCGAACGCTATACAAAATTTAATAAAGTCACGGTTTTTTCGCACACGTTAAATAAAGCTTTCATTTTATTATTGACTTTTAATGCGCTATAAAAATGGGTAATGAATACCTAGCTGTAAGTTCTTCAAGAACGGAGCACAAGACTATATTATATAATAAAAACGCATAGTAATTGTTCTGGGGTAGTGCGTGCAACTTAATTTTTATTAAGTTTATGATATTCTTTGCCTAATTATAATAAATTTTAGCTTTTTGCATACCACATAAGATTTAATGTATGTAATTTTATTTCCCTGCTTTGGTACAATTCTCAATTTTGGATGATTTTGTAAACCGTCAGCGTGTGCTATAGGTATAGGCGTCGGTGTCGCGCAAACACCGGCCCACATGGCGTCGGCAAACAGCCGGTAACGAGCGATCAATGCGCAATCACACTCGCTAATCACCGCGATTGACGGCCACTGTGACGCCGCGCCTGTGACACATGTGAGTTGTGACGCGTCACGCGTATGACGACCCTGACGCTAATCCATTATCATTTTGACACTGCATATCTAAAAATATTTAGACCTATGTAAGCACAGAGGGGCAATTCTGCTATATAAAGCCTGCAAATTACAATCAAGTTCCGACGCGCTAAAACTCTCCAAAAGGTTCATAAAAATGAACGTTAAACTAACGTGAAGCGCGCTCTGATTGGTTAAAACGTCATCAAATCCGTTCACGGTAACATGTCGCTACACTTTCAATCCAAACAAAGTAAAATGAAGTCTACTTTAAATAAGAGAATTGAGGTTTTGATCATCGTCTCTAGTAAACCCAACCTATGTTAACCTGACATGCAAGTAAGTATATATTCAAGTGTAGTGTTTTGTTAGTTGTTTATTATTTACTATGTACCTACTACATTCATCACAATTTGAGTCGAGATTCTTTTTTTTTTCTCATGCGGGACTTTTGGTAATATTCCTACTACTATTATCTGAAAGTTTGTGAGGATGGATGGATGGACGTTTGCTACTCTTTCAAGCAAAAACTATTGAACGGATTTCGAAGAAATTTAGTTTTAAAGTATAAACTTCAATTTTACTTTGATTGTATTATAAGCTAAGCGACTCGTTATCATTAACTGATTTTGTGGAGTTTGAACCAATCAGAACGCATTTGACGCTGGTTTAACATTTACGAGAATAGTGGTTTTGCGGTTTTAGCGTCGGGACTTATATTATTTGTATTATTGCAGTTTTTTTAGCACAATCGACCCTCTGGATTCACACATAGGCTACTCTTTTATCTCGAAAAAGTACAATGTTCCCGTGGGATAATGTTTTTACGCGGGCGGGTGCCTCGGGCAAAATCTAGTGTTTTATATTATAATATGCGCTTTAATTATATTGAGCTGTGTTTCTTAGATCATATTATAAGAATACCAGTCAACAAATATTAAAATAAGTCATTTTCCTCTGAAGCTTTTAAAAAAATCCGCGTTACCACTACAAATATTTTGATTTAAAAAACGTAAAAAGGCACATATTATAACTGTTTTGTGCTATAATAATAATAACGTTATTTGACAAACCAATTCACATAGATTAAATAGTCGTTTTGTACGTTCTATAAATGCAGACCAAATAAAAAAGTGAAGATAGAGTTCTGCGAACCACAGGTATTATTATTATTATTACGGCATAAAACAGTTACATATTTACCTTTTTACATTTTTGAATCAAAAATATTTGTACTCCCTAGCGCTAGCGGTAACGCGGATTTTTTAAAAAGCTTCAGAGGAAAATGGCTAATTAAGTTAGATTGTTGTGCGTCACTGTGCATGAATAATGAAATTCTGACAGCGATTGTACATACCAGCGTACATGGCTATACGTACAGTCGTGACAAATTGGATCAAGTGGCACATGACAGTGTATTACTGATTGTGCACAGCGTTAGGCCTGCATAATGACGTCACGCGTGGTCTGCAGCCTGTAATTAACGACTGATTATCGGACAATTAGGCAAGTAATCACTGATACCAGATGCCGGCTGACTGATTTTATACAATTATGCGTTTTAGCTGTGCTCGTTAATTGGCCAACAAAAGAGTTTTCATCGAATAAAACGGGTCAAAATACAGGATCGATTAAAACCAGTCAAAATACAGAATGTTTTGTTTTGCATTACATACATATAATCACGCCTTTTTCCCGTAAAGGGGTAGGCAGAGACCACTTTTTGCCACTTGCTACGATCCTTACATACTCGTTTCGCTTCGTTCACTTTCACTCTTACCATCCATTCCTCCTCTTACATTCAACGTAGCGAAGCGGCTCTCCATGGTCCGCTTTTCACCTCCGCGAGAAACGAGACGTGATGGGTGGTGAACCACATCGCCGCCATTTTGGATAATTATTTTTATGGTTATCCATTGCGTTTCCACGGATTGGTGGAGAGGGTAGGATAGGGAAAGGGAAGGATAGGTGGTGTGGAAAGGAAGATTGGTAAGTAGAGTGGGAAATAGGAAATGTAGGATATTACCGCCCAGGAGGGCAAGGGATAGGACAGTAATAGCTAGGGAAGCCGGGGTCGCATACCCGTATACTATACCACAACTACCGGACAGGTAAGTTGGGATGAGTATCCCATGACGTTTTGTTTTGAGGCAAATTATTTTCCTTATAAAGTCAATAGATTATTTTTTTCATCTTATCTCAGTTTTGGATCGTCGCGAATATAATTTACGGCCCGTTCATTAACCTATCTATAACTAGTTATTAAAACGTCACATTTGGTATCGCTGTCAGCGATGTAGCTATAACAAATGATTATAGTCTATCTCAGTTTGTTTATTGAAACGCAAAAAACCGGCAAATGGTAGTAACCGGATAGGTTATTGAAACCGGCCGCTAATTTTGCTACGCAAGCTTCTGACTGTTGTCAAGGATAATAATAAACTATTACCTAATGCCCGGATTCTGAGGTCAATTTGCCGTTAGTTCATTAGCGTTATTGGCTCGATTTTATTTTGAGTTAATACGTTTCTGAACATAAAAGTGTCTAAACTAAGTTTAACTTTAGCTGATCAATGTGGTCTATTTATCGATTCCAAAACTCGTAATTGATGTTGATACTGACCCATGGCTCTGACAAAGAAAGGAATAAAAAATATGTAGAATATTGTTATTTTTCTCAACATAATATAGTTTATAGCGATCCATTTCACTTCTTAAGATAAAAAAAAACATTTGTTGTGTTTTTTATAAAACTAGTTACTTTATTGAATTATAATAATAATATAACCGCCTCCGTTTTGGAAATCAGCTAAAAAAATCACCTTATGCCCGAATTAAAAAAAAAGAGATATCTAGTAGCTAATTCAAAATTAATTTACCTCTTCCTTATGTAACGAATGGCTCAGAAACACGGCGACAGTTATATTAAAACCACACAATGAGGCCGGTCTAAACTATACGCCTTGCCGTGTAATTATACAGTGTAACGCACACACATGTAACGAAACTACTCATTGGCCTCTAGTCAAGATGCATTCGATAATTTCGACGGCGAAGTTAAAAAACATGGGATTTGACATAGGGCATCGCAAGCGACACTTAGCGATGACTAAGGCCCACTTGCGCCAATCCGGGTTAAAGTTAACCTTGGGTTAAAATATCATGCTTTCTCTTTCACAAATACGAAGAACGAGAGAGATAACATGATTTTTAACCCAGGGTTAACTTTAACCCGGATTGGCGCAAGTGGGCCTTAATATGTCAAATCCCATACATTTTTGATTTCGAAGTTCGCTGTTGAAATTATCGAATGCATCTTGATTAAAGGCCCTGACCTCGTAAGGCGAGCTGTCGCGGTGTGTGGTTTTTAATGTATAATGATGGTTTCGTTTTTACGTTTTTTTTATAATGACTCGGATAATATTTGATGATTTTGCTTATGAATAAATTCTAGAAATTAATACAAAACGGCAAAAATTTAAAAGAAACACTATACTTATTTAAGAATTAAATTCACTGATAGTCCCCACAATTTTGTATAAATTCTAATAATGTACCAACTGTTGTTGATTCAATAAAAAACGGAGATAATGAGCAGCAGATAGGTACATAATTAAAACGTATATTAATATTTTTGTTTATATATATTTTGTTTGTATATGTTTTATTAATACAAAAATATTTGCACTCGATTAAACTAGATAATATTTATTGTATACATATTACATTTTTATTTATTGAAATATTCTAACTTTTTGGAAAAAATTAAATTATGATAATATTTTAATGTAGGTAAACAAACTTTCTTATCTAAAATTTTCTTAACACAATATTATTTTCTTGATTTATTTTTATTTTTGTATCTTCGTCGTTTACTTACATTTTTACCTATAGTTACCTACTTAGTAAACAAACTATAGTTTCCTGATAATGTCACCTATATTTTTACATAACTTTCTTTTTCCTGCGATCAATTTGTATTTTTGGATTTTTTTATTTTGCATCAAAATAAAACACTATGTATAAATTGTAACATTTAAAATATAAAACAATAACAATAAATAGGCATCTTTATGTTTATTGAATGCAATGTTCGGTACACTTATCTTTAGAGAATATAATCATAATATTATACCTACTTTTATCAATATATATACAGCTCCTATCAGCTTATAATATTTAAAACAGCTCCGTGGCCTAGTAGGTAGACCGTTTGGTTTGCACTCGAGAGAGTGCAGGTCCCAGGTTGTGGCGTGTACCAGAGACTTTTTCAGATCTCAAGTACATTATACGGACGCTCTAACGGTGAAGGATAACATCGTGAGGAAACCCGCACATAGTTGGCCCCAGACGTATTGACCAGTTCATTCCTCTGGACTAGGCTGACTATGTTGTAAGAATGCCGTATGTGCTTGGGCAAACATACGACATTTAAAAACCAACTGTCCCAGGCACCACAGTATTTAAAAGAGTGGTTACTTCGCTCGGAGAATACTATATAAATCATCCATTGACGGATGTAAAGGCCTAAGTTTATCAATATATTAAGAAACATGTAAAGATTTTTTTTTCAATTAAGATAACTGTCACAATAGTATAAATTGTAATTTTGATGATGATCTCGCCAAATCACAACACATCTACACGACTCCATTAAACTAATTATGATCATTGGACCTAAAATAAATATTTGGGTATTTTTTAAAATAAATAGTATTTAGGTTTACAGTCCTCACTACGAGTGACAGCCTCCGTGGTCTAGTGGTTAGAGCTTGGCTCTCGACTCGGAGGTTGTGGGATCGATTCACGTATTGGAATAACAAAAAATTATGTTTCCAAGTTTGGTTAGGTATGCAGGCTGATTACCTGATTGTCTAACAAGATCTATGCGTCGATGGGCATGTAAAAAGTCGGACCTGCGCCTGATCTCTTGTTAATCGTGTCGGTTATCCGTCCCACCAGGTTATGAGAGTAAAAGAAGAGAGAGTGATCTTATGTACACATACTTGGGCACTATAAAATACTCCTGCGTAACTGGCCTACAAAACCGACCACCGTCACCGAAATCAGTGTGGGGAGTTATTATTATTATTACGGGCGAGGAAAAATTTTTTTTTGAAAAATCTAATAATGTAGTTTTAGTTTTTATGTACATCTTGCTCTTAAGTCCTTTCCGCATTGTGTCACTGCCACTATAGTGAATTTCACCTACCATGCCCTCTTGAAAAATTCAACCTGTATAATAAAATTATATGAAGTTGTTTAACAATTTTCTAGCAGCTCGTGAATCTGAAACACGAAGATGTCGTCGCTGCGCCGTGTCGCGTGAGTCGTGTTTGCAAGGCGTACCTTTAATTAAATAAATGACTGAAGCAGCTAAATACCCGCCCCACATTGCTGCCGAAGTATGCGACGCCTGTCTATGTTAACAATTTTCTCAAAGACATTCCCCGAGAGTTTCAACCAGCGTTGTGCTTTGATAACTCTTTAGAATAACTTACCTTTTTCCCTGATATTTTAAGAGATGTTTTTTTCTTTTTGGACAGAAATGCTTTGTGACAAGAATGTTGATGATCTTAAGGCAAATTGTTTTCATTTTTTAAATGGCTATGATTTAAGCACATAATTATGACTGAAATAGATTAATGAAATTGTCTAGTTTTGTATTCTATGGATTAATTGTAATTTAGGTAGATAATGTACTCAAATTTTAAAAGATATTTATACGAGTATACTTAATTATAATTATCTATATAATTATAAGAAAGTCGTGTTAGTAAAACTATTTTTAACTCAAAAATGGCTGAACCGATTTGGACGAAAATTGGTAGGGAGGTATCTTAACACCAGGAAAAAGACAGGATACTTTTTATCCCGTTTCCGAGGGACTCGAGAACAACTGAACCTATTTGGCTAAGTTTGGTCTTGAAATAATTGTGGAAGTTCAGGGAAGGTTTAAACAGTGAGAAATATTGGAAAAGGTGTAGGTTGTAGGACTAGGGCGTAGCTTGCATTGTAGGTGTAGTCATTTATTCATTCCAGTTCATATTTAAGACAGAACAACGTATATCGGGACAGCTAGTAATCAATAATCATCCTTTTGTTCCGATTTCAAAACATAATTTTAACCAGTTATAAAAACTTGATTATTTTTCTGCTTTCATAACTATATCAAAAGTTACGAAAGTAGATAAGGCTTTTATTATTATTATTATTATTCAATTTCTTAACTATCTTTCGTAATCATGAAACGCATAAAGATGATGACCTCTGTGGGTCAGGGGTTAAGCGCGTCAGTGCTCAAGCCGGAGGAAGAACAAGCAGGTTCAAATCCCGCCGAAGTAACAAAAAAGTTTTCTATGTTCCTGGGTCATGGATGTGTATTAAGTACCTATGTGTATAATATACGCGTAACATAAGTTCATTGAGAACTTAGACGGGACCAGATTGACGTGGTGTGGAAGCGTTCACAGATAAGAAAAACCCAGTATCAAAACTGTTGGTCTCTCCCAATATTACATTAAAACCTACCAATCAATTTAAAAGGCAAACCTGACTGACTCATCTATTAACGCACAGCCGAAACTACTGAACAGATTTCACTGAATTTTGGCATACAGATAGTTGTAGTAACGTAGGCATCCGCTAAGAAAGAATATTTGAAAATTCACCCCCTAAGGTGGTGAAAAATGGTTAAAATTTTGTATGGAAACCGAACTCCACGCGAACGAAGTCGCGGGCAAAAGCTACTATTTAATAAACAAATAATAATATGTACTGGTTACTATAGCTGAATTAAAAATGCTGATGATGATACAATACTCAGACCAAGATAAATAAATTCTGACATTTTTAAAGAAAGTAGAGTTAACTTTCTCACCTTTAAATTTTTATTATCCAAGAAAGTCAGGAAGGGTTATGTTTTTCGCGCGTATCTTGTATGTATGTATGTATGTATGTATGTTTGTAAGTATGTATGTACGATGTATGTAAGTATGTTTGTAAATTACTTTATCTTCCAAACGGCTGGATGGATTTCGACATATAAGGAATCTAACGATTTGTCTCAAAAACCCAAGTATCCTTACATAGCTAGTTCTAAGAAAGAATACAAAATGGCGGATTTTGGCGCCAAATTGTAAGTAGTTCTAAAGTTTTCTTTACAAAACCTATCGAGTAGGGTATCAAAACAAAGGAAATTAAATCGGCGAAAAGTATAAAAAAAAGGTCTTTTTTCTCAATCTTGTTTCGGTCTTTTAAGTGCGTTGCTTCGGTACCTATCTGTATTTTTTGCAGTAGTTTTTTTATTTGATAAAATTTTGTAATGCATCTGACTTCTTAATTATTTTCTTAAATTCTTAGAAGAAAAAACTTGATGATAATACATAATTTATTCATTTTTTCTGTTTGATTTATGAATATTTCACGAAACTGATTCAACTTTAAATGAGTATTTTGTTTAAGTATGTATTTAATTTCTAATTTATTAGGAATTATGTAAATATGACTATGTTACAATAAGCACATCTATAATTCTAAAAAACATTGATGGTGTAAAAACTTTTATCGAACAAAAAATGTATCCTTTGATGAACATTTTATGACTCGATTAAATTTTAAATCGGTATCCAAGTTAACAAATTACTTGATAAAGTGTCCGTAACGACGATACTTCAGAGGCTAGTCCCTCCCACCTGTCACATTTTAGCCCGTAGTGGGCGGAGCCGAGCTCTGGGCGGGGCCTGCGATCTAGGCGTGTGTGCCGCCCACCGCGCCGCCCCGCCCATCGCCGTCGAGTCAGTTATCTGCCGAACGTCGCATGGGTCAAATCTCTGTAAACTGCTGTCACTTATAGAGTAGGTGTAGGGACACTTAGGGTTACAAAGGTTTGGATTAGAATATTGAGAATGACACAATGTTTCCATAACCATGATTTTTTAATATAACAAGCTAAAATAAGAATACCTTATTGATTTATGACCAGTAAAATAAAATAAAAAGTTTCCATGTAAATACTCTTTAAACTTTTATGTACATAACTGGTATGATTGCTCATATTCTGCTAATATTTACTTTACGGATATTGTGAAACTTGTATATATTTTCCTAATTCAGCGTTTATTTCATCACTTAATATCATTCATCAATACCTCTACCAAAGAGATATAACACACAATATAAAATATAGCAATAGCGTCACATTACATTTGAACATCTACTCGTACCATGAATAAATTTGTACGTAAGCAACTTATTATGCATTTTATACAACCCCTGAGTGGCGAACGTATCATCTAATATTCTTATCAGAGAGTTATAAGACAATACCATGGAGTGCAATGGAGAGGCTGAGTACTCCGCACGCCGCGCCGTTACAACTCGTTTACATAATGCCTGTTTCATTATACTTTATGTTTGGGGATCTTTTATTGGCAAAACGTTTGCTTTCACAGTATTTTCTTTTTTGTTTGATTTTTATCCAATGAGAGTCACAACTGAAATACTGAACCAAATTCTGAACTATGAAATAAATATTATCTATAAATATTGTTTGCAAAAATAACTCTACTGGCTTTAACAATCTGAAACATTGATTTTAAAATCCATCAAATGAACTTTCAATTTAAACAAAATCTGTAAAATGGAAAAACTCCTAGAAAGTATGTATTTTTTTCTAGGTCTGATTGCCGTAATTTTTATAAACATTTTGACATTTTGATAATCGTTATTGTGTAATCTATACTATAATAATAATATTATAAAGAGGTAAAGTTTGTGAGTTTGTAAGTTTGTGAGGTTGTAGGGGGTAATCTCTGGATCTACAGAACTGATTTGAAAATTATTTTACCAACGTAATTTGTGAGTGACATTGGCTATAATTATATTAACTCGAAAATAAAAACATTTTCGTGGTAGCCGGATTTGCAAAGTAAGTCGTAGTAAAAACGGTCGACGAAAACGTTTCTTACGAACGCTGCCTTGCCGATTGGAGATATACCTATTATAATTAAGTTCTAGAGAAAAGTTGTAGAGCTTGGTAATGCCTGCAAAAAAGCAAGAATAATATGTCTCGCTTTTATATATATAAGTCCTAAAAATAGTTAAATAATAATATTAAAATAAATAATTTATATCCATAAATCATATTTATTGGTTAATATTATCAATCATTATCAATCAATGAGTGATAAAAAAAAACTCTTTCCTTTTACTGCATATTATAATTTGCACAAATGGTTAAAGAGATACGAGTAATACGACATATGTATGAAAAATATTTACGGGCACGGGTCAGCTAGTTAAGTTTTATAAACTGGTTAAAGAAGAAAATTCAGCTTCAAATCGTAAACATAATACCTACCTGTGTATCATTTGCATGTTTAATTAAGCAAATACTACATTTTTGTTTTAAAGCAGCAATTATATTGTGGCGGAGTGTCGTGGAAGATACCGGCAGCCATATTTTACGTCTAATCTGCAGTGATTAATTAAGACGTCAGCGGGGGCCACCAAAACCGACTGTATATCATAAACTCCGTTCGTTTTCTTTTACTCTGCCAGAGACGTATTTGGGATTTTTATGTTGGATAGATACCTCTTTACGTACTATTAAAAGTATTATCACAAAGGAAAACGTGCCTGCCTCGTTTTATTCTGTGAAGTAACTTTTCCAATGTATTAGACAATAACAACGTTTTTATTAGTAAGGGGGTTGATCTTTTATTTTTTATTTATTTATTTATTGTTCAATATTTCACAAAAAATAACAATTCAACAATTTTTTTTTTACCACAAAAACTTCCAAACATTTCTCCGGACAACAAGTCGCGTCGCGTAACCTACGTTATTTACAGGTATTTTCAAAATGTTTTTTTTAATTACCGTCTATATTTATATTTATCCCGATACAACTCTCGCAAGTCTTTCGGCAACTCTTCTACAAACATTGATATTATTAAGTTACTCTACTGTCTGCTTCAATAATAATAATTATTACATTCTGGCTTAGATAACAATTTTTTAAAACTTTCTTTAACTTGCTATGTATGTTATTTGGTTAGGGTCGAATTTTGCAACTCAATTTTAAAACAGATATCTTCAACTGATTGAGCTGAAATGTTGTATACACGTTTAATTTGGATGACAATGTATGGTTAGCTATGTGACGTCATTCCTTATTCCCCATGGCGGAACATCCAAGATACCCGACAAGTATTTATAATGCACTCCTACAATATGGGTACCAAATGAAAAGGCTTGATAAGAATAACTCGAAAAACCAATATGACGAAACATCCAAGATTGCCGATAAGTAATTTTTAATGCACTCCTACAATATGGATATGATATGATGGATATGATAACGGATCATCTAAGGATGGACCACAATTCATTTTAATGCACTCCTATAATATGGGTATCGAATGAAAGGGCTTGCTGAGAATAACTCGAAAGACAAAGCGACGTCATTCTAAATCTAACATAGTGGAACACCCAAGATGACCGACAAGTTATTTTTAATGCACTCCTACAATATGGATATCAAATGAAAGGGCTTGCTGAGAACAACTCAAAAAACCAATATGACGAAAAATCCAAGATTGCCAACAAGTCATTTTTAATGCACTCCTACAATATGGATATCAATTAAATGGGCTTGCTGAGAATAACTCGAAAAAAAACTAATAAATTATGTAACAATATGAGAAAATTTGTTTGATTCTCTACAAGCTTTTATATCACATAAATTGTGTATATCATATAAATTGTGTAATGACGTTGTTAGTTGATAGTAAAAATTTTAAAGAAAAATAATATTCTTTTTAGCGCATTCAAACAACTGCTTGTTTTTTAATTTTTTTTTACTTTTAATTTGTTTTAGTTTTACAACTACTTTGTCTCAAATTGCAAGGTCTTGTTTTTCTATACTAATATAAGAAAGAGGAAAAGTTTGTTTGTTTCTTTGTTTGCATCGAATAGGCTCCGAAACTACTGGACCGATTTTGATGAAATTTGGCACAGATAAAGAATAAACCACGGGAAAGGACATAGGCTACTTTTTATAACGGCAAAATGTACGGTTACCGCGGGATTTTCTTTTGTCGCGTGCAACATCTAGTTAATAATAAAGTAGCATCAGTTACTTTATTTAACACACTAATATGTTCATTACATTACAATACGAGTAGGTGCACAAAAATGCCTTCTTTATTTGTTTTTTATTTTTAACAGATTTAGGTGCAATAATTTTTAACATGCGTAACATTAACGAATGTATATTGTAAATGACTTTTAAACGATCTTCCACAACTATTCAGCCCATAATTTAATAATTATATTCAGGGAGAAAACAAAACGCACCTACTTCCTAATACGGTAAACAACGTTACAAAATATAATTTAATTTACAATATTCTACTCTAGCTCCAAATAAACCTACTAGTTTTTTTTTCATAATTTTTGAGAACCACTTGGGTTTATTTATTTATTTGATTGAAGCTTTTCTTTTCATTATTTTAATTTATGTAGCTAATGCAGATATTTTATAAGCAGTAACGCAACTCAAAAAAAACTAAAAATTTTTAAAGGTTATAATATTATACCAACACTTATAGAATTGTCCTACATGATGCCTACCGCCGGAGCAGATGCTAGCTCTTAGATAGCTCTTATCTACTATAAACGATATAGAGCAAAAATATCAACTTGGAACAGTTAAATACGTCCCATAATGAAAAATTAGCAAAAGTAATTCATTAACCGCCCGCAAAGATTGCGTTAAGTCTTTTATTTCAGAGCGGCTCGTGGCAAAGTATTTTTTAATTCCGCGGCATTAGCACTGTCGCGCGCTGATTTATGTTTGACTACAGACGGCGCGCAAATGAATCGAGATAATTGTCTTTTTAACCGACATTCAAAACGAAGCAGGTTATATACGAGTAGAGCGTTCATTTTGATTTATCTACAGATACTTATGAAAGTATGTAATAATATAATAATAATAACTCCCCATACCAATCTCGGTGACGGTGGCCAGTTTCATTGAAACCATGCCAGTTACGCAGGAGTAATTTTTATAGTGCCCAAGTATGTGCGCAGTACACAAGAGCACTCTTTCTTCCTTTACTCTCATAATCCAGTGGGTCGGATAACCGACACGACTGAAGAGAGATCAGGCGCAGGTCCGACTTTTTACATGCCTTTGATCATCTTTCTTGTCAGACAATCAGGTGATCAGCCTGCATTGTCCTAATCAAACTTGGAAACAAGATTTTTTGTTGTTCCAATACGGGAATCTAACCCACGACCTCCGAATCGAGAGTCAATGCTCAAACCACCAGACCATGGAGGTTGTTATGAAAGTATGTATATTGTATAGGGCACTATAGGGTTTATTTGGACTATGTTATAAAAAACCGGCCAAGAACGAGTCGGACTCGCGCACCGAGGGTTCCGTACAAACCTGTAGGTATAAGTAAAAGTTCACTCATCACGACAATCGAGTCACAGTAGGGGTAGTAAGTTTAAAATTATGAAAAATATTTTTACTATATGATGAAACTAATAATTTACGATTTTAGCAATTTTTCCTTTATCTGTGCTACAAGACGTGGCTTCGTACCAAATTTCAAGATTCGGAGTTACCGTTACGGGTTAGTTACGGGAAGTACCCTGTAGGTTTTGATTTCCTTGCGAGTGTCGAAAATTTGCGGTATAAACGGCTGTATCTTTTGATTGCGCTGGCTTAGAAGTTTGATTTTTTCACAGACCTAATGGACAGTAGACCTGAGTATTTGATATAATTTCCAGCTTGATACCTCCACGCGTTCCTGAGAAAAAGGGTCTTGACAGACAGACAGACGGACGGGTTGACGGACAACAAACTATAAGGGTTCCGTTTTTTCCTTCCGAAGTACGGAACCCTTAAATCGAATAGCGTGTGGCAATTTTTGTTTAATTTATTTTACATACAAAAATACAAAAAAAAATTAAGAAATATGTCTAGGTATTTTACATTTAACAACGAAATTTATTAAATCGATTTTGTACACTCTGTTTGTGTATCCCTTACTGATTTGTAATCTAGCTGATAAATACTCATACAAGTTAATTGAATATCAGAAGCTCTGCCGTAAGACTATAATTTTTCTACAAATTTTTCTTATCTTCTGCATATAGGATGGTTTTTCAAAAGGTATCTAATTTTTCTTATGCATTTCTGAACACAAAATATGTTGTACAAAAATAGAAAATACTTAAAAATAGCTTGTGATTCCTTGAATAATTCTATTTGAAAATATCTAAAAATACGCGTGATTAATGGTCAATTTGCTTTCATAGTACGCGCGCTGCAGCACAGATTAATAACACAGTTTTAATAAATAGTAGTTACTTCGTAAGCTACAGTCAGCCGGTCACAAACACACCTACCGACGCACACACTGTCACAATCGACACGTACTCAGTATATAATCTTACGTTTGTGTGCGTGCGTAGTAAAATTTCTTACGTATGACTTCCGCATTGTCCACAACATTTGTTTTATGGAATAAGATTGTACATTTTTTGAAAAACATATATGTTTTTTATTCAAATTATCAGATATATTACTAAGTCTAAATCTCCTGTAAAAATTTGGCTAGTCTTTGAAAAACTACCCTGTACCTATATAAAAGGCAAAGCTGATTGACTGATATATCAACGCACAGGGCGAATCTTTAAGGCTAGAAATTTAAAATTTTGCACACGTATTTTCATATGACGTAGGCATCCACTAAGAAAATATTTTACAAAATTCAGGCCCCAAGGTGGTAAAGTAGGTGATAAAAGTTTATATGAAACTTTTTATTCCTTGGACATATTTGCATGATATTTTTTATGAATCAAGTACATAAAAATAATGAGTGATGTGTTTCAGCGTTTTCTAAAATTCATCTCCAAGGTGGGTAAATTAGTAAAATTAGTAATTTTAAAGAAATTAGTAAATAATTCCACGTAGGCGGAAGCCGTGGACAGTTAATGCTAGTATATTATTTTGTTAATTTAGGCATATAATAATAGAAATGCGGAACCTATTTGAAAGTAATTTTTTTCATAACTTCAATGCGCAACTTAACTATAATATGCCAAGCGAAAGTCGGCAGTACGCGAAGACTCATATTCCTTTGTGTGTGGTACACCGCACAAACATGTCCTGGGTAGAATCCTATTCCTTTGTGTGTGGTACAAACATATCCCGGGTAGAATGAATCGTGCTACCTGCCCCTGGCCCGTCGCACGCCCATAAACACTGCTACTTTACGCCGCCCGATAAAAGGTCGGTCGCCGCTCACCTCGCTCAGCCTTATCAGCTATCGCACGCCGCTTGATTCTAATGTTGTCTATATTCGACACTTACATCAATTCAGTAGCCCAAGCAAAAGCTATTGAAAACTACGTATTCGTAACGTTATCGAATGTCAATTGTATGGGCGCTGTCATAATTTTCATACAATTCTCTTTCGATAACATAACGTTACAATTTATACGTAAGTACTCGTAATTACGTACTGTATATCAATAGGGATGATGACTACATCTAAAATATTTAGTTTCATTACATTACTATGATAAATGTAATAAAATCTACACTAATATTATAAAGAGGAAAACTTTGTATGTTTGTTTGTTTGTTTGTAATGAATAGGCTCAAAAAGTACTGGACCGATTTCAAAAATTCTTTCACCGTTCGAAAGCTACATTATCCACGAGTAACATAGGCTAAATTTTATTTTGGAAAAAAATAGGGTTCCGTAAGATATTTGGGTTTTTCGGACACAAGGTGTAAAAAATCAACCAGAAAAGTTACTTATTTTGCGTACGCTGCCTAAACTATAAAAGATAGAACCATATAATGTTCTAATTAATTGTAGATATTATAAATATCTACAAAAAAGTCCGCGACACACTATACCTATCTATGTCGAGTGAGGCACAACAATCATTTTTTTATTTAGAAATCTTGATTTTTTTTTGGACTACATTTAAACGCGTTTATTTTACCCATTCTATTAATCCTTATCAAAATAAATTATTTCATCACTAAGTACAGTTTATGTAGATAATATTTGGTCTTTAATTGATTAAAATTGGACGTTTGGTTTCGAAGTTATGGCGAAATTAAAATATTACGATTTCTGCTGCACGGCCCGTTGCGAAGTGGGCGACATTCTGTAGTATTAGTACTGTACCCGTGCGAAGCCGGGGCGGGTCATTTTAAATATAATACTATATCTAAGTTAAAAATAAAACAAATATTTTGTAGCTTAATATCGAGTGCAAAAATCAAATCTAAGATCGACAATTTACCTTTATGCGCCCTCTTAATATAATAATATGTATATCAAGTGGTCTCGCACGTCGCGTGACGTGTCTTTATGATAGTGTAAGCTTATAGTTGAAGGTTTCATAAAATACTTCTAATTAATAATAATATGCAAACATGCAATGAATGGTTTAAATGTGCATTAATATATAATTATTATTATTTGGTTATGAGATGAAATGATTTTATAGTTTATTTCTTAGGCATAAGAAATAATATTCAGTGCCATGTTCAATTTGTATAAAAAATGCAAGATCAGTATCGTCGCTTGTTTGGTATGGACGCCGGGTTTGGCATTATTACCGAGAGACGGCCATGGAGGCACATGTTATGTTAATTTATGGAGAATAAATCCTGTATATTATTTATTTGAAGTTTTAATCACTGGATATGAATAAGGATTTCAGAGAGGACTTTACATTTCAGAAGTGGGATCGGCGAAAATTATATTTTTTTTCGCTCTGAGCCTACGTAAGTACCGTTGTTTATATCGACATTTATTTTGAAAATTTTTCTTTGTTTTTGTGGTACCTAACTACCTACCTAATAATGATTAATGTTATGGTAAACTATAATTAATTGCTTAGATAATAGTAAAGTGAAAAATCGTAATATTATCTAAAGGGATTAAATTAAATTTTTGATGCATATCGTGAAAAAGGGGCATAGAGAATCAGAGGAAATTTGAAAATGGAATACATATTTTATTCTCGAACGTGCTCATGAGTCATGACGTCACATGAGTGCAAAAGAGATAGAATGATGATGGAAGAGATATTATTATTAAAATAATAATTTAAATAGTTAATAGGTTTTGCGATTTTATGATATTATATCAGATACTTTAATCGAGACGATATTGTTTATACATAATTATTGTTTATTAATATGTAAGTACAATTGGTTTTTCGAAAACAGTTGCAAGTATTACCTACCATGAAATTTGCAGAGAAATGTGGGGGAGTAAAATCGATCTCACTAAGGCTTATATCTGGAGAACTGTGCATTTTTTGCTACATTATGTATATGGTTTTTTTTCGTCTTGTAACAACGTAATATAATTATTTCTATAATTTTGACTATTATAATTTATAAATGTTACGACAACTTGATCGAAATAGAACTCAAAATAATAATATGGGTTTTTTCGACTGGAGCAAAAGATTTGTATTTATGTTTAAAAGAGTATTTATTAGTTGAACTTCAATATATATGATTTATTAATTTTAATATAGAATAACGCTTAAGATTCTTAATTTCTTTTTATTTGGAGTGACATGGTATTAAGCTGTATTCTGTCAGTTTCAGATCAGATGGAATTCCGATTACGACTATCTATTTTGGGTATTTAAGGACCCAGGGAGCCCAAAATGAGAGTGAAAGTCAGGAAGTTCCTAATACCATTAGAAAGTACTAGGTGAGAAATTAAATGCCAAAATTAATACGCCAGTTGACCAGGACGACCCGGGTGTAAGCGGTCAGGTCAGCCGGTGGAGCAATACAGAGTGATACCCAGGGAGCCCAAGGTTAATGGGACAGGGTCAGGAAATAGACTTCTGCCGGTTGCTCAGGACGACCCAGGTGTAAGTGGTTAGATCAGCCGGTGGAGCAATACAGAGGGATACCCAGGGAGCCCAAGGTTATTGGGACAGGATCAGGAAATAGACTACTGCCGGTTGCTCAGGACGACCCAGGTGTAAGTGGTTAGATCAGCCGGTGGAGGTAAGTGGTCAGGGGTGGCGCAGGAGAGTAGAGCTACCGAGACCAGAATTGTAAGGGGATCGGTGGAGGCCGATCCCAGGATTGGTGGAGGCCAATCCGAGACGAAACAAATTGTAAGGGGATTGGTGGAGGCCGATCCGAGACGAAACGAGACGAGGACTGTATTGACGGAGAGCACCTATCAGAGAGTATTGGTGGGTGCCTATTCAAGAGCATTGGCGGAGAGCGCCTATTCCAGACGAGATTTGAGAATGGGAATAATGGAGTGTGTCGATCACGAAACGTTTTGATTATTCATGGAGTATGAGGAGTGAGGATGGTGTATTTTTCTGCCGTAGCCAGGCCAGATCGTGGGTCTACCGTGGAACACCAAAAGTGTGATAGAGATCAATCATAATTATTTAAGAGCACTATATAGTACTTTCGACATAACAGTTCGAGTAGAGTGGAGAGAACGATATAAAAATATTGAATTTGAAACGAGGTGTAAAAGTGAGAGAAGTAAGGATTTATTTACAGATTTTGTTTGTATCAATTTTATAGTAAGAGATTATAATTATATGAGATTTAAATGAATTTATAGAATCAATATAGAACAAGGTTTTGACAATAATAGAGTCAGTCAATGGTTTGGATAGACAAAAATTTATTAACCTACTTTTACCATAAATATTGAGTTTGACCCTATGTCTAAAGAGCAGACAATGTTTATGTGGCTTATAGTAAGAGATTATATATGAGATTTAAATGAATTTACAGAATCAATATAGAACAAGGTTTTGACAATAATAGAGTCAGTCAACGGTTTGGATAGACAAAAAATTATTAACCTACTTTTACCATAAATATTGAGTTGACCCTATGTCTAAAGAGCAGACAATGTTAATGTAGCTTACAAGTAATATAAGTATTAGTTATTGGCATGAAAGTTCCTAATAGCAAAATTTCGATCAATTGACATCCTACATTATGGTCTAGTGGCAAGGATACCTGGATTCTCACCCAGGAGGCTCGCGTTTGATTTCCAGTATTGGAATTACACTTTTACATTTTTTTTAACTCAAATAAGTATTTATAATTATCACTTAATAATAATAATGTGACCTACACAAACTTTCTTCACATAAAAATAATATTTTTGCAAACAATGTTACGTAAAACGCCACCTGTGATCTAGAAACGGTACTTTATTAGGGTTCATATCGGAAGCGATCGTAGCCCTTATCGAGACAAAGTACAGTTTTAAAAGGTAAAGCTGATTGACTGATGTATTAATGCACAGACCATGGCTAGAAGTTTGAAATTTTGCACATGTATTTCTCATATGACAGGAATTGGTTGCGGGGTTATTAGGATGGAGGTAATTTTCATTATTTTTCAAGTAGGATACACCGTTTCTGAGATAGAAGTATTATAACAAAAAAAATGTGGCAATGCTCTACTTTGAGACACGAACGGTGTATAAAGCGGTAGAAAATTTGGAAAATTCAGGAAGGATTTTTCAAAATTCAACCCCCAAGGGGGCAAAATATTGGATTAAAGTTTAAAACCTAACTATACGCAGGCGAAGCCCCAGGAAATTAATGTTGTTTTCTATAAACCTCAAATAGAACTTGAAATCAACATTTTATAATGAGGAACTTCGTTCCTATCTGGTGTCCAACGACACTACACGGCTTTTTGTTCTAATGAATCGAATAGAAGATGACTAGGTATGTAAAAAAAATAACTTGTTAAATCGATGTAAGGTTGTGAGCTGTAGATTTTTAACAGCTGTAAGGTATAAAAGATAGGGTGATAAAGATATGACGTGGGGCACTAGTAAAATATTAAAGACTAAAAAACTAAAATCTTAAAAAACATGTGTACTTGAACGATTACAATTTGTAAAAGTTAAAGAGACGAAACTTTGTATAATTGTCATTCTGACTTGAATAGACAATAACTACTTATCTAAAATGAAAATTTAACTAAATAATTATAGTTTAATATTTTCTTTGGGCTTTGGCTTTAAATATGGGCTTCTGACCGAAATAATAATCGAACTTGAGGATACCGAGCTGGCTGGTTAAAAAATAGACAAGTGATAGAGAAAGTATATTTATAGTATACAATATAAATAATAACGTTTTCTTAGGTTTTTACAGTTTAAATATCACCTTGACCTTGCGGACTATGATAGGTACTAGATGCAAAGATTCCACTTTCTTCCCCTGCATTATCGTAGGAACATCTCCGATCTAGTCTACTTATGTAAAATTATTAACAAAATAGATGTTCCTGACTTACTAATTTGATACAGTTTAACGTTCCCACTAGGTAATCATAGTTTTATGCCTTTTTATGTCTCACCATTTAACACCTATTATCGTCGAAACTCTTTCATCCTTAGATCAAGCGCTCAAATGAATACATTCCTTAATGAAAATCCACTTGAAGATATATTTTCATTAAATCCACCTAAAATTAGGAGACTCCTAACTGAAACCCTTCTTCAATTGTAACTAATAAACCATTTTAAATATTAATCTTAATTACTAAACAAATATAAGACTATCAAATAATTATGTGTACGAGTGTAGTTTTGAATTTTAATATTAACATTCATTCGGTTTATTAATTATTATGTTTGTGGTTATGACTGCTTTTACTTTAAGGTATATATGGATATTTTTTTGACACATTCAGGGGCATAACTTAAGCTTTGCTAATTTGTTTTGTAGTTGTGAAAACTTGTCATTGGTACTTTATTTTTTTTAATATGTTAATTTATTATCATTGTATTTGTTGCTGTAAGCTTTCATAACAAAATAAAAAAAATCGCCCAAGTGCGAGTCGGACACGCGCGCCGAGGGTTCAGTACAAACCGGTAGTGATTTTGTTACACCTTAAATGTACCTACTTTAAACCTGAGTGTTTGATATGAATTTCAATTTAATATCTCTACGCGTTCATGAGGAAAGGGGTAGTAAGTTTAAAATTATTAAAAATATTTTTATTATATTATGTAAAAACTAAAAAGTTACGGTTTTCGTAATTTTTCCTTTATATGTGCTATAAGACGTTACTCTATGTATTTCAAATTTCAAGATTCTGAGTTCACGGGAAGTAGCCTGTTGGTTTTGAGTTTGTGAACTTCAAAAATTTGCGGAAATTTGCGGCCTTAACAGCTGTATCTTTTGATTGCATTGGCTTAGAAGTTTGTTTTTTTCACAGCTCTAAAGGACCGTAGACCTTACCTCTACGCGTTCCTGAGAAAAAGGGTCTTGACAGACATTCGGACGGACAACAAAATGATTCTATAAGGGTTTCGTTTTTTCCTTTCGAGGTACCCTAAAAATGAATAAAAATAAAAATTAAAAAAAATAATTATAGTAGTAGGAAGCGCAAGTAGAGAGGCAGATTCCCCACGATGCAGATGGTCAGTTTCAAAATTACTACTCAAATAAGTCCCTATCGGGGAGTGTACTGCAAAGTAAATGTAAATTATGTCATACTAGATGTTCATACGCGCAAAGAAAATTTTGTCACGAAAAGTAGCCTATTTAGATACTAGTGGTGACGATGATGTTTCTGAGAATGAAGAAGTGGTCCTAATAGTTATAAATATATTTTAATAACAATAGTCAGTAAGAAATTCATAGTTGTTATCTTTGAGTATATAACCACGTTGTTATCTCTACCTCTCAATTGTCAAAAGTGTCCATTTTGTATCTGTCGGACTAGATTTCGGCCTAGGTCTAGAAATAGCGCCCCGTCGCATTAAAATGACGAAAACTTCCTTATTTTGTATGAAAGATATAATTATATAAAACATATGTTGTTTGAATCTGTGCAATGTAAACTAACAGAATTAATACAAGTTATATTCTTTTACCCTAAAATATTTTGTAATCCTAAGGAGAAAATAGGTGAAAGTAAGTGAAAGTATACGCGAATATTTCGAGTGATAATATAAAAAAAAAATCATTCATTCAAATTTCTTATATTCTTCGTACAAATGGATATACTGTTTTACAATAATTAATTAAAAAAAAACAACACCTTTACATACTGTGTTTTTTAAACCACAAGTTTTAAAAAAATATATATTTGGCACATCTATCGATACGCCTGTTTATAAAAACGCCATGAGATGGCATTCGACAGACAAGGGGATATTTCATTAAATTGAGCGTTTTTTTGGTAGTTTCTCACTAGAGAAACTATCAAAAAAATAGTTAGTAAACTATTGTTGTATGTTATAATATTATGATTGTGTGTAGATAAAGTGGTATCTATATAATATATATAACTGAAGCGAAGGGACTCGCTTCTTGCAGGAAGGCCGAGCTGTAAGCTTATAGTTGAAGGTTTCATAAAATACTTCTAATTAATAATATGTAAACGTGCAATGAATGGTTTAAATGTGCATTAATATATAATTATTATTATTTGGTTATGAGATGAAATGATTTTATAGTTTATTTCTTAGGCATAAGAAATAATATTCAGTGCCATGTTCAATTTGTATAAAAAATGCAAGATCAGTATCGTCGCTTGTTTGGTATGGACGCCGGGTTTGGCATTATTACCGAGAGACGGCCATGGAGGCACATGTTATGTTAATTTATGGAGAATAAATCCTGTATATTATTTATTTGAAGTTTTAATCACTGGATATGAATAAGGATTTCAGAGAGGACTTTACAATAGGGTCCTGTTTTTACCCATTCGGTACGAAACATTTATGTACATTTTCAATATTGTATACAGAAGTATACAGCAGTGAGTAGTTATTTGCTGAAGAAGTTTTTCTCCAAGAACACTATTCCACGCGGGCGAAGCAGCGGGCAAAAGCTAGTATATAATATTTTACGTATAGTTTAGTAATTAGATTCATCTAAAAAGCGCAAAAAAGTTTTTTTTACTAAATTATTAAACAAAACCTACATCATTGGTTTACTTACATCATAAACAAAAACATTCATTTTGGTAAGTATGAATTTAAATGCATCTGAAAAGTTACTCATATTTAAGAGTAATATTCATTTCTGAAATAAAAAAAAAACAGTCATCATGCCTATTATTTCTGCTATGCTATAGCATAATCGTCATTCCACCGATTTTCACTAATGACAGCTTGCGGCTCACAGCTTGTGGGCGAATGCAGAGACGGGCGGGGCGTGAGGTTTTTCCAGCCAGGACTTTCGTTCACGGGGCTCGCGATCACGTGATAGATTTGTCGTTTTAAAATTATTTCGGTGTCAACCTTAGGCTTACGTCAACATTGCTGACATTCGACGGTTCTCGAGCCGTCATTTGTAGGCAGTGTTGCCCCTGTGCTTTTGTTTCATAACTGGCGTGAATGTGGTAAAGTGAGTTAAATGCTATGTTCCGCGGGAAATAGCGCTAACAAAGAAACGTAAGCAAAATAGCGTATTATGTTAACAGTATTGAAGTTAGCAAACATGTCCTGGGCCCTAGCCGATAATCTGTTTTTTTTCTCTTTAGTGCTAGCAAGCGCTAACAAGCACTTTTCTCCACGGAACACAGAAGTAGCAAAAAACACACTTTGTCTTGAAACATACTTCATTACACGAAATGCGTTATAGACGTACGGACAGAAAAGTTTATTTTTTATTTATGAAAATAGTCTACTAAATTTTTTCTGATATGAATTTTATTTTTTGAATCAAATAACAAAACTTGTCCAAACAACACGAGTACGCTTTCTAAACTCCTAAAACATTCGGGGCTAAATTTTTAAACCAACTAACCTTTTCCGGAAATATAAAAAAATTGTTGCACGAAAAGGCTCCATTTAAATAAAGGCTCGCAAACATTTTTGTTTATGTTATATCGAAGCGGTAATTGGCCGAGCTAAAGCTTTTCAGTGGCATCGACAAACATAGTTTAGCAAACACGTAAACACTCCAGCTATGTTTGCTCCAACAGCATCCTAATTGTCGTTTATTCAAAGTGGACCACCGCGTCGCCCGCCGCCGCGCCGCCCTCGCGAGCTCTAATTACGATAAATGATGGTTATAATTAAAATAACACTCAGTTCCTGGGCCAGGAATCAAAGCGAGATGCAGTCGCTCGTGCGTTTAACGCGACCACTTCACTTTGGAACGCTATTTTTCTATTCGTTTACATGTCTCTTACGACCAGGGTTGCCGCAGTTGAATTTTTTTTTATTAATTTTGTGTGAAAGTTAAAATTAATTAACTGACATTTAAATATATTTAAAATCATTTTTTAATTTTTCTTAATCTTTTATTCCTATTATTAAGACATGATGAATATTAGACCGTCCTTACTAATATTATCGAAGCGAACGTTTTTATAATATATGGATGTTTGTTACTCTTTAATGCAAAAATTACGGAACGAATTTTGTTTCGCAATACAATATGTGCACAATCGCAAAAAATCGCATTTACATAATATTATAATATTGCAGAGTTTATAGTACGAGTACAACAGCGACAAAGGCCCCAAACGTCTCAGTTTTTGTTACACGCTTACATTACCTTGTATGTATGTACCTGTATGTATGTTTGTTTGTAACCGACTCATTTAAGCGTAATTTTGACCCACTTTAAACGATCAGATTTCATTCAAACTTTGTACACTTATCAAGAATCGGTGACAATACTATAATTTCATAAATTTTCTGATAAGGTTTGTCAGGATTAAATAACAATTACCACAAAAATTGTTTACGTAGCAATTTTTGCGATAACTCTTAACTCTTACTAAATCAAATCACATTTATTTTAGGCAAAAACCCATAAAACTACATATTCTTTAAGTTATATTCGACATCACATCACAACTTTCTTTTTTTATATAAGTATAGCATTAAACAAATGCCAGTGTCTAGTTGAATAATTATAATTAGTTTGTGTGTATAATTATAAGTAACGTGCTTTAAAAGGGTATTTTTTTTAGTTTTTATAACTATACTAGCTGTCCCGACACACGTTGTTCTGTCTTAAATATGAACTAAAATGAATAAATAAGTACACCTACTGCTACACCTACTCCTACAACCTACACCTTTTCGAATATTTCTCACCGTTTAAACCTTCCCTGATATTCCACAATTATTTCAAGACCAAAATTAGCCAAGCCGGTCCAGCCGTTCTCGAATTTTGAGTCCCGTGGAAACGGGATAAAAAGTATCCTATGTCCTTCTCCTGGTTTTAAGATACTTCCTCACCAATTTTCAGCCAAATCAGTTTACCTGTTCTTGAGTTATAAAAAGTGTAACTAACACGACTTTCTTTTATATAAATAGATAATATTTTATTAATGTAAAATAATCTGCTTTAGTAGTAATAAAAAAAACTTATATTTATTTACATTTCTAAAATATTGGACTTCAAAATAATAATATACATCTATATTATTAAGCTTATGAGAAATAACTTTTTAAATGTATGTAAAAACATACATTTAAATATTTGTATTTCCTTATACTAGTATAAGGAAATACTTAAATACCTGTATGTATATACTAGGTATTTCCCATGACTTAGTGCACAAAAGGGAATCCTGCGGGAACCTAAATGCGTGATTAAAAAGCAGCCTATGTCTTTCCCGTGATCTGAGCCTAATTTCATAAAAATCGGTCGAGTAGTTTCGGAGCCTATTGAATGAAAACTAATCTTTCTTCTTTATAATATTACTTTAAATCTTCTAATATATAAAATTTCCATGTCACAATGTTACTTACACTTACTTACCGTACTCCTCAGAAACGGCTTCACCGATTTTTACCAAATTTTATATGCGTATTCAGTAGGTCTAAGAATCGGCTACTATCTATTTTCCATACCTAATTTATAAGGCAAAACAACATTTGCCGGGTCAGCTAGTGTTAATATACATTTAAACATGTTAATGTTTACGATAGTTACAGAGTTAAATTTATAAGGTAACTATTTTTTTAAAGTAACTTGCAGGCTATAGCCGCCCTAGCCGAGGTAGCGCGAGGCACGCACGGGTTAGTACGGCGGGCGCGCGGCATGCGTTAGGGCGCGCAGGGCTGCGAGAATACTAATTAAGGGTTCGGATACACAAGCCTCTAGATAACTTGTTTTATAATTAGCCATTTCAGTAATGGCTTCCTGAATCGTTTGTGACTAACACAGACCTTTTACACGTTATTAGGGTCTTGTCTATGGCGTTAATTTAAAAAAGGAAAATTTGCACAAAAACTTACACCGACTGTGGGGTGCTGACTGAAGATAATATTTTATGCAATCGTTTTCTAATTATTATTTTTATAAAATACTTTATGTTTAGTAATTTAAAAGTATGTTGAAGTGTTATTAAGCATTATTATATTGGCTTGAATAGTAGAAAAATTATCATATTTTGTGATCCTGCTTCTACAAATAAAATAAAAAAAATAATTTCATCACAGTAGATACAAATAAATAAAGAAAAAGCCACGAACATAAAACTTAATAAAAATCTAATACCGGACTCTTACCGGTTTTTTCTCGCGATTGGAAATCGCTTTCCGAATCGGAAGTAATCTCGGTGTTTAAATAGGAAGTTTATCGTTCGGTATTTTCCCTTTTTTATTTACTCGTATCTTATTGCGAAAGATACTGGTCCGAAGTAAAATTAATAGTATCAGATTAAAAATTATAATTAGTTCAAGTTCATAGTTTAACCATAAGGCTCATTATATTTTGTGTCTTGTTATGTCACGTTAAACATACATATAATGGATGGATGGATATAAAAAATCACACGCTAAAGACAATCATTTTTCATGAGATCGATATCAATATCTTTAATTTAATTCACTTGCCACTCTAAGGGCCTGTTTCACAATATTCTTACTTACGGATGGATAGCTTACTCGAAAGTTAGGTTTCTGCTTACTTTATATCGAGCGACAGAAGCAACACGTGCAAATAAGCTATCCGACATGTATCAGTAGATTGTGATTTGTAAAACAGGCCCTTGGTAGAAGTTAGTAGTATTTGGGAGTAACATGACACGTTATAAACTCAAAAGAGCTAAATTATGTAAGTAGCCTGGAACTGTGATTCCACACACCACAGATGTTTGATCGAATCACTATACTGCGTGGACTTAACCACAACACACACCTATTAATTAATGACATGCCTACCCATTACTCAAGTATTGATAATTAGTACTCTGCTTGTGTTACGTGATCCCAGTAATCATTACACTATTAAATCGACCTGGCTTAACCTATACGCAATTCGATTGCACATGGTGTCAATTTAAAAAGCACAATTTACTTTACCACCGTTTCACTAACACAGATGAGATGATGAATATTTAACGTAAAGCTGACAAAGCAAAATGAGCAAAAATAATAGCGATTTAAACGCAATTAACTGTTTTAACGTACAATTGCAAATTTTGTAAACAAACAAATGTACTTATAATTACTGCAAGCCGGAATGTATTCGATGCAACAAAAATCACTTAACAAGCAATAATTAACTTTATTTATTTACACTTTTGCTTCCGGCTATAAGGCATGGAACACACAGTTTTGATACATTTATAATAGATATAATTGTAACATTTTTATGGATTTTTTATTTAGCGTAATAACATTTAAACAAAATATACATAATACAGTAAACATAACCTGTTTACTTGTCATCGTATAGTCCTACATTTATTAAATAATTATTAAATCAATTATTAATTCTTCTTCACATGATAGGTATGTCTGACTGTCATTTAATTTACTGAAACTATTTACTTTCCAAAATATGTACATAAGATGTTGATACGACAAAAAGTGTGTAATTTAAAAATTATACGGGTGTTTTTTCACTCACTATCCCAACTTTCAGGAGTGAGTATACTCTTAAATATAAACAACTTTTACTACGGTATCAACTTTCCTATTTCAAAAAAAATCAGATGTTTCATACAAAAGGGCTTCGGCATAGATACTTTGAATATTGATTGAAAAAACAACCTGTATATTACTAGGTATTTTCGTCGATGTTACAACATGGTGTGATTAATAGGTACCCTGGAGCCATAAGAATGGGATCCTCTTCTTTCGCATAATTTTATTTGTCATAATTTCACTTGGCATACCTCACTTGGCATAATTTTACTACGCATAATAATACTTTGACATAATGGTTTCTTGGCATACTACATCATTAGGCATAAATATCATTTAGACTAATATTGTTTGTCCTAATTTAATGAGGCATAACTCGTAAGGCATAATTTTTCTTGTCATAATAATACTTTGGCATAATTGTTTTTAGGCATAAACTCGTTAGGCATATTTTTTTGTCATAATAAATTCAAGGCATTCTGTCACAAGGCATAAATATGCATAAAATGGAACGACATAATGAAAACACGGTTAAGGTAATTAAACGCATATTTATGAAACATTAAAAGCAGGTATTACACTCATATACCTAGTGTAACATGTGTAACAGTAGGTTAAGTTGCGGCGGGGTGGCCCTTGGGCCACCCGTAAGCCGCTAACATGTTTAAAATAATTAGCTCGGCATGTTCTTAGATAGCAGTTCGTATTTTTTGTCCGAGTTTAATTTCGTAATCAGTCGAAAATTACAATTATAATTGTTATTTCGTCTTAACTCGCATACCCAGTAGAATTTATCATTCATTAGTATGTGAAAAAAATGCTAGAAAGATGTATGCGTAAATATAATAGTATCTTAAATATCATTATGCGTAAATATATTTATGCTTTTTAATATTATGCATAAAAATATTATTCTTAATGAATATTATGCGTAAAAAAATATATGCCTTACAATAAGTATGCCTAACAATTATTATACTTTTAGTAATTATGCGAAAAAAAATTATGCTTAGAAAGTTATGATAAATGAATATTATGCGAAACTACTATTAGGTCAAATGAAATTATGCCAAGTAAAATTATGACATATGATTTTATGCGAAAAAATAGGGAACCCATAAGAATATTACGAGTGTGTCCCTTGAATTACATATATTGCAGATATAATGCAATCTCCGCAAAATATACCTACTATTTGTGAACTTATTTGTACTTAGCTAAAACAGAGCGCACCAGCACGTACAACCTAGAGTAAGTTCCTGTTCTGTTTTTTGCATTCGCTCGGCCAGACGGCGATTAAAAGCATCCTTTACTTATTTATGGGGTCCACAAATTATGTCTTTATCTGCGCCACCAATATATCTTTATACAGAGGACGCGGAAGTCTCGAGATAAAATTAGCGAATTTGTTCATAGCTCAACCCTTTTCTTTCGCTCGGTTTGGCCGAGGGTTGTGGGAATGTAATTCACTTTTTACGTTGATTTACGGAGGTTTGTTTTTACATAAAACAAGGACCGGCTTAACGACTTAATTATGGTATAATTTTGTAAAATATTTGTAAATTAAATAATGATAATAAACCTGAATATTTATTTAAGCGTGTGTTTTTCTTATATATTTAATGTTGGGTGTGTATAATTTTTGGTTAATTTTATCGGGGAGAAGTACGATTATGATTTAATTTAATATAATGAATTAAAACGTAAAATCCACACCTGGTTAAGTCCGATAAGACAAATAGGAAAATATCGATGTAGTTTTTAAAATACCTCATTAATTCTTATCCCAATATGCAAAAGTCGAAATGTTTGTAGCGCTAAATAACTTGCTTGCATTAGGTCAGTAAAAGTCTGGTTGTGAATTTTTAAAAGCGATTTATTAAAGTTTTCATCGAGTGAACTACATAAAGTTTTACTGAGCTACCAGACAGCTAAGAAGCTGAAGGATGCGGCTATTCTGAAACATATCTGTTGCATAACAGTATAATTATTTAAGAATATGTTATGTCAATGCCAAATTAACTCATGTCACTTTGAAGCTTAACCTGTCAAGCGCCTTGACAATCTTTGACAGATTATGATAGTTTACTAAGTTAGCCGAAAGGCTATGTACAGCATAGACATGTATTGGTAGTTTGCTCTGTTATATAAGTTGTGTGTTATATATATATCTATCGTAGGTGTATGAATAAAGAAGCATATTGGAGTGCTATATATTGTATCATTTGTATCTCCACTGTAACATAAGAAGAATCCCCAAGAGATTCATCATGGACATCCTGGCTGAGGCATAAAACAATATCTCCTTATTCAATAAACGCAATAGTATAAAGTCTCTGTACGTTTACTACGTACGTTTTCGCTTCTAGGTGAGTATGGGCTAGACGATTTACAGATGGAGTAGAGTTAGAGTATATCGTAATTTAAATGAAAATTTATAAAATATTATACAATATACTCTAACATTATAAATTGTGAATGTAAATTATATTTTCGTATCGGGTTGGTTTTTATAGTTTTGTATCTATATGGCTTTACTACATTGTCTACGCCACATCTGGGACTTTCCTATGCGCACGAGCCACCGTAAAACGATTAATAATTCACAAGTTTACGGTGTTTAGTGAGGCATTGTTGCATGGTGCCGCTTTATCGGGTAATCTCGCCGCGAAATGGCACCGTATATAAAATGCATCCAGAGTGAAGGCTGGTGTTAGCGCGGTTATGACACCTTATATACATTCGACACGCGATCCGTGCCCTGTTCGCCCCGTAATGGTTCGGTGCAACGCTCCAAGCTCTGATTGATAAGTGTATTTTTCATTATTAATGAAGACTTTCTATTAGTTAAGTGCCATATCATGTAAGCGAGTGCACACTAGAAATTGCCCACTACGATTCATTCCGATTCATAGTCATTATTTATTTAAAAATATTTCAAATATTATATCTTCCTGTTTTAAATATATATCTATTCCTTCACACCACGTCAATCGGGTTTCGTGCTGTTTTCGAAGAACTTGTGTTATGGAGACCAGATAACGAAAATATTATATTTTTATTATTACAAGTGTTGATTTTATATTACATACATATTTAATACATATCCATGACCCAGGAAGGTAGAAAACTTTTAGTTCCTTGGCGGGATTCGAACCTGCGCCCTCCGGCTTGTATACGCGCTGAGCCCCAGATGTCACAAATACAGCAGATAGTGATAGATATATCGATTGTTATAGGTTATACTTTAATAAACTTAAGGGCTGCAATTTCAATATCATTTACGGATTTTCCATAATAATCAATATAAAAATAGCTAACGTAAAATCTTGAAAATGCACGACGGTATGAAAACTAGGACATTGTGTAACTATAAGTAGCCAATTCGGCAACCGGGTATTGTGTTTGCACATGATTTCACAAGTATTTCGAATACATAAGACGATCTCCCTTGAGATGAAGCGGCCGCGGCGAAGTCGACGACGACGGACAAAACGCCGGTGACGATGAATTCACAGGAAAATTCCATGTATCTATACTAATTTATTAGACAGGAAAAGTTTCCATATATCTATAGGTACCTACTATTATAATAAAGAGGAAACGTTTGTTTGTTTGTTTGCATTGAATAGGCTACGAAACTACTGGACCGATTTTGATGAAATTTGGTACAGACATAGATTATACCATGGGAAAGGACATAAGCTACTTTTTATCGCGGCAAAATGTACGGTTCCTGCGGGATTTATTTTGCACGCGTCACAAGTCGCGTGCAACATCTAGTTATATTATATACCTATCATCATCTTATATGGAACTTCCATATTAATTCATTATTCAAAACAAAAAATATGCGTGTATTGCGCTTTAAGTATGAAATATGTTTTTCCGGAATAATCAAGATTGCAAGAGGCATTACGTCAGAATAGTTAATAATTGCTGTTTTGTCATTTCAATCTTCAACAATGTATTTCTATTCGTAGGCTTTACTGTGATATACCTATTATCCGGAATATAGCAGAGTCTACGCGTCGGGAGTAGGGGGGAGCAGGGCCAGCACTTATTAAGTACATATTTGCCCGCCACCGGTCCATTAATCAATTTTTGCATTTTTAATCCGCCCCTCATTATTTGCCCGTGAATTTCATTTCGCTGTTGTTCCACCATTTTAAATTTTAAACTGGCCTGCCCTTCAAAACGCACATTTCCAAGTAATTTACAATTTATCGTGTTCGCCTGCAAATGAGCAAATATTTTTCGTTTGTTACGCCACTTGTAATTAAATATATTAAAATTGCATTTGAACGTGCGGTTTCGTTTGTGTCTGTGATGATTCAATAATATTGTTAAGAGCATGATGGCATCACAACGTACGTTATTATATTATACAATTATATAATAATAAATCGTTCAGTATTACCCCATCTGTTTTAAATTATAATGTTTAATATTATAGTCTGGGCCTCTAGTCAAGATGCATTCGATAATTACAACGGTGAAGTTCGAAAACAAAATGTATGGGATTTGACATAAGACATCGCAAGCGACATGTCGCGACAAATCCCATACATTTTTGATTTCGAAGTTCGCCGTTGAAATTATCGAATGCATCTTGACTACCGGCCCAGATAGGGTAATAGGCGGTAATAGGTAGGTACGTACGGGTATTATACATAATTATTTAGTCGATGGGGTAAAATGACCTATGAGGTTGGAGGGCCATATATAAGTACCTACGTTCTTTTTAACCGATTTGTAACGTATTGCCTATTTCTTATAATCACCTGACGTAAACCTTGAGAAAAAACGTTGTAAGTACCTTAAATTATACCTATTTTAAATAGTGGTAACCTTACTGTTTGAAACTACTAGACCAGTAGATTTTTTTATTGTTTGGTATAAAATACAATATGGCGGACAAATGAAAACGTTTTATTGGAATTTACATCGGACCGATATAAATGAATGAAGCGCTTGAAAGTTTAATAAAATATGAACACGGCTACATAAGTTTCCACTTTTATAGGGTGAAGCATCGTCCAGGAAAACGAATTGAAATATTTTGTAAAGCGCTGTCCGGCAAATTCGACAAAGCGGAAAATCAATGATCGTTCGAGTGTGGACAGAAATATGTAATAAAATTAAATTAAGTAATAGCAAGTGTATTACATTTGATCAAAATATTTCTGTTGTGTTTTTAATTTGTCTCTTATGCAATTTCACTAACGTAATAATTTGTGTTGGGTACTATTCCGTATTATATTATAGTTTAAAAATGCGCATTTAACCAGGGATAAGATTTTTCTCCCCCAAAACTCACTGCATGCTATTTTCCATGGTTATGTAACAAATAAATATATAATATATAATCTATTAAATAATATATACAAAATTGTCTCATTGAAATAATAATTGCTCTTATAAAGTATAAGATGATCTACTCCATAATAAAATGTATTATAGTATGATAAATATGTGTAAGTAACTTTCAAACTCTGATAAACTTAGAAATGATTTAGCTAATTCACTTTAACCAACTTTATATTGTTACGTAAGTCCGTATGTTGAAACTATACATCAATATAAAGTTGTCGGCTGTACCAAAATGTGTAGTAACACACGTAAACTTGGGTAAAACTTGGGAGCTGTCAAATTTGCTTAGCGGTTAGAGGGCGGGCAAGTCGGTCCGCCGCGCCGCAGGCACATCGCTAACTGCTTACTCGCCTCCGACCTGCTAAATCGGTACATTTGTGTTGCAAAATTAATGCCACGATTTATGTTGCGAAACTCAGACTTAAAGACAAACATAACTAATTGGAAGTGTACTGAATTATGCCGTAGGCTAGTTTCATGATCAGTATTTGTAGTGTACTTACAGCAAAATTTTTACCTTATATTTTGTATTAAATTTTTATGCTTTACTGTATACTAGCTTTTGCCTGTGGTTAAAGTGTCACAAGGGGAAACTGTGCTTTTTCGGGATAAAAAGTATCCTATGTGTTAATCCAGAGCCTAAACTACTACCATACTTAATTTCATTAAAATCTTTTCAGTATGTTTTGCGTGAAAGAGTTACAAGCATCCATCCATATATCCGTCCATCGTCACAAATTTTCACCTTTATAATAGCAGGATAGTAGCATCGTTTGATTATATTTTTATAACATTATAGAATTAAGAGAAGAATGCGATATTGTGTTTTTTTAAATCCTTGGACGCTTCACACCACATCAATCTGGCCTCGTACTAAGTACTCGAAGAACATGTATTACGGGGACCAGACAACGGGAAGTAAAGAATACTTCCCGTTGTCTGGTCTTGAGCACTACCGCGCTCAACCACTGAGCCTTGACAGAGGTCATCAAATGTAGACCGTACGTGAACGAGGCTTTTGTATGTACCAACCGAAATCAATAAGAATTTCAATAGCTTATTGATACATAATATGATACAATGAATCAATAGTAGTCGAGTAGCAACTATCATGGTAATTCCGTTGCCACGCGGAGTGCGGGCTGAAGGGATCGTGTTACGCAACAGCACTGCGGGGATTCCCGGTCAAAGTTCGAGAAGCCGGACAGGTGTGACAGAGGGCTAATTGTGAAAGAAAAAAAAACAACTCGATATTTAAAGTTTTTTCTTCAGTAATACCAAAGAAGCCAAGATAATGAAGAATGGATCTTAAATTTTCTGTTTAATTATTTTCTAAATGTTCAAACACAGACTAAATGTTTTAATTTTTTACGGTTTCATCCATTGGAGCAATATGCAGAATGAAACTCTAAGACCTTCAACCTTATAATCATCATTATTATCATCATATACATAATATATTATACGTGAAGCAAAATCTTTGTTTCCCTTTTTATGAAAATTATGCAACCAGAGGAGTATGAAATTTGACACATTCAAAGATTATATGAAGAAGGAGTGAACTGCACTAATATTAATTTATAATAATGCTTAAGAATACGGTAAAATAATGAAAATAATAGATATTACACACACTACTTAGATTAATAACTCACACTACACTACACGCCTTTGGGTACAATTTTGTCACACGTTGACGTTTGTCAGTCTGTATTTTACATTCAATGAGCATTCAATTCAGAATATTTACATTTCAATTCAATATAATTATTATATTTTTCATACCTAAAAGGCAAAAGAACCCTCATAAAGTTTAAACTTACGAATTATATTATGAACTAGCTTTTGCCCGCGGCTACACCCGCGTAAATACATTATCCCGCGGGACACTACTTTTTTGGGATAAAAAATATATTCCTATGTCCTTTCCCGAGACCGAGATTTGGTATGTATGTACCAAATTTCATAAAAATCGGTTCAGCGATTAAAGCGTGAGGAGGTAGGTAACAGACAGACAAACACATTTTCGCATTTATAATATTAGTATAGATATAGATAGTATAGATTAAGAGCGAATTTTTACCACTGCACTGGATGACCACTAGGCGATAGGAATATTCATACTTTTTCTAGACTACACTCGAGAATGTAATCTTTCAACAATAAAGTTACAAAGCGATGGTTATGGTTATTACCATCCTTTTCTTTCTCGAACCCCATAACACATCAAATGTGTAAAAAGTTCCCCGGTATGGGCAACAGCTGTGTTGTAATTTTCGTAATTTTATATGTGCCTGCCGGTTTCGCACATTGACTCAACTATAAAAAACTTACACTCAGTAAGGTAAATGTAGATCTTAAGCCATTCTTATGCAAACATAATATTATACTTTGTCATATAAATTGTTTAGTATTTACAACTGAGGACTACTTAAAATTTTCTCGATGATATTTAATTTGAATCGTCAACGAAATCTGGAAGTTCCTTTAGTTTTTTAAGGAAATAGATATCTATGCCCTGTAAGGTAGCGCGTTAAAAAACTGTGTACTACCAGGGAATTTAATCATTGAGCAGATTAATTGCTCTCAAAAATTTCACGGCCTACTACTATTATAAATGTATCAGTGAGGATGGATGGATGGATGGATGTTTATGACTCTATACGGATTTTGATGAAATTTGGTATGGTAGTAATTATTTAATAAAGGTTACTTTTTATCCCAAAAAGTAAAATATTCCCATAATTGCAATGACTTCCGACAGTCTCAATACAAAGTTAAATACGATAATATTATCATAATAAGTCGAACAAATTAAGACAATGGCCAACCTGCTAAAATATTAGATTCCCTGATAGTACGTTCTACTTCATACGAAATATGAGTTGGTCCATCGTTGTGCCGTATGAAAAGCGATAAGGGTCGTTCCACACTGCGTCATATTTCACAAAGTGCCCTAAGTTCGGCAGTTCCCGGCTCGGTTATGGCACTGTTAACACGTGTTGACGCTTCATATTGTTTCTACTTCACATACAACTAAATCATGGGAACGCGAAAAAACTTTATGCGTTATGGCCCATATTTCTCCGACCTTCATATATTAAGTTCCTACTTTATACGTACAGTAAAATTGTATTGAATTGCTTTTTGATATCGACCGTGTTGTTTTACATTGCCATCATCAATCTAGTTTACTTCACGGGTTGATCGCAATAAAATATGTCATAAAACAATTATGTTCTTAATGTCTTACGGGAAACATGGTATTCCATTCATGTTACTCAGAAATACGATGCTTGCCAAGGGACAATAAGAAACTAGTTGTATTGTACAACTATCAATACATATTCATTTTCGAATTGTACTTACGTATGGGCTATAACATTATTACTTGAGCCACAATAGTTACTAAAATATTCATATTCTTGAATTCAAATCGCGCAACGGGATCTAAAGATATAACATAATCCTAGTAAAATTCATAAAGTAAATCTTAAAGCCAACATCATACGAGTAAATTCTCGATTGTTTATTGTTGCTTTTCGTACAAAGGATGAAATTTAAAAGCAATAAAGAACAAAAAGTGGATGATTAAGGAGGCAGCAGCGAGGCATTAATTAAGCGATATCCCGCCCGCGCCGCCGCTGCCCGCGCCCATTTGTAGCGACACAGCTGACGGACCTAGCGGAGGACAGACCTATTTCGTGAGCGTAGCAGTCTCTATAGTAAATGCACAACAACGAAGGTAATATTGTAATTAAAAATTACCAAGGACCCTGCCTACAGACCACATATTAGGTGTCGAAGCTGCACCTATCTCTTTCCGTTAACATAATTTTATGTATTGTAATACAGAAAAATTAATGTTATCTAGGTTAATTCAATAAGCACGTCCTTGATTAAAGGTGCTCCCTTTAATCAAGGACGTGCTGCATTACTAATAGCGGTTTCGCACTACGCGACTATGTCAGATATCCGATCCGAACCCGTTCGGGTTAGCAATAGAAGTTTCCTAAATTTGACGCACTAGATCCAGCTTCTGTCGTCCAATTTTTAGTAATTTCTTACAATTCGTATTTTTCACAGGTTCAGCGGGGTTATCCGGGGCGTCCGAAACGAATTCGAAAACTTATCGTATGATTTTCGGCCAACTTTGCTGCTTATTGAATCCGAGTCGAATTACGCACTTTCAATAGTCGAGCTGATCGGACGTAGTGTGTATCTACCCTGACTTAATTCACGTAATAGCCCATCCGATTTTTTTCTCATGTGATACGTAAATATGTTTCGCCTCCGAGCTTAGCGGAAAATACGGATTGCTATTCCTTCTTTTATCTTACTTTGGCTTGTACTTTTATAGCTTTCATTAATTTACGTATGCTGTATTCATTTCTATCCTGTACATTATGTGCAAAGTAGGTATTATATAGGTGTAAAGGTTTTCAAGTATAATATTAGTAATTAACCTAAAAATACTAATCATATATTTTCTACAAAAGCGCAACCACGTGTTCAATCCTACTCATCTTCTACTATTGAAAAGGAAATAGTTTTTAAATAATCCTTTGTTTCACGTATTTCTGCTTACACAAAGGTATTTTAAATATAACAACATACTTCCGTGTAGAGGGACTAAAGTGTCCCTCCAGGCGACATCAGCCTGTAAACTTCAGAGCACATCACTTTGAACTATCAAAGGGTCGTTATTCAAAATAACTTGACCTCAAAGACAATGATACACCTTGAAAACAAGTACTACTAATTTTGTTATTGTATGCAACAATATAGTTGGATTGTTTGTAATTAAATTATTTCAGTCTTCTCGAATATTTATTAAAATATGTATGGCAATGTTTAGTAAAAACATTAACATCTGAAATAAATTATTCAAAATTACAATGCAAAATACGAGAAATCCTATAAAGATAATAACGTTAACTAACGTCGACATCAATTTTAAAACTATTTATCTGTATATTTTCATCAAATTCTATTCCACATTCCACAACTATCTGCTGACTTGATCAAGTTTTTATGAAACGGAAAATAAAAACAATGTAAAAGCATTCAGTGTTCTGTGTTTCTTAACCGTCTGTACGCAACAATATATGCATCTGTATGCAACAATATAGTTGGATTGTTTGTAATTAAATTATTTCAGTCTTCTCGAATATTTATTAAAATATGTATGGCAATGTTTAGTAAAAACATTAACATCTGAAATAAATTATTCAAAATTACAATGCAAAATACGAGAAATCCTATAAAGATAATAACGTTAACTAACGTCGACATCAATTTTAAAACTATTTATCTGTATATTTTCATCAAATTCTATTCCACATTCCACAACTATCTGCTGACTTGATCAAGTTTTTATGAAACGGAAAATAAAAACAGTGTAAAAGCATTCAGTGTTCTGTGTTTCTTAACCGTCTGTATGAATAAGTGAAGTGAAGTGAAGTGAAGCGCGGCGAAGGCTGACAGTATCATATCTGAGGGGTCGCCCGCTGCTCGCTCCTCCGCTGTGAGGACGGCAAATTAAACTATATTGGACGTTTTATCTTAAACTGTCCTTTGTACGGTCTTTTGTTCTAACAAAAAGGTAATTGAAAAGGATTATGTCTTTTTTTAACAATAAAGAACCTTTTTGTTTTATTTTTCTATCCTGCCTAAATTTTGTTGCCAAAATTACATACAATTTATTTATACTGTTTCCATATCTAGTGACTATTTTAAAGGTACCCACTATTAAAATAAAAGTAATATTAGTATTATAGCGTAAGTGAGTAGTTTATATGACTACAATGTCACGAATGTTTGTAGGAAAGAATGCCGGTAATAAAATGACTAAAACGTGGGCGATTTCCTCGGGCGGACGTATGGGGACGATTTCCGAAATGTGTTTACAATGAAGGCCGAGTCGCACAAACGACATATTTCATCATACCGAAGAAATGCCTCCCGACTCTACAGAAATGAAAGTATTAAAGTATACGTACTGGCAATAACTTCAAATCTAATCTTAAACGGCTTTTTATTGTTACACAGATTTTTGGAGTTGAAATTTTGCCTCATGGCATTCATTTGTTATTATTTTATTTTATTCTTGCGTTATGCCTTCTATCTATCTATACCTATATATGAAAGGCGAAGCTGATTGACTGAAACATCAATGCACAGGCCAAACCGTTAAGGTTAGAAATTTGAAATTTCTAGCCTTAATGGTTTGGCCTAAAATTAGGAAGGATTTATCAAACTCAACCCCTAACGGTCAAAGTTTATAACCTAATTTCACGCTGGTAAAGCCGTGAGTAATTAATGCTAGTTTATTACTTATCGTATTTGTAATAATGAATTTTTATTTCATCGTTTTGCAAGTGGAAAAAGTAGTATTAATTTATTTTAAAATATGCAATGGTCACAATTAAGATTTTTATTGATAGACATGACAAAGTGATTTGAGTTTTTTCAATATGGAACCATATTCCATGACATGAGGAACTCAAGTTTTACGGAAGCGAGGCGAACGACGAACGACTATAAAGTTAATAAAAAAAAAACATAAAGGTTTTGTGCGCGATAGTACCGCGTCCGTCAGAGCGCCGCGTCCGGTCAGTACATAATAAAGTTATTCGCCGTCTCCGACAAACTCCAACCGATAAATTACCCACGCCCGCCGCCCGCCGCCTCGCCAAATATTGCCTTAACTTTGAAGAATAACTAGGATTTCTTAAAGATAACTGCGAAAAATATTGCCGGGATAACAAACGCGTAAATCTTAATAACCTTTGTTTGTATGTTACGAAGATAACATGGTGTGAAAATTTGTTATTATTAGTATTATTATTTTACGTAAATATTAATTATGTTATCTAACATTTAAATACTAGTATAATAGGTAATGTTATGTTTGTTTATAATTTGAACACTTAAATAGAGGCTGAATTTAAATTGTTTTTCAATGATTAATATCTGATATGTCGCGTTAAAAATGACAAATAATAACATTAAAAAGAAAGAAAAGTGGCGATATATTCGTAGACGTGCTACGCGCTACGATATTCCGTACCGCATGCTACGGCCTACGAGCTACGGCTACGTTAGTCATGACTCATGCTACAATATTACGTAGAGCGTGGTAGAAAAAAATAATGTTGTTCAAAATAATGTTACTTTTAAGTAAAACTAAACATGATACATATTCAAAGAATAGATTAAAGAAAGAGGAACAGATAAACAGCTACATAGTTAGCTTTCGATTTGATTGCACTACTACAAGCATACGGCGTGTCCACGATTGTGTGGAAAAATTGTGGGCCGTTAAAGGAGACGTCAAAATTTTCAAATTTCGATCGTTCTATGAAAGCTGTTTCTCTGTACGCTTACGTATATAATATATTTTTACACTGTGCTCAAAAGCCAAAAAAGTCCAAAGATCAAATTAGGTTAGATGTATGCGTAATTACATCTGAATTACAACGGCATAGGTCGCATATCTGCAGGTGGGGTAAATAATAAAGTATTATGATGTTTTAACTTTTTTCAACGAATATTCTGATAAAACATGATTAACAATTTATTGATTATCACCACTTTTTCATGAATATGAATTAAAATGATTATGGTAAATAAAATGTGAGTGTAAATTTTGTTTGTGGTTGCCACTTTTTACGTAATAAATGGTGCATTGTTGTTATTGGTTGGGACAAAGTAAGAAATTGTATGTTACTAATTTCAATGTCCTTAACCCGCGATTCCATGCCGTTGCGCAAACGTATGCGCTCAAGTGTAAGATCATACTCGATTTTAAATAAAAAAAAACATGTTTCTAACAGCTTTCTCCTGAGCTCAAGTTTTCAGTGCAAGTCGCGCGCAACGAACTTGTATGCAAACTTCTCGCAAAATGGAAACTCACCAACAGAGAACGACAAACAACAATAGTGAAAATATAAAAGGCTTTTTTATTTGAAATCGTTAGCCATTGTACGTGTATCGCTGGCATTGTTTGCGGCGGGCTGCGTGGATCTGATGGCGCGGCACTAATGCCGTATGAATGAAATTTACTGTCAATATCTGAGGCCCGCATGCGGCTTTGCGACGCAAACTCGCTTTATATCCATTACTCCCGTTTTATATTTTACATTTCAATGTTTTTCTGGTTGGTTTAGAGAAAAGTTTCACGATATAGTATTAAATTCCTAATTACATACCTATGCTAATTATACCACCTTATATTTTAGACGAGCAATTCTTGTGTAAATAATCGGAATCTTGAAAAAAGTATTTCGATGAAATTTAATATGTAGGGTGTTTTGGGGGAGTTAAATTGTTCTAGCTAATCCGATAAGGATGAAAACTACTGCATTTTTAAGTTATACATGTTTTTCCTTTCGGTGCGTAATAAGATACGAGTGATTTTGATTTCTAAATGTTGAATCCATTTGGCGCCTTGGTTAGAATCGGACTTTTTGCATTGTTGAAAAATGTGTGTCTCAGTTCCAATACAGGTCAGACGAATGTATTTTTTAACCGACTTCCAAAAAGGCGGTTATGCGTTTGGCATATATTTTTATTTCTTCTTCCGGTACTTTATTTTATGCAGCACATGAGGTAAAATCACGTGCTGTCTTGTTTTACTTTGTCTACAAATTAAATATATTTTTCAGTAAAAGGTAAGCCTCAGAAGAAAATACAAAACAGTCGATACAATATTAATTGTCTACCCATAAGGAAAGTTTAAGTGACTGTTAAATAATGAGTAGAATAGGTCGGGATTATGAGCACCCCGTATAATTTGTCCCGGATTATCGGAGACGGGTGAATCTCGGCGATTAGTCACAAGTAGCGCGCGATGAATTCTCCAGCGGGGCTTATCGCGACTCCTGCCGAATACTGATCGCTCTAGCCTCGTTACGGAGCCAGGTAAATGTACGGAATTATTAATACTATAAATATCTAAAGATTATAAGCTCACGCGATAAGACATCGTTCGATAGCGGCATAATTTTCACATAAGCATCACCGCGCCTATCGTGTTCGCAAAATGTTGTTTTATTATAATTGTGATGTATACGTGCAATTTGCGTCTACAATTCGTTTAGTAAAATATCAAAGTTTTGTATAGTGCGATTCAAATGAGAATAGGATCGAGTCGGCGCCGTATTGTTTCGAATTTAGACTGTTATGATAGTTAAATTAATGTTTAGTTAATTGATTACTATTTAACGTGTTTATTTAAATTCGATGCAAGATTATTAATATTTATAAGCACATAAGTTTTTCTGAAAATTGTACTGTTCAGTGATATTTGACAGAAAAAGGTCATTGACGTTCCTATATAATATAGTCTCATTTGAAACGCGTTATAAATTTTAATATTACAGATTACATTATAGCCTATGTAACCCGGGTTATTATTAAAAATCTATTGACATCTCACTTATTAAAATTAGTAGCTTAGGCGCTCCGATGGAGCAAACACACATACATATATAGTCTGCCAAAATTATAACCCTTGAATTTGACTTCGCCGTAGTCGGATACAAATTAAAATGTTTCGAAGGACAAACTTAGGCCTTTTCATCCGTTAATGGAAGATTTATACAGTATTCTTCGATCGAAGTAACCACTCTTGAAATATTGTAGTGCCTGGAACAGTTAGTTGGTTGCCTAAGTACATACGGCATTCTCACAACACAGTCCGACAGTCCAGAGGAATGACTGGTCAATACGTCTGGGGCCAACCATGTCCTCACGATATTTTCCTTCACCATTAGAGCGTCCGTATAATGTAATTGAGATCTGAAAAAGTCTCATTGACACAACGTGGGATTCGAACCTGCACTCTCTCGAGTGCGAACCGAACGGTCTACCCACTAGGCTTCAAAGGACAAAATATTCTAATTCAATTATTAAGGACGGAAGCTAAAGTTACTTAAATATAAATTCACACCGGAATAACAAAATGTAAAGTATGATTTAAGTTTAGAGAATATCTTGAAGCGAATATCTCTAAATGGTTTTCTACACGAATGAACTTGAGCTCTCTATTAATTACGTACAAGTTTCGGTCGTGCGTTTGAAAATCCGTGGTGTGGGGAGCCGGGCCCACCGGGGACATGGAGGGGGGAGGGGACACCGGGGAGCGCGGCCGTCGGGGAGCGGGGACGCCGTGGAGCGAGGCCCAGCTGGGGCTGACTGGGGCACGCTGGAGACAGGACCGCTGGCTGGGCATCGAACCACAAACTCTGTGCTCGACGCCCGCCACTAAATTAATTGCCAAATCCACTGGGGTGCTACTCGAATTTACTTTACAACGATATGAAATTAATTTGCAATAGATGAGTACAGAATTTGGGATTTCATTGCATCCCTATACCGTTTGATTATTGGTACACAACAATCCCTATTCCAGTAATTCAAAGCAATAAAAAGCAAGGCATAAATAATTTCTCAATTTTTATTCTCCAGTACAAAAATTGTTATTTAGTCGAAGTAACATATTACGATTACTTAATATTATTACACGGGATTTAATCCCATTTGGATTGCAGTGACGACAGCGCTCAAATATTCTTTTTGTGAAAAAAAAAAACCATCACCTACCTATAACTAGTTACCACCAAACATCTTTCTGTAAAAAATACCATCACACTAGTCTTACTCTATCTATACTAATATTATAAATGCGAAATTGTGTCAGTCTGTCTATTACCTCTTCACGCTTTAACCCTGAACCGATTGTTATGAAATTTGGTATAAACATACTTTGAGTCCCGGGAAAGGACATAGGATATTTTTTATCCCGAAAAAGTACAGTGTTCCCGCGGGATAATGTATTTAAGCAAAAGCTAATACTATTAAATTTGAAAGTTTGTGTGGATGGATGGATGGATGGATGGATGCTTGTTATTCTTTCACGCATAAAAATTAGTATGGAAGTAGTCTACTTTTTATCCCGAAAAAGTACAGTATACTATATGTATGATGCTGCGGGAAAAATATAGTATATACCACAATTGGCCGTGCTAGTGCAATCGGACATCGGCGTGTGCGGTCCGCCGGACGGTAATTGGGGTCCACCTCAGGCGCGAGCCGCAATCAATTCCTGTCCGCGCTGGCCGCCGCCGCCTGCCTCTGTCCAGGACTTTGGCCCAGGAATTCCACCACTTTGAGTAACTGAGGTAAACCCAATAATAATAGCAAAATGCTTACATAAGCCGAATTTACCAGAATAAATAAAAAAATCTAAACAAAAATTCAGGTGTTCGATGTGTGTTGGTTCACCTTTATTGAAATAAAAAAAAAACACTTTCGTCACTTCGTTATTAACTTGAATAACTAGGGGCATCCGATGTTTTCTATTTATAATTCAGATAATCCAATCAAGTGAAAATGCTGATTGATTTCAAATGACACGTTTAAGTTACTTTGAGGTATGTAATTGAATTGATTTTTTTATTTTAATAGCATTTTGACATCAGACAGATTAGCCAAAATTGTTTTTGTGGTTTTCAGTGTGATTTAGTTCGTAATATAAATTACTACTACCATAGTCACGACGAAATTAAAGAAAAAAATATGAAAGAATCTTAAAAATTATGGTTTATCATAATTCATAGTAGATGCTTGCACATCTACACTCTTAATATCTTTCGTTGTTTTTCATGCATCGTCTGTTATTTCCATACAAAACCGTGCCTAAGTACCGAGTTTATTTCCTAACCGTAGTCGCACTGTAATTTTTTTAGTCCCTCGGAAATTATCATTTTTCTACGACAATGACACTCGATGTAGGTATAAAAAATAGACGGATGCCTGATGAGAATTAAGAATGTAGTTCTACTTTTAACAGTTGGAAGGTGGAAGACAATTGTGAAACTGTCTATAAACCGATTCGCTGATTGAAAAAAGTCTTGAAGATAAACTTTCGTGTCTGTAATAATAATGGACAACAGAGTAAAAAAAATTTAAAAGGCATTTAATTATTATATTCACAGCAAATATTTAAATCGGCAAAACTCAAGTTACTATCCTGAGTCAATTTGTTGATTTAAACAAAAAAACATGCCATCCTTATAGTGTCAGCTGTAATAATAATAGACAAATCGTTAAAAATAATATATGACCTCGGTGTTTAACTAAGTTATAATATATTATAACTTCATTTTAGAAAAATATTTAGTGACAAAACTTTGAGCAAAAACTAGCCGGGTCGTTCCTAAAACGTAAATGTTAGCCGGCAAAATTAATAAGGCAAACGATCGTGCATGTGTGTTCAAAATATCAATTAGCAAACCCGGCCAGGAACAAAAGATATTACCCCTCTAATGAATTCGTAATCTCTGTAATCTGTTCAATGAGAAATGGCATTTTCCAAATAGCGGCGCGCCGGCAAACAAATTAAACCTTACCCAAAAATGAATTTATCACGTAGCGGCTCCAGAGGAGCTCGCCTAACTATCTCGATACTAGTAACGAAACTCTATTCTAATCTGTACTTTATTCCTAATGTGATAAAGCTAAAAATGCTATAACTGAACATTTTTCAGTTTTAAAACTTTAGTATTCTTTTTTTTCTTTATATTCATAAAATTAACTTGATTTGTGTACAGCAATTTGTTTTTCTAACCTTAAAAATATTATGCACTAAGTATAAAAAAAAGTTTGTGTACGAGTAACACAATATATTTGTACTTCAAAACGGTGGATCTTTTGGAATGAGTAAAAATTATACATCACCCTAAAATCCTATATAAACATCATGTAGGCATTTTATTTACAAAACACGGACACTGGACAGACATTAAATACTCGTAGAATAACAGTAAGCAATTATCAGCAAGCGGCGCCGGGTCCGTGGTCCGTCCCAAATATTTTAATTTTAAGTGCCCACTGTAAGACCACTAGCTACTGGCCACTGTCCGGCGTCCGCGCGACATATGGCGCCCGTGATTAATATGCAGGGCGGAGATTGAAACAGACTGAAATGTAGCTCGCTTTTTGATTTCATACAAAATTCACAATTGTTCCTTGTTCGCTTATATTTGGTGAATTAAAAGGGATAGTACCGAGCATTAATTAAATTGTAAAATAATAACCTGCAGCTATCAATAAAATATTTCATTTAATAAATTGCTTCCAGGTTCGCACTATGCTGCGCGTACTTTACGCTTCTTGGAAAATATAACGTATGCTGAAATATAAAACACAAATAAACTTTTTATTTTAAACAACACTATATATTTATTTGTTAAAACTTTTTAAAAGCTGACTACAAGCTGTGCATTAATTTGGTTCTACCTGCTTTATAATTCAACACGCTTTTACTTCGTAAGCCACATCATGTAATTAAATAATAAAACATGTATAATGTTTTATACATTAAACTGTTAATAAAATATAATTAGCTGCAACAATTAATATTTCCCGAAGATTATAATATTATTTCGGTAGACATTAAGCATTTACTACCGTACCGTTATCATCAGTGTGACTCGAAATAAAATGTGAGTTAAGACTCAAGTTTGCACAATAAATAATTGTTTCCCGAGACGTAATTGCCGTAATTTCATGAATAATTACCGCCACAGCGCAATTAAATAAATTACAGTAGAAATAACGACCTCCTTCGGGCTTTAGTTTAAACTTAGGGCGCGCCGGCTGTGCACTCACCAAACATAACTCTTACGTCTTCAAACATAGTATTTTACTGCAGTGGCGCGCGATCGTAAACTATACGATATTGTGAATTCCAAGTGCGGATCGAATTAAAAACGGACGGGAATTTGAAATTAAATTACCTAAATACTATTGGTATGTAAGCAATTTTGAAAAATTAAACTTTTCGACCATTTTATGTCATTCAAAAACCAATGATTAAATTATAAGTAATTTATAACGAACTCTATATTATATTGAAATATAAAGAAAAAACTTTGCACCCCTTTTTCTTGTAAATTATGCGAATAGAGAAGTCTGGAATTTAGCACAGTTAAAGTTCATATGGAGGAGGACTGCAGAAAGTTAGTATTTTTTGTAATAAAGCTTAAAAATACCAATACCAAATTAATAAAAATACACACTCTACCATTCGTTTCACACACTCACACAAGTGTAAAATCCTTTGTTTGTGGTTAAAGTAAACAGAGTAGAGATTTATATTATTTGTTTTTAGTCTTACTGAATATCATATAATATAATAATAATAGTCATGGGATACTCATCCCAACTTACCTGTCCGGTAGTTGTGGTATAGTATACGGGTACGCGACCCCGGCTTCCCTAGCTATTACTGTCCTATCCCTTGCCCTCCTGGGCGGTAATATTTCCTTTTTCCCACTCTGACTTACCAATCTTCCTTTCCACACCATCTATCCTTCCCTTTCCCTATTCCTACCCTCTCCACAAATCCGTGGAAACGCAACGGATAATCATAAAAATAATTTAATTACCCAAAATGGCGGCGATGTGGTTCACCACCCATCACGTCTCGTTTCTCGCGGAGGTGAAAAGCGGATCATGGAGAGCCGCTTCGCTACGTTGAATGTAAGATGAGGAATGGACGGTGAGAATGAAAGTGAACGAAGCGAAACGAGTATGTAAGGATCGTAGCAAGTGGCAAAAAGTGGTCTCTGCCTACCCCTTTACGGGAAAAAGGCGTGATATTATGTATGTATGTATAATAATAATATATTCTATGGACGCTGCACATCACGTCAATATGGCCTCGTGGTGGTGGCCTCGATACTTATCCGAAGAACTTCTGTTACGGGTACCAGGAAACAGGAAGATTATTAAATACTTCGATGTCTGTCAACAAAAAATCCGAAACTGAAAAAGATGTTTTGAAATATAGATGATGGTCGAATTTCAACCGCTAGTTTACATTAAATAATTATTAATTTATTTATACTGTCCTACAGGGGCGAAGGCTGGTTCTCCTTCATAGAGTAGCTCTAGCCTGTATAATAGAAAGGGATTTACATGGGGGTCTTCAAAAGGTAAGAGGTAAGTGAAGCCGATAGGAATGGAGTTATAGGAACGCTACGCCACTGCTGTCCTAAAAACCAACAAACATTTCCATCGATGCCATATGTTACACAAAAATCTTAAATTTGAGTGATGCAGCATTTCAGAAACTTATTTACTTTCTGCGTCTTACTCATAGATCAACTTGTGCTAACTGATAATACTTGTAGTAAAAGTCTTAGAACGTACCTATAAATTGATTAAAGTAACAATTTGCGGCCGGGCACAATCTAAACACGTAACCGCAAATCGTAGCGCAAAACGCGGTTAGGCTGAAAATTTCAAAAAGAGAATCGCTTCTGTCATACGCGATATGGCTCGCTTCCAAATATCGGGGACGTCCGCGCCGGGCGACAGGGGGAAGGGGTTGCCCCACACGGCCAGTTAGTTACGCCGCGAATTATAGGGGCCATTACGATTCATTAAGGCCAGTTAAGCTTAAACCGGTGTTTACCCACGCACACACGGACACAGTGCACACTCGCAACAGTTGGCGGCTCTCGCGTTCGGGGCAGAGAGAGATGGAACGCTGGTCAGTGTTGCAATGTAAAGCTGTGAGCCATCGTACTGTGGATATAATTAGTGGACCACGAGTTTAGGGCCTTAAGCACTGAAGTGTGAGTTTTAAATTTGACAAATTTCTAAAAAGTTGCGCTTCGTTGGTTGTTTTTTTCTATTATTTTAACAATAATAGAGCTAATTGTTTGCTTACTTTTTTCATCATTATCGAAGGTTGAAATTTACAAATATTTAAATAATATAAGAGCACCTTATTCAAAACATTTTGGACGTTGTTCTAAAGATGTACAATTATATTTTTACGTCTACTTCTTTCGATTAGCTTTGCATGTAAATTTTACTGGTTACTGAGTGAAATGCAATACTGTTATGTGTGCATTTTTAAGCAAATAGCTAGAAGGTTATAATATGTAAATAGCTGCCATGATCGGACCTGGCACGCGGCCAATATTGACAGTATCGCCTATCGAGTCCATCCCGGAGGCTACGCGCTGTCATATATTGTAACTAACGCCCGAGTGTTGCTATCTATATTTGGCTATATATATTAGAACTGGGGATCGGACTACATCTAAAATATTTAGTTTCATTTATATACTCAGAAATATTGAGGCATTACTAATTGGTATTATGTAAAAATATATTATTTTATGTGTAGTTTAATAATTAAATACATCTAAAAAGTACAAAAAATATTATTTTTTTGCTTTTTTTAGTATGAACTTAAACGCACAAATATCGGAGTCATTTACAAATATGTTCCTGCGGCCGTATACTTCATACACTTCAAACCACGAGTGACGTCACCGTGGGTACGACTTAAGTATTGAGCGTTTTTACGAGACTTGCGAAATTAAGTAAACAAATCGCTGTCTGTACCTTTAAAAATATTGACTTTTGATATACTATTTCTTCTGAGAAGTTACTGATATGATTTGCTACTGTGATTACAAATGCAAGGTTTCTGTAGAATTAGTTGCTAAGTTCGACCCCAATCACCGCGACACAATATTTTATTAATATTACAGTCATTAGATATTATACATTATAAAAGAAGACATGGAAAATTTTATTTGTAATATTTTGTTGAGATTCTTACATTTCGATTAAATTAGGAGTACCTACAATCGGATCGAAGGATTCTTGAATGCAGTAAGCGCGCGGACTTAGCAACATAAAAAAAAATAATATTTATATGACAGAGCCGACAACGTTCTAGTTGATTAACGGTCATTTTAACGGAGCGGGACAAAGTTAAATTGACCAGCTTATATCTGCATAGTTGAGATAGCCTTGTCATTACAAATATGGACTTTACGCCGTAGACAATAAGTGCCCCGGTGCATGTAAGAGCAAAGTGGCAAATATTGTATCTGCCAATTTGTAGTTCTCTACATGCAGCGGGCAAATAACTGACGATCGTTTACCGATGCTTTTGACAGCCAGTATCGTTCAGTAAACATCAATTATATAGTGCCACTTTTCTGCAACTTTTTTTATAACCCATCGATTTAATTTCAAATTTTTCCACTGGAATTATTACCATTATACTATGTTTATCCATTAGTATTTACAAATTTTTACGTATAGGTAATTGTATTGACTACTAGCTTTTGCTCGGAGCTGCCCGCGTAAATATATATTATTAGGATATAGTAGGAAACAGCCTCCGTGGTCTAGTGGTTTGAGCATTGGCTCTCGACTCGGAGGTCATGGGTTCGATTCCCACAAGGGAACAACAAAAAATGTTGTTTCCAAGTTTGGTTAGGACGCAGGCTTATCACCTGATTGTCTGACAAGAAAGATGATCCATGCGTCGGATGGGCATGTAAAAAGTCGGTCCTGCGCCTGATCTCTCGCCAGTCGTGTCGGTCATCCGTCCCACTGGGTTACGAGAGTAAAAGGAAGAGAGAGTGCTCTTGTGTACTGCGCACACACTTGGGCACTATAAAAATCACTCCTGCGTAACTCGCCTAGTTTCAACGAAACCGGCCACCGTCACCGAAATTGGTGTGGGAGTTATTATTATTATTCCGCGGGAACACTGTACTTTTTTGGAATAAAATATATCCTTTGTCCTTTCCGGGACTCAAAGTATGTTTATACCAAATTTGATAAAAATCGGTTCAGCGGTTAAAGCGTGAAGAGGTAACAGACAGACATACACACCTTCGAATTTATAATATTAGTATAGAAGTATAGATGACTATGATATATTACTTAAGTATTTCTGTGAGCTTATAACTTAAGATAAAAATTTAAAAACTTAATTGATCTAAAATCTATATGCTTATTTTGCCAGTTTAATACATGTATGTATGTTAAATTAACTGGCAAAATCGGCGTTTACCTGGACAAGCTCATTTAAAATTCGTCCCACCAATTTATTCTCCGGGCCAGACACATTAACAAAGGCTGACCTGAAAGAATTCCCAAAAAACAGTCCAACTAAGCCCGCGGGCTATCTAATAACATTTATTACCGGCCGCCGGTCCCCTGTGTCCACTTCCGGTTCCTGATAAACGGCCGCCATTTTTGCCGCCATATTTATTTATAGGTACTGTTGAGAGATAATGTCGATGAATCGTTCATTACGGCCCGCGGGACACGCTGTTACATTTGCTGTGATTTACCTGTAAAGAAATAAAACTAAAACATGTTTTAGCGGATGCGTAATATTAATAATCTTCTTCATACATATTAACGCGTGAGCAAAAACTTTATACTCTATTTCACGAAAACTATGCGAACGAAAGATAATGAAATTTGGCATAGTTAAAGCTAATATGGTAGAGGAGTGAGCAGCACTATTTTTTAAATAAAAATACATAAAATAAAATTAAAATAAACTTTCAATTCAAAGTCAATCAGATTTCTTTAGTCATGGCTGCTTTAGTTATTCACATAGGTAGTCCATATAGTATTCCCCTGTTATTTTGGATATCAGGGAATAGCTGGTATAATTTAATGATTTCAGTGCTCATACAAAACAATGATAAGTTAATCATGGAGATAAGCTCAGGGGCAGCGTCTATTAATCATATCGATGGGAACGGGCAAGTGTTGGCAGGATTTATACATCGGCAGTTTTCCGCCTCGCACGCGCTAATGACCCTCGACGGTAACTAATGGTGCCTTAACGTGTGATGTAAACATATACTCGTTCGCCCGTTATTTATGAAGAACACCTTTGTCTGTATATTCCACTATTAAAACAAACTCAGAGGTCTGGCATCTGAAGTTCCAAATAAGAAAGATCTAGGGATTTACCCTAAATTAAAAAAGAATAAAAAAATATGAAAGATAACCAACGATTGCAAAATAGCTTTTGATGGCAATATGTCGCGAAGTGATTGACTAGCTGCACACGTGAAATGTTATTGACATAATATATCTGTCAATACTAGTCAAAACATTTTTAAAAAATGACAATATGGCCCGCACACAAGGAATATTATTGTCAATATAAGCATTATTGCCAATAATATGTGTGATGATGCAATGTGTGTGTGGTGTGGTATGTGTGGCTAGCCATTAGTGATCGTCTAATGCTGATTTGATTGGTAGGTACATAAATACGAACAATGAAACAAAACTTAAAAGTAGATACAAATTTTAAGAATCCTTTTTTCATGAGAGTAACGGCTAACACGACAATGTAAGTGGCCATTGTCTGTCCACAAAGAAATATCTGGTACAATATTATTAAAAATAAACACATTGTTTGTTTGAAGTGGACAGTGAAATCCTCTACATAAATCGCCGGAAGGCCGGAGCTAAGGCGCCCCAGGGGCCGACACAAATCATAATGTCTACGTCAGAGACCACTCGCAACAGCCTCAAGATTTGGATAATGTTGTGACGTTACATTAGCAATAATTAAACTATTTAATTTAATGTTATAATTTTTAAAGTAAATAATGTTTTTGCATAGAAGGTGAATTTATAAAGTGGGCATAATAAAGTAAATATGAAAGTATAAGTCATTGATATGGCTATCATTGGCTAGCCGCACACACGCCATATTATTGACAATAATGCTTATATTGACAATAATATTTCTTGTGTGCGGGCCATATTGCCGTTTTTTGTGTGTAGATTAGTATTGACAAATTTATTCTGTCGATAATATTGCATGTGTGCGGCTAGCCATTAAAGAAGTACCTTATATCAAAAATGATTTTAAATGTGGCTGATTTTCTAGTTTATATCAAATCGGGCTTCTACTTTTGTGAATTTGAAAAAGTGGTTTTCGGATTTTAATTACCACGTGGAATCCTTGTTACATTATGTGTTATATTTTGTGTATATTCCCTTTAGCCGACCACATATTTTTGTAGCCACACTTATTTATAATGTTTATTTGAACACGTAATTACTTATCTGTAAAGGCAGCGGACCGGAGCTCCTCAGGTCGGCATAGATCTCCGCGGTCCGACCGCAGGCCGCCATCCATCGCTGCCGGGGCCGCATTAGCCGCCCCCGCGGTTGTCGCCTTTGATTTGTGAGAGGCGGCAGCGATCAATCGCCGCCGGCGTCCACCTCGACCGGTCACGTTATTGTTGTTAAGAAACTCGCCTTTAAGGTTTCCCCGAAATAAAAGGGAAACAAGTTTTTTGTTGCCAAGTAAAAAAGTATCTTATACTTTAAACGAGCATTCCTTGTAAATTTATATTTAATCAGAATCTCGGAAACGGTTTTCAAAATCTTTAAATACGAGCGATCCATGTAAAATGATTCAACAATTTTCATTCAATTTAGTATTTTTCATCTATACTATCTACACTAATATTATAAAGAGGAAATATTTATATTTTTGTGTGTGTGTATGTTTGTAATAAATAAACTCAAAAACTACTGTGCCGATTTTAAAAATTATTTCACCATTAGAAAGCTGAAATATAGAAAGCTAATAAAACCTTGAGTAATATACGCTATATATTTTATTGATAGAAAAGATTTGGGATCCTTACTAAAACTTTAGTAACCTAACCCAAGGTGTAAAAAAATGCCATAAAACATCTTTCGTCGCATTCGCTGCGGAAACTATTTATGTTAGAACAAAAATATGTTCTACAATATTAAAGAACATCCATACATTCATCCTCACAAACTTTCACAGTTATAATATTAGTAGGATGGATGGATGGATATTTGTTACTCTTTCACGCAAAAAATACTGAACGGATTTTGATGAAATTTGGATATGAGCTATTTCGCTTTTTTATTACCAAAGTGCGTGGGTCAGCTACGTAGGTTGGCAAATAGGTGTTCCAGTGACACCAAAATTTTTGTGTTTTTAACACCCATCGTCAGCCGTTAATTTTTTCCGTAAGAACTCTGAGCAAAATTCGGTTTCAAGGGTTTTTTCCTTTTATAACAACCATAGATAAATCATTGGTCTCGCTGGGGTAGAGCGCCCAGCGAGACCAATCATTAGTCTATGATAACAACAAACCTATTGGCGTCGAATTGAAAGCTCTATATTATTTGTCGGATTTTGGCAATAAATTCTTAAAACGATTATATAAGTGAAAAGTTATTATAAATTTCGAGGTTTTAAACACTAAAGAATAATTTGGAATTGTAAGTGGCATTGTCTGGTTTTGTGGTTTATTCATTAACGTCAAAGCGATGACTGGGCCGAATCTCTTGATTCATAATTAATGATAATATCCGGCGGGCGCGGATTTATCAAGCAGCGGAAAAAAATCTACGCGCCGGAAAATTTCAAAGCTTTTATGAACGTAGGTACGCTTTAGGGTTCCCCACTAAAATGCCATAGAAATTAATTATTTTGTTTAACATGTTAAGAGTATTATGATACCATTGCAACATAATATTATAATAATAAAATAATATAATAATATTCATCACGTAAATGTATATAATATGACTAGAATTAATTGCCCGCGGCTTCGCCCGCGTGAAATTATGTTTTAAATTTTCGTTCCCTATTTTACCCCTTTGGAGGTTAAATTTTGAAAACTCCATTCTTAGGCCTACGTCATATGAGAAATACGTGTGCAAAATTTCAAATTTCTAACCATAAGGATTTGGCCTGTGCGTTGATAGTACATCAGTCAATTAGCTTTGCCTTTTATATATAGATAGATACTAATTTACGAGTGTTTTAAATAGAAAAAAAAAACTTAGTGTAACAAAAACAAACTTTTTTATAATATTGCTTACAATATCTGGGCACGCTCATGTACAAATAAATAAACTGGTGGTTTAATAGAATAATTTTACTAATTCTCTTAAATTTTCTCGCTACGAGCCCATTCTCTGTCTCTGTGCTCCGCTCCGCTGTTGTTGAAATCACAACATCTGGATATGTTGATTTGTGTACTTCGTATTTTCATGTTGGTATTAGTTATTCCAATATTAAATCTTCATTGCTGTGAGCCAAAATATATTATTTCAATATTCCAACGATTGTGGCAGCGAAATTAAAAGACATAAAATTTAAAAAGCCATAAGTCTCAAAGAAAACCATGTTGAATTAATAATGCCTGATTTAAGCATACTGGACTAAAAATCAGGAAGAGGATTTTCACCTTTGGTATCAATGTACTGTCTAATATACAATGTGTACGGAACACCCGTTTTAAAACGCAAGCAAGTGCAAATTCCGCATGACATAGGCTCTGCTACTAAAACGGAAATACAACCTTTAAAAAAGGAGTGCTCGCAACCGGAAGCGGCGGGCAGGAAGACGACGACGACAGCGCTGCGTCGAATTAAAAATTAAACGAGTATCCGTTTCCGGTAAACCATGATATTTACAGATATTTTCTGTTTTTATACATACTTTCTTTACTGAATTAGATCTATACTTACTAATATTATAAATGCGAAAGTGTATCTGTCTGTCTGTCTGTGTATTACCTCTTCACGCTTTAACCGCTGAACTGATTTTTGTGAAATTTAGTATAGACATACTTTTGGGAAAGGACATAGGATATTTTATATACCGAAAAAGTAGTGTTCCCGCGGGATAATGTACTTATGTGGGCGGAGTCGCGCGCGTAAGCTAGTATAATATAAAGGTTTATTATGTATAACTATGTACCAGCTTGAAATGAAATCCAAATTATATTTTGTGCATATAAAGTAACCAGGATTTTAACAATAGCTTTTTAATTAAGTTATTTTCTTTAAGTATTTATTTCAAATCTTCTTAAAATGAGTACATACTAATATAATAAATAATAGTATTCTGATATCTGACGCGTTCACTCAGATGTCACAATAATAATTATAATAATTTACATTCTAAAATACCAAAAATTACGATATTTTATTGGTTGGGGAAAAAGTTTCTTCGCATTTTATATAAAAATTCAAAAGGTTTTTTTATAAAGTTTATTTACAAGTGACTAAAGTATATAGGTGCCATTTTGTTCGATAACTTTTTGCCATCTTGTTGGTAGGTACATGATCCCATTGCTATACAATTTTTGGGGCTTCTGATGAAAAAACTGCGACAAGTGGTTTTGGCAGTCCTCTTGTGATGTCAACCTGACACTGCCTAAGGAATTCTGCAGCGACCGAAACAGGTGTAAATCTGAAGGGGCAAGGTCAGGACTATACGGCGGATGCATTAACACCTCCCAGCCAAACTCCTAATAATAATTATAATAATTTACATTCTAAAATACCAAAAATTACGATATTTTATTGGTTGGGGAAAAAATTTCTTCGCATTTTATATAAAAATTCAAAAGGTTTTTTTATAAAGTTTATTTACAAGTGACTAAAGTATATAGGTGCCATTTTGTTCGATAACTTTTTGCCATCTTGTTGGTAGGTACATGATCCCATTGATATACAATTTTTGGGGCTTCTGATGAAAAAACTGCGACAAGTGGTTTTGGCAGTCCTCTTGTGATGTCAACCTGACACTGCCTAAGGAATTCTGCAGCGACCGAAACAGGTGGAAATCTGAAGGGGCAAGGTCAGGACTATACGGCGGATGCATTAACACCTCCCAGCCAAACTCCCGTAATTTTTTTCTGAGTGGCTAAAGATGTGTGAGGTCTAGCGTTATCATGGTGAAAAACCACACCCCTTCTGTTGATTAATTCCGGCCGCTTTCTCAAAACTTCTTGCTTTAATCTCATCAGTTGTTCGCAGTACAGTTCAGAATTGATGGTCCTACCTGGCGGTAACAGCTCATAATGAATAATGCCCTTCCAATCCCACCACACACACAGCGCACCTTGTTGCGAGTTAACCCGGGTTTCGCCACAGTCTGTGAAGCCTGACCGGCCTTTGACCACGATCTTTTTCGCACGTTCTTGTCGTACGTGATCCACTTTTCATCACCAGTTATCAGCTTCTTCAAAAATGGTTCGGTTTCATTACGTCGTAATAAAGAATCACAAATGAGTACACGGTTCATTAGGTTTCTTTCAGTGAGCTCATGAGGCACCCAAATATCGAGCATTTTTGTGTACCCAGCTTTTTTCAAATGCGCCAAAACCGTTTTGTGGTCAATCCCCAGTTCTTCAGCTACATCGTAACTACTAATATGCCGATCTTGCTCCACTTTTTCAAAAATGGCAACAGTTTTGTCCGTAACAGGGCGACCAGAGCGACGTGCATCTTTGATATCAAAATTTCCGGATTGAAAACGCTTAAACCAAATTTGCGCTACTCTCACAGATACTGCATTAGGTCCATAAATATCACAATTTTTTTTCGCGGCTTGTGTTGCATTTTTACCTTTTTTGTAATAAAATTTTAAAATGTATCGAAATTCTTCATAAGAATCACTCATTTTAACAATAAGAAAAACAACGTGGTAGAGCCATGCTTCGGCACGAATGGGCCGGCTCGACCGGAGAAATACCACGGGCTCACAGAAAACCGGCGTGAAACAGCGTTTGCGCTGTGTTTCGCCGAGTGAGTGAGTTTACCGGAGGCCCAATCCCCTACCCTGTTCCCTTCTCTACCCTCCCCTATTACCCTATTCCCTCTTAAAAGGCCGGCAACGCACTTGCAGCTCTTCTGATGCTGCGAGTGTCCATGGGCGACGGAAGTTGCTTTCCATCAGGTGACCCGTTTGCTCGTTTGCCCCCTTATTTCATAAAAAAAAAAAAATGAAAATCTCAAATTTACCTAATTTGAATTTGGAATTGTCTTCTGTAAAATTAAAACTTTTTAATGATACCAAAATCAGCCAGATACAATTGGTATAGCCCAAGATATTTTATGACAAGTTCATACATACTATAATGCGCAAAGACTTTTTCCCCAACCTATTATGATCTTGATATATATTTTGTTATGTTTATCCGAACCTCCCATATTTACTATTTTAATTTGCTATTCGATCCTTAATAATTATAATATGTAAATACGTAGTTCAACTACGTTTGCAGTCGTTGCAGTCACCTCCTTTGTGTTTAAAAATTTGAGGCGTCCTATTGCAAATAAAAATGTTTAGAACCTGGTCGAGCAGTAACTTTGTCGATATTTAACATAGATTTTTTTTATTGAAAAAAAAATATCATAGCATTTTATATTGTACCTGCTACAACTTAAATGGTTTGATAAAATATCATAATTAGCTCTCAGAGCATCAGAGATTCATTCAACCTGAAATTGAATATAATATAGAAATTTATGTAATCAGTGAGTTTTTTTTTTTCATTTAATCATATTGATGGTTGCCATTAATATATTCTAATAGAAGTATATAATACATAAATCTATAGTAATATATAAATAACAAAATAAAATGTTTATTCTATGTTCCTTCTATTACAAATGACAGTATAAATCATGTTTATAATAGCAGTTATTTTATTTAGGCTTCCATCAACTTTCCCTACTGAGCATTGTTAAGCTACTTATGCTTTTCTTGTATCGTGGAACAAAATATCAATAGCTAGCTGACCCGACACACGATGCTCTGTCTTAAATATGAACTGGAATGAATAAATGACTACACCTACAATGCAACCTACGTCCCCTAGTCCTACACCTTTTCCTTCTCACTGTTGAAACCTTTCCTGAATATCCGCAATTATTTCAAGACCAAAATGAGCCAAATCGGTCCAGCTGTTCTCGAGTTTTGAGTCCCTCGGGAACGGGATAAAAAGTATCCTATGTAATAAATTATCCTTCAGGAAAACCGTATTTCTTCGAGACAAAAAGTATCCTATGTCCTTTCCCCGGACTCAAAGTATGTCTATACCAAATTTTATCAAAATCGGTTCAGCGGTTTAAGCGTGAAGAGGTAACAGACAGATAGACAGACACACTTTCGCATTTATAATATTAGTATAGGAGTATAGATTAGTATAGATGTATACAAAATAATACATTATTCCTCGCCGTACTTTTTTGAGACAAAAAATATCGTATGTCCTTTCCCAGGACTCAAAGTATGTCTAAACCAAATTTCATCAAAATTGGTTTAGCGGTTAAATCGTGAAGAGGTAACAGATAGACAGACAGACAGAGAGACAGACACACTTTCGCATTTATAATATTAGTATAGATTAGTATAGATGTACACAAAATAATACATTATTCCTCGGGAAAACTGTATATTTTTGGGATGAAAAGAAGATTGCGCATTTGTCCAAAGTATAAAACACTACCATACCAAATTTCATTCAAATCGGTTCAACCTTTTAGCAGTGAAAGACAGTCAAATATACACACAATAATACATTATCACTTGAGAAGACTGTATACTTTTGGGATAAAAATTAGACTGCGCGTTTGTCTAAAGTATAAACCACTACCATACCAAATTTCATTCAAATCGGTTCAACCTTTTAGCATTGAAAGACAGTCAAATATAAACAAAATAATAGATTATCTCTCAGGAACACCGTACTTTTTGGGACAAAAAGTATCGTATGTCCTTTCCCAGGACTCAAAGTATGTCTAAACCAAATTTCATCAAAATCGGTTCAGCGGTTAAAGCGTGAAGAGGTAACAGACAGACAGGCAGAAAGACAGAGAGACAGACACACTTTCGCATTAATAATATTACTCGTAGTACAGATTTACAGTACCTACACCAAAAATAGATATTTTGCATACTTTTTTGTGCCTGTCCGTCTGTCTGTTTGTTCCGGCTAGTATCTGGAACGACCAGACCGATTTCGACCAAGCTCTCACTGTCAGATAGGTGATGTTATAAGGAGTAACTTAGGCTATTTTATTTAGTTCCACGCAAACAAATTTGCGTGCACCAGCTAGTACAAATATAATTTAATAAAACATATTTAAATAGATTCTGCGTACCTATTATTTATTTAGGTTTTACAAAAATGCGGAGAGTATAATTAATTAACGTCGACGGTCAGAATATCAAAATAGTCAGTTTCAGTTTTTTCTAAAAAACCAAAGTATTTTACTATAAGGCATCGTCATTAGGTACTATAATAACTATATTAATATGAAAAAAAAATCTTTGTGATGGGTTAACGAATACAAAATGTTTTATTAACTTGGAACTAGAAAGCAAGAGTTTTTTTTTTAACTGTCGTAGTATGTTTCTATCATTTTAGAATTTTACATTATATTCTATTAAATTAATATACCTAGTTGTCATGATCATCACGTACCTAAGAGCTATAAAATTACAAAAGACGTAATAATACACGTACCTAAGAGCTCTCAAATAACAAAGGACAGCAAATATCTATGGCGTATAATATTATCCCAAGAAAATGATTTTTAAGAAAATTGTATCATATAACGTGAAGCTGAAGAAGTGCTCTCCCTAGTCGTCGAGGATGTTAGTGGGCGTGCCCAGGGATGGGCGGAGCTAAAGATGGACACTCCTTAGATTTCTCTTTTTTACTTCATCGCATATTTAGGTACAAGCGACCAATTAACTGAGACCTCCGGCGCGCCCGAGACCTCCGTTTTCCCGTTCGAGTACAGTGTGATAAGGAGAATCGAGCGGGTCTTTTTAACTGGACGTATTTATGTAAGCACAGCAACAAAGCACCGAACAAGTTTAGTCGTTATCGCATTTATAAAGTTCTCGAGACAATCCAGTTTTATGGGGTGTTTTGCTCGAGATAAATTTTATTTCTTCTGTCTCGATGTTTTTATTTGTGAGATACGAATATTACTATTTCATAAGTTTTTTGAGAGAGTTCATTTAATGATTATTTAGTGTTAAAAAGAGGACATCCTGAGCTACTTTTCAGTATGTTATTTATAGGTAAATAATAAATTACACAATATTCGTAAAGAGGAATATCATTTATTGACAAACGACATATTTGTATTAATAGTATGTAATAATATAGTATGTAATATATAAATAAAGAAAACGATTGTGTGTGTGTGTGCGTATGTTCACGATTATTTAATAATAAATGCAATAATATTATTTGTTTTCATTTGCGTCTTTAACTTTGAACTAAAAGCACAATGTTTGTTTGTTTTCTTAAGTATGTACAAGTTTTAATATAATACCGAGTATGGAGTAGTATTATACTCCTACTCTACATGATATTATTAACCTATAGCGTTTTGCAGATTTATTTTGTAAAATATATTTACGATTTATTAAAAAAAAGTAACGTTAATAATGCTACAAAACTCGTTAACACTTGAAAAGGTACACCTCTAGTAACGGAATCTTACCAGTTTATTCAGTCCACAGTTCACATGTTATCTAGGAAAATTCCGTACATCCGTAAAAATATCTTCTTTAGTTACGGAATGTTGTCAGTTTACTTCACAGCTCACCCGTAATCTGGCAACATTCCGTAACGCGAGCCGACCGCTGCGGTCGCGCGGCGGTGGCATAGCGGCTGCGCTATCTTTATCTGCTCCCTTTGATGTTAAACTGTGCGGACGTGAATGTGCGCATGGCTAATACATTGTTCGGAAAATACGTTTGACTGAAACTCTACCTTGTTCTATTTTAGACGTGTTGGTGGCCAGGGTATTCAACCTACTATAGTGCCTACAGTAGGTTAAATACCTTGGCTAGCACTAAAATAGGCCAAACATACGTCTAATATATTATAGTAAAATTAAAAATAAAAGCACTAAACATAATTTATTGGACAAAAATTTAGAAACCAAGTATTGTATCTATACTTAATTTAATAAAGAGGAAAAGTTTGTTTGTTTGTTTGTTTGCATCGAAAACGCTCCGAAACTACTGGACCGATTTTGATGAAATTTGACACAGATATAAAATAGACCACGGAGAAGGACATAGGCTACTTTTTATCGCGGTAAAATGTACGGTTATCGGGTATGTATTTCCTTTTGTTGCACATGAAGTCGCGCGCAACATCGAGTATCATATTATATAACTACTATTACAAACTTTCTTTTGAAATAATTTTTTAAAAATAAATTCCAGAGTTAGTCATTCGATTACAGCTACGATACGTTTGTAATATATATACTTTGGATACTTTTTCTATTATTTGAATTTCATTAAAAGTAGAAAATGATTTTTGAGAAAATGATTTTTCTTTGATCAACAGCCCAATCGCAAACGACTTTCTAAACAGTATTAGTATAGTTTTCGAATGAAAATTGTATAGGTGCTGTCAATGTTTTCATACAATTGACGTTCAATGACGATACGAATACTTTTCCACAAATTGTTCGTGCTTGGGCTACAGTGAGAGAGTCTGTCGACCTGATGATAACTGAGTACTTGTCAAAGATGTTCATCATCACAGCACATTCAATTTACCACTTACACCCCATTACAGCAAATTATCGGTGTCACCTACATTGTGTGAGCTCGACCCTAAGTGTCGTAGGTATGAGTATGCGTGAATGCGTGTGCGTATGTGTGTATGAATGAATGTTGTGTATGTGTATGTTCGTGAAATCGTGTGCGTTATCTGAAAGATTCCACTTCATTTCCCTCGACCCGCGCATGACGTCACGCGTTATAAATATACCCGCAAGGCTTTATACTCATGTCACTTTATGTAAATAATTAGATCATTTTGCAACACATGTATTTTCTAATTCATCATTTTTACTATGAAGATTTTCAAGACTAAAAAATATAGTGGCTTACGTTTCATGTTCAAGAGTTCAGAAACTATAGCGCTCGAGATTGTACGAGAGTATTTCAAAAATATAATTCCAGTAATAATTATGATTAAAAGAAGAAGAACCGAAACATATTTTCTGGAAAGACATTAGTTTTCTAAGAACAAGTTTTTTTTTTGTTTTTTTTTTCAGGCTTAATTGATTTTCCCGATGCTATGTGCAGTGCAACTGATTTCATAATGTCCCTCAGCAATCGTCGTATTTCTATGGCAGCACCAGACGATGTATTGCTAGCAAAAGGTTTCCCGAAAGACGTAAGGAACGTAGTCGTACTAAAGTAATATTTATAACCTTCTTAATGGTTACATAGATCAGTGCTGTGTATGACAGAACAACGTGTTTTTACCCGAGAAAATTCATTTTTTAATGAAAGCTCGCTTTTTCGATGGCACTTTACAGGGCTCACATGAAACGGCAAAACATATCAATTATGCAGACGTTAAATACGCGTAAACATCAGCGGTTTGCGGCGCGCGCCGACCGTCGTTTGGGAAATGAACGTCAGCTCTTTATCTAAATGGCGCCGCGGGACGTAAAAACGACGTAAAAACCCCGTTTTATACAATAAATAATGAAATAAAATGTATACCACATGCTTAATGTTGTACGAGTTATGATACTAATAATATTTGTGATAAAGATGCCCTTTATGGTTTGTTAAATTTTATAGGTACTAGCAATGATTTTATGTACTATATGATCGTAAAACGCTAGATCTTATTAAACGAAATTACTATATAAAATTAATCAGGACACGAAAGCATATTATGTGCACAAAAGTATATTAAGGAAACTGTGTGTAACAGAGTCTTAATAATTATTAATAGAATAATTAAAGATGGAAATGAAGGATTTAAGTACAGTATATTATTATATTGAAAAATAGAAGTTAAAAAATATATTAAAATATGGTATCACAAAATATACGTAGTAGATTAAATATACGTCGTCGTCGTAGCCTCGTAGCAAAAGTGCTACGCCGTAGCAAATATTTTGAGAGTAAAAAATTCGATAGTAATCATTACAATATATATTATCATATCACAAATCACAATGAAAACAAAACAAAACTCGACGGCAATTGAAAATTATTTACAATAATTAAATACAAAACACAATGAATCGTAAACAAACATTGCGAATCAACAACAATAACGCACAAAGGCAGCCGCGACCTTTTCGCCGCGTAATGAAGCCGTATCTTTAATGGCCGCGATAAGACTAAATGTTTGCGCACACGCCAAATAATAACCGACTCGATCATTTGCCGCGGAGGGGCGAACTTTTGACGTGAAAAAAGAATATTCGACGGGCTTTGATCGTAGCCGCTTATCGGTAAATGAGATGAGAGGGAATTGAATAAGACCCGCGCTGATGGTCATTTTTCTAAATACAATACGTGTCAGTAGCTTGATTAAGGTGATGTATGTTTTTAAATGTAAGACTCGTTTACACAATCGTTATTAAATAATTCACGATTCAAATTTAGTCACCTGAAATAGAAAGCGACGATTAAAACAATTGCTACTTACCTCTCGATTTAAAATACTTTTTACCTGATTACGGCGAAGCCAAAAGGAAGGCTAATGATTTTGACAGTATTTATGTTTGTATGTTTGTTCCACCGTAGCGCCTAAACTGCTGATCAGATTTTAATAAATTATGTTTCAATAGGTTCGTAATAATAGTCATTTTTTAGTTTTTTTAGTTCGTTCGTAGTATTTTTTTTGTACCCGAGTGTGTGCGCAGTACACAAGAGCGCTCTATTTTCCTTTACTCTCATAACTCAGTGGGATGGATAACCGACACGACTAGCGAGAGATCAGGTGCAGGACTGACTTTTTACATGCCCATCCGACGCATGGATCATCCTTCTTGTCAGACAATCAGGTGATCAGCCTGCATTGTCTTAACCAAACTTGAAAACAATATTTTTTGTTATTCCAATGCCCAAATCAAACCCACGACCTCCAAGTCGAGAGCCAAGCTCTAACCACTAGACCACGGTGCCTGGAGTATACGCAACATATTCTTACATTAAGATATATCTTGGTATTTACAATGAAAGTTTTACAAAACGCTGTAAAAACCGATAGTGTAATTGGAGCGCTCGTGCCGTCGGTAAACGTTAACGATGTTCCCGGTAACTCCGCAGATAAAGATAGATGGGTTGCGCCGCCGATATCCCCTATCGTTCGCTTAACTTCTCTTTTTACGGTTATTCCCCTATAAAAGTTATTTTAAGTAAAAACAACTTTACTATCGATTTATAGCTATATTTTATAACGTGGTTTGAATGTTGCATTTAAAAGCATATATTATCTGCTGTGTCCTAATTTTATTTAAGTATTAATATCAAACTTCTAGTGACTTCTAGTATTATTATTTACTAGCTTTTTTCTGCGACTTCGGCCGCGTAGAGTTCGGTTTTCATACAAAAGTGTTATTCTTTGTGTTAATAATATGATAGATACGATTACGTTTGATAGATACGATTTTGTTACACGTCGACATTTTGTCAATCTGTCACAACATTTTCATTTTTTTCTATCTGAGGCCAAAACACCCTTATAAAATTCAAATTTAAAAAACCGGTCAAGTGCGAGTTGGACTCGCGCACCGAGGGTTCCGTACAAACCTGTAGTGATTTTATTACAGCTTAAAGGTATTATAAACGATTATTTGATATGAATTTCAATTTATTACCTATACACCTTCATAGGGAAAGTGGTAGTAAGTTTAAAATTATTAAAAATATTTTTAATATATCAACCTATGCGTAGAACAAAGTCCGATTGGAAAAATTGCTACTTTTCAGTAGAGGCAAAACAAGTTTTGCGAATTGAAAAACTTGAATAACTTTTAAACGGTGAGACTTTTATTTTTGAAAATTTTGGTATGTTATTATGACATCCTAGTCTAGTTAACCACTTTATACTGTTTATTATTAATTATTATATTAACTGAGATAACGAGTTCTATATCAACTTAGGACGTTTTACAGCGGAGAAGCGAGAGTTCGTAGTGATCATATTACGTTGTTTTACGGAGACATTTAAACGAAACGCCGTTCTATATTCATATGATTCGTTTTTTTGGAGTTATCCGACATTTTTAAGTCCTATTTAGTAAATAATTATAATCATCTATTATTTAGATATAGTCTTAGCCACATTACGCATAATTGAACAATAATACATAATTATTTATTAAAATCGTTTATTTACATAAAAAAATCTCAAAATAGGTGTTTTAAACTATAATTAAATCATAGTCGGTACTACGTAGGTACTTACTTACAATTGAAGACTAGTTACCATAGTCTAAAACCTACAAAACAATTAAAATCTCTTAGATATGCCCATAAAAATAAATATTGTTTGAAACTTAAAATGAGATAACAAAAAAAAATGTATAATTCTACATTAACAAGCCCAAAACAAATTTTAAACTTAAAAAACAATGAAAAACTTTTCTAAAACGCAGTTATAAATTAAACTTCTTTGGTACTGTATCTAAACTATCTAGCTTTATTGTATAATATAGTTGGATAGGTACAAGTTCAGTTTAACCTACATGGGGGAGGCAACTGCACGTTTATCCAAAATAATAAAAAAATAACCATAATATTGTTATGGCCATAATCCCGTAACAATAAGCATGTCGTTTGCAGGAGAAATAATACTTAATCTAAAACAAAATATCAGTTTTGTCATAATAAGGGCAATCTCGTGTCTATATAATTGATTATCCTGAATGTGATAGTGACCCACGTACAGTTAGTACGTAAAACCGTTTGACCCACGTATACAATATGTAACACCATATAGGAATGTCCATCAGGTACACTATAATCTCTCGGCCGCCCCAAGCGTTTTATGTCATATCTCGCCAAGCGCCCGCCTTCAAATCTGACGTCGAACGTAAGTTGCCGGTCAGCGCTAAAATGCCGATTTCGACGAAAAGTTGTATGAATGCACTAGGTAGTTAGGTAATATTAGTATATTCGGAATCTACATAAAATATTATTAATAACGATGATATATCATATCTAAAAGGTGCTTAGCAGAATGTGATTTATCACGACAACCATTTCTATAAGACGCGATGTATTCTTTGTACCAAGTCTCAAAGTTACGTCAAGTTTGAGTCAAACTTTGTACCGTATTTTAGAGTTACATATAATCTCATAAATCCCATAAAAGTTCTAAAGAATTAGTCTTACATCGTTCTAATATTATTTATAATGTCAACTTTTATGGTACGTCAACTCTTATTGATAACACGACAAATATTTATCTAATAAATAAACATGAAACTAATTATACTTCTCGCACTAAAACGTATTTTTCTAACTCTCCGTCAAAAAATGTCTTATATGAAGATAGATTTCCCGTTTCTATTTATTAGCTTAAAAAGCGAAATATTAAAAAAAAACATTTCAAAGCAAAATAATATTTAATTAAGAATAATATAAGTAAAAATATCAACTTACCCGTATCTACACCGTTCTTCATAAAAATATCTTGCTTATTTGAAAAAGAAGGACTACGTTCAAGCTCTTTTCCCTCTTCTTAAAGTATATCCAGAAATATCCGTAAGCGTGATATCTAAAAAATACTTTTAGTACGCAATTTAATAAAATTATAATTTTCGTCAAACCGAAAAAAAAATCACACACATGACGCAAAAAACCCTTCTTTCCGCTCAACAACGCCTGAAGTGAAGATCGCGCGAGGCGCCCGCGACGCGCACGCTCCAATTTCTCCGTCCTATGAACACAAGGTGCATTTTAACATGGAGCTTACATCAAATAATACGTTGTACGATTTTGTATTTCCGAATATACAAAAAGCCAGATACAAAAATTCTGAAAATGCCAGACTGTAGAGCTTTGATCACTTATTTCATTTATCCAAAAAACGCACTCTTGTTCTATGATCACATCGGACTTTGTTCTACGTATAAGTCGATATGATGTAACAAAAAATTTACGATTATCGCAAATTTTCCTTTATGTGTGCTATAAGACGTTGCTTCGTACCAAATTTCAAGATTCTGAGTTCACGTGAAGTACCCTGTAGGGTTGGGTTTGCCAGTGTCGAAAATTTTCGGAAATTTGCGGCATGAACGGTTGTATCTTTTAACCGCTTAGAAGGTTGATTATATCACAGCTCCAAAGGATAGTACACCTGAGTATTTGATATAAATTTCAGCTTGATACCTCCACGCGTTCCTGAGAAAAAGGGTGTTGACAGACAGACGGACGGACAACAAAGTGATCGTATAAGGGTACCGTTTTTTCTTTCGAGGTACGGAACCCTAAAAATATATGAATAATTAATACCAGTTGGTGAAATTCGACCACAAGGCGACCTCAAGTTAGGTATTATTATTATATTATAATATTTCTCGTTGTGAACTACGGTCATTTATTATAATAATAATATAGTTACTTATGTAACATTGACGGCTGCTTGATCATAGACCTGGCACACACTTAAATTATTACAATGTATGTCATAAGCGTATGTACTAAAATATAGTATTATCCACACGGAATCTAGATTAAAAAACTTAGCTTTAGTTTTTTCGGAATATTATATCGGATGAAAAGAAATCTAATACTTTAAAACGAGCAAATCTTGTATAAGTAGTTATATATGTCACCGTAAAATTGCAAGTACTTTTAGATTGTAATATAACTAACGAGATTTTACAATGTCGACAAATTGTCAAATAAACATTCTGCTTACAATTTTACGCATTATTTTTCGATAAGTTATTTATTACTCTTATTCACAAAAACTAAAAATACCTAATATAAAAATACATAAAATAAAAAAGACAAACTGTTTCGTGAAACAGTATAATTATAACGAAACAAAACTAGCTCCCCTCAGCTATAGAATCATCGTAACTTAATTTCGCTACGAGACACAATCCCATATTAAATACCGAGAAATAGCATTTCGAGTGAACCTCACGTTTGAAGTATACACACAGGGCTCCACACTTCGTGGAGCTGTTTATCGTGTTGTGTTGTAGTAACCTACTATAACAATTTAAATTAATACCTGTAAATATATTTTTCAATTGACATATAATGGGTATTTTCTCTCTTACTGCAAGTAGGTAATATTTCCTTCAAATCTAATCAGTGCAACAAGAAAATTCCTTAAGTACATTTTAGTACATTAACCCTGCATTTTATATGATTTTGATAGATTCTTGTGATCGGCAGGGTGTCTCTACAACCTTAAATCAAAATAATATTTCGCCGATGCGACCGGCCGTGTGTCACACAGAGTTGCCAGATGAATATTGTTTCAAACGGAATTATCCGCGCGCCGCAGGGACGGGGATCACTTATAATTGTTATTTTATTCATAGAAACAACAGTCCTCTGGGACGCTGGATAGGTGAACAAATATTTTCAGTTGTCGAGCACCTTTTAGCGCGCGTGATGTTGTGAATGACGCGATACTTATGGACACTGAAAACAGTCCCACTAGGTATATGATTACTTTGAATTTTCAACTTATTTAATCACTACGGCTAGATCTGCGGATAGTAAGCCACGTAAGCTAACATCTATAGTATTAAAGAACAATTATATTTTATTGTTATTTCACTTAGCGCCATCTATTAACTAATATTCATAAGGGAAGCCGATATGACGTCGAGTTGTATACACACCTCGCTACTGCTAGATACACACTCAACTTATTAACTACTCTACTAAATTCATAATTCATATACAATTATACCTACTAACAAATAGTGTTAATGTTAAGTAGATAGTAGAAACTGTCGTTTCTTTTTTTAATTTTATCTACAAATGTAAGAATTAAAATATTTTGTTATTCACGATTTAAGACGAATATTCACCCAAATTTTAATTTAAATTACACAATGACTTAAATTAAACCTGCGATAGGCTAGCAAATAAGGCTTACGGGCTTAGCTTGTAACCTGTAGCTGGCAGATAACCCGTGGACTGTATCCCGCACAATCATCCCGCAAATCCCGTATCATTAAGTATCGCTAAGAAAGCGATTCGCGGACCATTACCATGTTAATAACGTGGGGGAAGCGGTGATTAATCAACTTGACGGCTACACCACCTCGCCACCAAAACTAATCTTAGTGGTAGACAATTTTATGCATGGATTTCTGATTAGGAAACGATTTTACAAGTAGTCATGTCATACTAGCTTAGGATAGTAATTTAAAGTTAGATTTTATCAAATATAAAATTCATTTTACAATTTCTTTATTCCGATTTTTCAAATGTTTTTAAAATGTTCTATACATTTTCGCAAGGTAGGTTAGATAGTACAATAACCGAGATTTTAAGCATCCAGTAATTAATGTAACATTTCAAACGAACGTTTTACTATATACTTTTTATAAACTAAGGACATATTTTCTAAATTTCATTTCTCTACATACAATTTTTCGTTGACAAAATTTAAATGTCCCAAGTCCCACTTGGGGTGCTTTATTACTTTCAGCGATGTAATTACGCAAAATATATGGTATATTCCTAATCCTCATTTGAATTAAAAACCTAAATACACAGAATCCGACACAACAATGTATGCATAATCAGAGCGCCCACCGCGACGGTCAAAAGCTGATATTTCTCCTTTTAATCCCTGTCAGATTATTTAAATTCCCACCTGCGAGTCCCTGCTTTACCTTTGGCACAATTTTTTATTTAACAAAATAAAATATAAAAATATTTCGTATTTGTTTTGGACGGGCGGGAATCCTTTAATTTTCGGCACGGCCGCGGCTGCGTGACAGTCCAACGCCGGCTGCAGTTTCGGCCGCTTTGAGAAAAACATTTTAACATTTCACATTTAATTTTTTTGGTCAGTTATAAAATTGCTTGCGCCCACTTGCATGAGGCTAGTGACCTACATTAGATTCTGAGATACGTACGAGGCCTTACGTTTTTAGAAAATTTGGCCAAGGCGAAAGGAGTTTTTTTTTAATTGAACATAATTTATAATATATTACAATTATTGTCCCTTTTTCACATTATAATTTCACAAAGGGGCAAGTCAAGTATGCTTTATTACTTTCTTATGTGGCCAGTATATAAAATCGGCCAATATAAAATTATGGTTAATGAAAATCAAGGGGATACGCATCTGGACTCAATGAGTAGGTATAACTTGTAAATATAATATGATAGAAAAAAATAAAATAAGTGCATTTTATAATATCAAAAGTGAGATCTATACACATTCTTTAACTATACCAATTTCATTCATTTATATGTACAACTAGCATTAAAGGGTTTCGCCCGCGTGAAGTTAGATTTGAAACTTTTCATCCTCTATTTTATACCCTTGGGGGTTTAATTTTAAAAAATCCTTCCAATTGGATGCTTACGTCATATTATGAGGAATAAGTGTGCAATATTTCAAATTTATAGCTAGCCGGGTTTGGCCTGTGCGTTGATACATCAGTCAATCAGCTTTATTTTTTATATAAGTATACATAATAATATAGATTACAGAAGCTACAAGAACGGACAGACCGACGAACGGACGAAGTGAAACTACAAGGGTAGTAAAAATGGCAAGGGACAGGCCGATCACACTACATGCCTCTTATCGTAGAACCACCCACAAGCTTGTTATCAAACGAAAAGAAAATTCCTTGTTCATAGCTGGTTACAAAACTTCATATACGAATGTGGATGAAAGGAATTTTTGGACAAATGTGGCATATTTTATCTTCTATTCGATAATTTTATGAGTGATATTACTATCGTAATTTGATTTTTGCTTAACATATTATTATTGGTATATTTGTAAGTAATAGACCCGTACTAGCTACTTGTATTAAATATTACCAGCATAAATTATAATTAAAGATAAAACTTACCGTTATTTTTCAGTTAGACTCAACCCTGTGCCCTAGTTCCTAATGCGATTTAAAACTAAAAGTTAAACGCTTACATGACAGTGGATTTTAATGTGTAACGTCTAGAAAAGCAAAACAATGGGGCAGTGGAATTCCGCAATTGTTCGCTAGCTTTATCTCGTGGATGTCGCCGCCATTTTATTTGCTTTAGTCTACTTCAAATTCTTTTCCCCGTGTGCTTTATATAACTTTGCGTACTGGCACCGTCGCACGCAGTGTTCCGCGCGAGCGTTCGGTAATGAAAACAACTTTTTGAATTAACGTCGCTGCCGAGTTTTTGCCGTTTGGTCTCTCATTGAAAATATAAAACTCCTTTATCGGGCGACAAGTTGCGAAACATTAAAAAATGTTCCGCCCGTCGAGCCCGCGAGTATGAGCATTTAATTTGTTTCTTTACTTTGTGAATTTTGTCATTAAGCGTTTTTGTTTGTTGCTAAATTGGAATGCACTTTCTGTTTGTTGCATGAAAAGTTGAGTTTTTTTATATTTTGAATGTAGAAGCAAATTAGCATTATTATTTAAGTAAAATAAATCAATAAATAGTTAATTTTAATAGAATTTACCATCCTTATTAATTGCTCTTATAGAGAGAAAAGTACGAGACGTATGACTAATATTGATCAATGATGATGATGATCTATAAAGGAGATTATAATTTTTATTGCAATTACATTTAGCATAACAATATTATAAAATGTAGCATTAAACGTTTAAATTAGTAAGTGAGGCCAGCAATCGATACAACGCGTCCGATCGGCTGTCGGCAACTCCACTGAGCGGCCGGGTCGACCGCAACAAGCCAGCCGATAAATCATCGGCCGACTTCAAATAGAAATGTCATATTATTTCCACAAAAGATTTAACTCGAAAATAAATTATATTCTCCCCCTTTCCGCGCCATTGTTCCGCGACGTATGGAAGCCGCGCCGCTCTCTGCGCTGTTTAAAAAACCATTAAGTGCACGCTTTTGTATTGAAAAATCTCGTTTTACTGTTGCTAATTATGTGCGACTATTAGCTCGTTCAAGTGATATATTTTATAATACATTTTAAACTCAAGTTGTGATTTAGCATTTTAAATATCTACATAGTCATTTGAATTACGTAAGTCTTTTATATTTTTTCATATTAGGTCCTATATGGTATGTAAGGCAGACCTTATAGACCTTATATACCTATTAAAGATATATCATAGACGACATCTACATGTTGTTGAATTATTTTTGCAGCAGAACATTTTATTAGTAATAGTGATAAAACGATGATTTTCTTGAGCTAGGCTTGACTTAGGTTTCCCTTAGCATTAAGATTGAGTATATAGTTGTCAGGATAAAGGTATTAAATTTGTTTAAATTATTATATGCTGCATATTGTATTTTTGTAAATATAGGTATTACATGTGTTTAACTTATTATATGCTGCATATTGTATTTTTGTAAATATAGGTATTAAATGTGTTTAACTTATTATATGCTGCATATTGTATTTTTGTAAAATTCAAGCCAATTGTGAGTCTCGTCGCATATTTCCGTACGTGTTAAGCAACAAACTGTGCAACCCACCATAAATCGCGCTAGCCTGATTTACAGCGACTAAATGTTTGATCTGCGCTCGTAAATCGAGATCATCTTTTGTCAGCCTCGCAGCTGATCCCACTGTCGCACGAGCCGATACTTTTATATTTTATGAATCCTCTGCAAAACTCATTCGCACATAATATAGCTTAGTTATAGCTATATTTAGTTATTGAAATGGTAACGAGATAATCGTCTAGTTAAATGGTTTATCCTAAATTATTTTTGATTACGTTTCTAGATAGATCAAAGTCAGTCTTACAAAAGCTGATCATGATAATCACAAGCACAAATCGTAGAGCACTCACGTGATGTAACCCGAAATGAAGAAGTTAGTATGAATAGTGAGCAATTACGAGTTGTTGCATTAATACCTATGAATTAACTCGGCACAAAAGTACCAACTTTAATTAGTTGCTTAATACAGCTCCAACTTGGTCTACGACTGAGCCCCATTCAAATCAACTTATGTGTGAGGACGATAACGTGCAGCCACAGTACGCGAGTAGCTCGCTCCACTAATCTACGCTCACTTGCTTTATTTTATACGAACTTGTTACACGCATTCATTAATACGATTGTGGCGTAACAAAACTAATTTTATTTCACATAATATCAAAACTAAAGTAATTTATTTTTCAGTTTGTTTTTTACACTTCGGATATACACAGTTGGTTCAAATTGACTACATGAGGATTATCAAAATGATAATATAATTCGTAAATATAAGTTTTTTGTAAATAGCTTGTTGGGCTGTAGTTTGAGGGCGGGCGGGCGGCGCGTGAATACAGCTAATAAGAGCCGGCGTGGCCCGTCGGTGCCGCGGTGTCGTTAATTCGACGATTTAAATCGGAAACACGCGATAAATTTGCCGCTTCGCTTTTGTATTCGAATGCCGCCAAAATTGGATGCACCGATTATTGCTACATTTACACACCACACCAAAATTAGTCTGAAATTGTATTAAATAGTAGGTAGGCAAATAAATTGTTTTAATTGACATCATTAGATATATTCGTCGGTACTTTGTTATTATTTTTTGCCTTTTCTTGCAAAACGCACCTTATGTAGAAATAAATTATACACAGCTACGATGAACTTCCATCAAATTGTCCCTGGCAATAGTTACAAAAAGCACACAGCTAATAATATATTGATAGATTTGATTCGAACCCGCGCCCCTCGCGTCCGCCGCTTTTTGTTCGTTATTTATGGCGCCACAGATACCGATAGAGCCGGCGGCGATATCATGAAATATTAAACGCATTACAACTGGCATATAGGCCGGAAGATGATGTTTGAAAAACGCTCATTTCGATCCACGCGAGAAACTTGTGGCTCACATTTATTTTTTTATTAGTGCGAACTGCTAATCTAAAATGACCACATTAAGTAAACGTGATGGTGTTTCATATTATAATGTGGTCATTTTAGACCTGATGAACTGAACTGAACTGAACGTAACGTTCGTACCATACTATTATAATAAAGCTTACGTTAACTTATTAATTTAGAATAGATTATTATAGAGATACTAAAATGTGTAGAATTTAAAACATAGGAAACATTTTGTATAAAAATGTATTGTTAGTCAATTACATAATTTAATTGGGGTCACCCGTTTTAATTAACTATAAAAAATTTAACATAAAAATAGCATCTAAATGAAAAACTCTCTGTTTATTTTGAAATTCTTTTACCCACGACGAAATAAAGTACTATCAGGGAATATAATTTATAAGCAGAATGACTGTTGTCATTATTTGTTCATAAATAATTAATATATTATACCAATATAGATACCAATCTGTCAAGTCACTGACAATTTTATTGTGACTGCATGCCATCATTTTAATACAAATAAATTGTGGAAACACTCTATCTGCTTATGAATATGATTCCCAAGTAGTATAAACTGAGTACGTCTTGTCCATAATGTTCTTGTACGTACAGAAGAAGAGGCAAAGTTTACTTTGTACTCGACGCTACTATTGTATCACTGTAAGGAATCACGCAAAAGTTTATGCGTTCGCTTTTATCGCAACAAGTCGAGCGTTAGCGAAAATGATTTATACGATTTATCATAAATAAAATATTCCACATCCCGGTAAAAAGTATTTATCTGTTCCAACATCGAGCGAGTAGGGCATTACATAACGTATTTTGTGCTAAAATGTGAGTGAAAATTTTAAATCATGTGAACATAACAGAAATGTTTTTACTTTGATAGACATAAATTTAAATTTCATTTTCCAATTAAATAACAAAATATAAAGCAGTTTGCTATTTTAATTCTAACAATAGTAATAATCTGTCAATTAATACGATAAAAATGATAAAAAAAAAACAATTCAAGATCCTTAGGAAAACCTAATAAAACCCCAAAAAGAGTTATCGATACGGATGTGTAATAAAGTATCGAGTGGTCCCTCGCAATATTTGTGATATTATTATAATCTACATATTATTCCAATAAGTGGGTTCTCCGAGCCAATATAGCGGGAAGTGGCCGACCCTCGCGGGTGAAACTTACCTTTTATTGTTTTATTTATAACTTTGTGATTGATGACGGCCCAGCTCGGTTCATAAATATTGCGAGCGAGAACTCGTGCTGTGCGATAGTTTTGCCTAACTACTCCCTTATACTTTAGCTATGAGTTTGTTTCTACATCCATTATGCATTTTCTCACCTACCCAGGGATTTGTATTGTTTTTATTTTATTTTCTTTTTTCTTTGTTATAAAAATACTAATATCCACACATTAAATAGTACTAGAGGTCGACCAAGGGTCGAAATTTGACCAAAATTTATATTTTAATTTTGAATATTCAACTTTTTGGGTTCTTTTATTGTGATAATTCTTTTCTGTAGAATGTGAAAGAAAGATTGACAATTGTGTCAAACCAACACCTGCTGTTATTACACATACAAGTGTGAGTGAGATAATGTATGTAACTTTATTTTTTAGTTAAATATGTTTCTAAGTATTATTTTAAAGTATTAACTTTCTGCACACCTTTCTCCACACAAACTTTAACTGTGCCAAATTTCATACTCCTCCATTCGCACAATTATCGTAAAAGGGATCCTCTTCTTTCGCATAATTTTATTTGTCATAATTTCATTTGGCATACCTCACTTGGCATAATTTTACTACGCATAATAATACTTTGGCATAATGGTTTCTTGGCATACTACATCATTAGTCATAAATATCATTAAGACTAATATTGTTTGTCCTAATTTAATGAGGCATAACTCGTAAGGCATAATTTTTTTTGTCATAATAATACTTTGGCATAATTGTTTTTCGGCATAAACTCGTTAGGCATATTTTTTTGTCATAATAAATTCAAGGCATTCTGTCACAAGGCACAAATATGCATAAAATAGAACGACATGATGAAAACACGGTTAAGGTAATTAAACGCATATTTATGAAACATTAAAAGCAGGTATTACACTCACATACCTAGTGTAACATGTGTAACAGTAGGTTAAGTTGCGGCGGGGTGGCCCTTGGGCCACCCGTAAGCCGCTAACATGTTTAAAATAATTAGCTCGGCATGTTCTTAGAGAGCAGTTCGTGTTTTTTGTCCGAGTTTAATTTCGTAATCAGTCGAAAATTACAATTATAATTGTTATTTCGTCTTAACTCGCACACCCAGTAGAATTTATCATTCATTAGTATGTGAAAAAAATGCTACAAAGATGTATGCGTAAATATAATAGTATGCTTAAATATCATTATGCGTAATTATATTTATGCTTTTTAATATTATGCGTAAAAATATTATTCATAATGAATATTATGCGTAAAAAAATATACGCCTCACAATAAGTATGCCTAACAATTATTATGCTTTTAGTAATTATGCGAAAAAAAATTATGCTAAGAATGTTATGACAAATGAATATTATGCGAAACTACTATTAGGTCAAATGAAATTATACCAAGTAAAATTATGACATATGATTTTATGCGAAAAAATAGGGAACCATCGTAAAACTGTACTTAAAGTTTTTTCTTCAAGTATTAATATATTTTATGATTAAAGTTTAACTATTATAATTTATAACCGAAACAGAAAAAAGTATATTTATGTTGCTTGATTCATTTTCATTAAGTCCTAAGTTTACTAATCAAATGAATAATAATTAGGTAAATAATAATAATATAATTAATCCGGCCTTAGTACACACTACACCTCAGTATATATATTATTAGCAGCCTCTAATGATCTAAAGATGACTATTTTTATTATCTTTTTAAATTTACTATCATAAATTTTAACTAAAGAATCATCTTAAGTTCATATTTTTATATACGAATTCTATCAAATAATATTAAAAGATCCCATATACTTCGCTGCTCACGAAAATATATTGTGTTACGTACATAGAGATAGCTCTATGTAACATGTACCATGTACGTACGTAATCATAGAATTGTACACCTTTTGAATATCTTTGTATGTAATCTTATAGATAGGTCACTCCCCTAAAACCCCAACAGGTACAGCCATAAGAATGAATGACGCTCTACTTAAGCTATCACACGGCGGTGGCGTGACAATGGCAGTTCATAGCGATGGGGTCCCATATCTGGTAAGCGAGTGCCTCCATAAACGACACAAAGCGGCGTCCGCGCGGCCCGACGGCCGATAGCACAATGCGGCGAGCGACGTCGGCGCTTCCGTTTCCGGCCGCGGCGCCACCGTCGCCAGATTTATGCGCGTCGCTTCCTCCCGCCATATGCGTGCCCGCCACCCACTCATTTACACAAAACTCGAGTTTTTCAAGCACCTGTGTCGTATACACGAACGCCGGAGCGGATGTAGGCTCTTTGCTCGCTCCACTTCCACTCAATTTTTATATTTAACTTTTCCTAAGCGTAAAAATAAAATGTATTTTTGAGTTGCTTAAAAGTTTAAATGAAACGCTGTTTGTTTTCCAACTTTTTTGTACTAATTGAGTGTGTTACGACTTTTTCAACGTTTAAACGATTTTTCCTGTAGGTAGGCACATTTGAAGCTAATTAACTTTAACGTCGGCGGTATGGAAGGTTAGAGAGGGGAGTGGGTAGTTCGTGCATAATGGAGCAGCGGCCGTGAACGTTCGCTACGTCTCGGAATATCTTAACACCGCGCCGCGCCGCTATCACGTCAATCTGATGGAGTGCCGCTCCTTCACTACTTCTTTGATAATATGAATCTACACTAATATTATAAAGATGTGAGATTTGTTTTTATGTTTGTTTGCATTGAATAGGCTCCGAAGCTGCTGGACTCCTGGATTTTGATGAAATTTGGCATAGATATAGAATAGAACACGGGGAAAGACAATCGCAGCATAAGGTACGCTTCCCGCGTTATTATCATTTGTATGCCCGAAGTCGCGGGTAACAGTTAGTAAATTACGGTAAGTATATAATTTTATTTTCCTAAAAATATTGCCAGTCACAACATAAATTATTATGTAATATTAAATTAAAAACTGGCATTTAAAGTTAAAAGTAGCTTTAACTTACTATTCAGTATATCTTTACAACTTTCTAAGACGAGGTTCATAATAATATTATTTAGTTTAGCAAGTTTTTATAATAATTTAAAATCTACCCTATCGTAAATTTAAAGTAATTCCCAAATCAACATAGAAATTCAAAATAATCAAATCGCTGTAACAAAGCCGCAACGTTCAAGTTAGACGCAAAGTTTGATATAAATTTTGTACAGCAAACCTTAGCTGACGTTAACTTCGTATCTTTGTCTGATGCTCACGTGAGCTGTGGGCGGCAGGGGGGCGGTGGTGGGATAGTTTGTGAGGGAGGGGAGGGTAGCGAATTCCTGTAGCTTTGTGAATCAATCACAAATTAATTTGACCTCGCCATTAATATAGTTTCATTCGTCTAGTGACTAATCAAATTCCACTAAGTTACTAATGAAAAACTAATTCTGATGAATAATATTTCTGATACCTTTGTCAAAGGTATCAGAAAGGTATCAGAAATATAAGTGAACTGTATTTACAACGCTGAACATATTGACACAAAATATGCCTGTACTGAACATTATGTAAAGTTTCGCAAATTTTTTGTTATTTTTCTAATCTATCTGACTTTGGCAGCAACGTGATCAGCCACCGCCGCCTTCGAGCCTGTTGTATTATAGAAATTGTTGTTATTACGTAAAAAAATCCTTGGAATCTGTTGAAAAATCAAAATATGAAATACTAATTTTAGAAACTAAATTTAGATTTAATTTTTCAATGTCCGAATTCTTACTAAGAAGGCGAAAAAATGTGATATAACTAAATAAAATATCACGTGTTTAACCATGAAACATTTAGCAAGAGAAGCCAAGTAGTTTCACGAGTTGTGGAAGTTGGCAAGTTCTCGATTATTCGGATATTCGCAAAGGTACGCGCCGCGTCAAAGGAAAAGTTTCCAGCGGTTTGCAATCCTGTTTTGTAGCATTCAATATTTGACGGCATTGTTATAACGATTACGACGATTAAATATTAGTTGAATTAACTACTATGTATATAACATTTCAGGAATTGGCATTTAAGTTATGTACTTGTTGTTTGTTTATTCCGTTTAATGCTATCCTTTTATATTTGTTTGTCTTAAGGTTTATTATAGGTATATTTTAAAAATACAGTCGATTTAATTAATCGGATACAAGCCGCCAATGATCATAGTTACTATTGCTGAAAACGTGAGTATTAAAAAAACAATACTAAATACTGCGAAAATTGAGCTACAAATTACAATACTTACTTTACATGACGTATTGTTAGGAGTATTTTGTAGAGCTATCTCTACTTATAGCATGTTCAAATCAAATTTAATAGAATTTCTACCTGAGTGGTTGTTGCCAAAGCAACACATTCCTGGACAGTCGTCGAGTGGCTCTTTGCGAACAACTCGAGAGTTTGGATACTGATCCAACTTCGCACAAAGGCATGCCTGGTGCTAGTGCACTTGCGAAACCTGAAACCACTACCTACGCCGCGCATTCCTAAATTACCTGAAATATATCAATCAAATGTTGTACCTACTGTTTATCTTTTTGCTATTGAGTTTGAGTAAGCAATCTATAACTATACCAAATGGATGAAATTTGGTACAGTTATAGATTGTGCATATTTTTCAGATTTAGCATCACAATATAATAATAAATAAATAAATTTTGAACGACCTCTGTGGCTCAGTTGGTTGAGCGTGTTGGAGCTCAAGCCGGGGGTCGCGGGTTTAAATCCCGCCGGAGGAACAAAAAGTTTTTCTGTGTACCTGGGTCATGGATGTGTATTAAATATGTGTATAATATAATAAAAATCTTAAATATGTGTATAGTATAAAAAGTATTAAATATATTTGTCTGGTACCCGTAACACAAGTTCTTCGAGAACTTACCACGGGATCAGATTGACATGGTGTGAAGCATCCATAAATATTATTATTATTATTAATAATAATAATAATTTTGTATTTTAGAGGCGGTATGAAGTGGGGATCAAATAGGTAGTATGGGATCATATATATGAAACCTTTCCTGTAATTAAAATTAATTACAGGCAAGGTTTCATACATGACTTTTTAAATCGACCGTTTGCGAGTAATCGGCCTCCAAAATGGTTTACGAATTCCAGGGGGGAGGGGCTGGCATTTCTAAACTATGGGACAAGAAACTTGTAAGATTCCATGCTGATTGCTGATAGATCATGCTAAAAACTCCTTAAGAAAATTGTTTTGACTGAAATCGGACAATTACTTTTGAAGTAATTTAACCAACCTTACAGAAAACTCCTAAGACATGTTCTCGGTTAAGTTATTTAGGACAAGCTCTAATTTTCATGTGCTTTAATAGTATTGTATAGGACTGCAATTTTCCACAGGATTTTCCACTGCCGGCTCTAATCAGACTCGAAGATTACACCGATTTAGACAGAGCGGGGCAAAATAATAACACCGATTTGAGGAGAACACTTTTCACAAAAAATCGTTTGCTTACCTGGCTCATGGCAATGCCGTATAGAGAGCCGCATCCGTATGCCTCTTTCAAGCTGATCTGCTATCTCACTTTTACTTCTCTATACGGCTTTTTTTCGCAGTTTTTCATATTTACCATGAGCCAGGATCAGTGAAACGCATGATGTGAAAACTTTATTTACCTTTCTTCACACATAAATTAATACATAATCACACATTTATATACAATTAAAAATATTCACATTCAAAAGTACAAGTTTACCAGAAAGCCATATATTTTCACCACCATTTTCGCAATTATTCTAAAACTATTTACTTTATAAGTTCAGTCTTTATTATATACTTTAGCTATTATTTTTATTTACATATTACAGAAAGAATCAATTTAAAATAAGCTATGGTTAAAAAATTATGATCAAAATAAACTCACGGTCATAAAACAATTATTTTACACTGATGATATGAAAATTAACTCTTATATTTTCACCATTTTCACTAGTTTTTCACTCTTAAGTGTTTATAAAATGTTTTTGCTTACTGTTTAAAAGGTTTTCGATAACTATTTAGCGTTCGTTTATGCGTTCACTATGTGTTATTTCACTACGAGGCCGCTGTCCTTAACAAGCATTACATGGCACAGTTCCATAAATAAACAATGTTATAATCCTATGGAAGCCATAATATGTAAACCTCCAGGCTATAGATCACGACGTCTTGGCATGCTTGCCTAAGATAATTGCTTAAGTGGCATCTCACTTAGCCCCAACGTCCCTCGCAAGGGTAAGCTGGCCCTTTCGCTCAACTCCTTGTCCGTAGATAAGCATAGTTTATTGTTGAAGAGCAAATCTCCTTAGCGTTATGATAACATTGAGAAATTAGCACTAGAGATAACAACGGTCAAGAGACTTAGCAGACGATAAACATATGTGTCACTTGTTTTGGTCGTTATATTAATCTTAGCTGTACATATTCATTACTGGCTAATGGGTTGATTTGATAATTATTTTAAGCCTTATTGCCATAGTAGTAAGATCAAAATGTACACTGGGGATGGCGGTAACTGTATTCATTATGGCAAAATACACATTTCTAAGTGGGATTTTTATCCGTGTAAAGAAATTTAGAGTCCAAGTTTTTCTGATGAAGCAACAATACTTAGCAAGACGGTTGAATATAAAACGAAGAGAAGCAAAACAACATTAATATTCAATCGTTCGTTAATTATAGCGCAAAGGAATCTCATGAGTAAGGAAGTGTTAAGGGGTCTTGACGTTTTCTCTAACACACCTTTCGGGATCACATTAATAATTCATTAAGACTTCCTTTTTGTTGCTCATATTCTAATTCCTATTGAAAAGTTTCGTATGTACATAATATTACCCGTCAAATAGGATAAACGAGTACACTTACTTAGTGTCAAAATAATTATTGTTGATTTTTAGGATTATTACCCAGAGGATAGAACGGGACAGACGGGATCTTAGTAATAACTAAGACTCCGCTATCCGTACATCTGTCTGTCCGTCTGTCACTAGACTACCCTATATAATAAAAGTAATAGTTGAAATTTTCACAGACGATGTATGTATTTCTGTTCCCGCTATAAAAACAAGTACTAAAAACAGAATAAAATATTTATTTCTCCCATACAATAAACATGGTTTCTTGCCGTCGGGCGCGAGTCCGACTCGCACTTGGCCGGTTTTTTATATTTCGTTTCAGTACAAACACTAACGATATTATGAAATTTTAATAATTAATACAAGGCAAGTATGTGGTTTATTTGCTGTTTCAATGCACATAAAAGTTATTGTAAATTCCTTCGAATCCCCTCAATTAGGTCCAAAATTCATAGGGATCTGGAATATTAATCTACAAAGGCAGGTAAGTAATATAATTCAAAGCACGGCACTCGAGTAGGTACGCCAGGAGTCGGGACCGAATCCGCAATAATTTCCACACAAATCTGACGTAAACATGACCGATATTCCTGGCCAATTTGCATGTCCGCTGCCTTTGAATAAATTAGAAGCTACCTGCCTTGCGTCGAGCCCGCTATGAATATGTAAGACAATGGCTTCCAAATCGCAGCCTGTAATTAGTATAAAGTCATTAAGCCCGTGTTTGATTACATCTGGGATCGTAATTCCGTTACCTATAAATTATCTGCGACCACTTTCATATCCAAATGAGGGAGGCCTAGAGTCGTCTGGAAGTCTTCAGGCTAACACGACTTTCAAATTAAGTTCACAACGAGAATACAAAGAGGAACTTATTTAATACTAGCTGATGCCCGCAACTTCATTTGCGCAGAACTAACGGAAGCGGAACCCTATTTTTTAAACGGAACCCTAAAATAAAAGTAGCCTATATTAGACCTTATAACATCAGCTATCTCCCCGTGAAAGTCCCGTAAAAATCGGTCCAGCCATTTCAGAGATTAGCCGGAACAAACAGACAGACAGACCGACAGACAGACAGACAGACGGACAGACAAAAATTTTACCGATTGTAATTGTAAGTACCGAATATACTTTCAGATGCATTAAGTGAAAAGCTGTTAGTTTGAAGTTACAAACAGACACTTCAATTTCATTTATCTGTATAGATAACATCTACAATTTTAAATAATAAAAATAATATTATATCAAGCCAATTCTACTTTTAACAAGTACCTACTTGTGAATATGATGCTAAGAGTAATATCATGTTTAAACAATTTAATTAATATTTGCTTATTTAAAAAAAAAATCTTTTAATCATGCATTATGCCTACACTCACACATTTGCTTGCAGATTGTGGGTATCTTTTCGCGGGATATTGCTATGCTATGGATTTTCTTCAAATAACGCTTGATTCTATGAACTATATAATATTTATCTAAATATTTGTGTACAAAATATTATATAAAACAAAATGTAAGTACACTAAGTAGTACGTAGGTATAAAATGACGACCACGGATGTACTGGTTCCCCTCTGACCTAATTCACTACCCTCATATCGAGAACCTACGTCATTTTGATACCACTTGAAAAGGCTAAAATGACACCATCTGTGAATTATCACAGATGTTGTCTATGAGAGATAAGATTTAGACAAGTGATGTTACTGATATAGAACTGATTTAACTATTACAAGAACAACGGTTTTTATATTATAAAACCGGCAAATAGGCAAATAAAAAAAATATAATATATTTTAATTTATAGAGACCGATTATATCGAACTCTCAGAGTTCGATATAATCGGTCTCTATAAATTATGAACTCTGTATATTATGAACATAATTGTTTGCGAACCAGTGAAGTATTGCATTGAATTGTATTAAAAAAAATTATATGTTAATTACAACAAAATTAACGTCGCTATTAAACGTGTCCGGTAAACATGTTTAACGGTAAACGAATAAAGTCCGGTTACCGTTCCGCCCGCGTCGGTGACCGGTCAGTAATACGGTTAGCGCCGTAATCGATTCCGCCGGAAGCTGAGTCTGTACTCCGTAACGTGTGACGCGGTCAATTACTGACGTACTCAACCTGCATCGAGTTCTTGAGTTACTTATACTCGTAGTCCAAGAAAATAGCCTCTGAAATACGAATGTTGAGTTAAAACTTGAATTTTTGATATAAGTTACTTTAAAGAATTTAAAAACGAACTTTAAAAGTTTTTTTAAATTCACCCCCGAGAACGGGTAAAAAAAAATAAAAAGTAGTTTTTTTTTAATTTTGGGAAAACGGTAAGTGCTAGAAAAAAATCTTCAAATAAAACTTGTAGAGCGTAAAATTTTACATAAAAATGTCCCTTAACTTTTTTCCTAAAATTGAAATTAGCTGAGATTATGAGATAGGGTAGCTAGAAGCTATATCAGAAATTCCAGTTTTACTAACAATCGTATTTCACAGCCTATTTTTATTAGTAGAGTGTTACTTATGAAGAAGCTAACTACAATTTGTATGGCATCGAACTAGTTACCATTAATGATACATCATTTAAATTATACGCACAGGCCAAACCCCTAAGGCTAGAAATTTGAAATTGTGCACACGTATTTTTCATATCTATCTTTATATATATATAAAAGGCAAAGCTGATTGACTGATATATCAACGCACAGGAGAAGTTTGACTTTTGTACCGTAAATGTACGGTTTGCGCGCACGAAGTCGCGGCTAACATCTAGTTGTAAATAAATATTATAGGAGAAGATATATTATATTAAAAAGAGGGTAACTAATCGTTGGAATTGCTCCCATTAGTTATCACTGATGGGAGCAATTCCAACGATTTGTTAGTCATAAAATATTTACTTTATTTAAAATCAGATTTTCAAATTATGAATTAATATAAAACACTCGACACTTGCCATTAATAAGCGAAAGGACTTAGCGCAGTGTTTTATAACGAGCTAATTATTCCGGAGTGTGACCACGACTGTACCATAAATACGGGAGCAAACACCGCGATCACTGGTCACGCTGCACCCTGTTTGTCCAAGCCCTAAAACAACATGCGTTTGCGGCGGCCGACTAAATTTCCTACTGTCCTCCATTCGCTGACTCAGAACGCAAATGTCGTACATTCATGTCGAAAAACGTTTAAATTATATAGTGAAATTTTTGAACACATTTAGAGGATGTACAGTATCGACAAAGTTCCTGCTGGACCAGTTTCTAAGCATTTTCCTTTGCACTAGGACACCTCAAACGATTTAAACACTAAGGAAGTGAACGCATCGACTGCAGACGTGGTTGAAGTGCATATGTACACGTGTACGTGCAAACGATTCAACGGCGCTATTTTTATCTAATGGTTGGTCGAGCGGCAACTTTTAGATTTAAGATAATGTTTGATAGTACGATGCACGAGTACCTGACTGTTATAGTGCAAGTTACACACCTGTCTGGCTAGCAGAAATATTTGACAGCGGCGTAAACGTAACTTTATCGTTAATTGTTAGAAAATCTGTCAAAATCATGACAGCGCCCATACAAAATTTGATAACGTTACGTTTATGTCACCGTAAAATTGTAAAACCCGTTAGATTATAATAACACTAGTGAAATTGTAAAATGTTGATAGACTTTCGACGCGAATATGCTGCCTATAATTTCACACATTACTTTTCGTTAGATTATAAATACAATATATAGTTTTTAATTTTTCGACATATTTTTACAATCTCGTTAGTTATTTTACAGTCTAACGGTTTTTACAATTTTACGGTGACATTTACGCTGCTGCTATGTTCCTTCTTGTTTCCTCAGTTTGCACACCCAAGTTACAATAATAAGCGTAGTTTCAACTTCCAAGTTCTATTCTAATTAATTATAAATACTTCTTACTTACCTAATCATTCTTATGTTTATACTAAGAAAGGTTACACCTATGACCAACCTACCTTTGATAGTAACAACAATTTAGTATTATTACAAGATGAATGTAGCGATTTTTAATTTTTATACTGCATGTAGTAAAATATTGAGCGAAAAAAAACTATAATGCTTAAAGCTATATTATAGTATTCTGATGATGTAGTTACATTGTTTTTTTTACATATTTTTGCATTTCATCGACAATTTGACAGTAAACAGCGCTAAACATTTTCGCGCACGAGTGTACCCTACGTGACCGCGCGTAAATGGAGCGATAAGGCTGCGTGTATTCTGTATTACTTCGTTTCGTTAATTTAACACAACAAATTAATTTTACATATAAAGATATAATTTTCGACGATGGTAATCTTTATTTAAATACATTTTTCATTGCATATTATATTTTATTTATAGAAATTGGGGAGATTTTGTTAGGGTGAATTTTCTATGATTATAATATCATGTCCGAAGCGTTTATAAAAATTTTATTTTTATTAAACAACCGCCAGGAATAATATTTTGGTGACAAGCGTTTGAATTTTTAAATTTTATTATTTTTGTTAATTGGATTTCGTAATTCGTATCCTTCGTCTGTGGATTTTACAATAAATTATGCAAAATAATGATATAATTTAAGTTGTATCATAGATAATCTCTACCACATAACTTATATTACTTTACATTACTTTCCAGAGTTTTCCGCTATAAGGTATGCCACCATATCGTATTGTGGTGGTGGCCGTATGGTAAAAAAGTAAAAACACACCATTGTAAAATTACTAGCCAAACTAGCTAACCAAGTCAGACGTTAGGCTATAATATATTATCCTAAGTTATAAGAAGGAATTATATTTTATGTCGTTATAAATAAATTTCAGAACTGACCATTGAACTTGGCGCCCATTTAAATCTCACTTCTTTTGTCATTGAAATCAACAACCAAGGCATATATTATCATAATATTGAACTTGGCTCTCATTTCACATTTATGTTTTTGATAGGATATCATTACTTTTCGTACATTAATTATTATTGATCTTACACTATTGTATACGTCAGTGATATATATTCTTTGCTATTGGTGTACGTTAAATAATGAAACAGTAATTAATTAGTAAATATCAGTTAATAACGTAATAAATACGTAAGTCGACTATACTCTTAGTTATAAGTACTAAAACGGAAATATTTGGATAAAAAAAAATTATGGGTAGTATTCTCCTCGTTATATATTCACGTGAAGACCTTAAAATTCACATAAAGACCGGCTGTCATAAGTTTTGATTGCTGATTGCTGATTCTTACATTATTATTATCATTTTACAGTTACAGGCACTAAGCATAAGTTAAGTGTTCCTAATTCAACCAATTAAGTAATAAATATAATAAAATGAAAAAAAATTAACAGTTTCTGATTTTATTCCTTTGTATTCACCTAATTACCTACCTGCATGTTTTTCAAGCACAATTTGAACTTTCTAGGTCATCTGAAACTGGGTTAGTGTTTTGATCTATAGGTCAGTCAGTGATAAAAATTACGATTTTTGGACGTTGATATCTAAATAACCGTTTGAGACGTGTTTATGAAATTTGGAGCACATATGTATCTCGCAAGTCTCAATATATGAGCCAAATTTGACACGTTTATGGGAAATAGTTATCGAGTTATGAGGGGGTCAAAAGAATAAATTCCTGCGTTTTAGGGTTTATATCTAATTTTTGGGTTCCACAACCAAAGCGTAAAAACGGGATCCCATTACTAAGACTTCGATGTCCGTTCGTCCGTCCGTCTGTCTGTCACCAGGCTGTATCTCATGAACCGTGATAGCTAGACAGTTGAAATTTTCACAGGTGACATATTTCTGTGGCCGTTATAACAACAAATATTAAACACTAGATGTTGCCCGCGTCTACGTGTGCGCAAAAGTTAATATTGCGGTAACCGTACATTTAACCGTAACCGTATATTTTCCGCGATAAAAAGTAGCCTATATCCTTCCCCGTAGTCTACTCTATATCTCTGCCAAATTTTATTAAAATTGGCACAGTGATTTTGAAGCCTATTCAATGCAAACAACATATAAGCAAACAATCCTCTTTATAATATTAGTATAGAATCAGAATAACACAAGAGTGATTTTTCGTCGCTTTGTACGGAACCCTTCTCGCGCGAGTCCGACTCGCACTTGGCCGGTTTTATGGATACAACAGATATTGCGCAGTCAGCTAGCATAGTACATAACATCTGCATTCTTAAACCTACATAAAACTAAATATTCGGAGGACATAATATTATGTACGCATTTATACTGATTTATAGTGCTAATATGGTTTTGTGGTCGATCGTAATGATGATGATGGACGGTTTGTTTCCATTTCAATAAACATCGCTTATTTACGCCATATCACGGAATCGCAACAATAAATACGCTCGGTCTCATGCAAATCAGCAAATTAGAGGACATGTCGATTTTAGCTAATGTTACAGTGTCAACAGCGGCGTGTGCGGCCGGCCTAAACAAACACACATTACGACCGACACGGACGTGACCGATCACGATAAATACCCAAATACCGCCCGATACACACCACTTGTCACATTTACATTTGAAAAAATATTATATAGCTAATTACCTTCCATGGTAAAGGTTCAATGGTAATGTCCCTTATGCAGTATTATCATTGATCAATAATATTACGATTCTAATATCGTAATATACCAAGTTGTATAATTTATTATGTCACCGTAAAATTATAAATACTGTAAGATTGTAATATAACTAGTGAGATTGTAAACTGTCAAAGGATTGTGAACCATAACATACTGCTTACAAGATATCGCTGAGTTATAACATTATTTTTTGTTACATTATTTCGCACGTCAAATTGTTAACTGTCCGAAGGCTGTACCAGATTGGTCGGTCTTACCGAAGACCCTGACAATTACAGGTATTTTTAAGTTTTATTGATCATTTATCAAAATCGGTCCTATTCGATACAAACAAACAAACAAACTTTTCTTCTTTATTATATTATAGTATAGATGTTCTAAAGTTGAGTTATTTTCCACATTAAATCAATTTACAATCACCAAAACGAATGACATTTTAGGCGAAAGTTCCAAACTATGCGTGTACGAGTAAATATGATTTCAAGATTTAGACCGCAGTTTGGACTGAAGCGTGAAACGTTATAAATTTTAAAAGTTTTGCTGTCAGCAGTAAGCTAAAGCTCCAAATAAACAATATTTTATTTTTCGTTTACACTTGATGCGCGCTCAAAACTGCGAACATGCCATACCATATCGTCATACCAGATCGGCCTGTTACCCTCGTCATGCTCGTTTCGGGGCAAGGGTTGGTATGGTGCGAGCTATTGCTCGCACCATACCAATATAACGGGAAATATCCCGTGGTCCGAAATTAAGGTGTGATGGCTAATATTAAGTTGTTAGAGCAATACAAATATTTTGAAATGTTGTGACTTATGCACTAATTAAGTAAAAGCACTTAACAAGCTTTCATTTCAACTGTACATTTTTAGAAATAGTAATAAAAACACATGTAAATAAAAACTTAGTTTGCATAAAACTCTTTCGTGTTTATTTGTAATATAATATCTAATGATATATGACTGACTCAGCTTTTAACTGCTCCATTAGTTTTGATTTGATGCCACAAACAACTGCAACACAGCTCAACTCTAGAAACGGAATAACAAAATATCGTACTATGTCCCAACGGATTCCGTTTGGGTTCATATTCAAGTGGGATTAAGTAATCCAATTTTTATTACAAAACCAAAAATTGGTATAATTAGGATTAAGGACATGTACTACTTCTTATTAGTTATTACGCATATAATCTAACCCCGCACTTGTAGATTTAGTATGTACGAAATCATTTAAAAGACCTAATAATTGTGCGCTAGTCCTTTGTAAGACATCATAATATGTACCAACTAAGAGATCCAAAAATGTAGCATTCAAATGCATGACAATATTAAAAGTGCACGAATCCAAAACTTGTGATTCAATATGCAAGTTCGTATTTAGGATGCAGCCTGAGCGTCGGCCGACACGACGGCAAGCGACTGTTGCGACCGGCGCAACTGATGCGATATACGGCGAGCGACACGCGCCGCATGACTGATAGCCGGAACGTGCCTCAACTCGACACTGAGCATCCACCAAATATTTTAACACATTTTTCCTCACCGTCCGCATTTTCATACACAAGACTGCTTAATAATGCATGAAAAGAGAACGCATTATGTATCGTTAGCAATATTTTATATGAAGTCTGCAGATATTATTTGCACATGATTGACAGTTCGGAATCGCAGACGGAATGACTACGAAGTCTGCGCGGACTGCATGCTGGGTTCCGCGCGGACTGGCGGAATGCGCGCAGACTGCCGGATTTGCGCAGACTGACGAATTCCGTTTGGAATAACGGAATACGCGCGGACTGCCGGATTCCGTAATGAGTTCCGCGCGGACTGATAACTTTTTTTTTATTTTATTAATAATAAAAAAGTTTACATTTTACTGTGGTGTTACATAATATTATATAACCTCGCCAAACTATGACGTTTGAGGGCGAGATGCGCTCATTTACAAAACAGATACCACATTCCAGTTACATATTGATTTACTTATATACCATGCAAAACTTAACTACTACACTTGAGTACATTATTGACGACCCCTGTGGCTCAGTTGGTTGAGCATGTTGGTGCTCAAGCCGGGGGTCGCGGGTTCAAATCCCGCCGAAGGAACAAAAAGTTTTTCTGTGTTCCTGGGTCATGGATGTGTATTAAATATGTGTATAATATAATAAAAATCTTAAATATGTGTATAGTATAAAAAGTATTAAATATATTTCCGTTGTCTGGTACCCGTAACACAAGTTCTTCGAGAACTTACCACGGGATCAGATTGACGTGGTGTGAAGCGTCCATAGATATTATTATATTATATTATTATTGTATATTTATTTATTACACACAGGCAATTATTTTTTATTGTTTTTTATTTATTTATTTTATTTTATTTTATTTACATTCAATGTTCATACAGAATACACAGCAATATACTCTATACAAACACCTAATGTAAATAAAATTATATCAACAGTCTAGGAGTAGCCTTCGTAACTTTGTTTTAAGCGAACCTATATTAATTTTTACATCCTGTCTTAATATATCAATTTTATTAAACAATTTAGATACCATAATATATTTTAAAGTCCTTTCACCATAGTAGTTGTTTATTTTTGGCTGAATCAGTTTATTTTTTCTAACCTTTCGTGTATTGTATTTATTATTAACATTTGTTTTATATAAATCTTTATAATAATATTCTAAACCTAACATATATTTAATTTTTTTATCTACAGGCATAATGTCACAGCCTTCCTAATTACCTTCTTTAATTGGTAAAACTTACCTAAAACCGATCTCAACCCGTTACAAATATCATTTGTAACAGGTTGAGATCCTGACGGAATCCTCGTAGACTGCCAGATTCCGCGCGAATTGAAGAATTCCGTGCGAACTGACAGAATTCGTGGGCACTGACGGATTCCGCGCGGACTAGTGGATTCCGCGTGATAATGTACTTACATTGTCGTGTTCTCAATGTGCAAATTGCCTTAATCCAATAAGCCCAAATATATAAGGTCTCCAAAAACAATTCCGGATATTTTAGGCACATGATTCATACCTACTTATGTAAAGACGTTTAGGCAGAAAAATAATTGTCATACTCAAATTAAAAAGATCATCTCAGGTATGGGTGATGCTTCGCAAAACGCAAACTGGTCCATATAATGAAAAAAAAAATCTCGAGTATGACAATTATTTTTCTGCTTAAACGTCTTTACTTATGCAGCAGCTCATATTCCCAAAGTATCCAAAATTGATTTTACCAAACCTTATATTGTGTATATATATATATATATATATATATACACAATATATATATATATATATATAATCACTATTAGATATGGTAATAGTTTGTTTTTAGGAAGATATTAAAGATATATGCTAGGTATATAAAGAATTCAAAATTACATTTTTATTAAAAATAGCGACCCGCCCCGGCTTTGCACGGGTACAATACTGATACTAATACTACAGAATGTCTTTAAACCTCTACCAAAGGCGAAATTTAGTCAAAACTTCAAAACAAACAGAAACAAATTAATATAGGTACCTACCAAAACTCAATGAAATAAGTAGGTGGGTATACTTTTATCGTATGAAATACCTATACTCTTCAGGACTGACAATACAACAAACACTAAATAAATAGGTATTCAAGTAACTATCCATCATAGTTACAACGAATACAAAACAAAAAAATTACCCAATAATCTAAACTCCGCACGCACACCCCCGCCTTGGTGACGCCCACTTCGCAACGGGCCGTGCAGCAGAAATCGTAATATTTTAATTTCGCCATAACTTCAAAACCAAACATCCAATTTTAATCCTTCAAAGACCAAATATTATCTACATAAACTGTACTTAGTTATGAAATAATTTATTTTGATAAGGATTAATAGCATGAGTAAAATAAACGCGTTTAAATATAGTCCAAAAAAATTCAAGATTTCTAAATAAAAAAATGGTTGTTGTGCCTCACTCGACATAGATAGGTATAGTGTGTCGCGGACTTTTTTGTAGATATTTATAAGATCTACAATTAATTAGAACATTTTATGGTTCTATCTTTTATAGTTTAGGCAGCGTACGCAAAATAAGTAACTTTTCTGGTTGATTTTTTACACCTTGTGTCCGAAAAACCAAAATATCTTACGGAACCCTATTTTTTTCCAAAATAAAATTTAGCCTATGTTACTCGTGGATAATGTAGCTTTCGAATGGTGAAAGAATTTTTGAAATCGGTCCAGTACTTTTTGAGCCTATTCATTACAAACAAACAAACAAACAAACAAACATAGAAACAAAGTTTTCCTCTTTATAATATTAGTGTAGATTACCATACAATAAGTGATATCATAGATAGCGAAGGTAATTTAATAATATTTTATGTTAAGATAAAAATATAGCTTACAATACAGTTTGTATGCACTATCACAGATGGCTAAGATACTATACCTACATTTTCATATTACGAACTGTAATATGAAATATATCCAGGCATCTTAAAATAAAATATTATAGTATTTTCGTCGTCTAATACTAATTTTGTTAATATTAATTATTTGGTAGTATAAAAAACGCTTGTGTTAAATATATATATGGAAGAAGCTTTAATTGAAAAACGGTTTTCGGTGAGTCCCCGGCCGGCCGGCTGTTCTTGTTTTAAACAGGGGTCAGCCACAAGTGGGAATAGCGCTCAACTTATAAGTTTTTGATAGTTTGTGCGGTCTCGGTATTTACTGCTTAAGTTTAAGGGTCAGTTAGGAAGTTAGGCCGAGCCCATGAGACGTCCGGTCCGAGTTTAGTTTAATGTGAATATTTCATTTGTTATCATATTACACTACCCATAATAATATCATCATCACTAATTTTCTTATCAATAGTTATCAAACGTTGACCTTAGACGTTGCGGGTTTATGAAAGTGGTGAAAGTATTTGCGTATATCTTTAAACCATAACGACATTGTGTCTCAAGGCATATAAGGCTGATCCGTCATCCCTCACTCACCGCACACGCCGCGAGCGCACTGCGTGAGCGTCGCTCAAACGCCCGAGGTCTTATATGACTGAGCTGTGAACGATTGTAATGATTTAAGTTCTAGCTACTAGACAAACTGTTGATTTCACGTTAAAGTTTAAAGCTGTCACTAGAATTATACAGGGTGTATTCAAAACAAAACTTGACAGTTGTCAGAAAAAGTAAATTATATTATTATTCTGTAAAATACGCAAGTCTTAGTTATGCATACCTACTGTCATTACATACGTAGGTTATATTGTAGCTTAATGATGGGTAGGTAAATATATTAAGATAATATAAGATAGAAAATACACCTGTATAGAAAATACATTCTGTATAGCAAATAAGTTAGTAGTTCGCGACCGTATACGTTCAGCTTTAGAACTTATACATAATTCTCACTGCTAATCTACGATTCCAAATCAAACGTCTCGATTGTACCTGTCAGGTACTTGTGGGAGGGGGGGGGGTTCGAACAGATTTCCAAGTTATGGTTGTGGGGAGGTCGACAGTCGACTGAAGTAACAGATTCCGAGCCGCTACTGCTCTAGCCACTTCCAAATTCAATTAATCATAGTTCGGATTAGTTCCCCTTTAACGGTCCACGGGTAGACGTGATTTGGACGCATTATATTATTTGAAAGACGATATTAATATTTATACTTTATATTTACCTTATCTTCATATTTAAAGTAAATTACAATTAATAACTTTTATACCTTGTTTTATTTTTATAATTGTTACGTTCGTAAGATTTTATAACTTTCATAGGAAGAAGTAATACCTTAATGAAAAAAAAAAATACAAATGTCTCTAGAAAAACCGTTGCGAATATGTATTGTGTACACCAAACTATACACAATATGCATTGTGCAGTTCTTAATCATTTTAGCTGTGAACTTGAATAAATAAATAACTAAGTACATCTAATCCTACAACTTACATCTACAACTTAATCTTTATCTACACCTATGTCTTACAACTACATATTATAACTACAGTATTATCTCCGCAATTGTTCCAATATTTCTCACCGTTTTAAACTTCCCTTAACTTTTACAATTATTTCAAAACCAAAATAAGCCAAATCAATCCACTACTACTATTTAAAATATAATAAAAGAGAAGAAGATGTTATTGTTTATTAAACTGAAAACTTCTACAGTGTAGTTAAAAAAAATAGCTCCCCACAAAGATTTTGGTGACGGTGGCCTGTTTCATTGAAACCAGGAAAGCCAAACGTAGGAGTTATTTTAAAGTGCCCAAGTGTGTGAGCAGTACACAACAGCACTCTCTCTTCCTTTACCCTAATAACCCAGTGGGACGGACGAACCGACACAACTGGCAGGAGATCAAACACAGAACCGACATTTTTCATGCCCATCCGACGCATGGATAATCTTTCTTGTGAGATAATCAGATGATCAGCCTGCATTGTCCTAACCAAATTTCGAAACAACATTTTTTGTTGTTCCAATCGAGCCGAGTCGAGAGCCAAGCTGTAATCACTAAACCACAGAGGCTGTTTAGTCAAGTGTATAAGGTTTGGTAAAATCATTTACGAATACTTCGGGCATATGATCTCCTGCTTATGTAAAGACGTTTAAGCAGAAAAATAATTGTCATACTCGAAAAAAATTTTTTTTCTTTATATGGGCGAGTTTGCGTTTTTCGGAGAGTCATGAGATGATTTTTTACTTTGAGTATGATAATTATTTTTCTGCTTAAACGTCTTTACATAAGCAATGGATCATGTGCCCGAAGTATCCGTAATTAATTTTCGGAGACCTTATATAAACACAAGACTACAACATAATTTGGTCAATTTGTATAACCAACCTAAGGCCGAGTGTTATGCTGAGATACTTTAAAATTTAAAGCCTTCTGGCCAGTACTTAAAGACGAGCTCGCTAAAGGCTAATAAGATAATTGTGAGCGGATCGGCTTACCCGTCGGGAATCGAACCGGCTCTTAAGGAGCAGATTTATTAGGAGGCTATATCTAAATACCGGCGGGAGCTTCTCCCAACTTAAAGCCTGTTTCATCTGGACTTAAGCCTTCTAAATTCCTGTTTAAATTTCTTCGAATTCGCTTACGTGTTGAAAAGAATTTGGGAGAATATGTTTTGATCACTAAATTATTTTGTTTGTGTTAAATCATTATCGTTTGTTGCTGTTTTAATATTGTGTGATTCAATAAATTGTTAGTGATAAATGTACTACAAAAAATTAGATTACCTGATAGTACACAGTACAGTTAATTTTAGTTTTCAGATTAATTTGTATATAGCACGTGTATTACCCAAAGATGCGGTAGTGATTTTAATACCTATAAAAAAATTAAAAGCTAGTGAACAAGAAAGTTGAAATATTTATATAAAAGGATCAAAAACAAAGTGTACTACAGTTGTAATTATTTCCTTGAACGTTGTAAATCAAAGTCTTATAACTACGGAGTCGGTAAGAATTTCTTTCATCGGGCACAAAGTTTGGAGTCGGGTATTTCCTGAGCGAAAACAAGAGAGAGCGGAACTGCCAGGAACTGCAAACGACTTCCGCCCGCGAGACCGACTGCACGTACACAAACGGATTTCGCTAACTTCACTCAACTGTAAATACTCTTAAACTATTTTTGCAACGCCAACCAACAGTAAAGAAATATAAAAGACAATGAATCTGTTGAGAAGTTTCAATAGGACTTTGGTTGTTTTAAATTTATATCGAAAAACTATAAATTAATCCATACTAATATTATAAATGGGAAAGTGTGTATGTTTGTCCGTCTTTCACGCTAAAACTACTGAACCGATTTAAATGAAATTTGGTGCAGAGCCTAGAGCCTAAGAAAGAACATATGCTACTTTTTATCGCGGGAAATGTACGGCTCCCATGGGATACTTTATTTACAGTTTCACGTAAAAACTAATAAACCGATTATCATGAAATTTGGCACAGATATAAAGTAGACCACGGGAAAGGACAAAGGCTACTTTTTATCGCGATACGGGTCCCGTGGGTTACTGTACTTACGCGGGCGGAGCCGCGGGCATCAGCTAGTAAATAATAATAACATATTATTATTTATTAACGCAGGGACATTCGCTATTTGTAAAATAGTTGTAGTGTAAGTTGCAGACGAAATTAAGCATGAATAAAAAATACATGACTATCGTGTATTTTCAGGTATACTATAATAGGTTGTATATTTTACGAAACTTAACTGAACAAGTTCCTTAGCAAGGTTTGAATAATCCGCCTCTATCAATATTTGTTCTCTAACAACATTATTAACTGCAATTTGTCTAAAGTTTTGGACATTGAGAACAAAATTAATTGCCTTAGGGGCCAGTTTACACAGGAAGCTAGCGCTTACATAAACTATATAAACTATATTGTAGATATTATTATTTATGAATATATTGAATATTCGCGTTATGTCCGCTCTACACTTTCTCACGAACCTTTGTCTGTCTCGAACGTAGTATGGAGCGGGTTTTAAGTTTCCAGTAAGTGATTAGTGCAAATGCCAAAATGGCTAACTTCAATGAATGCGAATACAGGACTGGGACCCCAGCTCTGCCGGAGTTCTCATATATTCTTACTGATAAAATGTATGTCATACGGCGGCGGGGAGCTAGTGTTTAATAGAAAGGACAATATTGTAATGATATTAATATTATTTAGTTTTCGCTTTGTCTATTACTCACATCGCGCCGCCTACCGAGACAATACCGCCGCGTTCTCCTTGCCGCTAGTTATCTCTATTAATTTCCTGCACAAACAACTCAATCAATATTTCTTGACGTTTGGGGTGCTGAAGCTGAATTGACTTTGTCGCTTTGATGATAATATGAATGTTATGTAAAAATGCTTACACACGTACAGATTTGGTCTGGAGCAGACCATTATATCAGCACGACACTCGTGTGTTTGATTTTTCAGCTCTATTTTATTATCACAGAGTACTATTTACAGTAAATTCCGAATTTTGTGCAGTGTTACAACTCTCAAAATATTTTTTCCTGATAAAATATAATGTTCTGTAATATTATTCTGTCCTTTTTATATAAAAACATACCTACTTCCAAAATTTTAGTCTGTAGAAAGTATATTTTAATGTTGACTTTTCAAATCGCTTGTTGATAAAACAAGAAAATACAAATATGTATCTAAATATAGCCCTAATAAATTCTCACCCTCGAGAATATTTTTCCCAAATTTTATTGAGAAACTACTAAGTTGGTAACCAAATTTGATAGTCTGCTCCGGACCAAATCTGTACGTGTGTTAAAGCTTTAACATTCACAGGTCTGTGAATATTAATCTAATAACTTGCTAATAACATGAAGCTTATAAATTGGAGTTCAAAATAACTTGTTAAAAACATATTGCCAATTAGTGTTTAACAAGTAATAGTCATATGTTTACTCAATATTCTTTACATTGGCAATTACAATAGTTTAGACTTTATAGTTTCAATGTTTGTAACTTTTTAACACTATTAAAGTTTAAATTCGAATGAAACATACGACGTACTTCAATTTAATAATACAGTGCATAAAATTTTCAATACTGTTCCCTTTATAACAGCAAAGGAAAAATACTAGCGACTCGAGGTATAATCAAATACTCTCAACGTCAGTCGAAATAGATTTTTTCTCTGTTAAAAATTGCGATCACGTTTCTAATACAGTGAAAACAATATTCTAGTGACCGGGTGATTCTTACACAGATGGCCGCCCTTTTGATGTTCTTTGTAAATGTAAATTGTGCCTATTTTTATTGTTTTCGAAGCTAAAACATGTCTTTATCCTGAAATATCACCTATTACGTTTCGCAAAATTAATTATGCAAATTTCAAGCACATGCTGCTTAATCGGGCAGAAAAATAATAATAAAACTAGAAATAAAATATACAAAATAAAAATTACATTACAAGAAACTGAATCTACGATACTGAGAGTCGTTAATAAGTCGGTCATTATACACAGCTGATTTCAACATGATTAAATTACTTGTAACTAATTTTTGAAACCAATGTACTTAATTTTTTGTAATAATATGTAAAATTATACAGTTTCAAAGATGTTGTAACTTAATAACACAGATGTATTTAAAAATAATTAAAAAAACTTACATAATTACATGTGAAGTCGACGACTTTCTCAGTACTGTAAATTCGTTTCAAACTAGATATATTTTTGTAAATGCAGATTACATTGGTAAACTAAAGGATCGTGAATTTTATATTATGGCAAAAGACCTATCGAGTAAATAATTAGGTAGGTACATTATAGTCTCCGAAAATCAATTACGGATACTTCGGGCACATGATTCACTGCTTACTTAATATGTAAAGACGTTTAGGCAAAAAAATAATTGTCATACTCAAAGTAAAAAATCATCTCATGTATGGGTGAATCTCCGGAAAACACAAACTCGCCCAATACATATAAAGAAAAACATTTTTTGCTATTATGAAATTATTTTTCTGCTTAAACGTCTTTACAATAAGCAATATATTATATGCCCAAAATATTCGTAATTGATTTTACCGAACCTTATATTGCGCTCAAAGAACTTCTTATTTGTCTAATCGCTGAGGTTGTTTTTTTTTTTGTAACTTTTTAATGGCTATCGCGTTTTTTAATAAAATTTGTTCCCGTGTACCCTTTAATAGTCGTAGGGTGTTCGGGCGTACGCGGAGTCGGTATCGATACGCGATAAAAAACCACATTAATCTGCACTTATCTCGGCTACGTTATTTAATGACGCGTCATTCGCGGTTATTTGTTGCATTTATGGCGGGAGTAGATGACGTTTAGATTTTAGATAAGTCTAAATTCGTTTTTGTTCAGTCGCTTATAAAAATATTTTCTATGATAATATCCAAAATCGATTAATAAACATTGCAATTTGAGATAACATATTCCCATAAATCATCTAATCTAAACATTCATTGATATACATCCAGTTGTTTTTCAATTACACCTTTGTTTGTATGAAGACATTATTTCCTTTTTATTTATTTTTATTTTTATGAAAACTAACAAACAAGTTTAATTTTCCGCAAAATGTTCAGTAGATTTGCATGAAATATAAAGGTAACCGCACATAGTTGGTGTTGTTTATGGCGGTCAGCGCGCCCGTTGTTTCGTCCCCCTTTCGCATTCCTGTCTTAGTTCCTTTATTGTCTTACTTCCCGCTTATGACGTTGGATAAACTATATTTATTGTTTTCAAACAAAGGTTGTCTACGTTGCAATAGTAAAAACTTTGTGAAATAAAAATTATTTTGTAAAACGGAACTATTTATCACCAACATTAAAACGCGAAGTTTTAGTCTCTTACTTAGTAAGTTTTGTACCTATTTCATCAACGATGACTTAAAATATTTAGATTACAAGATATTTTATTAAAAATATAACAAAAACAAAAAAAAATGTTTATATTCGAATGAACAAGGGAGTTCCATTCGATAACACTTGTCGTCTCAAATTTATTGAATTTTATCGACAACAGCTGTCAAGCCACTGTCATATTGTCGTCTCGATCACTCTTCCTTTTCTAATGAGAGGTATGTTGAGTCCGAAGTGGAATTATTAAAAAATCATTTGAAAGTGGGACAAACGACGTGCCACGTGATGGATGGACTCTCCAATCCGATCCATTTCAATTCCAGCGTCCGTTGTCTCTTTATAAGGGTGAGTCCCTGGAGTATGGTAATGTGTTAAAGCTTGACTTTTGTTACTGTTTTTTTATAAGAGAAAAACGTAAAATGAAATCATCGTAATCTGGAATTTAATAAAATGTTAGAACACTTTTGTTCCACATCTTGATATTATATTCTTGATAGTTGATAATATAATCGGTAGGTGCTTAAAATTAAAATTACAAAGAAGGCATGTACAAGACCCAAACTCCCTGCGTTACAGTTACAGCCGAATACTTTAACGTTAGTAAAATTAAGTGACGCTCAAGTCACATGCTGTCCTTGTCAATTCGGCTAGTAGAGACAGCGACAGCCTGTGTATAGGAGGACTCTTAATTTTGACTAGCGTTTCAGTATTCGGCCGTTAGTTATGTATTCATTGACTTAAGCGCTTATACACTTTAAAGGAGACCGTTTCATACATTCTTGGGCTAAAAATGTAATAAGATAAAAATAGTATATAAAAATAGATTTAAATTAGTGAGAGCCTTGTTGGAAATTGTGAAACTTTTGGCAATCTGAGAATAAAATTATGAGCTGTTTAGTGAAAGCGAGGTTATGTTTTAAAATCAATGAAAAAAACTTTATAACACAGTAGGTAGATAATGCGTGAAAAGTCAAAATAATAGGCTATTATCTATCTAAATAATCATAAATAATGATATTATGATGACTTATTAACAGTAAATAATAATATAAAACAGGAATATAATATTTATAAGAAACAGAAAACAAATCAATTTTAATGTTCTTTAATATAGTTTATTAGTCTTCTATAAAGATTAAAATGTCGTGAAGAAATTATCCAGGTGGAGCATTATGATCCTAATACCTCGTCCAGGTTGGTACCATAATAATATGACACACGTAAAATGAGCATTATCACTCAGCAGGCTCCCAACAGTTCGTATGTTTACTATGCAATTACAATAGAGACGTACATAAGAATAGTCGCATTTCCTCTACGACAGCCTTAGACTAAAATATTTTTTTCAAGTTTTATGACTTGGATTCTGTAATAATTAAAGCAGTGGTCATCTACACTAATATTATAAAGAGGAAAACTTTGTTTGTATGTTTGTTTGTTTGTTTGTTTGTTTGTTTGTTTGTTTGTTTGTAATGAATAGGCTCAAAAAGTACTGGACCGATTTCAAAAATTCTTTCACCATTCGAAAGCTACATTATCCACGAGTAACATAGGCTAAATTTTATTTTGGAAAAAAATAGGGTTTCGTAAGATATTTGGGTTTTTCGGACACAAGGTGTAAAAAATCAACCAGAAAAGTTAGTTATTTTGCGTACGCTGCCTAAACTATAAAAGATAGAACCATAAAATGTTCTAATTAATTGTAGATCTTATAAATATCTACAAAAAAGTCCGCGACACACTATACCTATCTATGTCGAGTGAGGCACAACAACCATTTTTTTATTTAGAAATCTTGATTTTTTTTGGACTACATTTAAACGCGTTTATTTTACTCATGTTATTAATCCTTATCAAAATAAATTATTTCATCACTAAGTACAGTTTATGTAGATAATATTTGGTCTTTGAATGATTAAAATTGGACGTTTGGTTTTGAAGTTATGGCGAAATTAAAATATTACGATTTCTGCTGCACGGCCCGTTGCGAATAGGGCGTCACCAAGGCGGGGTGCGCGTGCGGGTTAATGTTTAGTTTAGTTTAGTTTAGTTAAATAGTTTAGTTATTTTATAAACATCAAATTGATAATATCTTAAAATATAATACATTATAATATCTATACATCTATACAGTTAAATACAATTTAAGTGTCTGTTTGTAACTTCAAATTAACAGCTTTTTACATAATGAATCTGAAAGTATATTCGGTACTTACAATAAAATACATTTTTTTTTTATTTTTGTCTGTCCGTCTGTCTGTCTGTCAGTCGGTCTGTCTGTCTGTTTGTTCCGACTAATCTCTGAAACGGCTGGACCGATTTTCACGGGACTTTCACTAGCAGATAGCTGATGTTATAGGGTCTAACATAAGCTACCTTTATTTTAGGGTTCCGTTTAAAAAAATAGGATTCCGCTTTCATTAGTCATAAATAAAGTCGCGGGTAAATTTCAGCGATATCCCAAAGTATTGTTCCACGCGGACGAAGTCGCGGGCAAAAGCTAGTTCAAAATAAAACTATTTAGGAAGGCACTCAAAACGTATGAGTAAATTCTATAATATAGAAAACACGAAACGATAGAATCAAAAGTCAAAACGTCAACGTCCTGTGACAAAATTGACGTACAATATAACATGATTACTGTTATATTGTACGTCATTAGGTATGAAAAATGTATTTACAATGTTAGACACAAAAAAAATATTTAAGTCCAGAAGGGAGAAAAAAATACCATTATTAGGTTAACGGGTGCTACATCACTCTGTAACCAGGAGTGATGATCAGATATATCATATCTAGCGCCGATTCACACCGCAATAAATAGCCCCAAACGGCGCCCGTAAATAAATACTATTTAACTTTTTATACCTCCGCGAGATTTAGACCAGTCCTGGTTATTGTTGTTTACACAACGTACACGTAGGTTTATTCGTTGAATTAAAAAAAACTATATTCTGTATCATTTTTAACCAGCTTTCAAAAAATGAGGCAGTTATACTCTCGGCTATATATATACACAATATTTTTTTTATTTAATAACGATTACTCCGCCGTCTGTGGACCAATTTTCAAAAATCCTTTTTTTTTTTTTGCTGTAAAGGGAAATCTGATATTGGTCCTTTTGTCACCAAAGTGGTCGAAATTCGCCCATAATAATTCACATAATTTTTAGTTTTAAACTTTGTAATGGTTATTTTGCCTCTTAGATATAGAAAAAGTAAAAAAAAAAGTGTAAATGTTGTAACAAAATAGTATCTATCAAATGTAGTGTGTAATAAATAACCTGAGGTAGTCTGTGTGGGTGTAATTTTTATTAATTTCTAAGCATTATTTAAAAAGAATGCTTTCTGCTCACCTTAATTCACTCACACGGTTCTCGTAGAACTAAATATACTAAATGTTTTTGCTTCACATATTAATATTATATATTATTATAATGATCATAACAAAAAAAAACTTAGGCCTTTACATCCGTTAATGGATGATTTATACAGTATTATAACAACTCTTGAAATACTGTAGTACCTGGGACAGTTGGTTTTTAAATGTCTTATGGTTGCCCGAGCACATACGGCATTCTCACAACATAGTCAGTAGGCTGAGTCCAGAGGAATGAACTGGTCAATACGTCTGGGGGCCAACTATGTGCGGGTTTCCTCACGATGTTTTCCTTCACCGTTAGAGCGTCCGTATAATGTACTTGAAATCTGAAAAAGTCTCATTGGTACACGCCACAATCTGGGATTTGAACCTGCACTCTCTCGAGTGCGAACCAAACGGTCTACCCACTAGGCTACGGAACTCTTTCTGATCATAACAAGTTACATTTAAAATATCTTCTGCATAAATAGAATAAGCTGAAAATATATTTAATAATAAGATTTATAAGAACTAAAAGGTAACACAAACTTTTTGAAACAGACCGTATGTAGTATAACCATTACAGTGTAGCTACACTGCAGAGCGTTTAGAATGCTAAAGACCCGAGCCGTTAACTGGGCTTTGCTGTATAAAATAACCATCTGCGGAAACCGCGCCGGATCCCCAGAAAAACTCTCTTTGTGAGGATAACCCGCTCTTATCCCTCTTATGATATGTTTATGTACTTTCAGATTTTATGTGGAGGTTTTAACGCCGAGCACGAATTTTATTGAGTTTATAGAATTTTACGACGCCGTATACAATGGAGTGGCCGTTGTTTTTCATCGCCTATTGATTCCCGAGCCAGCGCCGCTCTGATAAATCGTTTATGGGTCACTTGGTGCTTATTCTGTAATATTTTATGTTTTTATTGTTTAACTAGGATATGAAAAGCATTATGAGATTAATCAATTTATGTTTTTAAAACACTTGAGTCAACATGCCGTTTTAAGTTAATTATGTCATTACAGACGGTATCAATTACTTATATCCAATGAAATGACCATACAGTAGCATATTAACAGTTGTGGCTTAGTGGCCATATTTACGACCCCCATAATCATCTACTATTAATTAAGTATGTTAGGTTATTTGCTGAGTATCTTTACGCTAAGGTTACGAAGGATGTGACGAAGTGAAATCATTTTTTTTTTGTCTCAGCGTCAAAAAACAAAAGATATTTAATTCCTTTTTCGTTTCCTGTTTGTAATCGACTAAAATATTATTTTAAAATTTAAATAGTTTAATTAAAAAGCCCGTATGGTGGCCGGCAAACAATTTGACGGCGCACTTAATGTGTTTACGCCGGGCAGCGGCCAGCGGCACATGCGGCTAATGATCCCCCCTCCCCGCACCCACCGCGTGCCTCAGGGGGGCTCCCCCTCCGAGGGCAGGAGGGGTCGCCCTCACTGCACCCCCCGCCCCGACTCGGTCATTAGTTAAACACGCACAGCCGCCCGCATGTCGCAACTCGCAAGTTTATCTTTGGCTAAACTGTAGGTATGTGGACTCGATTAGCCCTTTGATCAAATAATCCGGCGATAAAATAGGGTTTGCCGAGGAAATTTAATTACATTAAATGTCATTGTCCGGGCGCTCTGGCGGTGAAATGGCTCCGGTAATTGCATCATGATAACTGTAATGTGTATTCATTATTCTATTAAGTACTTGCCTTAGTTTTGGCATTTTACTGCCGTATTTGAAACTTATATTAAAAAGTGACCTTAAATAACAAATAATGTATTATTTGAACCAGAGTTTCTTATAGATCGTTGCGGAGGGGTACCCTAATCGGCAAAAAAACGTCCGTAACATTAAATAAAACCGTAAGATTTGTATGTATTGTGATATTCTGACAGGTCGAAAGACCCTTTAAAAAGTAACGTTTTAAAAATGTCGCATAGTATCGCTGAGGTGTCGCGTCGCTCCGCTGCCGTGTAGTTATGCTTAGTGCGGTCTCACCTTAATCGTAACGGCAGCGGAGCGACGCGACGCGGCACGACACTTCTAGCTATACCACCTAGAGCCACACCACGCAGCAAAATTTGATTTCGGCAACGTATGTCGCGTAGTTCCGTTGCTGCGTGGTGCGTTTATCTTAAAGGTGACCGCACTACGCGGCAGCGGAATATATAAAAGTACTAACATAATATAAAATAGGCAAAGCTGACTGACTGACATAAAGACCAAACCCTTATGGCTAGAAATTTGAAATTTTGCACACGTATTTCTCACGTGACGTAGGCATCCACTAAGGAAGTATTTTTCAAAATGCAAAATGGGATAAAATAGGGGATGAAAGCGAAGCCGCAGGAAAATAATGCTAGTTTTCTATACAGCTCAAATAGAACTTGAAATCAATATTTTATAATTAGGAACTTCGTTCCTATCTGGTGTCCCACGATACCACACGGCTTTTTATTATTGATTTTTAATATAAACATTAATCGATTTTTAATAACATTAGGATTTTACTACTTTTAATTATATTTAAAATAAATTATACTTATATTTAAAAGTTAGTGGTAAATAAACTGTGTACAAAGAATATGTTGAATATTCTTATGAAGCTTACGTAGCGTGTCGCTACGAAGCGGCCCGAAGGCTACGTAGCGAGTACCGTCGCTGCTACGAAGCGGCCCGCTTCTTACGTAGCGAGTACCGTCGCTACTACGAAGCGGCCCGCTTCTTACGTAGCGAGTACCGTCGCTGCTACGAAGCGGCCCGCTTCTTACGTAGCGAGTACCGTCGCTGCTACGAACCGGCCCGCTTCTACGAGTACCGTTGCTGCTACGACATTCAGTTTTCATAATGCACTTTAATTACAGTCCTATTTTCATATTAGCGCTGTTCACACGTATTACACTGACCGCGGCTGGACTGCGTTCCAAACTGCGAAGGGATATGTGCGATTTGGACTACGGACCGAACTGTAATGCTGATTACGACTAAACATGCGTCACGGTTTGGTCTGCCAAATGCTGTATCAGCTGTTATCAATATACTAGATCGGACTGACGTCCCCGCACATTTAAACGTTTGGTTAAGAACGGCGCGTGCCATATCCCGCGGTCAGAAAGGTGCTATTTAAAGACATAATATCAAGTCATGTCAATATTCCAAAATATAATAAAATATCTATTATTAAACATAATATAATTAATTATCTTTTGAATAATCCATTTAAAAACGGGATATTATTAATCACTAGCTGATCCGTAAAACTTCGTACCGAAATATTTTTATTTTTTTCATACAAACCTTCTAACAATGACTAATACATAAAAGAAAGATTTATCCAATTTGGTGCAATCGTTTGGAAGTTATGCGTATATTACGCGTGTAAACATTTCAATTATTAATTTTTATTTATATACAAATCATGTATTGTTTACATAGTCGTAATATATTTGTTATAAAGTGAGTTTGGACTGCGTAGTGCGGCAACCTGTGCAGTGGTCAGTCGATTAATACCGACATTAATCTCGGTCGGGACCCGCCGGGCCTTTATTTATGCCCTCGTTGTAACAATTGATGGCCCCCCACACAAAACATATTAAACGGTTTAAATACCCAATCTAGTAATATGTAATATTATGCCCTAGGTATGCGTTAGTTATTATAAATATATTTTAAATTTTAAAGTTTTTTATAAAACTTAGAGCATTTGAGCCTTTAAAACTTAGAGCCTGAGCCTTTCTAGAGCTTTTGGTCGAAATTCGCCCATAGTTATTCATTTATTTTTTTACGTTTGAACTTTATAAGTTTTTTTACCTCTTAAACATTAAAAAAAATAACAATATAAATAAATAATATCTATCAAACGTACGTTAACACTAACGTGAGTTAATAACCTTAGGTGGTTTGCTGTTGTTATTTTTTATTAATTTTATTTATTTCTAAACATAATTAAAAAAAAACTATTAGCTTTCTGCACAACTTCCTCCACATAAACTTTAACTTACGGGCCAAATTTCTCCTCTGATGTTACGAGTGTCTATGGGCGGCAGTATTCGTTTACCATCAGACCATCCGTCAACTCGTTTCCTGGTCTATTTCAAAGATTTATAAAACAGTTAGTAGCTATATTACTATACTAGCTTTTGCCAATAACTCCGCCTGCGTAAATACTGTATCCCACGAGAACACTGTACTTTTTAGGGATAAAAAGAAGCCTATGTGCTAATCCAGAGCTTATACTAATAACAAACCAAAATTCATCAGAATCCGTTCCGGAGTGTCCATGAAATATCTGTAGTAACATACATATCCATAACAATATTACTTCAATTATAATATTATTTCTTTTCATAAATAAATAAAATACATCCATCCATCCATGCTCACAAACTTTCACATTAACAACAGTATCTAGTGGATAGTTAAACCCCGCGTGTCGCCTTAGAACTACGTTATCACTAGTTTCCACCTCAATGCGAAAATGAAGTCGGTCCTTTTAGTTCACCCTTTGTGTTTGTCTAGTTAAATTAACTCGAAAATTTATTCCGTGCCTATTAGTTTTGTGCCCCCATATCAAAGTCCGAATTATAATTCAGAATGTGTATGAATAATTGCTTTTTGATGACAATGGTTTAAAACAAATGCCAACTTAACCACCTCTAAAATAACACGTACATTTGTAACTCAATTTAATCTAACTTGAACGAATTTATATATTTTAAGCAAAATAATGTTGTTTGAAAATATTTACATACATACATACATATAATCACGCCTCTTTCCCATAGGGGTAGGCAGAGACCGCCTCTTTTCCGTAGGGGTAGGCAGAGACCACTTCTTTCCACTTGCTATGATCCTTATATACTAGTTTTGCTTCGTCCACTTTCATTCTTACCATCCATTCCTCCTTTTACATTCAACGTAACGAAGCGGCTCTCCATGGGCCTCTTTTCGCCTCCGTGAGAACGAGACGTGATGGGTAGCGAACCACATCGCCGCCATTTTGGATAATTTAATTATTTTTATGATTATCCATTGCGTTCCCACGGATTGGCGGAGAGGGTAGGAATAGGTAAAGGGGAAGATAGGAGGTGTGAAAAGCAAGATTGGTGAGTTAGAGTGGGAAATAGGAATGTAGGATATTACCGCCCAGGAGGACAAGTGTTAGGACAGTAATAGCTAGGGAAGCCGGGGTCGCATATCCATACTATACCACAACTACCGGACAGGTAAGTTGGGATGAGTATCCCATGACATAAAAATATTTATTACGATTTTTTTTATATTGGTCTCCTAGTCACCAGTAGCAAGCGGCTGCTGTCTATGGAGACAGCTGTTTAGCCTGCGTTTGAAGTATGAGTCATGAGATGCACATAGTACGACTAGTACCTACGTCCTATCCATACATTTATAGGTCAGTTAATAATTAACCTATCGATAGTAATTCTAATAGATAATAATTGACATTTGACATGGTTTTTTTTTTGGTCGGACATTTACTGCCCATTTCAAGAACCTGATACCAATGACTATTTGTTAAAAACGTCGTCATTCAATTATTTGCCGGTTTTTTGCGATACAAATTTTACGTTATTAAGAAATAGTTATTGGTATATAGGTTATTTAAACGGATCGTAAAAGACTAACTTATTTATAGAAATTTATATTTAATGAATTATATATCACCATAATCTATAATATTAAATTTCCTGTCTTATTTACTTATTTAAGCCCTAATTAAAAACATACCTTTAATTTTCAGGTTAGCGTATTTTTGCAACGAACATAAACTTTAACATGGTTAACAAAAAGTCAAATAACCTAAGTTTCTACTCGCTATACTTACCTTTTGAAAGTACATATCTGAATACTAGTAAAAACTAATAGTAAAATTATATGATTTTAAAAAATATTTTTCAGACTCAAATGTGTTCCAAGTTTGAAAAATATTTCAGTTTACAAGTATTTATAACCAATCCAGCATTATAGAAATTATCATTCTATACGGATTGCAGATACAAATCAATTAAAAACATTTTATTTGTACACAGGATGGATCAGTAACACATTTGTACCTACCTCCTCTGGAGTTGCGAGTGTCATTGGGCAGCAGCAAGCGACAGTCTGCTCGTTTCCTGGTTCATTAAAAAACTGCAAAATGGCGAATGATGTTTGTGACGGCATCAATCGAGCAGTAATCGGAGTCAAAGGTCAAAATAATGAAATCGTGTCGGCGGCGCAGGCAGGGCAGGCTGCCGTCGGCCGTTCGCCGGTAACCGCACGCTGACGGCCAATTACAATGTAACCGATGTCCAGCGATTTCATTACTGCTACCTGCCCGGCGTTATTTATTCAATATTATTTTAGTATGCACAAAGCCACCGCCATTACGAAATTCGTCTGATTTTTGTGTCGGTTTATATAATTAAACTGTTAAGTTTTAAAGTGCCTATCGATTAATAGATGGATTGAATTAAAAGTGTTTCTATATAAGCACGACGGTGTACTGCCATTTAAAAAAAAAGTGTTTAAAAATATATATGAACAAATTTATTAGGTAAAATATGGACAAAGTTCCAGCTCAATCACTTTCTAAACATGTACCTCAAAACCCTTCCCTACATGCCTCGAAACATTTAAACACAAAGTTAGTTACCGCATCGACTGCTGACGTGATTTGAAGTCCATATTTAGACGTGAATAAGAATACATGCGCACGATTCATCTACGCTGTCAAGCTTGTACTTTGATTTTATGCCTGGTCGAGCAGCAACTTCTTCAATAGTACCTTCTTGCAAAAGAAAAGAGGTAAATTATGAACAATTTACGCTGAATTAATAAACAACTTCACATTCGAAATAATATTGTAATTAAGTCAAACGATGCCTCCGCCGAACGCATCTGTCGCGCAAACAAAACGAAACTCTTGGATCAAATTTAATACTCGTAAAATGAATATTTATAAAGGCGTCAACTGTTAATCCGGCATTGTTACAGTTCTGTGACGGATGGCGTCGAGACAATACAGGCCTCTTATGAGCTATACACCGGTACACTTCTGAGGAAAGAGTCGTAAATTTTTAAATATAAACTTTATTATTTTGCTCTACCAAGCGATACAAAAGAATCAAATGTAAAAAAATAATCAATTTTCTTATAAAACTGCTATGTCACTCATGGTTTTACAAGATTTTATTTAGTTTCACCTGTCCCGTTCTCTCTAATGGAATCTTGCAAGTTCAATTTACCCACTTTCCGGTTTCCGATTGAGCTGAAATTTTGCACGAATATGTAAATCACGTGACAATGCAATATTATGATGACGTTTCTTATTATTTTTTTTTTTCTAAATATGAAGCTGGAAGGTGGCCATAGGGACCCCGTTATAAAACCACATAACCCCAGTTTGGGCTCGTTTCATTCGTCTTGATGAGTACTTTAGATAGTCTGTCTTCGACGACGATAGACGAACATCTTCAGATAGGTAGTTTCCAGGGTCTGATGATGGAGTTAAAAAGTGGCCATAGGAACTCCGCAATAAAATAAAATTAGCACAATTAAAAACTGGTTTAAAAAAAAAGTTTTTTACTTTTAATTGATTGTTATGACAAACATACACAGTCACTTAAGTATTTGTTATACTAGATCAACGAATTTTTAAATTTTCTGTTTATTTACTTTCCTTCATATATGCAGCAATAAAATGTATCTATTTTTATTTAAGTGATTCGGATACCTAACTCAAACCACAAATACGAACAAAATACATTTACAATTATACAACTTTCTAGTATTTTGTAGAATTGTAGTTATGTCAGTTGTAGTCAATGTCAATGTTTTACTGTGTGTACATAAATTATTAAATAAATAATTAAATAAATAAATAATGTTCAGTGAACGAATTCGTGCAGCAGTGTACGTAAACGAATAAAAGCTCTTGTCGCTGAAGAATTAGCGAACAAAGGGTTTGACGACTCTCGACTCCCGTGTTGTTCGAGAGACATCTCAGCAGATGACGGCCGGCATTAGATAAGTAGCTTACTGTACTTTATTCATCATTAATGTATTTCTAAAAATCGTTTACGTTTGATTTTAGCTCAGAAAAACACCTATAGACATCATAATAATATACTGTTGTTGTTATACTTTGACAACAAATCTGGATAATAATCTTAATAACTAATAACTAAAAAAACTTATATGCCTTATATAATTAATCAGAAAAAATGTGTCATTTTAATTTTATGAAATAACTAGATATTGCCCGCGACTTCGTGCGCGAAAGTTAATTTCGCAGAAACCGTCCAGTTACAAAGTAGCCTTTGTCCTTTCCCGTGGTCTTCTCTGCATCTGTGCCAAATTTCATTAAAATCGGTCCAGTACTTTCGGATGCTATTCAATGCAAACAACAAATAAACTTTTTCCTCTTTATTATATTAGTATAGATATAGATTATTAAATTATATGAAGGGTAATTGTTAAAGGTGTTATACATATAATAGGGGATCGGACTACATCTGAAATATTTAGTTTCATTAATATATTCAGAAATATTGAGGCATTACTACCTACTTGGTAAATGTAAAAAAAAAAATATTTTGTGTGTAGTTTACTAATTAATATATATATATAATTATATATATATATATATATATATATATATATATATATATATATATATATATATATATATATATATATATATATATATATATATATATATATATATATGTTGCGACATTGGTAAACTACACCTACATCATTAGTTTACTCACATCATATACAAAAACATTCATTATGGTAAGTATGAACTTAACGCACAAATATCGGAGATATTTACAAATATATTCCGGCGGCCATATACTTCATACACCTTAACGTACAAGTGACGTCATTTGTAGGTCGACTTTAGTATGGGGCGTTTTTAGGAGACTCGCAAAATGTTTTATACAAATCGCTGTACCTTTGAAAATATTGACTTTTGATATACGGTTTCTTCTGAGAAGTTACTCATATTTAAGAGTACTATTCATAGCAATAAAAAAAATCAGTCCGCTTGCCTATTAATTGTATGTACTCGTAGTATGTTGATTGTAATTTTGTTATTATAAATTAAATTATTACTAATTAGCCTGCTAAAAAATTCCTTCGAGCCGGATTTGAACCAGCGACCTATGGATGACAGTTTGACCAGCTACAGTCCACCGCTCTACCAACTGAGCTATCGAAGGTACAACGTTGTCTGCGATAAGCCCATTCACTTTCCATTTCTATATGCACGAGTGTACTGGACGTCGCGCGTCGTACGTTTGTTATCTTGCATAATAGGCTACTTGACTCATACTTACTCATACATTACATAATTACTACATTAATATACATTGAATGAGTATTTCCTTTAGTTCTTGACTTATGAAAACGTAATATAGCGAAATCACTAAATAAAATAACAAGATGAATTAATAAACTTTTTTTATTATTATTTGAACTGACGAAAGCACTGTTATCTGTGTATTGTACAAAGAGTAGGTATATCCTCTAAGGTATCGTATGATCAGCCATGATGTGACGTCATAGTAATAGTAAAAAAATTGGAAAAAAAATAAACGTCACTTGTCATCTAATTTATAATTGTCAACCGTGCATAGTGCACTGATCTGTCCAAGAGATTGTTTACTATTACAATATGCAAAGCAAAAAGAAATTTAATATACGGCATTAAACGACTCAACCGATTTTCATCAAACATGTCTAAGAACACTCGCGGATAAGTCACCAAAAACTAAATTGAAATCGCTTCATCCGTTCGGGAGCCATGATGCCACAGACAGACAGACACGTCAAACTTATAACACCCCTCTTTTTGCGTCGGGGGTTAATAAAAGTACCGAGTGACTAGCTTGAAAGGTATAAAAATGTCTGGAAACGACTATATTATGTATTATAATGTAAAAAGAGAAACTAATATCTTGTTAAAATTATATTACCTACACAAAAAGAAAACAATTAGAACACTCATATTTTTAAACATATTATTTTGTTGATAAAAGGTCAAATACAGAAACTAATCGTTGTCTTTTAAGCTGTTTTCAGGGCTGCGTACCCAAAAGATAAAACGGGGTCCTCAACTCTTACTAAGACTCCGTTGTCTGTCCGTCTGTCACCAGGCTGTATCTCATTAACCGTCATAGTTAGCCAGTTGAAATTGTCACAGATGATGTATTTTTTGTTATCGCTATCACAACAAATACTCAACAACAGAATAAAATAAATATTTAAGGCGGCTCCCATACAACAAACGTGTTTTTTGCCGTTATGTACGGAAAAGTATTCCGTGCGCGAGGCCATATCGCACTTGGCTGGTTTCATTTAATTTTGTTTTAACTGACGTATCCTGTAAGCTAACTTTTTTATGTTAATGATTTTTTAAAGGTTCTGTCATATTATGGTAGTTGGTACCTACTCTCTTTCAAAGGTAGGTACTATCACTACATTCTTATGACTATTATTGTATGATTTTCATCAATTAGAATGTTATGCTACTAGCGGTACCAGGATCACGGTAACCACAGCCTTTGGCCGAGTTGCCATCCCTAATTACCAAAAACGAAGTTCGAAAACAAAACATATGAGATTTGACTTAAGCTTCGCTGTGTCACAGCGATGCTTATCTCAGGCTAGGCTCAGTATACACACAGTAGGTCAGATATGGAACAGTGACGAAAACTGCTTCTCCTTCATAGGGAAGCCGGAGCCTGTATAATAGGTAGGTTTTCTATGAAGGTTTGCAAAAGTAAGGTGACAAGGGAAGCCGATAGGAATGGAGTTATAGGAACCCTACGCCACTGATATGTAGAGTCATACCTAAATTTGTGAGCATATGTTATGACTTATGAGCGTGTTCAGGTGTGAGGTCGTCAGCGAGGCGAACTGTCGCCGGCGTGATCGATGTGTCGACCGCAAGTCGCCAACCCCTGCTAAATGACGAATCGTCAGCGCAAACTCAGCTTACCTCGTTTGTCATACAATATTGTTACTTCTTAAACTTATGCCACAAACACTGCATGTAATCACGAATAATAACTATTTTTTTAATAAAAACAACTATAACCCGACAACGTAAATTTTAAAGCCTTTTTTTACGAATTTATTGACACCTAATTTATTAAAATCGGACCAGTAGTTTAGGCGCTACGGTGGAACATACATACATACACATAAATACATAGACTGCCAAAGTCATTACCCTTCTTTTGGCTTCGCCGTAGTCGCGAAAAATTAAAAGATAAAAAAGACGTGCAAAATATTTTACGCCGACGTACTTCCTAGTATCAAATATCAATACACCGGACCACGGACCTTCTCGAGTCTCTACTCGACTTCGCTTTTGCTACGACAAAGAGCTTCGATATAGAACTTAAAAGCATTAATGTATATTCTCTTATCTTAGCCAAAAGATTGTAAACACAGGGCCTCTAGTCAAGATGCATTCGATAATTTCGACGGCGAACTTCGAAATCAAAAATGTATGGGATTTGACATAAGTCATCGTTATGTGACATGTCGCTTACGATGCGTTATGTCAAATCCCATACATTTTATTTTTGAACTTCGCCTTCGAAATTATCGAATGCATCTTGACTAGAGGCCCTGGATATCCTTCTAACGAATTGTTAGATGAATGTGATTAATATCGACGTAGAACTATAAATAAATGGAAGATTGTCAGCGTATCAGGTGGCGCGGGCGGCGCGGCGTGCCCGGGCGGCGTAAATAATTGATAAATTGCCGCCGAGCTCCCTGAAGTGACCCGACCTAAACTTTGAATTTACGACCATTTAATTGTACTTTGATTCCCAAACTATTTCCGTCTCCACTGAAATATTATGGCACCCTCGTCTAATCCCTGCTTCACTGTTGTAATTTACACGCTTCTGTTGTCTAGTCAGCTCAGCTTCAGTATTTACTAAGGCTTAAAATAAAAGTTTAGAACGGAATATAATTTCGAAATATTTTTCTGGCTTGTAGTAAAAAATATTTTTTTAACAAAATATTTATTCAACCATGGTGTCATATGAATATATACTAGGTTTATATTCATATAATCACTGCGAAAATTTGATATTATAGTTTATTTAATTATCGGTAATAAACCGTTACTGTTTCATCCCTAATTATAATACTTAAATACAAACTAAACATCGAAGCAGCTAAAGGCGCAAGCTTTATTAATGTAATTTACACTAGCGATAACTTCTGTTTGCCGTGCGAAAGCCAAGTAAGCACTAACTTAGAGAACAACAACTAATCATATTAACTATATTAATTACCTCCGCGTAGGAAGGTACTTGTTTGTTTCTCCATGAGTTTGCCATAACTTTATGTCACTATTGAATATGACTAAGCTAACGAACTTTTAATATGTCGTGACTTCGTCGTTGCACTAGTATTCCTAGCCATTACCAACTTTTCTGGTGTAGTGATTTTTCACATACTAAAAAACATTCTTAATATTGTCTACACTACTATTATAGAGATTTGATTGTTTTTCAGTTTGTTTGTTTGCATTGAATAGGCTTTGAAATTTTTGAACCGATTTTGTTGAAATTTGTTAGACACAGAGTGGACCACAGGGAAGGACAGAATATTTTTTATCGCGGCGACCTGTTTTGATGAAATTTGGCACAAATATAGATGAGAATACGTGGAAGGACAAAGATTATAGTATAGACTATTTTTTATCGCGGAATAATATAATTTGCAAGAGACACGTCTGTTGGGCAGAGCCGGTTGACGAAGCTGAAGACAGAGGATGGGAAAGTTGTGTCGGCTGGGCCCGAGGTGCTCGCAGAGGTCGAGAGTTTCTATGAGCAACTTTACACCTCAGTTGCCAAGCCTGTCGTTAATCTGGCTGAAGATCCTAGAGCTAGACTAACCCGACATCACACGGAAGATATCCCGGACATCAGCCTGTACGAGATTAGTATGGCTCTTAAACAGCTTAAAAACAACAGGGCGCCGGGCGAGGATGGGATCACCTCGGAGCTGCTGAGGTCTGGTGAAACACCAACTCTCAAAATGCTCCAGAGACTTTTTAATTCCGCCTTGTTCGAGGGCAAAACGCCAGAGGCATGGAGCAGGGGCGTGGCAGTCTTGTTCTTCAAAAAAGGAGATAAGACTTTGCTGAAGAATTACAGACCCATTACGCTGCTGAGCCATGTCTATAAGCTGTTTTCAAGAGTCATAACGAATCGTCTCGAACGGAAGCTTGATGACTTCCAGCCTCCCGAACAAGCCGGTTTCCGAAGAGGCTTTAGTACCATAGACCACATACATACGCTACGGCAGGTTATACAGAAAACCGAGGAGTATAATCTTCCACTATGCTTGGCGTTTGTGTCTACAAATGACTATGACTATGAGAAAGCCTTTGATTCGATTGAGACCTGGGCGGTGTTACAGTCTCTTCAGAGATGCCGGATAGACTACCGGTACATCGAAGTGTTGAAGTGTTTATATAGTAAAGCCACAATGTCCGTGCGAGTACAGGAGCATAGCACAAAGGCGATTCCATTGCAGCGCGGCGTCAGACAGGGAGACGTCATCTCTCCGAAACTGTTTTCCGCTGCATTGGAGGATGCGTTCAAACTCCTGGACTGGCAAGGACTTGGGATCAATATAAATGGTGACTACATCACTCACCTTCGATTTGCCGATGACATCGTGGTTATGGCAGAAACTCTGGAAGACCTTAACACTATGCTAGAAGACCTCCGTAGAGTTTCACAACAGGTGGGACTTAGTATGAACATGGATAAGACGAAAATTATGTTTAATGCCCATGTTGTACCCACCCAAGTGACCGTTGGAAATTCTACGCTCGAAGTTGTTGACGACTATATATACCTAGGGCACAAAGTCCAGTTAGGTAGGTCCAACTTCGAAAAAGAGGTCAACCGTCGAATCCAGCTCGGCTGGGCAGCGTTCGGGAAACTCAGAAACATCTTCTCGTCAAAAATTCCTCAGTGCCTGAAGACAAAAGTTTTCGAGCAGTGTGTGTTACCGGTGATGACATATGGAGCCGAAACGTGGTCATTCACAACGGGACTTATTCAAAAGCTTCGTGTCGCTCAAAGAGCTATGGAGAGGGCTATGCTTGGAGTCTCTCTACGTGATAGAATCAGAAATGAGGAAATCCGTAGCAGAACTAAAGTTACCGACATAGCCCAGCGCATTAGCAAGTTAAAGTGGCAATGGGCTGGACATATAGCCCGTAGAACCGATGCCCGCTGGGGCCGAAAGGTTCTTGAGTGGAGACCACGAACTGGACGCCGAAGCGTAGGACGGCCTTCCACCAGGTGGACAGATGACCTGAGAAAAGTCGCAGGAAGTCGGTGGATACAGGCCGCGAGCGACCGGTCGCACTGGAAATCTATGGGGGAGGCCTATGTCCTGCAGTGGACGTCACCAGGCTGAAACGGAATATACGGTGCGCAGAATTTTCGCGCGCACGGGAAACATAATATAGTAAATATTAAATTAATAATATTATATTGTATTGCATACTATTATTGGTTTATTATTAACATGTTACACGACCGGTGGCTACATGGTCTTGCTATAAGTAACAGAGCCACCAGTCGTCATAGATAATAGATAGATATTATCCTGCTAATATTATAAGTGTGAAAGTTTGTGAGGATGGATGGATGGATGTTTGTTACTCTTTGACGCAAAAACTACGGATTTCGATGAAACTTCATAGGTAGTAGTTAAATCTCTGGATTCAAACATAGGATACTTTTTATCCCGAAAAAGTACAGTGTTCCCGTGAGATACTGTATTTAGGCGGGCGGAGCTTTTTTGGCTTGGCGACGCGTTACACGTCATCAGGCTGCTCTGTCGGCGGCATTTGACGGTACGTATCAGATTAATCAAATTAGGTTACTATTTTGACGTTACGTATGAAATATATCAAATAAGGTTGCTTTATGGCTTCAGATGATATAGTCTCGGTACTAGCTATGTGTAGTGTGTACCGTTTTATTGTATTTCGCGATAGCATGCACGCACTAGTCTATTCTCTATAGTGAGGTAGCGGAGTGAACTATCGCGGTATCTTCACGCTCGGTCGAGCGGAACCCTTCTGCTTCACCACACCGCCCGATCCACTCACTTCCCGACACTTGCCTATAAACATATTACCAATATATTATGTTTACTAGCGACCCGCCCCAGCTTCGCACGGGTACAATACTGATACTAATACTACAGAATCACTAACAAAACGGGCGAAATCTAGTCAAAACAAACAGAAACAAATTAATATAGGTACCTACTAAAACTCAATGAAATAAGTAGGTGGGTATACTTTTATCGTATGAAATACCATAGATCTAAACTCCCCCCGCACGCGCACCCCTGCCTTGGCGACGCCCACTTCGTAACGGGCCGTGCAGCAGAAATCGTCATATTTTAATTTCGCCATAACTTCAAAACCACACGTCCAATTTCAATCATTCAAAGACCAAATATTACCTACATAAACTGTACTTAGTTATGAAATAATTTATTTTGATAAGGATTAATAGCATGAGTAAAATAAACGCGTTTAAATGTAGTCCAAAAAAATTCAAGATTTCTAAATTAAAAAAATGGTTGTTGTGCCTCACTCGACATAGATAGGTATAGTGTGTCGCGGACTTTTTTGTAGATATTTATAAGATCTACAATTAATTAGAACATTTTATGGTTCTATCTTTTATAGTTTAGGCAGCGTACGCAAAATAAGTAACTTTTCTGGTTGATTTTTTACACCTTGTGTCCGAAAAACCCAAATATTTTACGGAACCCTATTTTTTTTCCAAAATAAAATATAGCCTATGTTACTCGTGGGTAATGTAGCTTTCGAATGGTGAAAGAATTTTTGAAATCGGTCCAGTACTTTTTGAGACTATTCATTACAAACAAACAAAGTTTTCCTCTTTATAATATTAGTGTAGATTTATATAATTATTATCTAGTAAAAATCTCAAAATCAACAAAAAATATTTCTGCTGCACAATCTAGTATGTTCCTTTACAATAATAACAGTAATTTTAACCGACTTCCAAAAAAGGAGGCGGTACGTTCGGCTATATAATATGTAGTTTTCTCAAAATGGGAGTTCATTTGAGCTGTAGATAGTAAATCCAAAACTTTTGGCAAATTACATAATATTGTTATTATTATCACGTATTATTATAATTACATAGTATAAAACAAAGTCCCTTTTTTGTCTATCCCTATGTATGCTTAAATCTTTAAACATACGCAACGGATTTTGATTCGGTTTTATTAACAGATAGAGTGATTCAACGGGAAGAATTTTAGGTATATAACATGCATAACGTAGTAGAGAAACACAGATAATTTTTGAGGTTTCTAATGTCCTAAATAAACACATTTTTTGCGCTTACATTGCAAACGCTGGCTGAACCCTACGAGATAGATCAAAATATTGTTCTACAGTTTTGTGCATCTTAAAAATTTCCGCGATGGTATAATATGTAGGTAGTCTATCTTTTAAGGATAACCTACAATAATTATTTTTTTATCGTTTACTTTTATTTAAATTTAATAGCTTATTTACAAAGCAATTTTAAGCAATACAGCATTAATTCTTATCCAATTAAGTACCTTAAATACATTGTGCATAATATAGATTAACATGGCCCTTTAGAGTATGTAATTTAAATGCATATTTTCTAAGATATTACAGATTTAAAATGCAGGGACATAGTGTTGCGGCTGCACTGGGTTCGCACTTCTTCATCGCGCTATCGAAAACGCTGGACGCAGTGGCGTAGCTATCGTAGGGCTAGGTGGTGCAGTGCACCAGGGCCCCGGAGCTCAAGGGGCCTTCTAGCCTCGGCTTTGAAAAGAGAGGAGCATATAAGAAAAAAGGAAAAAAAATCTTGTGAGCAGGCTCGAGACTCGAATTTTTTTCTTTTTTTTATGTTGTTAAATGAACAACAACAATTACAAGACTTCTGATTTAAGATTTTCAGCACATGCGCTAAGCGTCCTCGATGAGCATGTGCTGTTTGTTATCGTTATCTCAGTTATTTGGTATTTGATAGTTGGGATGAGTACGCCCGTAGCAAAGAATATATATTACTAACGTACCCGTAGCACATTGGATCAGCGATAAGCTCACGTGCTTGACGGTCGTGAGATCAATTCGACAATTCCATACTCCACCCATATTATCTTTTTCGTCAAGTTTCCATTCCCTCTTGCCTTGCATCAGTTCTCATTTATGATATTCATTGCGATGTTTTCAACTTTCTGGGGTCTGGATGCACTATAGTATATAATAGTTGACGCTAGGTCGACTAGGTGTGTCACAGACCGTTGCAATTCATTTTCCCTACTACTAGCACCAGCCTTATTTTATCTTTCATCAAGTATCGCCACTAATACAAATGCCATGGTGCCAGATGGATGAATGTGCGGAATAGAAATAGTATTTCTATTCCGCACATTCATCCATCTGGCACCATATTCTGCTAGAACTCATTTTCGCTAAAAAAATTTCCGATGACAAAACACGTATGATACAGGATACAGGTTGCAGCACAACGGTATTCGTATAATCTGTAATAACTCTCAAACTTATAACTTGATCGACAACGAAAAATAAAAAAACGTTTTTCTAAACTCAAGTTGAAATTGAAGAATGAGTGTGAGAATGAGCTACTATTTAAGACCAAATAAAAAGTATAGACGGACTTCTTTGTGTGCGTGAGCCGGTGTTGCCATACTAAATTTTCATTTCCCTAGATATGTTGGCTAAACTTTAGAATAATATCCCACATTTGTACTATTAATTGGTTTATGGTAATTTTACCCAATATAATTTTACCGCTTAAAGTTTTTTTACTGTCGCAGTAATTTCGCAAGTTTTCAAAATTATATGATCCGTAGTTTTCGAGATAAAAATATAATAAAATTTCGAAAATTGTATAGGAATTCGGCCATGTTAGCGTTTCTGTGACATTTACGTTTCGTTTTCCATAGCTTTATGTCAAAAAACTTTGCAGAGCTCTATTTTACATAAAAGTTGTAACACGGCCTCACAAAAACCTGCCGCGAAATAACGTTGTCACATCTCTCCCCAACTACGGAATTCTAAAAATGGGTTACATTAGAACATTTTTATTGCGTTTAAAACGTCTTTAAATATGAAAAAACAGAAAGAGATAATTATTCTGTTTATTATATATGTATAGATAAATTTAGATAAAGGATAGGTAAAGATGAAAAGTTTAAAGAAAAAAGTAAAAACTTTATTATTTAGTAACAAACTTTATTTTTGGCATCAACATACAAATGTACACTTAACTCTAAAATCAACTCCCTTTGTTCAGTAGCGATATTAGTAAGGTACATGCCCCCTTAGTTCGGAATCGTAAGGCTCTTCGGATTTTAACATTTTTTTATTACAACACTATCGAGAAATAGCGTCCAAGAACTCATGAATTTAAGCGCGCAAGAGATTGTGAATTGGACGGGCAATTCTATTAAAAATAGTTTTTCCCTTTATTGATCTCATCAGTCATCTGTATAATAAATATTCTATATCGTCATGTATGTGCGTCGTTGTTTATTTATTCCCATTTTCCTCCATTTAACACATAGAGATTCTACCCCTCATAGAGACGACGTATGGATTTAACCTACTAGGGATAAGTATAACTCACTGTTTCCTATTCTTATTCCTATGACTAATTTTAAAGGTCAATATAAGTTCAAGCTATGAGGAAAGAGGGGCATGAGGGCCCGATTCTACCCTTATGCACCGGGGCCCTTGTCCACCTAGCTACGCCACTGGCTGGACGTACTCGTATCTATAAGGGGCTCACAAATATTATCTACAGCAGTAATTAGGATTTTTCTATGGAGGTAGTTGATCAGTATTGAAACAAACAAACCTTTCGTCTTTATAATATTAGTATAAATATACCTACTCAAGCACGCACGTCGCATGACGCGTCGATATGATAGGTTCCTGTTTTTACCCATTGGGTACGAAACCCTAAAAACAATTTCAATATTGTATACAGAAGTATAAAGCAGTGAGTAAAGTTATTTGCTGAAGAAGTTTTTTCTCTAAGAACACTATTCCACGTGGGCGAAGCCGCGGGCAAAAGCTAGTTTATCATAAAACGTGAAGCAACAAGGAGTTTTGGGGGAGAAAATCGATCTTACCTTGAGAAACCGAGTAAGTAGTTCTTATATGTTTTTCTTTCATCGTGGCTTTAAGCATGTCAATAATTTCGACTCTATCAAAGTCAGTTGGAATAGCAGTTTGGTATTATACGTATATAAGCGTATAATTTCAAATTTGTGCGTTGCTGACAAATTGATGTCTCAGCTTGGAATCACGGACAGCCAATATTTTCATTATTTTTTTATTCTACTAGAACTCCGAGGACAGCTCGGTTACCCTGGTACTATTCTTTATGTAACAATAATAAGTTTAGTTACAACTTGGTAACAGCAACATAATCAATATGCATGTAACAATAATGAATGACAAGTGCAGTTGTTTATGGCGTGACAGGAGTACAACACGCTGTATACAGTACACAGTATAGTGGATACTGGATACACTATACAGGGTGGCGCGGGCGGTCCGATGCAGCACGTGCCGATGCATAATTCCTCTCAGGGCTATTAATACCAGCATCACTCATTGTTTCACGCAACACCCAACAACTGATTTGATCACGTATACCTATTGACGCTGTAAAATATTAAATTGTTTGTAAGCGACATTAACGAATTTACCTTTAAATAAAATACGTTCAAGTTTATAAAAATTGTTTAAAGTTTCAACGAAATGAGTTCGGTATGTGAAAGAGTTACAATTAAATATCCATCCATGATATTTTTGAATCACTTTTCAAAGGATTATCACTTATTGAAGTGAAACCGCTTGAGCTGGGTTGAGAGCGAATTTGTAAGGTCACATCACGCGTCACGACACGATTTTGGATGTACCGCCATCTGTCAGGCGACTTATACTTCTTACATAACAACTTAATTTTCTAAAGGACTCAATACACAGATGTCGCTAGGTGTACAATTTTTTTTTTCTATAATTTTTTGAACTGATGTAGTTACTTCAGGCAAGATGAGGGTATTTTTGGATTAAATGATTATTGAAGTTTCATTCTTGCCACATGAACTCTGCACGTCGTGGTTTTTTGTTACTACAATCAAAAAACAACTTTTGTTTGTATGTTTGTTAGTTTTCAATTTACATTGAATTGGCTCCGAAACTACTGGACCTATTTTAATGAAATTTGGCATAGATATAGAATAAACCACGGGGAAGGACTTAGGCTACTTCATATCGCAGAAAAATGTATGGTTTCCGTGAAATTAACTTTTGGGGATCATCTAGTAAAATATAATTTTATAGTGGACAAATGCTACATCTATACTTTATTTACTTGATAATATTATAAATGCGAAAGTGTGTCTATCTGTCTGTCTGTCTGTTACCTCTTCACGCTTTAACCGCTGAACCGATTTTTATGAAATTTGGTACTTATAGACGTACTTTGAGTCCCGGGAAAGGACATAGGATATTTTTCATCCCGAAAAAGTAGTGTTCCCGCGCGACAATGTAGATATTTACGCGGGCGGAGCCGCGGGCAAAAGCTAGTAATATATATAATTACTAGTAATAGTAGGCGCTGTCTGTAAATGGATACGTATTAGCCAAGGATTAAAGTAGATGCCAAACGGTAAATCAATGAAGCCTGTCTAGTCAGGTTAATCAAATGTATCCGACCGGGCTTAGGGACGAACAGGTACAGTCGGAAACATAATATCTACTTCATTTGTTTACTGTACTAAGCTACAAATAAATACTGATTTGATGACGTCTGCAGTGGCTCAATGGTTGAGCACCAAGCTCAAGCCAGAGGTCGCGGGTTCGAATCCCACCGAAGGATCAAAAAATTTTTCTGTGATCCTGGGTCATGGATGTGTATTAAATATGTGTATAATATAATAAAAATCTTAAATAAGTGTAATGTGTATAATATAAAAGTATTAGATATATTTCCGTTGTCTGGTACCCGTAACCTAAGTTCTTCGAGAACTTATCACGGGACCAGATTGACGTAGTGTGAAACACCCATAGATATAATAATTTTGTTACGAGCAAAATTCACCATTGCAATACCATCAACTGTTCAGAACCAATTTAATCTAAACGTAAACGAAACGAGTTCCTATAATGCTACCAATTTAAATGTAAGAGTTACAATGACACATTAATTTGGTATAATTTCGTGTTTTTGTTTACGTTTGGTTTAACTTAATAAGTTATATAATTTATGACATCTATATACTCGTAATAATAGGGAACGTGCATAGTATTTTTATTTGCTTTTCGAAAAGTACATAATAAGCCAGCCAATATTGTCTATGCAATGGCATATCTACGATCAACCGTTGACGAAATACATTTTATACAAGAAGAGAACAGAAAAAACAACATACTTGTATCATAATAATTCTGTAGTTGCCTGTCCGTATAATGCAGAGCATACACGAGCGCATTCCAGAAATACCTGCGTTGTCTGAGAGCTACGGGGACCAGACAACAAACTCATAATAATATGTGATTATAACATGATTGTAATTAAAATACTGTAATTATGAGAAATACTTAGATATACGTACTACTATCTCAACGTTCATAAAATTATATACAATTAATAACGACCTCTGTAGCTCAGAAATTAAGCGCGATGGTGCTCAAGCCAGGGGTCGTGGGCTCGCATCTGTGTTCCTGGGTCATTGATATGTATTAAATATGTGTAAAATATAATGAAAATCTTAAATATATGACTAGTATAAATGTATTAAACATAATTCCCGTTGTCAGGTCCCCGTACGTACCCATGGCATTGTTCTTCGGATGCTTAGCAGGGGGTCATATAGACAAGGTTTGAAGCGTCCATAAATATTATTATTGACTTAAAGTAAGTATTGTAGCTTGGATAATTTACTTGATACGACGAGTATTGGTAATTAAAAAGTAAGAACACATATTTGTCGAATGCTTGCGTAGTTAGCGTCTTTTTTATTCTGGATATTATTAATTCAACATATCTAACAATTCTTAGCTTTAAACAAGTTATAATAACCTAATGATATCTAAATTCAAAATAAACTAAAAATTAAACTAAAAAAAAGAAGACATATTTACAAATAAAACTATCTCTAAAAAAATCTATAAATAAAAAAACTTCCCTAGGTCATCCCCATCTGGCAGAGTACCTAGCAAACTGATAGCATTGCCTCGTTGGATAGCAATGGCTATCCGTTGTGCCAGGTAGTTCCCGGCTCTGGGGTCACGGGTGGCTTCAGCAAGCTTTTTTGATATTTCTTTAAAAAGCTTATGTGCGCCCGGACCCCATGCGCCTAGGGTTTCCACCCCAAACGGTTCAAATATGAGATCTCCGCTTAGGTTCTCATATTTGCGCCGCTTGAGGTTCTCTGCTTGGTTTGCAGCCGCGCCCGCACAGTTCGAGGTGCCCTGGACATGGGACGGAGCAAGGGTATCGACACAAGTAGCGTCCCATACAAGAGCCCGTCCCACACTCCAAGGAACCAAGGTCATTCCATCAGGTCTCTTGCCATCGTCGCGAGCCAGACCGGAGGGCTCCAGTATAGCTGGCACACCGGCGGTGACAAGAGCCCGACGAATGAGGTCATTCAGGCTGTGATGCCGGGACATGCGTCCAGCGCTTCGTGAACAGCACAGCCCGTGGTGACCGTGGCTGTCTACGTTCGCGCCGCAAACACACTGATGAGGGACGACATGGGGGGCACCAAGACGCAGGGCAGTGGCTAGCCGAAATGTATTGCGGCCCAGCAGTGTTCCAGTGTTGGCTGACGGTAGTGCCTGCAGCCAAACGCCCGACTCCCACTTCTCCACAGCCAAAAGACGAGCCCGCTCTGCAGGACTGGAAGACGTGTTAAAAAGTCTATTCCGCACCAGTCTGCAGATGGGCTCGTCCCAAAGCCTTTGTGAAAATGTGTTCTCGGGCACATTACTGCCGGCACTAGCAATGCCCCAGGCGTCCTTGGCCTCGTTCGCAAAAGGAATATTTAAGGGGCAGGATGAGCGCTCTAAAATTTTCGAAATAACTGCGTGGTTTGCGTGGACTGAGGACAAGAACGCCGGTAAGGCTACGTCGGACGTTTGTCGAATGCCCAGGCCACCGAACCTTACTGGAAGCGTTGCTTGGTACATGAGCGGTAGTCAAAATTTATATTAAGAATCGAAGAAAGTGTATGTTTTATGGTGTCGTCTAAACGTTTGAGAAGTTGGGGGAACTTCCAAAGTTGGCAACACCGCAAGACATATGTAAATTTTGGAACAAATAAGCAATATCGAATTAAGGTAAAAGCCATGTGACAGTTAATTTGGAGAAGGCGGTTTAAAGTTTCACTAAAATCTTGTAATTTACTGTTTATAAAATCCGGAAGGGAATCATCTAGAATAGGGGAACCTAAGAGAAGAAGTGAACTTTTTTCAATAACTGATATTTGTGGGGCTACTTCTTTGAACCTGGATATTACGGCTTCTCTGTCCTGACAAGTATCAGGAACAAAAAGTTCACATTTCCCAAAATTTAATTCTAGACCGATGTTTTGAAACTCATGGATTAATGTACGAAAGTCAGAGAGTACCGTAGATGCATCGCTTCCAAGGGTCCCATCATCCAAATACCAAACGTTGAATTTTGAATTTAGAAGTTCGATGGCCGGGTGTATTGCAAGACTGAAAATTGCTGGACCTAAAGGGTCGCCCTGTTGGCAGCCAACTTCGGATGAGATGAGATGATTTTTATAAATAAGTTTGGTGGGCTCCTTATAGCATTGAAGCATAAACGGCAAAATGGCTGGTGCTTTGGCTTTTATTTCTGCCAACATGGCGACCCTGTTAACTGAATTGAATGCGTTTTTAACATCCACCTTTAGAAATACACTTTCATTTTGGTTTTTAATAAAAGTACGAAAAGAATAAACGGCTGCCTCACAACCACCTTTGCAGGCAAAACCAAGCTGCTTCGGTTGGAAGTAAGAAGCTAGTGAGTTAATGGACCTGCAAGCTATTTTGGCAGTAAGGCGCCGGTATGTCGAGCCGACAGCGATCGGCCGGATACCTCCATCCCTCTTCCTCAAGGCGCAGAGGTTTGCTCCGTACAAAATGTCAACGACATCTGATGCAACCTCGCCACGAAGCATTAGGTTGCACAAATTCGTGACTTCCTGCAGGAGCTTTTCTCCGGCTTCCCCACAGCAACCGCCGGTGAGATCCTTCAGATGCTGAGGGGTGAGACCGTCGAGACCGCCCGCTGAACCCGGAAGAAAAGACATGATGGCACCGCGAACACTGTCAACCGACGTTTGGAGGGCTGGTTCGACATCATCGGTGTCGCGAAAAACATGAGGTGATAGTTGAATATCTAATATTCCTACTTGTATAATCTTGCAGTTCGATTTTGAAAACAAAGTAGCTTTCATAAAAGTACGTATGATTTATTTAACTGAACAATGCATTTAATAAATATTTGAGAAAACAAGTACCATGTTTCCCTAAAGCGTTTGCTTGCAACGATTTATCACTATTACCTTTTCAAAATCCCATTTCGATGACAGAGATATATAGAAGTCATCATTTCACCGCCACTTTTATGGGCACAATTTCTTTCGCATAACATAAAATCGGGCCGTTTTATAAAAACATTTCTTCAATTGTCATTCATGAGGGCGAGGCGCGTATTTGTCACCACCGTTATGATCGCGGATCGCGCTCCAAATATAAAAAATGCAATTTTAAACAACGCGTGGCGTCACTACAAACGAATATCGAATCACCGAAACGTGAGCGACACAAAATGTGTAAAGTAGGCATAATATTAGGCCTTTTTTCCCCGTGTGTAATGTAATAGTTGTATACCTACCTTTTTAAGGCTAAGCCTTCTTAACTTAAGTCACCAGTTAATTTCAGTCATAAAATTATGATCTTCATATTGTCAACGTCTAATATGTTAACATTACTAATGATGTCTGTAAATTTATGGATATTATTGAAATGTTTCTTGGTTATGACCAAGAAACATTTCAATAATATCCATAAAATTGGAGGCCAATCAGTGCAAAGACCTCTCGCTATCAAGATTTCTACATCGGTAGCTACTTATACAACTGTTCAGATAGGTACTCTGTCTTGGGGTTGGGCCTGACCGAATACAACACTCGCTCGGTTAGAGAACAGACACATTACATATCTCCCTTTACGGACAGAAAATAGATCACTTTGCAGTTCTACCCATAATAAAACCATTAGCTGTATCATGGTCCACTAAGTTTTCTTACTATTTCATCACAACTGCATTCATTTAGGCGTTTTATATGAAGGGTTTTATACGAACTCAAAATAGAAAGGCCGTAAATATGTGCCTATAATTTTTTTATCGAAATCAAACCCCTATCCCCGGAGCACCAGAGCCGGTTGCGGTTTAGTATTCACTGCATCGACAAGCAGACATCAGCGCCCAAATATTATAATGACATAATGGTGTCAGGTGCTGTTGTTTTATTCTGCGCTGAAACTCATTCATAATTCCGTATACAATACTTTGTCGATATCGATAATAAATATATTTTACACCCTTCAGTACGCGTAGACCATTTTTTTTTTTTTTGTTTCCGGGGGGGAAAATGCTTTACGCATACCACCCAGGCACAGGGGGCACCCAAGTGGTGATGTGGGACTCATGGTATACCCACTAAAAACCCCCCCCATCTTCCTCCTCACCGCCCTCTGACGGGGCCACGGGAACGATACACACATCCGCGACCCCGCCGGCGGCAGCCGCCTACAAGCGGCTCCATCTTGAAAGCCCGAAGGCCCTCCACGATGGGCGCACCAGATGGTATTAGGTGCGCTTCCTCCTCGGCCTCCACCAGTACTGTAGCAGACTCCCCCTGAGTCTGCTACTAGGAGGCCATGGGTACCAGATAAACTGGTACCCGGTGGCAGATCAGGTCTGTGGTTCTGCCACCGACCACACCTCGGTCGCAGATGATAGGGCAAGCGGCGCACCGCAATACCGACATGCCTCTTCCTCTGCGGCCCCACCAATGCCGTTTTGACGGAACGGCCCCGCCAGCTCGCAGGGGGTAGAGAGAGTGGCGTACCGTAATACCATCACGCCTCTCCCCCTGCGATCCCTCCACGGCCGCAGAAGATAGGGAGAACGGCGCACCGTAATACCGGCACTCCTCTTCTTCTGCGGTCCCACCTCCACGCGCGTCCTCTGCGGGCATGTTCAGCCCGCTGGGAGCGCCCTCCTCGGGCCAGCCGGCGGCAAACAGGCCGGCCCCGGTTGCCTCTTAGCTTCACCGTGGGTGACCAGTCCACGGTTACTAAGCCCCACCGCCACGACAAGGCGTGCAACCATCGGGGGGAGTACGCGTAGACCAACCACCACAGAAAGAGTTTCTTTCTATGGAAAAATAGACAGCAATATAGTTCGTAGAAAAACAGTTCTTAATCTATGTTTGCAAGGTCGTAGAATTATCGACAAGAGAAGTCATTCACATACATTTTCTGGAGCGCGGGATTGTACTCGTAACGATGGTTTGACGGCTTTCATTATTTGGCGAGGTTCAATTTAATAAAATGTATTTTAGAACGACTAAGTTGCTGGCCACTTCACCTGCTACTAGACAAAATTCGCCACTGTTTGTATTCGTTCTAAAATATATTAATGTGTTATAACGAATACCAACAGTAGCGGGTTGAGCCATACCAAACAATGAAAATCGACAAGGCTGAAGCTCAATAAACGATCGTAAAACTTATGCGCTCCAAGAAATCTTGACTTCTATTGACGATGATGCTACGACCTTGCTACCTTAGATTATAAAATAATTTTCTTCTAATTATATTTCTCTATTCTTCCGTAAAAAGATACCATTTTACAGTGGTCAATGGTCATGCTAAGCCTGAAGTAAAGTACCCTTATAATTCCTTTTAAAAACCTTATCATCAGATAGTTTAATATATAAATATTAAACTATCTGATGCCCGCAACTTTGTTTGCTTAAAAGTAACGGAAACGGAACCCTATTTTTTTAAACGGAAACCTTAAATAAAAGTAGCCTATGTTAGACCTTATATCCTCAGCTACCTGCCAGTGAAAATCCCTCGAAAATCAGTCAAGCCGTTTCAGAGATTAGCCGGAACAAACAGACAGACAGGCCGACAGACAGACAGACGGACAGAAAAAAATTGTAAAAATTGGTATTATATGTAAGCACCAAATATACTTTCATATGAATTATAAGTGAAAAGCTGTTAATTTGAAATTACAAACAGACACTTCAATTTTATTTATCTGTATAGAAGATGTATAGATATTGGAGACGTTATGCACTAAGATTACTTTTTATTATATAGCTTTTAATGAAAGACATCTTTCAATGTTATGCTATGTACAGACACACGAATTTGGTACGGAGCGTATAGCGAACCATATCCGGAGACCAAATTCGGTGTCGCTACACACGCACGGATTTGGTACGGTGCAGTGGAGCGAAATTTTTCCCCTGATTACTTATACCATTGACAGGTCTAAGAGATAATAAGCTAGAAAGAAAGGTTATGTGTTTAACATAAAGACTTGCGCGTGAATAACATAAAACTAACTTGTCTTAATCTGATTTTACTCCCAATACATTTTCATATCCCTGGCTATATACACAAATAATTTTTATTATTACATAAAAATTGATTCATAAGGAGTAAACTCTAAACATCCTGTCCCCTAGTAAACCCCCGTACATATTTTCCCTAATTTTGGGGGGTATATCCCTAAGTTGGCAACACTGATACCGTTGTACGGCCTAACCGCCGGACTGCACTCTACACACGCACGGATATGGTACGGAGCGAACCAGATCCGATGCGGACAAAAGTGAACTCTTCGCCTTCTTCTTATGTTCGCCGGACTGCCCTACACAATATGCTCGGATCTGGTACGGAGCGTACCAGATCCGCTGTACGCTCCGTACCAAATTCGTTTGTCTGTAGACACCATAACGTTTATTTTTTTTACCACAAGACTACATTTATGAAAACTATTGCCCTTCAACCCTTGCGTATTCAACGTTATGCTAATAGTATTACCATTATGTGAAAGTAAATAAATATAGTTTAAAAAAACTAAAAAACACGCTTTTAAAGAATATCGAACTAAAAAGTTGAAAATAATTTTAGAAATTTTAAAAATAAACTTAAAACAGTAGTATATAAAAAATACTAGTATAATTGAGGGAAAAGCGTGGGGCGCTTTGTGCCATAATTTTCGTATATCGAGCGACCCACGCTTTTCCCTCAATTATACTAGTATTTTTTATATACTACTGTTTTAAGTTTATTTTTAAAATTTTTAAAATTATTTTCAACTTTTTAGTTTGATATTCTTTAAAAGCGTGTTTTTTTAGTTTTTTTTATACTATATTTATTTTCAACTTTTTAGTTCGATATTCTTTAAAAGCGTGCTTTAAAGCTACCAGAGCCGAGGAAGGCAGCAGGCGCGCAAGAGAGAGTTACATACAAGCAAGCAAACAAGCTTACATACAGGTGAAGTTACAGGTGAATAAGCGTGTTAAAAAGTCACAATTTTTTTCTAATGTAACTTCGTGACAATATTATGTAACATCGACATTGAGACCCCACAATATGTCACATTACTTAAAACCGTAGCAGCCTTATTGTGTGATGACGTCACTCTCCTCGAACACATCCGGCTCGCGAGTTTACTGCTCCGGGGATTGTCGAGCTTAGTTTTATTGCACTCCAGTGTTTAGACATCCCGCGCCGCAGCGAATGCCAAGCATCAGAATATTCATGTATGAAATTCAAAGTTGTGAACTGCCAACTTATTTTTATTACTGCTATCCAAACAGGATTGTACAACTTATATACAGGGAATTCAAAAAATATTGCTCGGGTAGAAATGAAATTACTTGTTCATTTTGATATGAACCGTTTTTTCAGTTTTTGAGTTTATTAACATGTCTATTGTCTATGTTAAAACGAGAAATAAATTAATGAACATGATATCTGAGATGATGGCTAGAGTTACGATCGAGCATATTGTGTGAAACGCATACTTATTACCACTTTTATTAAATAATTCGTAACAATTATTTATGCTTTATTAATATAGTAGAAATGAATACATTTACAGATCCATTACAATAATTGTTGAGTAAATGATAAATTTCCATGTTTACGTAGGTACCAATTAAGAATGAAAAATGATTACTTTCATTATAATTAAAAAGCCGAGGTGGCACCTTACGAGTGCCCTTTTGTGTTTTGATTAATATTTTGTTATGACAGCTCATGTCGGGGAGCCATGCATTGTCATACAACGAAAACCCCTCGATATACATTTATGAATTGTAATTGTATAGATATTGTGTAGAATGTTCTTTCAGACATAGTTATATTAGTGTAGTAAAACACATTAATTCCATACAGAACTCACCCAAGTTCAATAAAATTAAAGACTATAAAATTAAATTAGAATTACTTTTTAAAGTTTTTATCTCTTTAAATTCTAGTCAGTCTTAAACTATATAAAACAACAGTAGCGACGTGTGCATATCTAAATATATAAAAGGCAAACCTGACTGACTCATCTATCAACGCACAGCGGAACAACGTACTGAACAGATTTTGCTGAAATTTGGCATACAGATAATAACGTAGGCATCCGCTAAGAAAGGATTTTTGAAAATTCGCCCCCTAAGGGGGTAAAAACAGGGTTAAAATTTTGTTTGGAAACCGAACTCCACGCGGATGAAGTCGCGGGCAAAAGCTAAATATAACACGATTCTCACCAGCTTCACGTTTAAAATACGATAACTATGATAGTACAGTTTGAAACTTTGTAACCTACAACATTAATTCATCAAGAATACCACTTGTACTTATTTGTGGACACGAAAATTTTTTGCCCGAGGTACAAAAAAATTTTAGATAGGTAGGTATTAAAATAAGTTCAACAAACAATCCTATATCTACAGGCTAGGGCTTTCTTTTAATGGAGAACGAGGCTTCCAACCGTCGCTACTGCAAAACAATAAAACAGTCCTAAATCGAAACTCTGAATTTGGGAACAACCAGCGGAGCACGTTCATATACCCTTCGGATAATGGATGTACATTATAATCCATATCAGTCAAGTTTAAATTGCGCCTCCAAACGAAAATGTCAACTTATAATCTACGTAATTAAGTGAATGTCAGGCGGGTTTAGGTTGGCTGGGGGCTGGGGCGGGCCGCGGGAGCGATATCGCTTTACAGTAACGCGACACCAGCTTATGTTGTACTATTTTAATACGTCTACGTTCCAAACATATTGTTTCACTTGATTGTCTGGCAAGAAAGATGATCCATGCGTCGGATGGGCATATAAAAGTCCTGCGCCTGATATCTCACTAGTCTTGTCTGTCCTCCGTCCCACTAGGTTACGAGAGTAAAGGAAAAAATTGTGCTCTTGAGTACTGTGCACACACTTGGGCACTATAAAATTACTTTTGCGTAACTGGCCTGGTTTGAATGAAACTGGCTACCGCCACCGAAATTGTTGTGGGGAGTTATTATTATAAAAATTTTTATTATTATAGGTTGATGCTTATTAGAAGGAAATTTGCATTAATTAAAGTATAATTTGAAAAATTTCGATAAAATTATCGTAGATAAGGTAGCTACCGACGTAGTTTGGTATTCGTAGCATAATACTACGAGTCGCAGTATAGCGTCGGTATTGCGTAGCGCGGTGTGTTACAAATAAGCAGAATTTTATAACAGCAATCAGCATGTCTGCTGTATTATTTTATGAATAATGTCTGCGTAAAATAGAAATAAAAAAAAAATAACGGGTTGCACTCCGGAGTACCAGCAGAAGTGAAAACTTGAACATTAAATTAAAAAACCGCCATTTAGGTTAAAAGCTACGAACTAGAATAGTTCGATGCTCGCGTAAGGGAATTGTTACAACCCTAGCTACTATGGACATAGTCCATTATCAGCATTTTTACCACGCGCTTCTATTTTTCCGTTTAGCTTGCATTTTCATTTTCCTTCGATACTTTATTAATTATTTTCAGTCAGTTAGATTCTGGAAGCCGCCGCGAACAGTGCGATTTTAAGCCTCCTAACAGAACGAAGACAGCAAACAGTTGAAAATTGCATCTTACGAATTTTCGATCAGGTCACGTGTCCTGACGCGAGCTTAACATTTTTTACCAATACCAAAAAAAGTGTACAATTCCGCTAAAGAAGTTTTCACTTTTAAAGATATTTAATAAATAAGTTTCTTTCAGCAAAAAGAGCATCGGAACTGTCGATGACATCACGCGCGAGAGGGCCCGAAATAAGAACAGAACATATCAAACAACGTCAGACGCCCCAGAGGTTTGCACTGCACACTCGCGGGTTAACTCTCGCTAAATGAATTATTCCTTCCCGCCGAGGTGGCGCCTCTATTGACGTAGCAAACTTCGCTAAATAGTTCCATTCCCACCGCTATTATTGTTCGCAACTGTCGCGCAACTCGCAGTGACAGTCTGTCGAGTGTCGACACAATAGTCTTCGCTCGAGCCGCTCACAGGCGAAACTTTCATATTATACTCAACTGTATGAATAATATAGTCACAATATCAGACCAAATAAAAAGTGAAGACCGAATTCTGCGAACTCGCCGCCGTGTAATTACAGTGTCACGCACACACTTGTAAAGAAACTACGCCGTACTTTGTAAGGCGAGCTACTACGGTATGTAAGGTTTTTATGTATGTAGTGCGTAGCTACACGCGCTTAATGCATAAAAAACCGGTCACAGTTTTTGTTTGACAAAATTCTGTCTTCACTTTTATGTGGTCAGAGGTCACAATCAATTTGTTGCCCGTGCCATATATAAACGATCTTAGTTCTTTGTCAATTTTTCAGTGTTACGTACACTGAAAAATTGACATTGACAAAATACCGTTAGAAATATACTATATTTAAGAAACTCAAACTGAAACACTAGCGGTAAACGAGTATGATATCTTAGTAACATAACATCTCAGTCACTTTATTAACGGCCCGTTTCAATAACCTATCTACCAATAACTATTTGTTAATAAAAAAGTCGTCATTCAATCATTTGACGGTTTTTCGCGATACAAATTGGACGTTTTTAACAAATAGTTATTGGTAGATAGCTTTTTGTATATTGTGTATATGTAATTTCAATAAAACGGGCCGTAAGCGTCACGCTATATGCATAAACTACCTACCCTACGTAGTCAATGATTAGTTACCTACTACTTTAATTTGGGAAATTGCACAGATGTGCAATATAATAAAATATAGGTACTCCAATTCGATTCGGTTCTGTAGACTAGATATAATACTCGGGTAAGTCGCAAAGCAGCTTACTTCTCCTGGGCGCGATTCCCAATTAATATGTTAATGTAAGAATGCATGCAGGTGATGCAGCCCATGCAGGAGGCTGCACGGCGCAAGACGAACTACACATCTAGTACACGGGCATAGATTTGGATTGCATAGCAGCCCTGATTCCGGATTAACGAACACTATAATGTTGTTCAAAACCAGTTATATATTATATTGTTTTGGGCATATAAAGACGTTTAGGTAGTGAAATACTTAAAAAAAATAAAAAAGTGTATATTAAATAAATTACAGTACGCTCTTTACGGCGCTGTTTAGTTGGTTCATTGACCTCACACATTTGTTTGTATCTATACTATGTTATAAAGCTGAAGAGTTTGTTTGTTTGAACGCGCTAATCTCAGGAACTACTGGTTCGAATTGAAAAAATATTTTTGTGTTGGATAGTCCATTTATCGAGGAAGGCTTTAGGCTATATAACATCACGCTGCGACCAATAGGAGCGAAGCATCAGTGAAAACTGTTGCAGAAACGGGGAAAATTATTCATATTTGAGGGCTTCCGTTGCGTGCGCTGCGTCAACGGTTCAAGTTACCCAAAAATATGTATGAAAGAATTATTCCTCTTTAAATTATCTAAAAAAATATTTGCGACAGTAGGTATATGACTATATTTTAAGATTGACTCACTTATAACCTTTTTGATGGTAATCAAATTTGGTAGAAATTAATGCATTATTGCGCCATCAGTTGACGCGGACGAAGTCGCGGGCAACAGCTATTAATGATATTTTGGCAGTCTTTGCTTCACCTTTAAATCAGCTGTTTCTGTGAACCTGATGCCGTCAGCGTCTTAGTGAGTGCAATGTATTTTTTTGTATTTAATATTTTTCATTCTACTTTACTTTTGTTCCAAATTCCAATTTTTTATTAAAGTTTACAAATTTTACAAAATTCGTCATTAAAGTTTACAAAGACCAATCAGAAAATTTGACAATTAATTATTATATTTTATAATATGACCTTCTGGAACGTCTAAATGTTGAAATAACAGGTTAGCGCTTATCACTTTGTCACTTAACTGCAATATATATAAACCTGTTTTTTTCCTCCGTAGATTATATAAGTAATGTCTGTTGCGTGTGTAAATTAACTTATATCGTTATTATCAATATGAAGTTGATCCGTTACATTATTACCGCTAGCTTAATTTATATTTTGTAATGTACCTTCGATAGCTCAGTTGGTAGAGCGGTGGACTGTAGCTGTTTAAACTGTCATCCATAGGTCGCTGGTTCAAATCCGGCTCGAAGGAATTTTTGTATCATTGGACGCTGCATAAGCAAATGCATTGAATTTTGAACCTAACAAAGTTCTTTTATTGATCCCGATCTTCATTTTTCGCATTGGTTAAAGCTTAATATTCAATAATTTATTCCATTCAATCACACAACAATTATTATTAAACTAATTGTTTTGTTTAAGTAACTTATTTAAATAACAAGTTAAATAAAATAGCATATTAACAAAAAAGTAAGTCAAAAACAATAAATAAAATCGATTAAATATACAATTTTTTTAAGTTTGTTTTGTTAGGTTGGTTTGGCCTTAAGGTTTTGTTTTGTATATAATGTCACCGTAAAATTGTAAAAACCATTAGATTGTAATAAAACTAGTGAAATTGTAAGATGTTGATAGACTTCCGACGCGAATATGCTGCCTATAATTTAACACATACGTTAATTTATAAATATGTATATAGATTTTAATCTTTCGGTATATTTTTACAATCTCGTTAGTCATTTTACAATCTAACGGTTTTTACAATTTAACGGTGACATATACAAAAAGTCTTCAATTGCCGCGCAAATTTACAATCCAGAAAACTGCGATCCTAATTTCTGCAGTGGGATTTCGTACCCTTCGGTTATAACTTTTTCAAAGATTTTCTACCACATTGAACGTATTAAATGCAATCTTAGTAGTTTTGTGGATTCCCAATAAGAGTTGCGAACTTCGGATTTTATAAAAGAAAACTAGCTGGTGCCTACAACTTTGTTTGCATGGAACTAATAATGTTTTATTTTAAACGGTACCCTAAGAAAAAATAGCCTGAATTACTCTACCAGTGAAAGTCCGGTCATAATCGGTTCAGTCGTTTTAGACATTATCTAGAACAAACAAATAAACAGATTGACATACAAGGAAGTGGAAGGAAGTGACAGACAGAAAAAAAATTTTAAAAACTATTTTTTGGAGTAGGTAAGTGGGTATCGTGCATATTGAAATTGCAAATAGACACTTCAATTTTATTTATTTGTATAAAAAAAATCAATCATAGATGATAATGAAATTGTTAATTATGAATTGAAAGTGAATTCGTATCGCGTCGCATTGCAGTTTTGTGTGCGGGCGGGCCCCAAAATGGACGCAGATTTTTTTCAATTAAAGCTAACCACAGACTATAGGTAATGGAAATGCATTACTGTCGTCCAGAACGGGTTACATAGCCGTAATGGTCAATTAGGTAGGGCTTTTACATATTGACTCACTATAATTAATGTCATTACTAAATAAAAGGTTGCGCGGTAAGCGAACCACTTTTACAGACTGATAGCACTTTCATAATCGACTTATTTTGCTATTAACTACCGGGGGTTGGAGCAACTAATTTGCTTTTCACTGGATCAAAAGAAGAAAAAAAGTTATAGAGAGCAAAGAGGTAAACACGAGTGTTGTTAGTTTATGTAATAAATATTATGTAATAATACGTGTGTAGATTATGTAGAGCACCTTTCACCTTAATTTTATCACGTTGTAGATAGGTTACTTACTTTTAACAAAGTTTTATGTACCTTCGATAGCTCAGTTGGTAGAGCGGTGGACTGTAGCTGGTCGAACTGTCATCCATAGGTCGCTGGTTCAAATCCGGCTCGAAGGAATTTTTTTATACCCTAAGCATACCCTAAGCATACCGTAAGGTACTTAATAAAATAAACATAATATTATAATCGAAAATAGTCCTCGCATTAAAAATAAGTCAATGTGTCAAAACTTTCGGTAAATGTCTCACTTTTTAGGGTTCCATAATACTTGAGGAGCCGCACGCGCCGAAGTCATCGAATTTTATAAATCTTTGTATGAAATCGTATGCAACGTCGCGCACCTATATACTGCGGCGCGGATAGGTACGCGTTCACCTTTTTAGTTTTGCTCTGTCCGTCTGTCTGTCTGTGTGTCTGTCTGCGCTTCTAGCTTCTGTAATTATGAATATAAATTGATGAATTTTGGTATAGTTTAGACTGTTTAAAGATCTCGGATTTTCCGTCATAAAATAAAAATAATTTTACATTTTAGGAGTGGCTCTCCATACATGTGAAGTGGGGATAAAAAATATTTGTTCATTCTACCCCATCGTGTCGGATATCGTTAATAGGTCTTATAAAATAAAGGTAAGTTCATACATATAATCACGCCTCTTTCCCGTAGGGGTAGGCAGAGACCACTTCTTTCCACTTGCTACGATCCTTACATACTTGTTTTGCTTCATCCACTTTCATTTTTCCCTTCATATATGCTCTTCGGTTTAGGGTACTCTTGACCTGGCCTTTTTTCAAGACGTCCCCGATTTGGTCTTGGAACGTCCGCCTAGGTCTACCCCTTCCAACACTTACACTCACACTCGCATTATACACTTTTTTCGTCAATCGTTCTTCATTCATTCTCTCAACATGGCCATGGTATGGTATGGTAAGTTCATGTAAGTACATGACTTTTTCACAAAGTCAACAATTTTCGAGTAATCGGCCTCCAAAGTGATCGCGTTGATAGTTATACCCTTAGACATGTCGTGACCGTTAAAACTACAAGGAACCCTAGTTTCGGCCAGTCCGTCCTACCTTGCTTTCGTGCCTCCAGTAATTATTTAATGAATACAAATAAATGGAATTTCGTATATGTGTACATTGCATATAGACTTTATTTTTGGCCTCATAAAATAATTATAATTGATGGATCTTCGGGTATAGGTACGTGTCAATTGGGTTTGATTTTTTAAAACAACACCAAACACCACCTTCGCCGAGTAGTCGGAAATGCGCATCTTACATATGAAGAGTTGAGTATAACTGTACTAGCGCAAATCGAGGCGGTTCTCTACTCTCGTCCACTGTCGCCAATGTCAGCTGATCCTAATGATTATCTTCCACTCAGTCCAGCTTACTTTCTCATTGGTCGCACCTTAACTTCACCGGCATGTGAAGGTTTGAACAAAGCGAACACGCTGCGGCTTCAAAGAGTGGAGCACATGAGGCAACATTTCTGGTCACGGTGGATGAAGGAGTATATCTCGGAGCTTCAATCACGGACCAAGTGGAAGGCGGCAAACGACAACCTTCTACCAAACACCCTAGTTGTTATTAAGGACGACAATCTTCCTCCAGTTAAATGGCATTTGGGCCGCGTGGTTAACTTGGTTACAAGAAAGGACAACATTACTAGAGTGGCTGATATCCATACGGCATTCGGTATTATCAGGCGATCGTGTACTAAAATTTGCCCCTCTAGAAGAAGCTCATTGAAAGTCACAACTTTCCAAGGCCGGGGCCATGTTCCGGCATATGCGACGACCGCTGATGATGATCATGATAAGGTGGTCATACAAGGTTTAGAGGACAGCAACCAATCACAGCAACTTAAAATCACGTCATATTCGCGTCATCAATAGTAACCAATAATATTGTGCCAACCTTACCCCTTCCTCATTATATCGCCCTCACCTATAAGCATGTACATTTTAACTAATTGCTAAACTCTCGCATTAAAAATTACTAAGAGTCACAATCGGTTTTCTAATCATATCTTTGCAAATCCATGTTAGGGAATTTAAGTCAGTTTCCCAACACAGACAACAATTTTAAAAACTACTTTTTGGAGTATGTAAATAGGTATCGTGCATATTGAAATTGCAAATAGACACTTCAATTTTATTTATTTGTATAGAACAAAAATCAAGCACAGATGATTATGAAATTGTTAATTATGAATTGAAAGTGAATTCTTATCGTATTGCAGTTTTGTGTGCGGGCCCCAAAATTGACGCAGATTTTTTTCAATTAAAGCTAACCACAGACTATAGGAAATGGAAATGCATTATTGTCGTCCAGAACGCTACATAGCCGTAATGGTCAATTAGGTAGGGCTTTTACATATTGAGTCACTATAATTAATGTCATTACTAAATAAAAGGCACGAAAAATAATCGACTTATTTTGCTACTAGCGGGGGTTGGAAGAACTAATTTGCTTTTTAATTGGATCAGACGAAGAAAAAATATATAGAACGCAAAGAGGTAAACAATAGTGCTAGAAAAATATGCTCCAATAGTACAGTGATGATTACAGACATGCACGACGAGACCACGCAAGTGCATCTACTTCGCGTGTAAAAGAGGAGTAAAATTTACTTCTTATTAATCCTTCACCGCCAAAATTCTTGGTGCCAAACGTCAAATGAAAACGAGTAAATTAAAAAATGCAACGGCCTTTGAATCGTTTACTCGGGGACGGGGAGTTATCATCACTAAATCGCTCTTGTGACGTCACAGCAGGTAGAAAAATAATGACACGCTTGGTTTCTATACAGACGATGAGACTTGCGTTATCTAGTCAAAAGATGTATAGTATGTGAAGATGATACAACACCTCTTATATTATGTAAGAAACTTAGGCCTTTACATCCGTTAATGGATGGTTTATACAGTATTCTCCGAGCGAAGTAACCGTTCTTGAAATACTGTAGTGCCTGGGATAGTTGGTTTTTAAATGTCGTATGGTTGCCCAAGCACATACGGTATTCTCACAATATAGTTAGCCTAGTCCAGAGGAATGACTGGTCAATACGTCTGGGGCCAACTATGTGCGGGTTTCCTCACGAAGTTTTCCTTCACCGTTAGAGCGTCCGTATAATGTACTTGAGATCTGAAAATGGCTCACTGGTACACGCCACAACCTGGGATTTGAACCTGCACTCTCTCGAGTGTGAAACAAACGGTCTACCCATTAGGCCACGGAGCTCTTTATTATATTATATTATGTAAGAATACGTGTGTAAATTATGTAGAGCACCTTTCACCTTAATTTTATCACGTTGTGGATACATTACTTACTTTCAACGATATCTTATGTACCTTCGATAGCTCAGTTGGTAGAGCGGTGGACTGTAGCTGGTCGAACTGTCATCCATAGGTCGCTGGTTCAAATCCGGCTCGAAGGAATTTTTTATACCCTAAGCATACCGTAAGCTACTTAATAAAATAAACATAATGTAATCAAAAATAATCCTCGCATTAAAAATAAGTCAATGTGTCAAAACTTTCGGTAAATGCCTCACTTTTTAGGGTTCCATAATACTTGAGGAACCGTTATAGTTTTGCTCTGTCTGTCCATCCGTCTGTCTGTCTGTCTGCCTGTCCGCGCTTCTAGTTTCTGTAATTATGAATATAAATTGATGAATTTTGATACAGTTAAATATTGTGTATAGATCTCGATTTTGCCATCATAAAATAATAATAATTTTACATTTTAGGGGTGGCTCTCCATACATGTGAAGTGGGGATGAAAAATATTTTTCATTCTACCCCATCGTGTGGGGTATCGTTGAATAGATCTTTTAAAATAAAGGTTTCATACATGACTTTTCTTACAGTGAACCATTTTTCAGTAATCGGCCTCCAAAGTGGTGTGTAAGTTGGTCCCCCACCCCTGGCATTTCTAAACTATAGGGTATAGAAACTTGTAAATTTCCATACTAATAGATCATGCTAAAAACTAGGAAAATTATTTTGAGCAAAATCAGACAATAACTTAATTTGACGTCATTTAATAAAAACTAGCTCTTGGTCATTGACCTGTTACTTCGTTAGATATTTTCTTTTTAAAGATGGCGCGCTACAGAGATATTTTCCTAGTGGGCTGATAAGATGACAAAAAGTTGAACATTGTCACTTACCTAATACCTTGTAGTTACAATATATTTTAAAGCATATTTCACAATTTCGTAATAAGCGCCGCAGTGGCGTAGCGTAGTAGGGGCTGGCGGGGGGTCGGGCCGCCCCGAGCGGCACTTTTAAGGTGCAGCAAAACCTAAGTAAAGGGGCGGCAAAACCTAAGCAAGAGGGCGGCAAAACCTAAGTAAGGGGGCGGCAAAATTGGCGTCCGCCCCGGGCGGCAGACACCCACGCTACGCCACTGAAGCGCCGGATAACTTAGCTTAGCTTAAGTTCTGTCGCTGTGTACCTCATATCGAGCGACAAAACACCTAATAATTAGTAGAGTCTAAAGCAGGCCCTAAGTAATTATCGTTAGTATCAAAATAAGTATATAAATAACTAGCTGATGCCCGCGGCTCTGCCTGCGTAAGTACAGTAACCCACGGGAACCGTGTATGTCCCGCGATAAAAAGTAGCGTATATCCTTCCCCATGGTCTACTTTATATCTGTGCCAAATTTCATGATGATCGGTTTAGTAGTTTTTACGTGAAAGTGTAAATGTAGTATTCCACGGGAACCGCATATTTCCTCGCGATAAAAAGTAGCCTATATCCTTCCCCATGGTTTACTTTATATCTGTGCCAAATTTCATGATAATCAGTTGAGTAGTTTCTACGTGAAACTATAAATAAAGTATTCCACAGGAACCGTACATTTACCTAAAAAGTAGCCTATGTCCTTTCTCAAGCTATCTGTGTACTAAATTTCATTTCAATCGGTTCAGTAGTTTTGCCGTAAAAGACGGACAAACAGACACACTTTCCCATTTATAATATTAGTATGGATGATGTACCAAAACACTATTTCATCAGTAAAAGCGACTCGAGACAATTCCTTCAATTGTAATAACCGCGGAAGTCAACCCCTGTCTGCACAATTCCCTACACGTCACACAATCACGGTGCGCTGTTCACTGCTCAATTTAGTCGAACGCTAATTGTACCCTCCTAAGTATATTTCCAGTGGAGGTAGTGCGGTTGAAACACCATGGGGACCCAGTTTGCATGTCTAATGTGAATGGCATAGCAAAGATAAGAACGTTTCCGCCTTGACAGACGTCGACCGTACGACTGGCTAAAATGTCTTGTAAGTAGTCCGTATTGTGTACTATCAAGTACATGTTATACTTTACACCCTTATTAATAAACTATGATTAGCGTCAGAACAACTTTACTCCAAGACTAGTGTCTGAGTTTGTAATTATTATGGATTAAAATGAATAGAGATTATTTCATTGACGATTTGAGAATGATAGAAGGAATTGAAGAAATATTACCATTAATAAGGCATGTGAAATTGTATAAACCTCGCAATAACCATTTTTATATATACTTAACATTTTATATAAAATAGCACAAATTCTAAAACCACTATTTTGATTTCAACAAGAGAAATACAGAATTGACATAATATGTTCGCTTGTGATAGATAAGATTGTCAAATAAAAGTGTCAAATTTCAAAATTTTGCTAACTGTCAGTGTCTTTTTAATCGACATTTCATTCATTTTAGTTCATTTTGTTCATTCTTTTCATGTGTGTTGCCATAACATACACCTTAATCTCAGAGTAAGAATTGTATTGTTACTCCGAACCTACTTCGTATTTATTAATACCGTTATTAACATGTAGCTATTCTGTGACTAATATAGAATTAACTACTCCCGGTGTAACTTTGGAGTAAGAGAAGAATAAGCAATTTTTATTAATAAGACTGTGAACGAGCAAATCTTGTTTATAGATATAATCGGAATCTCGGAAACGGTTACAAGTTTTGCCATTTTAGAAGAGTTTTGGGAGAGAATAAGCGATCTAGATATCTACTGCGCTTTTTTTTTCGCGTAATAAGATATATTATATGTGTGTGGTTTGGATTACTAAATGTCAAATCCAGTTAGCGACTTCATCGGTCTTTTTGCATTGTTGGCAAATTGGTGTCAGATTCGAATCCTGGTCAGACGATTATTTTTGCGATTCTTTTTATTTCTTTATTTTATATTATTTTAATTATTTTATCGTACTCTCCCCTCTCCCAGGTACTTATAAATATATGCTTGTTATAATATATGACTATCATATGAGACGTCTTAGTAAATAGTAGATATGCAATTACGCATGAACGCGATATATTTTCAAAACCATATAATGTGAAATGCTATTTAAAAATGCGCAATCGATTCAGTTGCAGCCGTATAGTGAAAGATTGTAATCCAACCTACTGCTCCCAGTTACCACAACAAAATAAAAGCGACTGATTTATTTTAAGCGCCATTTAATAGCGACCATCAAACAGTCGTTACAGTCTTCGCGGAGGCGCCGCGCAGGTGTCCAAATCATTACACAACTTCATTACTTATGCAGGAACGACTACCGCAAAATTTTTAAATTAATCATTCACCACCCTCCCCACCTTGAATATGTATGGACTATCAGGCATTTGATAAATTGACAGCCATCATACAAAGGGCACTTCCCAAAGATCAAACACGGGCCCGTCTAATAATTCAGGCCGACCCGACACTTAGCATAAGGTCAAACTGACATTTCGTACAACATTTACGTCGGCGGCGCGGCCGCTCGTAATGTGGAACAGGAGTCACGCTACTCTACGCTAGTGATGTAGGAACTCTGTATCGATACATATAATTAGAATTTTAATTATTTTAATGGGCATTCTTTTAATGACGGTAAAATGAATATATGGCATTAGAACATTTAACTGTGATAGGTTTTACTGATATACATAGCTGGGCACTGTTAATCAAATAGTTAACTTCGTTAATCGTTAATCCGCTACAAAAAAGTTAGCTTCGTTAAACGTTAAAGCGTTACATTTCGGAAGAATTAACGCAAGTTAACGTTAGTCGTTAATCCGTTAATATGTGTAAAATTGCATTTTTATATCGTTGTGTTAGTGAGTGAACTTATAAAACCTGTTGGTTTAGGTTCTGGAAGTTAACAGGTTAGGAACAAAACAAAATACTTGTATAATTCAAATGTGATATTTAATTGACAGACATAAGGTGCATATTCCCGTTCATGAACATTAACATGTTGTAGTCAAATGTGGCCATGGATTCTCATCAGGACCGCTGGAATCCAATTCCTTGTCTTCCATGATATAGTTTTAATTACTACACTGCACAGTACACTTTTTCCATGTAACTAAATTACACTGCACTCTTCTTTATTAACACGTAAATGATCACTGACAGTAATTTATCCTATCAAAAACATAAATGTGAAATGAGAGCCAAATTCAATATTATGATATAATATGCCTTGGTTGTTGACTCTAACGACAAAAGAAGTGATATCAAAATGGGTGCCAAGTGCAATGGTCAGTCTTGAAATTTATTTATAACAACATAAAATATAATTTCTTCTCATAACTTACGTAAAATATTGTAGCCTAAGGTCTGACTTGGCTAGTTCTTAATTCTCATATACGAATTATTATGTTCGATGGCTAGTTTCTACCAGCAAGCCAAATTTTTGGAATAATAATAATATAAGAAACGACAAGTAACAGGTTAAGAACTTCCGAAGGCTATAATATAATTCGTATATAAAAACTAGCCAAGTCAGATCTTAGTCTACAATAGGATATCATTACTTTTTGTACATAAATTATTATTAGTAGGTACTTATTTATAACAAAATTAATACCAAAGTTAAGTGTTCCTAATATAATCAATTATGTGAAAAATTATAATGAAATTATAAAAATTTACCAGTTTATGATTTATTCCTGTGTATTCACCTAATTACCTATCTGCATGCCAAATTTGAACATTCTAGGTCATCTGGAATTGAGTTCTGGTTAGAGAGTTAGAATTGAGATCTGGTTAGAGTTTTGATCTATAGGTCAGTCAGTGATAAAAATGTCGATTTTAATAATAAATATTAATATCTAAATAACTGTTTGAGATGTGTGTATGAAATTTGGAGCAATTATGTATCTCGCAAGTCTCAATATATGAGCCAAATTTGACACGTTTATGTGAAATAGTTTTTGAGTTATGAGGGGGTCAAAAGTGGCTCCATATGGTTCGTGTAATATGGTGCTGCTCGCCAGTTCTGTTACTTGAACTAGTCTTGACTCTTGACACGCTACCGCGTGTCTAGATAATAACAACAAACATAACACTCGTCACTCTAAGCACCGGCGCTAAATAATGAAATGATCAAACGAAATAAATCTCTTCGTAGTTTTCTCACTCGAACGCGCCGGCAAAATATATTATCTAGTTTTTTGTTTCACTCGCTGCCACGCGCCGCCCGTCTGAACCTGTTTTTCGCGCCGCGCCGCGGTGCCGTGCGGTAATTAGTAGGCATTGGAATAACGATTAACGGACTTCTGTTCGTATTAACGGAAGTTAACGTATCCGTTAACATTTTTAAAAGTTAACTTAAAAGTTAATCCGTTAATCAAAATGTTAACTTCGTTAATTAACGATTAACGGATTAACGAGTTAATGCCCAGCTATGCTGATATACATACATTATATTAAGCGTATTTAAATTGAGTTTGTAACTTAAAATTTATTGGCATATATCTTTTTCCCGATGCTCCGCTCGCGTAAATGCAGTATCCTTCGCGAACACTGTACTTATTCGGGATAAAAGTAGCGTATGACCGGAAGGTCTGCTCTGTATCTGTGCCCAAATTTCATTAAAATCGACCCAGTAGACTCGGAAGCTATTCAATGGAAACAAACAGATAAATAAACATGCTATGAATACATTTATTATTTGCATGTCAATGTTATTTAATTTTTATTTTTACAGGCCTTATTTGAGAAAATAAGAGAAATAACAACAAGAATCGAAAATAAACTTATTAATTTTATATTTGTTGATTAAAAAGGATGAATATAAAATATATATTACTATATAGTATATACCTACATATCGATAAAATTTAACAGCACTAGGCAGAGTTAAGCTGTTGAAAGTACTTCAAAGAAATCGCCTTATTGTCGTCGCCAGAAATATTTATTTTGACGTCACGTCCAACTTAATTATTCAAACTGCAGTTTGGCATGAAATGCATTTCAAGTTACCGACGAAACGTCGCGTCTATCGTTACGCTACACACATAGTCACGCTATAATGCTCTATAGCCCAAGCAGAAACAAGTGAGAACTACTTTCGTCACGTTTTCGAATGTCAATTGTATGGGCGCTGTCATAATTTTCGTACAATTCTCTTTCAATAACGTTATTACTTAATACGTACTTATCGATTATTCGTACTTACTCCTGTGTTTTCCTTGGATAGCGTTGCAGTCATATAGCGACCGACCGGTGAATAATCGTTTTCTATATTCTTCTATCTCTTAACCAAATCCATAAATGTCAAATAGATCCGAGGAGAAGAATCACTCAATAATACTTCAACTAATTTACGATGGCCCTAATTAAGTCAATCTCCCATAAAATCCCTTTTCTTAGCGAGTTGTCTTCCGTCTCCATAAAACGCGCGAAAACCTAATGCCATTTCACGCCGGAGTAAACCTTTCTCTCGGAGTTAGCGTCTGTTTAAACTTGGCTTAACTTAATCGATCACGAAGGCTCTTAATTATAGCTTTATCTTAGCAGCGACGAGGATCGAAACGAACGATTTTACTCTTCCTAATTAAATTACCAATGTTTTTCCAAAAATTTTTAAAGTATAATAAGTTACATATTAAATTAATTAATAAGATGTTTTCGTAGAAATGACAAACAAACTTTTCATGGAAATGATAACTTATAAAGTTTCAACAGAAATATGAATTACAAGTCAAATAAATGTTCCATTATTTGTATCATTTTCATTTTTATTAGAAAATATACATTGTATCATTTTAAACAATAGTTATTATTACAACTAAATGAATTGAAACGCATCGTTTTGTTATTGGTTTTGTTAGTGGTTCTAAATCAACTTTAATAATGATGTAACAATCCGCGAGTATGTCGTCATATATTACGTCAAGTTTATCATAATGAATATCAAAATCGGTAGAATGGTGAAGACGTGTGCCCCACCCCCACGTGCCATAACCGAGCGAAATTTGTCGCCGCGAGTTAGCGTTAAACCGTAACCTGAGTGTCTCCATATTAATATTCATAATCGTCGTCGCTGCGTCGTATTAGAGCGACGAAACCATGATCCTAATATATTTCGACAAATTTGACGCATTCAATTGTTACAGTGGTAAAATCATATTGAGGTATATTCAATGAACTTACTATGTTATAAAAGTCACCAGAAGCCTTACTGGGCAAGCTGCACAAACAACTCAACATATGTAATTGGCGTTGGTGATATAACTTGCAGATTCTGCGAGGAAAAAGATAAGATGCCTCTTCACCTTCTCCAGCACTTCAACAAAACCGAAACAGGAACTTGTTCTGCACGAATACCCTACCACAAAGGAAACTCGCGGCATCAGCCCCAACCATATCGTTCAGTTTATGAGCAGCATAGGGCTGGTGACGGTATTACCCGAAGGAGTCACAATTGATCCATTTGGGTTGCAGTGACGTCAGGGCTCGGTTATGACCTGCCTTCGATTTAACAAAAAAATATTAATAAGTACTAAGTTTACATAAGTAACTCAAATAGGCAATTGAATTCATTTGCAATTTTAGTCAATTAAATCTTTTTGTCACAAACATTTATATTATTTATAAGACTTGTACATTGGCAGGTCAGTCTATGTTTATTGATATCCCCTATTCCTGTAATTGAAATACGTATGATGGTAATATATTAAAACGTAATTATTAATTACGAGTAGGTAGGTAAAATAAGCTAAATAGTGACAGAACGACACGGACTAGCATTAGTACGTACTACGAACAGTTACAATCACTAAAATACATCGAAGCCCAGAAAACTCAAACGATGCATGTGGCGTCATGATCGCTAGCTTTCGACTTTACATGCATTAAACCTTTTCATACTGTTTTCTTGAATGACCTGGTTTAATAATATGTGACTACATGTGCTGTCTGCTGTCCTATACATCATAATATTCATAATATTATCTGTTACTTAGAATAAACATAAAAATATACCTCCAGCAAAACGTGTTAAGTCGTGTGACTTGCGTTTCGGAGGGCGGCCGCTACCCTTTGGGACTACAAACCGTAATTATGTCTGAAACAATGCTCCACCTTATTTTTATCCATTTTGTGCTCAATCATAATTACCACCCGCCTCTGGGATACATTGTTTCTGCCATCGCCCGCGCCGTCTCACGCTTTCATTATCATTTCGCGGAATAAACATAAGTAATATAAATATGTATCAATAATTTGAAATATTTTCTTCAGCCTTCGACTAACGTTTAACTAAGTTTTTACTCACTTCATAATCACTAGAACAAGAATATAAGAATATAACATAAATTTTAACCAATTTTCTAAAAATACCAGCTAGTACATAATATAAACACAAAGTAAAGCTTTTTAAAAATCTGCTTTACAAAAAGTCTAGCTTAATCATGGTTCACGAGATACAGCCTGGAGACTGACTGACGGACGGATGGACGGGCGGACATACAGACAGTCAGGAAAGTCATAGTAACATTGTTCAGTTTTTACCCTTTGGGTACGAAACTCCGAAAAAAGAATATTGAAATATTTAGCGGAAGTGTTTTCCCGCGCACGGCTCAATCGCGCCACAAACGTTCGAAATCAAACAACGGGCCAATAAAGCCCGCGCAATTACCTGCTCCTCGTATTTATCTTTTTGTACGATATAAATGCTTTGTGGGGCCGAACAATAGCTGCGGGGCCGCGGGGTGGAGGAAGCTTTATAATTTTTTAATTAATTCTGCCGAAAATATCAAAGTCACCGGACGGGGTACTAGTGGAGAATGCTATTTTTGTGATAACTTTTTCATAAAGCATTCTATAATTTATGGTATTTCCCTCTGAAAAACGTGGCCGTTTTAAAACTGAGCTAGTAATTAAACTTTTAATGTTACGAGTACCTATAATTTTAACCGTTTGAAAGTGATTTTTAATACTACTTATAAAAATGCTTTAAAATATTTCAATTTGTTTAGCTGGTGTTCTATATCTTTCGGAGCTGTGGCAAAGAAGGTTCTTTACAGGACTGTAGAGGAAGAATGTAAAATCTGCTAACACATCATTAGAACGACATCGATTTATCGAGCATTGATAGGAAATAGACACTAAAGTTTTGATTGACAGACTAATAGTCTGGTCGCCAACTTAGGGCCAATTCACATCGAAACGTTATGACACGCAACATTTTTAACCAACTTCCAAAAAAAGGAGGCTGTTATACTTCGATCGTTATACTAGACGCGTATTAATAATATGATAATTTAAAAATATTACTAAAAAGGGTGAAATTATACTAAAGTAAAAATACACAAAAAAGTATGAAATAAAACTTATTTTCTTAATAATCCCCCTTTTAAATTTGGCTAAAATTTTAACTATTTCTCTACTCAATCTTCATAACATTAGAAGTCGATTTAATTTTCTGTTTAAAAATAATAATTAAGATAACTATTCAAAATTTAACTTTATTAATAACACAAGAAGAAACACATTGTAAGAGTTCGAATGTCAGGTTGCACCGTACTGCACAGCCCAGTGGATGACTGATGTCATATGAGACATTTATCTTTTTGTGTAGTGAATAAAGTTCAAATTTGAATAGCAATGCAGCGCCGCGTAGCGTCGCGTATCGTCGCGGTGTAAACTGACCCTTAGGATGTAAATTCTTGAATATGAAACTTTAAAAACTTAGGGCGGTATTCTTGGTCGATTCCTATTTTTCAAAGTTCGCCTTATAGACACTTCGATTCACAGTCGTAACTTAAGCATTGTCTTAAGTATTATTTCATACAAATAAGGCGGACTTATTCGTAAATTCTTAAGTATTTTCTTAAGCAACGACCAAGAATACCGCCCTTAGTCATTTTAACATTGTGCATTGCTAATATTGATAATAATTTCTACTAGATTTATATAAATAATTTTCAAAAATATTTTGCATAAAATATTATTGGTGACAGGATTTGATTATTTAATAGAACATGTAAGGTTAGACTTGAATAGCGTTAACTCAAAGAGTTTCATTCCATCACCCATGTCACGACACATCTTTATTATTCAATGTTAATTTTCACGAAAGTGAAATGTTTTACATACCATTAAACAAATAGGATGTTAGTTAATGAAGTAATTGTATTGGAAAGTGAAGTCGGTTCAGGGGGCGGGATCCGGCGCCGTGAAAGTCACTCATCAGGAAAACCGTTAGGAAAACACGAGCTTAAAGGATTTGTCGCTTGAAATATTGTGATCATTACAGATAATTTACACTTTGTTCGATGAATGTTTAAATAGATTTTATAGGTTCTGTAATGATAAATCAACTTTATTTTAAACAGCTTGTAGTTTTTCCGGTAAATACATGAGAATTAAAGTTATGGTGTTTTAGAGAAGGTTTAAAAACTAAAATATATGTACCTAAAAGATAAAAATAGAGTAAGCAAGTAAGTCTAGCACTAAGAAAGTAAGAGGAGCTCGATTAATAAATAAGTATCAAATCCTTATTATTGTCTACAGCTTAATTCATATTTTTGGTGGTGTTTACCGGAGTTGAAATACTAATCAATTCGAATTAGCGAGTGAACTGTTAGTATGTCGTTATCGACCGCACTGGGCGTTTCGCGCCCGCAGTCGGAGGGGGAATATTGTCCAGACAATGTTTGATAAAATTTTATTACATTCAGTACCCATTGAAAATTAGCGTTATTAGCTCCCGCTCATGTAAATTGTCTTCATAGGAATTAATTGAAGGTAATTTGATTTAATGCGTCTCTTTGTGGACAGAAATCGCTCGGTATTTGCGCAATTGAAGCGGCTAGCGCTATTTCGAAAGGCTTTTGTTTTTGAAATATTGAATCGCATCAATTACATTTAGAACTTTCACAATGAAAAAATGAGTTTTGAAATCTTTGTTTAGTACTTAAATTGTCACTTTAATGTCGCGGTATGGAAAGTTGCACTAAAAATGTTGAGTTTTCGCGGGTCCCTTTTTTAATTTGTGGCCCTTAACACAAATTTAATTGTTTTTAATACTAATTGACGGACTTGTATTCATCCAGTTATTCAAATATACTGAAATGAATTTAAAAAAATAGTAAAAAAATATAAATTGACGGCTTCTGTGGCTCAGCGGATAGCGCGTCGGCTCTAAAGCCGGAGGTCACAAGCATGAATTCCACCAAGGGAACTACGAAGTTTTCAATGTTCCTTTGTCATTCAGTTATTACATATTTAATACAATACTAAAAATGTTTACAATATTTTATTAAAAATCTTAAATATAAGTAGGTAGAATAAAAGTAAAGTAAGTTAAATATGCTTCATGTGTTACACAAGTTAATAGTTCCCATGGTCCCCCCCCCCCTAAATCGTGAAGGACACCGGGGGGTTTTAGTTGGTAGACCGATGCAAAGCACTACGGAGTCCAACGTAACCCTGCGAACCTGCCTCGGGGTCGTAAGGTATATATGTCACCGTAAAATTATAAAAACCGTTAGATTGTAAAATAACTAACGAAATTGAAAAAATGTTTCGAAGGATTAAAAACTATATATTTATAACCTAACGAAAAATAATGTGTTAAATTATAGGCAGAGTATTCGCGTCGGAAGTCTATATAACATTTTACAATTTCACTAGTTATATTACAATCTAACTGTTTTTACATTGTTACGGTGACATAATATACATAACGTATTTCCCCTCGTAAAAGTCATGTGGTGTAAAGTGTCATAGATATTATCATTGTTCTTATTATTATACCTAGCTACGCGATAAAATACACTATAATAAATAACCTGAAACTGAACCTCTTTCGTATCCTTATAATTTTCATAATCCGTTTGAAGCTAATCCGGAGTATGAACGAGCCGTGAGCGAGTAGGCGGGAATCCGCGGGTTTATCTTTTAATTGTTGGCGGAGTATCGCGGCTCGGTGGCGCCGCGCGCCGATTGCACGCCATAAAACCTTATAGCCCTTTTGTTGGGCGGCAGGCCCTCGATGTCGTCTGCTTGTCTCGTGACTTGTGACTTATGACGTATTTGTACTTTATATACTCCGCGGTGTCTAAGGTCAAATACGCGACGCAATTCATTTTTAAGGTAGCTATTCAAAATTGAACTTTATTCAATACTAGCTGTTGCCCGCGTCTCCGCCCGCGTAAATACACTACGGGAACACTGTATTACTCCGGGATAAAAAGTAGCCTATGTTTTAATCCAGAGCCTAAACTACTACGAGCCATACCAAATTTCATCATAATTCGTTCAGTAGTTTTAATGTGAAGAAGTAACAAACATCTATCCATCCATCCATCTATCCATTCTGACAAACTTTTACATTTATAATATTATAATAGGACACAAAAAGATACAGGTTCCATTGATAGAGCCTTCGACATTGGCTTAGATTAACTTAGCATTCGAACTTTGCAATGAAACGTGTATCTTCTTATATAGTGAATTAAGTTAAATTTTAAATAGCTACCTTGAAAATGCACGTCCCGTCGCGTTGTGAACTGACCCTTAGTCTCATGTGATGATTAATTAGTCTTGTTTATTTTTGAAACTTAGCTGTACCTAAATCGTATTAAAATGTACTTACTGTGTAGTGTGTACATAATTGACGGAGTACCTATAAGAAAAATGTAATATGGATGGCGAGCCGCACTCGTGCAATATTATTGACAGAATTAATTTGTCAATACTAGTCAACACATACAAAAAATCGACAATATGGCCCGCACACAAGGAATATTATTGACAGAATAAATTTGTCAATACTAGTCAACACATACAAAAAAACTGCAATATGGCCCGCACACTTTGTGTATCCAGCCCGCACACGAGGAATATTATTGTCACAATGATATTGCCAATAATATTGCACGTGTGCGTTCCAAATTTAAGGTTTAGATTTACAATAATATTACCTTTATTCGGCGTATAAATATGAATTTTCGACAGCGATTTGAAAGCACACAATATGAGGTACGTTAGGTATGTTACTGTTATACAAGGACCCAAAGCCAATCCACAAATACGATATATGTGTCATGCAGGATGCGGGAGCTATAATATTCGACAATAGCTGTGATTCGACAGCCTTTTGTGAAAAATCCTCACGTTTTATACGCATCGCTGCGACGCGCGATGTACACAGACGCGTGTTTTGTGTTTCACTGACTAGTGACGATCCACAACTGTATCGACAAATATATTATTTTTGTTAAAATATTATGTGAGAAATGAAAATTTATAACTACTAAACGTAGCAGAAAACGTGTGCTGAAGGCACGTTACAAAATATATTTTCGTAATTTACTTTTCGTGTTGATAATAATATGCTCATAAAGTCATAACAAATAATTTTTAATTTTAAATAGAGTATTACTTATTAGGTACTAATCTATGAAGACTATGTTATTTCACACAACACGGAGATTATAAAAATGGACTGAGACAATTAACTCTACATAATATTATCAATTAATAAAGTTTGTGAACATCGTTTCTTTTAATACTGGTGTCTGGTATGTAAGCGTATAGCCATGATTAAGTCCGTGAGTGATTTACAAACAATAAATTTCCATAACAATAATTAAAGAATATGTCACTTTATTACTTTTCCACAATAATCCATTAAAATAACACATATTAATAATACGGGACATTAGAATCCGTTGTATTAAATATCTACTCGCGGCCGTCGGCGCTAGAGCGAATTTTGTATGACGGTTCACCAGTGCAGTGTTACCATAGCAAAGATGTCGATAACTTATCCGTACGATAAAACACCATCAAAGTAATACGATTAAATAGACAATGTCTAGCAATTGAAGGCACAGCCTACAGGTATAGTATGTAAAATAGTTACACAAACATTCAATAAAAAACAAATTATGAAACTTCATATCGATATGCAATATCGAATATTCCAAACCTATAAATAAAAGTGAATAGGATTTGTCAATAGTTGGGATCAGTATTTGCAAGGCAAACAAGTCTCTTTTGCGCGGATTGGCATTGTATTGGCACTGCCGCAATTTTATACCCGTCATGAGTCAATAGGATATAGTGCACGTAGCGATCGTACTATATGTATTTCATTAATTAGTATTATTAAAGTATTATTTTGAGGTTTGTCGCGGCAGGAACAGGAGGTATTTAGGCGTTGAAAGCGAAATTCCAAGCTCGCGTCACGATTTTGGATTTAACGCCATCTGTGGCAAGCTACTTATACGTTTTACATAACAATAAAATACGGCTTAAGATAGTCAGGTGCACAAATTTAATTTTTCGATAATTTGTCAGGTGCTATTTTTAAGTGATGTACTTAGGCACGATGAGAGTATTTTTGGATTTTCACTTCTGCCACGTGTACTCTGAACACGTCATATTTTTAATATGATTTCGTCAATCAAGACCACGTAAAAGAGCATTTTATTGTTAGTACTTGTTTATAATAAAAATGTGCTATAGTATGTAACATTTCTGAAACTAGTAGAAATTCTAAGCGAGTTTAAGTCAACAAAGCTTACTTAAAAGTTTGGCTGCATCATGGTTTATGGCTATAATATTACGTCGGAAGTTTATCGTTTTCTAGTGACTAATATTATTGGCCTTTATTATTGACATTGGCTAACTCAACCGATCTCATGTGAATTTTTGGCAAAGAACATGTGTAGAGAACAGCATAAAACCAGTCTTATACACAAATGATTACATTGTGGATTAACCTCACCAACAAAAATACGTCCATAACTCAACAGAAACAAACGTGAGGATTGCCTCTCGCCTGCGATAATTTGTCAGGTGCTATTTGCTCAAAGATTATGTTGCGTTTAGAGACGCTGAGATCTGTAAGTTACCTGTAAGTTGTAATAATTAAATAGTAGTAATAATAGCATTCAACATATTTTTTTTTTACCGAAGGCATTGGGCACGACGTCACTGCGACCGAAATGGATCTATAGTTACTCCTTCGCATTATAGTACCATCCTCAAGTCTTATGCTGTTCATGAACTGACCGATGTAACATTAATAATATAGGAAAATGTTTAATTTATTCTGCGAAAATACAGGTATTATAACATTCCCAGGAGAGTCAATAATTTTGTCGCAAGAAAATGACGTTACGAAAATGTGTACAGACTATCCAGACTACCCAGTAATAGCAAACCCAGTAATAAGATAGAAAATGGTACATCAAGTGTATCGACGACCGTACGTGGAAAAGAAAAATATTTTTGGTGAGAAGTGACAATAATGTTATAGAGATCCATTTTATCTAAAAGTTTGCTCTGAGAGATCAGTCAGCGAAAGGTAAAAACAGTACAATAATTATGAGAAGCGACGTTCATCTTTGCGAGGAGGCGTGAGAACAGACCGCGTCGGTTCCGTCCCGCGCGCCGCTAACGTCTTCTTCCCGGGGAATGAAATATCTAAATGCGAGTCCCTTAATGGTCCTCATTTATTTCTCTCCCGAATCTCACCGTGAGCGCTCGTAATTATTGCGTTTCTAGTAGGGTTATTAAGCTTTGCTTCGGTTAAAATGAGAAATGGAAGCATTCATTCCCGTTTCAACTTGATATCTTCCCGTGCCAAAGGGTATGAATTTTAATTTGATGTTATGATACCGCGGTGTGATTAAATTAATTGCGGTGGTTTCTTATTGTAATTCTCTGCAGCGTTTATATATAGGTGCCTTTCTGATATGTACACTGTACTGAGATACTTATATTATTACAACTATTAATTTGATAATTTTAATAGTAACGAGAACTACTGTTTAAGTTTGTTATTATTTTAAACCCCTAACTTCCCCCATAGGACAGGCTTCGCCCTAGTTTGGGGGACATAAATAATAGTAAATGTTTGTAAAGTACATAATATCTTAAAAATAAACGATTTGTTTATTAACTTATGATAACCAATGCAATAATATTGTAATTGTGAATTTTTCGATTTCTCATATTAATGTACCACAAACACTTATCAGCAACTGAAGATTATTATAAAATAATATCTATGGAGGCTTCACACCACTTCTTCTGGTCCCGTGCTAAGTACTAGAAGAACTTGTGTTACGGGGACCGGACAACGGGAAGTATATTTCATTTAATACTTTTATAATATGCATGTATTAATATTGTGTAAACACAATACAACATCCATGACCCAGGAACATAGAAAAACTTATTGTTCCTTCCCGCGACCCCCGGCTTGAGCACCAATGCACTGAACCACTGAGCCACAGAGGTAGTCAAAATTTATTTATTATACGAGAATAATAATTTAAGAAATTTATAATTTTTTCTCTTAAAGTACTCTTCTTTTTTTCTTGCTTGCTTCAATAATGCTTCAAATCTGTAATGAATTTAACTAAAAAAATTAAAATAATGCATGCATCAAATACATTAAATAAGAGATTGCGTTAAGTGCTTATGGGGAAGTATACGTAATGTTAACGTTAAATGCCATAAGGATTATACACGAGCGATACAAAGTGTAGTCTGAAGATCATATTTTATGAAAAGCCCGGCGGCGTTAACAAATTCCTAACTTTGTAAAGATAACACGAGTTGGTTAAGCCCGCCGACTTAGACTTCGCCAAATCCGGCATAATGGGTACACTTGCACGCCGATATACAGCTGGAAATGAACTTCGTACAGTCGGGAACCGCGATCAAATAGAATGTTCGAAAGCATATTATAGTTATGACGTCAAAGATATTCCAAACTCAAGATAGGCTATGACGTACATTTGACGAAATAAATCTTCATACAAGAAAAAAGTTAGATCATCTTGGTTTATACTATAATTTCAAATGTCAGCCATCTTGTTTCCACCATACTTCAAATGTCAAAATGGCCCCAAAAATGTCAAAAGTGAGGTTATTTACCTGGAGACATTTTTAGCCTCAACAAGCTTCGTCTATAATATTCTTCGTCTATGAGTGACATGTTTTGAAGGCACATAAACTGATACGATTGTGAGAAATAATGTTTACAGTAAACGCAAGGTTTTCGCTACGGTGAGACCATCTCGCAACGCGCTACAAAGTAAAAAATGTTTATATTAGAACGAACGAAATTTGAAATTTTTGACGTCTCCTTCAACGTCACCTGGCCTAGCTGTTTATCTGTTGGTCTTTCTTTAATCTATGCTACTACGCCTACTTATGGTAGGCGTAGTAGCATAGATTACGAAACGGGGGGGGGGGGACGAAAATTAACGTTAACATTACGTAAACGTAAACCGAAACATATGTGACCACTTTTCGATCTTATGTCAATAAGGTCCAAAAGTCCAATTTTGGATTCAAACTCAAACTCAAAATTTTTATTTCCATGTAGGTTATAGAATAACGCTTATAGAATTGTCCTACATGATGCCTACCACCGGTTTGGAAACAGATAAAAGATTTATCAGCGATTGTACAACCCACTCCCATACAAAAGTAACACATGTCAAAAGAGCTCTACGCTCTACACCGATGAGTCTACAGTGTGTATAAGACATCACACATGGGTTTAAAGTGTTTAATAGTTTACACAGGTAAAATTGAAGTATGAAGGTAGCAACTAGCAGGTATAATGTATGGATATATGCTACGTTGGCATTTACATTTCACGTGAGGGCGCCAGTAATCCGAAGCGGTCTTGCGATTCGTACACGGCGGAGCTATGCGCTCTACGTGCTGTGAGGAAATTTACAAATTGCACGCTCCGCAGTATGCTCTATCTCTTTTTTTTTTTTTATAATAATGTACTGTTTTTATTTTGATAAGGTAATTAAAATAACACAAGAAACATAAAATTAACAATAAAACTAGAGCCAAATAAAAAACTAAAAATTAATACCTACTAATAAAAAGAAGACATCTATGAATAATCTATCTCTAAAAAAAGTCTATAATTTTTTTTTTTTTTTATAAAATAAGGGGGCAAACGAGCAAACGGGTCACCTGATGGAAAGCAACTACCGTCGCCCATGGACACTCGCAACATCAGAAGAGCTGCAGGTGCGTTGCCGGCCTTTTAAGAGGGAATACGCTCTCTTCTTGAAGGTTTGTGGGTCGTATAGGTCCGGAAATACTGCTGGTGACAGTTCGTTCCAGAGTTTTATAGTGCGCGGCAGAAAGTTACGCGAGAAACGCACGGTGGAAGACTGCCACTCATCAAGGTGATGAGGATGGAATATTTTTCGCGTGGGACGATGGCGAAAAGTTGCAGGTGGTATGATTCCGAACAATTCCTCAGAGCACTCCCCGTGATACAACCGATAGAGGATGCAGAGTGAAGCTACATCTCGGCGTAATTCCAAGGGGTCCAAGCTGTTTGAAACACTATGACAGTCAACAATTCGAGCGGCCCTTCGTTGGATACGATCCAGAGGGAGCAGTTGGTATTTTGGTGCTCCTGCCCAGAGATGAGAACAATATTCCATATGAGGCCGAACCTGCGCCTTGTAGAGTTGTAGGCGTTGGTCCGGACCGAAGTACTGTCTCGCTCTGTTGAGAACACCAAGCTTCTTCGAGGCTAACTTGGCCTTACCCTTTAGATGATATCGGAATTGGACTTCGCTCGATATGCTAACGCCAAATAGAAAAACTTCCCCAGGTCGTCCCCATCTGGCAGAGTACCTAGCAAACTGATAGCATTGCCTCGTTGGATAGCAATGGCTATCCGTTGTGCCAGGTAGTTCCCGGCTCTGGGGTCTCGGGTGGCTTCAGTAAGCTTTTTGGAGATTTCTTTAAAAAGCTTATGTGCGCCCGGACCCCATGCGCCTAGGGTTTCCACCCCAAACGGTTCAAATATAAGGTCTCCGCTAAAGTTCTCATATTTGCGCCGCTTGAGGTTCTCTGCTTGGTTTGCAGCCGCGCCCGCACAGTTTGAAGTGCCCTGGACATGGGACGGAGCAAGAGTATCGACACAAGTAGCATCCCATACAAGAGCCCGTCCCACACTCCAAGGAACCAGGGTCATTCCATCAGGTCTCTTGCCATCGTCGCGCGCTAAACCGGAGGGCTCCAGTATAGCTGGCACACCGGCGGTGACAAGAGCCCGACGAATGAGGTCATTCAGACTGTGATGCCGGGAAATGCGTCCAGCGCTTCGTGAGCAGCACAGCCCGTGGTGACCGTGACTGTCTCCGTTCGCGCCGCAAACACACTGATGAGGGACGACATGGGGGGCACCAAGACGCAGGGCAGTAGCTAGCTGACCAGTATTGGCTGACGGTAGTGCCTGCAGCCAAACGCCCGACTCCCACTTCTCCACAGCCAAAAGACGAGCCCGCTCTACAGGACTGGAACACGTGTTAATAAGTCTATTCCGTACCAGTCTACAGATGGGCTCGTCCCAAAGCCTTTGGGAAAATGTGTTCTCGGGCACATTGCTTCCGGCACTAGCAATGTCCCAGGCGTCCTTGGCCTCGTCCGCAAAAGGGATTACTAACGGACAGGATGAGCGCTCTAAAATTTTCAAAATTACTGCGTGGTTTGCGTGGACTGAGGACAAGAACGCTGGTAAGGCTACGTCAGACGTTTGTCGAATGCCCAGGCCACCGAATCTTACTGGAAGCGTTGCTTGAGTCCATGAGCGGTGGTCAAATTTAATATTAAGAATGGAAGAAAGCGTATGTTTTATGGTGTCGTCTAAACGTTTGAGAAGTTGGGGGAACTTCCAAAGTTGGCAACACCGCAAGTCATAAGTAAATTTTGGAACAAATAAGCAATATCGGATTAAGGTAAAAGCCATGTGACAGTTAATTTGGAGAAGTCGGTCTAAAGTTTCAGTAAAATTTTGTAATTTATTGTTTATAAAATCCGGAAGGGAATCGTCTAGAATAGGGGAACCTAAGAGAAGAAGTGAACCCTTTTCGATAACTGATAATTGTAGAGCTACTTCTTTGAACCTGGATATAACGGTTTCTCTGTCCTCACAATTATCAGGGACAAAAAGTTCACATTTTCCAAAGTTTAATTCTAGGCCGATATTTTGGAACTCATGGATTAATGTACGAAAGTCAGAGAGTACAGTAGATGCATCGCTTCCAAGGGTCCCATCATCCAAATACCAAACGTTGAATTTTGAATTTAGAAGTTCGATGGCCGGGTGTATAGCAAGACTGAAAATTGCTGGACCTATAGGGTCACCCTGTTGGCAGCCAACTTCTGATGGGATGAGATGATTTTTATAAATAAGCTTGGTGGGCTCCTTATAACATTGGAGCATAAAAGGCAAAATGGCAGGCGCTTTAGCTTTTATTTGAGCCAACATGGCGACCCTGTTAACTGAATTGAATGCATTTTTACGTCCACCTTTAAGAATATACTGTTATTTTGGTTTTTAATGAATGTGCGAAAAGAATGAACGGCTGCCTCACAGCCACCTTCGCAGGCAAAACCAAGTTGCTTCGGTTGGAAGTAAGAAGCTAGTGAATTAATGGACCTGCAGGCTATTTTGGCAGTGAGGCGCCGGTATGTCGAGCCGACAGCGATCGGCCGGATACCTCCATCTCTTTTCCTAAAGGCGCAGAGGTTTGCTCCATACAAAATGTCAACGATATCTGATGCAACCCCCCCCGCGAAGCATTAGGTTGCACAAATTCGTGACTTCCTGCAGAAGCTTTTCTCCGGCTTCCCCACAGCAACCGCTGGTGAGATCCTTCAGATGCTGACGGGTGAGACCGTCGAGGCCGCCCGCTGAACCCGGAAGAAAAGACATGATGGCACCGCGAACACTGTCAACCGACGTTTGGAGGGCTGGACTGTGGCCGGTTTCATTGAAACCAGGCCAGTTACGCAGTAAGTAATTTTATAGTGCCCAAGTGTATGCGCAGTACACTATCTCTTAAATCTAACTTTATCTTATCAAAATTCTATTTAAAATTAGATAGATAAAATAATATAGCTTACTAGAGAAATGATTATACTACCTACTTGTTACCAATACAAGTTTATTGTAGTATACGTATAGATATTATATTATGATTGTTTGAGTTAAATTTCGCGTCATGTTTAATTTAAAGCTCATTCAGGAACATCAAGCACTATCCCAGGGAAAGTTATGACTTATGAGGAAAAAAAGGTAATGTAAAAAATAACAAAACTAATATCGATATTTGTGTAGAGAATATTAAGTATAATAACTTCCCCACACCGATCTCGCTGACTGTGGCCGGTTTCATTGAAACCAGGCCAGTTACGCAGGAGTAATTTTATAGTGCCCAAGTGTATGCGCAGTACACTAGAGCACTCTCACTTCCTGTACTCTCGTAATCCAGTGGGACGGATAACCGACACGACTGGCGAGAGATCAGGCGCCGACTTTTTACATGCCGACGCATGGATCATCTTTCTTGTCAGACAATCAGGTGATCAGCCTGCATTGTTCTAACCAAACTTGGAAACAACATGTTTTGTTGTTCTAATGCGGGAATCGAACCCACAACCTCCGAGTCGAGAGCCAATCCTCTAACTAATAGACCACGGTTCCTATTAAGTATACAACTAGAGCAAACTCCATAGAGTTATGTAGTGGTCTCAACTCCAAATGCTCGAAGACCGCCTCGAGGCACGAATGCCAAGACAAACCGAAATCTTATCAAGCGGCCATGTTGGCTCGTTAATAAACAAAACTGCCAGCCAGGGTCGCGGCTCACCTGTGCCTGCCGCCTCAAGCCTGTTTGTACGGTGCAGTGTGAGCGCGTCGCCCGCCCATCACTTATGAAGCTAATTTACGGTGGAATTCATAACGTTAGTGTTTCCAATAATTATGCATGTTATTATTAACTTATGCTGGCATTCTCAACGTCTGCTTTCTGGTATAATAATTAATATGTACATGTTGCATCTTTGAATATTTTAAACAACAAAAATAAGCTGCATAAATAAAAGCAGAAAAAATATTCTAAACAAATTTTTGTAAATTTTGTTTTTGCCATACTAAAATGTTATATTAAAAAACTAATTCCAATAACTTTACTTGTTTTATAATCCAATTATTTTGTTATTTAGAATCCACTTTTGAACCTCAATCGTGTTTAAGTCTAACCTCACACTCACTAGCAAATTAGCAATATGTTTACTATCTACTCGTAGAGGTCATGTATTTTATCACCACGCAAGTTACAATACAAACACAATAATATAATTATATAGGTAGGCGTAATTATATTATTGTGTCAAGCTTTCAAAATAAAATGTTTTTCAAAGATATTTGCCTTACAGTATCTGGGGGCACGGCAGTGCCCCCGCCAAGTCGAGCGCGAAGCAAACACTGCCGTACCATCCTTTACTGGAACCATTTCGCCGCATTTTCAGGCCCCTATTTGAGAACCTCTGGATAAGACCAGAACGCAGAAATTTTCGTCATCCAGTAAGCTATAATCACATACTTAAAATCCAAAATTTCAAGTCTGTAGGTCATTTAGTTCCAAAGTTAAGCGAAAGCAAAGTTTCGCATTTATGACACTCACTCACTCACTTATACACTCACTCATGATCATCAAAATAGAACTAGTACTTCCCATAAACTCAGAGAGCTGAAATTTGGTACAGAGTTAGGGTTTAATGGCCACATAAAGGGAAAACTATAAAAACTAGGATAATCGATCTGGGGGCACGGCAGTGCCCCCGCCAAGTCGAGTGCGAAGCAAACACTGCCGAACCATTCTTTACTGGAACCATTTCGCTGCATTTTCAGGCCCCTATTTGAGAACCTCTGGATAAGACCAGAACGTCGATCTGGGGGCACTGCAGTGCCCCCGCCAAGTCGAGCGCGAAGCATACACTGCCGTACCATTCTTTACTGGAACCATTTCGCCGCATTTTCAGGCCCCTATTTGAGAACCTCTGGATAAGACCAGAACGTCGATCTGGGGGCACGGCAGTGCCCCCGCCAAGTCGAGCGCGAAGCAAACACTGCCGAACCATTCTTTACTGGAACCATTTCGCCGCTTTTCAGGCCCCTATTTTAGAACCTCTGGATAAGACCAGAACGTCGATCTGGGGGCACTGCAGTGCCCCCGCCAAGTCGAGCGCGAAGCAAACACTGCCGTACCATTATTTACTGGAACCATTTCGCCGCATTTTCAGGCCCCTATTTGAGAACCTCTGGATAAGACCAGAACGTCGATCTGGGGGCACGGCAGTGCCCCCGCCAAGTCGAGCGCGAAGCAAACACTGTCGTACCATTCTTTACTGGAACCATTTCGCCGCATTTTCAGGCCCCTATTTGAGAACCTCTGGATAAGACCAGAACGTCGATCTGGGGGCACTGCAGTGCCCCCGCCAAGTCGAGCGCGAAGCAAACACTGTCGTACCATTCTTTACTGGAACCATTTCGCCGCATTTTCAGGCCCCTATTTGAGGAGCTCTGGATAAGACCAGAACGCAGAAATTTTAGTCATCTAGTAAGCTATAATCACATACTTAAAATCCAAAATTTTAAGTCTGTAGGTCATTTAGTTCCGAAGTTAAGCGAAAGCAAAGTTTTGAATTTATGACACTCACTCACTCAGTCACTCACTCATGATCATCAGAATAGAACTAGTACTTCTCATTAACTCAGAGAGCTGAAATTTGGTACAGAGTTAGGGTTTAATGGCCACATAAAGGGAAAACTATAAAAACTAGGATAATCGAACATCTGGAGTACCTGGTGACCCTGATTAGAAAACACAAGAGCCCAACCAAACTATTAGAGATCGACATACCGCCTTTACAAAAATATTCAACATGGTGGTGGGCCGCTTCATTTGATGTCAAAAATCGAAGGTCTGAAGTATCTGATGAAGAATCCTCAGCTGGATTCAGCTGATTAGAGATATGGTAATGCCCCCCTTCTACTATTGGTACATAAAAAAATCGACTGTCATTTCAAAAACCTAGCGAAGTGGGACACATCTTCTAATTTAATCTAGTCCGTAGCATTCCACTGCTGGGCGAATGCCTCCCTTTCTGCTTTTGATACGCATATAAATAAAATTAAAGGAAAACTCTGGATAAGACTAGACTGGCTTTTATACTTATATTTACAAGTTTACAAGAAGAAATAGTCGAACGATTAACTTTATTGTACTCGATCATTACACAAATTAAATAAACAAATTACACTGAAATCTAGTAAAATAAATCAATATGCCCACGTTTCTACAAAAAGAAGTGAAATCCCACCAAAAACATTCTGTAAAAAACTAGCCAAGTCTCGATAGAGCTGCTTGTTTATCTCTAAAAAGTAGTGAAATCTAGACAAAGTCGTGCCAAGTCTAAGGTTCCTTACTGCGATTTCTTTATTATTATAGTTAATGTTGTGTGACTTGGCCGTTGAACATTCTTTATACGTTACAAGTGGGTACAAGTCAATTTTGTTTACACGTAATGTATATCTGTTGTAACTACCTATGTTTGTTAAGCGAGATAATAGCCCATACTGGTATTGGTAATTGGACGCTAGTGAGTAGTGTCTCATTTTAGGCTGTTGTTGATTGTAGAACACATGTATTGGAGCAATGGTGTCATGGAGCCCCTTTTGTACCATTGTGTACCCTTCAACGGCCAAGTCACACAACATTAACTATAATAATAAAGAAATCGCAGTAAGGAACCTTAGACTTGGCACGACTTTGTCTAGATTTCACTACTTTTTAGAGATAAACAAGCAGCTCTATCGAGACTTGGCTAGTTTTTTACAGAATGTTTTTGGTGGGATTTGCCTTACAGTCTCAGTCGCGCGCGCGCACGCACCCGTGACGGATGCGTATTTCGTGGCGTAAACATGGCGAACGTATTAAAGTGCAATAACTGTAATATTGTTATCGATGAGATGTTGTCTTACATCCAAAACAAAGTATCAGTGATAGATGAGGAGACACTTGTGCGGATTTGTAAGACATCTTTTAAGAGTGACGAAATTAAAAAGTCGAAATCGCTTCTTTTTGATTCGATCCCTACGGAGCTACGCAAAATAGGCCGCAAAAATAAAGGAAAGGAAGAACGTGACTTAATTGATATTATCAATTTGTTCAAGTCTGCGGAACCTAATGAAATACCGGTGTTTGTGGCGCGTCAACTGGAAAAACTACCCCCGATCACATTTGATCACTTAGACTGCACTAAACTCTTAAAGGATATGCTGCGGATGCAATCTGCTATTGACGACATGAAGACGAACTATGCTACTGTAGAGCAATTGAAGGAATTAAGAGAGGAAGTTCACCATATAAGACATGCTTCATTGCTTCCTACGTCAGCTCTTAAGGTGAACACAAAACGGGGCGCCTGGCTCTTAGATAGTGGCCCTATAGGACTGTCACACTTGCCTAATTCATCAATAAATGACTCAGTCTCATATGCTAGTAATGAAGAAATTAACAAATCACAATCTAAGGAAATAAGTGAAATAACGCAGGTAGACGCACAACAGCAGGTGTATGATTCATGCACACAGCAACGGTCGGAAGCGGCCGGCATCGAGTGTATAGCTATAGACTCACCGCGCGCAACAAGTGAACGCAAAACCGGTTTGCTATGCGCGATAACGCAATCGTCAGTGCAAGCGAGCTCGTCGCCGCAGTTATTGACAAGTCAGATGACGTATAATAATAAACTTAAATCAGCTGAGCAGCGGCGTATGGCTGTAGTGGTGAGCGATAATAGTGCGGTGCAATGTAATACTCGTGATCACGATGGTGAGGGATGGCAAAAAGTTACCCGGAAAAGAAAGCCAACCTATTATCGTTACACTGGCAAGTCGGGAATAGCTAAGGACGCGGAATTTAATTTTAGAGCTGCCGATAAGAAAGTACCAATGTTTATAACAAACATTCACAATGAAACCGAGGAGAGCGACATTATTAAATATATTTATAGCAAAACGAAGGAAAATGTGTATTTAGAAAAAGTGACTATGAGAAAAGAGAAAGGTCATAAAGCATATAAATTCTGGGTATCTGAAACGAAACTTAAATCGTACCTTGATGAAAATATATGGCCACAAGGCATTGTTTTTAGACGATTTGTGAATTACAAGCGTAACCAAGACAGAGATTTTCACGGCGGCCTAAAATTAAATAATAATGGATAAAAATCACCGTTATTCCAAATTTGCAAGTTTTAATTGTAAAAATGTCAAGCGTTCAGTGGATAGTATCAGAGAAATATGTGGTGAATGTGACCTGATCGCACTACAGGAAACATGGTTGTTGCCGGAGGAAATTCCATACCTGGGTACTATCGATGGAGAGTTTAACTACATAGGAACATCCGCTGTGGACACGTCCGTGGGTATACTTCGTGGAAGGCCCCATGGAGGTGTGGCCATACTATGGAGGAGTACAGTTTTTCAACAGGTGTCAGTACTGAAGTGTGATAATGTCCGTATTTGTGCTATAAAAATAGTAACTAAAGACCGACCTATTATAGTGATGAGTGTATATATGCCTACCGTATCAGTGATAAATTTACCAGAATTTACTGACTGTCTAAGTACTATGCGTGCAATAATAGATGAGTACGGTATAGAATCGGTTATAATTTTAGGCGACTTTAATGCCAATTTGGGTGAACTGTTTTATCAGGAACTGATTAAATTTTGTGAAGAGCAGTTATGGTCTTGTTATGATGTTGAGTATCTCGGTGCAGGCTCCGGTACATATACGTTTGTTAGTGACGCTCATGGAACCTGCAGCTGGCTCGATCATTGTATTCTGACGCAAGCAGCCAAGCGGGCTGCTGTAGATGTTTATGTGGAGTATGACAGTCTCTGGTCGGACCATTTCCCCCTCATATTGGTATGTAATTTTAATTTACTAACTACTAAATTCATTCCTAGTAACAGTGACCTATGCAACAAAGGGATAGTGTGGGGGCAAAGAAGTACAGAACAGGTAATTGGTTATACCAAGGAGTGTCATGACAGATTAAGATATATTGATTTTCCACCACAATTTATGAATTGTGCTGATGGCTTTTGCTCTAATGTTGGCCACAGGCAGGTACTGGACAGATTATACTTCGATATTGTATCTGCCCTTAGAAATGCTGCTCGTGCTAGTCGAGGGAACACTGATAAGGGTGGGCGTGGCCCACGCATAGTGGGTTGGAACAAACACGTCGCCGAGGCTCACAGGAATGCTAGGTCCAAGTTCATAGAATGGGTAATGTGTGGTAGGCCTAGCTCTGGTATAATGCACGATGAGATGAGTGATAGCAGAAGAGTCTTTAAGTCACGTCTGAAATGGTGTCAAAACAACCAAGACCAATTGAAAATGGATGTCATTGTTGAAAAGCACGCGGTAGGTGACTTCAAAAGTTTTTGGAAAAGCACGAAAAGGTGTGACTTAGAGACCGGCCTTCCTGGGAGTGTCGACGGCGTTAGCGATCATAAGAGGATTGCAGATATTTTCAAGGAGCATTTTACAGTGCAACCAACGGTGGGGTCGTTAGTTGAGATGTTTGATGCTAATCATTCTAGTGGGTCACTACAATTTAATGTTAAAGCCAAGGAGATATCCTCTTTGATCAAGAACATGACAAAAGGAAAGTCTCCAGGACATGACGGCCTTAGCATCGAACACCTGCAGCACGCTGGACCTCACATCTCTAGAGTTCTTGCATTGTTTTACTCACTGTGCGTGAGCCATACTTACCTTCCGGCGGACATGCTAAGAACAATAGTAGTTCCTATTGTGAAAAACAGGACTGGAGATCTTGCTGATAAAAGCAACTATAGACCTATCTCGTTGGCCACAGTTGTTGCTAAGGTGTTTGACGGTGTGCTGAATTCACAACTTGAGAGCCACATAAATTTGCATCACAACCAGTTTGGTTTTAGACCCAAACTGTCTACTGAGAGTGCAATACTATCTCTCAAGCACACCGTCAAATATTATACAAATCGAAAGACTCCAGTGTTTGCGTGCTTCCTCGACTTATCTAAGGCATTTGACCTGGTCGTGTATGATATCCTTTGGAAGAAACTGGAGAATCTTAGACTGCCACGTGAGTGCATCGGAATATTTAGATATTGGTATGCACACCAGGTCAATAATGTTAGATGGGCTGGCGCGGTGTCGGAGCCGTATCGGCTCCAGTGCGGTGTGAGGCAGGGCGGTTTGACCTCGCCAACGCTGTTCAACATCTATGTAGACGCGCTGATTGGCGAGCTCAGCGGCAAGCATGTCGGTTGCCACATTGATGACATCTGTGTCAATAATATCAGCTACGCAGATGACATGGTGCTGCTGAGCGCGTCGGTCTGCGGTCTGCGAGAGTTGATACAGGTCTGTGAGAGATATGCCGATGATCATGGTCTGAGGTACAATACGAGCAAGAGTCAGTTTATGGTCTTTGAGTCCGGCGGTGCTAGGTGTCCCCAGAAAGTACCATCCGTTTGGTTGAATAATACTCCCTTAGACAGAGTCTATGAATTTAAGTACCTGGGACACATCGTCACCGCCGTCCTCAGGGATGACGCTGACATGGAGCGGGAGCGGAGGGCGCTGTCTGTACGGGCGAATATGTTGGCCCGCAGGTTTGCGCGGTGTTCCGACGGGGTGAAGATCACGCTTTTCCGTGCGTACTGCACCTCGCTGTACACCTGCGCTCTGTGGGCCGACTATACGCAGCGGGCATACAGCGCCATCCGTGTCCAGTTCAATAACGCTTTTAGAGCCGTGCTGGGGCTGCCCCGTTTCTGCAGCGCCTCGGGCATGTTTGCCGCGGCGCGCACTGATTGCTTTTATGCAACCATGCGCAAAAGATGCGCGTCCCTCATGCGCAGAGTGCGGGCCAGCTCCAACACGGTGCTGGCCATGATAGCCGACAGACTTGACTGCCCCTATATCAGGCACTGCTGTAACAAACATATCCTGATATAGAGGCAGTTGCAATATCACAATTTGACGTATTAGTTTTTATTTTATTTTTATTTTATTTTGTTTTCTATTTTATGATTTTAACTTTTTAATGGTAATTTTAATTTATTTGTTTTAATTTAATAAATTCAATTTAATTACTTTAATTTCTCGCCATGACATTTTCTAAAATTTAATTATTTTTATCTATTTTAATTCATAACTTATTTTTACACATGATTTAAATTAATTTACTTTGAATATTTATTGTGATGTTATATTATATTGTATTTTAATTATAAGTCAAATTTTATGGGTCTATGATACCTGAAATAAACACATTTTATTTTATTTTATTTATTATTTTATTTATTTATTTAGTCTGTACTCAATAATACGATATAATGAGAAACCCTTCTACTACAAAATATGTGCCCATAGAAATTGAACGTTTAATTTTAACGAATTTAATAAACGTTGGGAAAATTTATTTGTTATATAAGATAGATACTTACATTTTTATTGAGTCGATGAGAAGATTGATTTTAAAAGCAGTACAATAAAAACTTTGGCCTTTTTATCCGTTATTGGATGATTTATACAGTATTCTACGAGCGAAGTAACCTAATTTCGCTGTTTTTCTTGAGATCAAATCTAAAACATGTCAATATCGTTTTATGAGTTGGAACTTATTAGCTTAACATATTATAGTTAATCAATATATCAAATACAACTTAAAATAAAACCACATTGTCTAAGAATCGGTCGTAATCTATTTTTTGTATATGGCAAAACAACGTTAACCGGGTCAGCTAGTTAAAATATAATCGAACCTATTGAGTATTGGTATCATTTTATAGTTATTATTACATACATATTTATTACTGTTACAAGAATTTATTTGCGGTTTACGACTCTTACAAGAGAATGTCAATTAAAATAAAATCAGTATGACGATTCCCTCGGGAGTGCTTAATTTCAAAGCAATTAGCTGGATACGGCACGCTCGTCGCGGCTCAACGGTTACCCCTTCTGAAGTTTTAATATCTGCGATTTTACCAGTAAGGCTATGCATCCACGGATATAAAATTGTCGCCGCGACATTTTCTCTCTCATCTACATCTATATTATAAAGAGGAAAGACTTTTTTGTTTCCATTGAATAAGCTCCAAAAGTACTGGACCAATTTGACGAGACGATTACTGTGGGAGAGCCACCCTTCGGCACGACTCGACTGGGTAAATACCACGGCCTCACAGAAAATCGGCGTGAAATAACGATTGCGTTGTGTTTCGCCGAGTGAGTTAGGTTACCGGAGGCCCAAGGGGGGATTGGGGATTTTCCGCGTGAAATTAGGTTTTAAACTTTTATCCCTTATTTTACCCCTATAGGGGGTTGCATTTTGAAATATCATTAGTGGAAGCATACGTCATATGAGGAATAACGTATGCAACATTTCAAGTTTTTCGCTGTGCTTTGATATATTAGTCAAGTAGATAGATGTAGTAAGTACATGGGGAAGGACATAGGCTACTTTTTATTGCGACAAAATGTACGGTGCCAGCGAGAATTCCTTTATTCCACGAAGTCGCGGGCCCTTATCTAGTATCTACATAATATATAAGTCCTATGCTTATTAATTGTGTCTCTATTAAATATCGCGGCGACTTAGGTTATGCGCATAGCCCTTAGGTGCATACCCTAAGTCGCCATAATATAGTCGTATAGGTGTAAAACGAGGTCAAGACTTCAGGAGTTATTGTCCATCATACTAAGTAATTCATGAAAAATAGAAAAAATTACGAGTTGGTGATATCAGACCTAAATGTCGTATCGTATCCTGTAAACGGTAGAAGGAAACGACAAACTTACTCATCCAAACCAAGTTGGCGGGAAATCTGTAACAAAACGGCCATCTAGGCAACTTCAGACAATAAACAAAGTCAGATAAGCGAGTGGCGTCGACTTCATTGTTCTGTCGGGAATCGCTGGGGAAAGTGAGCGTCGAGTGGGGACCATTGCCTGTGAAATAACGCTCCGGTGTGAATGCATGATGTCAAAGTCATATAGTCTAGTTGAAAAACAACTTGAAGCTATTTATAGGAGTTATGGAGCATGGTTATTCCAATAAACCGGCCAAGTTCTAGTCAAAATCGCGCATGAAGGGTTCCGTATCATTGTCTATAATAAACCTAACCAGGAGCATGTCAGGACATATCCAAAGAGGGATCCGTAGCTACCAACGTGCAATAGGTTTTATTTAACTTACTTCAAAAGTTATTGTCCAATTTCGTTTAAAATAATTATCCTAAGAGTTTTTAGCATGGTATATCATTATGGAAACTTACAAGTTTATATTTATTATAGTTTACAAATCCGGGGGATGACCAACTTATAAACCACTTTAGAGGGCGAAGTTTCGAAAATGATTGACTTTCTAAAAAAATTTTATAGTTAAAATATTATATAAGTTTGGGTGCTTGTATAATTAACTTTTAATAAGTAGATACTTCGGTATTTTATTTTATTTTATTATATACACTTATAAATTGCTTAAAAGAATTATTTGAAGTTTCTGGTCGCTTCTCGAATATCTTAATTTTAATGGTCAATGCAGTTATCTGTCCCATACTCATCTACCCATCGAAACTTCGTTAAAGTAATCACAGTGTAGCCCGCTCTCCCCTTGCGAGTCGCACGAGACAAACTCACACGCGTCCTTGTATTGGAGAGAGACAAAACCTCTATGATAATATCCTATAATCACAGTTTTGTTTTCCAATCGACGTTAACGATTATTGGCGTGTTGTAAGGATGTCGTTTTGGAATGGCTTTAGTGCGGAGACAAGTCGTTAGCAACTCCAATAAAAATCGCTTATTACCTTGTCTATTTTTCGCCCTGCAATGGCGGTGAAATGGGAAATTGTGGTCATATGGGAAAATGTGAATATTTTTTTTTTATACATAATTTGTATTATGCAGAATTAACATGGCCCACGGGTGACTCATTGCGGCATATATAGCCGCACAGCAAAAATCGACCGTCTAAATGGCAATTAAAACTCCCCAACCCCCAAGTTATAAGGAGTAATTTTATAGTGCCCAAGTGTGTACTCATTACACAAAAGCACTCTTTCTTTGCTATCATAATCCAGTGAGGTGGATAGCCGACACGACTGACGAGAAATAAGGCGCAGGTCCGAATTGTTTTATGCCCGTTTCCCACCCGACGCATGGATCATCTTTCTTGTCAGACAATCAGGTGATCAGCCTGCATTGTCCTAACCAAACTTGGAATCATTTTTTGTTGTTCCAATGCGGGAAAGAGCCAAGCTCTAACCACGGAGGCTGTTAAAAATGGCAATTAATTCGACGAGGTCGCAGGTGAAAATTGACATTTTTGGTCGATTTTCGCCGTGCGGTTTTAGTCACCAGTGTAAATCCCGCATTAAAATACAACATTTAAATTAAACGACGCTTTACGAGTACAAATTAACATTTTTAGATAGGGTTTATCTCTTGTAGGTAAATTTTACGCATATTAAAGAGAATTTATTCACAGCAATCGACACTAGATTCAGATTAACTGTTTCTGAAATCTGAATGAGCTTTGTGAAAGTTTTCCATAAATTAAAATTCATGTTTAGTTAAAAAACGCAAATCCAAAATATAAAGAGACTCCACCCGCGCCAGCGTACCCACCCGGCACCCACTCTTAACAAAGTAACCATGAATATTCGAGGTTTTAACATTGCAGATTGGCAGCTAATATTCATATTCCTCAACAACTTTTATATGTCATCAATATTCATGCTGCTTAGGTACTTGTTTCAATAAAGAGATAGATAGACAAAAATGAATCGACGACAACATTTTATATTCGGTAAATGATGTACTTAAATAATAAAAAAATAGGTTTTAAACTAAAGTAAGACACCCGAGAAATATGGTTGATTAAATAACGTTAATGTGGTTCTCTTGTATTACCTAATTTCAACATTAGCTATTGTGTACGGTCTATAAATAATTATTGACATTTTTTCAGTTACATTCTTGGCAGAATTAAAGCAAAAATTTTACTTGATTGCTTATTAAGAGACTTACCTTAAGATCTCACTTTTTGTCTTATTAAAACAATTCATAATAATAAATAGCGTAGGTATAAGTATCATGCCAAGACCCATACTATGTAATTTGTAGCAATATTTTTAAATAAATAAAAAAAGTAATTTATTATACACTCGTTTGCCGTTAAGTGTTTCTATTGCATACATATTGCAAAAGGACTCTAACGGCAGCTTAACGTTTAAATTAGTTTGTCCCCCTCGAGCGAGGCCACAACGAAGGGTTGGGAAATTTAAATTACAAATAAAAGTACTGAAAAATATCTAAGAGTGGTTGGTAGTGTCTAAATAACGAGGTCCCTTAATTAAAGAGGGTAATAAAGACAAAACAGGACCACTTCCCATATCAAACAATCGAATTCTCGGTACTGTTCCCGAAATACATCCTAGGATCTTGATGACACGAAGCGATTAAAATTAACGGCTAATTTGAAAGTTACTGTTAAGTACATTTTTAATAGGAGCGTTTGCAATACGAAAGTCTCAGGAAAAGACATTAAAACTTGAAAGTAACTATAGTCTATTCGGATTAAGAAGATAGTGAAATGTATAATAAACCGGTCAAGTGCGAATCGGCCTCGCACAGGTAGGGCTCCGTACCATTATAACAATATTTTACATGTTTACATACGATTTCGTTATTTTTGTAATACGAAGTTTTCCAAATAAGCGCATTTTATAATTTAGTATCTATAACTCCTGAACTAACAAACTTATATAAGCCGTTATAGTTTTCCTTCAAACTTCATCACATGGACTACCATCATGAATTATTTCTGATTTTTCGAACCAGCTGTTCATCTCCACTTTACAGGTAGGGGAGGTACCCCGAAAAAAAATATTTTTCATGATTTTTTAGCACTTTATCGATGTATGTACTAAATACACATATCCATGCAAAGTTTCATCTTTCTAGCACTAACTGTTTGGAAGGTAACCTGAAGACGGACGGATGGACGGATGGAAGGACGGACATGATGAAATCATAAGGGTTTCGAGACGTGAACTACGGAACCCTAAAAACTGACCAATGACGCATAAGCCGCAATCACCCACAACGACCGATACAGTAAGCCAGATAGAAGAAGACATAATATTATTAAGTAGGTACATAATATGTCAACATTTAAGCGTTACCTACTTATTAACATTTACTGTCTTCTTAACGTGAATAGGCTATAGGTATTTCCAGATTGCATAATATAGTAAATCATTGGTACTAAAAACTCGACTATTACATTAACTCAACACAAACAATAATGGTAAACAAGTGCTATAAGCTATCATTGAACCAAATGTTTTATTGTAAAGATTGTAGGTTAACAAATCTATGTCAGATCATATAAAGTAGCAGGTAGTACACGAGCCAAAACTCTTTCTCTTTTTAAACAGAACCTTCTCTGCTGCGAGCACTACTGTATGTATCTACAATCACGGCAGAATACAGGTGCCGTAATATCCTTAGTCAAACCGTATTACAGTGAAAGCATTTAGGTCACTTGTGTCAGGTCTATGGAATATCGATTCCAGCAAATTCCGTGCACGGAGAGACCCCGATTTGCACGCATCCGTCACGCTCCAGAGCACGCGCCGTTCAGCCGTGACAGACGTGCCATATTGAAATATGTCGCCCATACTGACCGGCACCTTCGCATACCTCCAGATATGTCACAAAGCTAATTTTATTTGAGTTGCACGCCTCGATACATTTCGGAGTATTCAATATTCAGTGATATTGAATGTTGGGACATGTACACAATATGTACCTACACTACGTATGTTTATGGCGTTACATAATTTTTACGTGGTAGAGCCATGCTTCGGCACGAATTGGGCCGGCTCGACCGGAGAAATACCACGGGCTCACAGAAAACCGGCGTGAAACAGCGTTTGCGCTGTGTTTCGCCGAGTGAGTGAGTTTACCGGAGGCCCAATCCCCTACCCTATTCCCTTCCCTACCCTCCCCCATTACCCTATTCCCTCTTAAAAGGCCGGCAACGCACTTGCAGCTCTTCTGATGCTGCGAGTGTCCATGGGCGACGGAAGTTGCTTTCCATCAGGTGACCCGTTTGCTCGTTTGCCCCCTTATTTCATAAAAAAAAAAAAATATAATCATAATTAAGTATAGGTACTGTGTTTGCAAATATGCAAATAGACAAACATACCCAGATGTACCTAGGTACAAGGCGGTATAACTGGCCTAGGCCAGTTATACCGCCTTGTACCTAACTACCTAGGGTGCACTAAAACTTCCGGTGAGAAATGTAAATACTTAAGAAAACTATACTTCATATTTTTTTATTATTTTTGCTGATCGTCTATAATGACTATAATACAAATAAATAACATAACATAGACATAAACAGTTAAAAAATCAACATATTAAATGCTACAGCACTTATTAAACAAACTTTATAATACTTGCGAGTAAACGCATTAAAAATAGGTCATCTACAACCAATAACCATGCAAAAAAAGTAATCACGGAAAACCGTACATTTTGCCGCAATAAAAAGTAGCCTAAGCACTCGAGAGAGTGCAGGTTCGAATCAAAGATTGTGGCATGCCACAATATTTGATTCGAATCTGAAAAAGTCTCATTGGTACATGTACCAATGAGACTTTTTCAGATCTCAAGTACATTATACGGACGCTCTAACGGTGAAGGAAAACATCGTGAGGAAACCCGCACATAGTTAGCCCCAGACGTATTGATCAGTCATTCCTCTGGACTAGGCTGACTGTGTTGTGAGAATGCCGTATGTGCTTGAGCAACCATACGACATTTAAAAACCAACTGTCCCAGGCACTACCGTATTTCAAGAGTGGTTACTTCGCTCGGAGAATACTGTATAAATCATCCGTTAACGGATGAAAAGGCCTAAGTTTTTTTATGTTCTTACCTGTGGTCTATCCTATATCTGTGTCAAAATTCATCAAATTCGGTCCAGTAGTTTCGGAGCCTATTCAATGCTTGAATTGAAATGCTAAGTAACAAATCTTTCCTCTTTATACCTAATAGTTATATTAATACTATTACAAATATTACAAACAAACAATCAATCAATTTTCCCTCTTCCGTCGATGTCGATAGTGGTGTCCAAGCTACAAAACTGTATCATTGTTAACAAAACCGTGGCTCTTAAAAAGTGGAAGTAACATGTCTCGTAAATTGTAACTGCTCTAATTCTTGACAAATAAAAAAATATTTGATTATTCCTACTCGTCACATTCAGTGCCACTAACACGCCTAGCGTGTCCACACTAATATTTATATCCATGCCGCGAGCACGCCGGGCGTGCTCTCCGTTTTTCATCAATATCTCAAAGATAAGACAGTGTTTTTCACCGAAACGCTCAGAGCATAAACTTTGTGCCGTAAGCTAATGAATTCTTAAGTGGTTCCGTGAACTAATATTTTTTTCATGTTATCGAAAATAATTTATTATGTAATGCCGTGAACATGCCAGGCGTGTTCATTTACACGCGTTCTCAACCTTTTATATTGTTTGGTCAATTTACTAAATTTATAATACGAATAATAAAATATAATGTTTTTTTATAATTTGAACAAAAAAGATAAAATAAATTACATAGAACATTCACCTTTAATTCATCTGTAGAAGACAAAACACTGCCCGGTATCTATACTACATAATATATGTATATGTAGTATTATAAAGCTGAAGAGTTTGTTTGGTTGAACGTTTCATTCGTAACGGTAAGTTTTTCATTAAAAACAGAAGATATCTATTTTGTAGAGGACAAAATTTCCCATCTTTTTTATACCAAACTTTTCCCCCTATTTTTTATATTTTTCCGATATATTCAGGTAAAAAAACCAAATTTTTTTCTTTTTGTAAAGCATCTCAAAAATTTTTGGAGATACGAAAATTTGATTTGATTTGATTTGAACCAACTTTGATTCAAAAATTTTTTTGCGTATCTCCAAAATATGAGTTATCGGCTCACCTTCTACTTTTGGACGTTTATTTGATAGGGGACTATCTGCTTGCGTCGCATCATTATCATATTCCCCTGTTTCCAGCTCATATTTTCTATTCTCTAAAAAAATCATAAATAAGTAACCAAAGGTTGACATTCACTGATCAAATTACGATAAATACTTACCTCGGAATCTATTTACTGCCATAATTAAACCTTCAAAACCACAAACACTTCTAAAAACAAAATATATCTTCAGTAACTCAAGAAGGACTAACGAATAAGCACGGTTGAAGTCGAAATAACGCTTTTTATGATTTTACCTCTTTACAGTGCCAGTGAACACGCCTAGCGTGCTACGTAATTTCATCCTGCAGTGCCGAGAGCACACCTAGCATGTTTGCGTTTTTTATACGGCGGCATCGCTGGGAACTACTAGAAAATGTGGTGGCATTGAATGTGTTAGAACATAGTATGTCGGAAAACGAGCAACTCTATGTAAGAGCAGATAGAGAAGTAGCAAATATCCTAGACCGCATAAGATTAAAAAGTTTAGCAATACTTAAAAATAACCTGGCTTTAGTATCATGGTAGGGGAGTACCCTATTCTACTATATATAATATAAATGTGAAAGTTTGTGAGGATGGGTGTATAGATGGATGGATGGATGGATGTTTGTTACTTTTTCACGCTAACTACTGAACGGGTTTTGATGAAATTTGGTATGGTAGTAGTTTAGGCTCTAATTTAAACATGGGCTACTTTTTTCCCAATAAAGTACAGTGTTACCGCGGGATACTTTACTGACGCGAGCTAGTCCACGGGCAAAAGCTAGTAAAAAATAAAATTTCATGTAAATACTTAGGTAATAATTTATTACAATTTATAACTTTCTTGGCAGGCTATTTCCTACAGTAAAATGTACCTTATTCTTAAATTATTATTTTTGTACTAAGGACTAAATTTATGTTACTTTCTTATAACTTACATTTTATAATACATACTCAAAAATCTAAATATTTACTGGCGCTTGTAATTGTAGACTAACTTGTTAATTTGGCTGGCTTGTGCGGTGCGCGCGGGCGCACTATAGTACGTGTCGTCGTAACTCGCGTACCGCCGGCCACTCGGCTGGAAATCCAACTCCAGGTAGTCCCCCCCCTCCTTCCTCAACTGGCCCTTATCCGTCCCCGAGTACCGCGGGTCCTCGTATATGGTTATAGTCTGTTTCCGGTGCGCCACCACCGGAACGTCTCTCGGTATTTCGGCGACGGGCGTTTCGCGCGACTCGCCGTAGCGGTACCCATAGCCGTGGTCGGGGCCGTAGCCGTAGCCGCCGTCGTGGCGAGTGCCGTGGTCATCGTAGTACCCCGGCCCGCCGTAGTCCCGCCCGTGGCCGTTCCACTGCGGCCTGTCCCAGTCTCGCCGCTCGTCCCATCTCTGCCAGTCCCAGCCCGGGTCGCGGTACACGTGGGGCGCTCGGTGCTCGTGTCGCTCGCGAATGTTGCCCCTGTCGTAGTAGTCTCGACCGTTTCGGTACTTGTCGTGCAGCTCGGAGTTGTCGAGGTAGTGTTTGCGGCCGTAATCCTGGTGAGCGACTCGTTTGACGCCGTTGTCACCGTAGCGGTTGTGGCCGCCGCCATGATAGTTATCCCGCACGTACTCCTGGCCGTTGTTGTGCGACCCCTGGTAGTTGCGGCCGTGATGATTGTCGTGGTTGTTCAGTTTGCTGTTGTATCCCGCCTGGTCGCCCTCGTCGTTGAAGTCGTCGAAGAATGTGCTCTTGTTGGACGACTCGTCCTTGTGGTAGGAGTTTTGGAAACCTTGCTTGTGATGTCCTTTCTTGTGTCCCCTTTTAAAACCCGTGGACTGGCTGTCCTCGGCTTTGTCCTGTTTCGTCGTGTACCCGCCGTGGGCACCTTTGTCGGAGGTAATTTTACTCTCGATGTCTTTTTTTAGGTATTTGACGTCATCGTTGCTTTTCGTGTTCTGGTGCGTGTGACTGTCATTGATTTGACTTTCGATGTGGTGGTCCTTTTCGCCCTTCTCCTTTTGCAGCTTGATCGTTTCGTTTTCTTCATTGTGTTCTATATCTTTGAGATGCTCCTCCAGTGCATCTTTTAACACCGACGAGTGCACGCTGGGACTCAATAGGAAGATGCAAAAAACAATTCTGTAAAATTTCTTCGATCGCACGTTCATTTCATTACAATTTTGTAAAGTTCTGTAGCAACACAAACGGGCGGAGGTTTTCTCGGCGGTCGGAAAGCTAATGAATTGGCAAACGTCATTATAAATAGTTTTATATCGGCGGTGAGTATGGTCAACTTCGCGGTGAATTAGGGCACAATCGCAGGAACCACAGACAGACAATGCTTAAACAAGGGCGCTGCGTCCGTGACATAACACCATGCAACACAAGTACTAAGGCCAGCAGAACATGAATGGTGCTTTACTCAAGGTTACAAGGTTTTTCAAGATTTCATTACCTATGCGTAAAGACCTATCAAAATTTAAAACACGCGAATGTTAAGATTTGCAAAATCAATTAAGTACGGACACTTGAGTAAAGAACTTAGGCTGCTTTTATATTTGGGTTCTGTTTCTCAAACATGATCCGGTGTGCTGGTATGATACGCTGGCCTTATAGGACACTGAATATGCTATGAGAGACTCCATTAAAGTAAGTTACGACTAACCTCAGAGGTGGCTTTTCTCGTTCTTGTCCTGGTTTCTCCTGGCGGCACTCCATCAGAATTACTCTAATATAATCACTACACAGTATCACATCAATAAACTGCCATAGTGCTTCAAACAGGCTTGACTGCTTAGACTCCTAAGGCTACGTAGATATGTAGCGTCTCTCTGCATCCTCTAACGATTATATTACGGGGAGTGCGTACGTATACGTGCTGCAACTTTTCGCCACCGTTCCAAGCGACAAAATATTGATCATTCTCACTCATCACCTTCATGAGTGGCAGTCCTCCACCGTGCGCTTTACCCGCTGCTTTCTGCCGCGCACAGTAAAACTCTGTAATGAACTGTCGCCAGCGGTATTTCCGGACCATTACGACCTGCAAACCTTCAAGAAGGATGCGCATTCCCTTCTAAAAGGCCGGCAACGCACTGCAACTCCTCTGATGTTGCGGGTATCCATGGGCGACGGTAATCGCTTTCAATCAGGTGATCCGTTTGCTTGTTTACCTCCTAATTAAAAAAAAAAACTCACGCACACAGACACTAGAACATTGATACGCCGGACAACTTTCGTGTTAAAGCCTCCTGGTAACGAGGATCACGGAAAATGATGATCAGAGATTACCATGAGAGTGAGACCGGCGACGACGACAGTAGACCGCGGGCGCTAGCACTTCGGTAGCAGCATGAGAGCGGTAACAGCAGACCGGCTGTATGACTCAGCGAGCGAGCAATCCAGGGTATGGCGAACAAAGCCGTGGAAAACCACAAGAGAATCCACCCTTCACGAGAGCACAGATTGCTATAGTTACTACGTAAACGAGAGTATGGAGTGCCAATTTCACCAAACGCCTGTTGACTTTAATCGTCGATTAAATATCATGTTATCTCTCTCGTTCTTCGTATTAAAGATATGGATGTTATTTAAAAGTTTTATATTTAATTATTATATTAATTTTTAGAGATAAGAAGCGATTGCCTACGTATACAAAATGTTAACAGAATGTCGGTAAGCTTAAAAGTATGTGCACCAATAAGATGATACGTTTAGAGTATCACCTTAAAACTTGAAGTTTTTTAAGGGTCAAGTCAATTTGAGGTCAATTTACGCCGAAACGACACGCGACAAGGCGCTGCATTTTCAAGATAGCTATTCAAAATTGGACTTCAACAATTACACAATAATATACACGTTTCATTGTCAACTTGAATGTCAATCATCATCAGCATCGAGCTGCACAGCGCATGGCAGTATAATAGGTTGGGGAAAAAGTCTTTTCGCATTATAGTATGTATGAACTTGTCATAAAATATCTTGGGCTATACCAATTGTATCTGGCTGATTTTGGTATCATTAAAAAGTTTTAATTTTACAGAAGACAATTCCAAATTCAAATTAGGTAAATTTGAGATTTTCATTTGTTTTTCTTATTGTTAAAATGAGTGATTCTTATGAAGAATTTCGATACATTTTAAAATTTTATTACAAAAAAGGTAAAAATGCAACACAAGCCGCGAAAAAAATTTGTGATGTTTATGGACCTAATGCAGTATCTATGAGAGTAGCGCAAATTTGGTTCAAGCGTTTTCAATCCGGAAATTTTGATATCAAAGATGCACGTCGCTCTGGTCGCCCTGTTACGGACAAAACTGTTGCCATTTTTGAAAAAGTGGAGCAAGATCGGCATATTAGTAGTTACGATGTAGCTGAGGAACTGGGGATTGACCACAAAACGGTTTTGGCGCATTTGAAAAAAGCTGGGTACACAAAAAAGCTCGATATTTGGGTACCTCATGAGCTCACTGAAAGAAACCTAATGAACCGTGTACTCATTTGTGATTCTTTATTACGACGTAATGAAACCGAACCATTTTTGAAGAAGCTAATAACTGGTGATGAAAAGTGGATCACATACGACAAGAACGTGCGAAAAAGATCGTGGTCAAAGGCCGGTCAGGCTTCACAGACTGTGGCGAAACCCGGGTTAACTCGCAACAAGGTGATGCTGTGTGTGTGGTGGGATTGGAAGGGCATTATTCATTATGAGCTGTTACCGCCAGGCAGGACCATAAATTCTGAACTGTACTGCGTACAACTGATGAGATTAAAGCAAGAAGTTGAGAGAAAGCGGCCGGAAGTAATCAACAGAAGGGGTGTGGTTTTTCACCATGATAACGCTAGACCTCACACATCTTTAGCCACTCAGAAAAAATTACGGGAGTTTGGCTAGGAGGTGTTAATGCATCCGCCGTATAGTCCTGACCTTGCACCTTCAGATTTCCACCTGTTTCGGTCGCTGCAGAATTCCTTAGGCAGTGTCAGGTTGACATCACAAGAGGACTGCCAAAACCACTTGTCGCAGTTTTTTTATCAGAAGCCCCAAAAATTTTATAGCAATGGGATCATGTACCTACCAACAAGATGGCAAAAAGTTATCGAACAAAATGGCACCTATATACTTTAGTCACTTGTAAATAAACTTTATAAAAAAACCTTTTGAATTTTTATATAAAATGCGAAGAAACTTTTTCCCCAACCTAATATATCAATTTTTTTTAAATGGCTGTATCATTACCGTGTGATTTAAAACAAAATATTATTTTACAATATAAATTTATTAAAAAAACACACAATATACAAATTATAATTACATACCCAAGAAAGAAACTTAAAAAATTCACAGGAACAGAATTTAAGAAGTCTAACACAAGTTTAAATTATGTATCATAAATAATAAGAAACTTAAAAACTAAAACCCGACTACGTAAATTGTATAATGTATATATAGCCTATGTTATGCACTTATTCCACTTAACTAAATTTAGACGTTCTAAATGATTTAGTAACTAAATTTAGTCAAGTGAAATAGCATTTAGGAAGTTAGCATTCTAATGGGCCTTCTAAATCGGAAAAAGTGTGGCTTCTGACTGACTAAATCGTTTAGCATCCTAATTAGGAAGCAATTTAGGAAGGTGGAATAGCGTTTAGACGCTTCAGTCGCACTAAATAAGACAATTAGAAGAGATAGCTTCTAATTAGCTTTCTTTTTAGGATACTAATTGTACGTCTAAATTTAGTGAAGTGGAATAAGTGCATTATAGTGCGATTCAAATGAGAATAGGATCGAGTCGGCGCCATATTGTTTCGAATTTAGACTGTTATGATAGTTAAATTTATGTTTAGATAATTGATTACTATTTAACTTTTTTATTTAAATTCGATGCAAGACTATTAATATTTATATGCACATCAAGTTATTCTGAAAATCGCACTTTTCAAGTGACATTTGACAGAAAAAGGCCATTGACGTTCCTATTCTCATTTGAAACGCTACAACCGGGCTATTATTACGAATCTATTGCCTTATTCATTACAATACATAGGCTACGCCTGCTAAAATCGTTATCTTTTGACTTCGCCGTAGTCGGGTAAAAAGTATAAGTGCTAAAATAAATTACTATTCAAAATAGTTTTTAACTTATTGCTTTAAATATAATATAATTAGTAATCGGGATTTATGAAACCATAGGAACCACTAAAATTCCTTTGACACATCGTATGGTCTTTAGTATGGTTACAATCGAACGAGTTACGACCAGGCATTATAAAGATCAAAATCGTTTAACGCCGCTGATTAATCTCGTGTGATACTGACGTCAATCGCGTCTGCAGTCGATGCGGTCACTTCCTTGGTGTTTAAATATTATGAGATGTGCACATTCCACACAGTCAGTATATCAGTTCGATTTTATGGTAATGGAAAGTAGTTACATTGTAAAAATTGTATTCTTATTGAGAAATGATTTCTTTTGAGCTGATTACATTAAAGTCGTAAGAACTACTCAATTATTACAATATTACAGTTCTGATGGCAGGTATAGAAGCCGTGCCACCTACTTGTACTATAATCAGAATGTTATTGTAACCATAAATACCACAATTTTTAGAGTTCACGTATAATAGTTTAGTTCACATTCACGGAACCCGTCATGTCTTCATCCTCAGCTTACTTTCCAAACGGTTAATGCTACAAAGATGAAATTTTGCATGGATATGATAGCTAAACGGCAGGCTCGAAAAATCTACTGTGGGACCACGCTTCGGCACGAATGGGCCGGCTCGACCAGATAAATACCACAACCTCACAGCAAACCGGCGTGAAATAACGATTGCGCTTTGTTTCGCCGAGTGTGTGAGGTTACCAGAGGCCCATGGGAGAGATTGGGTATTTTAAGGACCAGAAACGCAAGTCGCAGCACTAGAGGAGTTACAAGTTTAACTCCTCTGGTGTTGCGAGTGTCCATGGGCAGCGGTAATCGCTGACCATCAGGTGATCCGTCTGCTAGTTTCCTAGTTCATTTCATTAAAAAACAAACATGATATTAGTCCATTGAAGGAAAACTATACCGGCTTGTATAATTTTGCTAGTTCAGGATATATTTATTGTGACATGATACATAATATAGTATCTGGCAAAATAAAGTCATATTACCTAATTAAATCAAACAGTAATAACCTTATGTGTTAGCTGAGTAAATAAATCAAAATTTACAAAGAAAATCAAAATCATTTGGACATAGTAACCTCCGATCGACAAGTTAGTACAATAAATAAATTGTTTTCTAATAAGCTATTAGAAATGCAATTTTATACACAACAAGTGTCCCAAATCGATAACAAACGCAAGAATTCTTAACCGAAAATAATGTTTTCTGAGTTTTTTTTAATGGACTGAATATACAAAATAATGTTCAGGGCACTGTGAAAATTTATTTAGACCTTTTTTACATATTATTAATAAAATGTATAATGTTGTCAATGATCGAATTTGTCATCCACTAAGGTTTATGAAATTTCTACTATAGCAAAACGCTGGAACATAAAACATAAAATTTTGTGGGGAAAAAAGGTTTTAGTAATATAAAAAATTTAGTCATTTTAGAAACGACGATAGTCACAGGAAAAACGATGCGTAAATGTAATTTTATTAAATACTATGTATTTACAAAAACAACAGAAAAAATCACTTGCGGTTAACATACTGAAAAAAATCGTAAAAATTTAAGACACCGTTTTACAAAATAAAAAAGTATCCAAATGCAAATATAACACAGAAATTGGTATCGTTTTGTACATACTATTTAGCGGGCCCGTTAATCTGTTTAACATTCATGGATGCCAGTCGCGTTTGTAATTCGTCTACGAGGTTCTCCCTCGGCACTTCGTCCTCTTGCCTGGTGACGATGTTGCGGATTTTAACTAGCCCCCTCTTGAGCTCCGACTCACCCAGCACCACGGCTAGAGGGATGCGGTTCTCTTCGCAGTGCTGTAACTGGGTGAGCATCTTTGGATTCTTCTTGTAGGAGTGCTCCGTCTGCAAATATCATAAGCAAAAATATCATTAAATGTGTCAAAGAACTGTTGGTAACACCAAGAAATATTTGCTTATGATTTCCGATGGTGAATTGGCGCGCATTTGCTGCCGTCTGGGCACCACTGCGCGGTATCGGTGCTTGGCGACAAGCGGACAAACAAGAGAACATCGCTTGCGATGATATATTATTAAATTACTAGACGGACAGACGTTATCCTGTTCAAACCATGAACTGGAGTAATAAATAATTACACCTACAACCTACACCTACTATCGGTATCGATCAGTATGAACGTTTGCCATCTACATCAATAAAAATAATGAGCCGTCACGGGACGCCTGGGCAAATGTCAAATACCAAAACCGTGCGCACATAGAAATGACTCAAGGTGACATGCATGAAAATATATTTTCACTGACTGCGATTCAAAATATTAAAATAACTAGCTGCTATCCGCGACTTCGTCCGCGTCAACTGATTGCGCAATAATGCATTAATTTCGACCAAATTTAATTACCATAAAAAAGGTTATAGTGAGTCAATCTTAAAAGATAGACATAATATGTACTGTTGCGGACATTTTTAGAGAAATAACTATTTCATACATATTTATGGGGTAACTTGAACCGTTTACGCAGCGCACGCAACGGAATCCCTCAAATACGGATGATATTCCCCGTTTTTGCAACATTTTTCACTGATGCTTCGCTTCTTCGATGATAGCGTGGTATTCCTATCTTAGCGATAACGACCAGCGAATCACGTTGTCTGGCTACGCCCACCGATCGCGCTCCATTTAAATTCATACTAAGGCCCACTAGGATCGGAATGCAACTTTTCAGCTGGAAGCAGATTCTTCCAGTTTTTTTTATTTTATTTTTTTCAATTTACCTTGATGCCAGCGTTCCACAGCTCCGCGCAGACCCGCAGCCGCTCGTCGAGAAAGTTCTTCTGCGCGGTGGCGACGTACACGTCGACGTCGCTGGTGCGCACACTGATGTCGCCGGCCGCCAGCTTCGCCTCCAGCACCGAGAATATGCGCTCCACGCCGATACTCACGCCCACGCACGGCACCTGCGCACGATCACTTCGGTAAAATATCGTCTTAGGGATATTTTCCTATCACGCTGATAGCCGCATGCATGCATTGTATAATTAAAAATAACGTTTACCATCAAGCAATCTGTCTGCTCGTTTGACGGTTTTATTTCATACGGACCTCTGCCTTAATTTCGCGGCGAGAGGTGCGGTATCGCCCTGCCTTTTATACATTTAATCAAATGAACCGACTCTCAAACACGGCGTCAACGCAGCGGCCAACAAGCGGTGACTCCTGTCAGCGGTCACCACCCAGGCGCCTGAGTAGATAGTGTTGTTTAATTTTTATGATACATTTTTCAGTTTTTTGTAACGTTTTATATATAAAATAAATGCCATGCCATAATTTATTGAGCGAACAAAAACAAATTTCTCGCCAACAGAACACTTCGCTACAACTATGGCGATAGTGCCGCGCGAATTGGCGCTGATTTCGAGAACGAGTCTGCTTTGCCCGCTGCCACGCCGCTTGCCACGAAATTGAAGGCAGAGATCTGAATACTACCTAGTACCTACACATCACTCATCGCCATTTGTTTTTTTTTTATATAAAGACAAGAAGAAGCACTTCGTAAAATGTAACGATTGGACATCTTAATTATCTTGATACGGTTAGCCTGGTATGCTTAACACTATAGTTCATCCGCGTTAAGAATGCTGTGAATCAACAGTGCAAATATCCGTGACCATACTCATTACTTCAAATAATAATATTATGAGTGAATGTTCACACGGCTGCGTCATTGGTTAATTTGACATTTTCGCTGATAACACAGCATTCTAAACGCAAACGGACTGTAGATGAAACTCGAAATATACTATAATTATTTATTACAAAAGATAAAAGAGCGTCTCAGCTAAAGAAACTAGAGCAATCCACGCTACATTAACGAGCTATTCACAGTTACGTCTCAAAAACGAGTACACATTAAGTTGCAAGATAACTACGGATTTAAAACATGATTATTCGATTCGATTATTCACTAACGGCCGGTTTCAATAACCTATCTATCTATAACTATTTGTTAGAAATTTCAAATTTGTATCGCGAAAAACCGGCAAATGATTGAATGACGTTTCTAGCAAATGGTTATAGATAGATAGATTATTGAAATGGGACGTTAATAACTAATTTAATGTTGAAAAAGATTTTACTATTGTCAGAATGACTTACTGGTTCATTGTACGCTTTAATTCTTGTTATGTTTTCATGACTTACTTCATGTAAACATAACATAACAACGAAAATCTGGCTGTCCATATTTAAAAAAAAAAAGAAAGTAAATAAGATATTAGGAATTTAAAAATAAAAATCACCTGTTTGTTTTTGGAGTCAAACATGCCGACGAGGTTGTCGTATCTCCCGCCGCCGGCGATCGAGCCCACCGTCTGTTCTTCCTTGCCAATTTTTATTGGCTCTGAAATGTCAATTTCGTATGTATAGCACACATAAGATCACACCCGATTGAAATTATGCAAAGTATTTTAAGTTTTTAAGGATCCGTATTTTTTTCTATACATTAAAAACATTTAAAGAATCCTTTAGGCCTCCTTAAAAATATAATAATGATCTATAAACGAATAATATAAGCGTTTCTACAATTAACTTACAAGAGAATAATTGGTTAATTGTTAAAAAAAATGGCAAAAATGGCATATTATTCTTATTTGTTTATATGTTACTTTTTGTTACATAAGTACCTAAACTTAGGCATACTTACGCGTCAGTACGGCTTCATAAATCACACCGGTGTAGTAATCCAGGCCGCGCGCCAAACTCAAGTCAAACAGGATCTTGTCTTTTATTCCGAGTATTTCACAGTACTTGAGCAGCAACATGATACCCTCGAGGCCTTCGATGGCGCTCTTGGACTTGGAGAGTTTTTCATCTGCCATAAGTTTCTCCGCCAACTCTATGCCGCCGTTGAGTCTGACGTACTCCCCGATTTTGTCCGCCGCCTCGGGTGTTACACCTTTCTCGTTGATCATTTCTGTTCTCACTTCCTCCCATGTTGCCTGTGACGTGTTATAAAGGTATTCAATTTATTTATACTAGCTTTTGTCCGCGACTTCGTCCGCGTGGTACAGTTACTTTGGGATATCGCTAAAATTTACCCGCGACTTCATTTACGTAGAAGGAGAAGCGCTTCCCCTCACGACTGCTCGCCGCGCGCCGTACATTATTTTATTACTGCGATATCTTCTAAAATACTCATTGAAATCAAATTATGTAAACGGCAAATTTCTTCTAAATTAAATGCTTGTAATTAATAACGTATTCACTTGGATAAGGATTAATATCATCTTTATGAAAACACCCTCACAAATAATGCTTAATTTTAGAACAAATTTGTTTAGCATAAAAAGGTTTATTGTGAGCCAACCTTAAAAGATAGACATATACAGTCGCGAACTTTTTTTTTAGAACTTTTAAGGGAAACAATTCTGTCATACATAATTTTAGCAAAACTTTAACCGTTTCCGCAGCGAAAGCTCTCAAAAGGGAAAAAACCCGATTTTGAAACATTCTTGATTGGTGCTCCGCTCATATTCATCTTAGCATGATGTTATATAGCCTAAAGCCTTCCTCGATAAATGGACTATCCAACACAAAATATTTTTTCAATTTGAACCAGTAATTCGTGAGATTAGCGGGTTCAAACAAACGAACAAACTCTTCAACTTTATAATATTAATATAGATTATAAAATTTTTTGCGGTCGGATAGATTCCGGTAATATAGTCCCATACTTAATGTTCATACTGAAATGAAGCCACTAACAATTTATGAATCATAAAGCATCGAAATTACGCCAACATATGGAATTAACCGTTAAACGCGTTTGAGTACTTCCTATTCGGAAACTAGGCCATGAATCATTATCATATCATACAACCTTGGTAAACAAATCGTGCATTCATTAGGCGAAACGCAAATACCTGTTTAATATTACATAAACATTATATTATTTTAATACATTTAATATATAATAATGTGTTCTAATATTTGACAAGGTCTAGTTCGCCATTTAACAATAGAGGAAACCTCTTAAAAATTAAAATTAGTATGTTATATAATTGTATTTTATTACAAAACCAATATTGTTCTTTTTCTTTATTTAAATTGAGGTTTCAAAACACTTTCACAAAAATCTTTCTTTTCTAATTTGAATGCGTAATCCGGTTTCCTTGTTTTATAAATTTCTGAAGGCCACTATAAAAGCAATACAAAAACCGACGTTACAAAGATAAATATTTTGGATGATTCTTTAAGATACCGTAATGTAAGGGGGTTTATCTAAAAATACATTTTATGTTGCATTCTAAACTTCGCCTTTCAATCATCTTTTAGATGCAACCTTGGGCTATAGATAGCTGAGCAAAAAAAAGTTTGCATAACCGCTTAAGACTTTTAGAAACTTGAGTTTAGACAGCGTCGAAATTGCGTCATACCTTGTCGAGTTTGTCGACAGTGGAGCAAGTCGAGCGAAACTTGTCGTCGGGCACGCCGCACGCCTCGAACATGCCGTCGAGCAGCCGGCGGTGGTTGACCTTGAGCACGTAGCTGCCAATGTCAATAACGTCCAGGATCTCAGTCACCACTTTGAGGCATTCCGAGTCCGGCACCATGGGATCGTACTGACCTGCTATGTCGAAATCCTGAAAATGACAATAGTTATTGCATTAGAAAATTAAAAAACTAAAAAAGTAGTTAAAAACTAAAAAAATGTTTTTACTATTTCCTACTGTGTAAAAAATTTCAGGAGTATAAAAAATATCATCGAATAGCTATTTAAAAAAATTAGTCTATTTATTTTTAACTACAAAATATAGGTTTGTATCTAATTGGTAGTGAATGCATCTCTAAGTAGGTCAAAGTCGAACCGCACCTACTGTTACAGTTTTTGCACGCCATTCGGCTCACTACCACGTCTTAAATACGTTAGGATGACGTAGATTCCGAAACTACTGGCCCGATTTTGATGAAATTTGGCACATATATAATGTAGAGACAGGATAGGACATAGGCTACTTTTTATCGCGGCAAAAATTACGTTTCCCGCCGGATTTCTTTTTGCGTGTACGAAGTCGCAGGAATTTAATTAAAAAAAATGATCTGATCAACAACACTAAAAACTAAAGGAGGTATAAATAGCTGCTGCAAAAACTCTACAAGGCCACAAGATGTGCAATAACTAATAAGTTACAGACACTGAACACTAGATTCTAAGCACTAAGAATCTTGTAAAAAGGTTTTAATAGATATAACTTCATGTTATATAAAATAGGCTACATTCTTATTACTTTAAAAAAAAATAGGGATACCTGCTAAAAATTCAAAATTTGCCATAAAATATCTTTCAGCGCAAACACTGCCGAACTACTATAGTTGGCTAATGTCGTCGCGGACTTATTTTGTAGATTATAGTATGTTGTAGAACATTTTTTGTTCTATCATCAATAGTTTAGCAGTGTTTATGCTGAAAGATAGTTTTATGGCAATTTTTTTACACCTAGGGTGTTGAAGTATTATTGAAGTTATAAAAGTGTTAAGCTAGTAAAACTGCTTTTGTCTTCTAAAATTTAGTTAAATTACTGGGACAAATATTTATAGTTTCTATAGTTAATGGTATTAATCCTTATCCAAATATACTGTTACTCTTGGAGCTTACTTTTGGAGAGTATTGTTTTAGAAATTAAATACTCTTTGTGTTATCGGATATTTAGTCTGGAAGCCATGACAAGTTCAAAAATAAAATATGTGCCCTCAAAATTAAATTGGCCGACACCATGGCTCAGATCTATGTGTATTCTGTAGGTTGTAGAAGTTGGTAGTAGAGGTAGGTTTTGGTGTAGATTGTAGGGATAGGTTGTAAGTGTAGGTTGTAGGTTAGGTTAGTTGAAACTTTTTGAAACTGAAAAATTTATTTACAAATTTATTTACTCATTAGATTCTGCAACGCCTGGCTGAATGGAGTGATTAATTGAGGTCAAATTGCTACAGGCTAATTATCTAATACGCTGACATTATATAAGGTGCTATATTGTCCATTTTTACAAAATTGCGCATAACACTGTACAGTATAGTAAAATGTAAAAAAAGTGTAAATTGACCAATGATGCATAAGCCGTGTTCACATTAACCAATATTAATATACAAATTACAACATTTTTTTCTGCATTATTATTAATTATGTGTTATTAATTTGAAGTAGGTATATTTCTTTTAAAGCAGATACTAAAACAAGCAGGTTTCTGCTTCATATTAAAGCTAGCTTTTGTCCATGGCACCACCCTTGTAAATACAGTATATCATGGAAACACTGCACTATTTTGAGATTAAAGTAGCATATCCAGAACCTAAATTACTACCATAACATTTTTTTAATCCGCTCAGCAGTTTTTGTGCGAAAGGGTCAAAAACATCATATTTCCAGTCACTCACACACAATAATAGTAGTAGGATGAAGAAAAGTATAGTGCGATTCAAATGAGAATAGGGTCGAGTCGGCGCCATATTGTTTCGAATTTAGACTCTCATGATAGTTAAATTTATGTTTAGAAAAATTAATTACTATTTAAAGTTTTTATTTAAATTCGATGCAAGGCTATTAATATTTATATGCACATAAGTTTTTCTGAAAATCGCACTTTTAAAGTGATATTTGACAGAAAAAGATCATTGACATTCCTATTCTCATTTGAAATGCGTTATACCAGAATTCATTTTCATAATTAGAGCATGAAATTTGTTTAATGTACTTATTTATTTACTAGCTGATGCCTGCGGCTCCGCCCGTGTAAATACACTATCCTACAGGAACAGGATAAAAAGTATTATATGCTGTTTTAATCCAGACCTTAAACTACTACCATAACAATTTTCATCTAAATCTGTTCAGTAATTTTTGCGTGAAAGAGTAACAAACATTCATCCATCCATCCTCACAAACTTTCACATTTATAATATTAGTAAGATAGCCTCTTTTCCGAAAATATTATTTATCTGAATACTATATTAGGATTTATAACTATCATTTTTTAAAATTTCTGTGGGCTCCTTGGCAATGGATCCAATCCTCGCCATTTTCCTTCTCAAATTCTCTCTAAAGTCTTGTCTAGGTTTTCCCGGCAGACTTTAGGTCGTTTATGTATTAAAAATACTTATAGGGATTTACTTACACATTGATAGAATTCTCTGTATCTTCCTCTTGTCATAGCTGGATTGTCTCTTCTATAAACCTTTGCAATGTGGTACCTTTTGAGGGTATTAATTTTATTCATTGCCAGATACCTTGCCAAAGGAACTGTTAAATCATATCTTAATGAGAGAATTTCTCCACCCTGGTCCTTCAAATCATATATTAGTTTAGAGTCTTCACCATATTTTCCAGTAAGAACATCCTGTAATTATAATACAACATTTTGAATTATAATACTTACAATATTTTGTATTATAATACAATATTTTATAATTATGGTTTAGTTGCATTTTATAATATAAACTGACTAGCACTTTGAACTTTATTACTACTATACTTGCTTATGATTAAAAGAATTACATCTATCCATAGTTTGTGAATGTTAATTGACAAATCCTATCATCCTACATATTAAAACAAAGTAAAAACTTTGTACTCTGCTACGAAAATTATGCTAACAGAAGAGTATGAAATTTTGCACATTTAAAGTTAATAATGAGAAGTGAATTGCACTAATCTTTTTGCATAATAATGCTTAAAATACATTAAGTAAATATAAAAATAATGTAACACACACTACTTCTAATTAATACTCATACTACTGTCCATTTGATACAATTTTGTCACATGTAGATATTAGTCAATAAGAGTTTTGACTCTTTTAAGTTGTAACTTTACAAGGGTTACTTCTTTTGAGAAGTAACCCTTGAAAAGTTACAACTTAAAATTATATACCTAAATTATGGGCAAATTTCCACCACTCGGCAACCACTAGTACTGTAAGTAATTACCTACACAATAATAAATAAACTTTTGCTGTTACAGATTGGTAAGAGCAAAAAACAATATTTTACAAAATTTATAATATGTAACAGTGGTGTGGGGTAGTGATATAACGCATTCGCGAATATTCGCACATTTTTGTATATTCGCATTCGCATTCGCAAAATTGTTGCGAATGTTTTGCGAATATGTATATCAGAAAACAAAAGCAAATGTGCGAGTTTCTTACGCCGGTTCTTCTCGCCGGGCTAGTTTCCGAACCGGTGGTAGGCATCATGTAGGACAATTCTATAAGCGTTATATCATAACCTACATGGAAATAAAAATTTTGAGTTTAAGTTTGAGTGAGCGGAGCGGAATGAATGACGCTTTATTTAGATCATAGATGAGTTCGTTTGAACTCGGCAATACTCGGAAGATACGAACGTAACGAACCCATAACGAACCTAGTCCGAACGCGACTGCCGCCAAACCATAGACAAATTGGCGCCAAATATGAACAACAACTGAATATTCGCATTCGCATTCGCGAATGTCGGTAGCAGATATTCGCATTCGCGTTCGCGAATGCTAAAAAATAGACATTCGTTACATCACTAGTGTGGGTCACTCCATTCCTATTGGCTTCACTTACAACTTACCTTTAGAAGACCTCATCCAAATCCTTATCTATTATATTAGCTAGGGCTTTCCCATGAAAGAGAACCAGCCTTCGCCACTGATACGTGACTATATTACATCAAAAATATTATTCCTCACTAGTAAATAATCTTACCTTTAACTCAAACACTGGTGTGTCTATGCACTCAGCTCCGTGTCTTTTAAAAACTGCAATAATTTTGTCCAAAACATTGTTTCTTATAGTCATCTGTTGTGGGTTATAATCCCTTGTTCCTTTTGCTGTTTTGAGGGTAAATTTTTGTGGTGCTGCATTTTCTGTTCCCAGTTGTGACTTTAGAGCCAACAATTTAGAAACTTCTTGTTGAATCTGAGAATATAAAACCACATCAAACATAGTACCAACTGTGACTTAATAAATTTGCTTGTGATCAAGAAGTACCTGATAAAAAGGTGTGGTACCAATTTTTTTTGTGCAACTCCTTAGAGAATAAATCTTTTGCAACCAACGGAATGTGTAAACTTTGTGCAGCATGCTTCAATTTTTATTTCTATCTCCAATATGATTACTTGTCACCACTGTTGTGAAATTTAAACCCAGAAATAGAATAAAATTATTTGTTAGGATATTGCATTTAGTTTAAGAATAATACCTAGCTAAGTGGTAACAAAGTAACCATATGAGGAGTTTAAATTTTCAAAAAAATATATTTTACAAGACGTCCAAAGAGTATCTAACTACAAAGCTACATATAGGTACTCATAAGAACCAACCTTAAGATTGATGTCTTTATTTTTATTTACATAGTAGTCTATAACATTTGTTGAACTATTTTCAGGTAATGTGGATATCTCAGAATCACTGAAACTCCGCATATGGTACCACCATCTTTTTAAATATACATATTCTGGTTTTAAATCATTATATCTTATTTCTCTCAAAATTTGTACATCAGGCTTACTAGGCTCATAGCCTCCTAGATAACTATACTTAGACAAATGTTCGTTAAGTCCTTGAAAATCTTGAGAAGGTCTATGTTGACTTTTATTCTACAAAGTTAGGTTTTATTAATTATTGTTAGACACACGTATTGCATCATTAAAAATATAACCTATCACGCAGAGTAAGACGCCGCCAGGCAAAAATAAACTTTACCTTTTCTTGGGACTCCTTTGCAGCTTTAAGGCTCCTAACAATGTCTCCCTGTTCTTTGATTTTTGCCAATAGAGCTTCTTGACCCTCTGCCATAACTAACTTTTCTAAACTTATGAATTACACTTATCTCAACAAAATCTTAGCAAACAATAGAACTACACTCAATACTGTTTCAAACTGTAGTACCAGATTTAATGTACTATAGTGAATGTAAAATAATTGCAGGTTAACCTTTCCTTTCAAATCAGCCAGCAATCAACTCACGAGCCTTTCCAAATCAGATTTCGTCATTTTCGTTTTCCAATTTCTGAACATTTGACATTGACAGCAGCCAATGACAACAATGACAGCTGCAGAAAGGGACGTCGGCTTATCACCATTTGCCAGAGTCAAGTAAAAAAGGCGGGAAAAAGAATATTCGTTACAATTTTCATTACCGTATTTCTAAATCGTCAAGTCCAAAGTCTAGTCAAAGTCCAAATAAATAGTTGGACTAGTCAATGAGTCAAGTCAGTCGATTCAGTAAAGTGGTAGGTAGACGCTTTACTGAAACTTCCTAGGGAGTTTTGGCGGGAAACCCAATAGGGTATTATCCTATGATGAAAATATACACCAGATTGTTGATATTTTATCGCTAAACATTAATTTAAACCAATTTAACCAACTTTTTACACAAAAATATGTATGATTTTTATAAAATATCAAAAATAAAATTATGAATTTTTCACGTTTGACCACGTGACTAAAAACGCACGAGATTGGAATGTGACGTCATATTCTTGTACTTCTTCTTTTTTTATTAATGTCTTCCCGATTTCCATAAAGAATAGCCAGCATCGAATCATTAACGTCATGCGTCAGCGAGTAATAGCCACTTTTTCCTCATTTCAGTGTTCTTTGGTATGGTCACAAAGATTTTCCCCGGTGTTTTAATAGACGTAGGTATTAGTGCATTTTGGCACTACGCACCATTTATAAGGCATTTTTAATAGGCTTAAAACATTTATTTAAAAACGAAAATAGTACCTATGTATTCTGGGATTTGGCATTTTCAGTGTAATTTGACACTTGACACTTGACAGTTACAATGTTACGAGAATGTGACGTCATGACAACTCATTAAAGCGTTTTCGCGCCTATAATATTAATTTAAACTTTTAGGCTAATTTGCAAGGAAAAGAAAGAAATTCACAAATAATGGTTCAAACTGCTAATGTATTTTGGTATTAGGAACAATTTGACATACTTTTCAAAAACTTGGAAAATACCCTATTTAGCACGCAATTTGTAGTTGTACCTACTTGTCCGCATTTGTGCACGTCAATGAATTACTAGCATGGACCTAGGAATAACAACAGGACCGAGTACTGTGAGCAAAAAAAAAATGAGCCGAGCGAGAGGTTGGAAGAGAGACCGTGTGTCCCTTTCTAGTAGGGTGACAATAATATTTTCTGCTGTGTGGACAAACTGCAAAGCTGTGTGAGACAAATTGTGAAATACTGAATGACATACAGTTGAGGCTTTTAAAAGTCGACGAAATTGAATAGTGTAAAATCATGAAGGTTTAAAGTGATGGCTGCATTAATATGTAACAGATTTTTATGTAATTGTCTGCCGTACCTTAACACTATTGAGCCATTTTTGTCGCATTTCTTCATTGTTGAGAAATCTATAAAAACTGTATAATATTATCATTAAAGGCCTTACTCGAGTAGACACGTTTATTTCTCAGTACTTACTACGATTCTAGGCGAGGAGATTCTAGTTTATAACAAAACGTAGTATAGTTATAACTCTTAATAACGTCAGTTGCTTTAAAGTTAACACTTTATACTAGAATAACTAGACTAACATTACAATTACCTAACTTACTAATGTTACTAATAAACGAAATATTGCAACCAGCATAACTTTCACTTCGACAAGAATTTTTTATTTTATAACCATTTTGACTGTTAAATCATCAAATAAATGAAAAAACATAGTTACGGAGATACATGAAGTAAGAAATAAAAACTATTTTCAATTTTAATATTATCCAGTGTTCAGCATAAAAATGGCGTATCTATTGTCTTGCGAATCCCATCTAATTAAAAAGAAGGAAAAGGACTTAATGTAAACTGCATTTTTATTTAGTATTAAATGACTATTTCTAACTTTTTTAATTAGAATATTATGTTATTAATTACCTTTTATAAATACCAACATTTTTCTGGTTGGCAACATGCAGGAACAAACACACGGCCTCCCTTCTGGCTATCTCGCTTGACTTGGATTTGCCTCTATAAGACGTGCATTGTGAAATACACTCTATTACCAAGGTAATACAGTTCTTTTTAACAATTACAAAATTCGGAGTCTTCTATCCATAGGTACTAGAACTACCAATATTACACATTAAAAAACAAAATAACACAAATTTTGAAAGAAACACAAATACATAAAGTCGCTGATTGACATTCCAAGTTTTTTTTATAGAAGAACAATCCAATAGTATGGAGATTGGAGACGAGCCTCAGTGGAAAAGCCTTGGATTTATAAAATATATTAAATACTAGCTGGTGCCCGCAACTTCGTTTGCCTGGAAATAGTAAATGGAAACGGAACGATTTTTACCTGACTAGGGCGAAGGTAAAAGGAAGGATAGTAATGTTGACTGTCTATAAATGTTATTACCTGACTGCAGAAGGTGTTTGGTATCAAAATAAAAAGCTTGAAGAGACTATTCCAAAAATATACAACAAGTAAAATGTTTAAGCATGAGTCTAATTTTGAAAAAAGACATTAATTAATTTAGGGGTTAAATATAATTTAAAAAAAATGAAATAGTGCTTACTTACGTACTAAGATTAGGCTCAAGTTACATAATATGAAATTAGCGTTTTGTCGTAGGTACTGGCCACTTTGGTCTCTTAATATAAATGTCACAGTAAAATTGTAAAAACCGTTAGATTGTAAATTAACTAATGAGATTTTAAAAATATGTCAAAATATTTATATTTTATCTGAAGTTATTGAGTTATAGAGTAGGTACATTCTTGGTACATTCTGTAGATTTTCTATTCTTTCCTCACAACTAATTTTTAAAATATGTCAAAATATTTATATTTTATCTGAAGTTATTGAGTTATAGAGTAGGTACATTCTTGGTGCATTCTGTAGATTTTCTATTGGTTCCTCACAACTAATGACTGATGAATCAATAGAAAAATCTGGAGTTTACCATCGTGTCGCCATCTGTTGGGAACTCTATTTACTTATAACTGGGATTAATATGAAAAAAGAAAAAAGAAAACGACCGTCGACCTCTGAGAGATTAGAATGGATCTAGTAACTATGGATAGAAGACTCCGAATTTTGTAATTGCTAAAAAGAACTGTATTACCTTGGTAATAGAGTGTATTTTACAATGCACGTATCATAGAGGCAAATCCGAGCCGAGCGAGATAGCCAGAAGGGAGGCCGTGTGTCTCGTTCTTGCATGTTGCCAACCAGAAAAATGTTGGTATTTGAATCGGTTATTTACCAAAGGGAATAAGTCAGCATTTTTCGGAAATGGCAATTTTGAAGCGGTTTGATTCATTTTAGGTACATCTTTCACTGTAGTCAAGAAAAGAAATAAGTCAGTTCATTTTGCCAGTATAATGTAGGCACAATATTTTTCGTGAATTTACCAAAGGAAACAAGTCATTAACTAATAAGTTAATGACTTGTTTCCTTTGAGAGGAATACCTCTTCATTACTTTATTGGCAACACTGACCTGACTCGTTAATAATTAATGGAATCAGGCGTTACTTTGCGGAAATCCATAGCATACAATTAATTAATATGATTATTTTAAGCAGTTTTTCCGCGAAATAAAACCCACAATCTGCAAGCAAATGTGTGAGTGTACGCAGGGACTCCTGATAAGGAATTAGTTAAATACAAGTCCAGTTTGACCTACATGGGTGAGGTATCTGCACGTTTATCCAAAATAATGAGAAATAACGATATGCACGTCGCATTCAGGACGAATAATACTTTAAAAAATCAATTGTGTCATAATAAAGATCGGATTGATTTAAAGTACCAATCCGGTGTCTATAAAATCGATTGTCCTGAATGCGATAGTGTATACGTGGGTCAAACTGGACGTAACTTTGAGACTCGGTACAAAGAACACATCGCGGCTTATAGAAATGGTCATCGTGATAAATCACATTTTGCTAAACATCTTTTAGATAGTGGTCATAGTGTACCCGATGGCCATTCCTATAAGGTATTACATAAATGTGATAAAGGCTTTCGACTGAGCGTGTTGGAACAATTAGAAATAATTAAAGAAAAGAACAACAGTAGAATTGCATTGTTGAATGACCAAACTTGCTTGACTACGTCACCGCTCATTAATATGTTTGGTGGGGGTACTAGTAGCCAGTAGTCTATATAAGGCGGCGGTTTGCTTGGCAGCATTACTAACGAACTTTGTTCGCAGGTCCACTTCCTGAGGATGCTCCGGGTTCGGGGCGAAACGCGCGTCGAGTTTTGCAACCTGCATGGTGGTGTGGGGCTTTGCACGATCTTGCTGACATTGTTGCTTGTGTGGTGGTGGTGTTTGCACGATCTTGCATCTGAGTGCACGCATAAGCAGTGTGGGAGGAGGGAGGTGCGTTACGCATGCTTATGCGTGCACTCACACATTTGCTTGCAGATTGTGGGTTTTATTTCGCGGAAAAACTGCTTAAAATAATCATATTAATTAATTGACTCGTTAATGTCAATGTCAAATAAATAATTCGGAGTTAGGTTAGATTAGGTACGGATAAAATTTACCTTATGGACCGTAGAGTACGGGGCTGGTGATTTTTTAGGTGATAGATATCATTATTAGGAGTAATCCTGCAAAGTTTCTAATTGCGCAAACGCGTAGTTTTTTAGAAAAAAAATTAACAAGTTTCGATTATTTATATGCAAAAAAACCTGAAATCAGACTATAGCAGTAGGTCGGGCAAATTTAGTAAGAAGGATGCCATTTCTTTGGAGACTCAATCAAGAAGTATTCCACGTTCTGACAAGCAACATTTTTTGGTATCTAACTTTATGGAATTTGAGTACTCCTCAAACATGAAAGGCATGGTAATTACCAGGCCTTTCATTGGGAATGTAATGAGAACTAACACATTTGATTTAAGAAAGAATATAACTCAAATAGTTACACTACCAACACAAAAAGCTTATGGTGGACCTGTGCCTATAAAAATAAATAAAATAGAAGATCTCAAGCGTACCATGCAATATATTCCATCTGAACATAAAGCCTACTACGAAAAAATTATAGAAAATTGGCCTAAATGTTGATAAAATATTATTTTTAATACCTTTTTGTTTATTTTTTTCCTCAAAACTTCATGATACCAAAAGGAATAAGTCAAACAAGTTTAATTAAGCATACTTATTTCCAAAACAGACAAACAGCAAAAAATTTGCATGAATATGCTTGTATAGGTTTCAACTATCTTTTTAAATAAAGAAATAATAAACTTACCTAAGGTTTTTTTTAATAAACGTATTTTTACTCCCTGTAAAATTAGGTATGCTTGACTTAGTCCCTTTAGTAAATAACCGATTCATTTATAAAAAGTAACTTGAAAAATCTTAGATAAAACGAGTGTACTTTATTGTTATTTTAACAAATGTTTATTACTATATTATATTCTAATTAATTAAGTCAGAAATAGTCATTTAATACTAAATAAAAATACAGTTTATATTATATCCTTTTCCTTCTTTTTTTAATAGATGGTATCATTCGCAAGACAATAGATACGCCATCACACATATTTAACGCTGAACACCGGATAATATTAAAATTGAAAATATTTTTTATTGCTTACTTCCTGTATCTCCGTAACTATTTTGTTTTTATTATTTATTTGATGAGTTAACAGTCAAAATGGTTAAAAAATGTTGTGTTTATTCGTCATGTCGAAGTGAAAGTTATGCTGGTTGCAATATTTTGTTCATTTGTAACATTAGTAAGTTAAATGTAATGTTAGTCTAGTTATTCTAGTATAGAAGTGTTAAAATGAAAGCAACTGACGTTATTAAGAGTTATAACTGTACTACGTTTTGTTATAAACTAGTGAGTAGCGGCTCGCCTAGAATCATAGTAAGTACTGAGAAAAAAACGTGTGTAGTCGAGTAAGGCCTTTAATGATAATATTATTCAGTTTTTATAGATTTCCCATGATGAAGAAATGCGACAAAAATGGCTCAATGGTATTTAAGTAAGGCAGAGAATTACATAAAAATCTGTTACATATTAATGCAGCCGTCACTTCAAACTTTCATGATTTTACACTATTCAATCTCGTCGACTTTTAGAAGCCTTAGCCTTATGTCATTCAGTGTTTCACAAAATTGGCTTTGTAGTTTGTCTCACACAGCAGAAAATATCTATTATTGTCACCCTACTAGAAAGGGGCACACGGCCTCTCCTCCAACCTCTCACTCGGCTCGTTTTTTGACTCACAGTACTCGGTCCTGTTATTATTCCTAGGTCCATGGAGATAAGTAGAACAAGAAAAAAAAATCAGGAATGTCAATCAGCAATGTTATTTTTCTAAATTCATGTTATTTCGGTTTATAATGTGTAATATTGGTGCAAAGTATTGGTGGAATATTATCCATTAGTTTTTCGTTGGCGTGCACTAGTGTGGAAAAGTGATACAACGCATCGCACGCACTTTTCATGTCATGGAGCATAGAGAACAGGAGACCGATCGCTACATGTTGAAGCATTGCCCCGTGCCCGTCTGTCCTTGAAATTTGTAGAATGTATTAGTTCATTTTTCGGCCACCAGCCGCGCTGCCGTCGGTATGTAGTATAATTTTCTTCACGGCATTGGTTGCCGCTTTTTCTGAGACAACTTAGCGATCGCAGCGCCTTCACGGCATTGGTGGGCCGCTTTTTCTAAGACAACTTAGCGATCGCAGGGCCTCCTTATTTATATGGTCAAAAAGTTTCTGGGACACTATTTTCTACAGCGATCGGTCTCCTGTTAAGCTCCATGTTTCAAGTGATATTTGACAGAAAAAGGTAATTGACGTTCCTATTCTCATTTGAAACGCGTTATACCACTTTACTGAATCGACTGACTTGACTGATTGACTACTGTGACTATTTATTTGGACTTTGACTAGACTTTGGACTAGAAAGTCTAGTCAAAGTCCAAAAGATTTAGAAATACGGTGATGAAAAACTCGACACTGGCAAATGGTTGCAAATGGCAAAGGGTGGCCGACACCATATATAAAAATAAATAACGTCAATGTCAAAACCATAGAGTTGGAAATTTTTTTATAAATAAAATTTTAAAACACTTGAAAAATAAATACCTACATAATCTTGCAAAAAGATGATAAATTAAATTATAAAGATTATTATTAATATGAAAAACTTTAAAACTATTAAAGATTACATTTATATTGTTTACTAGTTACTTGACCATTTTCTATAATTTGTAATACATACTGTATCTATATTCTACAATAAATTGTTTTAAATACATGCCATGGACAGATTTGAATATATGGAAGCACGACTGTTTGAAGGAGAAAATTACTTGAAACGAGACAAAAGTGTTAAAATTTACGATGGAGATGAAAAGGTAACATGGTTACCTATATGCTTTAGTTATCTGCCTCTTACACATTTCCTTGGCTTTCGTTTGAATTTTTGGCTTGGCTTGAAGACATCCTATTTTCTTGCGAACGTCATAATATTATACGTAATATTTTTTGGACTAAGTATATACATATTTATTTTTTCTAGACACAATTTACTGATGGTGAAGTGGTACTGACTACTCACAGGATTCTTTGGGGCAAACCAGGTGACATACCGAAAGGTCTTGTTTGCTTGTCTCTTCATTTATACTACATATTTTGTATAGAAGAGGAAAGTGGTGGAGTTTTTGGTCTTGGTGGTCCAAAAAGAATCATCTTACATCTTGGACCTGCACTTCCTGGTGGGACACAATTTTTATACCTAAGTATTATAATTTTTCCTTTGGCTGCAGAAGTAAATGTTCATTTATATTTCAGGTAAGAGACCAGGCCCAGTTGTAGGAAGTACTTATCATTTTATAAAATTTTCGTTCAAGGATGGTGTAGATCCATCTTTCTACAAAGCACTGACTGATGCTATTACATTAAAGGCCTGGGAGAATTCAGCCATACCATCACCACAAAGCAGCGTCTTAAGTTCTCCCAATACTTCTAAGCCATCTTTAACTCCTGTTAATACTAAAATTAGATCAGGCATAGTAGGCATTGAAAGAAGCATAGAAGAACAACATAAAGCCACTGATGCAAGTATAAATATTGCATTTCAAGATTTGAAAAAACTAATGGAAAAAGCAAAAGAAATGGTCACCATTTCAAAAACCATATCATCCAAAATAAGGGTAAAATACATTATTATTACTTGTTTAATAATATGTACTACTAATAGTAGTATAGATGTAGGAAATATCTAGTAGTAGTACTATTAGATATTTCCTACATCTTTGTGCGTGCAAAAGGTACTGGCACGGTTCATTTTGCCACAGAGAAATTAATGCCAGCAGTTTCCATTGTATTGTGTTTAAAAATCCCAAACAACTGATCTTTTAACAATTACACTTACTAATTATTTTTCAATAATAAAAATTCACATCATTTGTTTTCAGGAAAAGCAAGGAGATATTTCTGAAGATGACACAGTTAGATTTAAATCTTATTTAATGTCATTGGGAATTGATGATCCAGTGACAAGAGATGCGTACAGATCAGATTCTGAGTATTACATGGGTCTGTCACAGCAAATTTCCGATATGATGGTGGCGGTATTGATGGTAGTATATTTTGTGTATAAATCATGTGCATTACTTGCTGTTGCCCGTGGCTCTGCCTGCTTAAATACATTATCCCACGGGAACACTACTTTTTCGAGATAGAAAGTATCCTGTTTTAATCCAGAGCTTATACTACTACCACAGCCTATAGAACTATTACCTACAGTCATCCAACGGACACGTCTAGACAGAGCAATCATGCGGGGCGTGCGGGGTGAGAGAGGGGTGGTAGCGAGCCCAAGCTGCCATACACTCGCTTGGGACACGTCAGCCGGGGTTGACGCTTTTTAATTTGATTGTTTTAAGTGGTTTGCGACAGTGTTTCGTTTGAGCTGTATGTAGTTACTTATTTACAATGGTCAATTATATGAACAGCTAAAGAAGATTAATTTTAATACATAACCATGCGCCTGTTTCCCGTCAGAATTTTTAGTAAAATTGTATCTACGTATGAGAATTTACTAACTACATCGTCAAATTCAACAATCGCAATCTAAAAACTAGTAAATTCAAATGTCGAAAATACCTTTCAGTTTCGCATTTGTAGCTTTTGCAGGGTTCGTAAATATCCGATATTTATAATAAATATCAAAATATCAGATATCTTTGATATATATCCGATATTTTTGATTTTTTGATATTTTCAAAATTACATACAAATCTCATAGGTACTCTGATATGTTTTTTCGTAATAGTTGAATCGAAATAATTTGTATGTCTGATAATTTGAAGATAGGGAAGTAAAATTAAACTCATTTATTTATTATTGATATTAAAAGTTTTCAAATCAATTAAAAATCAACGATAGATACTTTTGAGAATCAATTTAAATAAACCATAAAACCATAAAATGACTTTTGTTTATAACCATAAGAAAAAAAAAGTGTATTAAATTTATTAGTCGAATTAATTTTACACATGGTATAAATGGTATAACAATAGTATAATAACAAACAAGGAATTTTCTTCCGAAAAACAGGGGGTCACGTGGGTGTCATAAGCCGTTACAAGCTGCGTCGACGGCTATGATTAGTTAATGTCGTGTCAAATAGCAAGTTTTTGATGACCTAGGCTTGTGAAACTCTCGGAAAATAAGACCTGTGTTGATGTAAGATTTTTTACATTTAAAACATTCTTTTACATTTTTAAATATCAATATCAATTTTGATATAATATATCAAGCATAAATATCAATTGATATATATCATGCTAACCCTGAGCTTTTGTATACGCATTTGTATTTTTTATAATAAAACTCTTCATTAATACTTCTATATATATATATATATATTTTTTTTTTTTGTTTTATTCCTAGTACTCTACATACACATACTACGAATACCTACACAAAATGTAGAACAGATTATAATAAAACACATTATTGTGACAACCCTGCAGCAATGACGAATACCTACACAAAAGCGGCATTTCGCGCGACTTCAAACGCGTTGGACCACTGTATCTCTTTATTACACTGTGCTACTACCATGACATGTTTCATCAAAATCCATTCAGTAGTTTTTGCATAAAGAGTAACAAACATCCATCCATCCTAACAAACTTTCACACTTATAAAATGAAGTGGAAAGTAGGATTGAGATAGATACTTCATAATTTATTAAAATATGAATTCACTACACTTTAGTTCTGATATGGTAACGAGCAGTCTGGTAGTGCCACCATAGTGTTCACTAAAATGACTTACTAATACAAGTGCCTTTTAAAAATGAAATTTGTTGTATTTCAGGACTCTGGTGGAATAATGTCTTTAGCTGACGTTTGGTGCAGGGTAAACAGGGGTAGAGGCTTAGAGCTAATATCACCTGAAGATTTACTCAATGCTTGCAAGTATGTCTCGTGTCATTTGGTTAGATTCTTAGAAGTTATCTAAATGTTAAAAAAAAATGGGCACACGTAATAGGCAATCGGACTATTTTTTTTATTGCATAAATGAATAGTACCTACTCTTAAATATTAGTAACTTCTCAGAAGAAACCGTATATCAAAAGTCAATATTTTCAAAGGTACAGCAATTTGTATAAAAAATTTCGCGAGCCTCCTAAAAACGCTCCATACTAAAGTTGACCTACAAATGACGTCACTTGTGGGTTATAGTATAATATGAAGTAGTATATGAAGTATATGGCCGCCGGAATATATTTGTAAATGCCGCCGGAATATATTTGTAAATATCTCCGATATTTGTGTGTTTAAGTTCATACTTACCATAATGAATTTTTTTGTATATGATGTGAGTAAACTAATGATGTAGGTTTTGTTTACCAATATCGCAAAAAAAAAATTTTTTTTGGTACTTTTTAAATGTATTTTATTAGTAAACTACACATAAAATATATTTTTTTCTACATTTACCAAGTAGTAATGCCTCAATATTTCTGAATATATTAATGAAACTAAATATTTCAGATGTAGTCCGATCCTTCTACATTTACCAAGTAGTAATGCCTCAATATTTCTGAATATATTAATGAAACTAAATATTTCAGATGTAGTCCGATCCCCTATTGCTATCAATTTATATTCCACTATATTATATAGTGCAATAAAAAAATAAAATGTTTAATTATAAACATTTTGCTTGTACTGTCTTCAATCTTAATAATGAAAACTTTAAATATTTTTCAGACTTCTTCCAAATTTAGGTGCGCCGATGAGTCTCCGTAAGTTTCCAAGTGGTGCTTGTGTCTTACAACTAAATAGCCAGAGGGATGAAGAAGTGGCAAAAACAACCAGTGCAAAGGTTTGTTTGTTAAATAAAATTATTAAAGATTTTATTTTTGTATCTAAACTTTTTAATAACTTATATCAAATTAAACTTTGTAGATTGAAGAAAATGGGTCATTGACACCAGAAAAACTATCACAAATAGAAAATGTGTCTATACTTCTGGCTCGGGAGCGGTTATTTACTGCTGAACGGCTTGGTCTTGCATGCAGAGATGAATCTATTGAAGGATTAGCTTTTTACCCTAATTTGTTTTTAAGTCAATCATAGTTGAAATCATAATTGAATGTTACAAAATAAAATATATATTATGTTACCATAAAAAAGGATTTTAATGTACTAATAAGTCAATTTCTTTTTTTTTTAATATTTTTATTTAAGCAAAGCCATATTTCAACAAACTTTATCCTTATAACCCATTCAAATACACAATGTTCATAAAACATTTGTAGGTAAAGGATTAAAATCTACATCTATTAAAATTGTTCAAAAATATAAGTACACATTCAAGCTTTAGCGATCATATACCAAAATCAAGCTTTACAAATATTGCACACAATCGCATAATACCATACTAAATTGTATAAAAATAACTGTTTACCGTTTTATATTGCAAGGGACTCTGTTACGAAATATATGTTGTAATTGTCTTTTATAGCACGGCGTGACCTAAGTGCGGGTTTTTGTCACACTTGCTATAAAATAATATACGATACTTGTGGCCTAAGTTGTCTATTACTGCACGGCGTTTAGCACCCTCGCTCCGCTCGGGCTAACTTCACGCCGTGCAGTAATAGGCAACTTAGGTCACGCGTATCGTAATGTATAGGTGTACCAGAATCTCATGGCAAATAGGGAAAAAAAAATTTGTAGTGTGCAATACTGGGGAAATTGGATTAAACGATCTTGATACTGGTTAATATTTAATTATGTCTAGTATTATTGAACATGAATTATAATAAGACTGTATGAAGAATGTTCGGTGTATAATATAGAAAACTAGCTTTTGCCCGCGGCTTCGCCCGCGTGGAATAGTGTTCTTGGAGAAAAAACTACTTCGGCGAATAATTCTCTACCTACTTACAGCAATATACTACTGATACAATATTGAACATGTTTTTAGGTTTGCCCAATGCAAATTGTTAAAAATGGGACCCTATCACCTCGATACGACATGCGCGACCACTTGATAATATACTTACATAATAAGTACTTGAATATAAATTTTACCATAATCTTATAATATCATAAAGACTATTAAATACTTAAAGACTATTATTTTAAAAACTCGCATCAAAATCCGTTGCGTTGTTTTAAAGATTTAAGCATATTATAGAGGACAGATAAAAAAGGGACTTTGTTTTATACTATGTAATATAATGATATTTCATGAAAAATAAATCAATCGTGAATTACTTTATATACTTATTTGTTACGAATAACATACAATTAAATTGGCAACAGTTTATTTAATGTTGGAATTTCCTTCCGAACTGTATAGAACTCGTTTACTTTATTCCTAATCAACTATAAATCGAAACTGTCTTATGTTGATTTTCTTTTTTCCTCCTCTCCTCCTTTTACCAGGCATGGAAAACAAACCATCATTCGATGTGCCATCAGCTACGATTCACCTTATAGTAGTACTGGAAACACATTTAAAGAAGTCACAATAATTACCTAAGAAAATATAAAAAAACTAAAAGTATCAAAACAACTCACTCTAACTTACCGGTCAACTCTACCACGAACTTTAAATTATAAGATTGAGTTCGATTTACACCTTCTTCTTTCTGTATTTTACTATAGACATAGAAAACAATATTTCTCGCTTGAGATCGAATTGCCTTTTTGGATATTTTCACAAAAACAACAAATTCCAAGAACATAATCACAAAATTTTAGCAGCGGTTGACAGATCACGTACTTTGATTTGACGGGTCATACTTGACATTGCCATATGAAAATCACATTTTTTATTTTTTTTAAAATGCCATCAGATTCTGGTAGAGCTATACAATTATTATGGGACCCATGTATGTGCAATTGATGTTATGATCAATTCTGCAATCTATCATAAATCATAATTAATATATGTAGTCTTTGACTTTGTAGAATGTTACATAAATTGTTAACCTGCTTGATATACATTACATATTTGTTGTTTTGATGTGACTCCACATTGGAAATGGTATTAATAATCAAAATTATTGTTTTACCATTATTTACCAACCTCTACATAAATATAATACAAAACTGTGTTACTAACTTACACTGTACACACAAAAAGCTTTTAAAATCCTGTTGAATTTTAATCAATTTTTGAGTAGGCACTTAACAATAGAAGTGTAATACTATGATAAGTGCAGTAAGCAGTTTGATGTCTAAAATCTTTCATGTGTTATTAAGTGTAATAGATATTGTTTAATGTTTTTTGAGTATGTATTTTTTATTATAAATCGTGAATATAAGATATTTTCGATACCTATCATAAGTTTACACGAAACTGCACTCTCAACTGTGCAGTTTTACAATAATTATAAAATCAAGCTTCAAACTTTGAACATGTATCTGCCTTATAATATCACACTGCTACAGTTCATACATTGTGACATAAAGGTTACTGATATATTTAGTTATCAAAGAAGTATATGTTATGAAGCTAATAATAACCATCTTACATTTATTAGCCAGGAATGTTAATAATCAATAGTATTTTTGAAGTCTTGTGGCAATTGATGATGATTAACACAAAGCTCCCAAGCTTTAAAATCATCACACGAACGAAGATTTTCAGTAAAATACTCGACTCCTCTCAAAAATGGCAACATCATTTCATCGTTGATAGCTTCTGATAAACGGTGCAAGAAGGATATATTTTTTGATAAATTCTCCTTTATTTCAGTAGACAAGGGTCTTTCTGTGCACTTAACAATATCCAGCTACAAAACAAACATATTATGTTAGTAAAATAAATAATAATAAATCTATGTACTGTTACTTCATAATTAAAAAAATATTTAATACCATAGTAAAGACATTTCAGCACTCAAGTAATAACATAATCATCTAAGGAAAAAAAAAAAAAGCAAAATTTACCTTCTCATCAACACTGTTAAGTTTTAGTCCAAGATATGCATTGAGGCATTCAGCTAATGTTTTTACTTTTGATGGGATTCTACCAGTTTTGTTCTTGTGAATGATAATATCACCAACCTGAAGTTTTAAACACTTTTTTAATTGATTTTGAACTGCCTTCGATTTAATATAAAAAAGAGGTTGATAGTTGTCGATGTAGGGGTATGGTTTAGGTGTAGTTGTAGGTGTAGTCATATATGTAGTTGTAGGGGTTGTTGTAGGTGTAGATGTAGTTATATCTAGGTAGATAGGGTTACATTGGACAAACCTCTGTGGTTTTAAATGCTGTTTATATTGTACCTTTTTTTATTTTTGGTAAATAAAAGCAAAAAAAAATGTATTCCAGTTCACAGCAAGGGCAGCATAACATCTATCAGGTCAGCTAGTATATCTATACTTCTATACTAATATGAAAGTGTGTCTGTCTGTCTGTCACCTCTTCACACTTTAACCACTGAACCGATTTTTACGAAATTTGATGTAGACATACTTTGGGTCCCGGGAACATAAGATATTTTTTATCCTGAAAAAGTAATGTTCCCCTAGGATAGTGTACTTACGAGGGCGGAGCCGCGCGCAAAAGCTAGTTAAAAATAAAACATTTGTCTTACCTGTGTGTCAAAAACAGATTTCAATTTAACATTATGCTTGTGGAACAAGCAGTCAGATACTTTTCTACAATCATGAACGATTTTCTTAGGAGAATCACTTTCAAGGAGATTTTTTAAACCAGCATCGAAAGCTCTGTACTCCATTACTTGGACATCAAATATATAAATTTGATCTGGAGTGGAGAGTACAAGAAAAGGCATTTTACATTTCCGGCCCATATTTGCACCATCTGAACTGAGTGCTATGTAACTGAATGAATCCAAATCTTTCATTGCCTTGTGGAATGTAATGTCAACCTGATTGATATAAATATACTTTTTGGATATTTTAATAACATCTTCACATTCCTTTTCGGAAATCTTTAAGTATGAGAGATCATTGGGAGCCTGAATTTTTGTTATGTCCCTAACTTCTGAATCATAATAATGGCATACTCCTTCACTCTTTTCACCATCAGGAAGTTCCTTTACATCATATAGGGATATTTTTGATTTGTCATTGGTAATACTGAAAAATCTACCTTCAACAATTTCACTGTTTTTGGTATGTAATTGCAGTAGTTCTCCTTTCATATATAGATTATCCATTTTGGTGTACTTACAACTAATTCTGGCTTGGATAATAAATAATAGTCTTTAATCTTTTTTCACGGGTTTAGGTGTTTTATCGGCTTCTCCGTACGCCTTGTATATGTATAAACCGAGGGTAATATGTAATACTATCACAGCAACAACTGCAGAGTACACGCTACTTGTTACTGCCTCAAGCCGTAGCAGGCTATCAAATAGGACGATTTTTGCAGTGAAGAAAGATACAACAGGTACGATTATAATGAATAAACAGTATTTTATAACTGTTCGAAACACTTGCAAATCCGGTAGTTCCTGAAAGTTTTAAGTAAAATTTTCGTCTGTTTAATATGAATTCACATTTCACAAATCAACACTATGTAGGTACACGTTTAGGTTTAAAACTTACATTTGCCTTTCCTTCAATCATTATAATTATGAAAGAAAAATTAAAATAAAAAGAAAATAAATATATTAGGATTATATTGCTATCATTAATGATAGCTTCAAAAATAAATTAATTTTCTTCAAAAGATTTACGATTTTACTGTTCCTGAAGGCCTGTAAAATTCAATGTCAATTGTCAAATCCTCAAAAAATCACACGGCAAGGTAGTGATGTCACTCGAATCATATTCGAATGATGACGGTGAAAACTTGATTCGAATGAGATTCAATGTTGATTCGAATCAAACAATCTTTTGATAATTTTGTATTCCTTGCTAAAGAAATAATACTGTTGTTCCTTGCATTGACACCGACCACTCAATAGCAAAACTACAGTCGGACAAGGATCTTTTAGCACTTGGATGGGGGCGTGAGTGTCGCAAATAAGAACAATATTAAATATTTATTACTAAAAGTGAAATTTTACAAGACCGCAATGTTAGTATTGATTTTATCCACGTGCCAAAAGGTAAGTGTCGCAACTACAAAACAATACATAATACTAATATAAGTGACATTTTACAAGACGGCGGCGATGTTAGTTCTGATTTTGTCCACGTGCCAAAAGATCCTTGTCAGACTGTACGTATGTTCGTTAACGACAAATGGAATGGATGTGACGGCTGCATTAATATGTAACAGATTTTTATGTAATTCTCTGCCTTACTTAAACACTATTGAGCCATTTTGTCGCATTTCTTCATTGTTGGGAAATCTATAAAAACTGTATTATACTGGGTGTCCCAAAAATACCGTCTCATAGTGACATGGGAGATAGATTAGCCTTATATCTCTCGGATAAAATAAAAATGACCTTAGTAAAAGTTGCTTAGTTTTCGAGATATTTGGATTTTTTTGGTTTTATTCAAAATCTCCATTTTTAGTTAGTTTTTATTTCCGCATTAGTACAAATTCCTTTAATTTATTCATTTTTATTTTTTTTAAGTATCTCGAATAGTTGTTTGATGCATACAAAATAAATTTTTGTCAAATAGTAGTGTATTTTTTAAGAAAAAAATATTTTTGTGTTGCGTTTTAGCTCTCCCAAAATTTCGAACAAAATTTTGACAATCTGCCGTGAAAAAAAAATGTACTAAAGTAAACTGGAAAATTATTTTAAAAATTACTCAATTTATTGCAGATTTAGAAATGGTATAACACTTACATAAGAATTTTACAGAAACTTAGAAATTGCCATTTTTATCATTAAAGTCTGATTCAAGCCAGACTCTTATGTAGTAAAGAAGATGAAAAAGTACCAGGAATTTTCATCGCAATCTTATTATCTATCGACCTTTATTATCTTTTGTATCTGTAGACTTGTAAAACTGAATGTACTATTGCAACCCTAATTTGTTATTTCGTTCTTTCCTTCGCTGTTATGGGGCACTGTGATAGTCACGAAGTATAGATAACAAGGAGTCCGAACGTAATGTTAAAATAATGGTCTCAATTACGGGGACAGATTTTTGCCGGTAGAGCGCGCGACGGTCCGACATGCACTCGTTTGAAATTACGCGGGAAGTTTAAAGTTGCTATTGACAGCTCTGGAAAGATTGAAATCTTATTTTAAAAAAGTTTTAGGAAATTCTTAGAAACTGTTCTCGAAAAATAGATACCGTAGAACACGGTAATTGCCTAACGGTAATTTAAAAATAATTGTAATAAATAATAGTATTGGCAACACTCGGTATAATAGTATTGGCAACACTCGGTACTCGTCGGTCTCGCACGCCTAGCGGCAGAAAAAAGAACTAAGATCTGGTCCTATTATTGTGTACATAATTATTATTAAAAAGCCTATACCGTTCGGACTCCTGGTATCTATGCTTCATGGTGATAGTAAATAAAATTAGAAAAAAACTTTAGAACTTAGATTTATTACAGTAAATGCTCGAACTGTCGACCTCCAACACGAATGCACAATCGACATCTTCTGATAAAATTATTCTTTAATCTTCTCAAACTTATCTGAGATATTTCTTGAGCCGCTGCGGTGACTCTGTCGCGTAGTTCCCTTTCGTTGCGTATTGGTTTACCATAAACTTTGTCTTTAAGACATCCCCAATAAAAAAAATCCAGGGGATTAAGATCAGGGGATCGTGGTGGCCATAAGATTGGCCCCAGTCGCCCAATCCACCTTCTCGGGAACCTGCGGTCCAGGTGTGCTCGAACGTCTCGAGCGTAATGTGCTGGGCAGCCGTCGTTTTGAAACCACATCGTTCGTAATGATTCCAGTGGCACATCCCCGAGGAGCGTTGGCAATTGGTTTTCTAAAAATTCCAAATAGGTGTGACCATTTAATATTGGAGGCAGCTCCACTGGTCCTACTATTGTACCGTTGTAGATTCCGGTCCATAAATTTATTTTAAACATGTGTTGCGACCGATCTTCTCTATTCTCGTGTGGGTTTTCTAGCTGCCAGCTATGAATATTATGAAGGTTTAAATAACCATCTCTTCTACATTGCGAGTCGTCACTCCACAGTACTTTATGAAAAAAGTCGGGATCTTCCCTATTTTTTTCCAACATTCGTTGACAAAATTGTACCCGTCTGGCATAGTCACTCGTAAGGAGAGTTTGCACTCTTTGTATGTGGTACGGATGATACCTGTTCCTTTTTAAAACGCGATGAGCAGATGATTTCGGTATTCCAGTCCGACTTTGAATCAAACGAACCGAAGTTGACGGATCTTCGGTAACTTGCTGTAACACGACATCTTCGTCGGTTGTTTGCGGTCTCCCTTCACCACCTCGAGTTCCTGGGACTCTACCCTCTCTGTAGGCAGAATCCAATCGTTCAATCACATGATACGATGGCGGTGTACGGTTTGGATAACGTTCCGCGTACAATCTTGCAGCTAATCTTGAATTTAAAGTTACTACGCCTCGATTAGAAACACGCCTGGTTTCCCCATAAATTAAGTACATGTCGGCGTACTCACGATGAGTAAATTGAGTAGCAGCACCTCGTGGATTTTCCATTCTTAGCACAGTAAAACCAGCCAGCTGTCTGTAAGAGCGCAAACCGTCGTTGTTGTCACCAAATCAGTTCAACAATAGTCCAAATCGAAAGCAAATCAGAGTCCAAAAATAACGCCTAGTAATAAAAAAAATGAGAGAAACGAGAGCAGTACAAAATAGCACGTGTATCGCACAAAACGGAAGAGAACGTACTAAAGTCCACGAGATCGTTCGTGGAACACGGTGTTGTAAAATGTGGGAAGAGAGTAGCGCATATTGCGCGCTCCCTTGCACTTATTAGGCCTTTAACAAACATTACCGTTGATCATTGACAGCTATCTCACTCAGTTTTTAACCTAAGAACAGGATCACAAACGCCGAACACAAAGGACAACATGTGGCCTTTTCATTGTGTTTGAATATTGAATATTCACTTCATAGTTGAGTCCGGCTTGAATTAGACTTTAATGATAAAAATGGCAATTTCTAAGTTTCTGTAAATTTTTCATGTAAGTGTTATACCATTTCTAAATCTGCAATAAATTGAGTAATTTTTAAAATAATTTGCCAGATTACTTTAGTACATTTTTTTTCTACGGCAGATTGTCAAAATTTGGGTCGAAATTTTGGGAGAGCTAAAACGCAACACAAAAATATTTTTTTCTTAAAAAATACACTACTATTTGACAAAAGTTTATTTTGTATGCATCAAACAACTATTCGAGATACTTAAAAAAAATTAAAATGAATAAATTAAAGGAATTTGTACTAATGCGGAAATAAAAACTAACTAAAAATGGAGATTTTGAATAAAACCAAAAAAATCCAAATATCTCGAAAACTAAGCAACTTTTACTAAGGTCATTTTTATTTTATCCGAGAGATATAAGGCTAATCTATCTCCCATGTCACTATGAGACGGTATTTTTGGGACACCCAGTATTATCATTAAAGGCCTTACTCGACTTCACACGTTTTTTTCTCAGTACTTACTACGATTCTAGGCGAGTCGCTACTGACTAGTTTATAACAAAACGTAGTACAATTATAACTCTTAATAACGTCAGTTGCTTTAATGTTAACACTTTTATACTAGAATAACTAGATTAACATTAACTTACTAATGTTACTAATAAATGAAATATTGCAACCAGCATAACTTTCACTTCGAACAATATATACACAACATTTTTTCACCATTTTGACTGTTAAATCATCAAATAAATAATAAAAACATAGTTACGGAGATACATGAAGTAAGAAATAAAAACTTAATATACCTAATAAAAAATTTTCAATTCTAATATTATCCGCTGTTCAGCATAAAATATGGTATGGCTTATCTATTGTCTTGCGAATGATACCATCTTATAAAAAAAGAAGGAAAAGGATTTAATGTAAACTGCATTTTTATTTAGTATTATATGATTATTTCAAACTTTTTTAATTAGAATATAATATAGTTATAAACATTTGTTAAAATAATAATAAAGTACACTCGTTTTATCTAAGATTTTTCAAGTTACTTTTTATAAATACCAACATTTTTCTGGTTGGCAACATGCAAGAACGAGACACACAGCCTCCCTTCTGGCTATCTCGCTCGGCTCGGATTTGCCTCTATGATACGTGCATTGTGAAATACACTCTATTACTCAGGTAATACAGTTCTTTTTAGCAATTACAAAATTCGGAGTCTTCTATCCATAGGTACTATATCCATGTATCGAGGTTACCGGAGGCCCATGGGGGGGATTGGGGATTTCAAGGACCAGGAACGCAAGTCGCAACACCAGAGGAGTTACAAGTGTAACTCCTCTGGTGTTGGGAGTGTCCATGGGCGGCGGAAATCGCTTACCATCAGGCGATCCGTCTGCTCGTTTCCTGGTTCATTACATAAAAAAAAAAATACTTAGTAGTTTTGCTATTTAACACAAGATGGCATTAAAAGCTAAACGTTTTATCATGAAACACTAACGTCTTAAGAGCATTAACGCATAGCGCGTGAAGTCAGCTTTGGTGAAAAATACGCACACAGCTGCAGCCTGCAGCGAGCGTCTTTGTGTGCGTGAATAGCTCGACGACTGTAAGCCAACTAACCCACATTGATACTTGCCTTACTTTAATTACTTAACGATAATAATAATAACGATAATAATTATTATTGAATTTTGATTATGGTATACATAATATCATAATAATAATTATATTCTGTGTCATATTACTTAATATATAATATAACATATTATCTACACAAAACATACAATATCAGTATGTAATGTAATACTAACATAATATTATGGAAAATAAAAATACCTTGAAATAATACTTTTATACTATTTTAATAAATATAATTTAGTTTAAATACAGCTGAAATGTGTTTATTTAAATCTCTTTGATTTTTACCCGACTGTCAAGACGTTATGCTTTTCGCCCGGTTATGTTTTTCGCGCGTATCTTGCATGTATAAATGTATGCATGTATGCAATATGCATACATTACATTACATAGATTCTGGAACACAAAATAAACATTTTATATTTTAAACAAGACAATTTTATATACTTTTTTATATTTGTTATTTTTTATGACTAATAATTGTTCCTCTATAATTTTTAATTATTTTCACTACTAAAATTCCGGACAAAGCTCAGTCTCCCAGGTACTTTAACATCTTATATCAAGACGTCAAAATATTTGTGTTTTAAAAATTAAATACGAAATTACCAATTTAGGTGCTATTTTAAAGAAGAAAAGTATTAGTTACTAATACGTATCTAGATGTACTTATCATTTATATATGTCACCGTAAAATTGTAAAAACCGTTAGATTGTAAAAAAACTAGTGAAATTGTAAAATGTTAATAGACTTCGGACGTGAATATGCTGCCTATAATTTAACACATTATTTATAGTTAGATAATAAATACCTATATAGTTATGAATCTTTCGACATATTTTTACAATCTCGTTAGTTTTTTTACAATTTAACGGTTTTTACAATTTTACGGTGACATATTATATAAGTTGTTTCTTTTCGAGGCAAAATGATTTGGAAACAATTTTGTTTCTAAATCATAAGCTCGAAATCCAGACTACCGTTTGCCGCATATATGTACCTAGATAAAACTTGGTAATTAAGTAGTTAGTAGTTTTTACTTTGTACCAAAATACTCTTTACATTTCTTTAACACACGTTCTTCTCCTTTTATAATGCTCCCATCTTGGCTCCTGATTGTACGCAGCTCCGAGTTAGAAGTTTAAGAAGTTTACTTTGTACATACAAATTAAGAATCTACTGCTATCTGAGGGGATTATATGGATTATTAAATACGTACCTCTTCATTTCGAAGTTCTACTTCTTCTGTTTTACTTTACTTGAGTGTTTTGCACATTGTCTGAAGTTAAACCACAAAGCCGTAAACACAAGAATTTTGTTATTTGAAAGCAGATGCATATTAACAACAAAATGAACATGCAAAGTAGTATATTGTTATTATGGCTGCGCTAGTCGGTTTTGTCTCCATGCAAACGTTATTGGTGATTTACTTTAAAGTCAAACATTATAGACCCAAAGTTTATGTAATATCGATTTTTATTACACTTATCTTGGTCGGTATGTGCTTATATTTCTAAAATTCAAATAGGGGATCGGACTACATCTGAAATATTTAGTTTCATTAATATATTCAGAAATATTGAGGCATTACTACTTGGTAAATGTAAAAAAATATATTATTTTATGTGTAGTTTACTAATTAAATACATTTAAAAAGTACCAAAAAAAAATTTTTTTTTTTTTTGCTAAATTGGTGGTAAACACAACCTACATCATTAGTTTACTCACATCATATACAAAAACATTAATTATGGTAAGTATGAACTTAAACGCACAAATATGGGAGATTTTTACAAATATATTCCGGCGGCCATATACTTCATATACTACTTCATACACCTTAACCTACAAGTGACGTCATTTGTAGGTCGACTTTAGGAGGCTCGCGAAAATTTTATACAAATCGCTGTACCTTTGAAAATATTGACTTTTGATATACAGTTTCTTCTGAGAAGTTACTCATATTTAAGAGTACTATTCATTTATGTAATAAAAAAAAATTAGGCCGATTGCCTATTAGTTAAGAAAATAATAGCCTCCAAACATCGGATGTTTAGCGCAACTTTGACCGTAAATATAAAACAAATCAAGAATGAAAATAAAAAAGCAAGTACATACCGACACAGTTTTATTGTTCAGCAACTGAGATGACTTAAATTCGGACAAAAATATTATATAGATTTTTCATAAAACACGAACAGACGATTTGGGTAATTTGAGGATACCTTTTCTAAAATACTTTACAAAACAGTATAAATGTGTGCACTATAGTTTCTCATATAAGTATAGATAACTATTTTATGGGTATAAGTATCCTTTTTTCCCAGATATTAGGTGAAATAACAAGCATTTTCCCCTCGCGCCGCACTGAGTTCCAGCCGTTGACTAGCGCTAGAATAAATAAATGTAGACTAACAACAGCGCCATCTACTACATCTACGGGTCTAATTATGTTAAAATGTACTAAACTTTTAGCAGCTCTTGCCTTTGCCAAGTTTTCAAAATGTGTATGTTTTCTTTTTCGTGCGAACTTATTTTTATCTCCTATTATATTATCTATTATATAATAGATAATATTTATTGTAATTTGTTATTACAATAAAAAAAAATTAACTTAAATACGGTCATTCAGGGTAACTTTGAATCACGAGGGTAACTTTGACAGTTTGTTCACAAAATTCTTTTCTATTGTTTTATGTGAGAAACAATTGGCGCTTAAAATTTAATAACAATTCGTGTACGTAACATACTTCGTAAACGAAATAAAAAAAAAAAGCAGCTGTCAAAAGAAGATAATATCAAAAACTTTTGTTTTTAACCGCGCGCAACATAATGGGTAAAAATCAGTGCAAAACTTTTAAAAAAAATCTCGTTAACTTTGCTGCTATCAAGGTATATAAAAACATAATGCAATGTAATAACTTTATGGTTTTTTTGACTTGTCTATGACCCCACTACATCAATATTTGATAAAAACATAAACTAACGTTATCCTGAAGCTGTAAAATAATTAAAAGTTAGTCTGTGTCAAAGTTACCCAAGTTAGGTGGTAACTTTGACACACGACAAAATTGCCAGTTTTTAATATAATTAGTCATTTTTAAAGACGTTTTATAACTTTATAGCATGAAAACCAACCTGAGAGCACAGATTAACTAAACTCTTTTGACTAATTCTTAACATAGTAAAAGTTTGTTTAAAAAATATGTCGATGATGATTCAAAGTTACCCTGATTGACTGTAACAATATTTATTATTAAATTAAAAAATATATTTTCCAAATATCAAAATCTTTTTATCGGGGTGGATCTCGTACGCACTACAAAGGTCAACAGAGTTCAATGCAGAGCGCCGTGCGATACGTCCACCCTCTGTAATGGCTCGCGGCCGTCTGATTTGTAAACGCTCGTGCGCCTCGATTTATACACTAGTTTTAAAAATTCATAAAAAAATCGTCAAGCTAATTTAGTTAAAAATTTAAATGGCATATTAAAGATAAAACGTTGTTCTTTTAGATTATGTAAGTAAGAAAGAGAAAGAGCAAGTGAAATACATAAATATCATCATTTTAAATTACTATAATTCCTGATAATTTCGCATTCTTTAAATTTTATTTTTATGAGATAGAAACGTATATAAAAATAATCTGACAAAGAGATAATCTACAAGAGGATCCAACAAGTTTGTAAAGATTTTTTGTTTTTAAAAAATGTAAGTGGTTTTAGCTATTATATGTTTTGAAAATGCCCCTGAACCTAAAGTTGTCAAAACGTCTGGTTAGTTTTGTCAGTTTTATTCAAAAGTTTGAAATTATTTTAAAATAAATGATAAGGGAAAAATTAGAATACAATATTTTCTAGTGTTTTTTTACATGTAAAAATCAGAATAACCAGTTTTTGTTAGATATTTTTGCTTTTGAAAAGTAGCGTTTTTGTGAAATCTGAGTCGCGCGCCGTTAACGCTCTTAAAAAAACCTCATAAAACTATCTTAAAATGAATAACTACCATAGCTGGGCACCGTTAATCAAATAGTTAACTTCGTTAATCGTTAATCCGCTACAAAAAAAGTTAGCTTCGTTAAACGTTAAAGCGTTACATTTCGGAAGAATTAACGCAAGTTAACGTTAATCGTTAATCCGTTAATATGTGTAAAATTGCATTTTTATATCGTTGCGTTAGTGAGTGAATTTATAAAACCTGTTGATTTAGGTTCTGGAAGTTTAGGAACAAAACAAAATACTTGTAAAATTCAAATATGTAATTTAATCGCCGGGCATAAGGTACATATTTCCCTTCATGAACATTAACATGTTGAAGTCAAATGTGGCCATGGATTCTCATCATGACCGGTTGAATCTGATTCCATGTCTTCCATGATATGGTTTTAATTACTACACTGCACAGTACACTTTTTCTATCTTACTAAATTATACTGCACTCTTCTTTATCAACTCGCAAATTATCACTGATAGTAATTTATCCTATCAAAAACATAAATGTGAAATGAGAGCCAAGTTCAATAATCTATACTAATATTATAAAGCTGAAGAGTTTGTTTGTTTGTTTGTTTGAACGCGCTAATCTCAGGAACTACTGGTACGAATTGAAAAAATATTTTTGTGTTGGATAGTCCACTTATCGAGGAAGGCTTTAGGCTATATAACATCATGATAAGTTCAATACGAGCGGAGCACCAATCAAGAATGTTACAAAATCGGGGGATTTTTTTTCCTTTTGAGGGCTTTCGCTGCGTACGCTGCGGAAACAGTTAAAGTTTCGCTAAAATGATGTATGACAGAATTGTTCCTCTTTAAAAGTTCTACAAAAAAGTCCGCGACAGTATATGTCTATCTTTCAAGGTTGGCTCACTATAACCTTTTTATGGTAACCAAAACTGTTCTAAAAGTAATCATTATTTGTGAAGGTGTTTTCATAAAGATGATATTAATCCTTATCCAAGTAAATACGTTATTCATTACAAGCATTTGATCTAGAAGAAATTTGCCATTTACATCATTTGATTTCAATGAGTATTTTAGAAGATATCGCAGTAATAAAATAATCAAACGCGTAATTACAATGTACGGCGCGCAACGCGGGCGGGCAGTCGTGAGGTGGAAGCGCTTCTCCTTCTACGTAAATGAAGTCGCGGGTAAATTTTAGCGATCTCCCAAAGTAACTGTTCCACGCGGACGAAGTCGCGGGCAAAAGCTAGTATCATATAATATGCCTTGGTTGTTGACTTCAACGACAAAAGAATAATATAATAATAATATCTATGGTGTGAAGCGCACACCACGTCAGTCTGGCCCCGTGGTAAGTATCCGAAGAACTTGTGTTACGGGTACCAGACAACGGAAATATATTTAATACTTTTTTATACTTTACTTATATTTAAGATTTTTATTATATTATACATATATTTGTCGTCTGATGGCTCATGATTTTTGAATCTATACCATTGAGATATAGCTATTGTGGGCTTGCATGGGTAAATCGTGCAAAGAGAATTATTATAGACTTACAATATCACTTGTTTATTCGAAATTACAATTCTTTATAATGTACACCTTACAAAATCAAGGCCTTTATAAACACTGGTACTAAAACGAAACTATAGACAGTTCCTAGGCTTGTTGCCCGAACAACGACTCCTCGAGATGTGTTAGCTCATTCTCTTTAACGTGGTAGGGTGGAACCCATCCCCACAACACATCCCCACCATGTCGATTGCACGAACTTCAGACTAGACTCCGTCAAAGCGCGCCAAACACGTTTCTAATAGAGGGCACACTTGTAGTTTCGTTTCCGCTTTATGACCGGATGCGACACGGCCATCCTGTGTAGCACACGTCCCCGTGAGTGCTAGTCTGAAACAAACGAAAATACCACACAGTATCGTTCACGCTCGGCTATACCTGACCTTATCTATTTTGTCTCATAACAAACTCAACTCCTTTTATCAATAATCATTTTACTTTTAACTCAATATTTTGTGATTTGTGATATTAAAAAGTGTTCTACAATAGTCAGCCCTGTGTCCATTACAAATATGTCGAGTAGTCATCTCTGTGACTACAAGTGTTCTACAATAGTCATCCCTGTGACCATTTCAAATATGTCGATCAGTCATCTCTGTGACTACAAGTGTTCTACAATAGTCATCCCTGTGACCATTTCAAATATGTCGATTAGTCATCTCTGTGACTACAAGTGTTCTACAATAGTCATCCCTGTGACCATTTCAAATATGTCGATCAGTCATCTCTGTGACTACAAGTGTTCTACAATAGTCATCCCTGTGACCATTTCAAATATGTCGATTAGTCATCCCTGTGACTAAACCGCAACAAATCGTCAACCCTGTGACTGTATTCAATGATAGTCATCCCTGTGACTTGGTGTAATACACAAAAACACACACATACATAGTTTGTCATCCCTGTGACTGAACCGCAACAGATCGTCAACCCTGTGACTGTGGCACCTACAAATTTATTCGTTATTCTTATTATTAAACGTATTTGTAGCAATGTCAGGTGAATGTTCTGGCATTTTTATAATCCTAACAAGAGCATACTTATAAGTTCTTTTTGAATTTAAAGCCTTAAGGTAAATAGCAATCACTATCCTCTACCCGCTCACCGCGCATCCAAGTTGCCGGCTACGTCCAGATTAACTGGTACGATCGAACACAGTACGGTAGATAGAGATTTTACTCGATTTTTGATTACAACTTCAATTTGTTCATCATTAACCAAATCATTATTAACCTCGACCAATACATGACCCGATGGCATCTTTCTTTACTACCGTGCGCATACTTATAGGTACGCTAAGAATTTACAGCTTTTAGTGTACAACGGTATCTCTCAAAAATTGTAATTTCGTCTGATTATTCCCTATTTTTCAATAAATAAAAATCACTAATCGAAAATCTATTTACTTCCGCATTACTGCTTTTCAAAACGAGTATTATTGTACTATCTCGGTTACTGTATAAAACAATCAATGTTTCCTCTAAACTAAGATCTTTTAAAATGTGTTCATTTAAAAGACTACCGAGTCATCACACTACAGTCACGAGATAAACAATTACGCTCACCAAATAATTTTAGTTCCAAATCTGATACTTCAATGAAGTACAGAGTGCAGATCCCTGGCCGCCGCGGCACCCCGTCGCACGGCCCACACCACCTGCTGCACTTCGTCGCGTCTCGTCTCGTCTCGTCGCGTCGCGTCTCGTTGCGTCGCTTTGCGTCTCGTCGCATCGCTCGAATACTGAACCTGTACATAAAATAACAGCACAAAAATTGTCCAAACTATGTACAAATACGTTCTTTTTAGAGTTCCGTATCTAAGGGTAAAAACAGGAACATAAAATCTAAGACTTTGCTGTATGTCTGCCTGTCACCAGGCTGTATCTCAAGAACTGCGATAGCTAGAAAATGGATTTCCTTTCTCTTTAAGATAAAAATGTCAGGTTTAATTATGCAATAAAGTTAATTTCATTTCCTTTCAACAATCAAACTGATTGAATGAGGAAAAGGCTTTTACAGTCTTACTATACCAGAAGACTCCATAGTGCGTTTACAACCTTTTACATGATAACCAAGTTCACCAAAGTTCACTGGAGTCCACCGAAGAGCTTTCTTATCCGCCTCAGTCACAGCAACTGAACCGTTGAGCGTGTGCTGCTGCAATCACCATCAACACCAGCCATAGGCACCTGCTTACCGCATACTGCAACTTCTGAAACCGTCAAATTATTTCTTTTAATTTCTTTTCTTTTTGTTGTCAAAACTATTATTTCCTATAATTTCCGAAACCTATAGTGATGCACGCTCATGGACCTATGACAAACAATATTATCATGTTATTTTTGTACTTTTAATCATTCCAATCGGCCTAGTCTAAAAAGTAATAGATAGACAAACATGTAACATCTTTACAGCTTACAACGACGATATCATGAGCTGACAGAGTTTTCTCGCGAATTGCGAATGTCCTAGAACTTATTATCATGTTATCTAACAGTTCTTTTAGACACTTTCAGAATAAATAACAACATACCTGACGTTATTTAAAGTCACTTTTGAAACTGACCAATGATTAATTTCTCTTACTACGTGTGCAGTAACGCCAAATAAGAAATAAGGCTATTCACAAACTGTATGTACTGTGATTAAAACCAACTACAAAGTTGAGCTTCAATAATTACTAGGTAGGTAGACGTAAAACTTAATTGAAGTCGTTTCAAACTAATATCGCCTAAACATTGTTAAAGTACACGTCAACTGATTTTGTTTACGCAGTGCACCAGCTATTGTTTTTCAGGAATACCTGCAATTGATAAGGATTGTCTTTGTTTTCGCAAGAGTTGTTTACAACTTGCACGTACTGCCGTGACTTGTCATTTTATACAAAGTACAATGTGATATCATTAAATGAAATGTTGATAATGATTTTTAATTACCAGAAATCATTTAGATTTTTAGTAACTACTGGTAACTACTGCTATATTCAAGCGTTATGCACTTCGGTTAATCAAACAGTAATAATAATGAGTCTGTAAGACGTATGTCGTATGTACTGAGTATTCGTTTTTACTTTGCGTTTATTTCTGCTCATTTACTTTGTTCCTTTTTCATAATACTTTGGTTATAAAACAGAATAATTTAGAACCCTATAATGAATTAAGCAACGTTAACGATACAACCAGTTTCCATCACTGTGAGGCGACTAGACCAGTCCACCAGAGGCACAATGAATATCCATTTGGCACCACCGCCATGGAGCTAGCCGCCGCCCACGCTGCCGCTGCTCGGTCACGCAAAGCCACTTGTTGTCCCCTTGGCGCGGCTATACATTGCCCAGTCTAAGTCCATCTGCACAAAACAGAACAGCAAAACAACAGAACACTAAATTGTAAAGGTTATTTTGAGATATAAGCAAGCAATTTCATGAACACTTGAAACACGAGATAAATCACTAGTTTATTGAACGTCTTAAAAATTATTGCGAGAAATAAAAAGTTGGCTACCGCCTTTTACCAAAACCACCAAATACGTAACCAAAGCCTGTTGTTAAGCTACCATCCACCGCGCTCGTGTCACCACCATAGATGTCATGGCACTGTCGTCATCAGCTCACCGTTATCCTTACTTCAACTCCCGTTTTCATGGCGGGCACGAACAAAGGGTTATTGGTACAAGGTCACCTTGCAGCATTCAATTCACTGCTGTCCCATAGTTTCACAATTACACAGTCTGCATGGCGTGCTGCCTTGTTGTACATACTGCCAAACTCGATCCACATCAATTGCAATGATTATTATCACTTTTTGTAGCCTTTGTGCGGGCTAGATTACACTTCTTTTTTTTTTTAATACCCTTACTTTTTCGGAACAAGCACTTTTATTTTTCTTTGCACGACTTGATCCCGATTCTGATGTATTTTCAGGGTCAAGTCGCCGTTTTAAATTTGAACACGATTTTACTTCTTGTAGTAACTTATTTCGAGCTATAACGAGCTAGATATAGTTCACGGAAATATTGACAAGTCATACCTGCATGTGAAATTTGTGATACCCATGAATGCTTCCTTTCAAAGCTTTACTAAGAGCTATAGCCGAGGTCGAACCTTGTGGCGGTTGGTCGACAAAACATCGTTAATGAGCAGTATCATGTTCTTCTGCTGCATTTCAAACAGGGCGCGTCATTGGGTATCAGATCCCAATTCTGATGTCGTCTGATGGCTCATGATTTTTGAATCTATACCATTGAGATATAGCTATTGTGGGCTTGCATGGGTAAATCGTGCAAAGAGAATTATTATAGACTTACAATATCACTTGTTTATTCGAAATTACAATTCTTTATAATGTACACCTTACAAAATCAAGGCCTTTATAAACACTGGTACTAAAACGAAACTATAGACAGTTCCTAGGCTTGTTGCCCGAACAACGACTCCTCGAGATGTGTTAGCTCATTCTCTTTAACGTGGTAGGGTGGAACCCATCCCCACAACACATCCCCACCATGTCGATTGCACGAACTTCAGACTAGACTCCGTCAAAGCGCGCCAAACACGTTTCTAATAGAGGGCACACTTGTAGTTTCGTTTCCGCTTTATGACCGGATGCGACATATTTAATACACATCCATGACCCAGGAACACAGAAAACTTTTTTGTTCCCTGGCGGGATTCGAACCCGCGACCTCCGGCTTAAGCGCCACTGCGCTCACCACTGAGCCACGGAGGTCGTCGACAAAAGAAGTGAGATCTAAATGGGTGCCAAGTTCAATAGTCAGTCCTGTTTATTTATAACAACATAAAATATAGTTTCTTCTCATAACTTACTTGGGTAATATACTGTAGCTTAAGGTCTGACTCGACTAGTTCTCATATACGAATTATTATGTTCGATGGCTAGTTTCTACCAGCAAGCCAAATTTTCGGAATAATAAAATAAGAACCGACAAGTAACAGGTTTAGAACTTCCGAAGGCTATAATATAAGTCAGACAGACTTCGTAGTCAGACCTTAGGCTACAATATATTATCCTAAGTTATGAGAAGAAATGATATTTTATGTTGTTATAAATAAATTTCAGGACTGACCATTGAACTTAGCACCCATTTAGATCTCACTTCTTTTGTCGTTGAAATCAACAACCAAGGCATATTACTTATATCATATTATTGAACTTTGCTCTCACCTCACATTTATGTTTTTAATAGGATATCATTACATATTTGTACATAAATTATTAGTAGGTACTTACTTATTTATAACAAAATTAATACCAAAGTTAAGTGTTCCTAATAGAATCAATTAAGTGAAAAATTATAATGAAATGATAAAAAATTACCAGTTTCTGATTTATTCCTTTGTATTCACCTAATTACCTATATGTATGCCAAATTTGAACATTCTAGGTCATCTGGAACTGGGTTAGAGTTTTGATATATAGGTCAGTCAGTGATAAAAATGTCGATTTTTGGACGATAATATCTAAATAACTGTTTGAGATGTGTTTATAAAATTTGGAGCACATAATATGTATCTCGCAAGTCTCAATATATGAGTCAAATTTGACACGTTTATGTGAAATAGTTTTTGAGTTATGAGAGGTCAAAAGTGGCTTCAAATGGTTCGTGTAATATTACACACGGTGCTGCTCGCCAGTTCTGTTACTTAAACTTGGCTTGACACGCTACTGAACCTGTTTTTCGCGCCGCGCCGCGGTGCCGTCCGGTAAATAGTAGGCATTGGATTAACGATTAACGGACTTCTCTTCATATTAACGGAAGTTAACGTGTCCGTTAACATTTTTAGAAGTTAACTTAAAAGTTAATCCGTTAATCAAAATGTTAACTTCGTTAATTAACGATTAACGGATTAACGAGTTAATGCCCAGCTATGATAACTACATTACTATAATGTTTGTAAATATTTTGCTTTACTAGGTAAGTAATATTCATTTGTCACGTTCGCGCGTCGGGACATCGCCAAGTAGGTACCTATATAATAATAAATACCATAATATTTGAAATCTAAAATCGAAATTTAACATCACATAGCTATACATTGGTTGTGTTCCGCGGAAAATAACGCTAACAAAAAAACGTAAGCAAAATGCATGCAAAATGGCGACCGCTGGCGTTAAATAAGCAAAATGGCGATGAGACGACGCACAGTTTAAATTTATTGTATAGAATGTAAATACCCTTCGATGTTCGTGTTGGATCGCTAAATCCATTAAATAGGTTCTATTCACAGTTCTATTGTTCAATCTTTTTATTATAAACTTTCACAACTTTTCACAACAGTGAACAAAATAATTTAAGTACCTACCTATATTGTAAAATAATGTGACAGAATCATTGAAATCACTGGACACATACCTACCTAGATAGGTATATATAATATTAAAAATCACTGACTGGACAGAATACTTTTTAGGGTCCCTTGTTCACGTCTCGAAACCCAGAAACGGATAGAACGTCCGTCTATGGCTTACCGTTCGGTTAGTGCAAAAAAGATGAAATTTTGCATGAATCCTATAACAGGGTGTATCTTTTTCTCGCGTCTACCCCACAATGTAACTAGGTACAATACGGCCGATGTATCTTGGCGAGTCTGAACTTCGCGCAGAAGGTTGCGCAATGACTGTTTCTAAGTGTTTTCGTATTTATTTTATTTGTACTAATTGGTCAACTGTATTAGGGAAATTTTATTAGTACATATGTATATAAAAATAATACAATAACAGTTTTCTTCACGAGTTGTACATGCGCTAAAGTTCGCAGAGCCTATGTTCAGACCCGTCAAGATACAGCGGCCGTAGTGTACCTACCGCGACCGTTGTAAGTTATTAATTGCTGACTGGCTAAAGGAACTAGATTAGTATGAGGCCACGGAAAAGTTCATAACATTTATTATTTATTATAACTATCGGTTTAAAAGTAGGTAACATAAACAATTAAGTAGGCGCGGGACATATGCCGCTAACGTTTCAACCAATCGGCGCGCGAGTTGCGTTCTGTTTTACAATTTGACGAGTTTCAGTTCGTTATATAAGGGGCATTTCACGTCAAGCGGACAACCAAAAAAAGAAGAGGTCGTGAATTTTGTTTATATTCTGGTCAGTTATACTTCTAGGTGACGTAGATGTGTACACACAATATTTTTTTCGTATCATACTTTATTGCTGAGTTATGAGCTTTTAAAAATTTACTAAGAGTGAAGTCCGTTATTTTTGGATGCTTATTAATTGTATCAATTTATTGGTAACAAAAACTAAAAATTATTGTTTCTTGTAGTTAAAATTTTTAATTTTTTTTGAATTCTAAATTTGAATTTTTTTGCGTATAGTAAACCGGAAGTGTAAATTTCAAATCGATATTTGACTAACTTCGACCATTTTTAAATTATATATTTTTACCTTAAATTAAAGCTTTAAATGTACTAATTCTAAAAATTAGAAAGTGATCTCTAATAGTTTAAGACTAAGGGCATATAGAGTACATAAATATATCTTAATAAACTGTATAATATAACTCCGTTATTTTTGGATGCTTAATATATTCATCAATTAATTTGTAATAAAGAACAATAATATATCTCTCTTCTCTTATATCTCGATGTATCTCTTATATCTCTTATAGAGATATAAGAGATAATAATTAAGTAGATTCTGATTATAAGAAAACAAATCAATAATAATATTATACAAAAAATTTTTTTTTCAATGTTTAATAAAGATTTATAATTTTTCATCTTAGTAAATTGTTAATAAAAAAACGAAAATTAACAATTTTTTAATTTTTCCAACGGGAATTAATTCGAAGACCTTTGAGAAATAGCTCCAAGAAAGAAAAAAAATCTCAGATTAATAGTTTAACAAATATCGCACTTGCAATGTTAATGTTCATGCTACAAAAAATTGTTAGTTAATTAATGGATAACTTATTGAAAAATCGCGATATTTTTTTTTACCACGGATTATTGTCCATTGATCTGTCCTGTAGGCGCCTGAATTATTTCAATTTTTAATTTTCATATTTAATAAGTTTAAATGAATAAATATCATTAAAGGTCCGAAGGGGGCGTGGCTTGCGAAAGCCGGAGTACCCGATTTCGGGCGCATTTTCAACCCTCTGGGAAAAATATAAATATTTGTCCTACAATTCCGGGAGTTGGAACTTTTCTTAGGAAATATCCTCCTCTTTTTGAATCTCTTTTCAAATTTTAAAAAGTTTTATTAGTTTTTGAGAAATTTGCAAAAAACTAAACCCCCTTTTTTTTAGTTAATTGTTAATAACTTTTGCAATTTTTGCAAGCGGAACTTAATTTTTTTCAAAAACCATCTAGATGTCATTCCGAATCGAATTATAATTTTCGGAGACTGCAAAAAAGTTAACCAAAAAGGCACTTGTTGCCTGCCTAGGCTAGTAATGAAATCATTAAAATTTAATAAATTATTATGTTTATTTGTATTGTTCAAAACTTCTCTGATTACTATATTAGATGTAATGTTATTATTTGGTACTAAAATATAGGTATTGTCTTGCAAGATTTCCAAGTTCTAAACTGAGTTAAGGCAACATATAGGTAATATAAATAGAATTTCCTTGCTGATAAAGCAATAGGGTATTTAGTTTCATTAATATATTCAGAAATATTTAGGAATTACTACTTGGTAAATGTAAAAAAATATATTATTTTATGTGTGGTTTACTAATTAAATACATTTAAAAAGTACCAAAAAAAAAATTTTTTTTTTGCGGAATTGGTAAACAAAACCTACATCATTAGTTTACTTAAGTAGGTACATCATATTATACAAAAACATTCATTATGGTAAGTATGAACTTAAACGCACAAATATCGGAGATATTTACAAATATATTCCTGCGGCCGTATATTACTTCATACACCATAACCTACAACTGACGTCATTTGTAGGTCGACTTTAGTATGGAGCGTTTTTACGAGACTTGCGAAATTATGTATACAAATCGCTGTACCTTTGAAAATACTGACTTTTGATATACGGTTTCTTCTGAGAAGTTACTCATATTTAAGAGTACTTTACATTTATGCAATAAAAAAAATCAGTCCGCTTGCCCATTTATTTGTTTTATTAAAGTTAGTGGTTACATACCTATGTTGTATTATTTCATTAACTCAGAGGCGGATTAAGCGTTGAGAGCACCGTAGGCAAACATGTCGTCGGGCGGCGCGGCCCTATATTATAAATAACTTGTAGCGGTATATATATATACCGCTACAAGCGGCTATAGGCGGCAATAGGTAGCGGCGTCTGATCGCCCTGACCGGGCATACCACCTCGCTCGGTCGGAGATTTTCCTTTGGCAGTTCTACTATCTTCACATTGGTGAATTGGTGACCCTCCACAGAACAAACCTTTTCTGGACATGATCATCATCTCTCTTCACCCCTCGCTCTACGTCAGTAAGCTTCAGCCTCATGGGTACTACGAGTAGCAACAACGCACCGCGGCAAGAAGTCGAACCCTCATCGGGTTCATCGGGCACTCTCTCACTACATCGACCGGTCAGCAAGCAGAGGACATAATATCTCCCGATCAACATAAACCATCGGCCCCGCACGGCAGCACTCCGACTCACTGGAGCCCGTTCAGCAGCAGCATATTATATTTTTCTTTATTTTACAATTCCGCCCGAGCGCCCCTTTGTAGGTACCCTCGCCTTCCTAGTTTGCCTTTAGGATAATCCGCTACTGCTTTAACTATTCGTGCAAATTATATGCAGTAAAAGGTAAAAATATTTTGTTTAAAGCACTTGAGACCTGGGGCGGATCATGAATTTGTGGGACCCTGGGCTGAAACTACTTATCTAAGTACTCAACTAATAGCCATGTCTATTACTACCCCGGAAGAATGGAGCAGGAACATGGTGGATGGATGGTATAGATCACATAAAAAAATAATAATTTTATATTTTAGGGGTGGCTCTCCATACATGTGAAGTGGGGATGAAAAATATGTTTTCACTCTACCCCATCGTGTGGGGTATCGTAGAATAGGTCTTTCAAAATAAAGGCAAGGTTTCATACGTTACTTTTTTATAAAGTTGACCATTTTCGAGTAATTGGCCTCCAAAGTAGTTTGTAAGTTGGCCCCCCACCCCAAACATTTTTAAACTATAGGAGATAGAAACTTGCAAATTTCCATTCTGATAGTACATGTTAAAAACTCTTTAGGAAAATTATTGTGAACCAAATCAGACAGTAACTTTTGGAGTAAATAAAAAAATAAATAATTAAAAAAATAAAAAAACCCGACTGCAAAAAAGACATATACCTAAGCAACGCACTAAAAAGACCGAAACAAGTTTGAGAAAACTGACTACACTATGAGCTGAAACCCTAAGTGAAATAATTGACGTTATGTTTGGTAGCAGGCGGGACCCATTCGCAAATTATAAATCGTACAAAAATATATGGGCCCGTCTGCTAACAAACATAACGTCAATTAGTTCACTTAGGCCCACTTGCGCCAATCCGGGTTAAAGTTAACCCTGGGTTAAAAATCATGTTATCTCTCTCGTTCTTCGTATTTGTGAAAGAGAAAGCATGATATTTTAACCCAAGGTTAATTTTAACCCGGATTGGCGCAAGTGGGCCTTAGGGTTTCAGCTCATAGTGTAGTCAGTTTTCTCAAACTTCATTTTTAGTGCGTTGCTTAGGTATATGTCTTTTTTGCAGTCTGGTTTTTTATTTTTTTAATTATTTATTTTATTTCAGTATTTTCAGTTGCTTTTGAATTGTAGTTATCTATGCAGGCGGGTTTTTGTTTTTTATTATTATTATTTATCGTTATATTTAATATAAAACTGCAAGTTATATACATATTTAGAATCAGTGTTTAAAATCCTTCATTTTGATACCCCACTTTTTTTACCTCACAACATGGCGTCAAACATCCGCCATTTTGTTTTTTTTAATGTCACCTATCTAAGAACACTTGGGCTATTAAGACGAATCTAACGATACCTCAAATGTGAAAATCCGTTTAGCGGTTCTAAAGGTACAAGGTAATAAAGAATATTACATACATACATACAAGATACGCGCTAAACACATAACCCTCTCGGCAGTCGGGTAAAAAAAAGGATATTATTACGCGTTTATAGTTACGGAACCCTCCTTAGACATGTCCTGACATGCTCTTGGTTAGGTTATTTTTATGTGCGCTCGTTTTGCTGCTTGTATGTTTTTTGAGTTAGGGGTCGTCCATTAATCACGTGATGCCTAAAGGGGGAGGGGGGGTCCGAAAAAAAATCACCAAGGGGAGGAGGGGGTATAAGGAAACATCACGTGTATTAATTTTCGAATCTAGATTATGCATACCGAAATTATTATCGGTTGTAGATTCGTATGGTTGTTCAAATACGTACAAGACAAATGACTCGTATAGTTTTTAATTGCTCGATTATTTATAATTATTCGATTAAATTGTTTTTTAAGTTAAAGGTTTTCTTCAAACATGACCTGCTTACTGTGTAAAAAATACACGTGATATTAGGTGGGGGAGGGGGGGTAGTATAAAACCTCACCACGTATCACCAGGGGGGGGAGGGGTCTAAAAAGTTGGAAAAAACATCACGTGATTAATGCACAGCCCCTTACCTACATCAGGGAAAATATATGTGCCTATTCTAAATTATAATATGTGTACTTACTCACAAATTGTCACCAAGATGGTTATATTTTGTTCACTAAAATAATATCTGTCTGCCAGTTTGGAAAATTCAGTGGTATTATTTAATCACCAGATTTGTAATTTTTTGTTCCTTACATTCTTTCGTCAACTTGGGAATTTAGTATTCAATATTCGGTATTTTCACATCCAAAATTTAATTGTTTTGTCGCAAGTTTAAATACATGCCTTTTCAAAATCGGTTCAGTGGAACTAGAGATTACCCCCTACAACGTCACAAACTTCACCACTTTATTATATTAGTAGGTATAAATTTAGTACCTACCTAGGTACAGAAACTTTATATACAGTACCAAGCGTACACTACTCGTAAGGGGTCCCACACACGGTCCGGTTTGCCTTCTTTTCGGCCTGAACGAATGCAAAATCGTAGCATGTGTTGGCTTGAATCCGTTCAGGCCGAACTGACGTCAGTTGGGTCTAGGGTTGCCACCTCTTTTTTTGCAGATAAAGTACAATGATTATTATAGATAGGGAAAAAAATTACATTGTATTTAAAATAAAGTACAATCTATTTATTATCATTAATATGTTCAAATACATACCTACTTTTTATTGCTTTTTGCACTTTGTATCAAATTAGTATATCTACCTAGTCCATATTTAAATTAAATTATATGAGTAATACATTTTTAATCAAATTCAGAGACACTTTGTTTCTTTCGTCTCTTCATTTGCTATTGATCACTGAACATTTTCGGAATATATAATAAAAATGAAATGACTTTATACAAGTTTAAAAAATTATCATTGCTCTTATTAAACACTTGCTGCCTTTATTGTGCAGTTGATAATTCTAAATTATATTGTAATAAAGTTAGCTAGTAAGTTAGTAAAGAAAATATGTTTCCATATAGATCATCCATATTTACATTAAGTTTTTGCAGATTTATATTTTCAATTATCTTAACATGCAATAACAATATAACAATATAACATATATTAGGTTGGGGAAAAAGTTTCTTCGCATTTTATATAAAAATTCAAAAGGTTTTTTTATAAAGTTTATTTACAAGTGACTAAAGTATATAGGTGCCATTTTGTTCGATAACTTTTTGCCATCTTGTTGGTAGGTACATGATCCCATTGCTATAAAATTTTTGGGGCTTCTGATGAAAAAACTGCGACAAATGGTTTTGGCAGTTCTCTTGTGATGTCAACCTGACACTGCCTAAGGAATTCTGCAGCGACCGAAACAGGTGGAAATCTGAAGGTGCAAGGTCAGGACTATACGGCGGATGCATTAACACCTCCCAGCCAAACTCCCGTAATTTTTTATGAGTGGCTAAAGATGTGTGAGGTCTAGCGTTATCATAGTGAAAAATCACACCCCTTCTGTTGATTAATTCCGGCCGCTTTCTCTCAACTTCTTGCTTTAATCTCATCAGTTGTTCGCAGTACAGTTCAGAATTGATGGTCCTGTCTGGCGGTAACAGCTCATAATGAATAATGCCCTTCCAATCCCACCACACACACAGCATCACCTTGTTGCGAGTTAACCCGGGTTTCGCCACAGTCTGTGAAGCCTGACCGGCCTTTGACCACGATCTTTTTCGCACGTTCTTGTCGTACGTGATCCACTTTTCATCACCAGTTATCAGCTTCTTAAAAAATGGTTCGGTTTCATTACGTCGTAATAAAGAATCACAAATGAGTACACGGTTCATTAGGTTTCTTTCAGTGAGCTCATGAGGCACCCAAATATCGAGCTTTTTTGTGTACCCAGCTTTTTTCAAATGCGCCAAAACCGTTTTGTGGTCAATCCCCAGTTCTACAGCTACATCGTAACTACTAATATGCCGATCTTGCTCCACTTTTTCAAAAATGGCAACAGTTTTGTCCGTAACAGGGCGACCAGAGCGACGTGCATCTTTGATATCAAAATTTCCGGATTGAAAACGCTTAAACCAAATTTGCGCTACTCTCACAGATACTGCATTAGGTCCATAAACATCACAAATTTTTTTCGCGGCTTGTGTTGCATTTTTACCTTTTTTGTAATAAAATTTTAAAATGTATCGAAATTCTTCATAAGAATCACTCATTTTAACAATAAGAAAAACAAATGAAAATCTCAAATTTACCTAATTTGAATTTGGAATTGTCTTCTGTAAAATTAAAACTTTTTAATGATACCAAAATCAGCCAGATACAATTGGTATAGCCCAAGATATTTTATGACAAGTTCATACATACACTACGGCCGCTGTATCTTGACGGGTCTGAACATAGGCTCTGCGAACTTTAGCGCATGTACAACTCGTGAAGAAAACTGTTATTGTATTATTTTTATATACCTATGTACTAATACAATTTCCCTAATACAGTTGACCAATTAGTACAAATAAAATAAATACGAAAACACTTAGAAACAGTTATTGCGACACCTTCTGCGCGAAGTTCACACTCGCCAAGATACATCGGCCGTATTGTACTATAATGCGAAAAGACTTTTTCCCCAACCTATTAATATAACATGTGTTATGCTACGGTACCCTAAGAAGATCGCCGACGCAGCACTCCAACCACGTCACGCGGCAGCGGCACGAGGCGTAGCGTCAGCAGTTCCTCAGTTTACATTTATTTTTGCTTTATGTTAGAAACTCACTTTATGTTCAATCGTTGAATATAATAGTCGTAATTAGAATTAGTACCTTTTTATATTGTAACAATTAATTAATAAATTTATAATAAAATTTCGACTTTTTTTTGGAAGTCCGATTGCTGCACAACATATAGGAAATCGCATTCGTGCGCGTGCGATCGCTACTTGACTTCCAAAAGTCTTCACCGAATTTTGAAGAACCTTCGTGCAGCAGAAGACTATATCCAGCCATCGATACGCCAGAGAAGAGCCGAAATGCATATGTGAGTACTTTTAGAATCACTCTGAATTTGCTCCTTTCTTTTATCCTATAAGTTTCATAATTTTATATCCAAGATTTTCCATCCGCGACAATCGAGGACTTCTAGAATTAGTAGTAAATTTAAATTGTTAGATACGGTTAGAGAAATTAGTGACGAATTTTTTTGATTTAAATATGGCTACAATGGATGATATTTTTAAAGCTTTAAGATTAGTGCCTGATTTTGACGGAAATTCTAATGTTCTTACAAGATTTATTAAATTGTGTGATCAGCTCGTTCAAAATTTTGTAACGCCCGATAATAATTTGATTAATTTAGCTTTAATAAATGGAATATTAAATAAAATTACTGGGCCTGCCGCTAGGTTAATAAATTCGAACGGCATACCCGATAGTTGGTTAGGTATTAGGACAGCTTTAGTGAATAATTTTTCAGACCAACGTGATGAAACCTCTTTATATAATGATCTTGCACTTTTGACACAAGGGTCTTCTACCCCTCAGGAATATTACGAAAAATGCCAGAATATTTTTAGTACATTAATGACTTACATTAGTTTGCATGAGACTATTCCGACTACCATTGAAGCGAAACGTGATTTATATAAAAAATTAACGTTGCAAGCTTTCCTACGTGGTTTAAAAGATCCCCTAGGATCCAGGATACGCTGTATGCGCCCTGAGACCATCGAAAAAACTACGGTTTATATACACATGTACCGATTAGGTCTGGAGCAGACCATTATGACAGCACGATACTCGTGTGCTTAGAGTTTTCAGCTGTATTATATTAGAACAGAGCACTATTTACAGTGCATTCCGACTTCTGTGCAGTGTTCCAACTCTGCAAATATAATTTCTCTCCAATCTTAAACAAACTGATATATAAATAATAAAAAATAGGTTCTGTAATATTAGTCTTCTTTGTACATTAAATTATACTACCAAAAGCTTAATTTAAAAGTCAGACCTACAGTCTGACTATTTAAATCGATTGTCTATGTTGAATTGATCAATAGCTTAACCCATTCCATGCGGCAATAAAAACTATACTTATTACCCAGGTGCGGGGACGGTTTTCGTCGCGACGCCGATGGGCGTCTTCCGCACCTCAAAGGGTAATAATAAGACGCCGATCGGCGTTTTCAGCACACTATTAAAAAAATAATCATTATTACGTTGAATTCATTAGAAAATCTTCAGTTATGTCAAACGTATGGTATGTTCAAGAGCGTATTTTGCGTAAAAATTAATTTTACGGCATAAATTATTATTTATGTGAAGTTATTGGGCTTCAATTGTTATATGGTGAAAATTGGATGAAAATGGCGAGAAATGTTAAGTAAATTGTATTAATTAAATAAATTACGCTTCTTTTTTTGACTAACATCTCATATATTTTAGTTTTAAGCGATAAGAATAGCAAAATGATCAGTATAAATTAATAACAAATTAATAACAGGGGTGGCAAACCTTTTCTTAATTTCCGTAAGCATATTACGCAGATCACACATAGCTAATACTCCGATTAATTTAGACAATTGAAATAACACAAATTCCGACAGAACCAAATATTGGTGGAGACCTTGGGTTTGCCCTAATAAATTGAAATTTAAAAGTCCCCATCAATCCCATATGAGCTTACAAAGTTATGCGGGGTCAAAGGTCAATATTTCAGGTTTTTTGGGTTTTTTCTCGAAAACGGTCAGACCGAAGTTGTAGATCTCAAAATTATCTACAAAAATGGTTCTTATGTTTTTTTCCCTAATTATCACCGTTACTGAGATATCTAGTGCCTAGAGTGCGAGGTGGACTTACTTTTGAAGTACTGACTTGTTCATCCTCGCGTTGTCTTTTTGCTGTTTGAACGCGCTAATCTAAGGAACTACTGGCACAGAATAGATATTAGTTACCACAGAAGCACCATTTCGAAGAGTCATTAGAAGAAATAGGGACTCTTACTACTATACCATTAAGTTCAATTCACCTTGTGCAGCGCGCGATCGCCTACGATTATATTTACCTACAAGTTGCATCTCTTTCTATCGCATAACTCTTATTCATATCGCATAATTGTGACGAAATCGGGGTTGTCTCCGTTTAGAAAATAATTTATTTAAATACAACTTTTTTTTTCTAGTACCTACCTACTGTACTTTAGTGAACGAATTACTTTCCAAGTAAACCTAAGGTAGGTGTTAGGTACTTTAACTCTAATAAATTCGCGCATACCTACGTATAAGTAGTTATGCGTAAAGTGTAAACGTAAGCGTTTTCGATACCTTTACGGCCTGATATTACTCAAAGATGTTGAATCACTCCGCCTTACTATTACTCTAGGTACTTTTGTCAACAAATTACTTTTCAAATCGTATCACAATTCACATTGCATCGGAATGACAGTTTATGACGCGAACAGGTAGTTCAGGAGCCAACACCTAAAAACTTAATATTGGTTCTCAAAATCTCAACTAATAGCATTAGCTCAAACTATATTTATAATAATATTGTTATTTAATATTTATAATATTATAGTACTCATTATACCCACTTTTAAAATAATACGTAAAATTATAATAATTACGAACAAATCTCGCGCGTACGTCTCTCACTGCTCGCATGTAAGTCCCTACTGATTGTCCACGCAGAGCGGGATGCCGCGCGTACTTGCATTTTCTATACCTACACGGGGAGTGAGACAGGCCTGCTACTGGTTCAAATTGAAAAATTATTTTTGTGTTGTATAGTCCATTTATCGAGGAAGGCTTAAGGCCATATTATAACATCACGCTGCGACCAATAGGAACGAAGAATCAGTGGAAAATGTGGAAAAAACGGGGAAAATTTTGTTCTTTGAGGGCTTCCGTTGTCTGTTTGAACGCGATGATCTCAGAAACCGCTTGATCGATTTAAAAAAAAATTGTGTTAGATACTCCATTTATCGAGGAAGGCTTTAGGCTATATAACATCACGCTGCGACTAATAGGAGCGAAGAATCAGTGGAAAATGTGGAAAAAAATAAAATTATTCATCTTTGAGGGCTTCCGTTGTCTGTTTGAACACGCTGATCTCAGGAACTGATTGATTTGAAAAATTATTTTTGTGTTAGATAGTCCATTTGTCGAGGAAAGATTTAAGCTATATAACATTAACCTGCAACAAATAGGAACGAAGCATCAGTGAAAAATTTTACAAAAACGGGGAAAATTATTCATATTGGACAGATTTTAATGTTTTTTTTGTGCTTGTTCAAGTGGATTCAAGATTGGTTTAGATTTGCAATTGGACCCAGTAGGTGGCGCTGCTGTCAATACGTTAACAAATTTAATTCTAAGGCGGTACGAAGTTCGCTGGGACAGCTAGTATGTATATAATATGTAGCAAATATGTGCATAATAATATAGTGTAGAACGTGATACTTACAATCACGATATCTCAGGAACAATGATACTTAGAGATAAAATCATTAGGACCATTTTTGTAGAGAATTTTGAGATCTACAATTTTAGACGGCAGTATTTTTTGATAAAATTTACCGTTTTCGAAAAAAAAATCAAAAACCCTGAAATGTTGATCTTTGACCTCGCATTACTTTATTAGCTCACATGGGATTCATGGGGACTTTTAAATTTTTATATTTTAGGGTAAACCCAAGATCTCCACCAAAATTTGACTTTTTTGTTTGACCCCTATTTTCATGTCTAAATTTACGGGAGTATAATATTAATAACATTTTTTATAACCTGAATTTATAGTATGATAATATTATGATTTTTTTTGAGATTTGAGATAGTAGGGAATATATATAATATATGCATATTTTTTGTTTCTATCTTTTTTTATAAATATATCGTATTAACATTATCGTATTAATCAATTTTGAGATAATTAAACTTAATTCTTACCTAGATTTAAGTTTTTATGTATGTGTAATGTGATATGTTGTTCATTTCAAAAATGTTCAAAAGTGTTCATTCATTAAGACAAAGCATTATATGTTTTTATCGGAGAAAATTGCTTTTATTTTAAATACTTCAAATTCTTTTCCTTCTGGTGGCGTTAAAAAACTCATTTAACATATCGGAATATTTTTTTGACTTTTCGCAACTACAAAATATGTTCATTGACTAAAGCTAAGCATTGGCTATGAATAAAATTGTTTCCATTGATGTCTTTGTATTTGCCTGCGGCATCGTGGATTTCGGCCTGTTACAGAAAATTATGTTTATTTTACCCACACAAACTTAAAAACTATAGTAAATTCTCATCTTGGATTTAAAAATTAGTGGTATTTTCGTATTCAGCACCCCATGAACCCAGAAATTGTTACCCATGTTGGTATTTTTTACCACCTCGGGCCCGTATCTTGGATTAAAAATGAGTGTTAATTCCGTAATCAGCACGCCTATAATAAACCTTGAAATTGACACCCATGTCGGTAATTTAGAAAAACTCGTGTCCGCCATCTTGGATTCAATAATGAATCTTAATTTTGTAATCAGCACCCCCATAAACCTTGAAAATTGTACCCCTGTCGGTATTTAAAAAAAATCGTGTCCGCCATTTTGAATTAAAACATATTTAGTGCTTTTTTCGTAATTTAATATCCTTACCTACTTCTATTTTTATTTTATTTATTTATTAACACAAAAAGAACATCTTTTACAACCATTACATAAATCGCCAAACTGTGGAGCAGTTTGTTGGCGGTATTATTATTATACTACACATTTCATTTCTCGATATATATTTTACCATGTAGTATATCCATACTTACGAGGCAATCCACGCATATTTCATAGCTAGAAATCAAGAAAAAAGTTACTTCTTGTCTATGATTCCTAGTTCCATAGATAGGTAGGTATGTTTCCTGTCACGCCATTATTTATGTTTGCGTGGCAAATGACGCATATTTTTGTTCCAAAAAGTTGAAAATAATTGATCTATAAGTTGAAATATGATACGAAATGTGATTTCAAGTCATTTGAGAAATGCTGAGACAAAAACTAACAAAAGAGGAAGAAATTGCAAAATTTAGGACGAAAATACGTAAGTCAAAGAAAAAATGCCGGCGTTAAAATTGCTCCATTACAATCACAATGTCTAATAAATAATCCAGGTATGCCAAGATTATAATATATTTTCTACAATTAACATTAGTTCCAAAAATCAAACGCAATTTCTGTCAGTTTAGTCTCATAAAGGAACATTATACAAAGAACGTATTTGTCGGGAATCCGCTCTCTCTCTCTGTATAATATAACTAGCTTTTCCCCGCGACTTCGTCCGCGTGGAATAGTTACTTTGGGATATCGCTAAAATTTACCCGCGACTTCATTTACGTAGAAGAAGCGCTTCCACCTCACGACTGCCCGCCCGCTCCGCGCGCCTTACTATAGCGCGCATGATTATTTTATTACTGCGATATCTTCTAAAATACTCATTGAAATCAAATGATGTAAACGGCAAATTTCTTCTAGATTAAATGCTTGTAATGAATAACGTATTTACTTGGATAAGGATTAATATAATCTTTATGAAAACACCTTCACAAATAATGCTTACTTTTAGAACAAATTTGGTAAGTATAAAAAGGTTATAGTGAGCCAACCTTAAAAGATAGACATATACTGTCGCGGACTTTTTTTTAGAACTTTTAAAGGGGAACAATTCTGCCATACATCATTTTAGCGAAACTTTAACCGTTTCCGCAGCGTACGTAGCGAAAGCTCTCAAAAGGAAAAAAAGACCCCCGATTTTGTAACATTCTTGATTGGTACTCCGCTCGTATTGAGTTTAGCATGATGCTATATAGCCTAAAGCCTTCCTCGATAAGTGGACTATCCAACACAAAAAGAATTTTTCAATTCGTACCAGTAGTTCCTGAGATTAGCGCGTTCAAACAATCAAACAAACAAACAAACAAACTCTTCAGCTTTATAATATTAGTATAGATAATTTATTATTCATTTTTTGCATAGAACCACATATACCATGAAACAGTATGCGATTTGCATCTGTTGCTACAGAAAATCTAAAGTAGTGTCTGAACTAGGTAATCCTGTATCTCAGGCAAATTTGACGCTGGAACTGTCCTTAGTACAAGATTTGTTTATATTGCAAATACTCGAGTTGTTTTTTAACATGATCTAATATTATAAATTTGCTTAGTTTATTCTTCCTAAGAAGAAATAAGAATATATAACTGGAAAGTTGTCATTATAATACATTGGCATAGTGTATACCTACCTGGTGTTAGGATTATTTTTAGAATCCTTGAAGTTTGTTAGTAATACTAATTTAAAGAGTACTCTGGAAAGTTGTAAGGGTTTTTAGGTTTCATTTATAATACTGGTTCTATTTAAATGAAGATACTCATTGTAAAAGTTAGTAGGTAAATAATCCAAAAATCAAAGTCATGATATTTGGGGCTTAACTCAGCTGTTAGGTATTGGCTTACCCAGCAGTTCATATAGAGTTATTTGCTTATTGCATAACATTGCTTCTCATGGATAATAGAAATTAATATACTCATGGATCAAAATGGGTAGAAACCTTTGAAAAAGTTTCAGAATCCAATAATAATTTTAATCTTGAAATTTATACAAAGCATCTTAGATTGTGTGTAATACTTAAAAAGTCATTGGTATATAGAAACAATAGGAATTTTAAATTAAAAAACTGAACTGAAACGGATCTGTTTGTAAACTATTCTGGCTATAAATAAACTACAATACAAACATTATTATAAAAATATAATAATAAAGAAATAGAAATATAATAAATTTAATGAAATAAAATATAAGCAATAAAACTTCAACCAAAAATTTATTGGGTGGTAAGTTGAGGGCTTACACACTACAACAATAATAACTCCCCGCACCGATTTCGGTGACGGTGGCCGATTTCATTGAAACCAGGCCAGTTACGCAGGAGTAATTTTATAGTGTCCAAGTGTGTGCGCAGTACACAAGAGACTCTCTCTTCCTTTACTCTCATAACGGATTAAGGGACGGATCCCGGAGTGGGACGGATCCCGGAGTGGGATGGATCCCACTACAACAATGTATACATGTGTATGAGAAAAGTGTGAAAAACAGTCTATTGCTATTTATATTTTTTTTGGAAAATATACTTAATTTATATTATATTATACATATATACAGAATATTTCAGTTTATAAAAATCAAAATTATGGTCACACATAGACCTTTTTTTTTTTTTGCTAAATGTTCACAGCACAAGTATGGTATTTGGAACATGATAATATTTCATTGTACATTTTATTGGCCATTGGCAAACAACGTTGAACAAGCAAAGCCAAGTATCTCTTTAGCATAGCTGGGCACCGTTAATCAAATAGTTAACTTCGTTAATCGTTAATCCGCTACAAAAAAAGTTAGCTTCGTTAAACGTTAAAGCGTTACATTTCGGAAGAATTAACGCAAGTTAACGTTAATCGTTAATCCGTTAATATGTGTAAAATTGCATTTTTATATCGTTGCGTTAGTGAGTGAATTTATAAAACCTGTTGATTTAGGTTCTGGAAGTTTAGGAACAAAACAAAATACTTGTAAAATTCAAATATGTAATTTAATCGCCGGGCATAAGGTACATATTTCCCTTCATGAACATTAACATGTTGAAGTCAAATGTGGCCATGGATTCTCATCATGACCGGTTGAATCTGATTCCATGTCTTCCATGATATGGTTTTAATTACTACACTGCACAGTACACTTTTTCTATCTTACTAAATTATACTGCACTCTTCTTTATCAACTCGCAAATTATCACTGATAGTAATTTATCCTATCAAAAACATAAATGTGAAATGAGAGCCAAGTTCAATAATCTATACTAATATTATAAAGCTGAAGAGTTTGTTTGTTTGTTTGTTTGAACGCGCTAATCTCAGGAACTACTGGTACGAATTGAAAAAATATTTTTGTGTTGGATAGTCCACTTATCGAGGAAGGCTTTAGGCTATATAACATCATGATAAGTTCAATACGAGCGGAGCACCAATCAAGAATGTTACAAAATCGGGGGATTTTTTTTCCTTTTGAGGGCTTTCGCTGCGTACGCTGCGGAAACAGTTAAAGTTTCGCTAAAATGATGTATGACAGAATTGTTCCTCTTTAAAAGTTCTACAAAAAAGTCCGCGACAGTATATGTCTATCTTTCAAGGTTGGCTCACTATAACCTTTTTATGGTAACCAAAACTGTTCTAAAAGTAATCATTATTTGTGAAGGTGTTTTCATAAAGATGATATTAATCCTTATCCAAGTAAATACGTTATTCATTACAAGCATTTGATCTAGAAGAAATTTGCCATTTACATCATTTGATTTCAATGAGTATTTTAGAAGATATCGCAGTAATAAAATAATCAAACGCGTAATTACAATGTACGGCGCGCAACGCGGGCGGGCAGTCGTGAGGTGGAAGCGCTTCTCCTTCTACGTAAATGAAGTCGCGGGTAAATTTTAGCGATCTCCCAAAGTAACTGTTCCACGCGGACGAAGTCGCGGGCAAAAGCTAGTATCATATAATATGCCTTGGTTGTTGACTTCAACGACAAAAGAATAATATAATAATAATATCTATGGTGTGAAGCGCACACCACGTCAGTCTGGCCCCGTGGTAAGTATCCGAAGAACTTGTGTTACGGGTACCAGACAACGGAAATATATTTAATACTTTTTTATACTTTACTTATATTTAAGATTTTTATTATATTATACATATATTTAATACACATCCATGACCCAGGAACACAGAAAACTTTTTTGTTCCCTGGCGGGATTCGAACCCGCGACCTCCGGCTTAAGCGCCACTGCGCTCACCACTGAGCCACGGAGGTCGTCGACAAAAGAAGTGAGATCTAAATGGGTGCCAAGTTCAATAGTCAGTCCTGTTTATTTATAACAACATAAAATATAGTTTCTTCTCATAACTTACTTGGGTAATATACTGTAGCTTAAGGTCTGACTCGACTAGTTCTCATATACGAATTATTATGTTCGATGGCTAGTTTCTACCAGCAAGCCAAATTTTCGGAATAATAAAATAAGAACCGACAAGTAACAGGTTTAGAACTTCCGAAGGCTATAATATAAGTCAGACAGACTTCGTAGTCAGACCTTAGGCTACAATATATTATCCTAAGTTATGAGAAGAAATGATATTTTATGTTGTTATAAATAAATTTCAGGACTGACCATTGAACTTAGCACCCATTTAGATCTCACTTCTTTTGTCGTTGAAATCAACAACCAAGGCATATTACTTATATCATATTATTGAACTTTGCTCTCACCTCACATTTATGTTTTTAATAGGATATCATTACATATTTGTACATAAATTATTAGTAGGTACTTACTTATTTATAACAAAATTAATACCAAAGTTAAGTGTTCCTAATAGAATCAATTAAGTGAAAAATTATAATGAAATGATAAAAAATTACCAGTTTCTGATTTATTCCTTTGTATTCACCTAATTACCTATATGTATGCCAAATTTGAACATTCTAGGTCATCTGGAACTGGGTTAGAGTTTTGATATATAGGTCAGTCAGTGATAAAAATGTCGATTTTTGGACGATAATATCTAAATAACTGTTTGAGATGTGTTTATAAAATTTGGAGCACATAATATGTATCTCGCAAGTCTCAATATATGAGTCAAATTTGACACGTTTATGTGAAATAGTTTTTGAGTTATGAGAGGTCAAAAGTGGCTTCAAATGGTTCGTGTAATATTACACACGGTGCTGCTCGCCAGTTCTGTTACTTAAACTTGGCTTGACACGCTACTGAACCTGTTTTTCGCGCCGCGCCGCGGTGCCGTCCGGTAAATAGTAGGCATTGGATTAACGATTAACGGACTTCTCTTCATATTAACGGAAGTTAACGTGTCCGTTAACATTTTTAGAAGTTAACTTAAAAGTTAATCCGTTAATCAAAATGTTAACTTCGTTAATTAACGATTAACGGATTAACGAGTTAATGCCCAGCTATGCTCTTTAGATACCATGATAGCTTAATTATCAAGTAACAGTTTAAAGCAACAATTTGTATCTGATGAATGATAAATTTGTATCAAGATATGAATTAAGGATTGACCAGATAAACCAGTGGAAAGTTTTTTGCAAAAAAAAAAAATAAAAAAAAAAAAAAAAAAATCTGTTAACAGTAAGACACAAATATAAGAATAATATTAAAAAAGAGAATAAGAAATAAAAAATTGAAACATGGACAATAATACAGATGATAATATGAGGTCTTATTGAACACGAGTGGGAACTAGATGCTTTTGTTTTGCCACAACAAGATTAACCTAAAATACATTAGGTGCATTGTACACGGGTGATATACGTGATATATTGACGTGATAACAGCTGACATGGGTGATATGCGAGACATATTGACGTGTTGCTGAATGCAAGTGACAATGAGATGTACATGTTTTGCCATAATAAGATTAACCTAAAAATACATTAGGTGCATTTTACACGAGTGATATGCGTGACATATTGGCGTGATTACAGCATACACGGACATATTGACGTGTTGCTGAATGCAAGCGAGAACGAGATGTACTTGTTTGGCCACAACAAAATGAACAAGAACAAGACCCTAAAATTACATTAGGTGCATTTTACATGGGTAATATGTGAGACATATTGACGTGTTACTGAATACAATAATTGGGAACTAGATACAATGGTATACTTTATTCAATCTGGATACGCACAAGCTATAACAAAAATAACATAGCAATGCACAATTTACATTATCCATGTCCATGTCCATCCAATTTACATATTTTCATTGATATGTTGCTTATTACAATTAGTGTACCTACTATGTGAAGCACCAGTAGGTATATTTTATACAATCATTGAGCGTATACGATATATACAAGAAGGTACTTGTGTCTGTACAACACACGTTACTCCTTCTAGATGAGTCCACAAAAAGAAAGAGGAGGGGTGCAATACAAGAGTAGTTCATGTAATATTATACATATATGAACGCTTAATCTCTATGACCCAAAAATCGATAAAAATTTAAAAATAAAATGACAGACTTATTCCCAAAAAAGTCCTGGAGAGAAATATGAACAAGAACAGGACAAAGAAATATTAACAAAAGTTGATTATATCCGATATAAGATAAACACAGTGTAACTTTAAAGGAAAAACACAATTAAGTACCCAATATAAAATGGAAATCTAGCAAAACTTATTTTAAATAACTCAATATTAATCCTTCAAGGTGCATCAATAAACAAGTTTCAAAATTACTTAGTGTGACAGACAGTATTAAAACAGAAATAAATAAATAAATGATAATCAACAACTGAGGCAGGGTTTATACCTACCCGTTTTTTTTAATAGAGCTCTATTTCTTATACCAACTAATGCCTTTGAATTTATATATATATATATATATATTTTTTATCACTATAAAAATATCATACTACACCCTTACTATAAAAATATCATAATTTGAATTTGGAAAAATCTATCATATAATACAATTTATTAATTTATTAAAACTTCATATTCTCCTTAAAATCTGGCATAATTCGTTTCAAATTTACAATATCTGTTTGAATTTTACTCTTCACTATTTCAAGCTTGCTCCACAAGCAAAGCATAACCAATAAATCAAAGCATGAGACGCAAAACATTGAGTCTGAAATTATAAAATATCTTGAATTAGGAGATATAACATTTTTGTGAACCTATTTCTTATCAGTTTGTATCGTGAATTTAGAAAAGGTATACTTTGAATTTACTCAAATATTTTTTATATTTGTAACCTTTTTTCAATATAGCACTAAGCACAACATAGAATAGGGTGGCAATGATTAATCAAGATAATTTTTCAAATTTAAGTTATCTTGTACTTATTCATCTAGTATCTAGATAATAGAAAATATCTAAGCTGACGATAGTGTAGTCAATAATGAATTTGAATCATTAGGGGGATTTCTGTATCTATACATTTTACCAAAATATATAAAAAAAAAAATATATATTAGCAGCAATATACATAAGAAAAGGTATTAAAAATATAATTCATCTTGATAATATCTTGTTGATAAGTATATCATCATATATATAATAACACAGTAGTGTTTAGTCTCAATAACAATAATTTAACTTAACTCACCATTAATCAAAATTTATTATCCAAAACAAAAACATACTTAGTGAACCTGAATTATGTCCTACACATAATTAAATAAAACTGAATAAATTTACTTTAGACATAAATTCTGGTTAAAACTATAAATACAGATAAAGATAACTAAGTCGCTGTTTTAAGAAGTACTTACTTTATGGAACTTTAAAGCTGTTCCAGATCAAAACAAAATACAGAGTCAATGGATGCTTGTAAAACACGGTTGTCACAATCTTTCACCAAATTCTTTATTAGGCATACGTCTTACCCTAACAATTTTAGTTACATTATATTAATAAAATATAGTCTGTATTTGGTTTAAGATCATATTATTTATCCTTCATAATATATTAGTCTTAATAAGCGATGTGACTTCCATAAGACACAATTATCGTTTCTCTTTTACATAAAAGTAGGATAAATATTTTGAAATTAATTATTTCAGTTGTATGATGGGCTCTTGGCGCGATAAGTATTAAGGGTATGAGCATAGTTATTTAGTTGAATAATTTTGATTTGAGAAAATTTAAAAATAACAGTTATAAAATACAAATATTATATTATAATTGTAAGTAGATACTTAAATATCGGTTACGTAACTGATATAAGCTTAAACATGCAAGAAGGTATCATAATTTAGTAATGCTTGTTATTTTACTAAAACCAACAGGTAAAATAAACCGGAAGTATAATTATTATATTATAACAAGACTAATACCATACTATTATTCTAGTGTTTATCACATTACACAACTCCCATACGCTCTGAACATCTACATGGTAAAATATATATCGAGAAATGAAATGTGTAGTATAATAAGTGATCAAACGAACTTACCTTAAGTGAAGTTCGATCATTATTATATGAAACATTTCATTTCGAAGATATATACCCACCCAACCCAAGCACATAAGGCTATAAGTATATTATAAGCCTTACATGCGTAGCCCTGGGAGTTGTGTACATGTGGAAAGCTCTAAACAGAATGGCGTGACAGGAAACATACCTACCTATCTATGGAACTAGGAATCATAGACAAGAAGTAACTTTTTTCTTGATTTCTAGCTATGAAATATGCGTGGATTGCCTCGTAAGTATGGATATACTACATGGTAAAATATATATCTTCGAAATGAAATGTTTCATATAATAATGATCGAACTTCACTTAAGGTAAGTTCGTTTGATCACTTATTATATTGTATGCTCGCCTAATTTATAAGAATAACCTATGTTCCAAATTTCCCCATTTTTAGATCCAGTAGTTTCGGCGTTTCATTGATAGATCAGTCAGTAGTCAATCAGTCACAGCCCGGGCGTTACCTCTTATATGTAGGTATATAGTATAGAATATAGATAATAATATTACATATTACTATAGATGTTTATGGTATTACAGTTGGCTGAAAAGTTTAAGAAAAATTTATTAAAACCAAAGGTTGTCAATAGCTGGAAAACGCCTTTAGGCGTCTTCCGCATCTAAAAAGGAATTGGCAATTTTGCAGATCGTTGAATTTGTTGAAACGGCGTGCATTATCTTATTGTATTTTCAAAACTTGAGCATATATTGCAGGTATAAACTTTTATAATTTATTTTAGCCAAAATATAAGCTACTAAAAAAAGACGCCGATGGGCGTATGCCGCATCTGAATGTGACGTCCAAAGACGCCGATGGGCGTCCGCCGCAGCGAATGGGTTAACTCAATTAAAAACCAGAAAATATGAACCTCTAAAACAAACCCCAAAAATTCTCTCCCCTAGAGGATCTTTTCCTTAATTTTTGGGAGAAACCCCTTAGTTTGCAACCAAATCCATGGCCTGCTCCAGACCTAAGCCGTTCATGTGTTAATAATTTTAAAAGGTTATTGCAATTTAGTATTTTAAACTTAAAAAAAGATTTTTTTTTATTAAAAAGAAGTTCATTTTTTACAGTAATTTGTGAAACACTTCACATTTTAATATTATTAAATACGCAGGTATATATAAACGCATATTATGACTTGTATTTAAAGTTAATTACCAATATTCGTATTATTCGAATTTATTCGAATAGTGTTTAGCCATTATTCGAATTATTCGAATAGTAAAATTTGTCGAATAAAAACATTCCCTAGTGGCAACCCTAGTTAGGTCGGATGCGGTGTGTGTATGCTCGAATCCGTTCAGGCCGAACTGATGTCAGTTCTAACTGAAACGATCGCACAGTGTTCTATTTGACTCAAAAAATTTCCCTATGCTGTTTATTGCATAAATCGATGAAGAAATGCATTTTAAATGCAAGAGTAAAACACCCACGTGTCTATTTCAAATACTTTTTTTTATAAAAAATAATTTATGTTTCGTGACCTCGACGTAAAAAAAAGACTTAATAAATTCTGTAAGCGTGTCTGATCAATATATATATTTTTGATTAATATGGTTTAATGAAGGACCTTTAGGCGCATATTTTCCATGTTTTATTTTTTGAAGATCACTTCTGGTTACCGAGTTATTAATTTTTATTCAGTTTTTTGTTTTTATTTTTTTTCTCCCAAATAACTCAAAAGTGCGACTTGTGACTGACACTGAAAGATTGACCTTTAATGCGTCTATCATTGATAAAAAAATCAAATTGCACTATGGAAGCGTTTACGAGTAATCGAATTTCAAAATATTGTGTTAGGGGTGTCATTCAACTTGACCTTTCATTTTTGCTCAAATTAATGAAATTTTTTCTTTAACTACAAATATGTCTAAAGATTTATTACCATAGTCATAATTGTAAATCATATACAATTTTGTAGTTAAAGAAAAAATTTCATTAATTTGAGCAAAAATGAAAGGTCAAGTTGAATGACACCCCTAACACAATATTTTGAAATTCGATTACTCGTAAACGCTTCCATAGTGCAATTTGATTTTTTTATCAATGATAGACGCATTAAAGGTCAATCTTTCAGTGTCAGTCACAAGTCGCACTTTTGAGTTATTTGGGAGAAAAAAAATAAAAACAAAAAACTGAATAAAAATTAATAACTCGGTAACCAGAAGTGATCTTCAAAAAATAAAACATGGAAAATATGCGCCTAAAGGTCCTTCATTAAACCATATTAATCAAAAAAATATATATTGATCAGACACGCTTACAGAATTTATTAAGTCTTTTTTTTACGTCGAGGTCACGAAACATAAATTATTTTTTATAAAAAAAAGTATTTGAAATAGACACGTGGGTGTTTTACTCTTGCATTTAAAATGCATTTCGTCATCGATTTATGCAATAAACAGCATAGGGAAATTTTTTGAGTCAAATAGAACACTGTGGATCGGCCTCTCGTCTGTGGGAGCCTTAAGTCGTCTACCTAGGTACCAATTTTATGCTTTGGTTATTTTGTCGAAATGTTACTAATGGTTACTAACAATATTCGTTTGGTGCCTATTGACAGAGCTGCGCGTGTTGTACTATTTTAAACATTTTAGTAGTTAGGTACCTACCTACTTAATAAAATGAAAAATTTTCGATACGGTTTTATATTTGCGTTCCTCGTAAGTGAAACAATTTTAACATCATAATATTTCGTGGTATTGTTATTTTTTATTAATAATGTATTTTGTGATTTCTTTTTCACATTTAACAGATCGGAATATATGCTACATTCATAGATCTCAATGAAATTAAAAATAATATTTCAAAATGGAAAGCCCAAAAGTTATTTAACTTTACTGAGGTTAGCTCCAAAGTTTTCAGTGTTATTAACTTATTATCTAGGTATATTAAAATAAAGCATCATCGAAAGTCTCTTATTTTAGGTAGGTGTTGCAACAAATGGTATCTTCGATCTCAGTGACGTTAAAAATAAAATTCTACATTGGAAGAATCAAAAGATAGCAGCTCTATGTCCTTCAAACGGGCAAGTAAACAATTATAGTAGAATTATAAACCATGTTAATGCTGGCATTATTGCTTTAAGATTTTAAATTGCATGCTTTTGAGATTTAATATTCACGTCAAGATCCTGCTCCTAATCCCGCTTGAGTCTCCGACTAGAATCCTGCTTGGTCTACTTTGGTGTCGGGGTACCTACCTACATAATATTATAAGCGTAGGTACATACTACATACCGTGTTTAATCGACCTCTGTGAAATGACGACCTTTGCTAAAACCACCCTATAGGTTGCTATACAGTATACCCACTATAATATAAGTTATTGATAAACAATTATAAGTTGATACCTACAGGTACCTACGTATTAAAATTTTAAACTCTGTGTTTTAATTTCAGTGTTAATTTACAAAATCTTCTTAATATAGTGTGCAGTACGGCTCAACCAACTAATGTCACAGCCAGAGATGGATGTATTAATTGCTTTGCTAGGGTCACTTCTATGTCCGAGGTAGGTACACATCAAAATCTTTATAAGGAAATCATTCCTACTAATATTATAAATGCGAAAGTTTGTGAGGATGTATGGATGGATGGATGGATGTATGGATAGATGGATGGATGTTTGTTACTCTTTCACGGAAAAACTACTGAACGGATTTTGATGAAATTTGGTATCTTAGTAGTTTAAGCTCTGGATTAAAACGCTACTTTTTATCCCGAAAAAATACAGTGTTCCCGAGGGATACTGTATTTACGCGGGCGGAGCCGCGGGTAACAGCTAGTATTTAATATCTTATATATAAAAATGTTATGTTGGTTTGTGTACGCTTCAAAAACTCAAAAAGTTCTGCACCGATCGAGCTGAAATTTTAGCATGATATATAATCCGCATCAAGGATTGTTTTTATCTATTTTTTATCCACGACCGCGAAAAAACTATATTTACGCGGGCGGGGCCGCGGTCAACAGCTAGTATTTTTATAATTTTAAAGGTAATTTGCTGTCCCGACACACTTTGTTTTATCTTAAGTTACTTATACTGGATTATATTACACAGCACCAGCATCTACGAGACCTACAACTGCAACTTACATAATATCATACACCAACAAATAAGTACCTACTTACTTACACTTAGGTATACCCATAGATATATTATATTAAAAAGAGGGGTAAATATACCTATCTATACTTTCCAAGATCCAACATTTTGGGGCCGGCTGATTTTTGTAAAATTAACCAAACAGCTAAACTCACCTACAAAATGTTAATATTTTTTTTGTATTTTTGATGCTCTCCAACGACCTCACTTTTGTGATGACTGTATTTTGTCAACGGTTGATCGTAGATATGCCATTGCAACTTTGAGTATCCAACTATATTGGATACTCAAAGCATTGCAACGAAAATATTTCCTGGCTTATTAAGTACCTATGTACTTTTCGGAAAGCCAAAAAAAAATATAATTACGCATCTTCTCTATTCAATTTACAGTGCTGTTTTTTCTGTCACGGGCACAAAAAACTCTCGTGGGAACGATGCGCGATGGCATACTATGGACTACGGGAAAATTCAATATTTGTTAAGGAGAGCTCAAAAGTCTGATGAAAGAAAATTATCAGTGAAAATTTTTAGAAGCACTTTTGTTTTTGGGCTCGATAAGCTCAAAAATGATGCATTAGATAAAATTGAAGCGCTTAGCGGGAAGTTGCACGGATGGCCTTTAGGTCAACTGTTTTCCTATTTTTTTTTAATCAGTCCATTAGGGCACAGAAAGAGCTTACATCTTATTTTTATATCCAGCAAATACACCAGCAAAATTACCAAAAATCGGTCAAGCTGTTTCGGAGGATTATTTCATTAAATATTTAACTAATATTTTCAGGGTCCACAGGAATTAAATGCCCTGAGTGTTTGTGCTGTGCAATATTTTACAAACACGTCCTACGCTACTTGCGCAACGGCAGTCATGGTGAGTTAACTATTCTTCTACTTCTCTTCTACTTTCGTACCATTAAAGAAAAAATCGGACAAGGGTGAGTCGCAACTCGCACTCGCCAACCGAGTGTTTCCTTTAAAGTAGGAACATCATACATAGTTGAATCGAGTTTCAAAGTTTTGACGAGAAACTGAAAATACGTATTTTATTAAATTATAAAAACAATTTATCCACACACAGTCCTAAATGTTAATGAATTATATGGCTAGATTTTTATAGCCTATGAGTTTTTGTATGGAAGAAACTTTCATCCCCCGTTTATAATGTTCCTATTTTTGTACGGAACCCTCTGTGGGCGAGTCCAACTCACACTTGCCCGGTTTTTTTCTTCTCCAAATAGACCTGGTCCCGGATGAAACGAGCCAACGCATCGCCTTATGGTAAGCAATTACCGGCGTCCATGGACATTCGCTACACGGGAGTAGTTACAAGTGCAATCCCGTTGTACCACTTTTGTATCTAATTGCCGTAATTATAAGATCGAAATGTGGTACACGGTACACCGTTTCTGATGGTGACCGTAGACGTGTGGCGGACCAATCAGCGCACAGTCCTGAATCGCGCTATCGAAGTTTCTGAGTTCGGAAGTATATATAAGATAGCTGAAATGTATACAAGTGGGCTTCGGCCTGACCGAGCATACCATCTCGCTCGGTCGGAGATCTCCCTTTGGGGCTTGCCACCATATTCCCACATTGGTGACCCTCGACAAGAAAACGCCTCCTTCTGGACATCATCATCATCACTCCCCACCCCTCCGCACCACGCCAGCCAGCTTCAGCCTCATCGAGTACCTCGACCACAAGCCTCAACGCACCGCGGCCTGGTCGAATCCTCATCGGCTTCAACGGGCACTCTCACTACAACGACCGGTCAGCAAGCAGAGCACATCTCTCCTGGTCAGCACGTAGCATCGGCCCCGCACGGCAGTACTCCGACTCACTGGAGCCCATGCAGCAGCAGCGCAGTTCCGACTCACTGGGACTCTCCCCACTAGCACTGGCGACTCAAGCAACAAGACTGATCAGAAAACGGTTTGACCTCCGGTCTTCGGGGGGAGTGATGTGGCGGACCAATCAGCGCACAGTCCTGAATCGCGCTATCGAAGTTTCTGAGTTCAGAAGTATATATAAGACAGCTGAAATGTATACAAGTGGGCTTCGGCCTGACCGAGCATACCATCTCGCTCGGTCGGAGATCTCCCTTTGGGGCTTGCCACCATATTCCCACAAACGTATCTGGAATATCACTTGATAGTATTTGTACTGGTCCTTACTCTTATTCGCACACTCACACTGTGCACACTGTCCGGCACGGCAGCCAGACAATGTTGGTGGGCCACTATCTGGCCTAATACAGCACACCCCACGTTCCTGGTGCGCCGTATATTACGTTCGTGGTGGACTGTATGAATTCGCTTCGATAGCGCTGGGGAAATCGATTGAAACGACCATTACACGATTGAAACCCGTCCGTTTATTTTCCCCATACAATTTTCCCGTAGCACAGTATTCACTTATCACTACTGGCACTACTATTCACTATTACTTATTCACTATTTCTTCCTGGGTTTCTTCGGGAGTCTTCTTCCAGACTCGTGACTGCTTCTCCGACGCAGTCGACTGTTTTCCACACAGTGAAGAACCCGGAATCCGGATCTATATTTATATCCAGAATCAAAGAGGCCCCGCAGGGATCGCGAGTTCATGACCCCCGCGCCGCGGATCATGCTATCCCTCACCGCGAGGTGCGTCTCTTTTCCGCGCACCCATATTCGCTCGCGGTGACCGGATAGGCCCCTTTGATCCTTAACAGTACAAAAAAGTAACCTAGGACCTATCGACTCGATACAATGCAAATTATGTACAATATTTACAAAGTGTATCGAACGTATTCTGTCGATAGTATGTAAAATAACTTACATACACTTATCCTAGCTTATTCTAATACATTTTAGTGATTCTTATCCTACTAAAAATGTACTATTTACAAAACAAATTACACTTAAAACTAAGCCTATTTACAGGACTTAATTCTATCCACAACAGTATTTATGTACTTACTCTTATATTCCATTTATAAATTTTCAGGCCTTATCAACATCGTCATTAAATATTCAATCATCAGGTTGTTACATGGGATATTGTGATTTCGTACGATGTCTGCGACGCATTAATTCTATAAACTTGGTAAGTTAATAAAGTAATATTTTGGGATTGGCAGTGATCAACATATTAAGTTACATTGAATTTAACATAACCTACCAGCAGGTCTAAAATGGCCACATTCGGTGGATCATAATTATTATGAAACATCATCTCTTATTGAAATTTAATAGATTATGTTTCTTATTGCGATTCACATAATGTGGCCATTTTAGACCTACATATATTTTAATAATAATAATTATATAGCTTCTCTCTTACTTTCTTCATTATAGATAACTCAATGTACGAGGGAAGCTAGAACTGGAGTAAACATTACATTGGACGCGGACAATGTAAGGTTCTTTACAAATGTAACTTCATGTATATTAGCTAAGGCAAGATGTGGAACATTTAATCCAATTACTGGTGAACCACAAACTCCAGGCTACACTTCTACGGGACAAAGAGTGAGCAATGCTTTACAGATCTCAGGAGCTGGAGAACTTAGAATTTTAGCATTTTCCGCTACTACACCTGTATCTTCTTCTTTTTGTACGCAGTCAACGAATCTTACACAGACTAACTGGCTAAATAATATTTGTTAACACTGTTTTGATTAGTTTAATAAAAATTACACTGTTTTAATAAATAATAAGTATAAAAGCCATACTCACGACCTGGACTGTAAATCCAGCGCCGCCGGTACAATGTGGGCGTCAATATTGTTCAATAATGTTTACAGGTCTTTGGTTTACAGTTTAATTAATTGGAGGCAAGGGCTCGGTGCTGAATTAACTGGCTGAACTGTAAGCCCATGTTCCCACGAGCGTTGTGGTCGCGACAGAAAAAATACTGCACTGTAAATAGAACTCTGCGCTAATATAATAGAATTAACGCAGAGTTTTATTTATAGTGCAGTTTTTCCTGTCGCCACCACAACGCACGTGGGAACGTGGCCTAAGGATATCTCAGGGCCTTTCTTTTGTTGCCCCTTAGCAAGTTGGAAAGGTGTGTCATATATCTACACTAATATTATAAAGAGGAAAACTTTGTTTGTATGTTTGTTTGTTTGTTTGTTTGTTTGTTTGTTTGTTTGTTTGTAATGAATAGGCTCAAAAAGTACTGGACCGATTTCAAAAATTCTTTCACCATTCGAAAGCTACATTATCCACGAGTAACATAGGCTAAATTTTATTTTGGAAAAAAATAGGGTTCCGTAAGATATTTGGGGGTTTCGGACACAAGGTGTAAAAAATCAACCAGAAAAGTTACTTATTTTGCGTACGCTGCCTAAACTATAAGAGATAGAACCATAAAATGTTCTAATTAATTGTAGATCTTATAAATATCTACAAAAAAGTCCGCGACACACTATACCTATCTATGTCGAGTGAGGCACAACAACCATTTTTTTATTTAGAAATCTTGAACTTTTTTTGGACTATATTTAAACGCGTTTATTTTACTCATGCTATTAATCCTTATCAAAATAAATTATTTCATCACTAAGAACAGTTTATGTAGATAATATTTGGTCTTTGAATGATTAAAATAGGACGTTTGGTTTTGAAGTTATGGCGAAATTAAAATATTACGATTTCTGCTGCACGGCCCGTTGCGAAGTGGGTGTCACCAAGGTGGGGGCGGGGTAATTTTTTTTTGTTTTGTGTTCGTTGTAACTATGGCAAAGAATATATATTACTAACGTAGCTATGGTGGATAGATACTTGAATACCTATTTATTTAGTGTTTGTTGTATTGTTAGTCTTGAAGAGTATAGGTATTTCATACGATAAAAGTATACCACCTACTTATTTCATTGAGTTTTAGTAGGTACCTATATTAATTTGTTTCTGTTTGTTTTGAACTTTTGACTAAATTTCGCCCGTTTGGTAGAGGTTTAAAGACATTCTGTAGTATTAGTATCAGTACCTACTGTACCCGTGCGAAGCCGGGGCGGGTCGCTAGTATATGTTACAGTCATTGTGATTAAATAGCTATTATACATAATGACTGGTCATTATATATAATAACTATATTGTCTAGATCAGTGTTTTTCAACCTGTGGGTCGCGACCCCCTGGGGGGTCGCGAAGCTTCTGTAAGGGGGTCGCCGGAGATCGAGAGAACTTTAGAAAAAAAAACAATCAAGATTTAAAAGATTGATTTATTCAGTAAGAGAATTTTAACAAGAGGATATACTCATAAATCGATCATCGATATCATCGATGTATGTAATTGTAAAATAATGTGTTTGACTTTTGACTACTATATTATGTACTTTTATCCGAATCCTAATTATGGAGATGCATAAAAACGTCGTATGGAATGATTAACATTTGTAACACTGTAACATACATATACATGATTAAAAAGCGAAGGGTCGGGGGGTCGCGAAATATTTTTTCATACAAGGGGGGGTCGCGTCATGAAAAAGGTTGAAAAACACTGGTCTAGATAATGTGATAAATTAATCACTTTGTCCGGATATTATTCATAATAGCGGGCCAAAGTTAGCTAAAGTAATAAACACGATCCAACTTAGTGATGCAACAGAACTCTGCTTCTACTTCCACTTCCGCGGAAGTTCTGCATGTCTTTTCACTTTCGTTTCCGTTTCTGGTTCCGCAAAGTTTATAACAGAATGGAAGCTTACAATGGGAAGAGAGGTGAAGTTCGGCCGGCTATAAAAGTTTCGTTTATTAAAGGTACGCGCACATTATGCCGGGCCGCAGCGTGCCGGGGCGGAGCGCAGCGCAGCGCAAAATGCTAACTTGGCACACTGGTGATGGGCCGGGTCGCAGCGCATTGACAGATTTTGAGTACAGTGTACCTACTGCCAGAATTTGTGTGCAACTAACGTTATGGATAGCTCCGACGAAAAACTTTCTTTTTTTACTGCAGTAAGAAGAAGAAGATAATGAACAATATAGACAAGAAGTTCGTAAAAAAAAGAAAATGTAAAATAAATATTATAATATTATAAAGAGGAAAACTTTGTTTGTATGTTTGTTTGTTTGTTTGTTTGTTTGTTTGTTTGTTTGTTTGTAATGAATAGGCTCAAAAAGTACTGGACCGATTTCAAAAATTCTTTCACCATTCGAAAGCTACATTATCCACGAGTAACATAGGCTAAATTTTATTTTGGAAAAAAATAGGGTTCCGTAAGATATTTGGGTTTTTCGGACACAAGGTGTAAAAAATCAACCAGAAAAGTTACTTATTTTGCGTACGCTGCCTAAACTATAAAAGATAGAACCATAAAATGTTCTAATTAATTGTAGATCTTATAAATATCTACAAAAAAGTCCGCGACACACTATACCTATCTATGTCGAGTGAGGCACAATAACCATTTTTTTATTTAGAAATCTTGATTTTTTTTTGGACTACATTTAAATGCGTTTATTTTACTCATGTTATTAATCCTTATCAAAATAAATTATTTCATCACTAAGTACAGTTTATGTAGATAATATTTGGTCTTTGAATTATTAAAATTGGACGTTTGGTTTTGAAGTTATGGCGAAATTAAAATATTACGATTCCTGCTGCACGGCCCGTTGCGGAGTGGGCGTCACCAAGGCGGGGTGCGCGTGCGGGTTAATGTTTAGTTTAGTTTACTTTAGTTAAATAGTTTAGTTATTTTATAAACATCAAATTGATAATATCTTAAAATATAATACATTATAATATCTATACATCTATACAGTTAAATACAATTTAAGTGTCTGTTTGTAACTTCAAATTAACAGCTTTTTACATAATGAATCTGAAAGTATATTCGGTACAATAAAATACATTTTTTTTTAAATGTTTGTCTGTCCGTCTGTCTGTCTGTCAGTCGGTCTGTCTGTCTGTTTGTTCCGACTAATCTCTGAAACGGCTGGACCGATTTTCACGGGACTTTTACTAGCAGATAGCTGATGTTATAGGGTCTAACATAGGCTACTTTTATTTTAGGGTTCCGTTTAAAAAAATAGGATTCCGCTTTCGTTAGTCATAAATAAAGTCGCGGGTAAATTTCAGCGATATCCCAAAGTATTGTTCAACGCGGACGAAGTCGCGGGCAAAAGCTAGTGTAAAATATAGGTACATCCAATTTTTTCCAAGAGAAAGGTATTTGGCGAATACCTTTTTGTTTTGGGGATATTTTCAGATGACTCCTGATCGATATTTTCAATTACTTGAAATAATAAAGAAGGATCTGCATAAAACAAATCCCCTTGCTATAGCACACTAGCACACGAGGCGGGGCGGGCCGCATCGCATGGTCGCAAATCCACCTCGCAATAATGCGAGCCGCTGAGCCGTGAGCGGCCCGACACAGTGTGCGATACTTCATACAAATTGTATGAAAGCGATTTATTTTGCGGCCCGGCATAGGCTATTGAAGGCATATTGAAGGCTTATAAATTATAATCCGAGGGCATGTATTTAAACTTGCGACAAAACAATTAAATTTTGGATGTGAAAATACCCAATATTGAATACTAAATTACCAAGTTGGCGAAAGAATGTAAGGAACAAAAAAATTACTAATCTGGTGACTAAATAATACCACTGAATTTTCCAAACTGGCAGACAGATTATGTTTTAGCGACTAAATAACCATCTTGGCGACAATTTGTGAGTACACATTTAATTTAAGAATAGGCACATATATTTTCCCTGATGTAGGTAACTCAAAAACCATACAAGCAGCGAAACGAGCGCACACAAAAAAACCATAAAGGAGCGTACAAATTTCCCAATTTTTTATTTTTCTCGGTTTTAGGGAGGTGTAGATTATTGTGTAGATTAATTTTGAAATTTAAAAATGGCGGATATTTATTTTTCGTAAAATTGATATGGGTGTCATTTACCAGGTTTTTGGGAGTGCTGGATACGAAAATGGCATTCGTTTTGAAATTCTAATATGGCGGACATACTTAATTTCATAAAAATAATATGGGTGTCCTTTTATTAGTTTCTGGGGGTCCTGATTACAAAAAAGTCATCCATTTTAAATTTCCTTAGTAACCCAACAACCTCATATTTCCTTCATGATGGGAGAAAAAGAAATTTGAAAATCCTGAATTTTCCAACATTTCTATAGCTATAAACATCCGTCGTATATCAATGTACAGCATTTACTTCTTTTTTTATAAAATTGATTCTATCTCGGAAATGGTGCATCCTACTGAAAAAATAATGAAAATTTCGTCCCCCTTAGGAACCCTGCAACATCACATTTTCTTCATGATGGGAGAAAAAAAAAATCGAAAATCCTGAATTTTCCAACATTTCTATAGCTATAAACATCCGTCGTATCTCAATGTACAGCATTTACTTCTTTTTTTATAAAATTGATTCTATCTCGGATACGGTGCATCCTATTGAAAAAAATAATGAAAATTTCGCCCCCCTTTGGAATCCCGCAACATCATATTTTCTTCATGATGGGAGAAAAAAAATTTCGAAAATCCTGAATTTTCCAACATTTCTATAGCTATAAACATCCGTCGTATCTCAATGTACAGCATTTACTTTTTTTTTTTATAAAATTGATTCTATCTCGGAAACGGTGCATCCCATTGAAAAAATAATGAAAATTTCGCCCCCCCTTTGGAACCCCGCAACATCATATTTCCTTCATGATGGGAGAAAAAAAATTTCGAAAATCCTGAATTTTCCATCATTTCTATAGCTATAAACATCCGTCGTATCTCAATGTACAGCATTTACTTCTTTTTTTATAAAATTGATTCTATCTCGGAAATGGTGCATCCTATTGAAAAAATAATGAAAATTTCGCCCCCCTTAGGAACTCTGCAACATCACATTTTCTTCATGATGGGAGAAAAAAAAATTCGAAAATCCTGAATTTTCCAACATTTCTATAGCTATAAACATCCGTCGTATCTCAATGTACAGCATTTACTTCTTTTTTTATAAAATTGATTCTATCTCGGAAACGGTGCATCCTATTGAAAAAATAAGGAAAATTTCGTCCCCCTTAGAATCCCTGCAACATCATATTTTCTTCACGATGGGAGAAAAAAAAAATTCGAAAATCCTGAATTTTTCAACATTTCTATAGATTTATACATCCGTCGTATCTCAATGTACAGCATTTACTTCTTTTTTTATAAAATTGATTCTATCTCGGAAACGGTGCATCCTATTGAAAAAATAATGAAAATTTCGTCCCCCTTAGGAATAACGCAACATCATATTTTCTTCATGATGGGAGAAAAAAAAAACGAAAATCTTGAATTTTCCAACATTTCTATAGATTGATACACCCCTCGTATCTCAGTACAGCATTGTCATATTTTTTATATAGTCGCTTCTATCTCAGAAACGGTGCATCCTACTGCAAAAGTAATGAAAATTTGCTCCCCCTTATTAATCTAGAAATCGCAAATTTTCTTCATGAATGGCAGAAAAAATCATGAATCCTGAATTTTTAAAAATTTCTATACCTACATAGCTGGTACTTTGAACTACATAACATACTGTAATAATAATCATCAATCCTAATTAGCATCCCAAAGATCTTTTAATTTAGTATTCATATTCATTTTCCGAAGATTGAATATTCTCCATTTTGGAAAATGAAATTGGAAGACAATTTTGTAATCAGAACCCCCAGAAACCGGGAAAAGGACAACCTTGTTAATTTTAATAACAAAAATTGACGCCATTGTGGAATTACGAAACAGATTTTATTTTCATATTATTCTGCACCCCCAGAAACCTAGAAAATGACACCCATGACAAAGAAAAACATACTCCAACAGTATCCAAAAATAGGATTTTCCGTAGCCTGCAAATTGAATTTTTAGCAGCCATTAATTTATCAACCAAATCTGGTTTTATAGTTGCTTATATGGTTTAATGGTCACCAACTCGGAAATTAAGTCACCAACTTATAAATGTCGGTGCTAATTTGGATTAAATTTCGCCTCTTTTTATCTGCCGACTTTAGAATTTTTTGTCACCCGAGTGTTTTCGCCAGTTTAGTAATTTAGTCGCCAACATATTAATTCGCTGCCAAATTCAGTAATACAGTATGCTCACGTGCAGCCGCCAACTTATTTTTTGTTCGCTCGATTAATTATATCCCTAATCCGAGGTTGGTCCCGTTTTCACTAAAGTGGTGACCTGATGATCACAAAAGCTTTGATCAGAACTCCTCAGTCTTTTAAGATACGCGTTTGAAAATTTCGGCATTGTTCAAAGAACTGCAAGCATAATATGCCACTATGTATCTTACAGTAATCATCATCGTCATCTTATTTACAATACCTAATGGAAGCTTGGCGCGTATTCAATAATTATATATTCGATTGTTTATTTAAAACGTTACTTAATAATTTAACAAATATCACTAAAAAGGGTAAAATTATTATTAAAAAAATACTTCATAAAGTTCAATTACTTTATATAGATCACAATAAAATTGTATCTATGACAATGTTATTATGATAAACATCATTATTATTATTATTATATAAAGGCAGATTGAAATACAATCTTATAATCTTTACCTGTACCTATTTTTTTATTACTTTATCCAATTCTTCGAAGATATCATATAAAATTGCCAGTCAATGTGATTAATTCTGTGTAATTTATCACTTTGTCTAAATTGAGTAGACATTATAAATAATGGCTGGATAGTATATATAATATCCGGATTTATTACTTTGGCTGTAACATATATATTATATATGTATGAAAGACGGCTACAGCTAGAAGTCTTTGGCTACAGCACTGTTTACCGACCACTAGGGATAAACCAAGGATAAACCTTTATCAAGTTTCAAAATTCAAGATTTACAGATAAAGCAAAATGTTAAAATAGAGTTTATGGGTGATGTTATTGTTTTTGTTTTTCGCCCGTAAATATATGTTACCTATTTCGGCTTTTGATGTGTAATATTGGTAGACTATTGACCATTAGATATTCGTTGACGTGCACAAGTGTGGGGCAAGTGATATAACTACAAATTGCGTGCTAACTAGGTTCCCGCCAAAACTCCCTAGGAAGTTACAGTAAAGCGTCTGCCATTTCACTGAATCGACTGACTTGACTCATTGACTACGCTGACTATTTATTTGGGCTTTGACTAGACTTTGGACATGACGATCTAGAATTCTAGCAAAACGGCAATGAAAACATTACCTAATGAAAATTCAATTTTCCCGCCGTTTTACATTGACTTTACTTGACACTGGCAATCACGAAGTATAGATAACAAGGAGTCCGAACGTAATGTTAAAATAATGGTCTCAATTACGGGGACAGATTTTTGCCGGTAGAGCGCGCGACGGTCCGACATGCACTCGTTTGAAATTACGCGGGAAGTTTAAAGTTGCTATTGACAGCTCTGGAAAGATTGAAATCTTAATATTTAAAAGTATAAGGAAATGCTGGCAATCATGAAGCATAGATACCAGGAGTCCGAACGGTATAGGCTTTTTAATAATAATTATGTACACAATAATAGGACCAGATCTTAGTTCTCTTTTCTGCCGCTAGGCGTGCGAGACCGACGAGTACCGAGTGTTGCCAATACTATTATACCGAGTGTTGCCAATACTATTATTTATTACAATTATTTTTAAATTACTGTTAGGCAATTACCGTGTTCTACGGTATCTATTTTTCGAGAACAGTTTCTAAGAATTTCCTAAAACTTTTATATATTATGATTTCAATCTTTCCAGAGCTGTCAATAGCAACTTTAAACTTCCCGCGTAATTTCAAACGAGTGCACGTCGGACCGTCGCGCGCTCTACCGGCAAAAATCTGTCCCCGTAATTGAGACCATTATTTTAACATTACGTTCGGACTCCTTGTTATCTATACTTCGTGCTGGCAATGGTCAAATTGTTGTCAAAACTTGACAGTTGATAAATGACATTTGTATCAAATCGCAAACCGCAATCAAAACAACCTATTTTTTATTTTTGTTTAATTTTTATGGAACGTAAAATTATTTATCTTGAATTGATTACATAATTTATAGTAGTTTAAAAAATTATATACTCAAGTGTTGTGCTTCTTGTTCCAACGCATAAGTAGAAGGAAAAGGTTAGCTCTAACAAACTCTCTTTATTTTTCAAACTTTTATTAGGTATAAATTGATAGGTACCTACCGTGTAAAACAACATTTATATACATAACCTCTCTTAACATAGTATTAAGAAAGTTATTTAAGTTTGTTATCTACATAATATGTTAAATTTTTTGATTTCAGTGATTGTGTTTTTAATAATGTACTTTTACTCGATTTCTTAGTTTTCTTCTTATGCTTTTTTGTTGATTCCGCATAATATGCGTCTGTATCAGAATTATCACTGTCAGGATCTCTGTTTGTTTGTGTTGTTTTTTTAGTTTGTATGGCTGTAGCTACTAAAGCTCCTTTTTTAAATGCCTTCGTCTTTTTCTCTTGACTTTGATATTGATTAGATTTTGGTATGTCTGTAAAATTTGTATTTGACGAATTTAAAATACTTTCTGTTTTAAAATTTTTAAGCCTGAAAATATAATATTACAGTTACATTTTATATTAGATGTATAACATAATGCTAGACAACTCCATTGAAATGTTTATGTCCTTGAACATGGTTATGTTCTAGGACATATTATAAGACTTACAATATGAATATAATGATACTGTATTACCAACAATTGGGCCAAACTTAGGGCTGCCATCACCTAAATTGCCGATGCCGGATAAAGATGGGAAAAATCCTAGACATTTCGGTGAAAAATGGGGTTTTCCCTGAACACCTTTGAAAAAATATTATGTGTCCTGGACGCTTTTTAAATACTCCTACCGGACGACCCCCGGAAGCTCTTCAAGTAGGACAAATCTGGGGAATTCGGACAGATGGCAGCCCTAGCCAAACTGCTGTTTGATTTATATTTACTATGCAACTGCACAAACAATGTTTCAGACAAGTTAGACTTTATAATTTGTTTTTTAGTGTGAGTTAAGGTAATATAGATAAATAATACCCTCATCTGTCATTTATTTTAATATAATCTCACCAACACATCACAAATAGTTTGTTATATTGCACAAATTCAATTGCTTGCAGATAACATTAAATACAATGAACATTTTAAGTTAATTTTAATTTCCCTCTTTGGTTGTTTAAAAAATCTTACTTTATTATTTAATTTCCCCTAATCACTATTTTTTTTATTTAATAATTATTGTACATGTTAATTATAAACCATAATATGTAAAATTTTTGTTACATACTTTCCTCTCTTCTTTGAAAGTTTAGAAACTTTATTACATGTTTCAGTTGTTGGTTCCTTATTTAATGTTTTATCGGAAACTTTTTTTGATTTAAATTTTTTCTTCTTTTTCCCTTCTTTACATATTTTTCCTTCTTCCAATTCCTCCAATTTCTTTGAACATGACCTATGATGTAAGATACCTATTAATTTTATTCTACATTAAACATTTTGATGACCTCTGTGGCTCAGTTGGTTGAGCGTGTTGGTGCTCAAGCCGGGGGTCGCAGGTTCAAATCCCGCCGAAGGAACAAAAAGTTTTTCTGTGTTCCTGGGTCATGGATGTGTATTAAATATGTGTATAATATAATAAAAATCTTAAATATGTGTATAGTATAAAAGTATTAAATATATTTCCGTTGTCTGGTACCCGTAACACAAGTTCTTCGAGAACTTACTACGGGATCAGATTGACGTGGCGTCCATAGATAAAAAAAATAACAATTAGATATTAACATATTCTTATTAAAAGAATATAATCTTATTTTACAGGAATACAATAGCCTACGAGCACTTAGGCATCTGAACCCATAGTGAATAGTCCAAATTTATTCAAAGTTTCCAAAAATTAATTATGATTACTACGGGCCTCACTGCTTACGTAAAGATTTTTAGGTAAAAAAATACTCAAACTAAAATCATGTGCCTGAAATATTCGTAATTGATTTTTGGACATATACAGGATGTCCCAGAAGTCGACGTCGTCCCTTCGAAGGCTGATAGACCAGCTCATGACTCACCAGAATATCGTAATATGACCTTAGTAAAAATTCTTTAGTTTTCGAGATATTGGCACTTTTTATAATTTCTTAAAAATTACACCTCATGTCAGTTTTTAGACTGCCGCAACTACAATTTCCTGTATTGTGGGATACAAATTTGTGTTGCGGAATCCTGACCAGTTCTGCTATTGACCACGGTTATAAACAAAGCTAATAGAGTTTGAACTTTGTAGAAAAAAAGAAAACTTTTCCCTAATCGTAATTTCAAAAACTTTTTCTCCTAACTTTCACTATCCACACTGGACAAAAAATACACCACACTAACCTGGGTTGTTACTTTAAAAAGTTGCTCATTTTATGTAGTTTTCGAAATAGTAAAATAGTTGCTATTAAGCTACGTCAAAATTTTTTTTTGCTATTTTAAGTGCACAGAGAACACATTTTGAATGTTTTTCTTTAGTTAGAATTTCGAACAAAAAGACTCGTTATATTGAAATTACCCGGATGTTTACTTAAAAATTGTAGGTTGAAGTGTAAGATGCTTACTAAACATAGAAACTAAACAGAATACAAGGATTTTTTTAAACTGTAAGGAGAAATGCAAAGAAGGAGAACACATTAATAATATCATTTAATGAGTTAGACTCATTAGAGTGAGAGAATAGGTGACGCCACGCACGTCTTTTGTTTCTTCTATACATGAGTTTGTTTATTAGTTACTAGTACGTTACGCTATTGATGTGCATCGTTTTGTTGTTTTCTTACTTTTAACGGATTTTGCATTGTTTAGTAAGCATCTTACACTTCAACCTACAATTTTAAGTAAACATCCGGGTAATTTCAATATAACGAGTGTTTTAGTTCGAAATTCTAACTAAAGAAAAACATTCAAAATGTGTTCTCTGTGCACTTAAAATAGCAAAAAAAAATTATGACCTAGCTTAATAGCAACTATTTTACTATTTTCGTAAACTACATAAAATGAGCAACTTTTTAAAGTAACAACCCAGGTTAGTGTGGTGTATTTTTTGTCCAGTATGGATAGTGAAAGTTAGGAGAAAAACTTTTTGAAATCACGATTAGGGAAAAGTTTTCTTTTTTTCTACAAAGTTCAAACTCTATTAGCTTTGTTTATAACCGTGGTCAATAGCAGAACTGGTCAGGATTCCGCAATACAAATTTGTATCCCACAATACGTGAAATTGTAGTTGCGGCAGTCTAAAAACTGACATGAGGTGTCATTTTTAAGAAATTATAAAAAGTGCCAATATCTCGAGAACTAAAGATTTTTTATTAAGGTCATATTACGATATTCTGGTGAGTCATGAGCTGGTCTATCAGCCTTCGAAGGGACGACGTCGACTTCTGGGACATCCTGTATATGAAATACAACACAAATTCTTACCTCAATAAAGCTTCACTGTCAGTAAAATATGTATTCATGGCAAAACTGGATATACCCCAGGAGAGTGGTCCCTTTTCATCATCAGGAATCCCAGTCCATATATTTTTCTTCAAAGAGTTTAGTTTAACTTGTAACTCTGTTGGTTGTGTGTTTGGTTTTTTAATCTCTGTGAGGCATCTATAAAATAAAAGTTTTGTTCCACATTAAAAATGGTCATATTATTAACAATGAATCAAGGAACAGAAAACGAGTGGAAGTACAAAGTATGCGTGGTTCGTGTGCCACGACTTACGACTTCCATACTAAAGGGCTTCACACACGGCAGCTATAATGTCAAGATGTACATTATAGCACGATACATCTCATTACATCTTTCCATAGAAATCGTCAGGAGTCCACACACGATAGCTGTAATGTATCACGGAATGTAATGTACATTAATATACATTATAGCTGCCGTGTGTGAAGCCCTTAATTGTGACATAACAGTTCCACTTGTTTTCTGTTCCGTGCAATGTATAAATATTTTAATTAAAAAAGTGGCAGAAGTGAAAGTATTTTCGGATTTAAAATTAGGAATGAATCATAATTTTAAATCCAAAAATACTCTCATCGTGCCCAACGAACACCTAGCGCCATCTGTGTATTGAGGCGTACTTTAGAAAGTTAATTTATTAAGTAAGAAGTATTAGTAGCTTCCGACGGATGGCGTTTAATCCAAAATCGTGTCGTGACTCGTGACGTGACGCGGCCTTGAAATTGCACTAGACGTCGCTAAATTAATTTCAAAAAGTGAAATGTCTTGATAGTGTGTAGAAAATAATGTACTTAGGAGGCGGTAGATGACGAAATTGGTGCCATGACGCAGGCTTAATTTTTGTTTTTGTTATAATTTCGTTGACCAGTGAAACACTTCTAGGCCTTCCAAACTTTGGTGTTTTATCCTTCTCAGATTTGATATCATTTCCGGTCTGTAATTCAATTGTAATGTCATTAATAATGTTCACTGTATGTAAGTATTAATAATATCATTAAATTATTATATACTTAATAATTATTATATTTTTATTAATTAAAAACAAACAAAAACACATTTTATCTATTGATATTGTAGGAAGGTTATTTAAATAATTTCTAAGAACAGATTTGTGGGTGTATTTAAAAAAAAAATAAGGGAGATTCCGACATTTAAATAATTGGAATTTCTGATTACTTACTGGAGCACGGATAATATTAAGTTCTGGTGGCATTTTCTTTTTTCTCCTTGGTTTTAATTTTCCTGAAGAATAGATAAGCTTATTAACTCTTCTTAGAGGACTGAGACTATCATCTTGTGACTCATATTCAGAAGACAAATCAGTAATTGCATCAGTCATTAGGTCTATGGTAGGTCGGGAAATCTGAAACATTAAATTCCAATTCCCATTACATCATTGGTAGGTAATTTTACCTTCAAAAGATTTTAATTTTTGTTTTCGTAAATTATAACTATGATTTACTGCAACAGAATTGCTATAGCTGAGAGAGAGTGTTTAATAAAAATAAACAATTTTTAACATTAAAGATAAAACCCAAAGTAAAGAAGAACTAATGAAATCATTAATTTGGAGTCTAGCATTATACTGATGTGAAAATTGACGATCAGGAGTAGCGGTAGGGCAAGACATAGTAGCATATGCTTGTAGTTCTTTAAACAAGGCCGAAATTTTCAAACATGTATCTAGGGACAGAGGGAGGGGGGGACAAGAGTACTGTTCAGTGCTTTTGGATCTAGGGTATAAGAATCTTGGCACCAAATTTAACTTTTCGGTAATAACTATATTATTATGCTTGGGTTACTTTAAAAATGTCAAAATCACTATAGGGTTACTCTATAAATTTCGAGGAGTTCTCTCAATTCCTCATGTATCCCATCACCAATGGTAGACCATTTGGTGATAATGTGACCAACTTAGAAGAAAACCCTTTACAACAAAAAAAATTGAAAATCGTTCTACAAACGGCGGAGTAATCACGTAACGTATTACGTACATAAAAAAAACATTCCTGCTCCTTTTTAGAAGTAGGTTAAAAATAATAGGCAAGCGGGGATGGGGAAGGCCGAGAAAAAAGTAAGTTAAGTGATAGAAAATCACTTAGAGCTTTACAGAGGACAGTGAGAAATGGTGGAAGCTTCACCAACAGGGCAAAGCTCTTAAACCAAGAGGAATAGAAATAATAATTTTATTAAAATACCTTTAATGTTTCTCTTTTTGCTTTTCTCCTTTCACTTTTAGTAATTTTTTCTAATTTTATACGCTGTGGTTTCGGCTTCTGAAACAAGAAATTTTTTGTATAAGTAGAATATGATACATTCTTAGTATTGTTTGCGTTTTAACTTGTGACTTGGCTTGCAACTTACTTCATCAATAGACTTATTATCGTCATTGAAGTTCGGCGTCGGTGGAGGCGCTGGGTGTGCAAATAGTATATTTCCTCTGGGTGCTTCCGCCTCAGAGCTACTACTTGATGTATCACCTTCATCACTGAATAAACACAACAAAATATATATGAATTAGAAGAAGTTTAAAAAGTACATGAAAATATATTTTTTGTTTTTTTTTTACATTTTAATTTAAACATACCTGGAGTAATCTGATAAATCTATATTGGTGGGTTCGTCGGCATTAGATCCTTCTTTCAGAAGTCTCGTTACGATTTTGTTTCTGAGTCTTTCTTTGTTCGGATCTTCGTCATAGAAGTCAAGTAAGGTTTCACAAAAAGTTCTGCCTATGCTTTCGTAGTCTTGACACGTAAAGTGAGTAGACATTCTGCCACCCAATTCCGAGCCCCCAAATGAAGCCTCCATTGTATAGCTATTAGACACTCCAAGCATCCATATAACTACTCTAGCTGTTCCTTCTTTACTCCGTTGTATTCTAAATTTACAGTTCTCAAAAGAAAACTAAAAAAATACTGTATAAGTAATGGTACAGTTGCATAATCAATATGTTTGAAGTCAAACTTATTAATGTTTTTGCCTACCTTATCAGCAGCATTCTTATGAAGCATTAGTGGAAAAACTTGTTCCTGTAAACGCTTATCAGAATTTTTTCTACTTTCACAGCCGTATATAAAAATGTTATGTTTTCTCGAGTGAGCATGTAAATCCACATACATCGCCACTCCACACTCTTCCTGCAACCTAGTTTTGTGTTTAGGTCGAAAAATGTAACGTAATAATTAAACATAACAAATTAGTCGAGTTAACTTACCTCCGAATCAGTACTTTTGTATGCCACACTGGTGGGTATGTTTCTCTAATTACTGTGCGATATTGTCTGTTGAGATCCTTACCAGTCAATGAACACCTATTATTCCCTACAATCACCTGGCAAAATTCAATTTACGATTATTGACTCCTGGCAAAATTGCCAAGCAGCTGATAAGTGATTAAGTTAAACCAAGGTAAACGCATTTGAAATATTACTTACTCCATCAGGATTAAGCATTGGCACGAGTTTAAATATAAATTTGTCCCTTAATTCTCTAGCTTGATTCGAATCACCGGTCAAGAAGTCTATAAATCCTTTCATCATCCACGACGACGGCGTTTCTCCAGGATGTACTCGAGCCGAAACTATAACCGCTTTCTTTTTCTAAAAATAAAATGCCATACATACGATATTTTAGAGGAGAGTTAGATGCAATCTGCATTATAAGACGACAAAAACTTACCTTCTGTTCTATCTCATTAGAATTCTGAGGTGCTGTTATTGTAAGGTAGTATACGTTGTTCCCTGCTAAGGTTCGGCACAGAAGTCTTAATTTTGTAAACGTTGATTTCACTGGATGCGCTTGCAATCTTGATAAATATTCTTGGAGGTCTGAGTATGTGTAAGGATAACAGTGTGCTATGTAAACATAATCGTCGGAATGAGGGAACTCTATGTTGAATGTTAAAGTGTAACTCGGAAATTGATCCTCATCCTCAGAACTAAAAACGTAATGCAAACTATTAACCGAGTCGATGGAAAATACTGTTTACACGCATTATTATATGCGTTTAACTCTCGAAACTTACGAAGAATCATTTTTGTAGTACGCAATATTTTCTCCGCAACGTCTCCAACCTATTGAATGTAATTGGGCATCTTTTGTGGAGTATAGCAGAGGGCGCATACCTTCGTTATACAAACTCTCAGGTTTTGATAAATTGACTATTGAGAATCTGCAAATAATGAAGTAAAATTTTACCAAGTACACCAACTATTTCCTACAGATTACCTATTATACATCGGTAAAAAAGTTACCTGTACATCATTTGCTTTTTTGTGTTGGATACCCTGAAGTAGAACCATTGCATGTGTCTGTTTGTGTAGAGGTCAGTGCGTAGGTGCAGTTCATAATATGCCGATGTTATTTTGATTGCTTTGGCTAGATTTCCACTTTCGAATCGTGACTCGAACCTCAACTCGTCGCTACCTGCGGCGGTCGTACATGCCGATAGATACAAACGAGAGCCTCCTACCGTTGATCGACTGAACTAAAAAATAAAAGTCAGTCAGCAAAGTTTACTAATGACACCTATGAGTTTTCGATGTTAAACTGTCAAGAATTTGTTTCAGGATTAAGAATTTGGATGCTGTCAGTTGCACATCAAATAATTTTACGCAAGTAGGCAATTAAGTAATATTTGTTTACGTAATTCACAGCACTCATAGGATAATATTGGAAGATCACGGTCCCCGCTTCTTCTCCCACAGGCTGAGGTTTGAGCTCCTTTCCGGTTGGTACATAATAAGGTTCCGGGGACGCCGGTACCCATGTGATGTGCTGTATTCTTTCTTCTACCACCTGTCAAATTAGGCTCCGTTTTAATCTTGCCTACCAAATTTATCCTGATTCTTGAATCCTGACCATGGCCGTTGTATCGCAATTCGCAAGTAATTTATGTATAGGTGAATACTTCTACGCTAACAACAGATTTTATTGACCTTAAATTGTTGAAACAGCATCGATTCGGAACAAAAGCTTTATCTTATCTAATCAAGTACGACCAGTACAGTAAAAACCATGAGAGTCGATACTTTATGTAAACGTAATATCTGTTAAAATGGTACAAAACGAAAATAGATCTAAAGTCGATCAACTCAAAACTCGAAAGTAATATAGGTAGGTACGTCAGCCTGTCTATTCTGTAAGAACATTTTCAAATCTCGAAAGCTGAATCCGCGGTGAGTCTCAAATTTATATATGATATTTGACACTCACCGCGGATTCAGCTGTCGAGATATATATGAAAATGTTCTTAGAGAATAACACTGCAAGTACGTGTCATTCGAAAGTATAAAGCGGGGAATTCACTACACGGACATGCCCGCGGGCAAGCCTACAGGCATGTCCGACAGGCTTCGTTACTATTAGGTCTGTCTAGTGTATTACCGTCGCGGGCCGTCCGGCAGACTGCCCGTTGAAGTCCGCGAGATCTCATTTTGTCTGCGCGGGCACGGGCATGTCCGAATGTGAATGCTCACCGCGGGCTGCCTGTGCACAGACGTTGAATGACAGCAAGCCGAGCAGACGTCCGTTTATTTAATATTTGTTTAACTTGCGGAGCGTATTTACTTTCTAATGAGTTTTAATGACAATAAAATATTCAATTTATTATTTACAATTGTATGCAAGTAATCGTTCTCTTGGAGTCACTAACAGCCTCATCTTGGTCTTTTGTTTTGTAATTTTAGGCGCGATAATTTGTAGTAAAAATTCAAATGACTATATTATAGAGTCATTTGAATTTTTACTACAACTTATCGCGCCTAAAATCTGTACAATAGGGAATATGCACGTAATTTTTTCATTTTTTTATATAGGTCTATCTTGTTTGGTAAACCGCATGGTAAAATCAGTTTTTTGATATCATTAAAAATAACGAAGATATGAACGTTTAAAAATAGTCTATTAGACAGAGAGATCGGACGTGTACCGTGACGTCACACAACACGACTTTCATAGAAAGTTCATACTAAATTTCGTTTTGCTAGAAAGAGATAGATTACAAACTTTGACCGCTCATATCTTGCTCATTTATCAAGAGATATTGAAATTTTTTCCGCCATTTCCTTTAATTTTCAGTCTAGTATCATATTATTATGTTTTAAGCTATTTTTATATTTTCTGCATATTCCCTATTACTTACGTATGGAATATGGATATATTATATCCATATTCCATACGTAAGTAATTGTACAGTTCGCCTGGTTCTTCAATTTTTAATTCTTAAGGCAAATTTATATGACTTTACTCGTTTCTATTCTGATTCCATTTTTTGCATCAATTCTTTTTCCTTTATTTTCATCTAAAGCAATTTTTCGTCTTTGCGTTGCCATATTATTGTGCACAACTAATCGCGAAGCCGTTACAAAGCAAACTGATCGGCCTGTGTAGTGTATTGCCGCGACAGACTTGCCCGGACAGACTGCCTGCGGGCATGTCCGTCTAGTGAATTCCCCGCTTTAAGCAATTTCACTTGACTGGATTATAATTTAGCGTCTGACACGTCGACTATCGGGAAAGCGCCGTTTATAAGTAGGTAAAATTGACGGATTTTTTATTCAAGTCTATGACGAATTGACGAAGCTGTTTTCAATTTGATCCAAAGGTTGCGAACCCCTATGAACCGTTTCACACGTCCCGTCTGCCGGTGCCGGTGCATGTACGATAGCTTGCACACGTACCGGTGTACATGGCCCTACACTTGGCGACCGACTACCCGGCACCGGCTACCCGGCAACCGGAACGTGTGCAACGGCACTTAATGTTTTTATTTTGTCTCATAAACTCTAATTTAGATAAATATATACATTATATTATACTAGACTTTGCGAGGAAAGTAGATCTGAATATCCGGTAAGAACAAACGAACGAACAGGTTGGTGGGACAAAAGGTAGACTATAACATATACTTCATAGTCTACCTTTTGTGCCGTAAAATCTTGGCTTTAAACTGCAAAATATCACATTCAAATATCACCATACCGCAAACACTCTCACAAATTTCATCATAGAAAGTGAATAGGTACCTGCCTCATAATTTTAAAAACCATTATTACAATATTTTTTTGAGAACCTGTGAGATAAATAAATAATAATTAATTACTTACTTGACATTCGGAAGGCCAACGAGGCGCCTGTTGGGGACAGTCTAATTCCTTTGGCAGAGCGAACAATTCGCGAGGTTCTTTCAGTTTGGCTGTGGTTCTGAATGTTCTGATGTCTGTATTTATTTCCAATTGGTTTGTCTTTATATTATTTTGTAGAAAATTGGATATAAATGTTCCTGGAACGATAGTGATTTTAAATTGTCATTTATATTTAGGTAATTTCTACATACTTTAAAATTTAAATTAAAAATAATGCTTTCGTAATTGGTGTCCAGAACTTAAAGCTTTACCGTGGAAATGTACCTTTGTTGCATATTGGAAAAAGCGAAGCTTGCAACGTTTTTACTTGGTCTATATTAGCTATCAGTAGGTTATCTTGCAACACTGGGTCTCTTGTTGGCAGCGTGAGAGTCAGGGTTGCGTTGTCTAAATAATTTCTTTTTTGTTCCTCCTGTTGTATCATCATAACGTTTTCTTGAACACATATAAGTTGTTTCCACCATAGCATATTTAATTAATAAAACGAACCCTAAATTGTAAAAAGCCAGTGAAAACCTTATCCCGTCTAGTTTGGTATATCGTATACACCGTCACCATGACTGCGAAACTGTAGACCATTCACCATTGGGGTGTCCACTGGTGTATGGGACGGCGCACGAAAGCTAACTGAGGTTTCGTGATGGGGAAATGTTTTGGGAATAAACATAACTGATATTGTTGTCATGTTGTATCCGATGCTCGAGTGATTGTTGACGTCAGTCGAAGGTTTTGTAAAATTTGATTCATACATAGATTATGCGCTGGCCTTCAATGTTTCATACATAATGTAATTTTATTTTATTGCTTCCAAGTTCCAAGTTTATTGTACTTAAAGCGATTTAAAATTTTCGATATTTAATTTTAAATATGCAAATTATAGTTAAACGCTACATAAATAACAATTATTACCTACCTATAGGTATAATAATATCTATTTACAATGTATATTGTACATCCTACCTACTCAAATACCATAATCAACTTTCTATTTATTGTGTATAAGGATTGAGGTGCTAAATTTTCATTGGAAATATTTTTGCAAAATCGTACAGGAGTTTTAGCTAGCGCGGCTTTAATTTTCAACATTAAGAAAATGGATATATCGACTACATCATAGTATTAAACTGGAACTTACCTTTATTTTCTTTGGTTGTAGCACTATTTCTATTAATTAGTTTTAAATTTACTGTCATCACAATGAAATTAATGTATTTTATAATCTTTAATTAAATAAAGCTAGTCAATTTCAAGGCTTCATAAAATTCGAAGAAACAGAAGGCGTTAAAAACTAACCCTCCGCGAATCGATAGGTGACTGCACTTCGCTGAAATGTGTAAAACTCTGTGAAAGTTTCTTTGAAACAAATTAACCGATAATAATCGATAAGGCGAAGTTGTGAGTTTTTTGCAAGTTCAGACTCAATTCATGTTTTCCAATTTATAACATCAAACTTACAAAATATTTTGTTCTTCATTTTAAATAAATTTTAAGAACCTTTTTTTTAACCTTTAGGTAACTTTTAAGAGCAATCTGCTAAAAATATTTCAATTTTCTCTACCATTATCTGTGTACTACTACTCTTTTATAGGTACATCGCCTGAAGGTTGTAGATATATTAAGTAGTTAATGTAGGTGTAGGTTGCAAGTGTAGTAATTTTTTATTCCAGTTCATAGTTAAGACAGAACAACGTCTATCGGGACTCATGTTGGCTAGTCGAACGTAAATGCATCCAATTTCCAACTGTCTGTTGGATAACGCATTTTTCAGAAAAGTTCATAAACATGATAGTGGCTCCGATGCAGTCATGTGTTTCATGCTGTTGTCTTAGCAACGAATAGTCAAATCGATACTTTCTTGATTTAAGGAGACAGAAACGCCACTCTACAAAGGTATGCTTTATACATATAGCTACTCATAATTTAAGAGATATGACATGATGTATAAAATATACATGTTTAATAAGTGTTTATTGATTTAATGGACATTTTAATTAAATTTATTGTTCTGTTTCATAAATTATCATAATGCTTATTTATCATTTCACCATGCAAAAAGCTGTAATGCATTGTAGTCTGTACGTAAAACACTGTAGTCTATACGCGTGAAGAAGGCAGTGAATAATGCGTACAAATGTTAACATTGACCAGTGACGTGAGGCGTGAGCTTTTCACACCAATGAAAGTAAGCCTTTAAACGACTTCCAAAAAGGATTCGTATATTATGTTACACGCATTATAGACGGGTCTGGATAAGTTTTGAGGGTGCAAAAATTCTAAAGTCTTTTATTTTTTGCATATAGTTTCCGGACCTTCTTCTTAGTCGAAAATTTGATTTTGTGCCATTTTGGATGGCTGCGTTTGTAGCAATTTAGGTTTTTGTGTCTTTCATGGATATTGGCCCAAAAGTAAATTATAGCTAAAAATTTTACTTTCACGATATTAAGGAAAGAGTAACCGATGCACACATGCAGTTTGAGTCGTATCCAACCAGGGTTTTTCTGGTATTCGGCTACTATATAAAACATGGTCCCACCAGGCCCACAACTATTCTAATGTCTGACAAATCTTAAAAAACTGTTCAGAGTGTTAATATCTGAGTCTGTAAGAAAGTTGTGCCACATTCGGCAATTTCGTATAAAGATATTCCATTTTTTTTCCTCAAACTCACTATAAAAACTACTAATGAAACTTTTAGTTAGTAGAGTTCATATCTATATGATGATTATGGTGTTACAAAACACTTTCTATAAGTTTAATCATGTTTATCCGCGGGATTTTTATTAGAATGTAAAAAACCAACTTTTATCATGTATCAATGGCGAATACGGGGTGCGGGCCTCTCGCCACGCGGGGAGGGGCCCAAGTTTCATATTAATACGACAAAATGAAATGACAATTTATGTGACAACTTGACAAGTAATAATGTTCTAAATGCGAAATTTATAATTTCAATTTTAAATTTATTTCATGTTTAATGATGCCCAGACGAGACCATAATATTAATATAAAAAATGTCTTCAGATCTCGTCTAGAACCTTCTGACTCCACTCTACGTTCTCTAACTCTATAAAGCTTGAATTTACAAACTCGTAAAGTAGAAAATAGGCTTAAGATAAAAAATATTTTAGTCACTGTTCATAGCTTTTCTGTTAGAGAACACAATGTTCTGGCACAACGACGACGCTCGAATATTGCTAGTGTGGGGTGTGCCTTATACAAAAGCTCATGAAGTAATGAAACGCTCAAGCTATGCATTTTGACTCATTAGACGGATCGCGCTAGCTGTTTTTAGTGGGAAGTGGAAAAATTCTAATGTTGTTGAATTTTTTCTGTACCTATATGTAGTTGATAGAGTAGTCCCTAGGGAGTTAATAATTAAGTTTTGTGCCATGTCTGCCTATTGCCTTTTCAGCAATTCGATTATTTGTAGTTAATTTTTCCGTGGCTGCGTAACGTGAGACTTTAAAAAAATAAAAAGTCAAGGAGTGTTCCCAAAAAGGCAAGCAAAGTTTAAAATTGATGTAATTCAAAGGTCAGTTATACAAAAAACAAAATAACTTAAAGATAAAAAAATCATAGCTTCTAATACTACTTACTGTACCTACGCGGGCGGAGCTGCGGGCACCAGCTAGTTTTAACATAAAACTAACAAGCAATAATAAATAAATAAAAATTCAAAAATAAAAGAAACCTTTTATTTCCAGTTTCACAAATTAATGCTTTTTATAATACTAATTAAAAATTATAATAAAATTACAAATTAAATTAAGACTAACGTTAGGTATTATAAATCAATTATTTTATAAGACTAACATTATTATAAATTAATGCTAAACATAGTAAACATATATCGAACAGCAGTACAAGGATCGGTCCACATTCGTACGTAGTGCTCTGATGTTTCACTAGGCTCGACTTGGCGGGGCCCTGCCGTGCCCCTAGATATAAAATTGTCAACGGGATGAATAACAATATATACAAATATTATTTTGTTGGTTTGTAAAATGTATTTAATTATATAAATTATTACAATCAATTAATAACCTAATAAATAAGTCCTTAACCACGAGTATTAGAAACATGTATTCAGCAACCTACGTACCTATTAAATTCAAGCGTTGAAATAATTTATTTATTTTTTATTAAATAATACTATATATACAATGAATATGATGTAGCTGAAGAGACTATTCGGTTAAACGACTAATTTCAAGAACTAAAATTAGGTATTTGAAATTGTAATTTTTTTGGTGTTAGATAACCGAAGTTTCATGTGGAAGCCTATCGGATATCAAATTTTATTGTCCATTTATGTATTGTATAAAATCAGGCGACAATTACATTCAGCTTCGTCATTCGTGCTACGCAAACAAAGTTGCGGGCAAAAGCAAGTTTAAATTTTGTAATCGCTGTAAAATGCGAAATATAAAATTTTTGAAATGTAGTCGAATGAATGACATTTTATCACACACATTTACGTACATGTGTAATGTGTATGTTGTAGTGCGAATATTCCACAATACTTCGACCGCATATTATAATAATATTATTTTTGCATTTTATTATTTAAACCCTCCATGAAAAAGGCACAAACTTGGAATATAGATTCTTTATGACTTAATAATATTGAATAGGTGAACTTTATTTAACGACTAGCTTTTGCACGCGACTTCGTCCGCGTGGAATATTTACTTTGGGATATCGCTAAAATTTACCCGCGACTTCATTTACGTAGAAGGAGGAGCGCTTGCCCGCGACTCACGACTGCCCGCAGCGCGCCGCACATCATTATTGCGCGCCGATTATTTTATTACTGCGATATCTTCTAAAATACTTATTGAAATCAAATGATGTAAATGGCAAATTTCTTCTAAATTAAATGCTTGTAATGAATAACGTATTTACTTGGATAAGGATTAATATCATCTTTATGAAAACACCCTCACAAAAAATGCTTAATTTTAGAACAAATTTGGTTAGCATAAAAAGGTTATTGTGAGTCAACCTTAAAAGATAGACATATACTGTCGCGGACTTTTTTTTTAGAACTTTTAAAGGGGAACAATTATGTCATACATAATTTTAGCGAAACTTTAACCGTTTCCGCAGCGTACGCAGCGAAAGCTCTCAAAAGGGAAAAAAACACCCCGATTTTGAAACATTATTGATTGGAGCTCCGCTCGTATTGAGCTTAGCATGATGTTATATAGCCTAAAGCCTTCCTCGATAAATGGACTATCCAACACAAAAAGAATTTTTCAATTCGAACCAGTAGTTCCTGAGATTAGCGCGTTCAAACAAACAAACAAACAAACAAACAAACTCTTCAGCTTTATAATATTAGTATAGATTATGTGTTTTTGGAGCGCTTTTAGCTTAGGGAAACTAAAAAACTTAATTTCTCGAATCGCAGTCGCTTAATGTGGCACAAAATTTGGAATTAGGCCTATTTTAGTGGTCTTAAACAGAAAATAGTCGTTTATCACACTTTAGAATTTTTGCCGGTACTGTTTTCAAAAAATGACCCTAAGTCTTTTTTTACTGGACGAAAACGACGCAAATTAAGTCTCCATACTCTGGAAGCTGTCCCAGTTAAGATACCATTAATATTTTAAACTTTAAATCAGTATTGCCACTTTTATCGCCATATAAAAAAATCAACCACAAATAATGGAATTGCTGAAAACGCAGTGGGCAGAAATGGCACAAAACTTAATGATAAGCTCCCCAGGGACTACTTTATCAACACACAAAAATTCAGCGACTTTAGAATTTTTTCCACTTACCGCCTCGAATACGCCTAGCGCGACTCGTCTATTATTTCGTACTCAGTTACTTTAGAATAAAATGAATGTATAAAATAGAATAATTAAAATTGCATAACTTTTCTCTATTACTTACTATGGCTAAGGGCCCACTTGTTACACAAGGTTGAAATTTAAATAAATGCCTTCTCTTTCATTAACACGAAGAACGAGAGAGATAGCATGAATCATGAAAAAAATATTATGACGTATAAATTTGGGTAAAGTTTAACCCAGCAAGTGGGCCTAAGTAATAAGTATTAGATCAGAATACCAGACGCGATGGCCGATGGTCCTGTTTAAGTACCTAATATTAGATTATTATTTTTAAACAAAAAAATTAAACCGACTTCCAAAGTAAAAATACACAAAAAAGTATGAAATAAAACTTAATCTCTACATAATTCCCCTTTCAAATTCGGCTAAAATTTTTACTATTTCTCTACTCAATCTTCTTAATTTTGAAATCGGTACCAGCCCAAACAATATTCTACAATATTTTATAGAACTTACGTTCATATTTGCTGGTACCGACTTCAAAATTAATAAGATTAAGTAGAGAAATAGTAAAAATTTTAGCCGAATTTGAAAGGGGAATTATTTAGAGATTAAGTTTTATTTCATACTTTTTTGTGTATTTTTACTTTGGAAGTCGGTTTAATTTTTTGTTTAAAAATAATAATTTCACCCTTTTTACAGATATATTTTCTTAAGTTATTATTAATACGTCTTAAGAACGTCTAAACTAAACGGTCGAAAGTATAATTGAATACGCGCCAAGCTTCCATAAGGTATTGCTATTAAGATGATGATGATGATTACTGTAAGTTATAAATTGGCATATGCTTGCAGTTCATTAAACAATGCCGAAATTTCCAAACGCATATCTTTAAAGACTGAGGAGTTCTGTACAGTGCTTTTGGATCCAGGGTATACCTTGGTACAATATCTTATTTTTTGGTAGCATATGCTTGTGTTACTTCAGTAAAAGTCAAAATCACTATATGTGTGGATATAAATTTCGAGGAGTTCCCTCGATTCCTCATGGATCGCATCATCAGGTTCCCACTTTAGTGACTAAAGGACCAATTTTGAACTAAACCCTTTACAAAAATAAAAGAATTTATTTTTTAAAAGAATTTTGCAAATAAGTCCATAAACGGCAGAGTAATGTTCAAAGATCTCCGTGTTAGTGTAAAATACTATGAGAAGTACCTTTTATATCATCATAATCTGATGATGTATGGTGTGATAGTGGTGATGATGATGATGATTACTCTAACTGACAGGGTGGCATATGCTTGCAGTTTTTTAAACAACGCCGAAATCCCCAAACATGTATCTATAAGGAGCCAGGAGTTCTGTTCTGTACTTTTGGATCCAGGGTATACCTTGGAGCAAAATCTTACTTTTTGGTAGCATATACTTGAACTACTTCAGAAAAAGTCAAAATCACCATATGTGTCCATATAAATTTCGAGGAGTTCCCTCGATTCCTCATGGATCCCATCATCAGGTCACCACTTTGATATCAAAAGGACCAATTTGGGATTACACCCTATACATCACAGAAAAAAATTTGAAAATCGGTCCACAGGCGGCGGAGTAATCGTTGAACATACAAAAAAAATAAAAAAATATATAGTACAGCCGAACGTATAACCGCCTCCTTTTTTGGGAAGTCGGTTAAAAATAGGGTTTATACCTACCCACACTAGATGTTGCCCGCGACTTCGTGCGCGCAAAAGTCAATTTCGCAGAAACCGTACATTTTTCCGCGATAAAAAGTAGCCTATGTCCTTCCCCGTGGTCTACTCTACATCTGTGCCAAATTTCATCAAAATCGGTCCAGTAGTTTCGGAGCCTATTCAATGCAAACAAAGACATACAAACAAACAAACAAAAAATTTCTCTTTATTATTAGTATAGATATTAGATGACGTCAGAATACTGCTGGAGCATTAAACAAAGCTACTGTAAACCGAAGGAAGCCAAAAGAAACCTTATAAATGAACACTAATAAAACACAATTTTTCGTGCACTTTTTTCCACTATATTAAGATATAATTAATTAATTATAAATTTTAATAAATATATATTGTTATTTTTAATGCGTTATAGTAGCTTTTTTAAAAAGTTACTAAAATAATAGAGCTGATACAAAAAATCTGAAATCAGAACCTTACAAAAGAACAAAAATAGTCATTAAATTCAATGAAACAAAAAAGAATGATCTCTTGTGGTTATAGGATCGGCTTGGCCTAATTGTGCGTAGAGCTGGTGTAAGGGCCTCAGGGTGAGTGGCCGGGACGTGGTACGAAGTGGTACTCATGGATCGATTGCACGTCGTCTGTCCGTCTTGTCCCTCAATATGGATTTAAAAAAATCCTTTATTCTAAGTTACTTTTAGATAACTCGTTTTTAGGGTTCCGTACTGCAAAAATAAACAAAGGAACCCTTAAATTTTTTCACTTAGCACAGTCAGTACTACCAAGTAAAAAACTTTATTCGTCTATTCAATGTTAGACAACATGATAATGAACAATCTAAACCCTTTTTTGTAAATGTTAAAAAATAACGATGCAATGTGCTAACGTTGTAAATGTTTATGGCCGTATAACCAAATTTAAACGGTGCAGGTTGTGAACTTGGACGTCATAAATATTTTTGCGAGAAAAATGGCCAATTTTTTTTGATTTGCTATGCTTATAATATTTTATCGCATCAACCTAAACAACCTTTTCATTTAGATTTATGTACCTACCTCTATTCAATAATTTTCGATTTTAATTTGTAAAAATGGGATATTGGACACTAGGCAACATCCCTATTGCGCACCGCAGACATTTTTGTGTAGGTACGCCAATACCTTACACCAAAAATAATTAATTAATATACCCCCTTCAATATTATTTCTTACAGTTCCTGCTTATTTACTTTTTTTTTTAAATAGGTTACGAAAATGGGACGAAAGGTTGTGGTAGCCGTATGTACATTGAATCAGTGGGCCCTGGATTTTGAGGGAAATTTAAACAGAATACTGGACTCTATTCAAGAAGCAAAAGAAATGGGAGCACGCTATAGGACCGGCCCAGAGCTAGAAATATGGTATACATACATTAATAATAATTGATGACTTAAATGTTCTGTTAACCTTTTTCAATTTAAATAAATGATTGGTTGCGACGCTTGACAAAATACCGCTGGCGTGCTTGAAAAATGCGGCAACAAATAGTACCTACGCCGAAGTCGGCGTGCCCGTGCCCGTCAGATTGAAATCTTCGTGATTAGATGTACGATGTACGTACCGAATTCACGCACACCAGAAATTGACTTACACACAATGATATTGTACACTCACTTCTACATTAATGAGTTGCCGCATTCACGGAGCTGTTGTTAGATAGCGCGGTATCTAGTCGAGCGCCGCACTGAGACCAATCTATGCTGTTAACATTGTTTTTCATGTAAAATAGTGCAATGTTGCAAATTTAACTTGCAACCTCCGCTGATTATTAAAAAAAAAACTGGCCAATTGCGAGTTGGACTCGCGCACGAAGGTTTCCGTACAAAACGACAATAAAACACGTTTGTTTTTTGGGAACCCCACTTTTTATTCTATTTTTAGTATTTGTTGTTACAACTGTGAAATTTTCAATTGTCTAGCTGTTACGGTTTATGAGATTTAGAGCCTAGTGAGTTGTGACGGACAGAAGGACAGATAGCGGAGCCTTATTAATAGGGTCCTGTTTTTACCCTTTTTGTACGGAACCATAAAAAGAAATGTAGGCCATCCGTTTAATTTTTTTTTGTTTTTCATCAATTGTTTTTCCTATTTTTGTCAGGTTTTTGTAATCGACTTTCGATAATAATTATTTGGTTTCTTCCAGCGGTTACAGCTGTGAAGATCACTTTCACGAGCCAGACACGTTCCTACACAGTTGGCAGGTTTTGGCAAAACTTCTTAGCTCACCAACATGTAAAGATATTCTAGTAGACGTGGGAATGCCCATACAGCATAGGAATGTCTCGTACAATTGTAGAGTTGCCTTCCTCAATAAGAAGATATTGCTCATCAGGCCTAAGATGATTTTGTGTGATGATGGGAATTACAGGGAATCAAGGTGGTTCTCTTGTTGGACGAAAGTAAGTTTATTTGTAAAAATTATAAACATCAACATCATTTTAAAAGTTTAAGTCACCCTTCTGTTCTTTTTTTTTTTTGGAAAATAAATTACTTAATAAAACTACATTACACTCTTTACGGCGCTGTTAAGGTCTTTGACCTCATTATACAACTGAATGTATTGATGTTATTTAGGGAAATTCTTTGCTTCCTCTTTAAAGCACCTGTTTCTGTTTCTTTAAGGTCAATGACGTGATTTTTATTTAGTACTAGATGTCCCGGCACACGACGGTTCTGTCGCATTATTTTCCCCGCAATTTTGCCAAAATTTCTCTCCGTTTAAACCTTACCTGAACTGATACGATTATTTGAGGAAAAAAATTAGCCAAATCGGTCCAGCCGTTCTCGAGTATGAGAGATGTATTACATAAGTAGTTACTACATAAGCAATATAAGATCATAGTATGCCGTATAAGCAATATCCGTTATTCATTTTGAACAACCTTATATAGGTACAATTAAATTTCTAAGTTTTTCTTTATTTTGTAAAGAAATAAGGCTAATGGAATGTAGTAAAAAATTTTTTTTAAGGATCGCCAAATAGAAGATTACTATCTTCCAAGAATGATATCGTCGATAACAGATCAAACTACTGTTCCTATCGGTGATGCGGTCCTGTCTACACGAGACACGTGCATTGGCTTTGAAATTTGCGAGGAACTATGGAATCCCCAAAGGTTGTGTATATCGTTTCACATTATGTCTTAAAACAGCAATTTTTTATTCGAGTTTTCGAAGAATCAGAGAGCTAAGCCATCATGATATCGTTAATTACAATGATGGTCATAGATTATACAGATATATACTAGTAATGATGGTCTTCGAAATCCTACTACTGTTATAAATGTGAAAGTTTGTGAGGATGGATGGAGGGGTGGATGCTTTTACTCTTTCATGCAAAAACTACCGAACGGACTTCGGTCAAAATTGGTATGGTAAGTTTAAGCTTTGGACTAACACATAAGTTACTATTAATTCCGAAAAAGTACAGTGTTACGGTGGGATTTAGTATTTTGGCGGGCGGGGCCGCGGGCAAAAGTTGGTTGAAAATAAATGGGAGTCGTTCGCTAACGGCCCGTTTCAATAACAAATAGTTATAGATAGATAGTTTATTGCAACGGGCCGTAAGTAAAATAGCGCGTGATACGTCAATACCATACATTTTTGATTTCTAACTTCATCATCGTAATTAGCGACGACATCTTGGCTAAAGGGTCTGTAGCGGTGATGTTGTTAAATCGGTTTGCTAAGTGGTTCCTTGTCTTTTCAGTCGTCACATTCCCTTAGGTTTGGATGGCGTTGAAATTATATCAAACGGATCGGGTAGTTACATGGAGCTTCGAAAGGCGTACGTCACTGTGGATCTGGTGAAGAATGCCACCTTCAAGAGCGGCGGTGCTTACTTGTTCAGCAACTTACGGGGCTGCGACGGCCAGAGAATATATTTCAACGGATGCTCGTGTGTGGCTTTAAATGGACAGATTGTAAGCAGGGGTCTGCAATTTGCCTTAAATGATGTGGTAAGTAAGTACACTATTCGAATAATTAGAGCAATATGCAATATGTGGACGAGATAGGGATTTGAGATAGTTAAGTTTCATGTCATGTGTTAGAAAAATAACATTATATAATTTTCAACCGACTTTTAAAACGCAGGAGTAGGTTCTCAATTCGCGTGTATGTTTTTTTTCCGATCTCGGTGACGGTGGCCGGTTTCATTGAAACCAGGCCAGTTACGATGGAGTAATTTTTGTAGTGCCCAAGTGTGTGCGCAGTACACAGGAGCACTCTCTCTTCCTTTACCTTTGGTATCAAAAGAAAGTCCTTGGCAAGAACACCACAAATATGTTTAAATATTTTTCATATTTATCGTGTGCTTGCACAAATATGTCAAATATGTACATTTGAAAATATTGACATTTGATGTACTGTTTCTTCTGATAGTCTATGCGACAAGTTGAAAATGGTACAAAATAGAGATACTGCTCTTAAAATTATGTGCGATAGCTCATTGGATCCGGAATGACGTCTAGAAAAATGTGCCAAAAGCGTGTATTAGCACATAAAAAATTGCAAAAGTTATAAACAATTAAAGATGAAAAAAAAATGGCATTTCGTTTTTTGCCAATATTTAATAAACTATTAATATTTAAGAAATTTCAAAAAAAAAATAATCAAAATAAGTTTTTGTTCAAGTACTTAAAAATCCAAGTAATGTTGTTAAAGTAAAAAAAAATTATTATAAACAAAGTATAAATATTTTTTTAACTTTTATGGCACGATCTTGTTAAGTATATATTATGTAAGAAAGGCTCTACGAAGCGAAAATTTTTTACGACCATTATTTAAACATTTTTTTTCACTTACAATTAAGACGTTAGTTCGAAAAAATTTCGTTAGTTAACAATAGGGTATTTTCCAAGTTTTTGAAAAGTATGTCAAAATGTTCCTAATACCAAAATACATTAGCAGTTTGAACCATTCTTTGTGAATTTCTTTACTTTTCTTGCAAATTAGCCTAAAAGTTTAAATTAATATTAAAGGCGCGAAAACGCTATAATGTGTTGTCATGACGTCATATTCTTGTGACATTGTAACTGTCAAGTGTCAAGTGTCAAATTATACTGAAAATGCAAAATCCCAGAATACCTACTGTTTACTTTTGTAAATAAATGATAAAAGCCTATTGAAAATGCCTTTTAATTAGATTTAAATCCACGTTTCTGATAATATTTTTTTCCAGAGCTGTCAATAGCAACATACTTAACTTCCCGCGTAATTTCAAACGAGTGCTTCTTTTATTGTGGCGCGCAAAAAATCTGTCCCCGTAATTGAGACCATTATTTTAACATTACGTTCGGACTCCTGGTATCTTACTTCGTGCTTCTAGATAACAACTGACTTAATTTTTTTATGTACATAACGTTAATGATTCCGATGCTGGCTATGCTTTATGGAAATCGGGAGGCCATTAAAAAAAGAAGAAGAAGTACAAGAATATGACGTCACATTCCAATCTCGTGCGTTTTTAGTCACGTGGTTAAACGTGAAAAATTCATAATTTTATACATATTTTTGTGTAAAACGTTGGTTAAATTGGTTTAAATTAATGTTTAGCGATAAAATATCAACAATCTGTTGTATATTTCCATCATAGCATAATACCCTATTGTTTAACTCGTTGAACAATTAACTTTAAGTAAAATTTCCAACGGGAATAAATTATTTATAGTGTTCAGAACACACCATAATTTTTTCAAATTAAAAAAAAAATATTCAATACCTTAAATAAATAAATTAATGTGCCGTACTCGCATTTGACGCCACGCGCGCATCCTAATAATGTCACGCGCAGACCTATTTTCAGCGTTAAATTAAAATTATAATTAATGGAGATAGAGTTCCGGGAGTTAGGGGTTTTTTATTGGAAAAGAGATGTTCAAGAAATGTATGAGGCCTGGGCCAGCCCTATGTACAGTATATGTAAATATAGATACATAATATAGTAATCGTTTCCTATTCTTTATTTTGTTTAATTTCACTTCGTTTCCATGTACATTTAAATTAAATTCGTCAAGGAGAGCAACACAAAGTAAAATAAAACATGGCGGATCAAATCAGAATTATCTGAAGAATGTCATTTTGTCAATGACATGACTTTTGACAAAGAAAGACGTATGACATTCAAGACGACGTCTCTTCGTAAAACTGTCTACTACGTCAAAAGTCAAGTCAAAACATCTGTCATGGCCGCCCTAAGAATAGTGTTCTCGCAATAAAAAACTTTTCAAATAATCATTTTTGTACGCATGTACCCTTCTTCAAATTAATTTTTTCGTATTTTTAGGATATTCCCATATTTTTTTCCTATTTACCTATGTAGTGTACATAGAACAGGCCCAAAATCAAGCATCTCTTTTCCTCCTCTTTCAGAATCTTTTTTTGAAATTTCTTAAATATTAATAGTTTATTAAATATTGGCAAAAAACGAAATGCCATTTTTTTTTCATCTTTAATTATTTATAACTTTTGCAATTTTTTATGTGCTAATACACGCTTTTGGCACATTTTTCTAGACGTCATTCCGGGTCCAATGAGCTATCGTACATAATTTTAAGAGCAGTATCTCTATTTTGTACCATTTTCAACTTGTCGACTAGACTATGAGAAGTTACTCATATTTAAGAGTACTATTCATTTATGCAATTAAAAAAAGTCCGACCCCCTATTCATCGTATGTTTCAGGAAGTTGTAACGGCTACAATAGATCTGGAGGACATACGCTCGTACCGCGCGCAGATTCGCTCCCGGTGCCATCTCGCCGCGTCCAACCCGCCATTTCCACGCGTCAATGTGGACTTCGCGCTGTCGGAAGACGACGATTACCACTTGACCACCAGCCCGCCGGTCGAGTGGAAATATTTAACTCCGGAGGAGGAAATTGAATTAGGTACTTTTTTGGTGCATCTCTTAAATTTAAGCATATGATAAATTGTTTGGAGTAGGTACGCTACGGTTTGAAGTACTTCAAATCTCAACCCACTTATCGTTTGTTTCTCCATAAATTTCTTTCCTTAAAGCCTGACCCGTAGTCACTTAAGGCGCTTTAATTTTTATTGCAGCAACGAAAATCTAAAATGTTAAATATCGAAGATTTGGCTATAATGTAATTTTGCATTCAGTCCTTTCTCGCCAATATCACTATGGCTTTAAATTATATTATTCATTAAAGATTGCTTAAAATTAACGAAACTGGAATACCAGGTCAAGCTTTAACTAATACAGTGAAAAAACTTTGGTAGGTCCAGCGTGTTGGCTCTGGGACTATCTCCGGCGGTCGGGACAGGGCGGGTTCTTCCTGCCGCTGAGCGGAGGAGTGGACTCCACAAGCACAGCCTGCATAGTGTACTCCATGTGCACCCAGATCTGTGAAGCCGTGCAGAAAGGAGGTAAACTTATAAGGTATCCTTCATTCCAGTCCTTTTCCTATACTTCCACTTCCTCTTGTTTCAACTGTCATTTTATCGTAGCATCAATAATAATAATAAGAAGATAACCACGCTTAACTTTTGCGCGTCATTGTACAAATTTATCCTTAAAGAGTTAGTCAAGTGAAATTTTTAAACATTTTTTCATACCTACTATTCTTATTTTGTAACATTTTTACTATGTCAATATTGAGTGCACAAAGTAGGTACAAGAAAGCTGGGACTATTGTGTCCGCAATTCGGAGGTCCGATGAAAATTCAGGGCATTGAAAATAGAACTCTGTGCTAAAACGATAGAGCTAAAAATCGTGCAAGTGTCGAGTCAAATGTCATTGTCTAATATAACAGCTCGGCACTCGAAACTTTGATTTTCAACTCTATTCCGAACGAGCGAAGAGTTAGATTCTATTCCGGATTATATTATAGTCCCAGCCAACGACGAGCCATTTCTTCTTTGTATGTTTAGATAATCAAGTTCTGTTCGACGTGCGCAAGATTCTGTGTCAATCGGACTACGCGCCTTCGGACCCCATGGAGCTGTGCAACCGCCTGTTGGTCACCTGCTACATGGGCACGGAGAACTCCAGCCAGGAGACGAAGAAACGCGCCTCACAAGTACATAACTATTTGAGCCTTAAAACACAGTGCGATTAACGTTTAATAATTAAACTACATCTTATGCAGGTGTAGGTTAAGTTAGATACAGATTCGGGAAATTGAGTATACCCTTACTAATAAAAATACCCTTACTAATAAAAATATTTACACAACAGATAACTTAAACAACTTTGTTGTCTTTGTCTGTTTTGAATATAAACAGAAGAGATTTGGTACATTTATAATTATGTTAAGTTAGTTTTTAAGGGTGGGCTCCACATACATGTGGATTGGGGATGAATTTTTGGTCATTCTAACCCATCGTGTGAGGTATCGTCGAACAGGTTTTTAAATAAAGGCGATGTTTCATACATGATATTTTTATAATTTAAAATATTTTCGAGTAGTCGACCTCTAAAGTGGTTTAGAAGTTGCCCATTATCCTTCGCTGATAACTGCTTATCACTCTGCAGCTTGCGAGCGAGATCGGCAGCTACCACTTCCCGATCGTGATCGACTCTGCCGTGAGCGCCGTGCTCGGGATATTCACGGCGGCCACGGGCCTCGTACCCAAGTTCCGCAGCCAGGGCGGCTGTCCCCGGCAGAACCTCGCTCTGCAGAATATACAGGTGATCTCATTTGCAGCGGACAAGTGGAGAGGGCTGGTTCTCCTTCATAGGCAAACCCTAGCCTGTATAATAGGTAGGGATTTGGATGGGGGTCTTCAAAAAGTAAGTGGTAAGTGAAGCAGATAGGAATGGAGTTATAGGAACCCCATGCAGTGGCGTGGACAATTACTTTGATATATTAACTGGGAAATTATATTTAAAGTTTATTTTAGTCTAGTCAGGCCACTGTTATCCGGAATCCGACGATCCCGGGAAAATTTTCCCCTACTTTCTGGATTCCGGAATATATAGGATCCGCCTAGTAAAAACTCGGACGGAAACAAAACACAACGTAGTTTTTATCCGGCGATGTCCTGCCGAAGCAGGGCTCTCCCACTTTCCCATGTTCTTTCATAAAATATACTTAATTGTCTCTACAGGCACGTCTTCGCATGGTAATTTCCTACCTGCTGGCCCAGCTCATGCTGTGGGCGCGCGGGCGGCCGGGCGGCCTGCTGGTGCTGGGCTCGTCCAACGTGGACGAGGCGCTGCGCGGCTACGTCACCAAGTACGACTGCTCCAGCGCCGACGTCAACCCCATAGGCGGCATCTCCAAGACGGATCTCAAGGCCTTCCTGCAGTACGCCAAGAACCGGTCAGTGGCGATGTTATTCTAACCTAGACCCGCATCAATGGGTACACACGAGCCGCAGCTCTCGCGGCGCCGCCGCCGGTGTACTAGGATTTGTATGAATTTTTTGCCGCAGCGCTGTCTGCAAATTTCTTTCCGAAGCCTTCACGGTGGAGGTGGAAACAGGGCATTTTTCCGAAATAAAAAGGAGCTAACGTAATATCCAGGCTACAAACTATCTGTTTACGAAGTTTCATTCGAATCTGTTCAGCGGTTCAAACTATCCCTATAATATTAGTTTGATGTAAGTCAGGTCCAATTAAATGTAAATAAAAATATTAAAGTCGATAATTAATATTCTTTATTGCAATTTACACGATAGATAAGTAAAATGTAATGTCATGGGATACTCATCCCAACTTACCTGTCCGGTAGTTGTGGTATAGTATACGGGTATGCGACCCCGGCTTCCCTAGCTATTACTGTCCTATCCCTTGCCCTCCTGGGCGGTAATATCCTACATTTCCTATTTCCCACTCTAACAATCTTCCTTTCCACACCACCTATCCTTCCCTTTCCCTATTCCTACCCTCCACCAATCCGTGGAAACGCAACGGATAATCATAAAAATAATTTAATTATCCAAAATGGCGGCGATGTGGTTCACCACCCATCACGTCTCGTTTCTCGCGGAGGTGAAAAGCGGACCATGTAGAGTCGCTTCGCTACGTTGAATGTAAGATGAGGAATGGACGGTGGGAATGAAAGTGAACGAAGCGAAAGGAGTATGTAAGGATCGTAGAAAGTGGCAAAAAGTGGTCTCTGCCTACCCCTTTACGGGAAAAAGGCGTGATTATATGTATATATATGTATGTATGATAAGTAAAATAAAAAAAAATGTAGCATTAATGGCCGCAGTCAGATACATTTAATGATTACTTAGCCGTCGTACTTACGAGAATTTTCTTGTGGTGGCGGCAGAAAAAACTGCACTATAAATAGAACTGCGCTAATACAATAGAGTTGAAAATCGAAGTGTCAAGTAATTGAGCTGTCATATGTAATATTAAACTCCTACTAACATTGACATTTGACTCGACACTTGTGTGTTCGATTTTCAACTTTATTGTATTAGGATACAGTTGAGAATCGAATCGTATTGTGCCAGTCTTAAAGGAGGTGCGATCGGCGTTCTCCGCAGGTTCTTCTTGCCGTCGCTGTCGGAGATCCTGGGCGCGCCGCCGACCGCGGAGCTGGAGCCGCTGACGGACGGCCAGGTGTCGCAGACGGACGAGGCGGACATGGGCATGACGTACGCCGAGCTGGCCGAGTTCGGCCGCCTGCGCAAGACGCTCAACTGCGGCCCCTACTCCATGTTCCAGAAGCTCGCGCACACCTGGGCCGGCAAGTGTACGCCCCAGGAGGTTAGTGCATCGTATCGATTTGTGGTTTATTTTGGCCAAAAGTAATTAACGGATGCAGAGGCAACGGTGCAGACTAATGATCGCTGCATTATTCGGTGCCGCCAGACGTGTATTGCTTCTATTAATATCAGGGGGCTTGTCAAAGTCAAAGTTTTTTATTTAAAATTGGTATTTTTATACACTTTCTGAACGTTGGTCTACATGATGCCTACCACCGGTTCGGAAACTTGCCCGGCGAGAAGAACCGCCGCGTCGTAAGAAACTCGCATGGGGCCACCTTTTAGCAAAAAGATGGGAAAATTGTTACTTTCTAAAAAATATTTTTACAATGTTGCAGTGGCGAAGGGTGGTTTTTCCGCAGAGGGAAGCCACTATGGTCTTTAATGCATATTAAACAAGTACATAGTACCTACATACCTAGAGGCTGCTTCGTGGGATTCTATCTATTTCGGTACAGACTTAGAGTTTCGTTCTCCGAGATGTACCAACCGCAGCTCACCTTCATTATACAAGTAAGCACTGATATTATAAAACAGCGTCTTTCGAGAATGACAAAAGGCGGCTTTGGAAAAGCCAGTTAATGAATTCTACTCACACACTAATCTACTCACCACAATAATGCAATTTACAATCCAAATAGGTACACTACACAACTTCACAACATAAATATACTATTTTACACTACAGTCTACACTACAAAATATTACAATTACGCATAATAAACAATATGCAGTCGACTGTCGTACTGTCTTATGCATTTATGCAAAAAATGGCAGAAATAATTTTCTAATGTTTGGGATTTTCAACCAATGAGAGACCATAACCGGTATCCGAGCGGCTTACTGAATGATCATTTCGACCAATTAAATTATAAAGAATATTTTGTCATTCATTTCAAAAACGTATTAAGAGCCATTAGGCCTACTGTTTAAATTTAACCTTAAAACAAACGCAATAATGACTATTATAGAATGAAACATATATTTCATTACTGAAACGCTCAGACACCGTATTACGATTTTCAAAATTCGAACTGGTCGTCCAATAGGACGGCATATTTAAATTTCAACTATATTTCGAACGAAATAAGGTCTTTTATACAATGCGAAAAGCCCTTATTGATCGGCTTATGTAACATTGTGATGTCTGTTGCATAGATCGCGCTCGCGCGGCCCTACATCGCGCTATAGCTTGTACGATAAGAAAGGTACATAAGTCATTGCTGTAATTAATTAGTTTTCGAACTAATTTGTCATAGTTACTGAATAACTTAATCTGTATAACAGAAGTCATAAGTACATAGAACATACTTAAGTACATATAAGCAGCCTTGCAGGGGCCCATCTTATTCCCAAGCAGTCTTATTAATAAAAATTGCTTATTCTTCTCTTACTCCAAAGTTACACCGGGAGTAGTTAATTCTAGATTAGTCACAGAATAGCTACGTGTTAATAACGGTATTAATAAATACGAAGTAGGTTCGGAGTAACAATACAATTCTTACTCTGAGATTAAGGTGTATGTTATGGCAACACACATGAAAAGAATGAACAAAATGAACTAAAATGAATGAAATGTCGATTAAAAAGACACTGACAGTTAGCTAAATTTTGAAATTTGACACTTTTATTTGACAATCATAACTATCACAAGCAAACATATGTCAATTCTGTATTTCTCTTGTTGAAATCAAAATAGTGGTTTTAGAATTTGTGCTATTTTATATAAAATGTTATATTTATATAAAAAGGGTTATGAGGGATATACAATTTCACATGCCTTATTAACACTTTCGCTCCCACTACGATTTTCATGATGTCTTCTCGGATGCCGCCTACATTGTACGGCGGACTCAGCAGGTGAGTCGCCGGCACTGCAATATGAATTGAATCGACTCACCATATGAGTTCACTGGCACTGCGTAAGGGTAAATTCAATTTTTTGTTATTTCTGTGGTCGTTACAGTGTAAATATGGCGTTTAACGCAATTAAAACGGGTTAGGTGTTGTAGGACTATTCAGCTTGTAAAAATGGCAAAAAACTCTTTGGATAAAATAAAAGGTAAGTTTGTTTCGTAATTTAAGCAGTGGTTGTCAATCTTTTAAACTTTGGTTATTGTTAGGGTTATATTTTGAATTTCTAATATTTGTGAATAGTCAATTTTACCCTGAAATATTTTAATACGGGCTTTAGATTAAAATGTATTATTTTTATTATGGAAACGACGAATTTAATTGATAATAATTAAAAAATAAACCTTTTTTTAAAAAGTTAAAAATCTGCTGAATTAAAATTAAATGATAACTTATTAATATGCAACAATAATAATGTCTATACGTGAACATTTTATTACATTAAAATCAACATTAGATGAATGTGGGCTGATAATAATAATTATTATTATTTTTTTCATTTTTATTATCCTATTCCCGAGGAAGACAAATCCGAAAACACAAAAATCATAAAAATCTGTTCAGCCGTTCTTCAGTTATAATTAGTGTAACTAACACGACTTATAGTATATATACCTAACGTATAGATTCTAATGAAACTAGTTTGTTGTATATTAGTTCCATATCACAAGTATGTAGGTCGTCCATGCTATTATGTTGACGTCGTTTTCTAACATGTACTTACAGTCATACATATTTCCAGTTTGAGGATCTATGTCCGGGAACTCACCTGTGTAGTTCATGGCATTGCATAATCGTTTTTTTCCTTTCAAAAATAAACGGGATCTCCACGCCCGGCCCACCGCATAAATCTTTAGTTTAGCATATATTTAGTCTAAACTATAATTTTGAGCAGAAAATACGGATGCATTTTGGAAATATTAGTGAAAAACACTGAACTATACAGGTGAGTCGTCGGCACTGGAATCAAATTTACGTGAACTATACAGGTGAGTCGGTGGCACTGAACGTGTTAATGGTAATATATTTTCTTCAATTCCTACTATCATTCTCAAATCGTCAATGAAATAATCTCTATTCATTTTAGTCCATAATAATTACAAAATCAGACACTAGTAAGTACTTGAACGAACACCAAACAAATATGAAAATATATTTAGGTTATGTTTAGTATATATTATATAAGTATCTTAAAATAAGTTGGAAATACAATACAAATCTATGCTTACTCAAGCGTTAAACCATGTGGCTCCGCGGAGTAACTTTTACTCCGGGAGTAAATTTTGATTAGTTAACTCCGTCCTTACTCCTAGTTTATTAATACCATAATTGCCTAATCTTTGCGTAAGTCTTGGAGTAAAGTTATTCTGACGCTAATCATAGTTTATTAATAAGGGGGAAGGTGTGCAATCGTTGATGAAATCAATGACTTTATAATAAGCTTTAGCACACAAACGTTCTTAAAAAACTTTTTTAAATTTATTAATCGTAATATTTTGAACGTTTTCTAGGATTCTATTGTAAAGGCGTATTACATGAACCTTTAAATGATTTATTTACTTTGCTGTTTGATCACCGGTATTTCTAACTTGTTCTTATTTCTGGTATTCCTACAATGGTTGTCGCTTTTCTTTTTGAAATTATTTAGATTCTTTCTTACATACAATACATTGATTTCTTATGTTTACGCGAATATTGTTCATTGTTTTAACATACATACATACATATAATCACGCCTTTTTCCCGTAAAGGGGTAGGCAGAGACCACTTTTTGCCACTTGCTACGATCCTTACATACTCGTTTCGCTTCGTTCACTTTCATTCTTGCCATCTATTCCTCCTCTTACATTCAACGTAGCAAAGCGGCTCTCCATGGTCATTGTTTTAAACACTTACGGATTTTGTCGCGGTGCACTTTTCTTTTGCCCGACGTTGTCATTGTCCAAAATGTATTGAGAAGCGACGGTCAGAATACCTATTTCTTTAAACTTATCTCTCAGAGATTCAAGACATGATGATCTTATAAATAGAAGGTAGAGCTCGCTCCTGCTGCTCAAATATTGTGTTAATCTCCGCAGCGTTTCCCCATAGAAGGATGCCATATGACATTATACTATGAAAATAACTAAAATAAACTAGTCGCGCTGTGTCCTCATCGGAAATTTCTGTAATTTTGTTGACTGCATATTATCTATCTATTAGAGCCTATCTGCCAGATTGGGAATATTGGGACCCCACTGTAATTTACAATCTAGTGTTATTCCTAGAACTACAGTGGTGTCCACTTAGTTAATTTTCTCATCGTTTAATAGTACATTGGTTTGTGCCTGCCTAACATTTGGCAGGCTAAACTTGAAACATTTTGTTTTATTGGAATTATATGTGTATTTTTGTAATTAGATGCATTTGAAAGTCACTAAAAGTTAAAATATTTTTTACATTAGTATGAAAACCCTACATAATTTGTTTACTTACATCAAATACAAAAATATTTACTGTGGTAAATTAAATGTGGTAAATGTGGTAAATTTAAACATAAACGCGCAAAGTTCGGAGATATCAGAAATTTTGTGCGTTTGAAACGTAAATGGCTACGAAATGTATGGACACTTCGTAGCCGTTTACAGGCGGGTGACGTCACCAGCCGGTACGACTTTTGTATGGGGCGTTTTCATAAGACTCACAAAAGTGCTTAAAATAATCCGCAATATCTTTGAAAATCATTATTTTTAGTTTACTCTTCCTTTTGTAAATTTTTGTATAGGCGCTGTCATAATTTTCATACAATTCTCATTCGATGACTTTACGAATAAGTTACTGTCAATTGTTCCTGCTAACCCCCCAGCAGTGGCGTGGGTTTCCTGTAACTCCATTCCTATCGGCTTCACTTGCCTTTTAACTTTTTTAATTACCTTTTGAAGACCCTCATCTAGATCTCTACCTATTATACAGGCAAGCGCTTCCCTATGTAGGAGAACCAGCCTTCGCCACTGCCCCCCAGATCGATTCATGAAACCTTTTATCATATAATATGTAATATTAAGTCGGAACATAGAAGTTCTACGACTGACAACTAGGACGTGTACATTTTTACCCGGCTACGGCGAAGCCAAATGGAAGGGTAATGCTTTTTGCAGTCTATGTAGGTATGTTTGTTTGTATATTTGTTTGTTCCACCGTTGCGCCTAAACTACTGGTTCGATTTTAATAAATGAGGCATTAATAGATTCGTTATATCCGGTAGTATTATATACTAAATCTATGGTAATAACAGCACAGCAGGCTTAACATGCACACAGTAGAAACACCGAAGAATAGAAACTATGGCAGATTGAAGAAACATAAATACCATTCGGAGCAAAATAGGTTCTTAATTTAGTGTCAAAAAGTCCCACAATAATATCAAACACTCCACATCATGGCGGTCCTGGACAAATAGTTTCTTTACGTTGAGTCATATACTTAAAAAATTTAATCATTTTTGACAAAAGATTTCCGGGAGCCATTTTAAAAATATTGCTATTTAGAAATGTTGACTTCTATTGACGACCTTGTCATCATGGATTAAGAACTATTTTGAAACAAACTGTTTTGGATAGAATATTTCTTCTTTAAACATATTTCTATGGATCGCCATGCTAAGCCTGCAGGTAACATATAGGCTGTATATTTTAAGTAGTCGGGTTACAGTTTTTTTATAAAAATTGTACCTAGTTACTGGGTTAACATTTCAGGTGGGCGAGAAGGTGAAGCACTTCTTCCGGTGCTACGCGATCAACCGGCACAAGTCGACGGTGCTGACGCCGGCGTGCCACGCCGAGGCGTACGCGCCCGACGACAACCGCTTCGACCACCGCCCCTTCCTCTACCGAGTGCACTGGAATTGGCAGTTCCGGTGCATTGACGACGCGGTGCGTGCTGTTACATCCCTATTCTGTTCCCAGAATTGCTGACAGAGTAATAACTCCCCCACCGATTTTCGGCGACGGTGGTCGGTTTCATTGAGACCAGGCCAGTTACGCAGGAGTAATTTTTTATAGTGCCCAAGTGTGTGCGCAGTACACAAGAGCACTCTCATAATTCAGTGGGACGGATAACCGACACGACTAACGAGAGATCAGTCACCGGACCGACTTTTTACATGCCCATCCGACGCATGGATAATCTTTCTTGTCAGACAATCAAGTGATCAGCCTGCATTGTCCTAACCAAACTTGGAAACAACATTTTTGTTGTTGTTCCAATGCGGGAATCGAACCCACGACCTCCGAGTCGGGAGCCAATGCTCTAACCACTAGACTACGGAGGCTGTTGAACTGCTGACAGAGTGCTGATACATCATCGCCACTCTGTCATCTTAGTCTGAGCAGCCAGTCAGTTCAGAGCTAGACACGGGCCGCCACGGACGCATATCTAATCTCTTAGTTTATGGTGTAATCCAGTAAAATAAATTTGTGTTGTGAAATTTTCCAGTTCAATAAATATATCTTTTTTAAAAATTCCTGTAAAAAGTCCGTTCTAACAGTGCGGATAGCGCACTTTTTGAAACCACGAGAAGGAATACATTTTGTGAACAATGAACAGTCAGCTGTTCGAATTTTCGTTTTGACGGCATTTTGACATCAGTGTCAAAATGCCGTCAAAACGAAAATTCTCTTAAATTACGTGTGATTCGAAATTAATAATAATTAATTTCACTTGGATAAAAACATTTGGATCCACTCGATTTTTTTTAATCTAATTTTTATATTTTGGTGAAATGACGAAACTGTTTTTTTTATCGATCCAAAGGTATATGTGTAACTTCTTAATGTATTTCTTTTCGTGGTCTTAACTACCTAGGTATTTAGTAAAGCGTAAACTTTACTGAATCGACTGAATTAACTCTTTGACTACGATGACTATTTATTTGACTAGACTAGATTTAGAAATACGGTGATGAAAATTAGAACGAATATTCTATTTCCTGCCTTTTTAACTTTGATATTATGCATGTATTGGTAATACCTAATACGTGCATATACATATTACCTAAACTGCTCGCGTCCTACTGAATGACTCCTTGAAACAAAAAAGGTTTTTTAACACCCTCCTCCTCAGCTGTTAGGGTAGGGGGGGTGTTAGGTTACTCTGCAAAACGATACCATAAATACTGTTATATCGTTTTGCTAAGTAGTAACTTCGTATATAAACGTACATATTAGTCCGTTATATATTTATACATATTAGGACGTTCCAAAATCATCCAAATATATTCATAACCGAGTAAGAGATTCAAGATTTTAGATTTTCGTGTTTGTAAACTTTGCGGGGTATCATTTCCAGGTCGCCCAGATGTCACAGGATAAGCGTAGCGCGAGTCAGGCGAAGGTGGAGGTGGCGTCAGGGCCCTCTAATGCTGGGGCCCACTTCGCCGCGCGCTGCGAGAGAAAGGGCGTGCTCATATAACCAGGTGGTCATATATATTGTAAACCTCCGTAACAAACAATATAAATAATGTACAGCAGCGGAACTTAGCCATGTCCTTGAAATTTTACCTACCTCAGCGGCGATTGTCCAGCGGAGCGCTAGGGCTGATACGTCTACGAAGAAGGCGTTGACAGTGCGCAAGCGTCGCGGCACAACAGATTAAAACTCATTAGTCGTACAATGCAGCCACAAGCCTTGGCGAGCCGAGTGCGTGACAACTGACAGTACACACTTCTGTTATTTAAGATTCGTTAGCAGCCGTGTAAATGGCGCGCACCGATTCGGGCGGTCTAGTATGAAGATGAACTACTGTACATTATTTATATTGTGCTGAAACGGCCAAAGGATTAGCAGAGCATTTAAATTAAAATAAATTACGCAATATGTTTACAATAATTATATTTTTTGAAAATTACTTTTATGTGTAAAGTAGTAAAGTAATATATAATTTAAACTATTAAGTATAGACCTTTTGCTGCAGTGAGCACAGCTGTAAAACTTTAAATATTACTTTTTTTTCTTTATTGTTGTTCTGTTAAATTTTTGCCTTTAAATCAATGAATAAAGCACAATTAAGTAGATATTATTGTCTCATTTAAATTAACTTTGGGTGACTTATACCATCTGAATTATCATCAACGATTTCACATGACGATACATATGTGCACCTATAATATCAACATCAAAAACTATACATATTATTATAATATTATGGTTGTAATGTAAAATATTTCTTTCGGGATCGTCGTAGTTTTATATATCTACTAGCTTTTGCCCGCGGCTCCGCCCGCGAGAAATGGGGTTTTTGGCCACTTACGACTGTACTCTAAGTTAAATCTGTATCTTCCTTATCTTACGTTCTCTCTTTAATTACTAATTGTTTGTCCGAAGCACCATCATACCATATTTCATTTCAATGGTTTAAACACTTAAGCCATGAAAGACATTAAAAAAATATACACAATAGTACATTATCCCTCGGGAACAATATTATATATCTTTTTGGGATAAAAAGTAAAAATACACAAAAAAGTATGAAATAAAACTTAATCTCTAAATAATTCCCCTTTCAAATTCGGCTAAAATTTTTACTATTTCTCTACTCAATCTTATTAATTTTGAAATCGATACCAGCCCAAACAATATTCTACAATATTTTATAGAACTTACGTTCATATTTGCTGGTACCGACTTCAAAATTAATAAGATTGAGTAGAGAAATAGTAAAAATTTTTGCCGAATTTGAAAGGGGAATTATTTAGAGATTAAGTTTTATTTCATACTTTTTTGTGTATTTTTACTTTGGAAGTCGGTTTAATTTTTTGTTTAAAAATAATAATTTCACCCTTTTTAGAGATATATTTTCTTAAGTTATTATTAATACGTCTTAAGAACGTCTAAACTAAACGATCGAATGTATAATTGAATACGCGCCAAGCTTCCATAAAATATTGCTATTAAGATGATGATGATGATTACTGTAAGTTATAAAGTGGCATATGCTTGCAGTTCATTAAACAATACCGAAATTTCCAAACGCATATCTTTAAAGACTGAGGAGTTCTGTACAGTGCTTTTGGATCCAGGGTATACCTTGGTACAATATCTTATTTTTTGGTAGCATATGCTTGTGTTACTTCATTAAAAGTCAAAATCACTATATGTGTGGATATAAATTTCGAGGAGTTCCCTCGATTCCTCATGGATCGCATCATCAGGTTCCCACTTTAGTGACTAAAGGACCAATTTCGAACTAAACCCTTTTCAACAACAAAATAATTTTGCAAATAGGTCCATAAACGGCAGAGTGATGTTCAAAGATATCCGTGTTAGTGTAAAATACTATGAGAAATACCTTTTATATCATCATAATCTGATGATGTATGGTGTGATAGTGGTGATGATGATGATGATTACTCTAACTGACAGGGTGGCATATGCATGCAGTTCTTTAAACAACGCCGAAATTCCCAAACATGTATCTATAAGGAGCCAGGAGTTCTGTTCTGTACTTTTGGACCCAGGGTATACCTTGAAGCAAAATCTTACTTTTTGGTAGCATATGCTTGAAGTGCTTCAGAAAAAGTTAAAATCACCATATGTGTCCATATAAATTTCGAGGAGTTCCCTCGATTCCTCATGGATCCCATCATCAGGTCACCACTTTGATATCAAGAGGACCAATTTGGGATTACACCCTATACATCACAGAAAAAACTATGAAAATCGGTCCACAGGCGGCGGAGTAATCGTTGAACATACAAAAAAAAATAACCGCCTCCTTTTTTTGGGAAGTCGGTTAAAAAGTACACTGCGCGTTTGTCCAAAGCATAAACCACTGCCATACCAAATTTCATTCAAATCAATTCAACCGTTTAGCAGTAAAAGACAATCAAAGTACACATAATAATAATACATTATCCCACGGGAACACCGCAAATTTTTGGGACAAAAAGTATCAATAAATATAATCAATATTTAAATATATAAAGGATTGGCGCAATTCAATTGGCAGGTACCGATTTCGTAAATGATTAAATGGAGTGGAGACTAGAGTAGAAAGATAACTAGTTGATACAATAGGCAAATGGACTGATTTTTTTTTGCATAAATGAATAGTACTCTTAAATATGAGTAACCTCTCAGAAGAAACCGTGTATCAAAAGTCAATATTTTTAAAGGTACAGTACAGGTTTTGTATACAAAGTTTCGGAAGTCTTGTAAAAACGCTCCATACTAAAGTCGGCCTACAAATGACGTCACTCTTGGGTTAAAGTGTATGAAGTAGGTATGAAGTATACGGCCGCAGGAACATCTTTGTAAATATCTCCGATATTTGTGCGTTTAAGTTCATACTTACCATAATAAATGTTTTTGTATATGATGTAAGTAAAGTAATGATGTAGGTTTAGTTCACCAATTTCGCAATTTTTTTTTGTACTTTTTAAATGTATTTAATTAGTAAACTACACATAAAATAATATATTTTTTTACATTTACCAAGTAGCCTCAATATTTCTGAATATATTAATGAAACTAAATATTTCAGATGTAGTCCGATATTGAATAATTGATGATATTGAAGTTATTATATGTATATTCTTTTCTGCTTTTCAGTACGTTTTAAAAACATGTTTTTAATATGTAAAGTTGGTATTTTATATGTAAATAAAATATTTTTAAATGGATATTTCCACTGAAATAAAAATAAAAAGAATTATGTAAAAGCTTTTATTTAACGTAAGTTTAACTGTATGACATGAGAAGAGCTGGTTTTATGCGTATTGTTTTTGTAGTTCTTCCAATTTTAAAATTCCTTGTTCAATACGCTGAAAAAAAAAATAGTTGCATTAGATTAGAGCTATAAAATAATAAACAAAACTAATATCATATGCATGTTTTTCTCGAGCCTTCGCTTGAATTCAATTCCATTGTATTTTTAATTAAGAATATTGACACCCGTGACATAATATCTAGTAGGTACTAGGTATAATGCAATTCAAATGAGAATAGGAACGTCAATGACCTCTATCTGTCAAATGTCACTTGAAAAGTACGGTTAGCAGAAAAACTTATTGCCAATTTTATTAGTCAAAATAATTCTTTATATACTCGACACTAGCAGAATGGTGCAAAACCTTTGCAACCACGATTGCCATAAATAAAAGAAGAGGAATAATAGTCTTACATCGAATTTAAATAATAACGTTAAATTATGTAAATATTTAATTATAATAATATATATTCATAATTCGTTTTTAAAATCATAAATTAACATTTTGTTTTTACTTTATTCATTGTTGGTGCAAGGCAACTTGCCAAAATTATATTGTTTTTGTTATTGTCATACTCATTTTGCTCGAAAATGAGTAAACGAGGCGCTGTGTTACATAGACGACGATGACTACTCGGACAGTAATACAGAGATGAGCGAAAATGAAGAGCTAGATTCAGATTCATTTTTTTCACTTAATTTTGTAAATAAATTATATTAAAAGAAAAAAAACTTTTTTTGCCCACCCTACCTAATTAGGTACCCAATTGGGTAAAATTGACAGCTATGACGTCACAATATGGCGCCGACTCGATCCTATTCTCATTTGAATCGCACTATAGGTTATTTAATTGATTAGGAAAATAATAAAAAAAATATTTAATTTGGTTCGTTATGGCTCGACCGGATACAACGATTTTAAACAATGGTCGGTAATGCGCTTGCTGACTAAGGACTTTTTTGAGTTGGATCTCGGTTGGTCCTCTTGTGTTGCGAGTGGCTATGTCAACGGCGGTAATGGCTTACCATCAGGTGCAAGTTTGCTCGCCTTGCCGGCCCTATATTTGAGGCGTCATAGTGCAAAGGAAAATGTTTAGAAACAAACAATGGTCGGGAATGCGCTTGCTGAGTAAGGGGGCAGACTTTTTTGAGATGGATCTCGGTTGGTCCTCTTGTGTTGCGAGTGGCTATGTCAACGGCGGTAATGGCTTACCATCAGGTGCAAGTTTGCTCGCCTTGCCGGCCCTATATTTGAGGCGTCATAGTGCAAAGGAAAATGTTTAGAAACACACGACTTTTATAAATACAAATCGAAATATGCAATCAGTTATGTGTGATTATGTATGTTATGTTAAAAATATGTTTTTGATAAAACCTTACCATTTTATTATTATGTGTAGATGTTGGCCCCGATCAACCTTAAAATAAAGATTCAGAATATAATACTGTTTATGTAGGTAAGTAGTAAGTACAAAATACATAATGTGTACGTATTATTTCTTCAAATCAAATATTCTTTATTGTGCACATATAACAAAAAACAGTGACAAAATACAGAAACAAAATCATGACAAAATTCAGACATGCACACAAAGGCGGCCTTATTACTAAGTAGTAATATTTTTAAAAATTTCTTCATAATAATAATTTTTATTATACTTATATAATTTTTCAACACATAGGTACTTATTTTATTTAACAATTATTTTTCATTTTTATGAACCAGGATAAAAATGAAATTAATATTTGAAGAAAAAACTAAAAATGGATCAATAATATAATAAGTCTGTAGCCTGGATGGGTGCACGACGCGCGTGCACAAGAATCAGGCTACTGCGAGTTTTCGTATCAATAAGGTAGAGTGCACATTAAAATTGAAATTAACACATAGGGCGGAAAGAGTTACGCCATCTTGATTTCAGAAGACTGAATCAAAGAGAATATAATCACTACGTGACTGAATAAGGCTGGGACTATATGCACCGGAATCTGGAAAGCCGTAGAGAATTCTGAGCATTGAAAATAGAACTAACTAACTAATACAATAGAGTTGAAAATCGAACACATGAGTGTCGAGTTAAACGTCAATGTCATATATGACAGCTCGACACCTGACACTTCAATTTTCAACTCTATTCTATTAGCGCCGAGTTCTATTTTCAATGCTCAGAATTCTCTACGGCTTTCCGGATTCCGGTGCATATAGTCCCAGCCTTAATTGCGGAAAGCAAATGTCAAAATTATTAAGATTACAAAATGTCAAACCTAAATTATCACCAAAAAACCCACGGAATATAAAACACAGGAGGAAAGGGAATAGCTAGAAAGTTCATTGAAAACCGCTGTCGCCAAACTCACACAAAAACATTTTACGCACACTGAAAATTAACCAATTATTATAACGGTAATAATTTCTCGAAATCAATGCAATAAGGACAAAACAACCATAACGCCTTTATAATAATGTAGAATTTAGCAATAACATGTTGTAACTTTTATCGGAATTCCTTCGACGTGCTTTCGATCATCTCTGACTACATAGACTATTTAGCGCTAGATGCAACTCTTAAAAGATGCACTCAAAGGAGATGTTTGATTTTGGGCCAGCTCTATGTACACCACATAGGTAAATAGGAAAAAACATGGAAATTTCATAAAAATACAAAACATATTTGGAGAACGGTACATGCGTATTGCGTACCAAAATGATTATTTGAATAGTTTTTTTTAATGCGATAACCTATTTTTAGGCTGGCCATGATAGTTGTATTGACATAACTTTTGATGTAGTTGACTGTTTTAGGAAGAGTCGTCGATCAAATGTCATTGTCAATTTTTAATTCGCAGAACTACGTGAAATGTCAATCAAATGTCATTGTCAAAATGGATGGTTCTGATCTGATCCCTATGTTTTATTGTATGTTGTGTTGCTCTCCTTGACGAAGTTAATTTAAATGTACATTGAAACGAAGTGAAATTAAACAAAATAAAGAATAAGAAACGGTTACTATATTATGTAGCTATATTTTCATATTCATATGTGTGAGCTCCGTGGCCTATTGGGTAGACCGTTTGGTTCGCACTCGAGAGAGTGCAGGTTCGAACCCCAGGTTGTGGCGTGTACCAATGAGACTTTTTCAGATCTCAAGTACATTATACGGACGCTCTAACGGTGAAGGAAAACATCGTGAGGAAACCCGCACATAGTTAGCCCCAGACGTATTGACCAGTCATTCCTCTGGACTAGGCTGACTATGTTGTGAGAATGCCGTATGTGCTTGGGCAACCATACGACATTTAAAAACCAACTGTCCCAGGCACTACAGTATTTCAAGAGTGGTTACTTCCCTCGGATAATACTGTATAAATCATCCATTAACGGATGCAAAGGCCTAAGTTAGTTATTTTCATATAGTGTACATCTCCTTTACACCTTACTAGATGTAAGGTACTTGCGTACTTGTTTTTCTTAGAATCTTTAACAAGACCGTTACACCTAGCTACTGAAATTGGGATGGGATTCATTATTATTAATATGAATGCTCAGAATACAGAACAATATGAATGTTAATGATGCTGGGAAATCGATTGATACTAAAATCAATTAATTTAATATGTAAAAGGGTTATACTTATTGATCGTGCGAACAAAAAATAAGTTTGCTACTGCACATGAGCTTACTGTGAATTTGGCAGAGACTTAGTATAATATTGGCGCCTTGTTGGAACATATTTTTTTATATTCCAACCAGTTATAGTAAGCAACCACAAAGCAAGTGAGTCAAGTTAAGACTCGCTGTCCTTAACTATGGCACGCGGGCCACGCCCACAATTCTTCCTGTGTTTTATATACCGTGAAACAACCGCATGGGGCCATCATGCATGCCTCATCTATAATAATATTATATTTGTTTATGACACTATATACAGTGTACAGCACAGTGTTAAGAAAGACGAACAGATGAACAGCTACATAGTTAGCTTTCGGTTTGATTGCACTGCTACAAGCTTACGGCGTGTCCACGATTGTGTGGAAAATTGTGTATGTCACCGTAAAATCGTAAAAACAGTTAGATTGTAACATTACTAGAGATATTATAATATGTCGACAGATTGTCAAATAAAAACTTCTTCTTACTTATATTGTAATATTTACGGTGCCGATCGGTTAAACGGCAAGTGCCCCGCGCCGCCATATTTGTTTGCTTTTCATAATAATAATTATAACGAAAAATAATGCGTACAATAATTGTAAGGATAATTTTTTATTTGACAATCTGTCGACATATTATAATCTCTATCTCTAGTAATATTACAATCTAACGGTTTTTACAATTTTACGGTGACACATATATATTATATTCTACTCTGGTGCATAGACTATTAAGGATACGATAAGACTGTAATTAATTACCTGTAATTGCACCTGCTTCGCCAATGGCACCAGGCAATCCTCTGGCAGTTGCCATGGCAACAGTTGCTAAAGTGGTAAAAAATGTTCACTGAGCAATACAATTTTTAGCTTACAGTACCGTAATTCTAGTACCTAGGTATGTACTAAGTTCTGTATATATGTATGAATTACCGAAAAAAAAATGTATGGACGACCTCTTTGGCTCAGTGGTTCAGCGCGTTGGTGTTCAAGCCGGGGGTCGCGGGTTCGAATCCCGCCGAAGGAACAAAAAGTTTTTCTGTGTTCCTGGGTCATGGATGTATATTTAATATGTGTATTATATAATAAAAATCTTAAATATATGTATGTATAGTATAAAGGTATTATAATAATATATACTTCCCGTTTTCTGGTACCTGTAATGTACCTATTCGGATACTTAGCACGGGGCCAGATTGACGCGGTGTGAAGCGTCCATAGATATTATTATTATATAAAAAAAGACTGCGTAAAAACTGAAAAGAAAAAAAAAAACAAGAAAATCCAGTAATCGAGTTGAATAACTATACCTACTCGTGACATTGAACTAGTTTCGTAATTCGTAGTCGATACATTCATAACGAAAACATTACATACATTTCGATTTGATTTGGGATCTCGATTTTGACAAAAACAAAAAATGCATCATTAGAACGGTAGATTATTATTGATCATTCAATTTATCTAACTCAAATCGAACCGACTGAGTATTCCATATTTTTTTCCTGAATTACAACTCTATCGAATGGTGTATAACGCGATTCAAATGAGAATAGGAACGTCAATGACCTCTATCTGTCAAATGTCACTAGAAAAGTACGGTTAGCAAAAAAACTTATTTGCCAATAATAATAGTCGAAATAATTCTTTGTATACTCGACACTAGAAGAATGGTGCAAACCTTTGCAACCGCGATTGCCATAAATAAAAGAAGAGGAATAATAGTCTTACATCGAATTTAAATAATAACGTTAAATTATCTAAACATTTAATTATAATAATACATATTCATAATTCGTTTTCAAAATCATAAATAACATTGTTTTTCATTGTTGGTGCAAGGCAACTTACCAAAATTATATTGTTTTTGTTATTGTCATACTCATTTTGCTCGAAAATGAGTAAACGAGGCGCTGTGCTACATAGACGACGATGACCACTCGACAGTAATACAGAGATGAGCGAAATTGAAGAGCTAGATTCAGATAACAGTTTTTTCACTCAATTTTGTAAATAAATTATATTAAAAGAAAAAGAACTTTTTTTGCTCACCCTACCTAATTAGGAACCCAATTGGGTAAAATTGACAGCTATGACGTCACAATATGGCGCCGACTCGATCCTATTCTCATTTGAATCGCACTATAGTGTTGCTATTATTTTTTTTCAAAAATTGCTGAATCATGATATCGGGATGAAAGAGCCGAAATCGGTAGATCTCTGGATGAATCGGGAACTTTTGCATCGCTGCTTTAAAGTTAAATTGTATTTTAATTTGATATTTGATTTAGTGGCTTCACACACGCCTTTTGTTTTGGGTTTATTTTGTAAAATAATGTGTCTCCACAATTTCTAAGTCTAAAAGATTTGTGTAGATTGTAGATAGGTACTCACCTATATTCTCAGCGGCGCCTAATTGAGGTGCAGCCATCTGTAATTATTATAAATAAATATTTTTTATTCAAAATAAATCGGCTACAAATCTTTTTTGAGATTTAGAATAAAGAAAAGATTAATTACAAATGAAATGCAATAATATTTCTTTGATTAAAAAATGGTATTCTAAAACAAGTATTATTTTCATTTAGATACAGATTAAAAATAAATTATACTTTAGGTAGGTTACCTACCTAATATGACAACAATGTAAGTGGCACTATTATACTATCGTTGTCTATTCGCGTTAAGAAGACAGTCATGCGAACATATTATGTCAAAATCGCTTACTTTTATAATTAGTTGGTTAAATGTGAACACGGCTAATGCGTCATTGGTTAATTTGAATTGGTCAATTTGACAATATGTACGCGTGATTCATTGTCTTCTTAACGCAAATAGATTATAGGCACAGAGACGACCCTCTACAAATGACAGCTCGAGTACTGGCGAATTTCAGCCATGTTGACACCGAAATAATTTTAAACGTCGCGTCAGACAAATATAGTATCATTATTTTGAAATGTCAATATGAAATCTATTACGAAAATTATATTGTCAATTATGTCAAAGCACAAAACGACCAGTGGCCAGCCCCGTGAACGAAAGTCCTGCCTGGAAAAAACACGCACCCCGCTCGCTGTGCGCACCCCGGCATACATCTAGCCACGCACACATAGCTGCGAGGTGTCAATCATGTAAGGGCGCGAGCACACGATGCATTGCAGTGCAGCGCCGCAGCTGACTTGCTATACAAATTGCTGCAGCCGATGCCGGCCGCTACAAAAATTGTAATGCGTTGCGGCGCTGCAACGCACCGTGTGCTCGAGCCCTTAGAGTATCAAATGACAGTTCCGTACGTTAGTAATATATTTTATTCATTGTTAAAGGTATGAACTATGAATAGGTGCCTAAATTTGTAGGTACTTACGATTTGAACGAATAATGCGCAGATAACCAAGAGAATGAAAAGTTTGTCCATGATGATCTTATAAGTTTGGTTTTCTCGGTTGACTTTGAGTTTCCGCTAGTAGAGGACTGTATATCTACGCGCTCGGGATTGTATTTTATACCCCCGAATAAGTATGATATTTTGTTTAAACAATAAGTACGGCTGAACAAATAGATCATTGCGTGTTATTGTATAAATGAAGACATTGTAATCGAAATGAATATCAAAAAGTCAAGCGTGAGTCATGAGTGGCTAATGGTTCCGCGATTAGTAGGCAAAGTATTGGTACTTTGTAGTGCATAGAGATATTTTACATTAATATAAAACATGGATTTCGATATTTACTATTCACATTTTACTAGATTTGCCTGCGTTAAATTGAGTTTTAGAACGATATCTTCATTATTTACATGAGTCCCGTCAGTCCACCCTAATTTTCCAATTACTTCCTACGAGTCCTACGACAAAAGAGCTCCGTGGCTTAGTGGGTACTGGGTAGGTAGATATTTTGATTTCGCACTCGAGAGAGTGCAGGTTCGATTCCCAGGTTGTGGCGGGTACCAATGAGAATTTTTCAGCTCTCAAGGACATTATACGGACGCTATTACCACAGCCTATAGAACTATTACCTACAGTCGTCCAACGGACACGTCTAGACAGAGCAATCGTGCGGGGCGTGCGGGGTGAGAGAGGGGCGGTAGCGAGCCCAAGCTGCCATACACTCGCTTGGGACACGTCAGCCGGGGTTGACGCTTTTTAATTTGATTGTTTTAAGTGGTTTGCGACAGTGTTTCGTTTGAGTTGTATGTAGGTACTTCTTTACAATGGTCAATTATATGAACAGCTAAAGAAGATTAATTTTAATACAAAACCATGTGCCTGTTTCCCGTCAGAATTTTTAATAAAATTGTATCTACGTATGAGAATTTACTAACTACATCGTCAAATTCAACAATCGCAATCTAAAAACTAGTAAATCCAAATGTCGAAAATACCTTTCAGTTTCGCATTTGTAGCTTTTGCAGGGTTCGTAAATATCCGATATTTATAATAAATATCAAAATATCAGATATCTTTGATTATAATATATATATCCGATATTTTTGATTTTTTGATATTTTCAAAATTACATACAAATCTCATAGGTACTCTGATATGTTTTTTCGTAATAGTTGAATCGAAATAATTTGTATGTCTGATAATTTGAAGATAGGGAAGTAAAATTAAACTCATTTATTTATTATTGATATTAAAAGTTTTCAAATCAATTAAAAATCAACGATAGATACTTTTGAGTATCAATTTAAATAAACCATAAAACCATAAAATGACTTTTGTTTATAACCAGAAGAAAAAAAGTGTATTAATTTTATCAGTCGAATTAATTTGACACATGGTATAAATGGTATAACAATAGTATAATAACAAACAAGGAATTTTCTTCCGAAAAACAGGGGGTCACGTGGGTGTCATAATTATGCCGTTACAAGCCGCGTCGATGGCTATGATTAGTTAATGTCGTGTCAAATAGCAAGTTTTTGATGACCTAGGCTTGTGAAACTCTCGGAAAATAAGACCTGTGTTGATGTAAGATTTTTTACATTTAAAACATTCTTTTACATTTTTAAATATAAATATCAATTTTGATATAATATATCAAGCATAAATATCAATTGATATATATCATGATATATATACGATATATATCATGCTAACCCTGAGCTTTTGTATACGCATTTGTATTTTTTATAATAAAACTCTTCATTAATACTTCTATATATATTTTTTTTTGTTTTATTCCTAGTACTCTACATACACATACTACGAATACCTACACAAAATGTAGAACAGATTATAATAAAACACATTATTGTGACAACCCTGCAGCAATGACGAATACCTACACAAAAGCGGCATTTCGCGCGACTTCAAACGCGTTGGACCACTGTATCTCTTTATTACACTGTGCTATTACGGTGAAGGAAAACATCGTGAGGAAACCAGCACACGGCTTGGCCTCAGACGTATTGACTAGTCATTCCTCTGGAATAGGCTGACTATGTTATTAGAATGCCGTATGTGCTCGGGCAACCATACGACATTTAAAAACCCACCTGTCCCAGGCACTACAGTATTTCAATAGTGGTTACTTCGCTCAGAAAATACTGTATAAATCATCCAATAACGGATGAAAAGGCCTACGATAATCGACATAATAATATGTATATGTCACCGTAAAATTGTAAAACCGTTAGATTGTAATATTACTAGAGATATTATAAAATGTCGACAGATTGTCAAATAAAAATTCTCCTTACAATTGTACGCATTATTTTTCGTTATATTGTAATATTTACCGTGTCGATTGGTTAAACGGCATGTGCCCCGCGCCGCCTTATTTGTTTAATAATAATTATAACGAAAAATAATGCGTACAATTGTAAGAAGAAATTGTTATTTGACAATCTGTCGACATATTATAATATCTCTAGTAATATTACAATCTAACGGTTTTTACAATTTTACGGTGACATATACACTATGACATATTTTTTCTGCCTACGGAAATAACCACGTTATAATCATCAATATATTGTATTTTCATCAAAAACCCTCCAAGTTCCAACCAAAAAATCAACCGGCCACGTTGATAGGGTTTTTTGATAAAATCTTTTAATTTTGAAAGCTTTCTTAATCATTACTCATTAGTTCTTATTGAAATTATAATATGTATTAGTTAACGTAACCCTAAATACTATGTGTAAGAAAAACAAAAAATTCCTTAATTTCAATAACACTGAACACGTCTTGTGTCTAAATAATTTAAGTATTGGCGTAGTAACAAATAGGTATGTAAATACAATTTGACAATATTTATTTTGTTCAACCGTGTTGGAACAACTGGCGGAATATTTTGGTGCGGATTTCTGTGACGCAAGTAATATTAATTATTCGTTAACTGTTTTAGGGGCCCCATACATGATCCAGTCTGCCTTCAGTTCGGCCTGAACGGATGCAAAATCGTATCGTCTGTGTGCAATTTCGAGATCGCGTCAGTCGGCCGTACGGACTGAAGCGATTCGTTCCAGTGTTGCCAGCTCTGTTTTTGTGAAATTACTAAACTCGTATTGAATTCTAGTAAAAAGTACTAAAAAACTACTAAAGAAGCTACTTAGGAATTCCTGAAGCCCCCCAAAAACCATTGCATTTTAGGTTTTGTTATTTTAATTTTTTTTCATTCATTGAATTTTACTATAAATTTTACCATTAAATTATAATATACTAGCAAATATTACGTATATAGTAATTAAACGGGTAGTTTTAAGAAAATTACGGACGAATGTATTTTTTTGTGTTTAACCTAGGCCATTTTGCATATGATTACTGTCTGGCTCTTTCCTACTAAAACACTACTAATAACTAAATTTCTACCAAGGAGGGAATAAAATACTCAATTTAGTAAAATTTTGTAAAATAACTAAGTTGGCAACATTAATTCTGGCCTGACCGAGCGGCCTGTCCGGACCGTGTGTGGACAAATCGCTTCAATTCTTGCCCGAGCCGCGGCCGTGCGGGCGTGTATCGTGTACAAGCGTTGTATGAGTTTTCGCTGTGTTTAAATACAAAATTGATAAACACGACCGTAGCGCGCGGCAAACCAGAATGGACTGATGCGACTGTTCCGTGTGTGGGCCCGAATCAGATCAGGCCGAACTGACGTAAATTGGGTTGGATGCGATTTTTTCCGTGTGTGTGCTCGAATCCGTTCAGGCCGAACTGACGTCAGTTCTAACTAAAACGATCGGCCTCTCGTCTGTGGGAGCCTTTACACCGAAATGAGACGCAACGTGACACGGCGCATAAATTTTAATTTTTAATCGCTAATCAGTGGCGTGGGGTAACTAAGGACCACTTAAATACCTTTTGAATTCCCTCATCCAAATCTCTACCTATTATACAGGTTAGGGCTTCCCTATGAAGTAGAACCAGCCTTAGCCACTGATCGCTATCTTAATTATTATTTTTAAACAAAAAAAAAAAATTCAACCGACTTCCAAAGTAAAAATACACAAAAAAAGTATGAAATAAAACTTATTTTCTAAATAATTCCGTTTTTTAATTTGGCTAAAATTTTAACAATTTCTCTACTCCATCTTCTTAATTTTGAAGTCGCTACTCGCTACCCACTCAAACAATATCCTACAATAATTGATAGAATTCACGTTCATATTTGCTGGTACCGACTTCAAAATTAGGAAGATTGAGTAGATAAATAGTTTTATTTATTTTTATTTATTCATTTATTAAAATCTAATTAAAACGGGTGACCCCAATTACATAAATTAACTAAAAACTAAGTTTATATACAAAATTAAAAATAAATTAAAAATAACATTAATATTACATAACAAAAAACAAATACCAAAATAAAATTTTTGCTAAATTTAAAAGGGGAATTATTTAGAAAATAAGTTTTTTTTCATACTTTTTTTGTGAATTTTAACTTTGGAAGTCGGTTTAATTAATTACATGGTGAATTTTAAACTCGCATAACTATTAGAGGAGTAAACTTACAAAAAAAAAATACATAAGAGACATTTCATTTAGAGCGTTCAATTTCAATTTAAAAATATGTATCTATCCCTCATCGCTATATGCTCATTCAAAAATGAGTTATAAAATTATTCCAAAGTTAAAAAAATATGCATGTTATTTAAATGTAAAATAGAAATTCACGATGAGCGAGCTCCCGTTTTCACAGCTTCTTTTTTCATGACTAAGAAGTAGGAAGATATTTAGAATTATCGAAGATATTTACAGAGGTGAAAGGCAAGGAGTGAGGTAGCATCAAATGAAACCCTGTGTTTGTATATTTTTATTATTTCGAAAACCTAAATTACTTTTTATAACTAACTAGTTAAAAAATAGAGATTTCCGAAATGCCATTATGTCATCCCAAAAATATGTAAAGCTTTGAGTATAACATGTAAAGTATGTATAACGAAAGGAAAAAAAATCCTTTTTATTTTGTTACTTTTTTTGTTTGTGAGGATGGATGGTTGGATGGATGGATGTTTGTGACTCTTTCAAAAAATACTAAATGAATTTAGATGAAATTTGGTGTGGTAGTAATTTAGGCTCTGGAATCTGGATCCTATGTGTTAACATAGGTCACTTTTTATCCCAAAAAAGTTAATAAAGTGTCCTCTTGGGATACTTTACCTATTTATATTTGTATGTTTGATTCTTTTTCACGTCCAAAGGGTTGAATCGATTTGAATTTATATTGTTGGGCATGTTCGACTTTTGGATTTACCTGAAAAAGTACCTAAGTACATCCCGTGGGATAGGTACTGTATTTATGTGTGTATGTTTGACTGTCTTTCACGCCCAAAAGGCTCTTACACGAAACTTTACAATAGTATAGCATATACACCAGAATAACAAATAGGCTACAAATGTTTGCAAAGAACACTTTGCCGCGTGGGCCCAGCCGCGGGCAAAATATATTTCAATCAGTGGCGGACCTACGACTTTTTCGAACCGGGGCAAAAACTTGATAATTATGTTATTTGACGTCGCGTTCGACGACTGTTTGAATTTGTTCGGCTCGGCTAGGATAGATGTGACGGGGATTCCCCTGGCAGGAATGCATACTACGAACGAAAAGAATTTACTTGATCTGATAAGATGCGTTCATAAATCTATTAGTAGGTATGTGTTCAAAAACTAACTGGGCGTATGGAAATAGAAAAGTTCGTTTTTCAAACATAATAATATTATAATATTGATTCGATTACTTGATAAAAACCTATAAGATAGTAGGAAAAGAGGCTTCATATTTGATATTTCTTCGATATTTCGAATGTTTGTCTCAAGGATTGACCATTTGGCGCCGCCATGAATCTGTCGCCCGGGGCAAGTACCCCCAGTTGCTCCCCCATAGATCCGGGGACGATTTCAATATACAAAGTTCATCTTGTGGGGTGTGCGGGGTGTTTCTGTTACATTGCTGACAACTGCGGCACCCCGACCAGGTGCCAGAGATAGTTGCAATTGCATTATAATGTACACGATAATCGATTCAAATATTTTCACCATGTTATCAGTGTTGAACTCGAACATACCGAAGATCGATATTTTGTACTCCTGGTCGTTTAGTATATGAAGAATACTTTCCACCAATTCAATGTCTTTAGCTAAAAAACAGAAAAGGATTTATTCTTCTATTGTTTGTGTAGTTATACACAAACAATAGTACACAGTAGTTAATCCATGAGCAAAATGAGCATACTGCATGGTGTCAGGTTGCACCAAAATAGAATATATTCAAAGGTAGTTTTTAAGAAATATCTTTAAAAAATTGCCATTCTGCGTACATAAGTTTTAAGGCCAGTACTTGTAATCTGACCCCTTACTTAGATAGGGAGAGTCGTTATATTACCTTTAGGGATTTTTTTTAGGTAATTGATTGATATACTGAGGTTAGTACCTGGTAAATAGTGTCTTAAATATATGAATATACATATCAGTTTGGTTTGTTCTATCTGTTTACCGACGACGTCCACCTGGACGGCTATGAGGTAGAGGAACAGCCAGCCCACGAGCACCCAACCCGTCACGGCGCCCGTCCGAGTGTTGCTCACGTCCTACACCAAATAAAAAAATGAATGATATTTTTAAATTCGAATTGTCAATTTTCGAGTTGACAAATCTGACATTTTATAATAACCTAGTCTAAGTTAATAAATGCGTCGCATTTAAACGACGTTTAACGCTGAGCTACGTTTCTCAATACCTATTACCTACCGGGCTAAGAATGAATCCCGGTTAAGCGGTTAAGCGCGCTTATAGAAATTTGGTGAACATATGGGATTAAGATTGCGAGATTTAAACTTTAAGCCCCCTCTTTTTAATATTATATATCTATGTTAAGCCCCAATCAAAGCGACTTGTATTGACGACTGCCAAAGTATTTCAAATCGGCTCGACTTCTTAGCGATGTAGCCTCAAACTGCATATTCTATCGGGAGTGCTTCGAGAGTGTTTTGTACTTATATCTGCTGCAACTTTTCGCCACCGTTCTAAGCAACCAGAATTCCATCCTCAACATCTTCATGAGTGGTAGTCTGTGGTAGTCCTCCACTGTGTGTTTTTCTTAGAGTTGCCTGCCACGTACAATAACACTCTGGATTCAACTGTCGCTAGCGGAATTTTCGGACCACTAGGCCATGGAAACCTTCAAGAAAAAAGTGTAGGTACTCCTTTCTACGCACTTGCAACTCCCCTGGTGTCTATGGGCGATGCTTATTACTTTCCATCAGATGATCCGTCAGCTAATTTGCTTATTTCTTTAAAAAATCGGTTACCAATGTTCGGTCGTGTAGGCTTAGGTAACTTACCGAATTTATGTATGATGTTACCCATAGGACCATTATAAAAAGGCCCGTGACACAAACGATCAAGGCTATAAAGAGCTGAAACAATACAAATTGATTTATATGTTGTTTGAAGATTTATTTGTTGAGCGAGATATATTAACATCAAAACGATAAGCTTAGTTACTTACATCAAACCTGAAACTATTTTCGATTTGTCGAAACTGCTTAAAAATTAAAGTAAAGGCGACTTTGTATTGCTTTAAGTTTGCTTTTTCATGAAACTTGACAAGATCATCGTGTTTGTCCTTCCAAAATACACCATCGAACAACATGTGCTTGGAAAAATAGTTCCTTTTCAAGTTTACCATTTTTATCAGAGATATATTAAGGTAACGAATCCGCATGGACAAAAATATTAAAATAGGCAGCAACATTATATAATCATCGAATACCATGTACAGCAAAACGATAAACGTTGTTTCGGTCATCACTATTGAAAAGAAAATTTCATGTGAAAATATTACTCCTAAGGTGATACTCAAAATGATGGAGGCCGTCATACAGCAACCGATGACGTATAGCGTATCCGTTATCCTCCTCATGAACCGCGAGTCCTCTACGCCGAGAAGTACATCGATATTCATGCAGTTCTTTATTATGACCAATCCAGATTTTCGGTTGGGAAACATGACATTCAACGATATACAATTCTGCGCCAAGAAGAATTGTAGGAGGACCAGAAACTCCGAAAGCAGTAAGTAGTTTTTTCTGGTGACTGTCGTGTCGTATACTACATGGCCGCCGCAGAGATTCCACACCACGAGCACCACCAGGCCACGGAGTACTGACGTCAGAGACTTGTCTACTAATTTCGAGTCTTTGGTTTCGAATCTTCTTAATCCGGACCATCGAAATGGCAACATAAACCAACTCTCTAATTTACGAACGTATTCATTGTTAATTGATTCGTATTCCATTTTGAAATCAAACTATGTCTTGTACGTTTGCTACCCTGTGTTAATATACTGTGAAGAGCTAATAATAAAAGGTACTTAAGTACCTAATAGATATATGATTGCTAATCATTTCTGTTATAAGTTACAAATTTTATACTCTAGGGAAATAAATAATGCTCGTTTTATGATTTAAAATTATTGTACTCTTAACGAAATACGTGGTATTAAATCGTTTTTAGATTTTATCAATTAATTGGAAGCAAATGATTCTGTATTCTATACCTAAAGGTATTTTTAATTTTGATAATGGAAATACCCTTAATGGTGGCTCAAAATAGACTGCGCCCCATAGATGTATAATATCGACTGCTGCGCCCTAAGGATTCAAACATTTTGGGACATTTTAAAATGCTTTTAACTTTATACTTACTTTGGGTGTCCTAAATATATTTGCTCTCCGATTTTGTGGAGGCATTATTATTTACCGGAGGCAATATTATTTACCTTCTTAAGACCTGAGGTACCTCAGGTATTAAGAAGGTAAATAATATTGTTATATAATACTTAGTACATCCTATTATCCTACTATAATATTAATGTGAAAGTTTGTGAGGATGGACGGATGGATGTTTGTTACTCTTTCACGCAAAAACTACTGAACAGATTTTGATGAAATTTGGTATGGTAGTAGTTTAGGCTCTGAATTAAAACATAGGCTATTTTTTATCCCGAAAAAGTAGTGTTCCTTTGGGATGCTGTATTTACGCGGGCGGAGCCTCGGGCAATAGCTAGTTTATAATATTATAATACCAGCTATCTCGACACACGTTGTTCTGTCTTAAATATGGAATGAACTTAAAAACTTAAAAATTAACTGGAATGACTAAAGAACTGCACCTACAATGCAACCTACGTTTTAGTCCTACACCTACCTACTCCTACAACGTAAATATTTCTCACCGTTTAAACCTTTCCTGAACTTTCACAATTATATTTTAAAGACCAAAATTAACCAAATCGGTCTAGCCCTCCATCTTTATATATGTCACCGTAAAATTGTAAAAACCGTTAGATTGTAACAAAACTATCAAAAGATTGTAAAAATATGTCGAAAGATTAAAAACTATTTATAATGTAACGGAAAATAATGTGTTAAATTATAGGCAGCATATTCGCATCGGAAGTCTATCAACATTTTACAATTTCACTAGTTTTATTACAATCTAACGGTTTTTACAATTTTACGGTGACATATACACAAAGCCACGTTTTATGTCACGTTCCTCGGGAACGGGATAAAAAGTATCCTATGTCCGTCTCCTGAACCTAAATTCTCGTATTTAAAGTAGACTTAATTTTACTTTGTTTGGATTGAAAGTATAGCGACATGTTACTATGAACGGTTTTTATGACGTTTCGCCCAATCAGAGCGCGTTTCCCGTTGGTTCAACGTTCATAAAAAGTAAAAACACCGTTTGAGAGTGGCGTATCGGGACTTGATTGTAATTATATTAATGCAGGTTTCATTTAGCAGAATTGTCCTTCTGGTTCTAGTGAGATATAATTTCTTTGGTTTCTAGGGTTGCTTTTGGACATAAACTTTTGGGACATTGTTGTTGTCCTAAAAGTTTATGTCCATATCTATTGTATATTCTCGGAACTGTAGCCCAAGCACGAACGATTTGCGACAAAGACGTGTTTGTCGTCATCGAATGTAAATTGTAGAGGCGCTGTCATAATTTTCATACAATTTTTATTCGATGACGATTCGAATACTTGTTTCGCAAATTGTTCGTGCTTGAACAACTGGATTTATACAGTCCTCCAGATCCTACAGATAAATAAAACAACTGCGAACCGTTTTAATTTGTATATATTGCTTATTAGTACAGTAACAAAGTGTCTCTAGATACGAAACTACTTGACAATCGTTTTAAATTCTAGTAAATGCAAGATAAAGAAAGTCGGGGCACTGCGCTATCACATAACTCGGGAGGCTGTACAATAAGCTAATATACAATTCAGATCTATCAATGTTTTCCAATTTTACACAATATTATAACAATATATAATTAAAAATCTCATAATCTAATTAGGTACCAACTAAAAAATATTTAGACATCCAATTTTACTATTTACTAAATTTAGATATGTACAGTTTTACATAATATCCACAGATTCCACCGTGAAAGCGCAAATGTACCAATATTGAGCATAATATAACATCAAACACTATATTGATTTCGTTTCGGCTATAACAAAGTTTTAAATAACTTAAATATATAATGATTCACACACTCACAGCACAGACTATTCCTGATCGAGTTTATAATTTAAATAACATAAATTATTCTAAAAATGCATTTAACTTGGTACGACTTAACACGTCCGGCTCGCTCGGAGCGGACTTACAATTTCAATTTTGTTACATTAATAAGTACCAACAACGAACAAACATAACATTAAGTACATAACGCGAATAACTTGTGACATGAGTTATTTCGGAGGAGATTAGAAGCTAATATCACTAAACGAGGGGAGATTCCTTATAATATAATTTTTTACAGACTTCCTTAGGCCGCAGAGGTGGCTTTATTTCGTTCATGAAACGGACAAGAGATGTCATCCGAAACATGAGGGTTTCATTTCGAGTCAGCGACACTTTAATACTTTACATTAGCACCAGCAAATGCGTCGATCCGATCTGTTACATGCTGACTTGAAATGAAAGACAACACAACTTTAGACAAAAAGTTACACCGTACATTATGCGCTAGGACAACCTTAACATACTTATAACTAATCCCGTACCATCACCAAAGATTGCACATAATACCCGATACTTTGATTTTTTAATTGCAGTCACGCCTGATATAAGGCAGATGTTTTTTTCTGGACTATTATAAAATTAAGGTATTTTAAACTAGAACTGTAGTTCTATTATTATCAATACTAGCTTCAAGTTCGAAACATAGAATTCAAACTGTTTTGATAAATTACCTTTCAACAGGAATGTATATAACCTTTTTATTAATACAAAGTTTGATCGACGTGTAAATAATTACCTGGGAAGTCGGGTGCATATAGAACAGAAAATATTTTTTCAAACAATAATTATGAATAGCTAAGATTTTGAATAGCTAAGATTTATGTCGTTGTTTGAATTCAGTAAGAATTATGAGTCAATTTCAGTGTAATATATTTTTTAATATCGTAAATTACAATTTATGCTATGTATAATTCGATTACCCGATTTTCGAAATTTGTTTTCTTGTACGTCTGATCATTTGTATAATGTTATATAATTCAATATTTTATTTCCAATCATTATTATTGAATTAAGTTTGGAAGACAGCGTATTGTATGTGTATTCACCACAATGCATACCTACATAAAATAATGTACCTCTAACATCACAAATAAATATAATTTGTGTTTTATATGCACTGGGTTCCATTCAATATAATATAAAAGGACGGAATAAATTCGTATAAAGATACTCTTCACTTTTGGATCCTAATTATGTACTGGCATAGGCAGTTGCCCTAGAAGCTGATTAGCGAATGTAGCGTTTGTGAACTTGAAGTGGCGTTTGTCGTAAAATTTGAGTAGCGCTGGCGAATAGGGATGTTGCTTCTTGAGGTGCATGTAGTGCTCCTCGGGCTCTGAAGTCGTGTGGCCACATTCTTCGCAGACGTACATCTGAAAAATTAAAACATCAATTTTAATTTGGTAGCTTGGAAACCTTTACAAAGATATATGAAAGGAAAAAAATCCAACTTAGATTCAGGCCTTAGATGCATTCGATAATTTCGACGGCGAACTTCGCAATCAAAAATGTATGGGATTTGACATAAGTCATCGTTAAGTGACATGTCGCTTACGATGCAATATGTCAAATCCCATACATTTTGTTTTCGGATTTCGCCTTCGAAATTATCGAATGCATCTTGACTAGAGTCACTGTTTCTCAATCGCCTAGTATTATTCGCCTAGTAATATATTATATTTTGTCGCTGCTTTACTTACTGACTGAGACAAAACTTGCAAATAAGCTATCTGACTTAAAAAAAAATATACACAAAAAGTAAGAGCAACAAAAAATATTTACCTTTGTCCTGCGCTCCTTGTAAGCATAAGTGTGTTGTACTCCGTGAACTTTTAAACAATGAGATTCTAATGAGCATCTTTGGGTAAATGACTTCTCACACAGGTTGCACTTGTAAGGCCGAACACCAGTATGTGTCCTTGTGTGTCTCTTCAGATCAAATGTATCGTTGAAACCTTTGCCACAAAACGTACACAGGTAGCGTTTGACATCCGAGTGGCATTTCATGTGTCGGTTTAGTAGCCTTTGCAAACTAAAATTTTTCGAGCATATCCTACATACGAATTTCGTAGGATCATCTTCACTGACTAACACATTTTTGTTTTTCTCTTCCTCTCTTTGCCGGGCGTTAGCTTCGGTAGCTAAGGGGTTTTTGACACCGTGACCGCCGTTTATAAACTCTAGAGGAAGTTCTGCCGGCAGACCCAGCTGAAAAAAAGATATTAAAATAAGTAAAATTTTTGTTCACAAGGACAGCCTGATTAGGATTATGTGTATTTTTTTCAAGCTGAGCATAATCAATTAGCTGTCCTTTAAATAAAATAAATATACAATAGTCAAATTACATAAAATTGCTTAAGGTAAAAGCATAAGTTGATTCAGGCTCAGCGATATATGTGATGTGTTTTAGTTGCCTCATTCGCTGTTGTGCTTTTTTATTTTATCGTCGATGACAATTGAGACGAATTAAATAGAAAGCCTCGCCTTAAAATCAAATAATGCTTACCCTTTGTTGCAAGATTTGCATTTTGCTATCGGAGATTGAGCCTTTCTTCAAACTTACAGCAGCAGCAGGACTGAGAGACGAATTTTCAATGTGCGAGTTTCCGTCGAGCGAGCTGTTTCCACCTGGAGATGGTAGGGAAACGCCTGTTGGCGAATCCAGTTCCAAAGAATGACTAGTGAATGGAAAACCCGGGGATAATATTTGTTGCCTTTGCTGCAATTGGACGTGAATCTGAAGTTGCTGCATTTGGCCATCGTTATGTTGCAGCAAAGCAGGATTCAATTGCATCAATAAGTCTGGACGCTCCTTTGCAAAGTTGTAAGTAGAACTTTGTTCTTGATTAGCGAATGCCAAGTAATTTGCCTTTTCATAATATTGTCTGCTTAGATTTACTTGTTCTGCCAGCGATTCGATATCTACAGCATTATGAACAGAGTCAGGTGTTATAGAAGAAGATTCTCGTAGATCTGGATCGTTAATAGATTCAACGTGATTACTTAACAAACTAGCAAAATCATCGGTCGAATCAGAAAGGTTTCCTAAAATACCTTCATTAGGTGCAAAAGTCAGTGTATTATAAAATTGATTGTTGTCAATTACATCCTCCCCCATATCTACTACCATTGATTCATCAAAATTACTGTTATAGCTTCCAACAGTTCCTAAATTTTCTAGCTTGCTCTCATAATCTATTTCTTCATCTTTAAGAGCTAGACCATAATGGGCATTTTGCATCAGAGAGTATTGTTTACTTTGCTCTGGGAAATTCGTATTAGGGTTATCATTATTTTCACAGTCCATATTAAATCCATTTATAATATTAAATTCACTTGAAAAGTTACTATTTGCATTAAAAGAGTTTTGACCATTTTTCGATGATGGTCCTAAGGTTTCATAAAAGGGAGGTAAGCTTCCTGTCGGTGGACTATTAGGGCCATAATTTGATCTTCCGTCCCTTCCGTTTCCACCACTACCTGAGCCACCACCAAGCGCTCCGCCACCACCTGACGAAGGAGCTGTGCCTCCACTGCCAGAATTAAAACTGCCCGATCCACCACTTGCTTGAGAACTTCCATTACTATTACTTCCTCCAGTTGACCTTCCGTGTCCTGCCGCGGCACTTATTATTCCCGGCAATTTTGTTCCGGGACGATTCCGCAAAATAAACGCTGGTCGAGCTAAAATACCATTAGCAATTTTTGAACTACTAGTTCTCCTTTGTTCTCTCATTTTCTTTTCTGTTTCTTCATCTTCGGTTTCGCCGCGCTTCTTTGCGATGGCATAATCAATGGGTTGGTCTTGTTCTGGTTCTGACGCTGGTAGTGTGGCTGGAATGCTCACTTCAGCAAGCTCTTTTTTATTGTCTCGGAATTGAGACTGTGAAGGCGTTCTCTGTATGACAGAAACTTTTTGGCATGTAACATTATCAATAGATGGGGAAGGTATTGATTCCGGGGCTGGTGAATTTTGTGCTGGGAGAACTATAGGCTCGGTGTCTATTAAATCCTTTTCTTCTTTTATGAGAGGCTTGTCATCTGATTTTTTTTCTTCAGCAACTGGTAAATATTGTTTGCGTTCAGCTTGTGTGAGTACGTGACCTCTATGGCTACCGTAAGGTATTTCACCTCCAAGTATTGACGAAATAAATCTTCTCGGTTCTTTTGTGGGACGTTCTTCTTTATTCTTTCCGCTGTTATTTTCATTAAACACGTCACGATCTGAAAAGAAAAAGAAAAACTAATTAGTCGAAATAGGTACCTACTACTAATTTTATAACTTAATTGTTAAAACGATTGTGGTCAATTCACTTCACAATTATTGTTCAAAGTTGTCTGGACGCCTGTGTATTACGTATTCGTGAAGCATCTCAGGTACAAAGCTACGTTGACGTCACTGGTATGCGCCTCCATAACGGTTACCCGTTTCTTAATAAACACACTATAGTATATTAGTTTGAAGACATACATGTACAACTGTTTGATAAAAAAATCATAACATTTAGGGCCAGTTTCATCATCATCTAATTAGTGTCGGCTTATTCGGAAGTTTTATCTGCTAACTTTATATCGAGCGACAGAGACAAAATGAGCAAAGAAGCTCTCTGAAACTTATCAGTAAGTTTATCAGATAGTGCCTGAAGAAAACGCCTTAAACTTCACTGATATTTAATATCGATCGTATACACACTAACATTGGAGGAAACAAAATAGTATAAAGGATATTGGGATTGGGCTAAATGGTCTGGAGTCTGGACGGCATACCGCATAGTCACATATCTGTAAGAAGTGGGTAAATACTTGTGATATTTTAAGTAATTTCAGCGAGTATTTATATAAAATATGAATAAAAAGTTATTAAAAATGTATTTATTTAAATTTTAAATTGATTATCTTTGCTTCACCTTGGATTTTAAATAAAATTATTACGGGGAATTAAATCTGAATGAAATTAATACAATCTAATAGTATTTTGGTTTGTGGTAGCCACTTTTTTAATCAGCGAGTCAAAAATTCTCAATGTCTTTTAAATATCATTTTAACTTTATCAGTCTGAATTATTATGAGGCTCATATTACATAATATTATTACAAATAATGTTTTAAGCTATTATAATCTATAACTTATTGAAACATCTCCTATTACGTATTAGTAAAACTTGCGTAGGTAGTGAAAGTCTCAAGGTTAGTAAAACAAGTTCTTTTGCCCTTTCTCGGCTTTTGTTAGGGACCCAAGGACGAGGCCTGCATTGTTCAGTTTTTTTTTACTGTGTAATTGTATGCGTCTGCGCAGCTAGGCGTGAACACTCCGACCCATTTTATCATCCTTTCGTACAGCCAAAATTATTTTAGGTTGGCCCCACTTGGCAGTACAAAAAAAATCAACAAAGCTTATATATTTATACTTAATAAAATTAAAGAGGAAAAGTTTGTTTGTTTGCATCAAATAGGCTCCGAAACTACTGGACCGTTTTAAATGAAATTAAGCACAGATGTAGAGTAGACCACGGGGAAGGATATAGGCTACTTTTTATCGCGGAAAAATGTACGGTCTTTGCGAAATTAACACAACAACTGTTATACTTACAACTTCATTAATATTTTAAAGCCTATTAGCTTTTAACTAGGATTCCGTTCTACAACAAGCAATCCTTATAGTTTTCGTAGAGTAGGTCTCATTCGATGACTTACATAATATTATATTAAAATTATCTTTAAAATGTAGGAGGCTAGTGGCTACTGATTAGGTACTGGCTATGCCCAATTTTTAGAATAGATATTATCATTGTACATATGCAAAAAACAATACACTTAGTAATATATTAACAAGTGAATTGCTAAATAATGCGGTTCGTTTAAAACGGTAAGTCAAGGTCTCGTAATTACCATGTAGTCGTCACTCGTCGGTATCTATTCAGTTCTGCGCCGTTTCCTCGTGAGAACCGAACTACAACCTTGAATGCGAACACTCATTTGGTCATTACGAAGCATCAGTTTTTGGCTTTAATTAGTAACGCACAAGGAGATCTATGAAAATTACTTCGCTTCATTAATTTAAAATTACATTTAATGAATAAACCGGTATAAGATGACGCAACGAAAACAGTTATTCATATAATAAATAATTTAAAATGTTAATGTTAATGACGCGAGTCGCAAAGCAGTCTTATTTCGAAACAGACAAGACAGTTGAAAACAGATCTTTATTCAGATTTTTCTTCATAGCCTTTTTGAATAGAATTTATGAGTTTCTGGAAATTGTATCTAATGAAAACTATTAGTCAACTTTCAGTCAAACTAAAGTCAACTATTAGTTAAAATAGAGCACTTTTATTCATATCGGGCAAAAACAGATTTTTTTTTTATGATAGTATGAGATTCGAATATTTTTTTTTGTTTTTAGTAGGTATTTGTTGTTATAGTGGCATCAAAAAGCATCATCTGTGAAATTTTAAGTTTTCTAGCTATAGTAGCTATCACAGTTAGCGAAATACAGCCTGGTAACAGATAGGTAGACAGACAGAAGGACAGAGAGGTCTAAGAAGGTTTCGTTTACCCTTTGGGTACGGAACCCTAAAAAATATTAAAATAACAGCTATTTTTACTTTATAAAGAATTGTTGAAATTCATCTTGAATTATAAAAATAACACTTTAATAGTGGAAAAAAATTCAATCCTGAAATAGCCGAATAACTTTTTCTAGTACCTACTCCGCAAAATTCGCCCCGTTTTGCTGGAAACGGTTATTCTAACAAAAACTGGACCTACTTGGTTGGGGCATGTAATTTTTCCAAAGGTGAATAAAAAGAAAAAAAAAACTATCCGGCATCGAGTGGACTAGCCCGTCCTCGCTGGCGGGTTCATCGCACGCCGCTAACATTTAAATACGTTAAAAAGAGACGCCGAAGAACCGCTTCGAACAGACATTAAATTCCTTTGGAGCCTTTTTTGTATATAGCGTGTACCGATAACACACGGTACATTCGGTACCCGCTAAACATTCGGAGGTCGCGAGAAGGACATTTTTTGTCTGTACTCATTTGTTGATGGTTCGTAATTCGTATGTTTGCCAAACACTTTGAGTAAAATAAAAATAACTTTGAATAGAAGTCTTTGCTTTGAATAGTCATTTTGACTGCAAATGTTTTATTACGTGAGTATGTAAAAGGTTAAATAACTGTAAATTAAAAAAAAACATACCTGTTACTACACGTAACAGACGTTTTTTAAAGTCATATTTTTAACATTTTATAATAATGTATAACCAACTAATCTTAATAAAAATAAATTGCAATTCCAATGTCTCGCTAAAACTTGACATCGGCTGGACCGATTTGGCTTATTTCAGTCTTGAAATGATTGTGATAGTTCAGAGAAGGTTTAAAGTCTAAGCGGTGAGACAGATTATTGAAATGCCAGTTTAGTTATCAAGACAGGAGTCGGGACAGCTAGTAAAAGGCATAAAGCTGAGTGACAATGACAAGTGCGAATTGACGGCTTCTTAGATACACCTATTTATTATCAAATGATGGTCAAATTACCACCACTAGATTTTATTTATTTAATTAGTAGATCTAGTGGTGGTAATTTGACCATCATTTATTTTTAAGTTTGAGCTTTATTAAAGTTCTTTTGTCAAAGGCCTCTACAATCAAATATTTCATTATGGCTACTAGATTATTTATTTAATTAACATATTTTAAGTATCAATAAAAAATTATTATATTTCTGCACTCCTCCATATAAATTTTAACTGAGTCAAAATTCATATTCCTCCGTTCGCATAATTTTCGTAAAAAGGGGTACTACTAAGTTTTTGATTCACGAAATATACATATTATAATGTACCGATCAAGTAAACTTTAGAGCTTGTATCGTAATTCGTATCTCCTAATGATTTATAGGAAAAGACTACTAGACTAGAATACCTAAATAAATAATTAATAAATTGTTTATTCATTAAATTAATTCTTATTAATAATTATTTTGAAGACTTTAATAAGAAAAAACATAATATCAAGATAGCTGTAAAGTCAAATGATTCGTTGTTTTTTTTGAATAAGTTATGATAATAGGTATTATAAAAACTATAACTAGTTTTATAGCTTGCATGTAATAAAACGAGCATGTAATAATGAATAAATGTAATTACAGTTTTCTTTGTGTGAAGTTTGGTACGTTCAAATGGTTGATGTAATTTATACAAAAAATGTTCTCAGCGAACGAGCTGCAAAAACTGTTGCTTTATTACTTTGAGCATGGAGTGAATCACAACCAGATTTGGCAAGGGTTAATGACCTAAATATGTTTGTCGAAGTTTTCAAGGCTAGTTGTCTAAATTAGTTTCGAATGTAAAAAACTCCGTCAAACCTACGAGGCGACTAGTTTGTATAATTTATATTAGCGGCTCTAGTGTAGGTCGATCGTCGCCGTTGTGACCGTTAATAATATATTCAAACACATGTAATTCAGTTACTTAGGTATAGTATAGGTAGGTGCCTAACGAAGTTACTATGAGTGAATATGCTAAGCTTTTTATTGAACTTACTAATATTATGAAGATAAAAGATGTGATTGTTTGTTTGTTCGCATAGAATGGGTTCTGAAACTACTGGACTGACATTGATGAAATTTGGCACAGATATATAGTTAGACCAAGGGGAGGGACATAATATGCTAATTTCTTATTGCGGAAAAATGTACGGTTCATTTGACATTTCCATAAGACATTTCCAGGAATATTGTATAATTTAAATAATATACTAAAAGTATCGGTAGTTATTTGTTGCTCGTCTCGTTTAATAAACAATATTTGAATGAATAGTTTTACTTGCATGCCGAAATACAAGCATTTAATTTTGTTGATAGACAGTTTTCTTATTTACTACTAAGCTTTTTCGTGGCCAGTGGTTTAAAGTTGTAATATTTTGAATCTTGAAAATATCATAGAATAGCCAGAGCTAGAGAGAGCAGAGAATATATTATAATTATATGACCGCCATGAAATCACAATTACAATCAAATTTTTGTGTTTTATTGTATGGAGGCTAACTTTTGGAGCTCTTTGTCCTTCCTGTGAGTACTGGCTAGCGGCTATGTGGTACGTCATGTACCGTATTCAAAGTCTTTCAATTTTCTTTGCTGAAATTGAAATACTATATTGACAATCAATATTTAAATTTCGTATTTAAATTCCAATATTTGAAGTTCGAACACGTTCACTTTCTTTTTCATTATTTTATTTTTAAATATTTCATTGCATTCTATAATTATTGTATAATGCTTAGTTCTTACTTTGCTTGTTATTGCTCATATTTGTGGCGACACAATATTTAGTTTTGAATTTTTCTATACTATAATATATCATAATTACTTACCTATAACTTTTTTTTCAAATTTCAAATTAAAAATTTCAAAGTATAGGTTTTCAACTAATCCCTATTTTGTAAGGGCTTCACAAAAACCGATAATCACGATAAGTGCTCTATCGTTATCTTCTGGGAAGTATGGGACCGCCAATTCAACATTTCCAGGTAAAGCAGAGAGTCAATTCGCAAAAAAACACTAAACCAATAAATGTTAACAACGCACCAAAAGAAATACTGCAGAAACTGTACATTTAGCATCGATAAAAAAATAGCCTGTCTTTTCCGGAACTCGATCTGTAGGTACTTAATTTTATGAAAATCGCCAAGTAATTTCAGTGTCCTTTAAATGCAAATAAACAAACATCTTTTATTATAAGTGTAGATTTAATAACAATGAACAGAAATGTTAAATGTGCTTGAATTTTACTTTAATAGCATACCTACCTACCATTTCGAACTCGTATAATATGTACTTTGATATATTTGGTACATTTGTATGTACGTATCTTCATCACCAGAAATACGTAATTAGAGAAAATTTCACGCAAATCACGGTATCACGGTTCATAAGATACAGCCTGAACCTCAATTCTCGTATTTAAGTAGACTTTCATTTTACTTCATTAGTTTTGTAAATGTAGTGATATGTTACCGTGAACGGATTTTATGACGTTTCGACCAATCAGAGCGCGTTTCACGTTGGTTTAACGTTCATAAAAACACCTTTTGAGAGTGTAAGCGTGTCGGGACTTGATTGTAATTGTATTAATGCAGGTTTTATTTAGCAGAATTGCACCCCGGGCGGACGGAAGGACGGACAGGGGAGTCTTACTAATACATATACCTAGTCGGGAGTCGGGACTCGGGAGTCGAGACCCTAAAACCCTGTTACCCTCTGGATACGGTACCCTATTTTTTTCCATTTTGTAGTTGATCTGAATTATTGAAAGCACTCGATTGCTAGACGACTGTAAAGGTAGGTACCTACTTAACATACCCGCAGAGCAGATGTTGCTAAAAGAATATTTTTTATTGGTAATTAACAAGTGGCCGGGCCCGTATCGCGGACATGTGGTGCATGTGGCCTGTTCCTAGGACCGGCCCGTCACGTGCACGACAAACTTAAACCAACGCTTGACACGTCTACTTTATTATGTCAACTTATAGATGTTGCGCACGACTTCGTGCGCGCTAAAGGGAATCCCGCGGGAACCGTGCATTTTACCGCAATAAAAAGTAGCCTATGTCCTTCCCCGTGGTCTATTCTATATCTATCCCAAATTTCATCAAAATCGGTCTAGTAGTTTCAGAGCCTATTTGATGCAAACAAACAAACCTTTCCTCTTTATTATATTAGTAATATAGATATACCCCCTTACTCATAAACGCTGTATACGCTTTGAATAGTTACACAGTGTTTTGTCTCCTTCTATCGAATTAAAAAATATGTCACTTGTGTGACGTGAACAAAACACTGTATACAGTATAACTATTCAAAATCAAATTTAAAGCTTATACAGCGTTTATTATTAGTAAGGGGGTTTGATTATTAGTATTTAAAATACATTGATGGCAATACACCGAATGGTTAGGGAAATTGATTAATCAAAAATCTAATGGTGGAATTAAGTTTTTGTATCAAAATCGAAATCGTATCTTTTCAGCATTTTTAGCTATTGCTTAATTGTAGATTTCCACCACGCCCACTTGAAAAATTCGCCCTGTGCCTGTATATAACCTACGTAGTACGTTTATATGTAATAACATAACCACTAACCACCATTCTACTGCTAAAGTAAATATCGTCCATATTTTTAACACTATGTTGTAAATACGAGTTTCGAATTAATCTAATTTATTTTGTAAAAAAAAACTGAATCTCTTATTTTTTCTCTTTTCAATTTGAAGCATTCGTTTACGGAAATATTTTCAATCTACAAATGCAAAATGTCACGCTTTATTAGTAGGTATACCTTTACCTGTACTTAACACGTAGGTACACATTTAAATGCTTTTTACAATTGTTGTTATTTCGTCTAGGTAGTTGTCAATTAATTGCAATCTCTTCCCAAGTTAATACTATTATTTTATTTCAAGTAGTTTAATCTAATAATAATGTAATATATGCTAGGTTTACTCTAATTAATGATAATGTTAACCTAATTATTAGCCCCTATCGCCTGAAATACAGGTCAATCTAGTTCAAGCAGATACATAACTGTTTATTTGAATGAATATTTTGATTTTTTGATTTTGAACATTGAAAGAGTGTAATTCTTAAAAAGGTGTGTAATTATTGTAAATAGTTTGGGCAATTCCGAGAAAGGCATTACGAGCGTAATCAGTTCGGTTTATGGCCGGCAACATGTGGCCTGTGGACGGCCGGCGAACAATGGCGGCTACACAATACCACCGCTTACACTTCTTTTCTTTTTAAACAATCTTCTTTTTTGAAAACTGGCCATTCCGAATATGTATTCAAATAATTTTCGTTTTCAGTTAACAAGTTGGTAATTAGTTAAGTCCGGCCTAATCTTATAATAACGCACGCACTACGTACCTGAAAAAAGACGCGTTTGTTGTATGGGGGCCACCCTTGAATATTTATTTTATTCTGTTTTTAGTATTGTCACAGCGGCGACAGATAAACAACTTCTGTAAAATTTTCAACTATCTAGCTATTACGGTTATGGAGATACAGCCTGGTGACGGACAGACAGTATAGTCTCAGTAAAACGGGACCCCGTTTTTACTCTTTGGGTAGGAACGTAACCCTAAAAAGTAGGTAGTTAAAAAAACATTTTCCCACCAAAACTTAAAAATATACCTGCTGAAGTTTTAAACTGTAACTGTGTAAACGGACATGATGGTAAATTAATTCGTTTCATGAGTGAAACGAATTAATTTACCATCATGTCAGTTTAGGTACATAATAATAGGTACCTATTATAAATAGGCTTACCTACAGGAAAACAAAAACTTCGACACAAAATCATAGGTACCTACTACCTAGATGTTTCTAGGTACCTACGAGTTTTAATACGACTATTATAGGTAGGTACATGTATAATGTAATGTAACATAATATTTTGGTTTACTATTCGTATTTATATTTTTTCATTAACTTGCTCGTGTCATGATTTGCATAAAAACGTGTTTTATTTTTATTTCAATATTTACAGTACCAATATACAGTTTTCATCCGTTTTCCCACGTTGAGGGGCGTGGCACTGATAAGCCTTTATTGAGATTTCGTTAAAGTAAACTTGTTTGACAACTTTATGGTTAGGTTAAAGTAAAAACAGGGAACTTGTATTTGTTTTAAATCAGCAAAATTCATATATTTTACGAAAGGCAACATAAATAGGGACCTACAATGCAAAGAGTACAATTATCAATTGCTAAAATCAAGTTACGGGACTAAATGTTTATTTTATAAAATCAACTCTGTCTTTTTCTTCATACATTTTCAAAAGCTGCTGTGACGCCACTCGTGTATCATTTCTATATAGAGCGTTTTTTATGCTCTTCAACGATCTCACTTTTGTGATGACTGTATTTTATCTACAGGTAACCTTTGATATGCCATGGCAAGGACAATATTTCCTGGTTTATAATCTACTCTTCGAAAAGCCAATAAAAACTATCCATGTTCCCCGTTATAGGTAGTAGGAACTTGTCTAAGTGCATAATGCATTTCTGTTACTCATCAGTAACAGACCCGTATGCACTTAGAAAAGTTCAAAAAGTAACTTCATCAGGTTACTGCATTAACAACAAAATGTCTGTAATAAAGGTTACATGAATATGCATATATTATTATGACTAATTCTGATCGAAATCACAGACCGTAGAGAGTACACGCCACTCGACAGTATAAAATATTATACAAGGGGGAGTGATGCGCGTTGATGTCTTTAACACACGGATAGTATAAAGTTTTTAAAGTTTATATTATATTTTAAAAATTTGATTCTGTTTCGTATGCTCTTTCGTTAAATTGTTGAGAAAATTTTTGATTTATTTCCATGTTTGAATATAAACTATACTTTAAGTAGGTAGTATGTTCATACTTGTTGATGTAATCGTACCTACGTCTAACAATTAATAGGCATATTTAATTCAACATATTATTACTATTTCGTGTCTGCACTGATAATATAGTGATGAAAGATTTGATTGTTTCTTTCTTTGTTTGCATTGAATAGGCTACAAATTTTGGTAAAGTTAGGCACAGATATAGAGACTAGGTATAGAGTAGAACACGGGAATGGATATTTTTATCGCTGCAAAATGTATAGTTATTAGTTTCTACGGAATTTACGCTGGGTATTTTTTTTTTAATTTTCTTTTGCCCGTACAAAGTCGCAGGCAACATCTAGTTTTAGTGCCAATGTTAATAAATAGGTTCAGGTGTTAACTTTGTTAAAATTGCCGATTTAAGTAGATATGTAAACTTAGATTATTATTATTAATGTTCTTAATTTTGTCTGAACCAGTAATTTGAATAAGTTACCGATTTATTCAGCTGCAAAATTTATGATGGATTTTTTTTGTAGAGTTATTATATTACTTACTATGATAAAAATACGAGATATTAATGAAAAATTGTCAGTTCGTAAAGCCTAAGTACATACCTAGTAAAGTTTAGTGGGGAGATTTTCGAGTATCAGTACCTACCTAAATGTATAAAATTAAATCATGATTTATTAAGAACTATATTATAATTAGTAGGTAGTCACTATTTAAGGTATAAGGAGATCTCAACATTGTACGACAACAATATTCACCCCACGCCCCTTGCAGCGGGGTGAGGTCGGAGGGGTTGACCTTTACGCGGGGTGTACAATGTACAGGTGAGGTCGTCTGACCTTCAGGACGGGTCTACAGGTGCTAATTCACCTGTAATTCCTAATTCGTGCGAAACGGGTCTTTGTTCGCACTTTTTTGGATCATATAATGGCAGTTTTATTATAAAAAAATGGAAATGAAATAAATAAAGAAATAACGGTTCGCCATTATGTGACAATAGTTACGGAGGTTATAAAACAGAAAAAAAAAAGAAACTTAATAGCCTCCTTATTTCAATCGAGCTATGCTTAAATAGGCACCAAACTAATATGATGATATCTACATAGTTAGGTAGTTTACAACAGAACCCCAATTCTCGTATTTAATTTTAGTCTTTTAATTTACTTTCAATGAATTATAAATGAATCGTCTTAATATCATAAACTGAATCTAGCGTTTGGACCAATGAAACCGTGTTTGACGTTGATTTGATTTTTATTAGAATGCCATTTTGCTGAACTGAATTATTGCGATTTCATTAGCAGAATCGTCAAACTCGCAGTAAAATGCTGTTATTAATAATTATGGAGTCGATATAATTAATTAAAGAGCGCATTGGTATTTAAAGGAAACCGGTCTATAGCATCACACACTTAGCTCGTCCGCGTCAACCCGTCGGATGTTCCATTTTAGTATTCATTAAGCGGCTCCTGGGCCCTGGCCAGCTGTGACATTAACTTGGTAAGTATGAATACTCAATACACTATAAATAATGACATGTTTATGTCTTATATTACCATCGTTTCATGGCTATGTTTAAGTGATGAGATATTTCGATATTCGTTGCCTGAAACCGAATGAAATATATTTCGATGTGTGTTCTGACTTCTGACAAACATTGTAGCAGTTGACTGAGTTATAAATCCTATTGGAACCGGCAACGATATTCCAAAGTTTAATCGACAAGATGAACCTAAACGAACCCAGAGTTGTGACCTAAAACTACAGAGCTTAGAAGCTGGATTGGATGTTGCGGAAAAACAATTCGCAAGTCGAAATACATCCAAATTATCTCGCAAAAGTACCGTAACAGATACAAACACTTTCCGTAATTAACCTCGCTCGAATAGGGTATTGTATATTTTGTAAAAACCGTAGCACGCATTCGAGTTAATTGTATTGAAATGATAATCGAGATCGCGGTGACTAACCCAAATACAAAGCGATGGCCGGCGGAAGCACCATTGTGCGGCAATCGTTGACACCTCGCTGCCCGTCATCATCATCCGGTGCTCCGCCGTATATGTCAGCCGGTGTCTGATTCGAATCTGCCGGACTGCTGTAGTCCGATAGTCCGCCATATATGCCTATCTGATCCGAAATATGGCATAGCAGCTTCCACATGTGTGACTACCCTTTTGGAGGATATCTGCTAAATTTGTATAATTTGTTATGTAATATCCGATGGAATTTGATGAAGAACAAGTTAGGACTTTTGTGGCGGCAGGCTTTTTATTAAAAGCTGACAATATTTTTAAATACAAGTTGAATCAGTGACAAAAAATTAAGAAGAAGCGTATTTTAAAGAAGTAAAAGATTCTTTACTCCGAATGGGTTAAGATAGAGCAAGAAAAAAAGGAGCGAAAATCGAAACGTGGGTTGATTAGGGAATGAGTTAGGAGTCACATGAGTGTCATGAATCATGATTCAACCTCAGGAAGTATTATCAGTCATTTCCTTTCCACATCTTCGGCTCTTTTCCGAGTTTGGAGGAGAGTTAGCAGATTAATGTTGGTACAGTCGATAACTAGCATTAGGAAGTTATTGAAAACAGCATCTTAAGGTCATAAATACATGGTCAAAACATTTGATGATCTCGTATAAAAGTCGCAAAATATGACAGTTATGATTCACTGTAACTACGCGGCACCGTTAGCGGCCAGTGACGATCTATTTACAATAGCAATTGTCTGGCCCGTCGTGTATCGTGTTTGTGAGACGCGCTAATACACATCGCCAACAAAATCACGGCAAAAAATGTCACGCAGGACCTGCATGGCGCAGGTAGATGGTCCTCGCGCCGGGATCGCACCGAGCGGTGAACGGAGCAACTAGATGCATACAAATCGAAGTTCTTCTTTCTTCTAAGTATGTGACCTTTTAATCTAGATTCTAGACAGCGAAATATAACGATGATCTACGATTAACTTAATGGCTAAATAACAACTGGAATAAAAATGTCTTACCATATTCCTTGTCTCTCTTCGAGAGCAGTGGTATGGGTCCATCGTCCAATGGAGACCCCGGGCAGAGCGGGTCAGATTTACTCGCGAGAAGCTCCTGACCCTCCTGCAGCCCGAGCTGCTGCTCGTACAGGCGTTTCTTTATAAGGAAAATCTTCGGCATTTTGCAATATTAGTAAACACTGCACTCTATCCAAATTGTTCGTCTGTCACCAGGTCTATAAAAGGAACACCTCGTCCGAAAACCGGCACAAGTTTTTCATCATAACACTGCACGGTTAGTTTCCTCGCGTTTGTTTTGGTTGCAGCTAGCGGCATGCGATACCGTTGGCTGCTGCGAAAGGACTGAGTCCGTAGGTGTGCGCCTGCGACACCGTTGCTCGAACAGGTCCGCCCGCGCCGCCCGCCCCCCGCGCGCGCGCCCCCGCCCCGCGCCCTGCCGCGTCCGAGCCCGCCTTTGTGCCATCACAGATACAGATTCTAGTAAAAGTGCTTATAAACCTTCTTATATTATGGCATCGGTTCACAACTGAAACAACACAAATATCACTTTTATTTATGTTTAGTTGTGTGTAAGTACTTTTCATTACTGTAATTGTCTTATAAAAATTAAAAAAATGCATATTATATAATTATAGTATAGTATATACCTAATTTAAACAATAAGAAGGTTTTGTATTAAAAGTAGTTAAAATATAATATGTAGAGTTTCAGAGACACGCTTTGAAGCTCTACCACCTTGGATGAGTGTTAAGATTCCACTCCTCGTAAAATATTTGTGAAATAAAGCTTTCTGTGAATGATTGATCATACTTAGTTATTATTCTTGGAATTTTTTTACCTCAAATGTAGGTCAATTGAATCATCTCAAAATATACATGTGAGTCATTTAGTCAATCTCTACTACGAATAAAGGGAAGCCTGGTAGGAATGTAATATTATGTAGAGTTTAAAAATTATAAGTAAATATGTTTCAAGAATATTATTTTAACTGCATTGTTAATAGAGATAAATATTTATAAGATATATTTCAGCTATTTAAGCAGTGCGGCGGCGGTGTCCATTGTTTTGTACAGAGAAGTGAGCTTCAGGCCAATTGTAGAGAACAACAAGTGAAACAACAATAGAATGCCCCAAACAAAGTACGAGAAAGTATTTTTTTTTATTTTATGGTTGCGCAGGCTTGTAAAACTTGTGATAATCTGAAAACGCCGCTTCTTAACGCCAGAATTTTTTCAATACTCCACAATGTAGAGCCGCCAGCATTGTATCCTTTCAGAAATGTTAATCTTTATCTATTTTTCAAAGAATTAGCATTTTTGGATAAAAAACCGCAAAAAAACGGTGAATATTTACGGTGTGTACATTGTTACCTTGAGTTTTACCGCTTGTTAGTATACGATTATTCGAGTATTAACTATTAAATAATAGCGAAAATGTTAGTTATACCTAAATGTGTTTTTGCAAAAACGAATACTCGTAAGCTCGTAAAGTCGCAACCCAGAAATAATAGCTACACATTTAGATTGGTGATTGGTCACTGGATAGCGGTAACCAACGAGAAGGAACAAATTTTTGATGGACTGATATTGCGCCAGTACGAAGGGAAAAATATAATTTTTTTGAAATTTGATTATAATGAATTGTAAATTCCACTGATAAACTACATATTAATTGGGAATTTGAAGTAATGAGCGTGTAGCGGGGCGGGCGGCGCGCGCAGGCGGCGTGCGTACATTGCGCAACTATTACTGCGCGCAATGCCGGCGTTACGCGCCGCTTGCGCTCAAGTTCTCGGCAACTAACCTCCTTCAAGTTCACTCGACTTAGCAACGTACCTACCGGATACTCTGGGCATGCTATTATATCAACAATATTCTTGCGATTTACAGTTTCGCCACGTGGTATTTTCTTACTTATGTTATATTTAATTCCATAAAGGCTTCTTGCTTATTACTCGATTATCGAACTAGTGTGGCTAATATTTTATAAGCGTGTGCAATATACCTACATGCTACACCCAGCATTACTTTTATTACCATGATATCACTATCACTATACGTAGGTAAAACATTAGTCTAACCGGGATTGGATAATATCTCATGGAAATGTTGATAAATAGTTTCTGAGATACCAATTTTGTATATCTGTTTTACATATACATGTATTTTATTGTACAAGAATTAATCGTTTAAAGTATAGGTATACGATATGTCTATTTTTGTAACCTAAACCACTTGTGATATTAATTACTCTTTGCCTAAACAGCTTGATGTATTGGAGCTCGAGAGTCGTCCAAATTCGTCTAAATTACGAGAAATGGTAATTTTGAAGTTCAATAATTAGACCGACTAATGGGGATTCAATGACAACAGTTTTAAATATTGTGTTTAAAATATGAGCGTTTTAATTTTTATTTAAAATATATCTACATTTTCTAAGTTTAACATACATACAAATTACAATACCTACATGGGTGTTTTTTTTTGTATCGACAGCGTTTTTTCGCCAGGGAAAATTTGTTTTGGACTAAGCCCACCTGTTATTAAGAATTTGTCAGTAACAAAATACATGATCTCGTGTTACTGATTTTCAATTTTTTACTGCAAGGTTTCTGACAGATGCTGTTCCTAGCGTGAGAGCAGGATGTAGGTTCGCCAATAATTAGCAGTGTTCTCACGAACCCGTGCGTGCTCAAAAGAACTTTACAGCGTAGGTACATCTAAAATTCTAAACATCCGTACAATTCATTCGTATGGTTTAATTATAATTCGCAAAAACATGTATTCAGCAATAAGCCAATGAATCACCTGAGGGTAAGTGCCATATTTGACATCCAGAGAGGCGAAAGTTGGCTCTCCTTCATAGGGGAGCCCTAGCCTGTATAATAGGTAGGTATTTGGATGAGGGTCTTCAAAAGGTAAGTGGTAAGAGAAGCCGATAGGAATGGAGTTATGGCAATCCCTCGCCACTATTAGACACCCAAAATGCCTATGGAACAAGTCTTGCTCATCTTTTTACTTGGTGAATCATCGACACTCTCACTCGGCGTTATCAACGCAAGAGTTATAATTTAACGCCACTTTTCTGCTAGGCCATGTATCCACGCCACGGTTGAGCCGGTCCGTACCAAACTGCCGAAACATGGCTCCCGGCTCGCCCACGGTGATATAGGTATATGTATTATGTTTTACCTATGCCAAATTTAAATATAGGTTTTTTACATTTGTAGAAAGTAAGCTTAGTTACAACTTACATAATATTATCAGATTTTTATTATTATTAACGTCACGAAATATATTTTTTTAAGTAAGTACAGTAAATAAAAAACAATTCTTTGTTATAAAGATACTGTTTATGTTGAGGATAAAAATTCTTGACCAAATCTGTGTAGAAGCAAATTCGTAAAACTAAATAATTAAGTATTCATGTTGTAATAATAACGGTTGATGGCAAAATTTACATTTTGTATTCGCTTGTATAAACTAAACAGGTTTTTGTTGTGGACGTCATGCTAAAACACAGTGTTCGTGCTTGCAAAAATATTATGGCGTTGTTCCAAGAAAATATCTCACAGAAAGTACCAGATAGCTTTCAATTTTGGATAAAATACTTACCTATTTTAATACATGTATTAATATTATTTATTTTAATACAACTAACATGCGAACTTTTACAAATATGCAATCGTGTATCACATTAAATAAAAAAAAAATGAAATAAGTATCTAATGGAAATAATATTATTGTTTTACAAATAAGTAGATAAAATAATTAGATATAAATTTTATAACCATTAAGTCGGTATTGAATATACCTGAATGTAACGGCCAGACTTCTGTTATAAGAAAATCTATAATTTAAGCTTAGTCTACTTTGGTGGTTTTATGCAAACAAAATACAAAGCTAACGACTTGGTATTATAAGTGTAGAAGTGTTTATTATAAATTATAATCCTTTGCTTCCTTTTACAAACAAACAACAAAACATTTGCAATCCGGATGTAATACATTTTGTATTATGATCCGGTGGTACTCTCCTTCCAGATGAATAACTATTTATACCCAATATAGATCCTGAAGAGCTTTTGATGGTTTCAAGAAATTGAAAATTCCGCTCTACTGAGAACTTTATACTTTAAGAGGGAAACTAAGGATTAATGAGTACTCTTCACTTTGTTAAGTGAATATGTATGTATACTTGTAAGTTGTCTTTTGTATTATGTACTTTCTGTTCAGATATTCGGAGATTTATGAAGCATCAGGTTAGATATTTGATTAAAAAAATTGTGTGCATTAAAATAAATTGACGGCCTTTGTGGCTTAGTGGTTTAAGCTGATACCTCGGGTTCAAATCCCGTCAAAGAACCAAAATAATTTTCTGTTATCCTTGGTTATGTATGTGTATTAAATAATAAACATGTGGATAATATAGAATGAATCTTAAATAAATGTACAGTATAAAAATACCTATATATTTCCGTTGTCTGGTACCCATAACACAATTTCTTCTAGAACTTAGCACGGGACCAGACTGACATGGTGTGAAAGCGTCCATAGATATTAAAATATTATTAAAAGCACTTCAAAGTGTTCCGAGTTCCGATGATAAGGACAGATCTCTTCATTTCCCGTGCAACGGTAATATAATTTTCCGATGGACAGTTCGCACGCGCGCTTCGATCTCAAGTAAATTAAAGCTACATCACATCGAAACGAACTATGTTATTTGATGATATAAATTTAATATAAGATTATAGTTTACGTGCTATTTCAGAGATTGATATGTTTCTCTCAATTTTGTTGGAGCAAAAGTGATTACTTAGGAGTTAGGACTCCTCATGATCATGGGAGGCGAAACATTAGTTTTTTTATTTTTATGTGCAAAAGTTTTTTTTAAATTTCTATTTTACTTCTAATACAAATATAATAATTCAAACAAAAAAAAAATCCATAGTAAATAATTCAAACCGTTAGTTTTCTAAAAAGATAGCCTACTCTCGATATAAAGTAAGCAACGACAGAATTTTCAGATAAGCTATTCGTCAATTACTAAGCGATTATGGACAGGCCCCTAAGAATTTTATATTATGTGTACTTCTTATTAGTTAATGCATATAAGTAACAGACTTTATAATATGTAATTATGAGTTTATACTGTATTATTACAAGAACAGTCTTTATGAAGCGTGAAATAATAATGGAGTTAGGAGCAGGTAATTATAAAATTTTATACGAGTTCTTGAATTTTTCAAAATAACAATGAATATGTTTATGATATCTAGTGAGGTTTAAATATCACAATTTTTATACCTACTTAGGCCCACTTGCGCCAATCCGGGTTAAAGTTAACCTTGGGTTAACATGATTTTAACCCAGGGTTAACTTTAACCCGCATTGACGCAAGTGGGCCTTAAAGTACTATATGTTACCTGACTAGGGTTACCATCTGACCTGATAACTCCAGTCTAAACCGGATTTTATGGATAGAGACCGGACTCCGTCCGGATATCATTCGCGACCGGATTTTCAATCATGTCAATAAATAGTCAATTTCTACAAAAAAAGATCTGTCCCTCGCTACATTACTATTACTATCGCTACAAATTGTCTAAATTGAGAACTCAAACAACTTCCAATTACAAAAAAAAAAAACAGTGTGGCGCTGGCAACGCTTGCTTGACTTTTTAACAGAAATCTGGATTTTTTAACACTTGCAACCGACTTTGCGATTTCAACCCCTGGTAACCCTACCCACGACTTCGAGTGAGCAAAACTTAATCTTATATTCTTCCGGGGTAAAAAGTAACCTATACGTAAGGACGTATGGGGAAGGCCCCATGGTCTATTCTATATCGCTGCCAAATTTCATCAAAATCGATCCAGTAGTTTCGAAGCCTATTCGATGCAAACAAACAAACTTTTTAGAATTATAGATAGAGTTGAAGAGGATAAAGTGTTTATTATATTATCCACTATTTATAAGCTTTTTAAGCCATACTAACAGCCGAATACTCAAACTAAACTTAAATTAACAGGCTCCTAAATCACATGTATTCTTTCTGATAAGTAGAGGATTTACTTTATCTACTTTCGGTACCGTTTAATATTTCGGTCATAATTAAGATTACTAAGTCAGCTGTAAAATCACTAATTAATAGTTTTGGAACTCGCTATATTTATAATAATAGTAAAATAATATATAGTACCTATATGCAATAGTTTTGTGTTGCAATAACTTTGAACAGTAGTTATTAACGAGGTTTATTTTTCATTCTATTATGCGATGTAAAAAACTATCGCTGGTAGTGTCGTCACTCTAATGTCAGAAAATTCTTGAACGATCTATGTACTGTGTAGTGTGTACCTATACCGGTTGTCAAAAGGCTTTGGAGCGCGGAGTGCGGGGCACGGGCCGGGTACACCGACCGCAATAACTCAGCTCGTATTACATACTCTAAGTTAACCACACTTCCTGAAGTAAACAGAGCCTTAGTCGATTGGGATAGCGTGCAAAATTGAATGGCCAAGAAAATAGGATGTGTCCTTTTAATGGACGTCTACGTGGAATAGCGTTGCCGGCCGTAGCGCCCAGCATTGCCCATTGCCAAGATCACGGAGCGGCGAATGTCAGCCACGTCACGACTCCCGCCTGTGGTGGTAATGTATATGAACTATGAATAGATCTAATTTCAAGCTCAGATCGTGATAATTGATCACAGCTACAAATTGTATAGGTTTTGCAGTCCTGTAACTCTCAGTCGTTTTTGTAAACGATACCTAGAAAAAAAAAACGATGTAATCACGTAGATAATACAGATCATAAAATCGTTAAAAAATTTGGATACAGTACCAATTTTTTAGGTAGATTATTTATTGATTACTCCGTTTCATAGGTATAAGATAACGCATCAATTGTATAATATACTTAGTACGTATTTGATTTCTCATAATGTACCTTAATTACATAGAAATATATACTGCTTATAATATAATAAGTTATAAGAAGTAATTCCTTTGGACTTATATTAAATATTAAAATTACTAAGCAATATAATAGAGCTATAAATTGTTGGATTCCGGTGCATGCGCACATATTTACCGAGTGATTTGTTTACTGATCACGCCTTCACTCGCTCCCCAAATGTGTATCTATTATGCAATCACCTCACAAACAAATCCGATCGTTTTTACCGCACCTCTCCACGGTAAATGGTGGCCCGTCTCTTGACGAGTTTTGCCTCGCACCGTCAGTACATATAATGCCTCCGCTCTATCTTTATATGGGCCGAGCCGTAGTCTCCCGCGATCCTCATTCAATTCACGTAAGGTAGCGGCTCCAAGGACCAGGTTTTTGTAATAACGCAACAGGTAGAAAGGAAAGGATTGCGAGTGGAGTGTGAGCGGGACGGAGAGACGTCGTCTCAGCTTGGCGTCCCTCTCTAATGGCAACGTAGACCCGTGTTGTGAGCGCAGGAATTACGATTTGTGCTGTTGCGGACTGCTCGTACACAAATATATGTATAATAGAGCTTTTAACCAACACACACTGCCCTAATGCGTATGGGTCATATAGCGGGATCCAGAGTTTAGTCAGTGAAATTATACTGAAAGGGAGTCTGATTATTATTTTCGTTTATTTGTCAAATGTATGCGTGTAATTAATCCATAATGAAAAACCTTTTTATAATATTTTACTTTTATGTTATACTAGATGAAATCTCGTAGAAATTTTTCCGCAAAAAAAATAGCCTATGTCCTTCCCTATGCTCCACTCTATATTTATGCCAAATTTTATCAAAATCCGATCAGTACTTTCGGAGCCTATTCAATGCAAACAAATAAACAAATCTTTCCTCTTTAAAAATACTTCTCAATTACCAATACCAGTTACATTAAGGAGACACAAATAAAGTCATGAGAAGAGGTACAATATACCTCTATATTTCATTTATTATTTCAAAACTAACATACCTTCTTAGTTCTTACCCTTAGGTGAAAATATTCTATTCGATGATTACCAAGCCTCCTAATACCTGATAGAGCATACTGTACAATCTTACTAATCCTCATAATAATATAAATGTGAAAGTTTGTGAGGATGTATGGATGGATGTATGGAAGGATGTTTGTTACTTCTTCACGCAAAAACTACTTAACGGATTTCTATAAAAATTAGTATGATAGTAATTTAGGCTCTGGATTAAAACATAGGCTACTTTTTATTTCGTAAAAGTACAGTACTACTAAAATTTCACATTTATAATATTATTATTAGTAGGATAAAGTACACATTTTTCTATGTAAAAAAATCATTATGTACAATGTAGATAATCGTTGTAGTTTAGCTGCAAGGTAAGTATTTTCGATAGAAATAGTTCATGTAGAAGATCAATGTAGTATTAGGTATATACCTTATGTAGGTAAATTGTTTTTACCCGACTACGGCGAAGCCAAAGGAAAGGGTTATGATTTTGACAGTCTATGTATGTATAATGTTTGTACAGTCGACTCTCATTAATTCGAAACTCGGGGTAGACTATTAAAATATTACGAATTATCGAGTGTTCGAAATATCAAATGGGTCGAAAACGAAAAAAATGTTTTGAAACTTAACTAAACAAACCCATTCGTACGCATGTGTGTGTCAAACTAACATTACAAAAACAAAGGCTAGTGGACGATTATACGAGTTTAGACATGTCTCAAATTAATGTACTAATATACATCTGCAAGTTCTGTAATCTTTCTCTCTGCAACTTTGAATTGTCGAGTGTTTGACGCCGATGAGTTCGATTTAACGCGTCGTTTTGTTACGTAGTGATGATTTTTTCGTTCGAATTACCAAGTACATAAAATTTATTTATTTTGTTTTAATTATAAAGAGATTCTCTAGAGAACTTGTGCTAACTTGGAATTACAGAGAGGTTCGAATAAACGCAGGGTTGAATTAACGAGAGTCGACTGTATATATATGTATGTTTGTTCCACCGTAGCGCCTGAACTACTATTCAGATTTTAATAAATGAGGTGTCAATAGATACGTAATAATAGCCCGGGCAGCACAGGCTATTTACGTAGTCGGTTTTTTTTAAATAAAAATTGTAGTTATTTGCTAATAAACTAAATGGCGTGGTCGGTTCGTGTCTTGTGTAAACAGCCGAAAGACGGTCACACAAAGCCGGTCCCGCCGCGCGCCGGACCGTCGACCTCCGTACAAACACTCAGTTGAGTCTAATAAAAGCGAAATAAGCCAAAAGTTTTTACAATATCGCGGGTTTTTTCCTTAATACAAAAGTAAGATGCGGGGGAAGTGAGTACTTACATTATGAATAAGATGTTTGATATAGGGGCAATTATGTAAATATTAAATTCGGTATTTTATAGCTTGGCTGTATGATTATTGTATATCTTCGCTTTTAGTCAACGATATCTTTTCTGAATTGAAATCACGAAAGGACACTTTTTATAATGTTTGTAGGAACAAAATATAGTTATATCAAAAATGATTGCATACAATTAATATTCAAAATTTCAGTCTTTGTGAAAGTCCTCTTAGTTAATTAAGTTTAAAATTATTACGTTTCAGTTCTTTTTATTTTTCAAAGATTAGATCAACGTGAATCTGTAATTTCACTTGAGAGCAACAATTACAAATAATATTTTTGTATGAAATTGAGATAAGACAAATATCACCTAAATTATTTTTAACCATAGGTATAACCTTAGGATTAACCATGATTATAATTTTCTAGCACAATGTCAAACTTGATAGAATAGCTATTTAAGAAACAACAATTTCTTTGTGCCATGCAAGAAGCGGACGAAGCCTTTATGGTTAGTACTTAGTACTTATAGCGGCGTAGCACTTACATCAGGTTACGCGCGGACCGGTTACGAGCTGGAGTTGCGCGGGCGCAGCGGACTCCACTCCGTAGTCATAGCTACATCTAATAGTTTATGATGTAAGGTTTACTGTTTTATATACTTTATAATGGTCCTGTATTATTTTTGTTTTCGTATTTACGGTACCGTTTTATAACTTCTGATGATATACCAATAATTGTATAATGTATAATTAACTTAACTCTCATAGTCTGCTTCTACGTCAGAATAATGTGTTAGTTTAAATTAGGTGAATTTTGGAAAACCCCTTCTTGATGCTTACGTTTATCTACTTACAAACGGACACAAACGTGCAAAATGTTATTAAAATAGTTCAGCGGTTTGAGCTATGTTATAATAGGTTGAGGAAAAAGTCTTTTCGCATTATAGTATGTATGAACTTGTCATAAAATATCTTGGGCTATACCAATTGCATCTGGCTGATTTTGGTATCATTAAAAAGTTTTAATTTTACAGAAGACTATTCCAAATTCAAATTAGGTAAATTTGAGATTTTCATTTGTTTTTCTTATTGTTAAAATGAGTGATTCTTATGAAGAATTTCGATACATTTTAAAATTTTATTACAAAAAAGGTAAAAATGCAACACAAGCCGCGAAAAAAAATTGTGATGTTTATGGACCTAATGCAGTATCTGTGAGAGTAGCGCAAATTTGGTTTAAGCGTTTTCAATCCGGAAATTTTGATATCAAAGATGCACGTCGCTCTGGTCGCCCTGTTACGGACAAAACTGTTGCCATTTTTGAAAAAGTGGAGCAAGATCGGCATATTAGTAGTTACGATGTAGCTGAAGAACTGGGGATTGACCACAAAACGGTTTTGGCGCATTTGAAAAAAGTTGGGTACACAAAAAAGCTCGATATTTGGGTGCCTCATGAGCTCACTGAAAGAAACCTAATGAACCGTGTACTCATTTGTGATTCTTTATTACGACGTAATGAAACCGAACCATTTTTGAAGAAGCTGATAACTGGTGATGAAAAGTGGATCACGTACGACAAGAACGTGCGAAAAAGATCGTGGTCAAAGGCCGGTCAGGCTTCACAGACTGTGGCGAAACCCGGGTTAACTCGCAACAAGGTGATGCTGTGTGTGTGGTGGGATTGGAAGGGCATTATTCATTATGAGCTGTTACCGCCAGGCAGGACCATCAATTCTGAACTGTACTGCGAACAACTGATGAGATTAAAGCAAGAAGTTGAGAGAAAGCGGCCGGAATTAATCAACAGAAGGGGTGTGGTTTTTCACCATGATAACGCTAAACCTCACACATCTTTAGCCACTCAGAAAAAATTACGGGAGTTTGGCTGGGAGGTGTTAATGCATCCGCCGTATAGTCCTGACCTTGCACCTTCAGATTTCCACCTGTTTCGGTCGCTGCAGAATTCCTTAGGCAGTGTCAGGTTGACATCACAAGAGGACTGCCAAAACCACTTGTCGCAGTTTTTTCATCAGAAGCCCCAAAAATTTTATAGCAATGGGATCATGTACCTACCAACAAGATGGCAAAAAATTATCGAACAAAATGGCACCTATATACTTTAGTCACTTGTAAATAAACTTTATAAAAAACCTTTTGAATTTTTATATAAAATGCGAAGAAACTTTTTCCCCAACCTAATATATTAACGTATAATATATTCACATGCCACCAGCTGCCTAGCTACCAAGTAGTAGGCTTCTATTTGTAAAGATTCTATCTTCTATATTATAGAATATAATTTAAGTTTATTAAATTGAAATAGCTATATCTTTATATTAAATATATTCATTTTGTGCGTGTGTATGTCACTGAACTCCCCAAGCGTCTGGACCGACTTTAATTATTATTTTTTGTATTTATTCAAGTGGATTCGGGAATGATTTAGATTTGCAATTGGATCCAGTAGGTGGCGCTGCTGTCGGTACGTCAACAAAATTAATTCTAAGGCGGTACGAAGTTTGGCGGGACAGCGAGTTTTTTTTTTATAAAAAAAAAATATATAATTCGACTACGTAAATTATATAGCATAATATGTTACCCGGGCTATTATTACGAATTTATTGGACCAGTAGCTTAGGCGCTAAGGAGGAACAAACATACAAAAATACATATTTACATATTATATGTATGTATGCCAAAATAATGACCCTTCCTTTTGGTAGTATTTTGTTTAGTTACATAGACAGTGATAAATTTACAAAGAAGCTAGAAGAGCAACTCGGCGTGAGGTTGTAATAAAATGTGTTACAAATTACAATGGCGGTGTTGCAAGACTCGCGGCTGGTTTGGCGGTCGCGCTCGGCGGTGCAGCACGATCCGGCGTTCCGCTCCGCGCCACAGCACTCCCCCCTCTCTTCTCCCCTCTCCTCCTCTCTAACCCCCTCCTCTCCCCTTGAACTTACTCCCGAGCCTTCGGCGGCCCTGACCGAGACATCGGCTACACGAATCTCGCAACATTTATCTAGCATCCCACGAATGTGTAAAGTCCAAGTCGGAGCTATTTGAATTTTTTTATTCAAAATATAAGTTGCATATTGCATATATATTTTTTATATTTCCATTTTCGTATAGCTATCATAGATGTGTAATTAATACTTTTCAATTATCTGTGTTTCTGTGTGATTCCCTTTTATGTAAGCATTCCTTTTTTAGGAATTGTGGGCTTTTTTGTTTCTATAAACTTAGCTCGTTTTAGGAATTTAATTACTTGACTGACGAACACAATATTATTTCGATGATAGTTGCTTTGAAATTTGGTAATGTACATTTTTCCAAAACTATTCTATGTCATAATTTTGTGATAGTACCTGAAAGCTATTAATTCTGGCCAACTACGTATGAAATTGCGAAGAAAGAATACTACACGAGTGCCACAATGAATAAGCAATAATTCCTTTTTCGAATTAATAATTTGTATCATCAATAAGAATTAATTGAAATGTGCTTATAATTTCACAAATCAAGTATATATTCCGCTTTGATTATATCTTACAGGTGCTAATATACATAAATAAAATCGTTATTTTTGAGTGAACGTAACTAAATTGTTATCTAAATTAAAATCTATAAAATATTTTAATGGTCGTCCGTCGTCCACGTTTGCCAATCTCTGGTCGGTGGTCACATGTCATTTTGGAGCAATTTGCGTGCGGACTTATCATGTAAACTAATTCGCAAGGTGCTCCTCAGATTTTGGAGGTGTAACGCAATTCCATTTAATTACAAGAAAAAATTAAGGAGCTGATGTTTGACTGGCACCTGCTACACTAATTTAAAAAAAATTATTCCCAAATATTATTTACAGCATTAACAATGTTGTCAGACTGCCTTTGTGATTTGACATTATATTGTCTCGTGATTGACTCGCTTTTTCTCGTGGCTGATTCATACGCTGAAATATAGTATCGGCTATCGCACGGGAACACTGTATTTTTTTATGGATAAATAATGGCCTATGTTTAGAGCGAGTCCAGAGCGTAATCTACTACCATACCAAATTTAATCGAAATCAGTATAGTAGTTTTTGCGTGAAACAGTAACAAATATACATCCATCTATCAATATATACATCCATCCAACTATCAATCCATCCTCACAAACTTTCACATTTATAACAGTAGAAGGAAAATTGGAATACAGTCTTAATGGAATACCTTTTATAAAATGGTAAAGACTTTGAAGGCTCGTAGAATTTCATACTATGTATAATAAATAATTATTATAATGTCGACCTTTTTCTCGTCGTGCCAGACAAGGAAATTGCAACTTGCATTAAAATTTATTATCTTTTTACCTACTATAAAATACTTTGATTGGGTATCATAAATATTATGTTTCTTTTAGGGTATACTCACGCTATGTGAAAACTTATAACGTAAATATATAGCACAGTTTGCTTTTATTGGTTCGAAATAAACATGATCAATCAAAGAAGTATTGGTTATTACTATCCATAGTAACTGCTTACATGAAATGCAGCTTGCTAAATCACTGACATTAATTGCTTAAGTGGTGTATAATATTTTTGACATTGGAAATGTCTTTTCGATCGCTTCAGTATAGGGGCTGAATTCACGAAAAAGTGCGATTCCCTTATATCTCGGAGAATATTATTGTAAAGATATGATAATAAAAAATATTCATAAAATATGCGTATTCACGAGATCTATAAGGTGCGAAAAGAATTTTTCGAGAAAGTCAAAAACTAAAAAAGTTAAGGCCAAAATAGTGAAAAAAAAATATTTTTTTTCCGAATTTTTGATTTTGGCGCTCGATATTTTGGTAACGAAGAATGATATCAAAAATTTGAGAAAAACTCCTTTGGACAGTTAAGTTGGCTACAATTTGAGCCTAAAACAAATACGATCGGGTTAAGGGTTTGCCCTGTAGCCTAACCTTTTGAAACAAAAAAAAAAAATATTTTATGCTTTAAACGAGACTATCTTGTATGTTTATATTCAGAATCTCAACAACGGCTACAAGTATTTACATGAAATTTAGTATGTAGTGAGTTTTGGGTGTGAAAAATCGATCTAACTAGGTCTTATCCCTTAGAAACTGCGTATTTTTAAGCAATATATGTTTTTTTTATTTTATACCTATCAATAATTTCGACTTTCTTACGTCAGTCTGATTGGCAACTTGGTGTGCATGCCTAGTATAGTTTTTGCATTGTTGGAAATTCAGAATGTGATGGGTTCGAATCCCGGTAAGATAGATATTTTTGTGATTCTCATTGTTTCTTTTTCTTTATACTTATTTCTTTTTTTTTTATTAATTTTTTTTTTATTGTTCTACAAAATCACCGGGCAAAGCTCGGGATCCCAGGTACTACATACTTATGCGTCACAGCTACAATTATTCAAACTTCGATACGCGTGTGGAAATTTTGCAATTTGCTTGTTCATACGTGTTATGTCGAGGATACTTATGTAATCTATTAATTTTATGATCTTCTAATAGCTGACCCGGCATACATTGTTTTGCCATAATATATAAAAAATAGATTATTACTGATTTTAGACCTACCGAATGTGCAAAAAAAATCATAAGAATCGGTCAAGCCGTTTCGGACGAGTGCAGTGTCCCCGAACACTATGACACGCGATTTTTTAACCGACTTCCAAAAAGGGAGTCAATTATACTTGTGTTTTCAAAGATTGAGCACCGTCTGTGGACCGATTATAAATTTATATTTTTGATCGGTCCTTTTAACCTCAAAGTGGTGACATGATGATAGGATCCATGAGGAATCGAGGGAACTCCTCGAAATTTATATGGACACATACGGCGATTTCAATTTTTTCTGACATAGTCCAAGCATATGCTACCAAAAGTAAGATTTTGCACCAAGGTATAGGTACCCTGGATCCAAGAGTAATGAACATAACTCCTGACTCCTTACCGTTATTTAAAGAACTGCAAGCATATATTATACCACTTTGTCACTTACAGTAATCATCATCATCACCACCATTATCATACGAAACACCAACATTTATTAGGATGTTATAGGCACCCACTACTTATTCGTTTTGTGCACCAATATTTACCAATATAACCTTTGAAATTTTGCTATTGGCAAAATTATGTTCGTGATCATCATCATCACTATAATATTATATTAATTAATGCATATTGCTACCTACTTTTTTCCACCGACTACTACAATAGATAATTAAATTAAATATAATAGTATCTAATAATTATCATCACTGGTGATTGTATATTAGGTCCACAGTTATAAAATGCTTATTTGGGGAAATACCTCTCAGGAAAGTGGCATAATAGTAGATTATGCACCAAGGGGATAAAGCAGTGTCTTACGTCACGGGCAGCATATTGGACCCTGAGCGTAACGAGGGTCTCTAGAGTTAACCCCCGAGCGAAGCGAGGGAGTTATTTAATAGAGTCCTGAGTGAAGCGAGGGGTTCAAGCTGCCCAAGACGAAGACAGGCTTTATCCCAGAGGTGCATACTCTACTTTTCATACCTACTGCGAGGCAACAAAAACCCAGGGCTACATAAATAAAACATTTATTTTGTGAAAAGTTAATATTGATATTGGACACATTTGACCAGTTATGGAGGGACAGAATAATATTTTTATTAGGAAAATATATGGAAGTTGTGGTGGAGTTTATTTGAGCAGTACTTAAAATATAGTCTGTTAATGTTGTATATAAAGAGGTCCTTCAATAGCATAATAATAATAATAAAACGATCCTAATCCATTTACCATTTAATTTAATTTATTTTTAGCATAATTAAGGTATCTTTCTAAAAATAATAGGAAATTAGTCACCTCAATATCTACGCGTACGAAGTCGCGGCCAAAAGCTAGTATAAAATAATATGATTTAACGTTGTCGTATAATTTTGTCACCTTTTCCTAACATTCTGAGTGTCTCGTCGCTCAATAACAATATTTTTTCGGATTCCGTAGATTCATTTCCGATGTGATCGATAGTCGTGTGAGGCACGAAATCTGTGAATTTTTATTATTATATTACTTTTGGTTATTATATTATATGTTATGCAGATATAAAATATTCCAGCAATAATTAATTAAAGCGAAACTAATCCTAGTGAGTATGAAAAATATCGTTTTATAATTATTAATTATTTTGGTCACATACAAATTTTAATAAGTATTATTTTGCTAATTGTAATAAATTTAATATTATGTACCATGTTCTTCTACCTTAGATTATATACTACAGGATACGCCTTACATGAGCTTTCCCCTCTGCCGAGGTATAAGATTTTTGAATCTAATGCGTTCATAAAAACTATTTGCGTAATCGATTTTAATCATTATGTGCATCGGTATAGCATCGAAAGGACGTCCGAAATGCTCCGCTAAAAATGCCGATTTGTGCTCTTATGTCCTGTAAAAACAAGTCTGACACGTCGAATCTTAAAAAAGATGGAATAACCTTTCATTTATGAGTATTTTTTTATTTAATTATTGTATATTTCTATTTAAATGTAATTTCGTAAAAATCGACGATGTATCGAATAGCGGTGTACACGAGACAGATAATCGTAGAATATTCGATTGCGGCGTACTCCCCACAGAACACGTACTCGTTGTTGTTAGATATAGAATTTTAGTCTTTATTTCCTATGTAATAGATTCGAATTTTACTATGGCACTTAATTCTCGAAACATGGCGGAACTTTTTTTATTACTTTTTGAGTGACGTGACAATCACTAGAATAACAATGTCGATAAAAATATTTTTTTTCTTGGTATACAAATTTTATATTTAGTGATGTAAAAATATTGAATTGCTTTTACACTTTATACGACAGATCAAGCAAGGAGTATAAAGTGTGCATGTATGTACGTGATGTTTATTATTTACCCCACCGCAACTTGAAAGGCTGAACAGGTTATTTGGATGTTTGAAATATGGACTAGGGTATCGTTATAAAATCAAGATGTTCCCAGCCAGAGGGACACAAGTATTCCTTGTTCATTTTTAGGGTTCCGTAATACTTGAGGAACGCTTATAGTTTCGCTCTGTCCGTCCGTCTGTCTGTCTGTCCGCGCTTCTACCTAAGTATGAATATAAATGGATGAAATTTGGTACATTCATAAATCACAGATTAGTAATAGGTAGCTAGATCATAGATTGTGTATAGATCTCGGATTTGGCATCATAAAATAATAATAACTTTAGTACCTGGGTGACTGTTTATTGTAATATGGTGGTGTTGAGGTGATAATCTACATAAACTTAAAAAGTGAAATGTGAACTGACAATTATTATTATTTACAATCGATTTCTGTGTAGATAAGGTGTTTGATCTCAAACATTAACAATTTTTTTTTTAAACTTGTCTAAAAACAATAAAAAAAAAATATAAATATATAAACTTGAACATATAAAAAAAAAACAAAAGTAAGGCACCGAGCAGGTTTCGAACCCGTAACACTCGTTTCTTGCCTTTGGCGTCTTAACCCGCTAGACCAAACGAACAGCGGCCGGCAGGACGAAATTAGCGACAATATTCTGCGTGGAAATAAAAACGCATTAAAACACGAACACGCATTTTCCCAAACAGTAGATTAATCTAGATCGATTGTGTACCCCCGAAAACCCCCATATACCAAATTTCAGCGAAATCGTTAGAGCCGTTTCCAAGATCACGATTATATACATAAATAAATATACAAGAATTGCTCGTTTAAACGTATAAGATATTCTAGGTGGCTCTCCATGCATGTGAAGTGGGGATTAACTTTTTTTTCTTTTTATCCCATCGTGTGGGGTATCGTTTAATAGGTATTTTAAAATAAAGGCAAGGTTTCATACATAACTTTTTTATAAAGTCAACCATTTTCGAGTAATCGGCCTCCAAAGTGATTTATAAGTTGGTCCCCCCTAGCATTTCTAAACTATAAGACTTAAAAACTTACAATTTTCTATGCTGATAGATTATGCTAATAACTCTTTAGGAAAAATATTTTGAACCAAATCAGACAGTAACTTTTGAAGTAATTTGAAAAAATATTACGCGTTTATAGTTACGGAACCCTCCTTAGACGTGTTCAGATATATTCTTGATTAGGTTAGGTTATTTTTTGCTTTGATGTTTGCAAAAAAGGAGAGTTGTATGTTTAGTGTTCATAATAATATCTACGTATGTGAGTATTAGCGTTTGTATGTGCGTATGTGCAGTCTATAGTATACGTAGAAGCTATGGCGGTTTTAAAAAGCTTCACATAGATAAGTGGTAAATACAGCCTATGGGTATGCGTTAAGTTTGCAGTGAGTCATCAGTGCAAATGTCTAGAAAGCAATGACGCTTAGCTCGTGTTCACGTTTGACAATAAAGGCTGGCTTACCAGTTTAACATTTGTAAATTGTACTGACGACTCACTGCAAACTTAACGTGAATAGACTGTATTTACTACTTATGTATGTGAAGTTTTCTACTGCCGCCATAACTTTTACGTGTAATTTAATATAATATGTATATCGGAATTATTCGGAATGGTTTTATTTCAACAAAATACATTATTTTCAAATAACGAAGATGTGACCAATACAAATTCATATCGACAATATATCGATATAATTTGTATTGGTAACATCACTTAGCATGCCAGTGTATTAGTGCGTACGCTACACTGTTATATTAGCGCGAGTCTTATTTGTGTGAAATAAATAAGCTAGTGTTGCAGTTTTATAAATGTGTGAGTTTGTAACGATTACAATATTTTTGTGAATGTGTGATTTTGTTTTCATTGTGGGAGTTACCCTCCCCGCACCAAAATTGGCAGAAAGTTTTGTTTGAAAATTTCCCCCGCGTGCCTTATCCTGTAGTATATAATCTAAGTCTTCTACATACTACATCTAGGTATGTAGTATTCTACTCTAATATAACGGAGCTATTTCTTATTACTTGCTTGTTAGTTGTAGCAGAAAATGCAGAAATATAAATATTTAATAGCAAAATGAACAATGAAGGTGGTTGTTACGTAGTACTAGAAGGAACCCATATACTCAAACTCAAACTCAAAATTTTTATTTCCATGTAGGTTATAATATAACACTTATAGAATTGTCCTACATGATGCCTACCACCGGTTCGGAAACTAGCCCGGCGAGAAGAACCGGCGTAAGAAACTCGCACGGGGCCACCTTTTAGCAAAAAGATGGGAAAATTGTTCTTTTCAAAAAATATTTTACAATGTTGTAACTTAATCTATATAACATTAGTCATAAGTACATAGAACATACTTAAGTACATAAAAGCAGCCTTGCATGGGGCCATCTTATTTCCAAGGTGTGCAATCGTTAGTGAAATCACTGACTTTATAATAAGCTTTAGCACACAAACGTTCTTTAACAGCTTTTTTAAATTTATTAATGGAAAGATTTTGAACGTTTTCTGGGATTCTATTGTAAAGGCGTATACATTGACCTTTAAAAGATTTACTTACTTTACTAAGTCTGATCACTGGTATTTCTAACTTGTTCCTATTTCTAGTATTCCTACAATGTGTGTCACTTTTCTTTTTAAAATTCGTTAAATTCTTTCTGACATACAACACATTGTCCAAAATGTATTGAGAAGCAACGGTCAGAATACCTATTTCTTTAAATTTTTCTCTCAGAGATTCAAAACATGACATCTTATAAATAGAACGTATAGCTCGCTTCTGTAGCACAAATATTGTATTAATGTCCGCAGCGTTTCCCCAAAGAAGAATGCCATATGACATTATACTATGAAAATAACTAAAATAAACTAGCCGCGCTGTATCCTCATCGGTAATTTCTCTAATTTTTTTGACTGCATATGCTGCAGAACTGAGCTTATCTGCCAGATTTGCAATATGGGGACCCCACTGTAATTTACAATCTAGTGTTATTCCTAGAAATACAGTGGTGTCCACTAAGTTCATTTTCTCATCATTTAATAGTATATTGGTTTGTGCCTGCCTAACATTTGGGAGGCTAAACTTTAAACATTTCGTTTTATTTGAATTTAAAAGTAAATTATTAACATTAAACCAATGTACCATTTTTGAGAGAGCACTATTTACCTCGTCATAATTTGACTGTCGTCGCTTCACATTAAAAATTAGTGAAGTGTCATCGGCAAAGAGTACTATCTCATGCTTATCTTTAACTTGATAAGGAAGGTCATTTATATAGATGAGAAAAAGAAACGGGCCTAAAATTGACCCTTGTGGCACACCTAATTCTATTTTGGTCCCAGTAGACCTTGTAGATTTAACTTCTACTCTCTGCGTTCTATTTTTAAGATAAGAATCTAAAAGTTTAAGTGCCGTGTCCCTTATACCATAATGGTATAATTTTTTGACCAACGTAGCATGCTCGACACAGTCGAAAGCCTTGGATAGATCACAAAAGACACCAAGTGCATCATGCGATCCCTCCCATGCCCCAAATATGCTGCATAGAAGACTGATGCCTGCGTCTGTTGTGGACCGACCTTTAGTAAACCCGAATTGGTTACTATGTAATAAATTATTTATGTTAAAGTGGGCTAGCAATTGATTTAAGATTATTTTCTCGAAAATTTTACTGAAAGTCGGTAGTATAGATATTGGTCTATAATTTGCTGGGTCAGACTTATTCCCAGCCTTAAAAAGAGGCATCACCTTGCTATGCTTCATTAGGTCAGGGAACACACCATTCTTTATACAATTATTGAAAACTAAGGCTAGATAGGGGACAATGATGTCAATTATTGATTTTATAACTTTTATAGACATACCCCAGAGATCGGTAGTATTTTTAATATTGAGTAATTTAAAGGTTTTAATAATATCTCTGGAGTCAATTTCTTTAAAATTAAAATTGATATCACATTCCTTGACATTTTCTCTGAGTATTTTTTCAGCAACTGCAGGTGAAGAATTTAATTTTTTTGTAGTTGAGACCGGAATGTCAGCAAAAATTTTTTCGAAGATTGTCGCAACCTCTAGGTCAGAATTTACCTTTTTATTATTAATACAAAGTTCAAATTTAGAGTTACGACTGCCTTTACCTCTTCCAGTCTCATCTGCAATTATCTTCCAAGTGGTTTTCACTTTATTTTTAGCGTTCATTATTTTTTCTTTTAAGTGAAGTGCCTTCGCTGCTTGACATACTTTTTTAAACATTTTTGAATATTGCTTGACATACAGTTTAAAAGATTCACTCCTATTAAATGTTTTTTCGTTATACAAATCATATAATCGCTGTTTACTTATTATAACTCCTGCAGTTGCCCAGGTTTTAAAATTACTTTATCTATTATTTAAATTGACCGTTTTAGAAGTAAATACAGAGTTATACTGGGTTCTTATTATTTTAAATAGTTTATGAAACGCTTCATCTGAGCTATTAAACCCATCTAACTGTTGAATATTTGAAACTAAATTACCTCTAAATTTCTCAATACGTTTTGTATTCACAGGAATATAAACAAGCTTTTCTTGAGGTTTATTTTCACAATTAATATTAAATGAAGCAAATTGTCCACAGTGATCAGAGCTAAGCGCATTAATTATTTCTTTTTTATAAGGAGTAATATTAGTGAAAATATTATCAATACAAGTAGCTGCTGTATCACATATTCTTGTCGGTTCATAAAATAAATTACTGAGGTTATACGATTTTAACAATGATGTGAATCTAACAGTGGTGGAGTTTGAGTCTAATAAATTAATGTTGAAATCATCACATACAATAATCTTCTTGTTAGATGCACATATTTTTGTCAACATTTCTTCCATGATTTGTTCAAAGGAATCGTATAAACCTGATGGAGGCCTGTATACGCTTACAATAATAAGATGGCTCAACTCAATACAGGCTACCTCAATTATTCGTTCAGTAGAGAGTCTTATAATATCTTTACGTTCTTTAAATTTAATTTTTTTATTAATTAATATTAAAGAACCACCTCTAATGGCATTCTCTCGACTGAACGAACTAGCTACCTGGTGACCACAAAAGTTAAATATTAATTCATGTATTCTAAACCAATGTTCTGATATACACATAATATCAATGTTATATTCATTAACAAACAACTCAATTTCTAATTCTTTACCTACCATTCCTTGCAAATTTTGGTGCACCAGGTTTACATTGAAATTACATTTTTTGTTAACATTTTTGGTAGGTAAGATAGGTAATACATTTAAATAATTTATATTATTGATTATCACATTGCTAGAGTGAGCCTCTGTTGTCTTAGAAACTAATTTAAATTATTTGGAACATATTCCAAGCTGCTGACTGTATAGTTGTCAGAATAATGACTCTGCTCAATAAAAGCAGTGGTCGGTTTAGCCAATTCTTTGGCTTGTCTTATAACTAAAAAATGAAATAGCCATCTAGCTATGCGTCTAGTAAAAAACTGTGATAAGAAATACTTATCACATGTTAGATTATTAAATCTAAAACTTATAATATTATTAATGTCAACCACATCTATATGTGGTTGAGTGTTACTTAAAACTATACAATTTTAGTTTGTAGCACTACACAGTAGGCTGTTCAACTTAAATCTAATATAATTTTCGTTACTCTCGTGTGGCAGTTTTTTTATATAAGGAAAGGTAAACAATATAAGTTTAGTAACCATTTCTTTGTTACTCAAAATATCAATATAATCTGTCATCTGTTTTTTGTTTATCTTTCCTCTTCTCCCGACTAATATAACTAAAGTTGTGTTAGGGCAATAAGTAGCATTAACTGCCCGGCTAACTATTTGTTCATAATACTTCATTCGTTCATAGTACATAATACATAGTTTTGCTCTGTCTGTCCGTCTGTCTGTCTATCTGTTTGTCCGTCCGTCAGTTTGTCTGTTATCCCACACTAGCAAACGACGAAATTTAGTACAGGCTGCGTATAAATTTTGCTTTTGACATCATAATATATAATAATTTTATATTTTAGGAGTGGTTTTCCATACATGTAAAGCGGGTATGATTTTTTTTATTCTATACCATCGTGTAGAGTATCGGCGAATATGATTTTTTTAAATAAAGGTATCATACACGATTTTTTTACAAAATGAACCATTTTCACTTTGTAAAAAAATGGTAAAAGAGTAATCGGCATTCAAAGAAGGTGCCCCCCGTTGGCATTCCTGCACTACGAGGGTTAGAAACTTGTAACTTTGCATACTGATATGTCTTGCTAGATACTCTTTAGCAAAATTATTTTGAACGAAATTTAATGGTAACTTTTGAAGAAATTAAAAAAAAGAAATGTATTGCGCGTTGATAGTCACATAATCCTCTTAAGACATGGTTTGCTCTTGTTATCTATCTTATAATATAGTACAATTTACTATGCACAATTTTCGTGTTATCAATTACGAAATACTGAGCAGGATCATAATAATACTATACATTTTACAATTCTCGATATTGTAGTTGCCATGTTTAAAATATTTGAGTAGAAGTAATTGAAATGCTAAATACTAGACAACAGAACATTTATAAGGTTCAAGAGAGTACCGACAAAGACATACATATTCATTACGACCGTCCTCCTTACAAAACGTCTCAGCTAATGTGACATAGTTTTGTTCTCCGTTTTTGTGTACAATTGTTGTATTCTTAACGTAAGTTAGACTCATCGTTAACTTTATATTTTTTTCAGTACACGTTAAACTCAATCTGCTGCAGAATAATGACGTAGGTATGAAACCGAAAGATAAGACGTTTTTATTTTATTTGAATAAATATCTGATTTTTGCTATTAATCTAACGGCCATCAATTACTTCATAGGCGAGTACATAGACGTATATATTATATTATAGACGAGGCACGAGTGTCTGCAGTTGAATGGACTTATGAGATTTTTGGGGCCATTTTGACATTTAAAGTATGGTGAAAATAAGATGGCTGACATCAAAGTAATGGCGAAAACCAAGATGGCGTAACTTTTTACTGTATGAAGATTTGTTCTGTCAAATATTTGAAATTTTTGGGCGAGTGATAATAACGCGTGTCCGTGTGGGCCACAGATTTTTTAATGAAATTATAGAAAAAACTCAGTGTAAAGTGTTCCACGCAAATATTTCAAAACTCGCTAAAACCCCTGAAAAGGCGTTGATGCCTGATGGTTTGTCATTTGCAGAGCCAGATGCTGTGTTTTTTTTTTGCGTTAATTTGATTTCAATGTAGACTATTATGAGCAATCAATATATGTATTCCACGCTGTTAATGTTGTGTAAGAAGATATCAAGGAGGGTCAAAACATACAATAAAGTCTATTGTATTTAAAATCTCAGTAATAAAGGGTTACGAAATGAAGCACTGAACTGGATGACAAACAATTTATATTTATATAAGGTTTGGTAAAATCAATAACGGATATTTTGGGCATATGACCTACTGCTTATGTATAGATGTTTAGGCAGAAATATAATTGTCATACTTAAAGCAAAAAAATCATCTCATTTATGGGAAAATCCCGCTCAATGCAAACTCGCCCTTATAAAGGAACATTTTTTTTTCGAGTATGACGGTTATTTTATTGCCTAAACGTCTTTATAATAAGCAGTAGATCATATACCCAAAATATCCGTAATTGATTTTATCAAACCTTATATACTCGTAGTGTGTTTTTTGATGTGTCTAGCTCACAAATAAAATTTATTATTTAGTATTATTCAACGTAAGGTATATAAAATAAAATTAATATAAAATATTCAATTAATTGTTTTTAGCTCGGGGGTCGAGGGTTGCGAACCCCAAAAGGAAGTGTTTTGTCGATGAAATTAAACCTATTATCAGCTGTTAAAATCTCTTAACCTCAAGCGAAACACACTGTCTTCTAAATAATATTATCTATTTACTTCATACAAGATGTTGCCGCATCTTCGTGAACGCTAAAAGTAATCTCACGGGAACCGTACATTTTACCGCAATAAAAAGTAGCCTTCCTTCCCCGTGGTCTACTCTATATTTGTGCCAAATTTCATCAAAATTGGTCTAGAAGTTTCGGAGCCCATTCGATGCAAACAAACAAACCTTTCCTCTTTATTGTATTAGTAATTAGTAAATATATATATACAGACATAGTAAGAGAAATAAGTAAAAAATGTAATCCTGGTCTGTTTCTACTTCTAAATGTGGCAAGTCAGTTTTGTGTACGAGAAACCGTTGTGCACACATTACATTTGGATCGTGTCGTCTCTACAGGTGCTAATTTTATTAGATACCAGTTAAATTTGAGTTCATCTCATACAAGTGTTATTCCACCATGCCGTACTTGGCGAACTCACAAAGGAATCTCTGTAATTGAAAATTATCACATCAACAATCAGCCTATTCAATGCCTTAGTGACTTCATTGTTTATTCCGGTAAAAAACGTTACTTCTTACGTAAAAATTTGACTCATGAACATATATTTTATTCATATCAAATATTGAGAAATAGCAAGGAAATTTCCTCGATGAATAAAACATAAAATTTATCTAGGGCGAACTACCACTGGGCATAATTTTATCGTAACTCGAATAAGTAAGAAGGAGAAAAACCACGCTGGTAAAGTACGGGGTCACTGAATATTATCTACCTGATAAATTATTTCAGCGATACCTTAGATTTTTGTAAGTACCTGGGCCATTCGATCTTACATCACAGTCAAAATTATTGGGATATTTTTAGACGACGAAAAAACTGGCCAAGTGCGAGTCGGACTCACGCACCGAGGGTTCCATACAAACCTGTAGGTATATAAGTAAAAGTATATCCATCACAACAGTCGAGTCATAGTAGGGGTAGTAAGTTTAAAATTATTTACAATATTTTTATTATATATGATGTAACAAAAAATTTACGGTTTCTGAAATTTTTCCTTTATCTATGCTATAAGACGTTGCTTCGCTTCGGGTACTTCCCGTGAAACTCAAACTTCTAAGCCAACGCAATCAAAAGATACACCCGTTTATTTAGCCATAAATTTGCGGAAATTTGCGGCATAAACGGCTGTATCTTTTGATTGCGTTGGCTTAGAAGTTTGTGTTTTTCACAGCTCTAAGGGACAGTAGACTTGAGTATTTAATATAAATTCTAGCTTGATACCTCCACGCGTTCCTGAGAAAGTCCGTCTGTCTGTCAACACAGTGATCCTATAAGGGTTCCGTTTTTTCCTTTCGAGGTACGGAATCTTAAAAATGTATGGTTTCGTAGAGATAAAACGAATGGAATATATTTCAATAAATCATTTCTTAATGAAAGGTCAAAATCTCCTCTTAATGTGTCTACATTGTAAATTTAAATGACTGTCCATATTTTACGTTTTTTTTCTTAGCGGTTACGACTTACGGCTGTTCAAGCCGGTATATGTCTATCAGTGAGTTTATTTATAAGTAATAATAATAATATCTATGGACGCTTTACACCACGTCTGGCCCTGTGGTAAGTATCCGAAGAAATTGTGTTACGGATACCAGACAACGGAAATATATTTAATGCTTCTTATACTACACTTATATTTAATATTTTTATTATATTATACACATCCATGAACCTGGAACACAGAAAATTTTTTCTTCCTTGGTGGGATGATTCGAACCCGCGACCTCCGGTTAAAGCGCCAATGCGCTAACCACTGAGCCACAGATGTCGTTTCGAAAATAATAGAATAAATATATATTACATGAATTACTCGTCAAAGTATACTTCCTTCGCTATTAGAGCACACCTTTTGAAAATCAATAACAGTAACTCATAAGAAATGTATCATGAGTGAAAATGTTGCCAATGCGGGTCCCACACCGCGCGCCGGAAGTGCAGATATTGCGGCAACCTGCGCATGCCGCATACATTGAGCCACATACGCGACCTGCATTTGTGATATTATTTAAAGCCCTCACAAATAGATACACTTCGTAGAATAACGTCGTTGTGGAAGATTTTTTTAACAAGCAGAAAAGTTTGATTATGGCAGACTTACTCGGATTCATGTGCCTCCTTCCTTTTTTATAAGAGCGCATAGAATCGCACCGTACAAATGAGTGTTACTTCGGAGTTTAGCGAGCCTTTCAGTAGGAGGTTACATGATCGCGATGGGGATTTTAAGAAACGCGGACAGTTACTGCCGGCAGAAAGTGATGTATTTTAAAGACAAAGGGGGCGAAGAGCATCAGGGCCAGAAGCTGATGATCTGGGGAAAAAATCTATGGCATTAACTACATCTTCGGGCGACAGCACTAGGAAAAATTCGCTGTTTTCCGCGAACAGGGGGCTATACATGTTGGCCGAGAGTATGCCGGATATTTATCAATGAGAGAAGCGAGGATTTCATTGGACAGTGCGATTTTGTAGCCAGACACGAGGAGGCGCGCCGCACTTGCAAATTACCTTCATGTGCTTTGGACTCTGTCCTTTTGATTAAATCAAGAAGTCGCCTGTCTGATCTCTCTCTTGGCTTGGGACAAGGGCTGTCTATATTGCGCTTTACTTTACTTGTAAGTGATGAGGCACCTAAGTTTTCGGATACTCTTAACACTGTGAAAACGAAAGTTAGGTTGAACCACAGAATAAATAATAGTACCTAGAGGTACAGAAGAACCACTCCGACAAATGGTTTGAAGAAATAGGAACTCTTACTGCGATACGATAAGGTTCAATTCAGCTAACGCAGCGCTTGATTACCTACGATTATATTTACCTAGAAGTTGCGTCTCTTTCTATCGCGTAATTCATATCCATTCTAATGACATTAGGGTTGACTCATTTTAGAAAATAATTAACCGACTTCCAAAAAAGGAGGCGGTTATACGTATGTATATATATATTTTTTCTTAATATTTAATTACAAAAAATTTTTACATACTTTTTAGTACCTACCTACTGTACTTTACTGAACAAATTGCTTTCCAAATAAACCTAAGATAGGTGTTAATAGTACTTTAATAATTGTAATAAATTCGCGCATACCTATAAGTATGTACTTATGCGTAAACGTAAGCGTTTTCGATACCTTCACGGCGATATTACTCAAAGAAGTTGAATCACGCCACCTTACTATTTCTAGGTACTTTTGTCAACAAATGACTCTTCAAATCGTATCACATCGGAATAACATAAGACGCGAACAGATAGTTCAGGTGGAGCCAACACCTAAACACTAAATATTGGTTAATTGCAGTAGTTCAAACTATATTATTAAATATTATATTACGGTATTATAGTTATAGCTGGCCGGGTGATTTTTATCTAACTTAAACACAGTATTGTAATATTATGTGCACCGATTATAAGGTATTAAATCAAATCCATAAAACATTGCGACGAACAAATCACGCATACGTCGCTCACTGCTCGCGCGCGAGTCCCTTTTAATTAGCCCGTTTAGGAAGGCCGCCGCACGTACTTATATTTTTGATACCTACACGGGGAGTGGGACAGGCCTGGGAACCAAGATATCGTGGAATTGGTTGCGACGCAATCATCGACTAAATCTGCAAGTTTGGCAGTTGCCAGACTTCTGGCTCCCTTGAATAATAGGTTGTTGTGATCTGAGCTTAAAGATTCCCTAACGACCTGGCTGGGCTGGTTACTGCCCTCTGAGTGAGAAGAATCACGATCCTACAGCAAGCTTGCGGCTGACGTGTATTATTTAGACCATAATGTTAAATTGATTATTTTTACATCATAACAAAATCTCTACATATTTTTCGTGGTAGTTGAGATTTTGAATATTTGTAATACAAGTTATGTTTGCGTCTGTAATCAATATATTATTAATAAGCTATTCTAGTCTTACGTAATTGCTTGCAATAGTCGCAAAACGCCAGTTGCCGCGGACAGAGCAGGTTCATCAACTTCGCGGAACGTCCCTAATCAATTTCACAGAATTAAGTTTCTTGTAACTAGCCATAACTTCGCCGGCTAACTGTAAACTTGACTTTGCCCGAACGCTGTAAAAACTTAATCGCTAACAAGTAACAACTGGAGCGAATCATACGCGCGCGGTAATTGTACACAGTAATTAATACGATATTGTGCAACATCCGACGCCCATGTAACGATATTTAGTCTAAAGTAATTGCTATTAGATATGAGCGCCGCGCCGGCGCGCCGCCGCCGCCGCGAAAATACATCGGCGCGCCGAGTGTGCGAGAGAAATAGTCATAATGTGTAATTTCAGTCAGTAACTATGAGCATTCATGTTATCCAAGTCATATATACCCATTTACCCATATAAGCCTTACTTCTTCATGCTTTAAACGAGGAGAACATCCACATAAGTGACACCTATCGCATCGAAAGAGTTCTACATAAAAGACAACTAGAAAGGCAGATCTACTGAATTGATTCAGGAGCTAGTAGATCGAGATAGTAGGTCGCATTGATAAAGCCATTGAGGATAAGAAGTTTGCGCTAAGGGCCTTCCTAGATATTGAAGGCATGTTCGGCAAAAACTCAACCAGATCTATTACCCTAAAAGCCTGGCTTTAAGAATTACTCTAGATCGGATCAAAGCTACGCTAAACAACAGAGCAGTGTCATAAACTATTATTGGCTTGACAGGAGCAGGTTGACCCCAAGGACGCCCACAGGGAGGGGTGGGATACTGTCGCCGCTGGAGTGGTCCCTGGCAGTGGCGAAGGCTGCTTCTCCTTCATAGGGAAGCCGGAGCCTGTATTATAGGTAGGGATTTCTATGAAGGTTTGCAAAAGATAAGTGACAAGGGAAGCCGATAGGAATGGAGTTATAGGAACCCTTCGCCACTGGTCCCTGGTAGTGAATGGGCTGCTAAAAGAACAGAATAATAGAAGTTTCTATGCTCAAGGATACTGACGACCTAATATAATAGCTATCCGTACCGATTTCTGTGATGGTGGTCGATTTTATTGAAACCAGGCCAGCAGTTATTATTATAGTCCGACGTTTTACATGTCCATCCGACGCATAAATTTCTTGTCATACAATCAGGTGATCAGCCTGCAATGTCCTAACCAAACTTCAAAACAACTTTTTTTTTGTTATTCCAATGCGGGAATTGGGGTTCACCCACGACCTTCGAGTCGGGAGCCAAGCTCTAATCCGACCTAGCCATACTAGTGGTGGGCAAATGCACATCAGTAGTTGCTGGGCTAATGCAATCAGATGCAAAATTGGTGCAAAAGGGTCAAGCTAACAGTCAACGCTAATAAGACAGTTTTGATACCTAACACCAATAAGAAGAGGAATTTGAAGGGACTAAAACCCCTAACACTCTTCGGAAAAACTACCACGTTTGCATCTAGATATTATGGGACTTACTTGTAATAAGCACATCGAGGACATTATGAAAAAGGCTAGATGTGCTCTGTGATCCTGCCCAAGACTTGTCAGCTCTAAATGAGGCCTTCGATCGAAGGCAGCATTGCCTTGCTTGGTTATACACACAGCTATAGTGAGGCGATTTTACATATGCGTAGTGTAGTATGCCACACTACGCATATGTGGCACTACGGGGGCGTGCCACCTACAAGCAGATATGCTTGTTTGAGAGATTTTGCACCGTGTTTCAGGCTGAGATCTCCGCTATTATTGGTTGTTCACTAGAGAGCCTACGCAGTAAGTTATATAAATGGCTTTGTGGCGGACCAATCAGCACACAGTCCTGAATCGCGCTATCGAAGTTTTCTAAGATCGGCGATATACATACGACATCCGAATACCAACACAGTGGGCTTCGGCCTGACCGAGAATAGCACCTCCTTCGGTCGGAGATCTTCCTTTGGGGCTTGCCACCACATTCCCACATTGGTGACCCTCGACAGTACACGCTTCTTTCTGGACAACATCACCACCCTTCCGCACTACGCCAGCCAGCTTCAGCCTCTTCGCGTACCTTGACCACCAGTAGCAACGCAGTGCGGTCTAGTCGAACCCTCATTGGCTTCAACGGGCACTCTCACTACACGGACCGGTCAGCAAGCAGAGCATGAAGCACCTCTCCTGGTCAGCACACGTAGCTACAACGATCAGTAAGCAGAGATCGCGGCACCTCTCCTGGTCGTCACACGTAGCTACAACGATTGGTCAGCAAGCAGAGCACATCTCTCCTGGTCAGCACGTAGCAACGGCCCGCACGGCAGCACTCCAACTCACTGGAGCCCATGCAGCAGCAGCAACAGTTCCGACTCACTGGAACTCTCTGGTACTGGCAACTCAAGCAGAAAACTTAAAATTCGACCTCCGTTCTTAGGGGGGCGTGATGTGGCGGACCAATCAGCGTACAGTCCTGAATCGCGCTATCGAAGTTTTCTAAGATCGGCGACATATATACAACATCTGAATACTACTACAGTGGGCTTCGGCCTGACCGAGCATACCATCTCGCTCAATCGGAGATCCCTTTGGGGCTGCCACTTATTTCCACAGCGTCGACGTCAGTTCTTGAAAATGTGGATGTTTATAAAACGAAAATAGAAAAAGATAACAGTGATCACGGTCTTTGGAATCAAAGTATAACTAACTGCCAATTCCAAAGTAGTTCCTACTTTGAAATTGTATTATTACGTTGTCTTTTTCATCACTACAAAAATTGTCATAAATGTGTCATAAACAAAATGTAACCGAATAAATAAAAGTATTTTACAGCTATGAATGAACTACACTTTTTTTACTACCAAGTATATAAACTTCAACCCTTTCAAGGTCACGCCGCCGACGCCGCCGCCGCCGACCCAAAAAAGCCGGCGCGCCGCCGCCGACCCATCACCCATCGGCGCTCATATCTAATTGCTATTAAATAATTCAGGAATTGAGATTTTTTTTCCAAACTAATCTAGAGAATACGCGTTGATAAGTTTTCGTAATTGAAGTAAATCCTTATATGTGTTGTTTGAATTAAAACTTTCGTAAATCCAATTACATTGTAATTTGTACCTATGTATAATAAAATCCAAAAGTCGCAAATCGCGGCACGAAAAAAGGCATTTATTACATCATAAGCGAGACTATTTTTTCCCGTGGTAGCCGGCGCTTGTATGACTCGAAGGGAAAATGGTGGGTACAATGTTAAAATAATTAATTAATTGTAACTAATTTTATAAATCTTAATTTACCATTGAAGTTGAAGTTTATAAGAAGATTATGAAGTGTATACATTATTTTAATATTTTATTAAAGAAAACCTGCTATATTTTATTTCCCTTTACATAATCATAAAATTAAGCTTATTGTTAAAATTAAAAATTCATGTGGGTCACGCTCGCCCGTCACATTGTGAACAAAGAGAATGCGTCACCGCAAAATCTATGTTTTGAGAATAATGGTCATTTTAAATTTTCGGCACTTGAATCGTGAGAATTTGAGGCAAAGTCATAAAATGAGGCAAAATTATAAAATGAGGCAAAGTTATAAAATGAACTGAGAGCTCGGTCGTGCGGCGTGCCGCGGCGGCTGAAGTTGTGGCGAAAGAGGTCATAAGTGGTGGGGCGCGGGCGGGCCGATGACCGATGACAACCTTATTGCGTAGCCAATGTCTAGGGTAAGGTCCCCGAGTGCTAAGTGGGACAATGGTTTCGTCATTCGCTATTTATGCGCTGGCAACACGTAAAAAGTATGATTGAGTGCCTATGTGTTGCGGTTATAAACGGACATTTTTTTTTCAAACATTTTTTTATTGTTTAAATATTTAAAGTCAATAATATAATTATTATAGATTACACGTCTTAGTTGCTTCAAATTCAATGTTTATGCATCTGTGTCACAGATAAATTTACAATATACATTCGTAAAATAATCATAATAATAATCAGACAATCGTTGTCATTATCTATATGATAATAAAATATAGTAATGATAAATAATTCCTATTGAGTATGTTTTTTTTAAAAGTCAGTGTAACATTTAATAATTCAGTCAGTGTAATTTGTCTACCTGCCTTTTGGATTTTTTTGGTTTTGGAATTGGAACTATGAATGAAAGTTTGAATTCATAAAAATAATTATTTAATTACAAATACAAGTTAGTACCTACTTAAATTAAATAAATTACAATAATATTTTATCATTTGATCATACTAAGTATGTAAAGTAGTAAATGCTTAAGTTAAACCAAAACCTATTTATCATCGAAGTTCAAAATAAGTTTTTAATAATGACCAGTCATAGTTTGGCCATTCGCCTTAATGCTAGTTTCTTTACGAGTGAAAGAGAGAGGGTAATGCCCTCTAAAGTTGTTTGTGGCAAAAAATGGGGACACAGAGACCGGCTTACTTATTTCGGCTTGTGAATCACGAGATAAACAATATACCTAACTAATTAAAACTACCCGCATTCACATTCAAATAGGTCGTGTTTAGGATATTTTTGCACGAAAATACGACGTTTTTATTAAATACGGCGTTTTAATTTTTAAATTAAGGAAAAAAATACGTTTAATATGTTTTAATATGGGTATAAGCAAATATCAAATAATATATTATTTCATAGGGTTTTCAGATCACAAGATTACCTACGCTTGTTTACTTGATGCGTATGAAATAATAATTATATTACTTGTTTTTCCATTGTGGAGGAATTCATTCAGTTGTTGGTTATATTAAATATATGACGTAGAATACTACCATGTTTTGCACTTATAATATTATAAATAACGATTTTAATTATTAGGGTTTTAAACTGTTATAAAGTATTTAGCACCAATAAATTATCGATGAGGTCATCTTACAAAATAAGTGTATTAACGAAAATTACAAAGTAACTTGTTCGTTCGTTAATATTCGTCGAAAAGTTCGTTATTATTTAATTTTCTTTAAAGTAGTCTTTTCTTTAGTTCATCATTAATTAGACACCCCTTTTCCTCAAAAAATAGTTGAAATTAGTGCCACAGCATGAATATGTATATAATTAATTGATAATATAGCCAACACAAAAAATAAAATAATATAAGAAATAATATATTAGCTCCTAGCTCCCCAGATTAATTTCGGTGGCAGTGTTTAATTTGGTTGAAACCAGTCCGGCTGTGTTGGAACTATTTTGTAGTGCCTAAGTGTGTGCGCCGTACAAATAGCTCCTTGTTCACAGTGAGACATAACGGATACGACTGGCGAGAGATCAGGCGCAGGACCAATTATTTACATAGATAATCTCTCTTGTCATAAAACCAGGATTCAGTCTGTATTATCCTAACCAGACTTGAAGACAAAAATTATTGTTGTTCCAGCGCGTGAATCGAACTTACGATATCCGGAGTCTAGAGCCAATTAAAGTATCTGGCAGATACTTAAAAATAATATTATAATTAATAATAATACAAATAGGCACATGTTATATTATATGTCACCGAAATTGTAAAAACCGATAAATTGTAATATTACTAGAGATATTATATGTAAACATATTGTCAAATAAAAATTTCTCCATACAATTGTACGCATTAATTTTCGTTATAATTATTATGATGAAAAAGAAAACAAATATGGCGGCGCGGGACACTTGCCGTTTAACCAATCGGCACGGTAAATATTACAATATAACGCAACATAACGTGTAAATTGTAAGAAGAAATTTTTATTTGACAATCTGTCGACATATTACAATATCTCTAGTAATATTGCAATCTGGCGGTTTTTACAATTTTACGGTGACATAAATAAAATATTTTTTATATGAATAAAGTACAATAGTTTCATGAGGGTTCCACGCAATCAAAAACCAATTTCCCGCGTTTGTAGCGCGTTGAACTCGTATACTCTGTGTGGAGAGATTATTATTTATATAAATGGCCCATGGAGAGCCGCTTCGCTACGTTGAATGTAAGAGGAGGAATGGATGGTAAGAATGAAAGTGGAAGAAGCGAAACAAGTATGTAAGGATCCTAGCAAGTGGAAAGAAGTGGTCTCTGCCTACCCCTACGGGAAAGAGGTGGTCTCTGCCTACCCCTACGGGAAAGAGGCGTGATTATATGTATGTATGTACTATTGTGATCTCATAATATTTGACCTCGTTTATAAAAAAAGTTGCAAAGTAATAAAAAATAATTTTATGTTGCTCCTAAACTTATCTATCAGTAAAATGTAATAATTAATTATAAAAAATTAAAAGAAGGCAGGTAAATCATATATATTTTACTTAGGTAATGTCTATACCACAAATATTTTATAAAAAAGTTAATAACGGAAAAATAATACTGTAATTCTCAGAGGACCCTTAAAATTTGAGTTATATTTATACATAAGAAGTAGTTCAAGACTACTTCTACTCCTACGCCCACTCCTACACCTACTCCTACACCAACTCCTACTGCTACACATACTCCTATACCTACTTCTACACCTACGCCTTCACCTGCTCCTGTATCTACTCCTACACTTACTCTTACAATCTACACCTTTTCCAATATAAAAAAATGATCAAAAACCTACACCTAATACCTATATTTATATTTTATACGATACTAACGTCACTCAATTGTTTTGCCTTCCTGGAACCTCTCCACTAACATTTGAACTTTATGGAATGGTATTAAAGTTCAAATTGATTTTTTAGTATTATTACAAATCGTTTGTATGGGAGTATAGAAAAGTTTTTAGACTTTTAAGGCAATTATTTAATTCTTCTCTCAGTAAGAACCATCCTCGTACTTCAAGGAATATTCTCAAAAAAAAAAAATGCGAAATCGGTTCAGCTGTTCCCGAGATTTGCGCTTAGCAACATATTCAGCGATTCATTTTTATATTATAGATTTAAAGTGTTAGCCTGTATTTCACTCTTATCTTGAATGAATGAATGATTTAATATTTACTGCTCTGTCCAAGTGTCCACAAAAAATATATCCACAAAGGATCGTAAACTGCGTTCATAATAATACCATTTTGCTGTTTTATATTGAGAGTTCATCGGAACTGCATTATTGTAATATTTAATTAGCAGAATCGACCTACTTGTGTCTGTGCCAGGAATCACAAGGCTCTCTCGTCACAAAAAATGCCTACTGAATAGTAGGCATTTTTTTGAATAGTGAAAGATGCTTTTTAGGGTTCCGTACCTCGAAAGGAAGAAACGAAAACCTTATAGAATAACTTTGTTCTCCGTCCGAATGTCTCTCAAGACCCTTTTTCTCAGGAAGGAGGAGGAGGAGAACCGTGGAGGTACCGTAGACCGTAGACCTAAGTATTTGATATACATACTTAGGTCCCTTGGAGCTGTGAAAAAATCAAACTTCTAAGCCAACGCCATCAAAAGATACAGCTGTTAATTCCGGAAATTTCCGCAAATCGGCACTCGCAAACATAAAACCTCCCGGGAACTCGAATCTTGAAATTTAGCACGAAGCAACGTCTTAGAGTACAGATAAAGGAAAAATTACGAAAACCGTAACTTTTTAGTTACATTACATAATAAAAATATTTTTAATAATTTTAAACTTACTACACCTTTCCTCTAGAACGCGTAGAGGTATTAAATTGAAATTCATATCTTATACTCAGGTCTATAATACCTATAAGCTGTAACAAACACTACAGGTTTGTACCGAACCCTCGGTGCGCGAGCCCGACTGGCACTTGGCCGGTTTTTTATAACCGTGTTGTTTACATTTCTTAGCAAATAAAGGGTAATAATATACATTATAGGTACATACAAAAAATATAATCCTGTGTCTTCATAATCAAATGAATGAAGCCAATTGAATAACCGGGTCTTTTTGCATTGGTAATTAGCATCAATTTAAATTAAATACTTTTAAAGTTATGTTGGCCTTATTGTACAGGTTACCAAGAAAAGGAAAATGTCGTTCTGTAAATTCAGTTAAGTACGTATAATCAGAAACACCACGTGTTTCTGTTAGTGTTGCTCAAATTGTGATGAGTTAATGTCAGTAAGCACATGTTGACGAAGAATTGTAGTCAAAGCAGAGAGCTGACGAACTGATAAAACTACACAAATAATCTATCATTTACTTTTTTCTTGGCGTATAAGAACGGCTTTTTTGAAAGAATAACTTCATAAGATCATCTTGAACTCCTTTAAGAATAAGAGCTAAGGGTATTTTCGACCTTATTGGAGATCTCTGGGTACTGTACTACACCAGGGTGCAAGAACGGCTGCCAATGACTAACTTATAGAACAGCCTAGGTGCTCGCATAGAGAGATCTTCCCCAACTACTCTAAATGGCAAGACTATCCTTTTGTACCTACTGTTTATTTATTGTGTCGCTTTCTTTTAGTTTTGTGCAAAAGTTATTCAAATATTGCACAAAGTATATTTTATCGTCTGATCAAAAACAGTGGTAATTTTTTTCCATTTTTCATAGATATATTGGATACATTACTATTTTAATGTCCACTTTGCAAAATGTCTATGTCACTCCAACGTCTGTATATCGAAGGCAACTTACACGATATACCAGTGATATTCTGCACAGCAGAACTAAAAAATGCCGCTTATTTTATTTCGAACACTTCAACTGCATGTGTGTTTATAGATTTTTGTGAAATATATGATTGTTTTTATTAATCATTATCATGACCAAGATGTTTCCGCGTGTGCGGCGGGCGGCAAGCGCGGGCGGCGGGTGCGGGCGGCGGGAGGCGGGCGGCGGCCCTGCGCTAACGGGACCGGCTCACGTGTCGCGGAGGCATCGACCCTCGCCTGCCGGCCTCCGCGCGACCACCACCGACTACTTATTGCGGTCGTGTGGAATCACCACCACTCAGCACTCTTCTAATAGTTTTTATTTACATGTACTAGTTAAGTACACTAAGGCCGATGTATCTTGGCGAGTCTGAACTTCGCGCAGAAGGTTGGGCAATAACTGGTTTTAAGTGTTTTCGTATTTATTTTATTTTTACTAATTTGTCACTGTATTAGGGAAATTTTATTCGTATTTTTTTTTTTTTTTTTTTTTTTTTTTTTTTTTATGAAATAAGGGGGCAAACGAGCAAACGGGTCACCTGATGGAAAGCAACTTCCGTCGCCCATGGACACTCGCAGCATCAGAAGAGCTGCAAGTGCGTTGCCGGCCTTTTAAGAGGGAATAGGGTAATAGGGGAGGGTAGGGAAGGGAATAGAGTAGGGGATTGGGCCTCCGGTAAACTCACTCACTCGGCGAAACACAGCGCAAACGCTGTTTCACGCCGGTTTTCTGTGAGCCCGTGGTATTTCTCCGGTCGAGCCGGCCCATTCGTGCCGAAGCATGGCTCTACCACGTACAAGTATACATGGGTATACATGGGTATGTAAAAAAATACAATAACAGTTTTCTTCACGAGTTGTACATGCGCAAAAGTTCGCAGAGCTTATGTTCAGACTGGCCAAGATACATCGGCCATAGTGTAAGCCAGTGTTTTTTAACCTGTGGGTCGCGACCCCCTGGGGACTTCTGTAGGGGGGTCGCCGGAGGTCGAGATAACTTTAGTAAAAAACAATAAAGATTAAAAATATTGATTTATTAAGTAAGTAAGAGAATTTTAACAAAAGGATATATTCATAAATCGATATCATCGATGTATGTAATTGTAAAATAATGTGTTTGACGTACTATATTATGTACTTATATCCGAATCCTAATTACGGAGACGCATAAAAACGTCGTATGGAATATTTGTAACACTGTAATATATACATACATGATAGAAAAGCGAAGGGTGGGGGGGTCGCGAAATATTTTTTCATACAAGGGGGGTCGCATCTTGAAAAAGGTTGAAAAACACTGGTGTAAGCTAAGCTAAGTGTTCATCTGAAATGTTTGACGGTGGAATCAGACCGTCTGTGCATAGTGAGGTCCATTCAGATTTCAGATAATTTATACGAAACGTTCAAAAGAAAAATATATAAATATTTTACGTTATTAATAATAAATATGTATATTTTTATGGAACTAACTACACCGCAGTTACTTTTTGTAGCCGGGGCGTAATTCGTAAAATGCAAGAAAACTGTGATGAAACCCGAAATAATTTAAATTTATTATGTTGTCGAGATGCACAAAGCTTCTCAACATAAGTAACAGCAGTATGGATGAACCATTAACCTCCCTAGACTAGTAGTTTTTTTAAAGAAACAAAATATATAGTTAAGATATCAAGCTAGAAAATTAGTAGGTATTATAAGTTTATGGGGCCTAGCAGGAACACTTGACAGCAGAGTTAACGTTATCGAAAGAAATTTGTCTTGATTTTGACTTATTTTTATACAATTCTCATTCGATATCGTTACGTTTACGCTGCTGTTAAATGTTCCTGATAGACCCCATGAACTTGTACCGAATAGCAATGCGGTGTCCCAATGCAGTATACTAAACACAGCATTACTTATCATGTATTTTAATTAGCTATAACACATTTTTAATCTATACTAATAATATAATATAATAAAGAGGAAAAGTTTGTTTGTTTGTTTGCATTGAATAGGCTCCGAATCTACTGGACCGATTTTGATGAAATTTGGCACAGATGTAGAGTAGACCACGGGGAAGGACATATGCTACTTTATATCGCGGGAGAAATGTACGGTTTCTGCTGAATTAACCTTTGCGCGCACGAAGTCGTGGGCAACATCTACTTACCTATAAACATGAATTGAAAACAAAGCTTTTACTGTTATTTTTGATCCTATTATGTATATTTAATGATAAATAGTTTTCCAATTCCCAATTGAAATTTAATGAAAAGGTGATGTATTCGAAATTTGGGAGTCACGTGTTGTTTTGTAAATTTGTGTTTAATGTAATGTATTGAATTTACTATTTATTTTTCAGAGCGAAATAGTCAGATTTTTATTTCATGCTTAGATATAAAAATATAATATTTATGGAAGTATATTCTGGATAAAAAAATACACCTTCAATAACACAATATGTGAAATTTCTGCAAAATCCATTAACCCCACCAAAAATATTTATATGTGAATATTGACACCTCGACGAATATAATATTTTGCTATTCCTGCATAAAGTTAATAGATCTTGTAGAAAGTCAAGTCGCTCACTCTACACGTCCTACCATAATACTCTCATTATAATATGTACCTAGCGTCTTAAACCCTTACACAAGGAGAGTATTCGACATAGTCAAAACTTTTTGACTATGTCTCACATTTATCCTCTCTTTCGTAATCACGAGAAAAGATGTCCATTGTGCGACGTCCTTTAGCTGACAAATTAATAAAAATATCGATGAAAACATCTAGTTTTTAGAGATATATTTGGCTAATATTGCGCCAAAAGATCCTTCAATTATGAAACGGCCGTGCCACAACTTTTGAATCTAGTCTAATAAAAAAAAATCGTCCAAGTGCGAGTCGGACTCGTGCACCGAGGGTTTCTGTACATGTAGTAGGTATATAAGTAAAAGTTCACCCAACACGACAATCGAGTCATAGTAGGGGTAGTAAGTTTAAAATTATTAAAAATATTTTTATTATAATATTTTTTTTTTATGAAATAAGGGGGCAAACGAGCAAACGGGTCACCTGATGGAAAGCAACTTCCGTCGCCCATGGACACTCGCAGCATCAGAAGAGCTGCAAGTGCGTTGCCGGCCTTTTAAGAGGGAATAGGGTAATGGGGGAGGGTAGGGAAGGGAATAGGGTAGGGGATTGGGCCTCCGGTAAACTCACTCACTCGGCGAAACACAGCGCAAACGCTGTTTCACGCCGGTTTTCTGTGAGCCCGTGGTATTTCTCCGGTCGAGCCGGCCCAATTCGTGCCGAAGCATGGCTCTACCACGTACTATAATATGATGTAAAAATTTACGGTATTTGCATTTTTCCTTTATTTGTGCTATATGAGTTTACGGGAAGTACCCTATAGGTTTTGATCTTGCGAGTGTCGAAAATTTGCGGAAATTTGAGGCATAAACAGCTGTATCTCTTGATTGCATTGGCTTAGAAGTTTAATATTTTCACAGCTCCAATGGACAGGAGACCTGAGTATTTGATATAAATTCCAGCTTGATACCTCCACGCGTTCCTAAGAAAAAGGGTCTTGACAGACAGACGATGGACAACAAAGTGATCCTCTAAGGGTTCCATTCTTTCCTTTCGAGGTACGGAACCCTAAAATAGAATGGAAATGACAAGAAATGAAAATAGTTCATCTTTTACTAATCTGTTATCTATCTTTTCTATACACATACGTATAAAAGTTTTTATGGAACTTTTATTTCTTGGATATATTTGAATGATATTTTGTATGAATTGAGTACGGGAAAAATAATGAATAATGTTATCGAAAAGCGTTATCTAAAATTCAGCCCCTATGTGGGTAAAATAGGGGATGAAAGTTTAAAACCAAATTCACGCGTGCGAAGCCGCAGACAAAATAGGTAAGTATGCTAGTCTATACTATATTAATAAAGAGGAAAAGTTTGTTTGTTTGCATTGAATAGGCTCCGAATCTACTGGACCGATTTTGATGAAATTTGGCACAGATGTAGAGTAGACCACGGGGAAGGACATAGGCTACTTTTTATCGCGGAAAAATGTACGGTTTCTGCGAAATTAACTTTAGCGCGCACGAAGTCGCGGGCCACATCTATTACTTATATTCGTGAAAAATATTTCAAAAGTGGTGCTGCTTTTAAAGAATAATATACATATTGCATACCCATTTGGTATATACTATTTGGAAAGTTTCTGTTTAATTTATCATAATAGTTAATCTTTACTAATATTATAAAATGCGAATGTGAGTTTGTTTGTTTGGTTGTCACGCTTTCACGTAAAAACTACTTAGTTGATCATCATGAAACTTGGCACTGAGAGTAGACCATTGGGAAGGGCATAGGCTAGTTTTTACGCGGAAAGATATGCGGTTCCCGTGGGTTCCTGTGTTTAAGCTTTCACGTGAAAAGTACTCCACCGATCATTATGAAATTTGGCACAGATATAAAGTAGACCACAGTGAAGCATAAAAGCTAGGTTTTATCGCGGGAATATTCGGTTAACGTGGGATAGTGTATTTACGCTAGCGAAGCTGCGGGCAAAAGATAGTATCTAATAACGTAAGGATCGGAGAATATTTTTATCAAACAAAGTCAAAAACGTGATGTTATCATATTTATGGTACAATTCATACGAGAGTGTTCTGTATAATGCCGTGCAGGTATTGCGGCTAAAGCCACGTAATACAGTCACGTGGTCATTATGGACACGACTTGTTTCAATTTCTAGACGAATGTCTAATGTATTTTCACTGGACCGCTAAAATGTTGACACTTTTCGGCGCGAATAATTTTCTAGAAACGTCTGCAGCTTTTAAAATTCATTAGTTACCCCAAACCCGTGTCGCATGTTTGTCAACGTCAATAATTAACATTTACGGGAACATAGTCTGCTGTGCTCGTCAGATAACTTGAAATGACATTCCTTAGATGTTATAGATATCTAAGGAATTCGCCTGCTATGTAATGTATTATAAAACCTACACATTTGCCTAATGTAAACTAAAATCAATAATGTCCTTGTAATAGTAGTCAACGTCTTTTATTTTCATGGGCAGTAATTATTAGCCATAATTTTTTATTTTTGTACAGCAAAATATTGGAGTTAAAGTAACTTGATAGCTCAAAGGCTATAAAGTCGGATAATGTGAGATATTTTTCTAACAGCTTTGGTAGAACACGGCTTTTCATCAGCCAGCCTGACAATTTCAGCATAACGTAGTATAGTTAGTATCTAATCTAACTAACTCTTTCTCTCTCTTTGTACCTCCCTGGTCCCTTGGAGAGTGGGGCGGGCTCTTGTATGGGACGTTACTTGCATCGATACACTTGCTCCGTCCTATGTCCAGGGCAACTTAAGTATTGCGGGTGCGGCCACAAATCAGGCAGAGAACCTCAAGCGGCGCAAGTAGGGATCTCATATTTGAACCGTTTGCGTTAAAACCCTTGGCACATGGGGTCCGGGTGCACACAAAGTCTTCAGAGAAATCGAAGAAACTAAAAGAGACCACCCAAGACCCCAGAGCCGGCGCCTCTGGCTCAAAGAGTTAGCATTACCATCCAGAGGGAAACTCTTTGAGTCTTCTAGGTACTCTGCCCGGTGGGGCACGAGCTGGGAGATTTCTTTGTTTTGTAGCTTTTTAAGTTTTTATATAATTCATATTCTTTATACAAGAGTATCTAAATTTATTTTAGTTTATACCTAGTTTTATATCTTCAAGTAAGAAAATTTTAACTAATAATCGAAAAAATAAAAAAATATGACTGAATTAAAATAATAATAATGTAATGTTCACCTTCACTCTAGTAAATGTTTCATTTTATGTGCCCGCGATGTCAAACATTTGACTTGCAGAGCACACGTGTTATACAGGAGATCCCGTAATACATGTCGCGTGGACTTAATGCTTTGACATCTTTTCGTAGTCAAAATTATGTAATGCACTGTTATTGAGGGCATCTAACTTTCAAAACAGGGCTAGTGTTGCTCGTGTGACGTACGTAGGAACGTGCAGACAACCGCTTACTAGAGATACAAGTGATCAAGACGAGAAGTAATTGATATTCACAAATATTATCACTCTCTATTACAACAGAATAGAAAATATATACTTATATACAGAGAAATAGCTTTTATAGAAGGATCCAAATCGATCCTTTGAACATTTTAACGTCGTCGCCTTCAACGGCCCACAACATTTGCTTGTAGTAGTGCCCACAGTACAAATACTTGCAACTCATACATGTACAGTGTACACTGCATTGAACTATCAGGGAATCTAATTCATAAGCAGGCAAAATTGTTTTCGTAATTTATTTGAATTAAAGTGACGATAATATACAGCCACAGTACAATAATTGTCAATGACATGTCACTTTGATATCATAAAACAATACGAAAATTATGACAACCGTCAACCCGCTTAGGAATTACATTTCCTGATAGTACATAATATCCCTGCCCTAATATCAATCGTAAAAATTGTAGAAGTATTTGTTATAATATTTAGCTGAGCTATTTTATTCATTTCTCGCGAGTCGCGCTGTGTTTGCTACTGGTTTATATCTATTGTGTGGGGAATTCGTTAGATTTTGTGTGTAAATCACGCACTTGCGGTTTGACAGTGTACATGTCAGCTACCGCCTTCACGCTATTGTAGTGCTACAGGTGCTAGACCTTTCGTTTTCCCATTGAGCCAGCCTCCGCGTTCCCACGCTCATATTACTATTAATGCATTGTGTTTCACCCCTGATTCATAATAGCTCGGGGGTGAATCTTTCGAGCAGGTAGCGTTGGCGGTTGACCGTTTTTGTATTATAATGTTTTTATTCAAAATTAAACCTTAAGCACGTTGAAAATAGAGATGCACTGTGTTTTATCTTATACGATTTATCTATTATATAGGTTAAATCATTGAATAAAGTACGTTATGACCGTTGCTGGAGCAAAGCGAAGGCTCTTTGTAACTATGATGTCTTATCGAAAAATAAAGATGGAAAAAACTATAAACGATTGATTTTATTATTATTTAATATTTATTAATTATACTATGATAGCCGTAAGGCTTGTAAAATTAGGCTTGAAATTGCTGATTTTAACTATAGTCTATTCGCGGTAAGAAGACTGTAATATACAGTACCAAAATATATTTTGCAATGATCTGATGACTTTAATATTATGTTATATGTAGACGGCATAAGCGACATTGTTTTTTTTACATTTTACTGTCTTCTTAACGCCTTATAGAATATAATATGCAATACTCCACGAATGCCTTGGTTTTTTTTTGTATTTCAAACAAGGAAGCTCGTAACAATAAAGAAGGAAACGGAAGTTCGAGGCCCGTCGAGTTTACCAATGCGCCTATTAGTAATACGTGTGGAGCGCTCACACTTGACCTCGATATAACGTCTATTTGTGGCCTCATTATTTTCATAGTTCATATTATGCTCGGTTATTTAGAGGCTTGTTGAATTATGTTAGGTCTGTTGAGTTACTCGCGTTAATGTTATAAATAATTAAGACATACGCCTCGTGTAACATCATATACTTACTAGACGAGGGCATGTTTTTAAATGCATTTTATAGCTAATTACTAATGGCTAAACTAGTTAGGACGTAAAGAAAACCTGCCATGTTTTTCGCTATAAATACGAGGCAAGTAAAAACAAAGGAGTACAGTAAGAAAACCTAGACTCGTATGGAATACTAAGGTGTGATGAACCAAGACTAGCTCGCTCGTTATTCAAGGAATACTTGATGTGCACACACGTCACGTCCGCCGTGCGATGACGGTGGCGCCGTTTCTTGTATCTCCTCCATTTCAACCTATATACCAGCGGCTAAAATAGCCACATTATGACATTAAGTAAATTGTACTATAAAATATCAGCTTTTGATGAACTTGCTCTAACAGTAGCTTCTAATAACGTGCTGCGCATCCCAAACTTTTTTTACTGGCGACGCCCTCGTGAATGTCTTTTTAGGGTTCCGTAATACTTGAGAAACCCGTATAGTTTTACTCTGTCCGTCTGTCTGTCTGTCTGTCTATCTGTCTCTCTGTATGTCTGTCTGTCTGTCCGTGCTTCTAGCGTCGGTAAAAAATGGATGAAATTTGGTACCTATAGTTATAGATTGTGCATAGATCTCGGATTTGGCATTATGAAATAAAAATAATTTTATATTCTAGGAGTGGCTCTCCATACATGTGAAGTGGTGCTGATTTTTTTTTTCTTTCTACCCCATCGTATGGGATATGGTTGAATAGGTCTTTCAAAATAAAGGTAAGGTTTCATACATAACTTTTTAATAAAGTCAACTATTTTCGAGTAATCGGCCTCTAAAGTGATTTATAAGTTGGTTTTGGTCCCTGGCATTTCTTAACTATAAGACTTATAAACTTACAATTTTCTGTGCTGTTAAATCATGCTAAAAACTCTTTAGGAAAATTATTTTAAATCGGACAGTAACTTATATAATTTGAAAAAAACTTATTACGCATTTGTAGTAACGGAACCCTCCTTAGACATATGTCTTGACATGCTCTTGGTTAGGTTATTTTACGATGCTTTTATTTCCTCAAAAAAGTTACGATTAAACTCTAAAATTCTCTATGACTGATGACGATGATGACTACTGAGACTGTAGAAAATCCTGAAATTAACAAAACATATTGTTGGATGTCACAAATAGTAAAAGAACCCTACTGCAGTGCTGGTGACACGATGTTCTTGAGAAATCGAAATCTAAAATTGAAACAGTTTATCAGTGTTGTACTACTGGAACTTACTGGAACTTGAGGCTGGAGTTACTGGACATTTCTATGCATTGTCGCCTGGCATCGTGCGTCCTCGATATATCGGGGAAGTCAATCTAATCTATGTAAGTACATCACTTCACGACGCCCCAGGATAGAGGCCTCGACGCGGACGCCCCACGGTGTCGCGACGCATAGTTTGGGAAGCTCTGCTATGTACAATATGGATTAAACGTTCTGTTTCAAAAGTAGATCTTGATCCGAATTTACAAGTCGATAGTCAACTAACCACAATGACGGCATCACATTCCTTTGGTTCGGAGCTAAACGAGTAGAACGCAAATACGAGAGCAATTAATCATAATGATTTCATTGCTCAACACCAATTATAAATCAATATCTAACTATGTGTAAAAAGGTTTAAAATATTTATCAATATAAATAAAATTGCAGATGCTTACCATGGATTGGTTACTCACTGTATATAATATATCAACACAACCCGAGGGACGTTTCTCACCTATATTCAGCTTGTATAGTTGTATAGTACCAGTTCATAGGAATCCCTTTTCCCTTGTTCCTCAAGAGGATCCTCCGATCCTCGTGAACTTCAGTTAACTAATTAATAAAAATTTGTTAAGTAATGAATGATTCATCATTCATTAGAATTTACACCAAAACGTCAGTTCACACCGAACGAGGCGCTGCATTTTTAAAAAAGGTATTCAAAATTGAACTTTAATATACTATACAAAAATATACACTTTTCATATGATATCGGTCATACACTGCACATGCGCTGTGCAGAACGATGCAACTCTACATTTGAACTCTTACAATGTAACGTTTATTATCTTCTTGTGTAATTAATAAAGTTCAATTCTGAATACCTATCTTAAAAATGCAGCACCGCATCGCGTATTTTTTTCGATGTGAATTGAAACTTAAAATCCCCTTTAACGAGGATAAAATATCACATTTATAATAAGTAAATGAATTACATATTATAGAGACTAGTAACTTATAGTACTGGACTTTAACGTCCCGTTTCAATAACGTCTATCTACGAGTACATTTGTTAAAAACGTCAATTTGGTATCGCAAAAAACCGTCAAATTATACCAAATGTGACGTTTTTAACAAATAGTTATTGGTAGATAGGTTATTGAACATAATACATAACTAGAGATGACTAAATACTAACAGTAACTTCATAACCTTAAGTTTTTTTGGACTTTTAAATTATAAACAAAACAACCATTTTTAACTCAATCAAAAGGAACGGAAAGGTTTCTTGTCTTTCATAAAATAACACGTTCAATTTAGTTATAAGATGGCGCCATTTTTTTATACTAGCTTAACATATTTTGTACCTATAAAGGTATAATCATTTGCTGGATTACCTTACGAATATTCCAATCCCAGAGGGAATTACAAAGAATATGGCTAAATAAAATACACCCGCAATTCTGTTGATGCGATAAATTTCATTTTCGCTTAAATTTATTGATTTCTGTGGTACATGATGCGGAAGTCGTGAGCTTGATAGTGATTGTGATAAATAAGTTGGAATGATTCGCGCAGAACAATGGTGTAGGGTTATCGAACTGTAATACCATTTTGGTGAAGGTCCCTAGAGCCGAGGCCACGGCTCAGATTGTCTAAAAATATAGCGGCGGATATACAAAGGCGTTACTCAGACGTCTATAAAGTATGCCGTATCAAATAATTGCCGATCTAAAAGATTATCCAATGAAGTCTTAAAGTAAATGAAGAATTCTAAGTATTTACTCATTTAAGTTTTTCGTTACTAAAGAGGTTTGTCGGGAAAAAGCGCTTGGAAGCGCTCGTAAAATTGCAACCGCAAAGCGATAAATAAGCAAAATGGCGGATTTTGTTAGCGCTATTGAAGTTAGTAAACGTGTCCTGACTCCTAGCCGATAATTGTTTTTTAGCAATTTAACGCTAGCAATTTTTGTCAAGCGTTTTTTCCGCCAAACACAGCCATTTTTGCTGAACTGAAACAGTGGTTGCTGGCGGGTTTAATACAAACTATTAGTATATTAGTCTCGCTGAAGGCGTTGTATTAATGATCGAAGCTGAAGGCCATTACAGACGAGGAAGATAGGACAATATTTTGTTAGGATATCGATTATATCGCTTGCTATACAGTTTGTTTGAACTTTCACAGACAAATGAGATCATAAGATCATATATTTTCATAATACGTCCTTTAATATTATGAAATAAATCCAGGCACGGAAAGATCAAGTATTATAGTATCTCCGCCATCTGTGACGCTCTTAATAGTTTTAGCCCCTAATATATTTTTTCTAAATCATTCTTAACAGAAGGCTAGAAATTATATTGATCGATTTCATTAAAAGCTTAATTCAAACATCATAAATTTTCAAATATAAATGGCACAAATTCCGTATCTAATACACAATATAACGCAGATAAAAGCAATCCATATTTTTTGAAGCCCCTGTCGCCATCTAGAACTATTCATAGACAAACCTCAAAACGTATTAGAGGCGCACACAGCCACGGTGAGGTAATGTATTCTTGCGTTCACTTCTCACGCACACAGGCTCGCGTGACATAGAAAAACGAACATTAAACCCACACTAGTGCAGCATTACAGCCTCTTACGTGAAGAACGTAAGCGACTGCGGAACTCAAGATGGCTGACATTGGCAATGGTCATTGACCTAGCGCGCGTAGCCTTCAAAGCTTAGATCTGACATTAGAGAGGTTGTTATTTTTTGTTGAATAATATGAGTAGCGATTTTTTACCACGAAACTTGTTTTGAATTGCGGATTTTTATATGGACTAAAAAGACGAATGAAGTTTTTTTTTATTTACTTATACACCTTTAGATATTAATATGAGTATCGAATTACACATAAAAGCTGTAATATCTACAAAATTCGAAGAAGATCAAAACACAAAATAGATTGTATTCAGCTAGTCGGATAGTTTACGAGTATATTATTTTGCTTGCTTCTAATTAAAGAAAAATGAGTGGGAAATGATGAATAGTATGTGGAAACATGAGCTATGTGGGACTGCGGCATGCGGGGCGGGCGCGGCGCGCGGGCTGCGGTAACCGGGAATGTGGCGCAGCTAACGGTGCTGCAAAAACTCAAGTTCACTATCGCGGAAGATTGCGCCGCGGTTACGTTGTCGCCGTGTTATGTCGCGTTACGGGCTATTATATAAGATGCAAGTCTTGCTGTTATATATTATTTGTGTATCTATTATATATTACTATATGTATATCTAATATAATAAAGAGGAAAGATTTGTTTGTATGTTTGTTTGCAATGGGCTCCGAAACTACTGAACTGATTATTTGCATTGCTTAGCTATGTAATAAATTGTAAATTAACAATTAGAGTTTTATGCTGTAATAATTATATTAAATTATTATTTTTAAACAAAAAATTAAACCGACTTCCAAAGTAAAAATACACAAAAAAGTATGAAATAAAACTTATTTTATAAATAATTCCCCTTTTAAATTTGTCTATTTCTTTACTTAATCTTCTTAATTTTGAAGTCGCTACCAGCCCAAACGATATTCTACAATATTTTATAGAACTCACGTTCATATTTGCTGGTAACGACTTCAAAATTAAGAAGATTAAGTAAAGAAATAGACAAATTTAAAAGGGGAATTATTTATAAAATAAGTTTTATTTCATACTTTTTTGTGTATTTTTACTTTGGAAGTCGGTTTAATTTTTTGTTTAAAAATAATAATTTCACCCTTTTTAGTGATATCTTGTTAAGTTATTATTAATACGTCTTAAAAACGTCTAAAATAAACGATCGAATGTATAACTGAATACGCGCCAAGCTTCCATTAGGTATTGTTATTAAGATGATGATGATGATTACTGTAAGTTACAAAGTGGCATATGCTTGCAGTTCTTTAAACAATTCCGAAATTTCCTAACGCATATCTTTAAAGACTGAGGAGTTCTGTTCATTGCTTTCGGATTCAGGGTATACCTTGGTACAACGTCTTATTCTTTGGTAGCATATGGTTGTGTTACTTCAGTAAAAGTCAAAATCACCATATGTGTCGATATAAATTTCGAGGAGTTCCCTCGATTCCTCATGGATCTCATCATCACGTTTCCACTTTAGTGACTAAAGGACCAATTTCGAATTAAACCCTTTACAACAACAAAATAATTTTGCAAATAGGTCCATAAACGGCAGAGTAATGTTCAAAGATCTCCGTGTTAGTGTAAAATACTATGAGAAGTACCTTCTATATCATCATAATGTGATGATGTATGCTGTGATAGTGGTGGTGATGATGATGATTACTCTAATTGACAAAGTGGCATATGCTTGCAGTTCTTTAAACAACGCCAAAATCCCCAAACATGTATCTATAAGGAGTCAGGAGTTCTGTTCTGTACTTTTTGATCCAGGGTATACCTTGGAGCAAAATCTTACTTTTTGGTAGCATATGCTTGGACTACTTCAGAAAAAGTCGAAACCACCATATGTGTCCATATAAATTTTGAGGAGTTCCCTCGTTTCCTCATGGATCCCATCATCAGGTCATCAATTTTCTGAAAATGGGACCAACTTCGGATTATACCTTTTACATCAAAAAAAGAATTTTGAAAATCGGCCAACAGACGGCGGAGTTATCCGCGAACATACAAAAAAAAAAAAAAAAAAATATATACAGCCGAACGTATAACCGCCTCCTTTTTGGAAGTCGTTTAAAAATATATTATAGGAATGATGACAAAACCAAGGAAATATGTTACGGAAAACGACAGTTTATACCTAGACCAACGACATATTACCTAGACCATAGACATAGGTATATATGATAGACGAAACATGTTGAGGCAAAAAATGTCTGCAGTTAAATGGTCCCACTTTTGACATTTTTGGGGCCGTTTTGATGTTTGAAGTATGGTGAAAGCCAATATGGCGTAAATTTTTCTTATATGAACATTTGTCCCGTCAAATTAACGTCATAGCATAATATATGTTGAGTTTTGAAATCTTTAGCTGTAAGTATATAAATAATACAATATATTATTATAATAAGAATAAATTGAAAAAAACATTTATGATTTTAGCTTTCTAGATTTCAAAAAATCCTTTTTAACGGATTGATATATCGCGCGTCGTCATAATAGCTATTTGCGTGCCAAAATTGAACTCAATCCGTCCAGTTGTTGATAATTCACTGTTAAAAATTTTGGACCCCTAATTCACCCCTTTAGTGGACGTATTAAAAAAAAACTATAAATAAGTACTCAATAATAATTAGTATTTGTTATTTCGGATATTCATGGAAATCGGGACATTATTTAAAATATTTTTAATACAATCTTTCAACCCTTATATTACACCCCCAGAGAGTTCTAATAAACCCTGAGACATTAATTGAAATATAATAAAAAGCATGAATCTCAATTTCCATCGAAATGAGTGGCGTATTTTCCATACGAACTTTCAATACCTATTTCATCCCTTTAAGGGTAAACTTTTTTAAAATGCCTTCTTAATTTTAAATTGAAACTACTGTTCAAATTTACATTCCTACCGTTAGCATGCTACGGCTGTGCGTGTTTCAATATTATGTCAGTCACTGATAACATCTCCTTTTATTATACTACTAGCTGTCCCGACAATCGTTGTTCTGCCTTAACTATGAAATTTCTCACCATTTAAGTTTCCCTGAACTGATGCGATTATTTTAAGATCAAAATTAGCCAAATTGGGCCAGCCGTTCTCGAGTTTTAGCGAGACTATCGAACAGTAATTCATTTTTATATGTGAGAAAGAAGAAGAAAATATCTAGATGGATCTGCGTATAATGTCATGTATTAGCAATTTTTTGTATGTTACCTACATATCATAGCATATACGCTGAACCCTTAAAGCTGTAGCGGTTTGTCTATAACGATTGATGTGTTTTTGTTCCGAAGTCTTGATTAGTTCTCATTACTACATTTTCAATGTCTGTACGAGCATTACAGTATGGAAGTATGCAAGCGACTGTTATGACGTGGGAGCCATTGTTTGCCTCTGTCTGATGATTATTACCGTTGTCTTGGTAAATGTGCACTTGTGTGTTCTTGCGAGCGTCGCATGTGATCTACACGCTTCACGCTATTGTTTCGTTCCCTATAAGGCTTAAATTAATTGATTACATCATGAGTGTGCATGGGATTTATAAATAATTATATTTGCCCGCGACTTCGTGCGCACAAAAATTAATTTCGCAGATACTGTACATTTTTCCACGATAAAAAGCCTATGTCCTTACCCGTGGTCTGCTCTACTGCTGTGCCAAATTTCATCAAAAACGATCCAGTAGTTTCGGAGAATATTCAATGCAAGCAAACAAACAAACTCTTCCCCTTTATTATATTATAGTATAGATAAGGTAGGTAGTTTACAAAATCGTTGACTTAATTCTTATATTTCTAAATGTATACAATTGCAGATATGTATTATTATTGCACAATACCACAGCTGTATCAAGTGTATTTATAATCCAACATTTAACGGACGTCCGTTCGGATGTTGTTATTTTCATAATATTCGTTAATAGAATATTATTCACTTTATATAATTTTTGCTTTTAATCATTTACATATTTACTGAACTACAAACGTATATAAAAAAATATCAAATGTTTCCTGCTATTCCTACGATGCTAACCTGTAGTTCATATTGACGTAACTTGAATACTGAATTTACAGTTAAATTATTTTAATTTTAAGAAATAAATATATTTTATTAAAAATTGTAATATATTTCATCAAATTTAGTACAGATATAGAGTAGACCATGGGAATAACATACACTACTTTTTCTAAACACTAAACCCCCTTACTAATAAACGCTGTATAAGCTTTGAATAGTTATACAGTGTTTTGTTCACTTCACACAAGTGACATTTTTAATTCGATAGAAGGAGACAAAATACTGTGTAACTGTTCAAAGCTTATACAGCGTTTATTAGTAAGGAACCAAATGTTTTATATCATGGAACTGATAACATTGTATTTTCTAATTACACATCAAAATATATTTTTAAAGAAAATCGTGTTAATACCCCCAGAGCAGATTGGCAACTGATTATATGTATATATGTATCTGTTACAATGTTTTAGAATATTCACTAATGTTATAAATGCGTGTGTTTGTTTGTAAAACTCAAACCGTTTCGAGAAATGAGTTCTATTAAAATTTCATAAAAATGAGACCATTCATTCATTCATCATTCATATAATCACGCCTCTTTCCCATAGGGGTAGGCAGAGACCGCCTCTTTCCCGTAGGGGTAGGCAGAGACCACTTCTTTCCACTTGCTACGAACCTTACATACTTGTTTCGCTTCGTCCACTTTCATTCATACCATCCATTCCTCCTCTTACATTCAACGTAGCGAAGCGGCTCTCCATGGACCACTTTTCGCCTCCGCGAGAACGAGACGTGATGGGTGGCGAACCGCATCGCCGCCATTTTGGATAATTAAATTATTTTTATGATTATCCATTGCGTTCCCACGGATTGGTGGAGAGGGTAGGAATAGGGAAAGGGAAGGATAGGTGGTGTGGAAAGGAAGATTGGTAAGTTAGAGTGGGAAATAGGAATGTAGGATATTACCGCCCAGGAGGGCACGGGATAGGACGGTAATAGCTAGGGAGCCAGGGTCGCATACCCGTATACTATTTGAGTATGAGTATGAGACCATAAGTATAATTTAACTGTTCCTGTAGGATTTAGGCTCCGTTCACACCGCAACGATACGCGACGCTACGCGGCGCTGCATCACTACTATAGTATAAAATAAAGTAGCTTTTCTGTCTATCTATGTAGTTATAAATTACGCTTTTGGATTTTGATGCGGATTTTTTGATACGAATATTATAGATAAAGTAATTCAAGAGGAAGGTTTACATGTATATAACATGCATAATATTATAGTAGAAAAACACTGATAATTTTATAGGTTTCTAATGTCGTAAATATTTTGTGCTTATCATAAATATTATTATAAATTATTTGCGCTTAAATTGTAAACGTTGGTTGAACGCCGTAGCGAATCGAAATAGATCAAGATAATGTACGTATTGTATATGTATTGTACACCTTAAAAATGTGTAGAAAATTCCGCGATGGTATATTATATCTATCTCTTAGGGATAACCCACAATAACCAGTTTTATTCTTTATTTTTGACGAGAAATAATGGCTTATTTACGAAGCCATTCTAATCAATACAGTATTAATCTTTATCCAATTAAGTACCTTAAGTATATTGTACATTTGATATAGATCAACATGGCTCTTTACAACATGTAATTTAAATGAATATTTTCGAAAATATTACAGATTTAAAATGCAGGGACATAGAACAATGCGCGGTGCAACCGGACTCACAAGTTATTTGATGAAGAATTTTTTCTCCAAGAACACTATTCCACGCGGGCTAATTTCCTATACAAAAATATACATAGATACACGTAAATAAATCTTGTGGATTGGTTAGCTTGCTAGTAATAAGACAATTAACATCTTTATTTTAACCATACTTAGTATTGGTTAGTCAGTTAATTTTTTTGGTGGAGAAAGTCACAGGATACTGCTAGTCCATTAACTTATTTGTTTTGTTTTTAGAGGCTATCGCTGCGAGCTAATAAGGTGATCATTTTTTTTGAGTTTGCACCTTGCGGGATCAAATCTTTTCAATTGATTCATTATTAACAGGTGGTAAAGGGGTTTTTCTTTTATTTAAATTTGTATACTTAATGACTCTACAGTAGAGCCTACAGAACGAGTTTATAGTTTTTTAATTTCCTATTTATTGTTTTATTATTTGTTTTTATTAAACAGTAAATTAATTGGTTTATCATCTGCTTTTTTGTTTTGTTTTTTGTATGTCATAGTTATTATTTTTTAGGATTAAGGGATAGTGGATATGTACATCATTTTTATTGCATAAGTAATTGGTATTGGCACAAATAAAATAGTTGGTTAAAATACATATTATATCTATAACCCTACATTCTATTTGAACAAATTAGTGTTTGATGTGGAAAGTAAACGTTTTTAATAAATAAATTTACGAATTAAATTATGTTTAAAAACAAAAATTAACAGAGAAAAATGTCTTAATCAGGACTATCCCTGTACAAACACCTACTACATCGTCTACGGCGTAACTCGTAGACCCCGAACAAAAGACATCAACGCTTCATTAGCGCTTTATGCATATTTTATTTTTTTATTTTTATTTTATTTATTAAGTACTACTACATCGTATTCACTTTTATCCTTAAAACTAAAATAATAAACAGTACTAATTCTAATGTACACGACAATGGTGTACATAGCATTAATAATAATATTGTAAACATGTGTTTTTTATAAAATAACAAAATTTTTTATGTAATAGTTTAAACTTAACTTACATTTTGTGTACTTTCGTCTTGTTCTGTGTATAGTTTATATATTTTGTATATGTGTGTGTAACTGTGGATTGTACACAATAAAGTATATTTTCATTTTCATGTCATTTCATAAATGTCTAATTGCATAATTTATCAAATGTTCAATATATTAAACTTTCAATCTAATTTAATATATTTATTTAATGATGTAAAGCTATTTAAATAGTAATATTGTAGTATCTAGAAAATATTCAGGATAAGTACTTCACTAATCACTATAACTCAATAACATTATTTTTTTATGTATGTTTTTAATACTTGTATCTGTTTTTTTTTTTTATTTCCATAAAAAAATATATTATTGTTACAATCTTTAAAAAGTAACTGTAAATATATTTTGGACCAAATGTTCTTTCCTATTAGTACATGCTAAGGTATAAAAATATTTTGGGTCTACAATTTAAAGGTCCACAATGGGTTACAATTCCGATCCAAGACCGAGACCGGGTCGCGCGATCTATTGCTTAGAATGAATTTATATTGAGCACTGAACAAAACACGCGACCTTTAGGCATGGCCAGCGAACCATATTCGCTAGTTTGCAGGTCGTGGTCGCATTTTGCGGTCTCGCGGAGCGATCGCGAAGATCGGAAGGTTACCTTTACTTTTCACAGTTCAAACGTTTTTACTTTTGTACTATACTATTTTCACGTTAAGAATGCAGTGAGTCATCAGAACGAATATTAAAATAGCTTACGTTAATTAGTGAATGTAAATGGCTTAAGCGTCATTGGTTAATTTTGTCATTTACCTACATTAATTACCTACCTACATACAGTCGTAACACGCCATAATAGACCGCTGGGTTTGGCTACTGCTGCATCGATGGATTTAACTCCATGAGCTGAAGTAGTGCGGATCACAACTAGCCAGTATTGAGTAATTATATTCTGTATATTTTGCACTGGATAAACATAATTATGGACCTGAACCTCAATTCTCGTATTTAAAGTAAACTCTCATTTTACTCTGATTGTATTGTATGTGAACCGACATATGATCATAAACTGATTTTGTGTAGTTTGGACCAATCAGAGCGCGTTTCATGTTGGTCTGACGTTTACGAGAATACCATTTGGCAGTTATAGCGCATCGGGACTTGATTGTAATTGTATTAATGCAGGTTTTATTTAGCAGAATTGACCTTCTGGTCTGAAATTAATGTTTTTTATTTATTTTATTCCTTTATTAATGACTCACTGCATTCTGAACGTGTAGTATAGTTGTGAGTTCCCTCTCCCGAAGGTTGTATCGCAGGCTGCGGCTATGGGAAGTGCATCTGCGGCCCGCGCGCACCTGCGGCGTCTCCCACGCTCCTGCACTGTGTAAATATGTCATACACATGCACTTCCCGCAATATGTACCGACTGCAGTGTTGCACCTAGTTCGGTGATAGAACTTATCGCGCTAGCGGTCAAATATGATGATCGTAAAAAGGTAAATGATGCCTAAAATACTATTAATATTATAAATGCGAAAGTGTGTCTGTCTGTCTATCTGTGACCTCTTCACGCTTTAACAGATTTTTATGAAATTTGGTATAGACATACTTTGGGTCCTGGGAAAGGACATAGGATATTTTTTATCCCGAAAAAGTAGTGTCCCCGCGAGATAATGTATTTACGCGGGCGAAGCCTTGGATAAAAGATAGTTATACATACCTATATTTTTAAGTTTAAATTTTTAGAGTACTTTTGCCTCTTAGATACGCAATAAAATATACGTTAATTTTGTCTATGGAACCAAGATTGATAATTGGGTTAAACCACCATCTACTCTTATTATATAAACGCATGGTAGTGGTAGCGAGGTACTGTGTGTAACTATATTTATATATTATTATTATTGTATTAGCTTTTATAAATATATTAGCATTCTGCGCACCTTATTCCATAGAAACTTTAACTGTGCCAAATTTCATACCCCTCTATTAACAAAATTCTTGTAAATCTGTACTCAAAGTTTTTGCTTCATGTAAAAACATATTGTTAAGAATAGCGGCCTCGCAGTGATATAACACATAGTGAGTGCATTAACGAACGCTATATAGCGCTTAAAACATTTTATTAAATCTAAGAGTGAAAATCTAGTGAAATATAAGTGTTAAATTATATAGCATCAGTGTAAAATAGCTGTTTTTGAACGTTAGTTTATTTTGATTTTGTAATTCTTTTTGCAGTATATAGATAAAAGTATTTAGTAAAGTAAATAATAAAGATCTTGGTCGTACAGTAAATGGTTAAAAAGTTATTACAAAAATAATGATTAAAATACACAGCATATTATGGTTGTACTTCCATCTTTGAACGTGTATATTTGTAACTGTATATAAGTATATGATTATGTAATGCTTAATATATGTGGAAATATAAATAATGAGTTTCACAAAATGTGTTTCACTATCCCTAGCTCATGGTACATACGAAAAGCGTCGGAAAATAGCCGTATATGATAGTAAAAGTGAGACAACAAATCGGCTCACAGGAGGCGTGACTGAGAGGCTCTCTATACGGCATTGCTATGAGCTAGAATTGTAAATCGATTTTTATGTACAAAGTTTTCACTTCTCCTCAAATCAGTGTTTCATTATACGCCAATTCATTAATCGCTCTGCCTATATCGGTGTAACCTTGCTATCTTCGAGTCCGAAAGGAACCGGCGTTGGGAAAATCCTATGGAAAATTACTGACCTTTTCACATATAATTACATTATATTATTCTGATAATTCTTGGTTACTTACTTTTTATTTTTTACGATCTTATGATTAAAATATTGAAAGATTTTTTTAAAAGTAAATGATTAAGAAGATAATTATTAATTATAGTCCTTGAATTCCTAGAGATATAAAAGTATAGACGTCTTTTTAAAGACTGTTAAGTGTGTTTCTGTTTAGTAATAAAAATAAAACAGCCACTCGCTGTGATTAAATTTTGTTATTATATTTTTATAACTTAATTACTTTTGAAAATGTTAAATCAAGTGGACCTCACATCAAGCACGGCTTAAACGTTTAATGCAAAAACTAAAAAGTGTTCAAAGATACTTGAAATTCTACGTATTATTTAATGTTTAATTTCTAAAGAACGCCTTTGAAACTACTATGAACTTAAAATAAAAGTTCTTGTACATAGTTAAAAAGTAAAAAGTACTGTAAGTACTTATTTGGCTTAACATGACAAATCCAAATTTACTTGGTGCGTAATATCTACAGACACATCTTCTTTGTAGACAAATTTTAAAAAATTACCATAACACTATCAAATTCTCAAATTAATTCAAATCCATGCTTTCACTTTCCGAAAAAAAAAAAAACGATGTTCCCATGGGTTTTTTAATTTCCGATGAATAAAAAAAATCCTTTCGATTTCCGCCCAGAAGGCGCCATCTGCTTTTATTCTAGTCATGTGTACGTTTTTTTGTTTGCTGGGATTTAAAGGGACGGTTGCCTTAATAAAGGTCAATAGAATATTCACTAATACGATGTGTGTAAAGTTTTTATAAAAACTTTTATATTACCATTAATAAAAAAACGTGACTTACAGTAAAATAAATAATTACAAATATATTAAAAAAACCGGCCAAGTGCGAGTCGGATTCGCGCACCGAGGGTTCCGTACAAACCAGTAGTAATTTTGTTACAGCTTAAAGGTAATATAGACCTGAGTATGTGATATGAATTTTAATTTAATACCTCTACGCATTCATGAGGAAAGGGGTAGTAAATTTAAAATTATTAAAAATATTTTTATACTATTATACGATGTAACTAAAAATTTACGGTTTTCGCAATTCTTCCTTTATCTGTGCTATAAGACGATGCTTCGTACCAAATTTGAAGATTCTGAGTTCACGGGAAGGTTTATGTTTTGATTCCCTCGTGAGTTTCGAAAATTTGCGGCATAAACGGATGTATCTTTTGATTGCGTTGGCTTAGAAGTTTGATTTTTTCAGCTCCAAGGGACAGTAGACCTGAGTATTTGATATAAATCCAACTTGATACCTCCACGCGTTCCTGAGAAAAAGGGCCTTGACAGGCAGACAGACGGTTAACAGTGATCCTATAAGGGTTCCGGTTTTTAGGGTTTCGTAGCCAAATGGAAAATACGGAACCTTTATGGATTCGTCATGTCTGACTGTCTGTCCGTCCGCGTCCGTATGTCACAGCCACTTTTTTCCGAAACTATAATAAATATACTGTTGAAACTTGGTAAGTAGATGTATTCTGTAAACCGTATTAAGGTTTTCACACAACAATAGAAAATAATAATTTTGGGGGTTCCCCATACTTAGAACTGAAACTCAAACATTTTTTTTCATCAAACCCATACGTGTCTATCATATGGATATATCCCAATCTAGGTCTTCAAAAATTATATTGAGGTTTCTAATATAATTTTTTTCTAAAGTAAATAGTTTGCGCGAGAGAAACTTCCAAAGTAGTAAAATGTGTGTCCCTCCCTTCTACTTCTAATATAAGAAAACGATAAAGAACGATAAAACTAAAAAAAAAGTACATTACCATGTAAACTTCCACCGAAAATTGGTTTAAATGAGATCCAGTAAGTAGTTTTTTTAATACGTTATAAATCATAAACCGCAATTTACCTTTCATTCAATCAACTCAATTATAAAATAAAAAAAAAATCATAAACATAAACATTATGCATTAACCGTGAACCATTATTTTTTGTTATAAGTTTGTACGGAACCCTCGGTGTGCGAGTCCGACTCGCACTTGGCCGGTTTTTTTCTTTAGGTACGGGACCCATAAAAACAATTATAATTATTTCTAACAAAACGTAATAATATTCGTAAATATGTTTACTCTATTTATAACTCAAGAAAGGCTGAACCGATTTGGCTGAAAATTTGTGGGAAGATATCTTTAAACAAGGAAAATGACATAGGATACTTTTTATCCCGTTCCCTAGGGAATTTAAACTCGAAAAGGTGTAAGTTGTAGGAGTAGATGTAGGAATAGGTGTAGTCATTCATTCCAGTTCATATTTAAGACAGAACACAATATTACCCATACCTATTTTTTTTTCATAAAAATATTTGGGTACTGCACCACAATAATACATGGAAATTTTGTGTCCATTAATACGATTGGCATTTACCTAGTGTAGTCACGGAAAAATCCACAGTATGAGCATTTATTTCAATATTTTGCATTACGGTAAAGTGTGAGTCCACTTTACATAACATATTGTATACGCCAACGTATAAGACGAATAGAATAGTTTACCAATTTACCATACAGACGGTAAACAGTTTAGCGTGCTGTAAGGTTGCATAACATGAGAATTTACGTAAGCTCAACTCAACTCGTACAAAATATGTGCATTTTGAGATTCCTCTTGTCAAATATAATATAAAAAAATATATTATGTATTCCGTAGGTATTACATATTTATGATATCCGGATCCTTCGGTATTCGACCCTGATTTATTTTTAGGGTTCCGTATATCGAAAGGAAAAAACGAAACCCTTATAGGATCACTTTGAATGTCTGTCTAGACCCTTTTTCTCAGGAACGCGTGGAGGTATAAAACTGGAATTTATATCAAATACTAAGGTCTACGGTGCTTTGGAACTGTGAAAAAATAAACTTCTAAGCAAACGCAATCAAAAGATACAGCCGCTTATGCCGCAAATTTCCACAAATTTTCGATACTTGCAAACTGAAAACCTACAGGATATTTCTCGTGAACTCAGAATCTTGAAATTTAGCACGTAACAACGTCTTATAGCACAGATAAAGAAAAAAAATACAAAAAACCGTAATTTTTTTGTTAAACATCATAATATAATAAAAATATTTTTAATGATTTTAAACTTACTACCCCTTCCTCATGAACGAGTAGAGGTATTAAATTGAAATTCATATCAAATACTCAAGTCTATAATACTTTTAAGCTGTAACAAAGTCACTACAAGCTTGTATGGAACCCTTGGTGCCCGAGTCCGACTCGCACTTGGCCGATTTTTTATTTTATTTACTTTATTATTTTTACTACAATTAAAGAACATGTAAAGAAATTAACTTGGATTAATCGTTATTATAATAAAAACTCTTCTTTGATCGTCTAAGATTTTTTTCACAAATACTTATATTATGACACACATAATTTTATTTACTTTATTATTTCTACTACAATTTAAGAACATGTAAAGAAATCAACTTGGATTAATTGTTACTATATTATAAACTCTTCCTTGATCGTATAAGATTTTTTTCACTAATTCTTGTATTATGATAATTAAACACACATAATATTAAAAAAAATTAAATTAAATAAAAGAATAGGAACAATGTGGTAAAATATTTTGAACATAGCTACGAGTATAAGAGAAAAACGGGAGTGAAAAGGTGTAATATTAAATATTCTAAATCTTAATTGAAACAATGAGAATTCCAAAAGGCGCCGCGCGCCTAGTGCAAACACAAACTTTCTCTATATTTTATACAATAAGTATCGGTGCGTTTGTTATTGATATATTTTCTTTCAACAGTTATTATTGCACCCAATATAAAGGAAATGTTTATGACGGATTGTCTGAAACAATGCACCCGACGCTATTAGGTATAAGTGACCAAAAACTTTCCATAGACATTTTTTTAACGATTGTATAATTTTGTGTTTACGACCATATTGTTGTTTCGGTCAACATTTGTTACTTCCAGTCTGAAATGTAGAGTACATTTTTTGCTTTGCGCTCGAAATATTTATAATCAATGATTTCAAAACAAAACTATGAAGTACTTTTGACAGAAGATAACTTTATGCAAGAAAAGTAACTCCATCATGATTTCAAATCAAAGCAAATGTTGAACCTCGACTGCCCCAAACTACCCCAAAAGCAGGGCAGTTTAAGTGTGGATACTTTTTGCCTCTACTTGTCGCGTCTATAACATAGGTCGTCTTTAAAATTGAAAGACGTTTTAATATCTAAACAATTTAATGATCCTAAAAATAAATCTACTATTAAATATTATATTGACGTATATTCTTTTGTATGTATGAAGGTATGTAACAACTTTTCTGGACATACCTACGTAATTTTAATAAACTTAATAAAATTCAGATTAGAATTGCATCTTATTTTATATTCTATTAAGATCAAATGTTTTTGAACAATTCGCTGCCATAAAGTAGAATAATAATATAATAATAAAATTCGCGTATAACTGTTAAGAAGATCACATGTAGATAACATCTTTACGTAATTGCTATTTTTATAAGTAGCAATAAAATGAAATCTCGTTATTAATCTTAAATTATAATAATATTATACTTTATAGATTTTTTTGGGTTGCACAATACGTCAAAGCTATTATCATAAACCTACATGAGAAGCTGAGCGCGCCACAGCGTCATCTTTCGGATATATGACGTGCTTCGCTTGAACTATTGCAAAGTTATTATTGAAAACGTTTACCAAAAAAAAAAAAACATGTACTTGTGTATTGCACCACTCGATTATTAAAGTATTCAGTTCACTAGGTAGTCAATCTATCTGTTTCAGGTGATTGTTAAGCTGACAACGTGATAGGCCGAGTACAGATTTGAGTACAGAATTACGCACTAGTCGGTAGTAGGTACCTACTTCAATTTCTATAGAAAATACCAATGCATCTAGGTTAAATATTATAATTAGATAATTGTTTGTTATTTATATATATATATATATATATATATATATATATATATATATATATATATATATATATATATATATATATATATATATATATATATATATATATATATATATATATATATATATATATATATATATATATATATATATATATATATATATATATACATATACAAAAATATAATAATGGCTCATAGTTCAAACACATGATAACGACATACCTACTATCATATTTCTGTAGCACGTTTAAATAAAGACATTTACCGTGTATTACAATGATATGTTTATTTTTGGTTTTATTACGATATTACGATTTCATATGCAATAAAAAATAATTAATACAAATGTTAATTATTTTTGTTGAAATTTGCAATAGCTGTACCTTTTCTAAATATATACTCGTAAAAGGCAAACCTGTCTAACTCATATATCAACGCATAGCCGATACTACTGAACGGATTTTGCTGAAATTTGACATACATATAGTTGTAATGACGTAGGCGTCCGCTAAGAAAGGACTTTTGAAAATTCGCCCCCTAAGGTGAAGGGGTGAAAAGGGGTTAAAATTTTGTATGGAAACCGAACCCTTTGCGGACGAAGTCACGGGCAAAAACTAGTTAGTAAAAGAATAATAAATTTGTAGCATACACGTATGAGTAAATGAATAAGTATTTTTATCGATTTCCGATTTACAGTTCGCACGTATATCAATTTACCGGTTTTACCGACTTCCGAATAAATTCAGGATTTTGTATATTTTATTGACTCTAACTGAACAATCGATAATATGAGTTTCCGCTGTCTATCGATTAGAGTAGAGTCCCCATGGTTTCGGTTAAAAATAAAAATAAATAAGTTTGTTTACATATCTTATACTTACTTATAATATACTCTTTTATACTTATATATAAGTTCATAATTATTTATTGCCAGAATGAAGTTACAGTAAATGGTCTTATTCTATAAATATAATTTGATCTTTCATTCTACCACTTGATGGAGTGCAACATAAAATTAAATCTAATATAATTGACAATTATTTTAAATATTTGCAGATTACATTTAATATTATAATATTACATTTAATATTAAAACAATGTCATAGTAAAGAGTAGGTATATACTATATTATTACGTCATTGTTTTTGTCGCGAATGTTGCGAAGGGTGGGTTTTAAAGTACCTTTGAAAATCAGTCAACATTAAAAGGGCAATCTGTTAAATTCCGTTTAGTTGATTTTTGTGTCGGAGATATATGGACGACGAAGTTAGTTTTATTATTAAACAGGTCACAAACAAAATAAATATATAAGTCGATTTTCATTAAAATATTTTTATAGGCAATTTACATTTATGATAGTAATTCAATTGACAAGTTATCAGCAAAGTCCTTAATTTTCAGACAGTGTGTGCACTATAGTGGAGGCATTAGAAAAAACGGATCTCAGCTAGAAACACATCTGCCGGGGTTCCCACGCACAGAAAAGGATTGCAGCGCAGGTTACACTATTACAGCTTTTTCTTACATCAATTTCGTAATTATTTACCATCGTCCATGACATATTTCATGACGTGCTGCAATTAATCTATTAATTTTAGTATATTTACTGGTTCTTAGTATATTAATTATTTACGGAGGATTGGTTAGTTAGATTTAGTGGACGCTAAATGAGAAATTGAAAAATATAAATAACATTATTTTTATGTACAGCCTAAATAATTTAAAGCGTAATACTCGTACTAATAATAAAAGAAGATTTATTATTGCGCCTACGATTAAGAGCGGATGGCGCTTAATAAGACTTCAACGAGTGTAAAGCCCGTAGGTCAATTACCTGTGCTTTTCTGTAGGGCACTTTCATTTGTTATAATTATGCTCAAAAATAAAAATATTTTAAGAGAGGTTATTTGTATCTCTAAAACAAAATGTTTAAAGTTCAGCTTACCAAGTGTTGACATGCATAAACCAATGTAGGGGAGACCGAGGGGTTTTGACACAAAGGTGATTTGAAACAGTACCGATTTCATGGAAGTTAGAACTGTTAGCGAGTTCGCAACGTTGCATTTCAATCACTCCCCTACACCCGCTGATTTGTCAATACGCGTCGGTGGCATGAGTCGCGCGGTTATAGAGTTCTGCGTGCCATGTGATAAAAATCGTGAAAAGTGTAAGTTATTTACGTTTTTTTACCATGCCTATATTTTGATAAGGGTACTGTATTTTAGTTTGATTTATATTGGTTTCGAAAGCTTATTATCTAGAGAATTATTGTATATAATTGGTACAATTGATTTCTGTGTATTTGATTATTGATTGCAGGTTAATTTTAATATTGAGAGGTTTTTTCTTACTAAGGGGTTTTGAAACAGGTTGTTTCAAATCTCCTCGTTTTCAATATTGTATCAGAATATTTACGCATTAAAAAGCATTAACGTTGTGTCAATTAAATAAATGATTTCTAATTTATCTATTTTGTTTCAGCATGCCTACTGATCATAAAATAAAGACTGACAGAGGTATGGCAAGTCGCAAAATATATGATTTTGCAGCAGAAGATAATATAGTATCAAGTGACTGCCACATTTTTGCCAGACTGAAGTTTTTTTGTTTTCTATTTACATTTTTGATATTTGTGAGATTATTGTGACATAAATATTTGAAGAAATAATTATCAAAACTGATTATGATTCTAAAAAATGACTGAAAGTTAATTATTTATTGAAAATCAATATTTTATTTTAAAGATTTTCAATGAATGTATAACATTTTGTTTATCTGACTGTTATTTTAATTTATATTACGAATAATGACGTTATGATACTTTTAACTACTTTAGGAGTTGATCATATTGTGTATCAGAACTGTAGTTATCTACTTATGCGATATATCAGTACCAAATGTGAATAGATACGTAAAACAGCAAAGTATGTACTTGAAAAGATAAATTTTAATACATGCCTTTAAATTATATCACAACTTTTATTTTACAGCCCTTAATATTTTACAGAAATCATGTTTTAACTCTCCTCGACTCCTGTTTCATTTCACCTCGGTATGAGGGGAATTGAAACAATATGACTTGAAGTTAGGGTTGCCATATCTTACATATGACTCCCCGGACAAGACGCGTGAAAACCCCGGATTTTGGAGTACGAAACCCGGACATTTACTCGATTACGGCAATGTCAAAAGAAAGGAAGATTTATTATTGCTGCAAATAAAAATAAAAACTTAGGCCTTCCTAATTCTGCCTACAAAAACCCGGATAGCAAATAAAATCCGGCCCGGACGCTCCCCGGACACCCTTTAAACTAGGACAAATCCGGGGAAACCCGGACGGATGGCAACCCTACTTGAAGTCGATTTTTTTACCATAATATTTAACAATCACAATTTCTTTATGTTAGTCATTTGCAAGTGTAAAGAATGACCTAACGTTTGGTACTAATATCATACCATTTCTGGCAATAGTATTTGGTATATGAGACAAAATGTAAAAATTGTGTCAACACCCCTCGGTCTCCCCTACCATCGAACGAGTTGCCGCTCGACCAGGCTTATGATGAAATCGCTTAACAGCGCCGTGGTATCGTGCGCACGCACACATACCCACGTGTTGATATGTAGTTCAATCAAGTCTGCAGTCGTTGCGGCTACTTCCTTTGCGTTTAAATATTTTGAGGCGTCCTAGTGCAATGGTAAATGTTAAGAAACCGGTCTAGCAGGAACTTTGTCGATATCTACTATTGAATGACGCTAAAATTGACCCATCTGTGTTTCTGGGTGAAAAATTAGATTCTCATTTGAGGTATGGCGAAACCAAGATGGCGTAACTTTATGAAGATTTGTTCGGTTAAATGAGTACGTCATAGCCTATCTTTAGTTTTAAAATCTTTGCAAATGTGTACCTATAATATGCTAGCTACTTATATTATATACCTATCAATCTTATATATAAAAATGTTATGTTGGTTTGTGTACGCTTCAAAAACTCAAAAAGTTCTGCACCGATCGAGCTGAAATTTTAGCATGATATACGAGTATAATCCGCATCAAGGATTGTTTTTATATATTCTTCATCCGCGACCGCAAAAAAACTATATTTACGCGGGCGGAGCCGCGGGCAACAGCTAGTAGATATATAATATATGTAAGATAAATTTGCCGCCAAGATAAATTTGCTTGGTGTACAAATTTTTCTTTTATTTTATGAAATGGTGGTCTTTTGTCACTATGAAAGTATTTTTGTATGTTAATGATGAATGAAATTTCACTTGAGGTGTACTCTGTTCGAGTCTTTTATAATTTGATTTTGCGATACAAAGCAGAATTATTGATAATTATGTTTTATTATTTCGTATATTCCTAACCGGCTGGCTCAAGCTAATTTGCGTTCCACAGTCGACCACTAAGTGCGGTGCTCACCCTTTACTGGTGTAAGCCCTTTGTATAACACAATAAGTACGATTTACGAAAAGAGGTGTAGGAGATTTTGCAGTCACTGATTAGTTATTTCGTCCATATGGCAAGCGACTGACAAATATAACTAAATATTGAAATGGTCTCGCTTAACCTCTTACGGCCCGTTTCAATAACCTAAATATCAATAACTATTTATTAAAAAAATCGTCATTCAATCATTTGACGGGTTTTTGCCATATAAATTTTATTTGATGTTTTTAACAAATAGTTATAGGTAGATAGGATATTAATTAGAATTAAATAACCCTTGTTTCGGGCAGCATAGGCCTATACTAAAGGTAAGTACCTAAGGTATAGTACAGACTAACATAATGAAACGGGATATTAGACAGTTTGGTTTCGCCAGTGTTTTTTTTTTTTATTTGTTTTACTAATTATTAGGTAATTTATAAAAAACCCAAGTAAATATAGAAATTTTAAATTAAATTAATACCGTATGAATGAATGTATGGTATCAAAAAAATGGTGTGGGTATTTCTATAGTCATAGGCAGATATATATATATATATATATATATATATATATATATATATATATATATATATATATATATATATATATATATAACGAAGGCTCCATTAGGATATTTATTACAATATTATCGAATAGCTCAAACGCTGAACGATCAGAAACGTGACAAGTTCGATGCCACGTATCACCAACCAAAGAGCATATAATCACCACGTTTACCAACTCCCGTATTTATCCTGAGATTTTATAATCCCGTCATTTCCCAATCCAAGCAAATAATAATCCCGTCTCCATGACAACCCTTATTTTTCCATCACATCTGTCAACACTGGCATCGAACAAGTCCAAATAGTAAACCTATTTGACGTTTCCAATCAAAGACAATCTTAGCTTTAACACGCTCCGACACGGCCATTCTGACAATTCGCACGTCCCTGTGCGAAACAAATCCGTTGACACTCCGACAAGATCACCCTGGTGACTCTGAGATCCTTGTGTGAAGAATATTTATGTGCATCAACGCTCCGACACGGCTATTCTGTCCATGCACACGTCCCGGTGTGAAGCGTCTCACGTCTTCGTTTCAAGTTTCTGAAAAAAACATTTGACAGCACAGTAAAAGGTTCTCACTCGGTCAACCTGACCTCGGAAAATTAATAAGAACTGCTTTAATCCATGGACATAACATTTAATTTTCTCATATTCTAACACATCAATACCTCCCTCCTGTGTCAATTACACTCTAATTAACATCCTTCATCTAACCTCTATCTAGTGTTCTCAGAGTTAAGTTTTAATTTACATTTTATACTCTCACATTTTATACTCTTAGATTAAACACACATGAAGTATACAGATACAACACAATATCAACCATAATCTTGCTACCAAATTAATCATGACATGCTTTACCACACACTCCACACTTTACATGTACCATCTCAATATCGAAAAACAATGCTACTATATTCCCATCCGGTAGGCAGCTAAAGAGCCGACTCCATGCGGGCTAACTATATTCAACCACTGCAGCATTGGTACAATTCAAGGCCACCTCTATCCGGTGCACCTCACTACAAAAAACCACTGGGTTGCCTCCCTCCGGCACCCAGTCACAAGGCCACCTCTCTCCGGTGCCTACTCTCGTCAAGTAATGGGCTGCCTCCGTCCGGCACCCATTCACAATCCTCGCTCGCAATCCACAGTCGCAATTCGCATTCGCAATCTACAGTTGCAATTAACAGGTGCAAACAAAAATATTCACAGTTTACATCTTTTAACAAACAGTTTACAATGTACTTCAAAATCTTAATGTCTTTTGGACCGCTTAGATTATTACCGGATTGAGCGCGCCGAACATCTTGGTGAAATAACTAAACCTACTATTAAACCAAAAGCTAATATCATTTTACTTTAGTGCTAAACAGAGCGTCGTATTGCATTATCATACACGTCACGAACTTTTAACAAAATATTTTTACATTTAACTTTTTTTAATAAATACATCCAGAAGCAGAGACAGGCAAGCAAAAAAACATTGACCGAACCGGTAGCACATTTACAAGAAATAAATAAAGATTTAGTGCCTCACATGACTATCGAGCACTTTAAAAATTATTCTACATAATTCGAAAAAAATACTGTCGCAAAAACGTTACATCGGGCAACCCGATCGTCTTTGTTTTAGGCTCAAATTGTAGCTGACTAACTTGTCCAGAGGAATTTTTGCAAATTTTGAAATAATTCTTCGTTTCCAAATTATCGAGCTCCAAAAAATGTAAAAAAAAAAAAAAAAAAAAATCTGAATAAAATTTAATTTTTATTTCACTGTTTTAGCCATATCTTTTTTCGATTTTTTTTTTATTTTCTCGTGAATACGCGTCTTTTGAGCTTTTTTTGAATATCATATCCTTCACAACTCTCCGAGATATAAGGGAATCTTAGTTTTTCATGAAATCGGAGCTTGCACTGGAGCGAACGAAAAGAAAGTTACAATGTCAAAGTATTTCGTATTTTTTCTAGCTATACACACTACAATTAATGATGAAGGGTCAGGTGTTTCACAATACTCCCGCCGAATGTAAGCAGTTGTAACTTGTTACACTAAGTGAACATAACACATATTAGGACGATTACGCTAAAGATTGATATCAATATAAAACTTTTGAATTTTCAGTTTGTGATGGAAATTATACGTTTCTTTCTCATAATTTCAATAATCGTTTGGTCGCAAGCAACTTTGGTGCGTTTATAACGACAAGGGTATTCAACTCGAGGTTCATTTTCACGTTTACAGATGAGCAATCGGATTGTTGATGGAAAATAACCATAGCCGTCGCTTTTATTACCATACCAAAAGAGTCATATATGCGTTGCTAGTCGTTAAGATAATCTTTGGTCTCCTGTCGCGCAATTTTTAAGTATTTTTGATTTTATCTAAGTCCCACAATATTCTAGGCAATTTGATTTTAGCATGTGTAACAATATACATTCGAAGCCCACAAAGTAAACCAAAAGGTCGATTCTACTAATCAAATTCCGTAACAATACAGTTACGATCCAGTCCCGATATTATATTAAAACTGTAAAAATGGCACTCTCACAAACGTCTAACCAACGTCAAACCCGTTTTGATTGGGCACAACTCCAAAAATCAGTTCATGACATCAAGACTACTCATCCACAACTCAACAAAAGCAAACTAAAAGTGTAAGTCAACTACGAGAATTGGGGTTCAGAATAACTGATAATTGACACAGAGATGACTGAATATACCAGTAGTGAAAAACCTCCTCCTGACATTTCATAAGCTTACTTCTACATCTGTTACTTTCTGGTCGATATCCTATAACTTCATTGGAAGTAACTGCAATTTTAAGTCCACGGTTTTAATATGCGCAAGTAAAATTCAGGCTTCTGAAACTTTGCCATTACTTTCTACTTAAAACTTTACCGATCAATAATTCACAATATTTATAAGTACAAATAGCTCATAAATATCAGATAAAGTAAGATCAGGACAAAGATTGGTGATTTGCTTTGATGTTCGTTTTCGCAAACTAGAGTATGTATGTTGTGTCTATATGATGACGTTGCCATAGGTTGACATTTCCGGTTAGGTTCAAGTGGTTCATTTTTCTGAAGGTTTGGGGGCCGTTATACAAAATACTCCATAGACCTTAGGAAAACAATTATTATTAGCAAAATCGGATATTAACCCCTTCATTATGCCTGCTTTTTCTTAAAACAGAAACCTATGTTCAGAAGATAGATGATTCGTCATTTCGTTAAATAATAGTAAAAAAAAACAGTCATTCGTATCGTATCGAAATAAGTTGTTATTTCTTTGTTCTAAGTAAACATTTTTTTCAATGGCTCGGCTCTGATCACTAACATTCCCAACGCTGGGGCTCGGATCTCTCATCAACTGGAAGTTGCATCAGTCCACCACACTACCTAATCACAGAACACTTATTACGGAGAAGAATGTCGACCTCATACAAAAAAAATTGGGACCAGATAAGCGCCTCTAGTGAGCTGCCTCTTAAAAATTTTAACCGCCTTCCAACAAAGGAGGACTACTTAATTGACTATGTGAATATGGCGACAAATTTAAGATACGTAATTATAGTTTAAGATATCGTTAAATTCCTCTTTCGAATACAATTTGATATTCCAACAAAACCGATTTACCATCTCCATAAACAATTCATTAATACTGCAGAACAATATATTCATTTTTTTTTGTTTTTCTTTCGAATGGGGCTACGTTAATGTCATTTAAGTTGTTTTAACTTAATCGGACTGGTGACTGCCATTTGGCTAGTCTTTATGGTACAATACATTAATCACTCGTGAGCCTCATGTACATAAGTCTAGCGTTTTCGATAGCGCGAGGCAGAAGCGACATAGTGTCATCTGTTGTGGTTTTAAGTAGCTTTTATGTAACGTTAACCCTGTAAGACAGAGCGATATATTGAAATGTCGCCATTCTCGTTGCACCGAACTGCCCCCTTGTACCTAATACTAAAACCAAGAGAGAATTTATGCAAACAATAATTATCTGTCAAAATAAAATCATCCCAAAGTACATACGTATCATTCCAAATTAATAAACAATTTCACTTGGTTAGACAATAATCTAGCGCCTGACACATGAATTTTCTACTACTATCTACTATCTATAAGTATCATGTGAATCCTTATTGCAAAGTTAGATTCTGACAAACGGTCAAAACTGTATTTTCAATTTGATCCAAAGGTTGCGAAGTACTATAATTTTATGTTCGTTTTAAATATTCTTTTTACTTTTGTCTCATGAAATCAATTGTAAGTTATTATGTACTCAAATAAAAATGTCATTCGTGAGAACGCGCAAGATCACGCTCCTTCTATAACATAACAAAGATTACTTAAATTTGCAAAATTTAAACAACTATGTCATACATTCTTATAGCATCATTTGCAAAATAGCAGTACACTGTAAAAAGTAAATTATTACACTCATGCACATCGTCTCAGACTTCAACAGGCTACGCGTAGCTATATAAGTAGGTAGGTACACACATATGCAGTCGTTCCATACACAAACTAGTATCTAACCTAAAATCTTAGTTTGAGATGCGCTAACTCGGTTAGACCATGAAGCCATTAGCAACAAGAGAAGCAACATCTTATATGATCTTTATTAGCTAGGTAATTTCGCTATGTGTATCAAAATATGAAAGAGACTTCATAAACAATACTAGATCAATTCTACCAATATTTCGAGAAAAATATCGTAATGGAAGGAATACGCTCACCACAGTTATTGAGTGTCCAAGTTGGAATCTTTATGCCCAATACATTATCCTTTATTCTTATTTACCAACTTAAGAGAGCAGAACTGCATCTGCCACGTGATTTATCGTCAATACCCTCCAAGTATGTCAATAAATAGTGTCCTTGTCTCCCGCTGTAAAATAAAAATAAACAATACATGTCATATCTCAGAATTGCTATTAAACTAGCTTTGATGTTCTGATGCAGCTCAACGTCTTTAACAAAACTTTTCCTTATGCAGGACAATCAATTGACTTGTGTCCCTATCAACCACAAACAAAGTATTTGCGAGCAGTGTGTTGACCACAGGATCTTATATTCTCTAGTTTTGGCTTTCCATCTCTTATGTTTGTTATTATTATATTTTTAGCGATCAATACAATTCAACTTCAAGTCAAGAATCTTGTGTACTAAGTCTCCGCTACGGATTAACAGTAGTAAATACACTCTTCTGACTCTAGTGTCATTCTGATCGGTTTCGATCTAATATTCTATTACTTTCGTCGGACAACTTTTAGTTTTCCCGACGTTTTGGACTCTACGCATTTGTTCATTTGCGATATAAGCAATTTGCTCATCCTGCGTGTCATTCTCATTCTGCCCTTTGCACGTTATGCTCCGAAGGGTCTTTCTATGTGGGTCGTGAGTTTCATCGCACTTCTGATAACGAAGGCTCCATTAGGATATTTATTACAATATTATCGAATAGCTCAAACGCTGAACGATCAGAAACGTGACAAGTTCGATGCCACGTATCACCAACCAAAGAGCATATAATCACCACGTTTACCAACTCCCGTATTTATCCTGAGATTTTATAATCCCGTCATTTCCCAATCCAAGCAAATAATAATCCCGTCTCCATGACAACCCTTATTTTTCCATCACATCTGTCAACACTGGCATCGAACAAGTCCAAATAGTAAACCTATTTGACGTTTCCAATCAAAGACAATCTTAGCTTTAACACGCTCCGACATATATATATATATATATATATATATATATATATATATATATATATAATCTAATAATATATAAAAATGTTATGTTGGTTTATGTACGCTTCAAAAACTAAAAAAGTTCTGCACTGATCGAGCTGAAATTTTAGCATGATATACAAAAAAAAACCCGCGTCAAGGATTTTTTTTATCTATTTTTTATCCGCGACCGCGAAAAAACTATATTTACGCGGGCGGAGCCGCGGGCAACAGCTAGTACGTTACAAAACCTCTTTTTACAAGGGTCTTTAAATTTTGTATGTCACGAAGTCAGAAGTCCATGGTAATAGCTAGTAAGTAATAGTACCCATACAAAAAAATTAAGGTATATATTTTAAAACATGCATAATATACCTTATTGAAGCAAGTAACAATAGAATGTCATGGGATACTCATCCCAACTTACCTGTCCGGTAGTTGTGGTATAGTATACGGGTATGCGACCCCGGCTTCCCTAGCTATTACTGTCCTATCCCTTGCCCTCCTGGGCGGTAATATCCTACATTTCCTATTTCCCACTCTAACTTACCAATCTTCCTTTTCACACCACCCATCTTTTTGCTAAAAGGTGGCCCCGTGCGAGTTTCTTACGCCGGTTCTTCTCGCCGGGCTAGTTTCCGAACCGGTGGTAGGCATCATGTAGGACAATTCTATAAGCGTTATATTATAACCTACATGGAAATAAAAATTTTGAGTTTGAGTTTGAGTTTATCCTTCCCTTTCCCTATTCCTACCCTCTCCACCAATCCGTGGAAACGCAATGGATAATCATAAAAATAATTTAATTATCCAAAATGGTGGCGATGTGATTCACCACCCATCACGTCTCGTTTCTCGCGGAGGTGAAAAGCGGACCATGGAGAGCCGCTTCGCTACGTTGAATGTTCGAGGAGGAATGGATGGTAAGAATGAAGGTGAACGAAGCGAAATGAGTATGTTAGGATCGTAGCAAGTGGCAAAAAGTGGTCTCTGCCTACCCCTTTACGGGAACAAGGCGTGATTATATGTATATGTATGTATGTAACAATAGATATGGGTAGACGTTTGCGTATGATTCCATCAATGCATTTTCACCCTTTCGCTGGTCTACAACACATGTCAAAAGTAATAAGCGGTTGCGATTAGTGTAGACATGTGTTCCTCGCCGACATGTACAGTCCGTTCAGAGCCTTTTTACCTCTGATAAGACCTTTATGCCAACGACATAAAGACCACACTCATAGAAACTCCGAGGTAAAATAACTATGAACGGAGTTTATACGTTGTACAAAGGCCACATGACTCGTAGGATTTGTATTATCTCCCGACCGCACGATTGCGCCCGGCGCGGCTGAGTTATGTCTCCATTATTACTGAATGACGTTTAAACCTTAGAACAGGATTTTTTAACATTTTTTTTTTCATCTCATATTTTATTCCAATAAACGCAATTTATGGATATTTCTTTATTTCAATATAAATAGAAACAAATAAATTGCTATTTGTCAAAACTTGTATCATAGCGACTGACGAGGCGTCAATTAAAAATTGTAATAAAATACCTATGTTTTATTAGCGTTCTTGGTCTTTGGTGTATCAAATAAAATTAACAAGAATTGAATAATTCTGAAATTCAGCTCGTGTTAAAACTTGCGTCTAGTATTTTGTAGAAGTTTAATATGTACTCATTTGATAGCAAACTGCATAATCTCATAACTCATTGTGAAAAAATTATAATTAACCATACCGACGGCAAAAAACTGAAACGTAGTAATTGACAAAAATACTATTGTTCACCAGAGCCAAAAAACATTTGCAAACTTTGATAATTTGTTCATTACTTCTGTTCTATAGTTGCTAGACGTTTACTATCTATGGACAACAAGCGTACAAAAAATTGCTGTTTCTTTTAGCGTACGAAAGTATTATCTAAAGTTATATAAAACCATACTTTATATTAGTTACAGCGTCTGGCATATTTTTATAGACAGTAAGAACTACAGTCCATAATGTATTGTCAAGACAATAAAAAAGCTTTAACTGATTTCATTTCTCTTTATGCAAGCCGTGATAATGCTGCAAACGAAATATTGTCACTAACTTCTTCGTAAATAATGTTTTAATTTCTTTACTTGTATAATTTTAAGAACATAATAGATATGTAATTATGAGGTAAGAAAAATAATTAAGTGAAAAAAAAATACAGTGTGTCCCGACAGCTATATCGGAGCCTTTAGTGGTAAAAATATGGAATTTTTTATCGACAAATTGTCCCTCGAATTTTATTTTTTTCTCACGTTTGTAAAATGGCAGCCATTTTATTTTTTGGTAACTAAGACCCGGGCTCTCGTACTAATTCGATCACCACTACTCATATAAATGTCCTAGGAACATAAAAAAGGTCTCATTTGATAGCTAAATATGTGGACAATAATTCACAGTTAAAATGTTTTAATTTTCTTTGAACAGAAAAATAAAAAAAGGTAATTTAAAAAAATAAATAGTTTTTTTGGTGAATTTTTTAAATTATTTGCTTTTTGTGAAAAATCTAGGCCATTAACCTGCTTGTTTTTTATTCTAAAACGATAGAAGAGGACATTTTCTAAAATAATATACAAACCCCTTTACTCTCAGTGCAATAGTTTAGAAGTTATAACAATTTGTTGGTATCATCTCAGAGTACTCTTCATTTATGCAATAAAATAAAATTGTAAAGGCAGGCAGACAGGGGGCCAGCCAGTCGTCTTTTTCAGATTGTTATAACTACTTATTATTTGTTCTACAACGATAGAAGAGGACGTTTGCTAAAATAAAATACTAAACTCCTTTGCTTTCAGTGCAATAGTTTAGTAGTTATAATAATTTTTATGTCACAGACCATGTGTATATTTGAAAACGTTACGTCACGCAACCATTTGGTAAATAGAAAGTGCAAACGCAGATGCACAACTTCACAGATGGAACGCGTCCTATTGACTATAGTTATGAAAGGGCCGCAAATCACAATATTCCGCAATTGATGAAAACACATTGCATCGCATATTTTGCATGCAGTTGCATCTTATACAATCAGACAAGGTGTTTGATGTTCAATTGAAATAATCAATCAAAGTAACATGTGTTTTTCACATCTTAATTCAGATAGCTACTAATTCAATTATTGTAGCTATTCGGAGTAGTCAGAAATACTTACGTAGAAATAGCTAATGATTATCTCCTTACAAGTAGTATGTTAGATCCTTTGGTATTTTATGTTCTATCGTGTCATAAGTATCATGACTGATTTGAAGAAATACAAGTCGATCCAGCTAGCGCTCCGTACTAGTGAAGTTGAAAGACCGATCGAATATTTGGTTAGCCTTAATTACCGAGCAAATACTTGTCACAGTCGGACGGATTGCGAAATATTTGTCTCTGCCTCTCGTACTTGGCAAACGTAAATATACTAAATTATACTCCTTGGTAGTATTGAGTGTATATCGTATTGTAGTTTACAAATCTAAACGAGCAATTCCTATATTGGTGTGTAATTACTTCTGCCTACTTTTTTAAAGTGACTCGTAATTTATCACCTACTTCAAAATACGCAAGTAGCAAAACACAGTAATAAAAACAAAGTCATAACTTTTTTCTAGATGCATTGCTGTAAACTATAATCAAAAATTAATGTAAGTAATTAATATAAATAAATGTAAGCGCATTGTTGCATTTTGTTAGTAATTTTAATCTTAGGTAATTTTTATAATATAAGTATTGATGATGATACAGAACTTACTCGTTTCTATATTAAAATCATGAAAGCTTTTACATTCCATATTCCTTATGGTGCGTTGCGGAGGATCGTAGTCGGCAAAAAATGTCTGTAACGTTAAAAAAAGCGTAAGATTTTTATGTATAGTCTATGTATGATGGCTATACAGTGTCTAATGTATAGTCTACGTGATGACTGTTATTATTGTTATATATTTTTTATAAATCATTGTAAAATATAAAATAACGGTGCTAAGGACATTTTCTAAAGTTTTTATGTAGCTTTTATCGATAAAAATATTATAATGAATAATAACTTATACCCAAATAATTATTTTCTTTATACCTTGAATAGATCTTGAAATTAATATTTTATGATAAGGAACTTCATTCCTATTGGTTGTGCCATGACACCACACGGTTTTTATGCCATGTTACAGTGTTTACCTACCTATAGTTTATAAAAAGTTTCGTAGTACTATTTTAAAAGGAAATTACCACTAGAATTGTAATAGCCAAGAGAAAATACAATAAAACGCAACAGTTTTGACCATCAAAAATAAAAATTGAAGGAAAGAAGATACATATACCTGGAATTTAGCTTTATATGGTAGCGAGCCCTGGACAGTGAGAAGTAGGGAGAAGGGATAGGGTACGATTAGAAGCGTTTGAAATGTGGTGCTAAAGAAACAGCAGCAGCAGCAAACTATCTATCAAAGAAAACTAATGGAGAAGTGCTTACAGATGATTGGAAAAAATTGATAAAATATAAAAAAATAGAAGAGTAAAAAAATTGGGCATCTTATAAGACAATAAACATTCATGAGGATAATATTAGAAGGAAAGAAGGGTTGAGAAAGACCAAGGAAAAACTATGAGTTAACTTGTAGAGAAACTCAATGTCGTGTCCTATAGCGAGCTGAAAGTACTAGTAAAGTACCCTTAAATTAAATAAAAAGAAGAGATAATATTTACTTGCATGGTATTCAACGATAATTATATATAAAATTGAGTATAATGTGAAATTATAAAATGTAATGTCTATCGTCGCTCGTTTTAAAATCATCTAACAATTTTTTGTAAAAGTTATGACATGAAGTTACACGTAATTCCATTCTTCTAAGTACGTTGATTTAAATAATTACCCATAGTCGTTAATTTAAAAATGCAAATAAGTTTGAAGTGAATGCCCTGCTTTGTCCTCTACTTAAACACATTATTTATAAAGAGGATATTCTCACAGTTCTTTAGGTAGTTTGCCATTTAATTTCGGATAACGAGCTAATCAAGGTCGCGAGGACACGTTGCCTGAACGACTGATACATAATCCTGTTATTTTGTTAAGTCGTTATATAAATGTTTTAACGTTTGAATATAATTTTAGTTTGTGCTACTTACGTTAATTGTTGGATGTATTTAGACATAGAATAGTTAAAAAATAGGGCAAGATATAAAAACTAAAGAGGAAATATAAAAATAAAGAGGAAACATTTTTTTTGTTTGCATTAAATAGGTTTATAAATAGAAGCACATATTATACTACTTTTATCGCCGGAAAATGTACGGTTTCTGTTGGATTTCCTCTTGCGCGCACGAAATCGCACCTACATCAGCTAGTTGAACATATTTGGATTATGGTGTAAATAATACATAATAAGATTATGTTGCCCAAATTCTTCTCTCTAGCAATACCCTAATATAAGAATTTTGTCATCTCACTTCTATTAGTAGATAACAATAAGTAAATATTTTATGGTCTTTGAATATTTACATTTTTATTTGGAATGTGTCAATAAGTATAACTACTTAACCTTTTAAAAAAATTAAATATTTAGTCTTGCTTCTCTAGAAAATAACATTATCCCATTAAGTACTCGTAGTATTTATCAAAAATCTGGCCAGTAAGCGTAGATAAGTAATCAATAATCACTTGAAGCTTTTCATTTTTTAACCGTCCTTCTCAAATTAGTCCTCTTCTATAAATTACTAAATATCATATTTTTAACTTTATGAATTCAAACTATCAAATATCAATTTCATTTTCTCGTTGTCAAGTAGATAAACACAAATGTAGATTTTTGATTGTAAAGTTGCAGATCACGCTGGCAAGTGGCAGTGGAAAAGCCAGGAGCGGTTTCCGCCGCCTCACGACGACCTACTGCCAGATTGTTGACCTCCACATTCACTTTGTCACATTTTCATATTTGTGTGCTGCTTCTAGAAACATTTTTGAATTTTGATTCAAGTTAAATTCAGTGATTCAACGCATAAAATAGCACCCTGCACACGTAAAGATCGCGGATCGGATTGCGTTCCAAACCGCGGAGGGATCAGTGCGGCTTAGACTGCGGATTAAACTATCGTGCTAATTTTCTCTTAAATATAAAAATGCATTCCAATACCAATGTCTCGCCAAAACTCGAAAATGACTGGAGCGATTTGATAATTTTAGTCGCCAAATAATTATGGAAGTCAGGGAAGGTTTAGCGGTAAAAATATTGAAAAAATTGGGATAAATATACTAAAAACGACGATTGAATTTTCTTATACTAACTGTTTACTGTTTAATTTGACACGCGAGTGTAAAAATATTTACGTTCACGTTCAGTTTACCTGTTTGGTTTATTTCAAAAAATTCGGCCGGCCCAGTGCGTTGGTAAATATAAATCTAGACGTAGATGTAGGTGTAGATATGTGTTGTAGGTGCAGGTATAGTTTTTTTGATATATAAATGACGTCGGCTTATAACCATTTGCCAGTGTCAAGTTCAAAAGGCGGAAATAGAATATTCGTTCAAATTTTCATCACCGTAATTCTAAATCGTCAAGTCCAAAGTCTAGTCAGTCCAAATAAACTAAAACTTCCTAGGCAGTTTGGCGGGAAACCCCAAAATAGCACGCATTTTGTAGTTGTACCGCTTTCCTACACTTGTGCACGTCAACGAAGGTATAGTTATATATTTATTGCAGCTGTCATCGACATGTCAGATCAGACTGTCGACCTCGCGTATACTACACTTCGGTTTGGAGCGTGGTTTGGAACAGCACGTGGCGCGTGCTATTTCCCGCGGTCAGAACTGTACGTATCTCGCGGTCAGAACGTACGTGTAAGGACTCGTTAATATAGTTATTCGGTTATAAATTATTCGAACAAAAAATTGTTGTGCAACTACTTTAGATTAACCTACACCTCGAGTTTATAATGTTAAATTGCTATTTAGAGTTATGAATTATGAATACATTATTAAAATGTACACAGAGTACGTTAACCCCGTCTAATTTTTATTCTCGTGCTCTGCGTGTTTCAGCTTTAGTCATATGTAATTTATTTCCTATTTATCCTGTAGATTTTCGTAGTTTTCCATGATTTTTAGGGTTCCGTACCTCGAAAGGAAAAAACGGAACCGTTATAGGATCACTTTGTTGTCCGTCCGTCTGTCTATCGAGACCCCTTTTCTCAGGAACGCGTAGAAGTATCAAGCTGGAATTTATATAAAATACTCAGGTCTACTGTCTTTTGGATATATGAAAAATCAAACTTTTATGCCAACGTAATCAAAAGATACAGCCGTCTATGCCGCAAATTTTCGATACTTGCAAGGGAATAAAAACCTACAGGGTACTTCCCGTGAACTCAGAATTGATGAATGAAATTTGGTACGAAGCAACGTCTTAAAGCACAGTTAAAGGAATAATTGCGAAATCCGTAAATTTTTATTTACTTCATATTGTAATAAAAATATTTTTAATAATTTTAAACTTACTAACAGTTTCCTCATGAACGCTTAGAGGTATTAAATTGTAATTCATTTCAAATACTCAGATCTATAATACCTTTAAGCTGTAACAAAATCATTACAGGTTTTTACGGAACCCTCGGTGCACGAGTCCGACTCGCACTTGGCCAGTTTTTTAATTTATTTTAGTTTGAAGTAGACTTTTTCAATCTGTAAGACCTATATAATATGTAAGTTTATTGTCTCAAGTCTATGTAGTATTTCATAGTTTGACGCAATATTCTCATAATTATGATATATAACGTATGGTTACGCAGTAAGGCTGGGACTACATTATGATCCAGAATGCAGAACACCGGAGAAAATTCAGCGCATTGAAAATAGAACTCTGCGCTAACATAATAAAGCTTAAAATTGTAGTAATACAGGAATGTTGATGTTGGACGTATTTTAGTCAAAGTCAAGTCACAAGTGTCGAGTCAGTGTCGATGTCATTTGTAACAGCTAGACACTCGACATTTCGATTTCAATTCTATTGTATTAGTGCAGAGTTTTATTTTCAGTGTTCTGAACTTTCCCGGGCCCGCCGAATTCCGGATCATATAGTCCCAGCGTAAGCAGCACCGCCCACGGTACTCAAAATAGCACACATAGGGCCAGGCCACACGGTGCGGTACGGCTGCGGCGCGGCGCCTGAGCGGTATCGCAACGGGTCTCTTACATATGCCACACGGCGCGTCCGGCGCCGCACCGAAGGCGCACCAGACAGCGGCACGAGGCAGATGAGGCGGGGAGGGGTGCAAGCAGTGCGGTGCCGCGGCGGCACCGCTCAGTTGCATGTACGGCGTAGGGAGAAGTGTACGCTCGTTAGAATCAACGTATAATTACGTGATACTGATACCTATTATATAAAAAAAATAATTTCCATTATTTATTGTAGACTGTCGTTAACAGGGCAAGCCAATAGCCAAGTCAACCCTGTTGCGGTGCCGGAGCGGCGCCGTAAGAACATTGCGACGCCCGCCGCACTGCTCGTGTGGCCGCCAGTGCGGTGCGGAGTATTGCGGTGCGGTGCGGCGCCGCACCGTGTGGCCTCACGCTTAGTTCTGTCGTCGTGACGCGCTTGTGGACTTCCGTCGCATAACGCATTTGCTCGTTCATTAGAGCGTTACGTTTTCATACTGCAAAGTGCAAACATCTGACTTGTTAACTGAGACGACTAGTATTGCCGAATGATGTGAACAATTTATTTAAAATTTAAACTAAATATCTTGAAAAATAAAATGTATTCAGAACTAGATTTTAATTAAAAAAACTTTTTTTTTACTTCCCGCTCAGAAAATTTAAGATTTTCAAAAATCGGGAAGTTATTGGTTTTACCCCGTTTTGCAAAAATCGAATTCTCATCAGATCTCGACGTTCTGAGGTCACATGAAGCTTCCCTGACTACCCCCGCGAGGGTGTCACTAATTCACTATAATAATAATAATAATAATAATAATATCTATGGACGCTTCACACCACGTCAGTCTGGTCCCGTGGTAAGTATCCGAAGAACTTGTGTTACGGGTACCAGACAACGGAAATATATTTAATACTTTTTTATTATATTATACATATATTTAATACACATCCATGACCCAGGAACACAGAAAACTTTTTTGTTCCCTGGCGGGATTCGAACCCGCGACCTCCGGCTTAAGCGCCAATGCGCTCACCACTGAGCCACGGAGGTCGTCAAAACTATGTCTGTATGTGTGTAAGTATGTAAACCTCTTATAACGTTTGAACGGTTTGACCGATTTTATTGCGGTTGGCGTCATTCGAGAGGGCTTGGCAAACTTAGATTTTGAATACAATATGGACGGATTTGGACAGATTGATTTAAAGAAATCTCAAAAAAACTGAGATTAAAAAAAAACTGTTTTTGAATAACTTTTAAACGGCTTTATCGATCAACTCCAAAAACTAATCAGCTCTAAATCTCTAAAAACCACGTCGATCGCCGTTAATCCGGTCAAAATCGGTTGATTCGTTCGAGAGATATCGTGAAGGAAAGAAAACAGAAAAAAAAGGGTTTTTTCGGAATTTCTCCGAAATTTTTCATTTAAAAAATGTTTGTTATCGATTCTTTCAAAGGGCATGAAAACTGCATCGATTGCCACCAATTGCGTGGAAATCGGTTGATTCATTCCAAAGTTATGACAGTTTGAAATTTAAAAAAATAGTGTTTTATTAATGAAAATTATCAGTGAAAAATTTTTAAAGCACTTTTATTTTTGATAAACACAAGAAGAAGTTGCACAGATGGCCTTTAGGTTTTCCTATATTTTTTTTTTGCAATTTTATTGGCTATCTATTAATTTCAGAAAGCTGATAAAATTTGTTAAGGAATGTTTTTAAATAAAAATCTGTATCTTCTATAGTTAAAAAAAAAAGTAATGAATACATTCTTTAGCAGGCTAGTGTAGTGCATTCATATGGATTTCTCTTCAGAATCTTATTAGTACTATTTAGTATCTCAATTCACATGTTCACCAATTTTAATTTCATCTATGTTTTTATCGTATGTATTTCACTTTTGATTTAAAATAAATATTTTACCATAAATAATATTACTAGTTTTATTGAAAAACCTACATCAAAATATTTGAACTTAATGAAAACCCCGTCCAAATTTTTTCTTTTCCAAATTGATAAAATCGCGGACAAACATACATACAAATATACACACTAAACAGACAACCACCTTTTTTAAGTCTGTTAAAAAAGTAATAAAGGTTTACGAAAATTTAACACAAAGTTAACGAAAATGTTGGTCAAATGTCAACTAACTAGACTGCACGATTCTGTGACTAAGAAGACGCTGTTACTTCTTGTGTATAAATAATTATTTCTTCGTGTTTTTATTTCGCGGCACATTTAATTATCCAGCCAATACTGGTAGGTACACAAGTCAGGCTGGCATTCACCCGTGGCTCGAGAGGCGAGTTGCTTTACCTGTTCCCGGCACGGGACAAGCAGGATGCGAGCCGGTCTCGGTAAAAACAGACATTAAACTCGTACTCGCCCATTGCCTGCAGAATAAACGTGCGCCATTTACTTTACTGAAAGGTTATTTAGCCAATAAACTAATATTACGTATTTGATCGTAAGTCAAGAAGTTAAGAATTCTTTGCAAATACTATTGTAACTACTAATTAACTTTGAAAACTAATGAATTCTACATACGATATGTAGATCATAAGTAGAATCATAAATAGAATTCACTTGTCTCGGTTGAAAAAATAATTATTGTAAAATGATATTGATGTATAAATACGTAATTTTTAATAATAATAATATGTGATTTAATAAGTTATATTGTTTAGTAGACATATCATTTACACTAATATTTAAAATAGTAATGTAGTCAACGTACATATCTATTATGGTCCTTGTTTCTCAGAATATAGGAAAAGTTGTTAAAATACATTACCATATTCCTTGTCATTTAAAATGTAAATTATAAGAATATGTAGACTAGGACAGCCAAAAATTCCTAAAGTTGTGTTATGTGGAAAACATAACAATTTTGTAGCTACTCGTAAGTTAGATGTATTTTTAATGAACAGTAGAATTACCTCACTTCTGTTACTTGTTTTCTTACTGTTGTAATAAAATGAAAAATTTTTAAAACAGGTTTTTATTTACCTGAAAATGGAAATTCGAACTACATCTATTAAATATTATTATTTATTTTATTCGGGAATAGGGTGACCGATTGAATTGTCATTGGATCACCTTGTTTAGTGCGGGTTTGGTGTATGCTATTAGTAACATCACATCATCACTTAGAATTTTAAATGTTTTAAAGCTAAATTCACGTCTGCTGAAAACATGTTAATGTCATACGAATATTTCTACCAAATAGGCAAAGAAGATGGGGTAAGTCCCAATTTCATCAACACCTGTTCGTGTTAATTATTTGTCTAATATCGTGCCTTTTCTTTTATCAATACGAAGAACGAGAGGGAATGATATATTTTAATAATTATCTATTAACTTTAATAGGCGTTGGTGAAGTTGGCACGAAGGGTAAAAGTTATCGGCAGTGTTAAAAAAATGAATATTAATTCTGCGATAAAAATGATAAAACTAATGACATTTCTTTTAGCTTTATCAGAAAACAGGCTTTTAACAGAAGTTAATTCGGTATGAAAAGGTCGAAAAAACGATGAGAACAGATAGAAAGAGAAGCGGACATCCGCGGCCCGCTTGCCTGTATCTCACGTAATGTCGTGGGACATCTAAATGAGGTATCGTTGTAGATCTGACAGTAAGGCCGCCAACGTGGTTTGTTTATAAATACGCGAAATTAGGTATAATAACACAATTAACATTGTCATTGAAGTTTTAACTGTATATTGCGAGCCGGTTTGCGCGAGCGCTAGGCCAAGGCCGAGTGACATAACGCTTACGTGCCGACCGTTAGCTGCGCCCGCGCAGCCCGCGTCGCGCACCGCACGCTCGCGAGCGGCCAGTGGGCGCTAACATGTCAACACTCAACAGTCAGTAATCACCACTCACTACTCACCATTATATCACAGTATTCTACGCATAAATTACTAGAGAGTAGACTTGAATTAGTGATCACGGTATTCTAATTACTAGAGGTCGCCCTGTGGTCGAAATCCGCCCATAATAATTAACAGATCATTCAGATTAAAAAACATATAAATAAATACAATTTTTAAGTTTCAACTCTATAAGGATTCTTTTGCCACATAAGTACAAAATTAAAATAAAACGCACGGTAGTGTGTGTTAATAATAATAATCTGATGTAGTATGTGTTGTTGTTATTTTTTTTTAATTTTATATACCTTTACCTATAGCTTTCTGCACCTAAACTTTAATTTACCGGAAAAATGTATACTCACGATTTTCTGGTAAATTAAAGTTGCGCAATTCTCTGCAAAATATTAGGCTTTGCAGAATTCTAATACAAATTATTCAGAGCATTGTATTTTCTAGCTATTTCTAATACATAATATTTTTATGAGTTCGCACATTTAAAAGTATATTTTATAAACTCCAATTAAAAAATACTTTGTAAACTCCCGTTAGCTCGAACTGTGGCCAACATTTTCTAGAAATAGACTATAGAATCTGTACTCTCCCGGAACAACTTGACCGCTTCGGCGCGCGGCTTATCATGGGTTTTACCATTAATGTATACCTTACTAAAGGCACTAAAGGCTTAAGGTATTCAGTTAAAAATACAATAGTATTTTTCCCGTTTCAACAATCCGGATGACTACTACTTACTTCATGTAAATAAATTAATTCGCCGAAGATAAAAAAAATTCTTGTATCGAAAATATTTGTAAGATGTGTACTTTGCCTAATGGAGCATTTTTCTGGGGATTTTTCCTATTTTTCGTAGGTATTAAAATTTTCTTTTAGGTTTCTCTTTTTTAGATTTGTCAGCATCCAGATACAAATATATATTTTCATAGGTATCTATGACCTAAAAATTTTGTATTGTACGAGTACAAGTAGGTACATGCATTTACTGTTTACTAAAGATAAAAATATATCAAAAATATATAAGTAAGAATATTTAATCTATTAAAAAAATAAACTTATACGTATACACATGATATCAAACCAAAAGCTCCAAAATTGAAAGAGGCTTCCTTTTCGGCTCTGGATATGCTCCTATGTGTAATGTTTATGTAGTATTTACTATGTAGTATATATTTCTTACCAGGGTAAAACACTTAGATGTCAGTGAAGCGCACCGCAGCTGCTGCGCAACGGTACCATCAATCAGCGATTACGTGGAAACTAACGCATCACCATCCTACATTCCGAAATTGTCAGCTCTGTGACGAGTGCAGCATAAATGCACTATTTTCAATCTATTTCCCGACGAAGCGACGAGGAATTGAACGATTATGTTGGAATCGCCATTCCAGGATTGATATTATTTCATAGTCTTTAAATAGAGCAAGAGTTTTCTGGATTTAAAGGAGGTCATGTAGTACAAGAAGTAGGACTATTGTATGTTCTAAAAGTTTGATATAAAACCGTCTTATCTGCCGGTTCTAAACTCGGTAGATTTTTTTGGCCAAAATGCTTAATATGACCTTTTTTATCCAATAAATCTTTACACGCGGATAACGCTAGCTCTTAAATATTGTGATTTGGAAAACCACAGTCTGTTTATTTTGTTGCATACATATGCAACAAAATAAACAGACTGTGGTTTTCCATATGGGTTTGGATAACATCAGCTGAATTACATTCGAGATGTAATTCAGCTGATTATATCCATTACACCAGGACCAGGTACACCCTGGGCCTATTTGACTCTACAAATCTGATCTCTTCTACCAATTGTTAATAAAATAGACTTGCGTTTTTTAATTTATCTGTGTACTTGGGTTAGCGAGCTTTTCTCTGAGTTCTGACAAATTTAAAAAATAAAAAGAATTATTATTATTTATCTGACCGCGATTCGAACTCAATAAATTCCGAATTTTCCGAACAAAGCAACAATAATTATATATACTCATACCAATCTTCCAATCTTTATCGGACTGGAAATCTTTGGTCGAAATTATTGATGTATAAATTCGCATGACGAAAGAATAAACAGAAATAGCCTAAAATGCGCAGTTTCTCAAGGAAAAGACTATCTATTTTATCCCCAAACACTCCCCGCATAGTAAATTTTATGGTAATACCTACTTGCGTGGTTTTCGTGAAATCAATTATATATATACAATTGATTTCACGAAAACGACTCTCGTTTAGAGTATAAGATTTTGACTACTTGTCAATTGCGATATTAATATGTAACCTACGCATTATATCTGTATTGAGATTTTACAACATTGCAGTCCTTACGTTCCATAAATTTTGACTTTTGAGTAATATTTCTGCCCTTGCTCACGTGACCCCGGACTGCTCCGTGCTCGATGCTCACATAATACACCGTGTGGGACTGTAAGGCCATGGCGGCCGCTTTACGTCTCTTTGTTACACGGAGGTTTGTTCAATTAACAGAACATTAACCTTGCCCCATATGAAAGGATGACGTGCCCACAGCAAAAATATTTTTTGCTTACTTTGTTGCATAAATTATTATCATAAACGTATATATTATAGACGAGGCATGTTGAGGCAAAAACTGTCTCCACTTAAATGAAGAGAGTTTAAGTCTCCGCTTCAAGAGTTTTTGGGGCCATTTTGACATTTGAAGTATGGTGAAAACAAGACGCCTGACATTTAATATAAGGTGAATTACCAAGATGGCGTAACTTTTTCTTGTATGAATATTTGTTCTGTCTAATGTACGTCATAGTCCATCCTTAGTTTTGAAATCTTTGATTATTATTATACTTTTAATCACCAATATTTTCAATCACGTATTGAGTTCTATGATTGCTTTGCGGCAGTGCAGCTTTACAAAGTAGGAAACTTTGAGGACACGGATTTATTCAGTTTGATTCTAATTTTATTTTATTTCATGATCTAGTATCGAAACCGTTAAAATGCTAACATCCTTGCTCTAAGTGCGGGCCATCAGAAATCACTTAGATCTCAAATATATGAAGCACATAAATTGCGTCCAATGTAAGCAAAGCCGCGGGATTTTAGCTGCTGTAAATCATCTTACAAAATATATGGAATTGGTTATAAATGATGAAACCGCTTACGTCTGTGTACCGCTACTGTAATAGCTCATTTGGCGTAGGAGCGTAGAAACGTGTTCGGTAGGATGTAGGTAATGTGCGACATCTTATACTTTAGAGGCGCAATAGGATGTGTGCATAGTTTTTAGAATTCCGTTTTTTGTTTTTTTTTTTTATGAAATATGGGGGCAAACGAGCAAACGGGTCACCTGATGGAAAGCAACTTCCGTCGCCCATGGACACTCGCAGCATCAGAAGAGCTGCAAGTGCAGTGCCAGCCTTTTAAGAGGGAATAGGGTAATAGGGGAGGGTAGGGAAGGGAATAGGGTAGGGGATTGCTTCCGGTAAACTCACTCACTCGGCAAAACACAGCGCAAACGCTGTTTCACGCCCGTTTTCTGTGAGCCCGTGGTATTTCTCCGGTCGACCCGGCCCATTCGTGCTGAAGCATGGCTCTACCACGTATATCCGTACCCAAAAGGTAAAAACGGGACTCTATTACTGAGACTTCGCTATATGTCTGTCCGTCACCATGCTGTGCCTCCTTACGTAACAGGTAAACAATTAAAATTTTCTCAGATTATCACAAATTATGTATTTCTGTTGCCGCTATAACAATAAAGTACTAAAAACCGTAGATGTATTATTAAAAAATTAATCAAAGTAAAAAACAGAATAAAATGAATTTATACAACAAACGTATTTTTGACGTTTTGTAAGAATTAAGATGCCTTTGTTTTTTATTGGCTTTTCAAAAAGTTCATAATAAGCTGGGGAAATACTTTCCTAAATATAATCATCACAAAAGTGAGATCGTTGGAGAACATTATAAACGCCCTACATATAAATGTATGGCAAATGTTATCACTGGTTACAAACGCAGTTAATATTCATGGGCTAATAAAAAATGTCACAAATAATATAAGGATTTGAACGGTAACTTTCTTTTTAGGGCTCCGTAGCCAAATGACAAAAATGGAACCCTTATGGATTCGTCATGTCTGTCTGTTTGTCCGTCCGTATGTCACAGCTACTTTTTTCCGAAACTATACCTACTGTTAAAACTTGGTAAGTATATGTATTTTGTGAACCGTATTAAGATTTTCACACAAAATATAGAAAAAAAAACAATAAATTTTGGGGGTTCCCCATACTTAGAACTGAAACTCAATTTTTTTTTTCATCAAACCCATACGTGTGGAGTATTTATGGATAGGTTTTAAAAAATAATATTGAGGTTTCTAATATATTTTTTTTTCTAAACTGAATAGTTTGCGCGAGAGACACTTCCAAAGTGGTAAAATGTATGTCCCGCCCCTGTAACTTTTAAAATAAGAGAATGATAGAACTAAATTAAATATATTATGATGTATAGTCGCGTGCACTAATATAGACACGTTGACAAATTTGCAATAATATGTCAACGTATCATACTTCAAAAACATGGATACCATGTTGTATTCATAATGATGTAACCTACAAAGTGTTTCAAAATCATGAACACATTTTTTCATAATAAAGTAAACAAACGTTTGTCAATGAATAGTAAACACCCCGAAAACTAAAATGATGTATACGTGACAATGTCAATAACATGTAAACATTGTTGGTTCAATATAATGTAAACATTAATTTTGTGTATCCGAAAATGTAAAACACAATTTCATTACAATGTAAACAATAATTGTATCATTAATATGTATACACTCAGAAAAGTTTAGCACTTTTTACTTTTCTGCCAATTGTTACATAACATAATAGTTATTTAAGAACATGTTATGTCAATGCCAAACTTCGTACTGTCACTTTGATGCCTACGATAGTTTATTCAGTTAGCCGAAAGGCTATGTATAGTATAGACATGTATTAGTATGCTCCTCTGTTATATGAGTTATATATTAAATGTATCTGTTGTACGTGTAGTAATAAATCAACATATTGTGATGCTATGATTTGTATCATTTGTATCTCCATGTAACTTATAAGAAGAATCCCCAAGATATTCAACATATAGATCCTGGCTGGAGCATCAAACATGGTGTCAGAAGCTGAAGCTAAAATATAATAAAAAAAAAGAAAAACAAAATATTAACGGAAGAGAGGGTACTTCTACAACAACTGCTGCGGGTGTGGCGTTTTCGAGAAAAAACGGTGTGTAAAAAAGAAAAGTGAAGACCTTACAATGGCTGAAAACGGTGTACAAAAACTTGAAATATCTACCGAAATTATCAACAATAATGCTGAGAATTTCAAGAAATGGGCGCAATCATTCGAAATATATTTACTGGCATCAGGTACAGAGAAAACTGAAGATAAAAGAAAAATAGCGTTAATGCTACATTCCATGGGGGAAAAAGGTCTAAATATCTACAATTCCTTCAATTTGGACCTAGACAAAGCTACATTTCAAGAGGTCAAGACAAAATTCGTCGAGTATTTTGAACCCAAGAAAAATCTGACGGTAGCAAGACACAAATTTTTTACATTGAAACAACGCATGAACGAGTCTCTGGGCAACTTTCTTATGGAATTGGAAAATGCAAGTCATGCCTGTGAGTTTGGTTCGCTCCGCGATTCCCTAGTAAGGGACATCCTTATTGCGAATATAGCCACAAACTTCTCGCAATTTCGTCAGAAACTCCTACTAGAGCAAGATCTGACCCTAGAAAAAGCCAAACTTTTGTGTAGAACCCTCACCATGGCACAAAAAAGCGAGGAATCCATGAATTCAACAGACAAGAAAGAAGAAGAAGCCACAGTATACAAGATACACAGAAGTCGTCGGGCCACTTCATATCAGAAAAGAAGAAAATCAAGGTCTCCGTCGCGCCAAGGTCAACCGAGATCAGCCACACCTGGATCCAGAGCAAAATGTGTGAAGTGCAACACAGCCCATGGTCCGCGCAATTGTCCAGCTTGGAAGCACAGATGCAGGTCATGTTTTAAATATGGACATTTTACCCATTTGTGTTTTAAAAAGAAGAATAGTGTCAGGAATATAGCTTTTGAAATAGGGAAAATGGGTCTCGATGATGAATCGAGTGTTGCTCAAAGCAATACTCATACTGAGAGATTTACTATTGGGGCGTTATTCAATATTAAAAACATAAATTCTCAAAATACCAGTACAAATTTGATTAAAGAAAATTCCTGGCATTATTTTTTAAAAATAAACAATAAAAATGTAGACTGTTTAATTGACACTGGGGCAGACATAAATATGATGTCTTATAAAGTTTTTAAAGAATTAAATCTTAAATTTGATAAGCAAAGCAAAGAGCAATGTAAAAAATATGTTAATAATTGTCAAAAAATGTAATCGGTGTAGGTTGCAAAACGATGTATACATTCTTTTTTTAAGGATAAGGGTTCCTTGATTATAACGGAACCCTAAAAAATTAAACCTATACCTACGACATACGTCAATTGTAGTTATCATAACTACAATTGACTTATCAGATAAAAAAAACAATGTGTTGTTTTGGTTCGGTTTTTATTATCTACCCTCAACTTTCATAATGTTTTAAACTAGAATGACTGATTCGCAGCGAAGTTCATCATTCGCACTAATATTTCGGTGATTGCATGTGGTGTTCGTTTGAAATTTGAAAATTATGGATAGAATGGAGAACATTCCTTATAGAATATCTTCCTAAGAAAAACATAAAATTATAATTTTGAAAGAGCAGGGGTCCTCTGTTACTAATAATATAGCAAACGAAATGGTACCCCACAGTGAGTATTATTCCTTAATATTTATCATTAATTAATGTTCTTAATATGTAATATGCAACAAACCCAATCAGTCTAATTGGGTTTGTTGCAGACTGTGTTGATTATAATTATTTTTTGTTAGATAGATTATTATCATTTCTATTTGAGATTTTTCAACGTTGTTATAACTTAGGTATTAATTTTTGTTTTCAGACAAATATGGGACAGTTTTAGAGGCAGTTTGAAAGCGGAGATTATAGAAATATAAATCATGAGAAAGTATTAAGCAAATATAAGAACGATTATGAAGCAATGGCGAACTGCTTAGGAAAAAATATTCGGAGAAAGATTTAATGGAGAGTCGAGAGCTAGAGTTCAAAAGGAGAAAAATAAAACAAGGAGAATTATGATAATATTTTGAGTTTAGCCATTTTTTAATTATTTTTTATATACGAGGAGTCGAGTTTTAATTTGCTATTTTAATTTTGTTCATTTAATGTTATTTAAGAATATAGAGTAAAGAGTTTAGATTGAAAGAACTAGTTATAGAACTAGGTCCTTTGGCGGGGAGAGTATTTAAAACGAGATTTTATAAAACCTTTTTATATTTATTTTCTATAGATTTTAAATTGTGACAGATTTAGAGTTTACGTTTTATATAGAAAATTATTTTTATGTAGAGTTTAGAGTCTGAGAAAATATAATATTATGAGGAGATAATTTATGAGTTTTAATAAAATATATAAGATCTGAGCTAATTTTGTTCACTGGGTTTTAAGCGATATCTTTATAATAAGTTAAAAATTCATCCCCTATTTTACCCTCCTAGGGGCTGAATTTTTGAAAACTCTGAAATACGTAACTCATTATTTTTTCTGTTCTCAATTTATGAAATTATGTCCAAGGAATAAAAAGTTTAATACAAATTTAATAGGAGATAAATCTCCTATTTTACCCCCTTGGGTGTGAAATTTTGAAATATTTTTTTTTTCACTAGCTGATGATGCATGTAACCACCTACTTTCACATACCAATAGCCTTCAGCACCGCTTACAAGCGGTATAAAACTTACGTATCTATAAATTTGACTATGGGATTTGACTATGGGATTTGATTTGACCGTATAAAACTTACGTATCTATAAATTTGACTATTCATCGATACACTCTTGTTTACGTTATTATGACCAAAATGTTTCCCTATTTTTGACTCATATTGTAGTATACATAATATTGAACACAAGATGAGATACATACTATTCAAATTTAGAATGTTTACATATTATTGGAAATTTGTCATTGTGTCTATATTAGTGCACGCGACTGTACATTACCATACAAACTTCCACCTAAAATTAGTTTGAACGCGATGTAGTAAGTAGTTTTTTTTTTAATACGTAATAAATCGTAAACCGCAATTTACCTTTCATACAATCAATTCAAACGTAAAAAAAAAACATTTAATTTCGTAAACATAAACCTTACCCATAAACCGTGAACCAATAATTTTTATTACAAGTTTGTGCGGACTCGCACTTGGCTGGTTTTTTTCAATTAAATAAAAAATCGTCGTTTAAAAGTCTTTTTTAGCCCTATAAATTTTTAATTTAGCAATTTTGCATTATCGGACTATATGTTTTTGCTGCCGTCCGAAGAATATACGACTTTTGCTCATTTAAAAAAATGCATATTATTCCCTAATAACTAATATCTGCAATATTATGATTCATTCTTCATCATTTATGAGTCCTAAGCGTAAAGTCATAGAGGCGAAATTAGGAGGTAGAGTCGAAATTAGAAATGGCATAAGTACTAACTGCACAGACGAGGCGTGTTACATATAAGCCGGCTTCCCTTATAAATATTGATTATTTATAATATTACATATTATGTTTTTAAATACAATACTAAAACGAAACAATAATTTGGATCTAATGCACCCAAAACATAACGCTTACATCTTGTGACTTAACAATCCCGATTTGCCGGCTTGTATGGATAAAAAATAACCTTGTATGAAATTATTTCAATGAGAGTTAGATTCATACGGCGCTAAGCAGAATAAAAACAATGTTTGTTCTGTATTAAAATAGATATTAGCTTACGCGGCTTACTACTCCGCGAATCTTTAACTCTTCGAAAAAGTAGGTACAATTAGTACAACTAAGTAATTTTATAACACTAGCTGATGCCCGCAACTTCATTTGCATAGAACTAACGAAAACGGAACCCTAAAATAAAAGTAGCCTTTATTAAAGCTTATAATATCAGCTATCTGCCAGTGAAAGTCCCGTGAAAATTAGTCCACCCGTTTCAGAGATTAGCCAGAACAAACAGACAAATAAACAGACAGACGGACAGAAAAAAAACTTTTAATTTGAAATTACAAACATACACTTCAATTTTATTTATCTGTATGTAGAGCTCCGTGGCCTAGTGGGTAGACCGTTTAGAGAGAGAGTGCAGGTTCAAATCCCAGGTTGTGGCGTGTACCAACGAGACTTTTTCAGATCTCAAGTACACTATACGGACGCTCTAACGGTGAAGGAAAACATCGTGAGGAAACCCGCACATAGTTGGCTCCAGACGTATTGACCAGTTCATTCCTCTGGACTAGGCTAACTATGTTGTGAGAATGCCGTATGTGCTTGGGCAACCATACGACATTTAAAAACCAACTGTCCCAGGCACTACAGTATTTCAAGAGTGGTTACTTCGCTCGGAGAATACTGTATAAATCATCCATTAACGGATGTAAAGGCCTAAGATATATAGATATAGATTAAGTAACCGAATGTCTCCTTAAATGTTTTGAGGGCGAATTAGATAATACATCGAAAGCCAATACTCGGAGAATTGTGGTCACATAACTTAATTCTCCAGTTCTCACGAAGGTTCGTCAAAATTCATGGCACGTGCACGTGCGCGCTATCTGTGAATGCCAGGACGACTCAATGTCGAATCGATAACTAACTGTACCCTACTGCTACCTCATATCGATCCAGCAAACAAAAAGGAAGTTTAGGTGTTAGTTACGACTTTCAAACAAAATAATACACGAAGAAATTTTTTGGGCGGAATATAATTCTACTTTTGCAGTAGATACTACGTAGGTAGTTATCTAGAATGTATAGTGCGATTCAAATGAGAATAGGATCGAGTCGGCGCCATATTGTTTCAAATGTAGACTGTTATGATAGTTAAATTTATGTTTAGTTATTTGATTACTATTTAATATTTTTATTTAAATTCGATGGAAGACTATTATTATTTATATGCACATAATTTTTTCTGAAAATCGCACAAACCAAGTGCTATTTGACAGAAAAAGGTCATTGACGTTCCTATTCTCATTTGAAACGCGTTATAAAATACTTAGTTGTACCTACCTGTAGGTACCTGTGGAAACTTCTTTTTATATTTGATACTATATAGATAAACCGACATACGTTTTTCTGTACTGTTCACGCACACTAACATATTATTACCTACAATTACACTTACAACTACAACTTCACCTACACCTACGCCAACATATACACCTACATCTACAATTATAACTACACTTACACCTTTATCTACACATACCTACCTACAATGTAAACTTTTTACAATATTTCTTACCTTTTTACTATTTCTCACCATTTAAGCCGAACTTAACTTCCACAATTAGCCAAATCAGTCCAGCCAAAGTGACAAAGGAATTGCAATTTATTGTTATATTATATAATATCAGATTTTGATTCAGAATGTCATAATTTGAATGTTTTACTTGTGTGTAATCTCTACATTGGTTTAAGTACTTGAATTGGAGAATTGGAAATTGGAATACACGTCTTCTAGTGATTATCTATATCGTAGGCCGTAGCCATCTAGTTATATTTACCAGAAAATTAGACGACTATGCCGATGATCATACGCTGATAACCAATTAAATTGTTGAAAAACAACTAGTCAATTCATTGAGCACAACGTATAACCACATGGCTGAAAATTGTGTAGTAATTTATTTAAATTGCATAGGTATTGATGATTTTACGATGTTTGGTTAGGGTTAACGTCGATGAGCTTATTATATGTATCTGTCACCGTAAAATTGTAAAAACCGTTAGATTGTAATAAAACTAGTAAAATTGTAAAATGTTGATAGACTTCCGACGCGAATATGCTGCCTATAATTTAACACATTATTTTTCGTTAGATTATAAATATATAGTTTTTAATCTTTCAACATACTTTTACAATCTTGTTAGTTATTTTACAATATTACGGTTTTTACAGTTTTACGGTGACATATCCACTATCCATAGATGTGTGAAAGTACCTACAACACTTTCATACAAAAATGAAAATAAGGACATTTATTCCACTGATTCTTGGTCTACCATTTCCAGCAGTGAACAGGCTAACTTTCAATACGTCAACTCGTTAAACGTTTATGCAAGTTGAAATAACTATCTATCGGTCTACTGAATTCATCGGATACCGGCAGCGGCGTACAATGAACGACCTAGGCGTTTCATTGGCTGCCTAATTTTACTAGATGGATACGACATCTAAGGTTTCATTCAGTAGATATTTTTAGGGATTCTGTACACTTCCTCTGCTGCACTATAAGAATCGCACCTCTATAGTTTAGTCAAGTTTTAGTCAAGATGCATTCGATAATTTTGACGGCGAATTTCTTAAACAAAATATGTATGGGATTTGATTTAGAGCATCGCAAGCGACATGTCACTTAGCGATGACTTATGTCAAATCCCATACATTTGATTTCGAATTTCGCCGTCGAAACTATCGAAAATATGCACCTTGACTACAGGAACTTTTTCGATTACAACTTTCAACGCATTTTTTATAATAATTAATTACCTATTTTTTAAGATACGACACAAAACTCGCCGAATTCTTATAGATGACCTATTAAAAATCGGCGGGCGAAATTGAAAATAAAAACGACATTTAAAAAGATGTTAGACGACTGTCTAAATAAAGTCTGCCGATTAAAAGCTTTTAAATTAGCTATAAATCATACCCGAAATCAATAATTAAGTAGGTATCTACACAGTACCTAGTGTATAAACGTATGTAACTAACCATAATAACTTATGATAAATAAATTAAACTTGGAGCATAGGTATACCATTTTCCTCTCTACGGCATCTACATGAAGATCATAGTGAAAATGATTTTGCGCAGTCCAGGCATAACAGAAGTAGGTATGTGTAGGTATGTGTAAATTCCTCAGTGCCTGAAGACAAAAGTTTTCGAGCAGTGTGTGTTACCGGCGATGACATATGGAGCCGAAACATGGTCATTCACAACGGGACTTATTCAAAAGCTTCGTGTCGCTCAAAGAGCTATGGAGAGGGCTATGCTTGGAGTCTCTCTACGTGATAGAATCAGAAATGAGGAAATCCGTAGCAGAACTAAGTTAAAGTGGCAATGGGCTGGACATAAAGCCCGTAGAACCGATGCCCGCTGGGGCTGAAAAGTTCTTGAGTGGAGACCACGAACTGGACGCCGAAGCGTAGGATGGCCTTCCACCAGGTGGACAGATGACCTGAGAAAAGTCGCAGGAAGTCGGTGGATACAGGCTGTGAGCGACCGGTCGCACTGGAAATTTATGGGGGAGGTCTATGTCCTGCAGTGGACGTCACCAGGCTGAAACGGAGGGATAACAGAAAAATCCTACTTCCTACTAATAAGAAGGGACTACTAATAGAAAGTTTGTGAGGATAGATGGATGGGTGGATGGATGTTTGTTACTCTTGCTACTTTTTATTCCAAAAAAGTACAGTGTTCCTTTGGGTTACTGTATTTACGCGGATAGAGCCACGGGCAACAGTTAGTCGTAACATAAACCGCCACTTTTATCATGAAAACTTTACCACAAATCACATTGATGACTTAAAATATTCTTTGTCCTTATCCTGTATCCATTAAATCATGTAAAACTGTAAAAATAAGTAAGGTTAAAAAGAAATCAGATGCCGTCAATGTAAATACACCTTCGGAATATTTTAAAGGCACTATTTTTCTTGATAATCAATGCATTAAACCTTCAATTGTAGAATAAATGTATGAGTGTGGCACATCGGGACGAGGCAGAGTTCACACACGTGCGAAGCCACGGGCGCCGGCTCATGACGATCAACGTGAACCATCATCATTTACTCCAAAGTGACCTGAATACAACAATTAATAGTAATAAGGAATCACACATCTGCATGCATAGCTTAACAGGTCAAACAGGCCAGGGCTAGGAGCTAACCTACGTATTACCATTTTACTGCATTCTAAATTTAAAAATCAACTCTATATTTTATTAGGTCATTATATTATGGGTATTAATATTCTAAGAAGATTTTGGACGTAGCACAGATTAAAGATGAACATATACAGCCACATAGTTAGCTATCGATTTGATTACACTACTACAAGGTGGTTATATACTCAAAGACTACAAGCATACGATGTGCACGATTTATATACTCAAAGTGCACGATTGTGTGGAAAAATCGTGGGCCGTTGAAGGGGACGTCAAAATTGAAATTTGGATCGTAATATTATGATAATCGACTTTTAGCTTTTTAGCCTAAACCTATAATATATCATATATTTAATATTCAAAAATTAGTATTGTAAAGTAAATATATTATTGTTTACTCTGCTTGCTTTGAATATTAAATTTTCGTTTTTCACCAAATTAAAGTTACAATTGTTAGGTCTATACTTAAGCGCCAGGGCCGTACTTACGGCGCATTCAGCACCGGTAATAATAGGCGTCATTAGTGTCAATCAATTAAAATTTTGCCTACAAATCCGCAGCCCTGAGCTTGCAGGCTGGTTGGTCAGTATGGCCTTTTATAGCGGCTTTAAGTACTGCCACTGGAATTGCAGGCTAGACTAGAATAATAATAAATAGAATAAAAATCTATGCAAGGCAACATTTTTGGGCTGTTGTAATAATTTATGGGACAACTGTTTTTTTTTTTTTGCGGCGACCATTTCAAATGACATAAAGGGCTTTCTGTTACTTTCATTTTCTATGCTACAATTTATTTGGAACAATTTGTCACTTGAAACAATAATATTGTTTAACTTATTGTTGTGACAAGAAAAAAATAAGTGACTCTTCTCATTCGTCGTATACAAAATTAAAATAAAAACGAAAGTTGACAAAAAAAAAAACTGTTTCGGCTTAACTCTACTGTTCTATATATTTTGTGCAACCCCATTGTTATTTGTGGAACTAATTTCGGTATTTGAACGATACTATGATTTAATTTGAATTGTTAAAGTTATGCCCGTTACTCTTGAATGAAACTTTAGGTAGGAACATATTTTATGCGGTAGACTTGGGACACTATCGAATATCGAATAGCCAAGTAACACTAATCACTAGATATTGCCTGTGCGAACTAATAATTTTTTAAACATTGTGCCTACGTTACTATACGTATTATATTTGTAGTCGGATCCTTAGTTGTTTATTACAAATACGTACGTAACAGACTCATTAGAGTTTTTGAAGTTACGCTGACTATAGGATTTGTAATATTATAGGTATGTTCTGAATTCTAATAATATTGTATGGATATAAATAATTATTTACCATAGAATTGTATTATATTAAAAAGTCATACATGATACGACCTTTTTCCTATTAAGTAATTACATACAAAAAATTTAATTATACGAGGGCAAAGAATATATTATGTACTAACATAGCGATGGTCCAATAGTGCATTGCGCTGCGTTGCGTTATCGCAGCTTCGTCGAACGCGGCGTTTTAACAGAACAACGGATAGGAGACGAAGAGTGAGGGTGGATTATGCGCTGCGCTCACCCTCTTGCGTTGTGATGTGCGTCGACGCAATGCAAGGCTCCAATGGGGCCTCAGCCATATATTTGGCAAGATATATGCGTGTAGAAGGGTTTTGACTTTTAATTTGGTCAGAGTGAAATGACCGCTGTGAACATTTCGGAGATTACGTCATACCAACCTCGTGCTGGGAACACGTACAGACAATTTATATATTTTATGAAATATAGGTACCTACTTTAAAGTTAAATCATAGAAAAGGGTTTATTTGCAGTCATTAAATCATCACGAAAATTGTGCGTGGAAAACGTGACGTATTTTCAAACTACTTAGGAAGGTATCTAAAATTTTCTTGTCAGCCTGATATTCGTTTATGTTTTGTTTGAATGATGACGATGAATGATGTTTGAATACAAACACATAATTATAATACCCTCAAAAATCCTAAAAGTAGTATTAAAATTTAAATGTTACTATTTCTAAGGTACCTAACGTTCCTGCACAAGAGAATGATATGAGATTAAAATGTTTTTATGATACCTGTATATTTATATTGGTAGTCGAAAAGCGCGATTGTAGTGAGAGCTCCGTGGCCTAGTCGGTAGACCGATTGATTCACACTCGAAAGAGTGTAGGTTCGATCCCCAGTTTGTGGCGTGTTCCAATCCAATGATACTTTTTCAGATCTCAAGCCCGCACATGGTTGGCCCCTGACGTATTGACCAGTTCACTGGACTAGGCTGACTGTGTTGTGAGAATGCCGTATGTGCTTGGGCAACCATACGTCCGCGACATTTAAAAACCGACTGTCCGAGGCATTAAAGTATTTCAAGAGGGGTTACTTCGCTCAGAGAATACTGCATAAATCATTCAATAACGCATGAAAGGAACTAAAGTCGCTCAGTGGTCGAAATTCACCGATAATAATTATTATATTTTTTAAGTTTTATCCTTATAAGGGTTATTTTACCTCTTAGATTATATAAAAAAGTATTCAAAATATAAATGTCATCTATAGAATGTGAAATACAAATTGACAAACGAAAATATTTTGTGACAAAATAGTATCAAACGCATGGTACAGTCAAGTGTGAGTTATCTATTGGAGGTAGTGTACCTACCTAACGTCATTTTTATTATTTTAATGTATTAATTAACCATTATTATAAATATATTATTAAGTTCACTCCTCCTCGAAATTTTCTAACTGTTTCATATTTTGTACTCCTTTTCAATTTTCTTAAAAAGGATTTGAAAGTTTTTGTTTCACGTATTTATAATATAATACTAGAAAGGAAAGTTTAAGGTAACACCTTCGCAAGTTAAAATCACTCTATCTATTGCTATAAAATGCATTAAAATCCATTGAGTACCTAGTTTAAAAGATCTAAGCGAAAAGATAGCGAAAGCGACTATGTGGAGAATATGATTCTAATCCTAAATCCTAATATTAAATTTTATAGGTTAAATATACTTCAAAAGACGGAAACGTTTACAAAACTGGTCAGTCATAACGAAGCATTCGACTCCGGTTATCTTAGTTATACCGATGACCAAAGGTATAATCTGAACTGATAGACGAAATTTATTTTGTATTCCTACCGACATTTTAAATGATAGAAGATATAAACATGTTCTTTCCTCCTTTGTATCCTATTTTCTTTGTTTTTCTTTTTACTGCAATAGTCATAAAATTTTAACATTAATAGGATATAATAGTATTAAATACAAGATGTTGCCCGCGACTTCGTGTGCGGAAAAGGAATCCCGCGAGAACCATACCTCTCGCCGCGATAAATAGTAACCAACGTCCTTTCCTGTGGTCTTCTCTATATCTGAGCCAAATTTTATCCAAATTGGTCTAGTAGTTTAGAAACCTATACAAAAACATGTAAACAAAAAAATATACAAACAAATTCTTCTTGTTTATAATATTTTAGTATAGATTAAAAAAAAACGGATAATTGCGAGTCGGGCGCGCCCACCGAAGATGTTGTACGAAACCGTACAAAGTTGGAACATCTTATACCTATAGTTTTTTTGGAGACGAAATTTTGTATGACATGGACAGTATATTTTTATCATTTTCTGTATAAAAATTACAAAATAAATACTTAGGTACCTATACTTATTGGATTCGTAATTAAGCCCTTTCATGTTATACCCACCCCATTTAATCTAGTAACTAGAATGAAATTTCGACCCCCTATTCGATTTTAAGTCATATTTTTATGATTCAATTATAAATATTCAGTTTTCAGTTTTGTTTTGAGTACTCGCAGTGTCTAAGAATATTATTTGCCAAATTTTATAATTCTAGGTCAACGCCAAGTACCCTATGAATACAATTTCCTTGAAAGTATCAAATTATGCGTTTTTTGCCGACTGTATCTTTTTTGCGTCAACGTAGAAATTTCATTTTTTACAACTTCAAGGGACTATAATAGACTATAATTATCGGTTTTCATTTCAACTTGTTACCTCCACGTGTTCCCAAACTAAAGGGTTTTGAAAGACATACAGATTACAGACGGACGGGCAGACAGACGGACAACAAAACTTTTGAGGCACGTAACCCTAAAAGTAAATAATAAAAGTATGTCCCAATAAATAAATATTAGAGCATATTATGTGCTGGAGATCCCGTGCCGTTGCACGAGAGTCCTGCGCTCACCTTGGGTTCAATAGTGAAGGATGTATTACACATTCATACATTCGTCCACATTCAATACGAAACTTAATTATTTGATCCAAGGAAAAATAACGTTTCTAATAACGCTATTTTTCCTTAGAAAATGGAGCATTCAGGTTTCCGAATCTAAATTCCTGATCAGGAAACCTAATCAGAAAACCGAGCGTATCCGTCCGGCCTTAAACTCCGAAAAAACGTCAAGTACCTAAGTATTATCATTATCAACTTTTCTTCAGCAAAAATAAGCAAAATACAAGAAAACCATCAGGGTCAGCACACAGCGAGACGCGACGCGATGCTGCATTTTATAATTGATTATAAGAAAGCGATTTATAATTGAACATTATTCACTACATAGGAATATACACGTTTTATTGCAAGAGTGGAGGGGCGCTGCTCTATCCAGGTTGTTTCAGCTCGAAATTAGATGTAAAACCGTCCCGTTTTCGCCGGACATGGCCTGGTTTTTACAGTTTCCTGGGCTGTCCTGGATAGTTTTAAAGCAGCGTTCTGGTTTTTTAAAGCGCCCTAATAAAGTCATGTACCTATTGTAAAATTCGCGCGCCACATTTTCTTTGTAAGTTATTTAATAATATTATTCAAATACTTTTATGAAAAAGTATGATTATTAGCATTACATATATTTCATTTAACTTATTAAATTAAATTAAATGTAGCATTTTTTTAATAGCGTCCTGTTTTTAAACTGAATTGTCCTGATTTTTCAACATCAAATCTTGGTTTTTTTGGGGTTACAACCCCAAAAAAACCAAGATTTGATGTTGAAACGTGTGATACATAACATAGTAACATACAACAAATTATTTGCCGACTCAGATTAATTACTATAAATAGGTATCTACGCGGCTATAATTAGCATTATAGGTGTTCACTTTTATTTAGATTATGATTAATATTATCATCTACCTATAGGTATTTTTTAAATCATGAAAAGAAAAAATACGTTAAAGGCATAAGACACTACTATTTACTACCTACATAGTACATACCTAGCACTTGCTATGCAGTACGATAACGTAAGTAGTTATACTTACTCAACAAAATGGGAACTTTTCGAGCCTGAAAATAACTTATCGCAAAATAACAAGTTGTTATTTGTTAAAAATTCTTTAAATCATAGTAAATGACAAAAATATTTACAGCTTACAAGCCAGCCACATAAGGTATTTAAACTTAGAAAATTTAAAATTCGTTCTATATTTAAAACCGTGTTTTTGTGTACCAACGCCAAGTTCAACAGCCAGCTCTAGACGCGAAGGATGGAGCGACCTACTTGCGGTTCCCTGACCTCCGCGCGCGCCGCAGCCTAGCGTTGCGACTTACCTCTCTTTTCTACCTTCGCTCTTCCGTACCCTCTCTTTCCCACCCGGAGTATTTTTCGCACACATATAATTTGGAAAATCTTAAAAATCTCTCTCGAACTTCCTCTAAATCTTCCATTCGTGGTACTACTCAGGTAGGTACTGAAAGTTTTGAATTTGATTTGAATTTGCTAATTTCGGACTCGGTCGCGTGATGGTCATATTCTGGTTTCATACATTTTAACACTTTATGCAAACGTGCATGTATTTTAACTTCTCGTTGATATTATAACCGGTGACTATATAAATAAATAAATTAATTCATACATTTGGGAAGGTGCGGAAGCGAGCACTTCTGTTACATATTTAAATATCTGGCATATTAAGACCAGGAAATGTTCATCGACAAGCGAAACAGCAAATTTTATTATAGTCCAAAACTAAACATGGGCTATGACGCTATGACGTAGGTACATTTGACGGAACAAAATGTACGAATAAACAAGAAAAAGTTATCCATCTTGGTTTTAACCATATGTCAAATGTCAGCCGTCTTGATTTCACTATACTTCAACCCCCTTACTAATAAACGCTGTATAAGCATTGAATAGTTATACAGTCTTCTTCAATGGAATTACAAATGTCACTTGAGTGATGGGAACAAAATACAGTATAACTATTCAAAGCCTATACAGCGTTTATTAGTAAGGGGGCAAATGTCAAAATGGCCCCAAAAACTCCAAAAGTAGGGCCATATAAGTGGATACAGATATTATTATATACGTCTATGCCTGAACCACAATGAGGGTGTTTGATATTTTTTCTGCCGCTAGGGGGCAGACCCAACGCATACAAAGTGTCATCTGGTGGCGTAAGTGGTACTAAAAACGATCAATAAGAATTTTCGATTCTTCTTCTGTCACCAGGCGGCCCTTGGTAGCCCGACGGTCGTTGTCGTGTCAAAAAGCTGTCAGATGTCACGAATTTAAAAACCGTCATTCTCGTTAAATTAACTTACACTTTACTTTTATTGAATTATAAACGAATTGTCTTGATATCATAAACTAAATGTTGAAGTTTTGACCAATCAAAACGGGTTTGACATTTATGAGACTACGATTTTGCAGTTTTAAGTTTTAACATATCGGTACTGGATTGTAACTATAATATCTATTAAACACTTGACCGTTAGTTAAAGTTTACAACCTTGAGAGTGGCACTTCCAGTTTCCATCACATATTATATCCTTTTCCTTCCTATATCTCCTATACATCTATCTATCTCGCTCGCACATCCCCCCACCAGGTAGGTCGTCGAGCTGCATTGCAAGCTGCGACATGTTCCTCATTGGCGTCAAGTTTCCTATCACCGGCGGTTCACTCTCGATAATTAGTCAATATCGTAGTGCTACCGCAGGATTTTAGGTGAGTCTTATTTTAGATTTTATTAAAATCTTTGAAACACTTAGAAAGATCCTAAAATTCTAACGGTTTTAGCCGTTCCAATAAATATTCATAGAATAACGATTATTCTTAAATAGCAAGATGATCTTTCTTTGTTTCAGAGAAAAATACTTATTTTAAATGTGTCCTTTTAACTATAGTGTAGAAAAATGACGGTTACGTAATGCACAAAGGGAATTAACATTGTTTCATGAATAATTTAAGAATTTTTTTCTCAGTTTTATGTGGGTACCCGCATTTTTCTTTTTAATCTTAGAAAACGTTCTAATTATAGAAGACGACGTTATAGATTTTGTAACTGTTATATTGAAAGGTGGATTTATAACAATACTACCCACATAATTATAATTAATACTTTCATTATTTCGATTTAACATTTTATTTTAAAGTTTGCTTTGTGCTGACGTACACTATTTCTCCTTCCTTTTAGATTTTGTAACTGTATATTGAAATGTGGATTTATAACAATACTACCCACATATAATTAATATTTTCTTTATTTCGATTTAAATTTTTATTTTAATGTTTGCTTTGTGCTGACGTACACTATTTCTCCTTCCTTTTAGTTATAATGGAGAAGATTAACGAAAATGGTAACGAACCTATCGCTGGGCCCTCTGGTGCGCAAAAAACGAGAAAAAGACGTAGGGAATCTGTTACAAGTCAGTCCTCGTCTAGTGATAGTAGTAGCTCCAGTAGTTCGGAGTCGGATTTCCGCCGCAAAAAACGTTCGCACCGTAGTTCCCTAAAAAAAGGGGGGGGCAAACCTAGTCGCAAATATGACCTGCTACAGAGGTTATCTAATGAAGTAACCGAACTTCGCAGACACATTTATGAAGGCGAACCTTCTCGTACAAATCGACCAGAGTCTCATAACTCTGCTGATTTAAATATTACAAATGATAATGATGATCAAATTTCAATATTAAATATTAATGATTATAATTTTTTGAATGATTGTAATCTTCGTGATGATAATACGAATAATATAAATAATACGGCAGCTAACAACAATTTTAGTTTTGATTTACAAGTTAAATTGAAGGAGCCCGCAACACCTAGGGCCCCAGAAAATTACCTTAAAATGTTACAAAATTTTCAACATTTTGATAAGACTGAGTGGTTTGATGTCAGATACGCGGACGTTCAAAAATTTTATAATTATTTCCCGGGCTTCACCCAGTTGGAAATTAATGACGAAGTCAAGGCTTACGATGCTCAGCGTCACCTTGCTTATAGTGACAAATGCTATGGTGCTCTTTCTTTTTGTATTTTAAAACAAAGAGAATTGCTTCAAGATAGTCTGAATAGACTCATATCATGGGCGCGAGACAGAGGTAATACTGTTAATGCTGATGAATTGCATACCAAAGTCGTAGAGTTATTTAATCAAGGAGAATATAATAAAGTAGCTTCGGATATGTTACAGTTAGTTTGTGGGCACAGGGCCGAAACTATTCAAATGCGTCGAGACGTAATTTTAAAACACGTCCGTGACCCAATAGTTAAATCGACACTACGCAAAATTCCCCCATCTAACGAGCACATTTTTAATGCGGAACAACTGACATCAACCTTAGAGAAAGCAGGTGGTGTAAGAAAAGTTTTCCTACCACTTATAAAAAGTAACCCAAGAAATGCCTCGCAGGCATCGCACAAAAATATTTTTCACCCCCCGCAGGGGTTCGATAATATTAATCAAAGACCCTCACAGGGTGCTTTTCAAAGACAACCCCCGCAGGGTTCGTCGTTTAACCAACCCTCGCAGGGTTATTTCAACAGCAGACCCTCGCAGGGTACATTTGGCATAAATAGAACTGGCAACAACAATACACGTGGGTCCTTTCGGCCTCGTGGCGTTACACACAGTAGACACAACAGACAAGAGTCAGCGGCAGCAAATAAGAGACGTGGTCCCCAGGATCCTCAAACAGGGAATAGGCGACGACGATTCTGACTATTTCGAGGCGGGCCAATTAATACACTTTGTACCTCGTTGGAGACGTCTAGGAGCACCGCCTACACTCCTAAAGGTAATCAGAGGGTACCGCATACCCTTTCAAGCCAGACCTCCTCTTGTACTTCACAAAAATCAAAGACCTTTAACGACCCCAGAGACAGAAGCCATGTCCGAGAGCATATCTCAAATGATTCAGCAAGGTGTGCTGGAGAAGGCACCTCATTCTCCGAGTTTCATCTCCACTATGTTCTTAGTCCCCAAAGGCGACGGCACCAACCGACCAATTTTCAACCTGAAAAATCTGAATCGGTATGTCGCAATTCAGCCTTTCAAACTAGTCAATATGTTTCGCGTGCCAAGGTTTCTTCAACCAAACGACTGGCTATGCAAAGTAGACCTTTCGCAGGCATACTTCAATGTGCCAATCGCTCCCAGTCACAGACGTTTTCTTCGGCTAATATACCAAAAGAAATTACTGCAAATGACTTGTCTGCCGTTCGGTCTCAGTACGGCCCCAAAGATCTTTGCAGCACTTTCCAATTGGGTGGCCCAAACGCTAAGGGACGAAGGTATCAGAGTCCTAGTATATCTGGACGATTTTCTAGTAGCACACCAAGATTACAAAATACTCAAAATCCATGTCCAGATCGTTTTAGAACGGCTAAAGTTTCTGGGATGGCAAATAAATTATCAAAAGTCAGTGACGAGCCCCCAAAAGAAATTGGTGTTCCTCGGTATTCTTTGGGACCCATGGCGAAACAAGAAAGTGCTACCCGATCAGAAAATACTACATTTACAATCACGTCTAAGGGCAGTTCTGCGAGAAGTGACTATAACCTCCAAAAACCTTCAGAGCCTAGTAGGCATTTTAAATTTTGCGAGCTTCACAGTTCCATACGGCAGGTTACACTTTCGAGAAACCTTGTCATTCCTCAACAAAGCCCTAAAAGAGGGAACAAATGTTATGACATTGCCAACGGTGTCGCAAAAGGAACTGAGGTGGTGGTTAGAAAATTGTCATCGCGAATCAATGATTCACGTTCCACCTGCAGAACATTTTCTAACGACAGACGCATCAGATGTCGCGTGGGGAGCTCAGTTGGACGGACACAGTATATCAGGTCAATGGACGGATCGGGAGATGAACTTACATTGCAATCAAAAGGAGATGATTGCAATCCTGAGGGTCCTGCAGATCTTTTGTCCACAACTGAGCAATTCGACAATCCTTGTACAATGCGACAACAAGACAGTCATAGCTTTTCTTCGACGAGAGGGGGGAACCAAATCGGCATCTTTGATGGAACTGACAAAGAAAATATTTTGCCTATTGGAAAAGCACAAGATTTATGTAGAAGCCCAACATATTCCAGGCAAATACAACAGTCACGCAGACCATCTCTCTCGTCATCGGCCTCCACCCGAGTGGCATCTACTTCCCCAGGGCACAGAGAGAGTATTCCAAAGGTTCGGAGTTCCCTCGATAGACCTGTTCGCGTCGGAACGGGCGAAGGTGGTCATAAATTATGTGTCACTAGACCAGAGGGATCACCTTGCCATGTTTCACGATGCGTTCTCCCAGATGTGGAATTTTCCCATGGCATGGGTATTTCCCCCACCATACCTTATTCCGAAGGTCCTAGAACACCTGAACCGTGCACAAGGAATCTACCTTCTGGTAGTCCCCCGTTGGGAACGAGCGTTCTGGAGACCAGACCTGAAGGCTCGAGCAATAGCACCACCTTTCACAATAAAAAATCTCCAACACTGTTTGATCGACACAGCAACAGGCCTGCCACCTCCCAAAGTCCAGGAGATGGTAATAGAAGTATGGAAGTGTGGGGGTGGACTCAGAACTTAAGAGACTGGAATGAGGACCAGGTTAAATTGCTTCAAGCCTCCTGGCGCCCTTCTACAAGAAAAACATATACGGTGGCTTGGAAGAGATGGCTAAAATGGTCAGAACAACACAGGATAAATCCGTTAGCACCAACAGGACAAATTCTTGCTCGTTATTTGGCAGATTTGCATATCGTGGATAAACTTGCTTATAACACAATTAACCTTCATAAGTCCGTTGTAGCCACCTTAACCAATACTGAAAATGCTAGTAATTTGAGTTCACATTCGCTAGTATGTCATGTTTTAAAAGCTATAGCCTTACAAAGACCTATAGCTCAAAAGAAGGTTATTTGGGATATAGACGTTTTAAGCGCATACTTACGTACTCAAAATGTGGACGAGACTAGTATATTTGCTTCTTCTCGGCATACGGCAACTCTGTTACTACTTTGCTCCGGTCGTAGGGTCCATGATTTAACCTTGTTAGCTACCGATTCAGAACATTACTCAGAGGAGAACGATTCTTTGGTCTTATGGCCTGTGTTTGGGTCCAAAACAGACACTGCCGCATACAGACAGTCAGGATGGAGACTTTACTCCAATAATGAGAATAAGAATCTTGATCCAGTGTTTTGGGTAAAGCTATGTAAAACACTTTTGCAGGAAAGACGACAGCAAGCAGGAATTTCAAATTTATTCCTTAACATTCGGGGCACACCAAAAGCCGCCTCTCGCACACTCATAGCAGGTTGGGTGAAATCGCTTTTATTAGAAGCAGGAGTGATAGCAACCCCAGGAAGCCTGAGATCGGCTGTCGCTTCAAAAAAATGGGAAAGTAACTGTCCGCTTGATGACATCCTTTCTGGAGGAAACTGGAGATCAAAAGCAACATTTACAAGATTTTACTGCAAAGAAGTAACGTCCAATGTTAGTAATGAGGATATAATTTTGTTTAATCCTGTTTAAATTTTTACTGTAAAAGTTTCAGTAAACTTTGCATTATTATGTTATTTATAATTAAACTACAAACTTACCTACATAAAATATGTCGAAGATTATCTAGATCATAACTTGACATCAACATACTATTTAAAAATTTACATTACAAATATGTCTGATTTTCCATATTGTAACTTAGGCTGGTTTGTACAGTATTTATTCTAAAAATGTCTTAATTCAGTCTAATTAATAATAACACTTTACTCATTTTTCGTTGTGAAGTAAAGTTTCTGTTCTTATTTAATTATTAATAAGTTATAAATGTTATTGATTGATTATTTACTAAATCGTGTAGTATTCTCGCACAAAATATTTTTAATATAAGTTTTTGTACCATTACAGCATTCTTTTTAAATTAAATATTAATTCCATTACAGAAATGTAAGGTTTCCCTCTTTAAACTTTCAGCTTAATAAGATCACATTGGCGTCTTAATACAGGTTTAATTTACCCACCAGGCGATAACAAACAGGTCTCAAGGTTGTAAACTTTAACTAACGGTCAAGTGTTTAATAGAAGTGTTTTACCTGAAATAAAACACATATTAAATACTTACCTTAGTTAAAGTTTACAAATTTTAAAATCTGCCTGGCGGTTCCTTTCGACTCAATGAGGAACATGTCGCAGCTTGCAATGCAGCTCGACGACCTACCTGGTGGGGGGATGTGCGAGCGAGATAGATAGATGTATAGGAGATATAGGAAGGAAAAGGATATAATATGTGATGGAAACTGGAAGTGCCACTCTCAAGGTTGTAAACTTTAACTAAGGTAAGTATTTAATATGTGTTTTATTTCAGGTAAAACACTTCTATTATTAATAATAATATCTATGGATGCTTCACACCACGTCAATCTGACCCCGTGCTAAATATCCGAAGAATTTGTGTTACAGGTACCAGAAAACGGGAAGTAGTATATTTAATAATTTTATACTACACATATTACATTAATTTTTTTTATTATATTATACACACATTTAATACACATCCATGACCAAGGAACACAGAAAAACTTATTGTTCCTTCAGCGGAATTCGAACCCGCGACCCCCGGCTTGAGTACTAACGCGTTGAACCACTGAGCCACAGAGGTCGGGTATTGCAGAATCGACCTTCTGATTGCAACAAAGGTAATTGCAGGAATTTCTAGCACATTATGATTATCTTCTAACCGACTACTATTATAAATATGAAAGTTTGTGAGGATGGATAGGTGGATGTTTGTTGAGTAACAAAATAATCCAGAGTTTAAACTAGGTACTATCATACCAAATTTTATAAAAATCCGTTAAGTAGTTTTTAACTGAAAGAGTTTTCAGTTAAAAACTACTTAACGGATTTTTATAAAAATTGGTATGATAGTACCTAGTTTAAACTCTGGATTATTTTTTTACCACAGAAAATACAGTGTGACTTTGGGATACCTTCTGCGTTTACACAGGACAGGCTGTGCCTAGTGTGGGATTTGTCTATAGACATTCGTATTCATTACGTCACGTACCTACACGAACAAAACAGACAAAGCTCCTACAAAAATTTAGTTTGAAGAATCTGATCCATGTAATATGATAAATTGTTATCGACTTCATTAGGTACCTAATGCTCGTCATCTGCTGGCCTGAGCTGAGAAGCCTTACGCATTGTATGCTCATTATTGAAAAAAAAAACGTTTTGTATAAATACTAGGGTCAGTTCAAACCGCGACAATAAGGCAGCGCTGATTTATTCACTACACAAAAACGCGTATCGCGTTTCATAATATGACATCAGTCATATTATACTCCATATGCGCTAGTGGTGGGTCGTCGACGCTTTTTCGATCAACGAAACGAGACCGTTTATCGTTCATCGTAAACTAGTTGAAAAAACAGTTTTTTTTTCGACTAGTTTACGTGTTCGACGAATACTGAACTGTGCAATAAACTATGACAAACAAAGTAGTTTTGTTGAATGAACGACTTTCAGCATTAACTGTTTTGACAAACTTGTTGTCGTTTGCTGATCGACGCGACTAGTGATGACGACGAACGACGAGACGGTTTAATCTGTGAGCGGTGGAAATGAACTTCCCTTCATACTTTTTCCAGGCTTAGGACTGGCAGGCAGGCAGGTTCATTACTGTAAAGAACAGAGATAGACGTATTGCTTGTGCCGAGTCGTCGTGCCCCGCGCCCGTCCGTCGATCGTGTCGTCGCGTCGCGACGAACGGTCTCTGTCGCACGCATTGTTCCGGCATATGGCAACCGTTCACGCTAAACTAGTTTACCCGTTCATGACAATCAAACAGTTTAATAAAACAGTTCGTTCATTCAACGCCCATCCCTAATATGCGCTGTGCAGCGCCATGTAACCAGACATTCGAACTCTTACATTTTTCTTGTGTAATGATTAAAGATTAATTTTGAATAAGATTTTTTTGTTGTGGTGTAAATTGACGAGACCCTTATTGTAAGGAATTTACATGCTTCAGGGTTTTTGTCATGGTGTCATTTCACAGACAGATTTAGTCCGATAGTCCGTTGACATAATAATTATGCGGGACACATTGATTTACGCTTTGATTATAAAACTACTTAAGTAACTGATCATCGTTAAAAGCGATGTTCAAGAAATGTATGAGGCCTGGGCCAGCCCTACGTACAGTCATGTACAGTATATTATGTAAATATAGCTACATTAGTAGCGTGTTCCACACGGCACTTATTTTGCTCAAAACGCTACGATAATTTCTACCACAAAATGGTGTTTCTTTAGCGAAATAACGTTATTATTGAAAATTTCGAAAATGTCGTTTTTAGAAATTTTTGTGACTAGTGGAACAACTGACAGCTAATCACAGCTGATGTTGAAAACGTCAAAAAGTGCTAATTTTAACCTAAGTAGGGAGCTGGGTAAAAATTAGCGAAATGTTGTGATCATTCTTAGGGTTTTTAACAGTTTTTGACAGATGACAGTTGCGTGTGGAACAGGGGTGAAAACAGTTACGAAGGATCATAGTGGCGCTAAAGAAACAGAATGTGAATGAAAATAACGAAATATTCGTTCTGACCGTGCTAGTGGAACGCTAGGAATATAGTAACCGTTTCCTATTCATTATTTTGTTTAATTTCAATTCGTTTCCATGTACATTTAAATTAACTTCGTCAAGGAGAGCAACACAAAGTAAAATAAAACATGGCGGATCAGATCAAAATTAACTAAATAATGTCATTTTGTCAATGACATGACTTTTGACAAAGAAAGACGTATGGAATTCAAGACGTCGTCTCTTTGTAAAACTGTCTACTACGTCAAAAGTCAAGTCAAAACAACTGTCATGGCCGCCCTAAAAATAGTGTTCTCGCAATAAAAAACTCTTCAAATAATAATTTTTGTACGTATGTACCCTTCTTCAAATAAACTTTTTCGTATTTTTATGATATTTCCATATTTTTTTCCTATTTACCTATGTAGTGTAGGTACATAGAACTGGCCCAAAATCAAACATGTCTTTTCGCTCAGATATACAGTAGACTACGGAATAGGACATAAAACTACTACTTTTTATCGCCTACTACTTTAATATAGGTATAGTTACCGTGGGATATTATTATTATATGTATTTACGCGGCAAAAAGCTAGTACTATACAGTTTACGAGCTCATCAAATTGTTAAGCCTGTTTACAATATCTAAAAATATGTAATCAATTCAATCAAAGGTTTAATTCAAGGAAGTACCAATTAAAGCAATTATATAAAGCTGGTTTCGTGAGAACTTTTATGTCTTGAGCTGCTAACGTATGATCATGGGAGAATAAATCTCTGTTAAGTGTTATATTATGTTATAGTTCATGTTTTGTGTGCGCAAAGAGAAACCATGCATTTTGGCGTGACAAAAAGTAGCCTATATCCTTGCCCGTAGTCTAGTCTATGTCAGTGCCAAATTTCATCAAAATCCTTCCCGTAACTTCGGATCCTATTCAATGCAAACAGATAATGACACAAACAAACAAGTCTTTCGTCTTTAAATACTTTAAATAATATTATTTTAGTATATAGTATTACAATTATTATAAGAAAGCTATTCGTAGATTGACTATACAATGTTGTAAAAAATTTAATCGTACGGAAAAAATGGAGCGTGAATTTTTATCCTTTCGTCGTAATGTGTTAAAAATATTGTGATCTTGTCTGAAAGAGCATCTTGTGACCAAATCGCATTGTAATGACCATGGGCGTAGCCAGGTTTTAGTTTCGGGGGGGTTCAAGAAAATAAGACGACTACAAGTACATAATAATAACCAGGGCTGTCTTTAACCTATTAGAGGCCCTGGGCACATTAGAATCTTTTTTTCTTTCATTTTAAACTGTTTAAGCTTTAAACCCTAAAAGACTGTGTAATTCGGAAATTTTATAATACGTTCTTTAAGCCAAAAACGAGCGAGCGAAGCGAGCGAAGCGAGCGAGCAATTTTTTTTCCTATTTACAGGTTCAAACGATAAAATCTGTTCAAACGTTAAACTATAATATAAACACTGAATAACGGTGAACTTTGGAAAAATACCATAAAATCAACCGGCTAAAACTGAACATCCAATAAATAATAAATAATATAATGTCCTTTATGTTAACCGCGAACGAGCGAAGCGAGCAAGCAAATTTTTTTCCTATTTAAGAGGTTACATCTGTTCAAACTTTAAACCCTAAAAGACTGTGGAAATAGGATCATTTTATAATATACATTAGAATAATGGACGCCCATTTTTTTCGTTTTTACCTGTTTAAACTTTAAAGCAAAACCCCAAAAGACTGTGTCATTCGAAAAATACAAATATCAAAAGTCTAAAACTGAACGTCGGTACTAAATTTTATAGTAATATGTTCTGTAAGCCAAACGCGAGTGAGCGAAGCGAGCGAGCAAAATCTTTTTCCCATTCTATAGGTTAAAATCTATTCAATCGTTAAACTTAAACACTAAATAACGGTGAACTTCGGAAAAATATCATAAAATGAACCGGCTAAAACAGAACATCGCTACTAAATAATATAATATGTTCTAATATGTTCTTTATGTTAAACGCGAGCGAGCGAAGCGAGCGAGCAAAATTTTTTTCCTATTTAATAGGTTAAATCTGCTCAAATTTTAAACCCTAAAAGACTGTGAAAATAGGATCATTTTGTAATTTAAATTAAAGTAAAATTAGCGTAATTTCTGATGTTGCAAAATAACTTATTATGTTAGGTTTTATTAGGCACGCGTGCCATAGGTTCGATCCCTTTTTTATTGTTTTTTTCTAAAGTACAACATTCTTTCAGGGCTTAAAGTATTAAAAGATTTTAATATGTTAAAAAGTAAAAAACGTTTGCTCACTTTCTCAGTTTGAACGCATTTAACATAAGCACATACATATAGGACAAGTTAGTATTAAAGTTCTGTTTTAGGCTGTTGATTTTTTTTCTAAAATAACTTTAAAAAATCATATTTCAAGTAGGGTTAATGAAGCGGCAAAATATGTTAATTGGCCTTGGGCGCAAAATTTCTAATTACGCCTCTGCATATGGGTCATCCACATGGACCAGCCGGGCCATTTCGGGGGGGGTTTGAACCCCCTAACCCCCCCCCCCCCTGGCTACGCCCATGGTAATGACTGGACCAACACGAATGGCTTCATAATAATAAGACGTACTCCTCTAGTTTTCCGGGGATCTTACAGCCGAACACTTACATATATACGCTGTATAAGCTTTCTACGTGTTTTGTTCACATCACACAATTAGTGACATGTTTAATTCGATAGAAGGAGACAAAACACTGTGTAACTATTCAAAGCTTATGCAGCGTTTATTAGTAAGGGGGTAAGACGTTAGGTAAATTAAGTGATGCTCAAGTCACATGCTGTCCTTGTTATTTCGGCTAGCAGAGACAGCGACAACAATAGGAGGGTTTTATTTACTGTTTCAGTATTCGGCCGTACCTTACCTTCATACTTCATTAAAGCGGTGATTACCATTCCAGGCGATTCTGCTCAGCAGCAGAGTAGACGTTCATTTCATACAATTTCATGCTTGTTACATAAAAGGAAAACAAAAACGAATTCCCTGCTAGATATTGTGACAAGAGTTACCTTAGCCATTGAGCGTGTTATGTAAGTTGCGTAAGCGTCAATAAGCGGACAAACGGACAGAATAGCTTCACCATATAAAGAAGGACAAGAGCGTGCTGAATTTCATTTTCTAAAACCCGATTAAAGAGGTGACGCGGCGAGGTCGGCTAACGGGGAACACCTCGAAATCGAAAGGCGCTCGAAACCGAAACCGAAGGGAGAGGTCCCGTTATCCTGCGAGATGGAAAGCTCCCGTTAAATACGCCCCTGACTAACAGTCACAAATGTATCGCCTATTCAAATTTACTGTAATGTGTGGAAATAAACGAACTTATTGCCTCGTCTTTTAATTTTTTTTAACCTTTGAAAGGTTCGCCACGAACGCCCTTATTCTTTCAGGTTTAAAGGAAGGTTCGAGAATACTGCTGGCTACCGTTCGTTCAAAAATTTTATTGTGCGCTGTAGTAAACATCAGGAATAATTGCTCGACCCTCTTCAGGCTCCCGGCACTCGGCTCTGTGGTTAGCACGTCGGCGCTCTGTGGCTCTGGGGCTCGGTTTGTATCCCGCCGAAGGGACACAAGTTTTTTCTGTGTTCCTGGGTCTTGGACGTGTATTAAAATATTATATTAAATAGTTATCCATGTGTGACCTCTGTGGCTCAGTGGTTCAACACTTTGGTGCTCAAGCCATGTCGCATATTCGAATCCTGCCGAAGGGACAAAAAGTTTTTCTGTGTTCCTAGGTCATGGAGGTGTATTAAATATGTGTATAATATTATAAAAATCATAGGTAGTATTAAAGTATTAAATATACTTCCCGTTTTCTGGTACCTGTAACACAAGTTCTTCGGATACTTAGCACGGGGCCAGACTGACGTGGTGTTAGGCCTGGAAGCGTCCATAGATAATATTATTATTATATTGGAAAATTGCCAGCCATTTATGCACTATTTTTCGTAGAGAGTCCTTCAGGCAATTTGAGGGTGAAGCTGATACAATTTGTAGTATATAGGGTGTATTCAAAACAAAAGTAAATATTCGAGATGAGTAATTCTCGTTAAAAAAATATGTAAAGGTATGTAACATGTAACCCTAAATTTTTAACCGATTATTCTATTAAATAATTAACATCGATTCATAACCGGATATTAATAGTACGCACGCACGCACTAAAATCGACCGTCTAATATAATATTATTATGCCATCAATAATAATATTTAAAAGTATTTCAATTATGTTTCTATTTGTTTTGCTTTTAATAACTTTAGTATAGGTAGTCGGCTAAAACAAACTTGATTTTTAACAAAAATAATATTCGCACATAGTCATTGTAGCGCCATCTATAGAATACTTAGTAAACTATGTTACTAACCTATTGTACTAACAAGTAACGACTTCATAGTATGTCTCGATAGATGTCGCCACGATATCAAAAATTATAATAAATAAACTAATAATTTAATATGGTATTACTTTTAAAATGTACACAATGATACTACAATTACCTACTAATCATACATTTATATAATAATAATAAATAGAAATGAACTTTTTAACATTGCTCAACCTCAAAATGATTATTTCAGATTGTAATTAAATACTATGATGGCGCCATCTATGATTTCACATCATAACAATCTAAATTTGACATGAACAAGACCTATATTAGATTTCTATTTGGTTAAGTTTTTAATCGCTAGATGGCAGTATAAACTCTAAATATAATATTAGTATTAATACTATATTTTAGAGTTTATACTGCCATCCTTAATTAAGGACTTAATTAAGTGAGTTCATTTATTAAGCCAACTCCTTAATTAAGGAGTTTTTTTTCTGGGGGTATACAATTTAGAAAACATCGAAAAATTGCACTAAAACTTGGCAAGGGATGAGGATGTGCCTAAAGTAATGGACTTATAGGTGTACCAGAATCTCATGGCAAATAGGGAAATAAAATTTTGTAGTGTGCAATACTGGGGAAATTGAATTAAACGATCTTGATACTGGTTAATTTTTAATTATGTCTTTAGTATTATTGAACATGAATTATTATAATAAAACTGTGTGAAGAATGTTCATGTATAATATAGAAAACTAGCTTTTGCCCGCGGCTTCGCCCGCGTGGAATAGTGTTCTTGAAGAAAAAACTACTTCGGCGAATAACTCTCTACCTACTTACAGCAATATACTTCTGATACAATATTGAAAATGTTTTTAGGTTTTCCCAATGCGAATTGTTAAAAATGGGACCCTATCACCTCGACAGGACATGCGCGACCACTTGATAATATTATACTTATATATTTATCGCACTTGATTATAAGTTTTACCATAATCTTATATCTTAAAGACTTAATACTTAAATACTATTATTTTAAAAACTCGCATCAAAATCCGTTGCGTAGATTTAAAGATCTAAGCATACAATATACTATACCTACATAGGGACAGACAGATAAAGCGACTTGTTTTATACTATGTACTATGAAGTAAGTAAAGTTATTTGACATTCCAACAAAACTGACAAACCACCTCTGGATATTCCATAAGAATTAAGAACTGCAGTTACTATTATGTATTCTGTGCTGCAGTTCAAAATATTCGTGAACCTCTTTATACTGTATACGTCCCGCGTTTTCGATAGCGCGATGTAGAAACGCGAGCGCCCGCGCAGCAACACTATATCCCTGCATTTTAAATCTGTAATATCTTCGAAAATATTCATTTAAATTACATGCCGTAAAGGGCAGTATTGATCTATCTTAAATGCACAATGTATTTAAGGTACTTAATTGCATAAAGATTAATACTGTATTGCTTAAAATCTCTTTGTAAATAAGCTATTTAATTAAAATCAAATTAAAGGATAAAAAATGGTTATTGTGGGCTATCCCTAAGAGATAGACATATGCCATCGCGGACTTTTTTGTAGGCTTTTTAAAGATGAATACAACTGTAGTACAATAGCTTAATATTTTCCCTTTATAATTGCATGCTATAAGTATTCTTTTGCTAATAACAGTGTTATGGGTCTTAAAATTTTAAAAGCTACAGATGTTTTTGCTATACCAATATATAAGAATAGTGTATTTAAAAGCATAATATTATGGCTTTTTAGTCTAGTAACAATTACTGTCAGATAGTGGTTGAAGCAAAAATTTCAAAACTAAGTTGAAGTCTCATATGATCAGAAATAGTGCCTAACTAATATGACAATTAAAAACTATTATAAACCTTTACCTTTGCAATGTTTGATAAAATGCACATAATGCAAAAAGCAAGATACCTATGTCATAGCTTTTATAAATCAAAATTTTTTTTTGGCTGATTCTGTGGTTGAGCGCTACAAAAACCAGTATTGTTATACATTTGTTTAATTGTGCCATTACGTAACTTCCTCAGCCATAGCAACTGTAAAGTCGGTAAATTTTTTGGTGATTTTTTAATGTAAATGGATTTAAGAACATGTGATAATAAACGGTGAAAACCAATTTTGATACTAATCCATCTATATACATTATGTTTACTTGTTGATGCAGCAAGGAAAAAGGGGTTTTAAGCAATAGATTGTGGAGACTGAACCCTAATTTCTTCAATATGGCTGAATAGGCATCTTATAGTCTTAACTATAAGAGGACATTACTTTTATATAAAAGCATTGAACCAGATAATTCTTATTATAATATTATAAATTATCAGACGCCTAAAATGAAATAAGAACTGAAATGCTTATTGTAAAAATATCAAGTAAAATAACGGTCAGAGTATGAATTACTGAGATATTCTTATATCATAATTTTTTAATTGTCTCTAAACGCTGAAAGCCATAAATTCCTTGTCCATAGAAAGCTTATCCGGTTTAATTTTTTCATGGCAAGATGAAGGGAAATTTGCTTATCATCTACACTAATATTATAAAGAGGAAAACTTTGTTTGTATGTTTGTTTGTTTGTTTGTTTGTTTGTTTGTTTGTAATGAATAGGCTCAAAAAGTACTGGACCGATTTAAAAAATTCTTTCACCATTCGAAAGCTACATTATCCACGAGTAACATAGGCTAAATTTTATTTTGGAAAAAAATAGGGTTCCGTAAGATATTTGGGTTTTTCGGACACAAGGTGTAAAAAATCAACCAGAAAAGTTACTTATTTTGCGTACGCTGCCTAAACTATAAAAGATAGAACCATAAAATGTTCTAATTAATTGTAGATCTTATAAATATCTACAAAAAAGTCCGCGACACACTATACCTATCTATGTCGAGTGAGGCACAACAACCATTTTTTTATTTAGAAATCTTGAATTTTTTTTGGACTACATTTTTAAACGCGTTTATTTTACTCATGTTATTAATCCTTATCAAAATAAATTATTTCATCACTAAGTACAGTTTATGTAGATAATATTTGGTCTTTGAATGATTAAAATTGGACGTTTGGTTTTGAAGTTATGGCGAAATTAAAATATTACGACTTCTGCTGCACGGCCCGTTGCGAAGTGGGCGTCACCAAGGCGGGGTGCGCGTGCGGGTTAATGTTTAGTTTAGTTAAATAGTTTAGTTATTTTATAAACATCAAATTGATAATATCTTAAAATATAATACATTATAATATCTATACATCTATACAGTTAAATACAATTTAAGTGTCTGTTTGTAACTTCAAATTAACAGCTTTTTACATAATGAATCTGAAAGTATTTTCGGTACTTACAATAAAATACATTTTTTTTTAATTTTTGTCTGTCCGTCTGTCTGTCTGTAAGACGGTCTGTCTGTCTGTTTGTTTCGACTAATCTCTGAAACGGCTGGACCGATTTTCACGGGACTTTCACTAGCAGATAGCTGATGTTATAGGGTACATAGGCTACTTTTATTTTAGGGTTCCGTTTAAAAAAATAGGATTCCGCTTGCGTTAGTCATAAATAAAGTCGCGGGTAAATTTCAGCGATATCCCAAAGTATTGTTCCACGCGGACGAAGTCGCGGGCAAAAGCTAGTAATATGATAAATTGGTAACTACAAAACGACTACTACGATTTAACACATAATTTGTGCCCATAATACGTTTAATAACTGTTAATTAAACTACTGTAAAGCATAGAAATATTGTTTTCATAGCAATTATAAAGTAAGTTTTTGCTAGTTGGGAATACTATTTTCAAATGAGTTGTACAAAATATGTTGTATAATGTATTACAAAATACAAGCAGATATTTTTGTGATGTAGTCTGGTAGCGCCAACTACTACTTACAAATAATAATAATCTGTTACTTAATAATTGTTGTTTCTAAAGCTGATTTTTAATTTTTTTTTGTCAGCTACTACATGAATGTTTTATTTTTAATGGTCGATTACAATAATGAAATTCTGTAAAAAATGAGCAGTGATGTTTGTAAGGGAATAACATAATTAGTTTAATCGCTGAAGTAACAGTGCAGTACTCCCCGATAAAATGCGGTGGCCAAACGCTTAATTCATACGATTACCTAAATCACTATGGCGTCAAGTATGAAATTAAATAAACAAATCGAGGCAACAGCATATGGAAATTAATTAATTTAATTAATTTATTATTTAATTTAAGTACTAAAAGAAAACAAAAAGCTAATAAGCGATGAGACATGGTATAAACCCGAAAAATATTTAATACCTATGTATTATAATATAATAACTAGCTTTTGCCCGCGACTTCGTCCGCGTGGAACAATACTTTGGGATATCGCTGAAATTTACCCGCGACTTTATTTATGACTAACGAAAGCGGAATCCTATTTTTTTAAACGGAACCCTAAAATAAAAGTAGCCTATGTTAGACCCTATAACATCAGCTATCTGCTAGTGAAAGTCCCGTGAAAATCGGTCCAGCCGTTTCAGAGATTAGTCGGAACAAACCGACAGACAGACAGACGGACAGACAAAAATTAAAAAAAAAATGTATTTTATTGTAAGTACCGAATATACTTTCAGATTCATTATGTAAAAAGCTGTTAATTTGAAGTTACAAACAGACACTTAAATTGTATTTAACTGTATAGATGTATAGATATTATAATGTATTATATTTTAAGATATTATCAATTTGATGTTTATAAAATAACTAAACTATTTAACTAAACTAAACTAAACTAAACATTAACCCGCACGCGCACCCCGCCTTGGTGACGCCCACTTCGCAACGGGCCGTGCAGCAGAAATCGTAATATTTTAATTTCGCCATAACTTCAAAACCAAACGTCCAATTTTAATAATTCAAAGACCAAATATTATCTACATAAACTGTACTTAGTGATGAAATAATTCATTTTGATAAGTATTAATAACATAAGTAAATAAACGCGTTTAAATGTAGTCCAAAAAAAATTCAAGATTTCTAAATAAAAAAATGGTTGTTGTGCCTCACTCGACATAGATAGGTATAGTGTGTCGCGTACTTTTTTGTAGATATTTATAAGATCTACAATTGATTAGAACATTTTATGGTTCTATCTTTTATAGTTTAGGCAGCGTACGTAAAATAAGTAACTTTTCTGGTTGATTTTTTACACCTTGTGTCCGAAAAACCCAAATATCTTACGGAACCCTATTTTTTTCCAAAATAAAATTTAGCCTATGTTACTCGTGGATAATGTAGCTTTCGAATGGTGAAAGAATTTTTGAAATCGGTCCAGTACTTTTTGAGCCTATTCATTACAAACAAACAAACAAACAAACAAACAAACATACAAACAAAGTTTTCCTCTTTATAATATTAGTGTAGATTATTATTCCTGCAGAAGTTTTACTGCAGAAGATTTGTAATTGAAAATATTCCCGCCGAAATCAACAAACCAGATGGCCAACTGGCGAAGTTGATAGGCAATAAATTAGTAAAATAAGTTGATAGGAAACACAATTAGCCAAAATCAACAAACCGGATGTCAAACCGGCGGAGTTGAAAGGGAAGAATATTGCAATAGGTAGTATGTATACCTAAGATTTTAAGCAACTGATTCAATATAGGTTATCCAAATGTCTAATTAAATAATACTTAAGTTGTGAATAAATAATAATAATTTCAATTACGTTACTAAATTGGCTAGACAGAGAAAAATGGTCAAACACTAAAAACGAAATTGATTCGTTACAAAGTAGACCGTGTGTAATAAAACCAATAAGTACCTAGGTATTTAGTTGATAATTCTAGTAATGTAAATATCGATTCTGGCAAATTAATATTTATCTTTTATAATAATTAAGTTACATTAAATTTTAAAATGTTAATTTATATACTTTTAATATTTGTTAGTTGTTACTAAATAAGTGTACAATGGCATTGAATACACGGAAACAAAGTGTATATTTTGTCTAAGAAACATAAGCCAGGCATGTACACAGTTTTGTGAAGCTATAAAAGAGCATAAATGTTTATATTATGTATAATAGCTAGAAACTAAAAGCTCATATTTTAGCAGCATAATTAATATTATTTATATGAATGAACCATGACAACAGTTGTTGCACATTGGTATAGAAGAAAATTAATAATTAAGATATATTTAGGTACAATAATATACCTAAAGTAACTAATTAACATGAAGTTCTATCAAATCCCATTCAGCATTATGTTGCAAACAGATTTGCGATGCTGGTTTTTAAATGGGCATGAAACAAAATTGTATTATTAGTGCATATCTGCTTTATAGCAAATATTTTTATATGTAATTTTTTTAATAGGTAAGATAATTTAATGATTGGATAAAAATCCTAAACAGCTGATAATATACTAAAATTAATGTAATATTTTCCACATAATAATTACTTTTAGATATCTTCAGAAAAGACCATGGAGGAATTATATAAAGACATTGTAGTTCCTTAATTTCAAGGAAGAACATGGAAAATATAAATTAATAACATCATGTTAAAAGATGAAATATTATCAGTTACTTATTTTAATGTTCGCCTATACTGTTAAAGCATTATTTACTTAATTGAATTTTTGGGGGGGGGGGGTGTATTGGTATCTACAAAACTCCAATTAATAAAACCTCTGTATTGTTAACATTTTAAACAGTGAATTAATACTTTGACTTAGGTATGTTGTCAATAATTTTATCTTGATATTATATTGGAATACATATTATAATTCGAGCTACACGTATTTTTATTTCTCGTCCTTATTACATTAGCGTGCACCCAAAGTGACAGAAAAGACATATCTATATTAAACTAAGTAATATAGTAAAGAGGAAAAGTTTGTTTGTTTGCATGGAATAGGCTACAAAACTACCGGACCTGGATTTTGATGAAATTTGGCACATAATAAGTAGAGTTCATATAGTAGGAATGACATAGGCTACTTTTTATTGCAAATAAATGTACGGTTTCTAAGCTAAGAAACCTGCCTATTTTGATACAAATAATTGCTTGGAATGTATGTAAAATTCATACCTATCTTAGATACTCTTTTGCTTTCAACGTTATGCTCGATCGGATTGAACCCGAGATTTTTTTCTACTTGTATTAATTGATTTAAAAAATATATGTTTAAGATATTTGTTTATTTATTGTCAATAATAAGGTACAATACCTATATTTTGAATTATTGAATTCATATTATTATGTACCTATATGAAATGCGTTCATCTCAATCAGTAAATTGAACAAACGAATGTGAGAAGAAGGGTCCTCAATTAGGTACTTAGTTGACAATTAAATAGGTGTTTAATTTACTACGGTTGAAACTTAAAGTAATAACGTAACATATTCAATATTTTTTCATTATTTTTAATTCTATATATTAAACTTTCAAAATACCCGAAATATTGCGCATTTTATAAATTACTGGTTATGTCCCGACAACCGTCCGTATTTTCTGATATGAAAAAATTCCGTAAATGGCAACACTACCTGGCCAATAAACATTTTTATGACATCAAGTATTCGTTAATCGTGAACCAACATTTTATTTTCAATTTATTTATTTCAAGTGTCCGTGGAATACTAAAATATGTTTCAAGCAGTATAAAATTAAATGAAAATTGTCATGTAATTTATATTCACAACGGTTCATAGGCCAAAATCAAACAATGTCCTTTCGCGCAGATGTAGACGGGGAAGGACATAGGCTACATTTTATCGCGAGAAAATGTACGGTTTCTGGGAAATTAACTTTTGTGCGCATGAAGTCGCGGGTAACATCTATAGTAGTCTAATAATAAAGAGGAAATATTTGTTTACACGTAATATGTTGATGTTTGCATTGATAAGGCTCCGAAACTACTGGACCTATTTTGATTAAATATGGCATAGATATAGAGAAGACTACGGGGAAGGACATAGGCTACTTTTTATTGCGGACAAATGTACGGTTTCCACGAAATTTCATTTGCGCGCACAAAAGTTACACATAAAGCACTATTAAATAAGGTGTTACTCGTTCAAATATGTAGTACCTACTGTAAAACTACTCTCTTAATGTTTCTCGTCAGTCGCCAATCATCTTGTTCTATTGAAAGAACAGACGAAGTATGGAAAACTACGGTTCTCGAAAGTCATTAAAAACGAAGTTGTTATATAACTGTCTGGGTTTTATTTATCGAGGGCTGTGTTACCAAGATGTTGACGTCTGGGAAGAAATGACATTTTAAGGTGACGCCGCGTTAAAGTAAAAAACCGTGTTTTAGATTGCTTGTTTTCATTTTTTTGCCTGTTTTCGTTTTCTTCGGTTTATGAGAACAAGCAATGGAACAGCAAGAAATGGAAAGGGCGTAGCGGACAAAATGGTTTTTGTCGCGTTATTTAAAAACCATAAATATATTTCATATAAGCTATGGGCAAATTAATGTGTATGCTTGAACCAATCTATGTACAAATTTTGGAAGCTTAAAACACTCTCCTCTGTTGGCAAAATAGGAATCTCTTTTTTTACAGAGGTGTTTTTGATTAATTATTCTGTGTTATAAAAGTTGACCAATCGTGTTATGCTGTGGGTAATTCAAAGACAAAGACATAATGAATACTGACAATGAACTTTTAATTTCTTAGCTTTAGTCATTGCTGAGAAAAATCGATATCGCTACAGCCAAATTATCAAGGCGTCGCCTCTTTTTTTAACGTTATGACTTTACGAGTAGGTCCCTAACCTACCGAAATAGTTAAATGAAAATATTTTTATAAGAAGCCATCAAATCCATGTACCATTCTACTCATTCTCGTGGAATTTCCCATTAGACACCATCTAGATAAAAATATTTACGTTTGTAAGCCGATTGGTCATCGTCATTATTAATTCCGCTCAAATCAATTGATCAACATTTGAATATTGATTGTCTTCGTGTTCATTGACAAATCACAAGAGTTCTGTAGATCGCATTGCTGTGCAACGCGGCATTATTCAGTCTTTTCCTTTACTATTATAGTATACTTCGTAGCGCCTTAAAATTACATTTGTTGACGTACTGACAGCAGCGCCACCTACCGGGTCCAATTGCAAATCTAAACCATTCTCGAATCCACCTAAACACACACAAAAAATGTCATTAAAATCGGTCCAGCCGTTTAGGAGGAGTTCAGTGACATACACAGAACAAATATAATATAATTACGTAAAGATTAGAGTCGAGTTTGCAGTGAATCATCAGTGGAAATGTCAAAATTGACTGATGACGCTAATTAAAGTAAGCAATTTTGACATTTGCACTGATGACTCACAGCAAACTTAAACCCAATAGGGAATATGCATAAAATATAAAAATAGCTTAAAACATAATAATATGATACTAGACTGAAAAATAAAGGAAATGGCGAAAAAAAAATCAATATCTGTTGATAAATGAGCAAGATATGAGCGGTCAAAGTTTGTAATCTATCTCTTTCTAGCAAAACGACATTTAGTATGAACTTTCTATGAAAGTCGTGTTATGTGACGTCACGATACACGTCCGATCTCTCTGTCTAATATACTACTTTAAACGTTCATATCTTAGTTATTTTTAATGATATCAAAAAACTGATTTTACCATACGATTTACCAAACAAGATAGATCTATATAAAAAAAAAAAATTACGTGCATATTCCCTATTGTACACTAATAATAAATAAACAAATCACCCTTCTGAGAACGTACTTCCACAATCACTCACATAGTTCATCGCTACACAACGCCGTATGCCTAGCCGACACATTCACGCCACTCTCACTCGCGAATCATTCCAAACAAATAAAAATCACTTCAAAACAAGAAAAAATAGACGCATGGTCGCAAAAATCTTTACACGGTCGCCATCTTACTGATTTAACTAAGACGGATGTAGACAAAATAGCATCAAACACATGGCTAAGGCGTGGTGAGCTATTCCCTGAAACAGAAGGGTTTATGATGGCAATCCAAGACCAAGTTATCGATACAAAAAACTACAGGAAACATATCATTCGTACTCCTGGTGCAGGCAGCGACCATTGCCGACATTGCCACAAACAACCCGAAACAATCCAACACATAACAGGAGCTTGTTCATCCATCACGCAAACAGACTACAAACACAGGCACGATCAAGTCGCATCAATCATACACCAGACACTCGCACACAAACACAAACTTATCGCAGACAAAATACCATATTACAAATACACACCACAAATCACACTTGACTCACCTGACTTCAAATTATATTGGGACAGGACAATTTTAACGGACAAGACCGTACATCATAACAGACCTGATATAACACTTCATGACAAACGAAATAGAACAGTTTACCTCATAGACATCGCCATACCCAATTCACACAACATCACTTCCACACATACTAATAAATTGACTAAATACACAGACCTAACAATCGAATTAAAATCACAATGGAAAGTTAACACAGTCAAAACCATACCCATCATCATCTCCAGTACTGGCATTATCCCTAAAACACTCCACACTAGCCTTAAAACACTCGACATTCACCCACTCACATACATAACCCTGCAAAAAGCAGTAATTCTAAATACGTGTCGAATTGTTAGGAAATTTTTATCAATAAATTAATTTTACAGCTTAGCTAAGGTTGCTTGGCCACAAGCCCGCAACATTAGTAGCATACCCGTAAAGGAGAATCTAAGAGATTTAAAAATAACAATAATAATAATAACCAGAGCTGAAAATCTTATTCTTCTTCTTTGAAATGGCCCCCCTTGAGGAATAGCCAGTATTGTGGCCGGTGGGCGGATGGTTGTTGATGTCGGTGGATGACTTTAAGGCCCTCCGCGCACTAGGCAGCCTGGCTGCCGCAGCCAGAATATTTGCGCAGCCAGTTATAGCAGCCAATCGACGACTAGTCTAAATACGACTAGTCTAAATCCTTTCGTCGAGCGATATGGACGTGGAAGAGCTTATAATTAATAATGACTCCCACCGATCTCGGTGACGGTGGCCGGTTCCATTGAAACCAGGCCAGTTACGCAGGAGTAATTTTATAGTGCCCAAGTGTGTGCGCAGTACACAAGAGCACTCTCTCTCTTCCTTTACTCTCGTAATCCAGTGGGACGGATAACCGACACGACTGACGAGAGATGAGGCGCAGGTCCGACTTTTTACATGCCCATCCGACGCATGGATCATCTTTCTTGTCAGACAATCAGGTGATCAGCCTGCATTGTCCTAACCAAACTTGGAAACACCATTTTTTGTTGTTCCAATGCGGGAATCGAACCCACGACCTCCGCCTCCTTATTAATAAAAATATTTACACCATGGATTAGCAAATCCAAATCGCTCTCTTTGTCTATCAAGTGACTGTTCCAAACTATCTGACAGAGACGGCCATGTTGGATTAGCTAATCCATGGTGTAAATATTTTTATTAATAAGGGAGCCGGAGTCGAGAGCCAATGCTCTAACCACTAGACCACGGATATACCTAATTATTGCTTATCTATTATTGCTTATCTATCGCACGGGCACGCATCGCACATCATACACAATAACATGTTATATTTTATCGTCGCCTCGTCATTGCTTTTGCCAGATGAGACGACCTCTGTGGCTCAGTGATTGAGCGTGTTGGTGCTCAAGCCGGGGGTCGCGGGTTTGAATCCCGCCGAAGGAACAAAAAGTTTCCTGTGTTCCCGGGTCATGGATATGTATATTAATACAATAAAAATCTGAAGGAAAGTCAGTTTGTTTTGTATTTTTTTATGTTTCTTTTTATTTTTGAACTAAATCTATACATCTTCTATACATCTATACAGATAAATATAATTGAAGTGTCTGTTTGTAATGTCAAATTAACACCTTATCACTTGATGCATATGAAAGTATATTCGATACTAACAATAAAATATCAATTTTTAAAATTTTTGTCTGTCCGTCTGTCTGTCTGTCTGTCTGTTTGTTCCGGCTAATCTCTGAAACGGCTGGACCGATTTTCGCGGGACTTTCACTGGCAGATAGCTGATGTTATAAGGTCTAACATAGGCTACTTTTATTTTAGGGTTCCGTATAAAAATAGGGATCCGTTTTCGTTAGTTGCGGGTAACGAAGTTATGCAAACGAAGTTGCGGGCATCAGCTAGTTATACATATAACCATACACAATAACATGTTACATTTTATTGTCGCCGCGTCGTTGCTTTTGCCAGATGAGACGACCTCTGTGGCTCAGTGATTGAGCATGATAGTGCTCAAGCCGGGGGTCGCGGGTTTGAATCCCGCCGAAGGAACAAAAAGTTTCCTGTGTTCCCGGGTCATGGACATATAATACAATAAAAATCTATAGGAAAGTTTGCTTTGTATTTTTTTATGCTTCTTTTTATTTTTGAACTAAATCTATACAGATAAATAAAAATGAAGTGTCTGTTTGTAACTTCAAATTAACAGCTTTTCACATAATGCATCTGAAAGTATATTCGGTACTTACAATAAAATACCAATTTTTTAAAATGTCTGTCCGTCTGTCTGTCTGTCGGTCTGTCTGTCTGTTTGTTCCGGCTAATCTCTGAAACGGCTGGACCGATTTTCGTGGGACTTTCACTGGCAGATAGCTGATGTCATAAGGTCTAACATAGGCTACTTTTATTTTAGGGTTCCGTTTAAAAAATAGGGTTCCGCTTCCGTCAGTTAGGCGCAAACGAAGTTGCGGGCATCGGCTAGTTATACATATAACCATACACAATAACATTATCGTCGCCACGTCGTTGCTTTTGCCAGATGAGACGACCTCTGTGGCTCAGTGGTTGAGCGTGTTGGTGCTCAAGCCGGTGGTCGCGGGTTTGAATCCCGCTGAAGGAACAAACATTTTTTCTGTATTCCTGGGTCATGAATGTGTATTAAATATGTGTATAATATACTAAAAATCTTAAATATGTGTATAATATAAAAATTATTAAATATATTTCTGTTGTCTGGTACCCGTAACACAAGTTCTTCGAGAACTTACCACGGGACCAGATTGACTTGGTGTGAAGCGTCCATACATATATTATTGTGTTGTGTATTATGAGAAAAAAGTAGCTGATGCGTGGAGTAGCCTTAGTACATTATTGAATAAGCCAGTAAACGGTTTTTATGAATTTGTAACATCTACCATCTTTTTTGCCGTACTTTTCGTTTCTTTTTATTTCGATTTCTGTTTTTACAATAATAATAATAAATAACTCCCCACGCCGATTTCGGTGACGGTGGCTGGTTTTATTGTAGCCTAGCCAGTTACACAGGAGTATTTTTATAGTGCCCAAGTGTGTGCGCAGTACACAAAGGCACTCTTTTTTTTTACTCTCGTAATCCAGTGGGACGGATAACCGACACGACTGACGAGAGATGAGGCGCAGGTCCGACATTTTACCTGCCCATCCGACGCATGGATCATCTTTCTTGTCAGACAATCAGGTGATCAGCCTGCATTGTCCTAACCAAACTTGGAAACAACATTTTTTGTTGTTCCAGTGCGGGAATCGAAATTACAACCTACGACCTCCGAGTCGAGAGCCAAGCTCTAACCACTAGACCACGGAGGCTGTTCTATTTACAATAAAATATAAGGATACGAGCTCAACATCTGTCATGCTTGCCTTTGCAGAACACACCAAGCCACTCGCAAGTAGGGGTTGCAATCCGGATACTTCGAAATTCGAAAAATTCGAAAAATCCGGATTTTCATTTAAAAATCCGGTTTTTTCGATTTTTTCAATCTTGGTTACTACTATGAAAATTACATATTTTAATTGTAATTAGTATGTACTCTAGACGTACAATATTTGAATAAGGGATATAATTAATCGAGTGAACAAAATATAAGTTGGTGACTGCACTTGAGCATACTGTATTGCTGAATTTGGCAGCGAATTAATATGTTGGCGACTAAATTACCAAACTGGTGAAATCACTCAAGTGACAAAAAATACAAAAATCGGCAGATAAAAAGTAGCGAAATTTAATCCAATTAGCACCGATAAGTTGGTGACCATTATACCATGTAAGTAGCTAATAAATATTTGATTGATAAATTAATAGCTGCTAAAAATTCAATTTGCAAGCTACGGAAAATCCCAGTTTTGGATACTATTGGAGGTTTTTTTTTTCTTTGGTATGGGTATCGTTTTAAAGGTTTTTGGGGGTGCAGAATAATATGAAAATAAAATCCGTTTTAAAATTCCAAAATGGCGTATATTTTTTTTTAATTAAAAATGGATGTCTTTTTCCATGTTTCATATGCTGATTATAAAATTGTCTTCCAAAATGGAGACTATCCAATCTTCGTAAAATTAACATGTAGTTTGTAGAGATACCAGCTATGTAAGGTATAGAAACTTTTCGAAATTCAGGATTTTCAAATTTCTTTTTTTTGGCATTCATGAAAAAAATATGCGATTTCCGGGTTAAGGGGGAGGACATTTTTATTATTTTTCCAGTAATAGTATTATTTTTCCGTTTCTAAAATAGAAGCGATTTTAGAAAACAAATATGGCAATGTTCTACTTTGACACGAACAGTGTATAAAGCTATAGAAATTTTGGAAAATTCAGGATTTTCAAATTTCTTTTTCTTCCATCGTGAAGAAACTATGGTGTTGCGGGGTTCTTAAGAGGAGGAAATTTTCATTATTTTTTCAATAGGATGCACCGTTTCCGAGATAGAATCAATTTTATAAAAAAAAATTTAAATGCTCTACATTGAGATACGAGGGATATATAAAGCTATAGAAATGTTGGAAAATTCAGGATTTTCGAATTTCTTTTTTCAGGATTTTCGAATTTCTTTTTCTCTCATCTTGAAGAAAATATATGGTTACGGAGTTATTAAGGGGGAGGTAATTTTCATTATTTTTCAAGTAGGATGCACCGTTTCTGAGATAGAAGCCATTATAGAAAAAAAATACGATAATGCTCTACTTTGAGACACAAACGGTGTAAAACGCTATAGAAAATTTGGAAAATTTAGGATTTTCAGATTTTTTTTCTTCCATCATGAAGAAAATATGATGTTGCGGAGTTTCTAAGGGGGAGGAAATTTTCATTATTTTTCATTAGGATGCACCGTTTCCGAGATAGAATCAATTTTATTAAAAAAATATAAATGCTCTAGATTGAGATACCGGGGATGCATAAAGCTATAGAAATGTTGGAATATTCAGGATTTTCGAATTTCTTTTTCTCCCATCATGAAGAAAATTTGAGGTTGCGGGGTTACTAAGGAAATTTAAAATGGATGACTTTTTTGTAATCAGCACCCCCAGAAACCAACAAAGGGACAACCATATTATTTTTATAAAATTAAGTATGTCCGCCATATTGGAATTTCAAAATGAATGTCATTTTCGTATCCAGCACCCCCAAAAACCTGGTAACGACACCTATGTTAATTTTGCGAAAAATGAATAACCGTTATTTTTAAATTTCAAAATGAATCTACCCAATATCTACACCCCCCTAAAGTCGAGGAAAATTAAAAATTGGGAATTTTGTACGCTCCTTTGTTTTTTTTATGTGCGCTGGTTTTGCTGCTTGTATGTGTTTTGAGTTACCTACATTACGGAAAATATATGTACCTATTCTTAAATTAAATGTGTATTTAATTTAAGAATAGGTACACAAATTATATCACAAATTGTCGCCAAGATGGTTATTTGTTCGCTAATATAATATCTGTCTGCCAGTTTGGAATATTCAGTGGTATTATTTAGTCGCCAGATTTGTAATTTTTTATTCCTTACATTCTTTAGCCAACATGGTAATTTAGTATTCAATATTCGGTATTTTCACATCCAAAATTTAATTGTTTTGTCGTGATTGTTTTAAACACTTACGGATTTTGTCACGGTTTACGTTTTACGGTTACGTTTACGTAACGCGACAAAATCCGTAAGTGTTTAAAACAATGAACAATATTCGCGTAAACATAAGAAATAAATATGTTTTGTCGTGAGTTTAAATACATGCCTTTGGATAATTTGATATTATTTGTTGTCCTGTTGAAATTGTTGACACATTTTTCCATTTATTCAAGTTATTTGGTAGAACATAGTCAATCCATTAAATGGTGATGCGAGGGATGAAGATCTGCTAAAATATTATGGCCGCTATATATGTATATGTATGGACTGTTTCTAAGATACTTACCATTTTATATTTTTTCAGTAGTAGTACAGTTCAGTAATAGGTGATCCAATTTTTAAAAACACTGAATATGGTTTAAGTTTCAATTGCACAAGTAGTAAGAAGTATAATAAGCAAATCCAAACCCAATAGGGAGGTTGCCTTCTGTGGAATATCACAGATTAACAAATTAAATTTTATGATTGTTGATTAAAGATACATAAATCTGAAAGAAATAGGTATTTAGAGTGACGCGATTAAAAAATATAAGCAAATAAAAAATATTGTCCATCCCTTTCTCGCAAAACGATTCGTGACGTCACAGCCTGCTACCGCCATACATTTTGTGATGACAAATGTATAGCGGTAGCAGGTTGTGACGTCACAGGCCGATATATCGCTCTCTTTCATATTGTAAATTTCAATGGTTTGTATCTACGTTATTTTTTCAGATACACAAAAATGGGTTCTGGATTGTTCATTAACATGTTGACTAACATCGAATAGACGAAAAAAATTTTTTTCGGCAACATGCCTATTAAAGCTTTGTATTTTTATATTTATTGAATTCTTACTAACGAAAGTCGAAACATATTATTGCAATTTTAATTTCTACAATCATAGAATGCCAAATTAATATGACAGCTTAAAAAGAAATGTAGTGGTTTAACTATATTTAATTATCCTCTAAATAATGAATATCTAAGTCCAAATACCTAAATCTTATGATATCAGGAAGAAGTTTTGGAGTCGATAATACCTGACTGGTTGGTTTAAGATTAGAGAGAGTTTTGCCGAATGAATGAAGGTAATATTTTTTTATTATAAAAATTAATTTGATTGAACTAAACTAACCTAAACTAACGAGTCAGTAGCAAAACTAAATGAAAATCAACGCTCCTGTTTTTGCGTAGAAATAATTATTTTTAGATAATATTTTAAAGATAAGATATAGGTGTCAAAAATAGCACCAACGATTTGTGTAAACCACTGTTATTTTTTTAAGTAATGTAGTTTTAATCTTATAGCGGAAACTTCAAAGTGCAATGAAGAGTAAGATGTTACTGTTTATTTGTAAGTAAAATGTTAAAATAAAGATCTTACAACAGTTATAGATTTTAAATTGTGCTTAGAATCGCTTATTGTACTTCTGTTAGTTACCGAGGGAATTAAATAGAACCATTTACGTGTTTAATTATTACCCAAACAGGTGGGTGGTTTTTACTTTCAATAACTCAAAAGTGGTCCAATTTCGTCCATACAAAATTATTTGTTCAGCCCCATGCTTCAAATGATTTGTCTTCACTCCCCGGATCTCGATTTAAAGGATTTTCAGTTTCCTACGTTTTATTTAACTGTATTAATTTTCCTACGTTAGTACTGTTCACGACGAACGTTTAGAAGGTAGCGAATTAGTTATAAAACCATGTAAATAGTTAATTTTAAAAAACATAACAATTCGTAATAACTTAGAGCTTGCAATGTCAAGAAAAGATAGTAGAGACTCGTTGCGTAATACGTAACAATAGTACATGTAAAATCTTATTAGATGCTATTGTCTCACAAAAGCCATTGTTTTAACCTGCTTATTAGACTCATACTTATGATTATATAACTTTGTCCATTGTTCTCAATTCATTGTGATAGTAATTAGCGAAATATTGTTAAAATTGATAAAATGTGACCTAGTTTTATGTAAGGGTATTAGCTGTGCGGGGGTTGAGTGAGTTATCTAGAAAGAAAGTCCATAGTTGCAAATTTTTGCTACTAGGGAGCGCCTCGGTCTCGAGAGAGACTTACTATTAGACAGGGACGGAGCGAACGCCCGTTAAGTCAGGGGAGGACGAGGCAATATAAATACTGGAAAAACCTATTTTCCTCGCTCACTCAATTCCCGACAGTTTTCCAAGTTTTATTCATATTAAAAAATGTTGTAAATATGTATTAGAATATTAAGAAAAATATATTTCATGTAAATAATGTTATCTTGATGATAAATAAACGATATTTCGAGCTGAGGGGGTGAGGAATGGAATGTTCTAGAAGGTTGATTGTCAGACTAGTATAAAGATAGGGCCAATCGCCATACAAATCGTACTTCGCTCCGACAAGTCGACAAGTCAACAAGGAATCCCTGCCTCACCACAGCTCGAAGTAATTGGTAATCCTTTGCATTTTCCTTTCACTTTTCCTTTCTTTTTTATTGTATTTCCTACCTGTTATTTCCGTGTATTTTCCTGTGTATTTTCCCGTGTCTTTTTCCAGCTTTCCCTTCTACCTCTTACCTATCCCCTCATTCCTACGTACCAGATTTCGATCCCTTCCTTTGCCCTAGGTAATCTAGGCTTTGTCCCCCTCATTTCATGATCCTTAACGAGCCGGATAGAAAATCCACGTAAGTATAAATCCAGCGCGGGCAATCAAGATGTCGAAGTCCGGTACATCGAGCATCGTCGACGCGGCAGAGCGGGCGTACCACCAACAAGGAGTGCTGACGCGGAGCGGCGCACAAGCGACACGTCTCGCGCCACCACCACCACCGGCAGAAGAGGCTGCTGAAGGGCCCACCACGGCATCCACCATGATAACGACAGATCAGACGACCACAGCGACGTCCACCAGCGGGGAAACGGCGAGACACGAGGAGGACACGATTATAGAGAAGCGTGCGCCTCGTGCAAGGAAATACAAGAGGATAGCGGAGGCCGAAGAAAAGCTGGCGGAACTGAAGCTGGAGGAAGTCCGGGCGGCCCTCGTCCTGGCCCGTGCAAGGCTGGCCAAGGAGCGGGCGCTGGCTGCTGACGAAGATGGGGACAGTCAGTCTGGTGAAGAGGAAGACCAGGCTAGCCGGGTGGAAGAATGGCTGGAAGGGCAGAAAACAAGCCCGCCGGCCGACGTACGACATAACAAGGAAAAGCTTCAGGAAAATGAAGAGAAGCTGAAGGACAACGAAGGAAAACCCAAGGAAAATGGGGAAAACCTTCCGGAAAAATGGCCGCAAGGGCGGAATATAGGTCCGCCGGCCGACGTACGACATAACAAGGAAAAGCTTCAGGAAAATAAGCGGAAGCTCGAAGAAAATGGGAAAATGCCGACAGGAGACATCGCCTCGCTGGCAGCGGCCCTCACACAGGCTGTGCGCATGTCCAGGGATGCTCCGAGGTTCTTACAAGAGTTGCCCCTGTTCGCCGGACATTCTACAGGTTGGCTCGGCTTCAGGGCGGCGTACGAAGAAACGGAAAGCATGTTTTCAAGCACGGAAAACATTACGAGGCTTAGAAGAAGCCTTAAAGGTGCGGCCTTAGAAGCGGTCAATAGCCTACTAATTAGCCAGCCGGAGCCGCGAACTATTCTTCAAGCATTGGAGCGAAGATTTGGCCGCCCGGACACACTGGCAATGAACGAGATACAAAAAATTAAGGCGCTACACAGACTTAACGATAGTCCGCGCGAATTGTGCGTGTTCGCAAACAAGATTGCGAATGTTGTAGCCACAATCGAGGCATTAAAAAAGGTGCACTACTTGTTCAACCCAGAATTGGTTAAGAACATTGTAGAGAAGCTGCCACCTATATTGAGAAATAAGTGGTATGATTTTGCAGCGAAAAATCAAGATGATACGTCAGACCTGAAAAAGATGACGTCATTCCTCAATGAAGAGGCGGATAAATGCGGCGCCTACGCGCTACCCGAGGAAATAAACGAGGAAAAGCCCCGCCAGAAAAGATTCGAACGTACGTACTCAACCGCGATTGTAAATAAAAAATCTTGTCCAGTTTGTCAACAGGAACACTACCTCGCCGACTGCAGACGCTTCACCAACACATCCGTGAAGGAGCGCTGGGAGGTGGCGAAGAAGAACCGCATCTGCTACCAGTGTCTGCGGAGCACACACCGCCGCGGCAGCTGCAACGCGAAGAGGTGCGGCCAAGAAGGATGCAGCATGGCACATCACCGCCTGCTACACCACCCCAGGCCGCAAGCAGCGCCGACAGCACCAGCAGCGTCACCACCAGCCAGTCCAACGGAAGAAGTGGCGTCAACGGTCGAGGTGGTAAGTATAACCAGCCACATCAAGGACAAGCAAGCCTTCCTGAAGGTCGCTCCAGTCACCGTCACAGGTAAAAACAGCACCAGGGTGGATACCTACGCCCTCCTGGACGATGGCAGCACGGTGACGCTGATCGACGAGCGGCTTGCTGACCTGCTGGACCTCGACGGCCCACGCGACAACATGTGGGTGAAAGGCGTCAGCGAGACTGTCAAGCATGAGGACAGCAAAAAGGTAGACGTCAGAATCAAAGGACGAGACAGCGGCAACGAGTACGTCATGAAAGGGGCGCGAACGGTCAACAAGCTGACGTTCGCCAGTCAAACGGTCGAAAAGAAGGACCTCAAGGACTGCGTACACCTGAGGGATATAGAAGACCAGCTGCTGTACCAGGATGCCCGCCCCAGGATACTCATCGGGCAGGACAACTGGGAGATGCTGGTAGCCCTCGAGGTAAGGACAGGAAGAAAGAACCAGCCGGTCGCCTCCTGCACACGGCTAGGATGGGTGCTGCACGGATATCGCACGTCCCACGATAGGCCGGTAGCGTTCTGTGGCTACACGGTCGCTGCAGACGAAAAGGAAGCACTCGAAGTGTCCGAGGAAGAAGACCACGCAAAGCAACGCGCCAACTTCGAGCCACGAGACGGGGTGTCTAACGAAGAAACGACACCACGACGCTTCGCAACTGAAGGCGAAGGTGCAGCCGTCCCCCGAAGAGAAGCAAGCGCAAAGTGGGTGCCTACAAAGGAAAACGTAGCCGACGACGCGACCCGAGCGACGCCGGCCGACTTCAACGGAGAACACAGATGGTTTCACGGGCCTGCGTTCCTAAAAAACGAAGAGGAACACTGGCCGACCGAGGAGAAAAGTGAAAAGGTAATTACCGGCGAAGAAAGGTGCCACGCGACGTGTACGGAGGCGCGACGCGGCTACTTACCAGACATAACGCGTATACAAAAATGGCAAGTATTGTTGCGCGCCACCGGCCGAGTGTTACAGTTTATAGATTTGTGTCGGTCGAAAACACATCGCTGCCGCTACGAGAAAACGCACGCTGAAAAATAAGGAGCGCGACGCGACATGGGATCCTCGGCGCAAAAAACAAGGTAAAGAAAATAGTACAATCCCTACACGCAGCGAAAAAAGATACATATGTCTCGACGCGGCGTACCTAGACCGCGCCGAGACGCTTTGGCTTCAAAAAATGCAAGCAGACTGCTATCACGCAGAGAAGAAAAGAATAGAAGACTATCGCACCCCACCGGCGGGAGATCGTCTCGCCTCGCTGAGTGTAAAGGTGGAAAACAATTTAATCAAGCTCAGAGGAAGAGTCGCGGCCGCGCAAAATGTAAGTAAAGAGGCCGTCTGCCCGATCATTATGGACGGCGGCCACGAATACACGAAGAAATACATACAACACGTGCACGAGCAGCTACTACACGGCGGCGTCGAGGCGACGGTGAACGAGCTACGACAGCGGTATTGGGTAACTCGTATTCGCCCCACAGTGAAAGGCGTCATCCGTACCTGCCAAGTCTGCCGCCTGAGAAAGGCGAAACCGATCAGCCCAGCCACGGGCGATCTACCAGCGGCGCGCCTGACACACCATGCGCGCCCTTTCTCCTTCACCGGGCTCGACTACTTCGGGCCGGTCGAGGTGACCGTCGGCCGCCACCGAGAGAAGCGGTGGGTGGCCCTATTCACCTGCCTCACCGTGCGAGCCGTCCACCTGGAGGTGGTGACCTCCCTCAGCGCGGATTCAGCCATAGCCGCACTGCGGAGGTTCATCGCAAGAAGAGGACAACCGACGGAGCTCTGGACGGACAACGCAACGTGCTTCAAGGCAGCAGAAAAGGAGCTGAAAGAAGCCTGGCGAACGTTAGAAGAAGAGGTCAACGCCCGCCGCATCAACTGGCGGTTCATTCCCCCCGCCGCTCCCTTCATGGGCGGCGCCTGGGAACGACTGGTGCGGAGCGTGAAAGAAGGCCTACGAGTCACGCTGCACGAGAAACATCCCAGCGACGAGACCCTCCAAACCCTACTAGTGGAGGTCGAAAACGTCGTGAACTCGCGGCCCCTCACTCATGTGGCCGTGAGTCCTGAAGATCAAGAGGCACTGACCCCAAACCACATCCTTTTGGGGTCCAACTGCCACGTCCCGGCGCCTGTGCGCTCAGAAGACGACGGCATCACTGCGCGCCAGATGTGGAAGCGCGCGCAGCACCTGGCGGACGAGTTCTGGCGGCGGTGGGTCAAGGAATACCTGCCCCTGCTCCAACACCGGCGGGAGCCTCATTCCATTGGCTCCGCCCCCGAAGTCGGCGAGGTCGTGATAGCGTGCGACCCCAACCTGCCCCGCAACGTGTGGCCGAGAGGTCGCATTAAGAAGACGTATCCGGGACAAGACGGCGTGGTACGAGTAGTGGACGTCGAGACCAGTAACGGCCACGTGCTCCGGCGGCCCTGCAAGAAGATCGTCGTGCTGCCAGGAGTAGTGTCGCCTGCGCGACCGGCAGGAGAAATGTTCACGACGAACGTTTAGAAGGTAGCGAATTAGTTATAAAACCATGTAAATAGTTAATTTTAAAAAACATAACAATTCGTAATAACTTAGAGCTTGCAATGTAAAGAAAAGATAGTAGAGACTCGTTGCGTAATACGTAACAATAGTACATGTAAAATCTTATTAGATGCCATTGTCTCACAAAAGCCATTGTTTTAACCTGCTTATTAGACTCATACTTATGATTATATAACTTTGTCCATTGTTCTCAATTCATTGTGATAGTAATTAGCGAAATATTGTTAAAATTGATAAAATGTGACCTAGTTTTATGTAAGGGTATTAGCTGTGCGGGGGTTGAGTGAGTTATCTAGAAAGAAAGTCCATAGTTGCAAATTTTTGCTACTAGGGAGCGCCTCGGTCTCGAGAGAGACTTACTATTAGACAGGGACGGAGCGATCGCCCGTTAAGTCAGGGGAGGACGAGGCAATATAAATACTGGAAAAACCTATTTTCCTCGCTCACTCAATTCCCGACAGTTTTCCAAGTTTTATTCATATTAAAAAATGTTGTAAATATGTATTAGAATATTAAGAAAAATATATTTCATGTAAATAATGTTATCTTGATGATAAATAAACGATATTTCGAGCTGAGGGGGTGAGGAATGGAATGTTCTAGAAGGTTGATTGTCAGACTAGTATAAAGATAGGGCCAATCGCCATACAAATCGTACTTCGCTCCGACAAGTCGACAAGTCAACAAGGAATCCCTGCCTCACCACAGCTCGAAGTAATTGGTAATCCTTTGCATTTTCCTTTCACTTTTCCTTTCTTTTTTATTGTATTTCCTACCTGTTATTTCCGTGTATTTTCCTGTGTATTTTCCCGTGTCTTTTTCCAGCTTTCCCTTCTACCTCTTACCTATCCCCTCATTCCTACGTACCAGATTTCGATCCCTTCCTTTGCCCTAGGTAATCTAGGCTTTGTCCCCCTCAAGTACTTTCACATAGAAATGGAACTTTACGAAAACGGTAGTGGTGAACTGTGGCGTAGATATGTAAAAAAAGCGTTAAAAAGATCACAGGCTATTACACTTTTTTATAATTCTTTCTGCTGGAACATTTAGTAAATAAACTATAAAACTGAACATTGTAGGATTTGAAACGTAATCAAAAATATTTCTAAAAATGAAAAAATAAATATAATTAAGTATATAATTTTGATATAATCTCATTATGTTTTTATTTATTCAGATTGTAATTCTAATACTTACAACTTAAAATAAGAAATTATTTAAATTAAATTATAAAAAAGTACCTTTTTTTTACTAATGAGTGTAAGTTTTGCTACAACATAGTAGTAAAATAAACATTAAAGTTTTATAAGATATGCAACAAATTAAAAAAAAATGAAAAAATCTGAATTATCCGGATAATCCGGATTTTTGGGAGAAAAAATTCGGAAATCCGGATTTTCAAAAAGTTAAACGTTTGTGGAGGTTTGGATTTTGCGGCAAGTGGCAAACGTGCGGACTCGGCAGTAGGAATACATTTTTTGCAAGTGTCTGCCTAAGTAGTTACCATCAAATCGTCAGCACCTACCTGATACAGTATTTTTATCTCACGAAACGACACGTACTTTAGTGACCACACGAGCTAACGATAGGTACTCGTCTCCATGCACACATCGAACACAGCGTGTTTTTATACTTGTAACAGAACACACTGCATAGAAACTGTCAAAATAATTGAATAAAATTTAAGCATTTTTTACTTAGGTAGGTACCTACCTATAATATCTATTCAAATTATGTGTGCTATGTGTTGCATTAAAACAGTTATCTATGGATTTTATTATCTTTTTCAATACAAATAATAAATTGTACTGCCGACACGACTACACTGTAACACTTTGGGTTCATATAAGTTCACGCCGGCGACGTTGGCTCGCGGCTCGCTTTGCGGCAATTGCGGGCAACTCTTGGAAGCGTTAAATGCCTATTTCGCTTGGTCTACCCGGCCTTAATGGAAAGATTTTGAAGGTTTTCTGGGATTCTATTGTAAAGGCGTATACATTGACCTTTAAAAGATTTACTTACTTTACTAAGTCTGATCACTGGTATTTCTAACTTGTTCCTATTTCTAGTATTCCTACAATGTGTGTCACTTTTCTTTTTAAAATTCGTTAAATTCTTTCTGACATACAACACATTGTCCAAAATGTATTGAGAAGCAACGGTCAGAATACCTAGGTATTTCTTTAAATTTTTCTCTCAGAGATTCAAAACATGACATCTTATAAATAGAACGTATAGCTCGCTTCTGTAGCACAAATATTGTATTAATGTCCGCAGCGTTTCCCCAAAGAAGAATGCCATATGACATTATACTGTGAATTTAACTAAAATAAACTAGCCGCGCTGTATCCTCATCGGTAATTTCTCTAATTTTTTTGACTGCATATGCTGCAGAACTGAGCTTATCTGCCAGATTTGCAATATGGGGACCCCACTGTAATTTACAATCTAGTGTTATTCCTAGAAATACAGTGGTGTCCACTATGTTCATTTTCTAATCATTTAACAGTTTATTGGTTTGTGCCTGCCTAACATTTGGGAGGCTAAACTTTAAACATTTCGTTTTATTTGAATTTAAAAGTAAATTATTAACATTAAACCAATGTACCATTTTTGAGAGAGCACTATTTACCTCGTCATAATTTGACTGTCGTCGCTTCACATTAAAAATTAGTGAAGTGTCATCGGCAAAGAGTACTATCTCATGCTTCCTTATCTTTAACTAGATAAGGAAGGTCATTTATATAGATGAGAAAAAGAAACGGGCCTAAAATTAACCCTTGTGGCACACCTAGTTCTATTTTGGTCCCAGTAGACCTTGTAGAATTAACTTCTACTCTCTGCGTTCTATTTTTAAGATAAGAATCTAAAAGTTTAAGTGCCGTGTCCCTTATACCATAATGGTATAATTTTTTGACCAACGTAGCATGCTCGACACAGTCGAAAGCCTTGGATAGATCACAAAAGACACCAAGTGCATCATGCGATCCCTCCCATGCCCCAAATATGCTGCATAGAAGACTGATGCCTGCGTCTGTTGTGGACCGACCTTTAGTAAACCCGAATTGGTTACTATGTAATAAATTATTTATGTTAAAGTGGGCTAGCAATTGATTTAAGATTATTGTCTCGAAAATTTTACTGAAAATCGGTAGTATAGATATTGGTCTATAATTTGCTGGGTCAGACTTATTCCCAGCCTTAAAAAGAGTCATCACCTTGCTATGTTTCATTAGGTCATTAGGTCATACACACCATTCTTTATACAATTATTGAAAACTGAGGCTAGATAGGGGGCAATGATGTCAATTATTGATTTTATAACTTTTATAGGCATACCCCTAGTATTTTTAATATTGAGTAATTTGAAGGTGTTAATAATATCTCTGGAGTCAATTTCTTTAAAATTAAAATTGACATCACATTCCTTGACATTTTCTCTGAGTATTTTTTCAGCAATTGCAGGTGAAGAATTAAAATTTTTTGTAGTTGAGACCGGAATGTCAGCAAAAAATTTTTCGAAGATTGTCGCAACCTCTAGGTCAGAATTTACCTTTTTATTACTAATACAAAGTTCAAATTTAGAGTTACGACTGCCTTTACCTCTTCCAGTCTCATCTGCAATTATCTTCCAAGTGGTTTTCACTTTATTTTTAGCGTTCATTATTTTTTCTTTTATGTGAAGTGCCTTCGCTGCTTGACATACTTTTTTAAAATTTTTTGAATATTGCTTGACATACAGTTTAAAAGATTCACTCAAATTCACTCTTATTAAATGTCTTTTTGTTATACAAATCCATAGACTAATGATTAGTTTCGCTGGGTAAATCATTAGTCTCGCTGGCCGCTCAACTAGATAGAGCATTCACAAAGAATGACTTGAGATGACACCTTGATAATGCGCCCACAAATTATTGTAGTGTGTAAAGTGACAATTAACTTACATGTGACAAATTCTAGTGTGCGTGAAAAATTGTGATGCCAGCTACTCAACTTTTGCCTGATTTGACGGGAAAAATATCTTATGCTCTAGTCTATTACTTAGGTTATTGGTTATAAATTCAGGTAAGTTAAAACTAGCTTTTGCCCGCGGCCTCACCCGAATTCTTCTTTAGAAAAATGGTAGGTAAACAAATGATTAGGTCTAATTTTTATTTATTTATTAATCAAGACATAATAACGTGCGTCGAGGCAGATAGTACGATAGTAATATTACACTTCTTTACTAATATAATAAAGAGGAAAAGTTTGTTTGTTTGTTTGTTTGCATTGAATAGGCTCCGAAACGACTGGACTGATTGTGATAAAATTTGGTACAGATATTATAGATTAGCCATGGGGAAGCATTTCCACCACTTTTTATTGCGGGAAAATGTACGGTTACAACGGGATAACCATTTGTGCGTACGAAGTCTCGTGCAACATCTAGTAATAATATAATATTTAACTAGCTGTTACCCGCGATTCCGCCCGCGTAAATATACTATCGAATATCCCGCGGGAACACTGTACATTTTTGGCACAAAAATCCAGAGCCTAAACTACTAACTACCATACCAAATTTAATCAAAATCCGTTCAGTAGTTTTTGCGTGAAAGAGTAACAAACATCCATCCATACATCTATACATCCTCACAAACTTTTACATTTTTATTATTAGTAAGACTGTGACGTTTTATTTTTTTCGTATTTTTGATGTGTATTTTTCAAATAGTTCTTTAGTTTCATGGGAAGAATCCTGAAGAATCACAATAAATAAGTTAGGTAAATGAAATACCAAGCATATAATTTATTTCATTGTATCTTATTAGATTATAATAAATACAATGACGATTAGAAAATCACGTCATAAAATTATCAACTACGGGAACTTGATTCTTGCATGCTTGCGGCAACACTGAATGGCGTTTTGAGTTTACGTAATTTTATGTTGAAATTTCGAATTTATACGATAATTACTGATGATATGTGATCCCAGTGTCCTTCTTATTTCTTGTCGAATTCTTTTTACATAGTTTCACTACACAACATGGCATTTTGTTTCCAATTTGAACTAAAATGTAATAAAATATTCGGGATGTACAACTGTCATAAAGCTTTCAATATGACTGGCTCGTGTAAGCCGATCTCAGCTAGTATTTAGTGTATATTTGACAAGCTCATCGGCTCGGTCTAGTAGAGCGCCCAGCGAGACTAATCATTAGTATATGCCCAGCGAGACTAATGATTTATCTATGTACAAATCATATAATCTCTGTTTACTTATTATAATTCCTGCAGTTGCCCAGGTTTTAAAATTACTTTTTCTATTATTTAAATTGATCGTTTTAGAAGTAAATACAGAGTTATACTGGGTTCTTATTATTTTAAATAGTTTATGAAACGCTTCATCTGAGCTATTAAACCCATCTAATTGTTGAATATTTGAAACTAATTTACCTCTAAATTTCTCAATACGTTTTGTATTCACAGGAATATAAACAAGCTTTTCTTGAGGTTTATTTTCACAATTCATATTAAATGAAGCAAATTGTCCACAGTGATCAGAGCTAAGCGCATTAATTATTTCTTTTTTATAATGAGTAATATTAGTGAAAATATTATCAATACAAGTAGCTACTTGTGCTGTATCACATATTCTTGTCGGTTCATAAAATAAATTACTGAGGTTATACGATTTTAACAATGATGTGAATCTAACAGTGGTGGAGTTTGAGTCTAATAAATTAATGTTGAAATCACCACATACAATAATCTTCTTGTTAGATGCACATATTTTTGTCAACATTTCTTCCATGATTTGTTCAAAGGAATCGTATAAGCCTGATGGAGGCCTGTATACGCTTACAATAATAAGATGGCTCAACTCAATACAGGCTCAATACCTCAATTATTCGTTCAGTAGAGAGTCTTATAATATCTTTACGTTCTTTAAATTTTATTTTTTTATTAATTAATATTAAAGAACTACCTCTAATGGCATTCTCTCTACTGAACGAACTAGCTACCTGGTGACCACAAAAGTTAAATATTAATTCATGTTTTCTAAACCAATGTTCTGATATACATATAATATCAATGTTATATTCATTAACAACTCAATTTCTAATTCTTTACCTACCATTCCTTGCAAATTTTGGTGCACCAGGTTTACATTGAAATTACATTTTTTGTTAACATTTTTGGTAGGTAAGATAGGTAATTTATTTAAATAATTTATATTATTGATTATCACATTGCTAGAGTGAGCCTCTGTTGTCTTAGAAACTAATTTAAATTATTTGGAACATATTCCAAGCTGCTGACTGTATAGTTGTCAGAATAAAGACTCTGCTCAATAAAAGCAGTGGTCGGTTTAGCCAATTCTTTGGCTTGTCTTAAAACTAAAAAATGAAATAGCCATCTAGCTATGCGTCTAGTAAAAAACTGTGATAAGAAATACTTATCACATGTTAGATTATTAAATCTAAAACTTATAATATTATTAATGTCAACCACATCTATATATGTGGTTGAGTGTTACTTAAAACTATACAATTTTGGTTAGTAGCACTACACAGTAGGCTGTTCAACTTAAATCTAATATAATTTTCGTTACTCTCGTGTGGCAGTTTTTTTATATAAGGAAAAGTAAACAATATAAGTTTAGTAACATTTTCTTTGTTACTCAAAATATCAATATAATCTGTCATCTGTTTTTTGTTTATCTTTCCTCTTCTCCCGGCTAGTATAACTAAAGTTGTGTTAGGGCAATAAGTAGCATTAACTGCCCGGCTAACTATTTGTTCATAAGATGCCCCGGGCAAACATGTGCTGGTTACTTGTTGTCCCGTACACAAATTATTTAGGTATACACCCATTCCATAACCTATTTCATCACAATAAATACTAATTAAGCCAGACTCTGAGATAGGTGTAGGTATCATATTATAATTTTTTGAGGATTCAGTATAAGCCCTCAACTCTGAACAGCTGGCTGAACTATCACTATCATGACGTGAATGACCTTTATTTTTTTGACACTGACAGTCATTGTTAATTAAGGAGTTTACACGTTCCTCATTATAGTGGCCGATTTTAATTATGCCATCCATGGCAGATATGTGTGCAGTAATTTCTTTTTGTGCTAATTCATATTTTATTTTTATCTGTGTTAGGGAGCTGTGTAATTCTGAAATTTCAGACTGAAGGCTACATACATCCGCCTCATAGTCAAACCTAGTATTTTTCAACTCCTCGCAGCAGCTTAATAATTGCTTTTTTAATAATATTTTATTTTTAGACATATTTTTAAGCTGCTTTACAAATTTCTGTTTTTTTTTGTAATAAATTTTGTGTTTTTCTAATACATTTCTTAACTTTTACATATTTTTTCAACTTATTTTTACTGTTCATAATATGACAGGCCGTTATTGTGTCGTCCTCTGTCAAGTCTATGGTAGTTATGTTATTTTTAGATGAGTCATTTACACTCCCTAACAGTTCATCGTACAAACTTTGTGTTTCCTCAGATTTTTTACTATTTATTTGACATTCTAGGGACATTATGTACTCTTGAGCATCTTGTAGCTTCTTTTTAATGTAACAAGTGTCTTCTAGAGATTGTTCATATTCCATTCTACAATTGTCAAAGCCGTCCACAACACTTTGTAATTCCAAGTTTTGTTCGCTGATTTTAAATCTGCATTTTTTTGCAAAATTAAAAGCATTTCCTTTTCACTGTCGTCACGTTCAATAAGCAGCTGTTGACATTAGTTCCTTAAGGCGCTCCTACCCTAAAAATACGCTTCTTTAAAAAATTTTTTGAGACGAATGGATACATTTTAGTGCAGCAAAAAAATATATGTTAATTTTGATCATATTTGCTAGGGGACCTTCGTTTTCAAAACACGTTATCTGAACATTTTCTCGATAAAAAAAAAATCATAAACTAACCATTAAAATAGAAATTCTTGGAGTTGTAACTGTACTATTTGTGAACAAAAATGAGAAAATTATTTGCAGTTTCGTAAAACATAATAAAAGGAAGGGAATTGTTGTTTTGATTTTTCGATAGGAATAAGATACTTGTTAGTATTAATTTATTTCAATAATAAATAATTCGGACGAGTCGAATGAAACATCGCGAAATGGCTACCTGTCATTCCTTCTCTTTCATATCTATGGAATAAGACAGTACCGGCTTAGGCCTTTTGCTAATGAGACGTATGTCAAATTTTTCCCCTTTTTTCTGCTCAAAAATCATTCGAATTTAATGTTGAAAGTCCGTTCAAATTAATTTTACCCCCGACTTGACCTTTATGTCGTCTGCATAAAGGTCAAGTTGGGGGTAAATATTTGTTTTTCTTTCATCGTTTAATACTAATAAGATATGCGTAATTTCGCTATCTGACGTAAGGCGCTCGGTAGCCCTTTGGCTTTTTGCGTTGTTGCGACCAATTGGTCTCGGGTTCGAATCCCGGTCAGACGATTATTTTTCTTTTTCTTTTTCTCGCACTATAAAACTCCGAGCTTGTTGTCGCAGTAATCAAAGTATAATATTGTTAGTTATGTACTTATTTTATTATTAGTTACTTTAAGTTGTTGTAAATATTAGTGTAGATTATATTATAAAAAATATGAAAAGATTGTATTCGATGAAAGTGCAAAAACCGTATTTTAAGATGGAAGTACAAAAACTCTTTATAAGTAGGTACTAAGGAGACCGAGCTTTGGTCGTAGTTTTAGTACTTACAACGATAAAATTTAATTAAAAATAAATAAAAAATATTAAAGAAAAAGAAATACATTATGTATAAGAATCACAATATAATAATTATATCAATTATTATAATCAATTCTAATTCTAATTACCATGAGCAATAAGGAACATGTATTCAGTAATCTACGTTTATTTTTACTAGCTTTTTCCCGCGACTTCACCCGCGTGAAGTTCGGTTTACATATAAAATTTTAACCCCTTTGTTACCCTAATGTTAATTTTCAAAAATCCTTTCTTAGCGGATGCTTACGTCATTACAACTATCTGTATGTCAAATTTCAGCAAAATCCGTTCAGTAGTTTCGGCTGTGCGTTGATAGATGAGTTAGTCAGCTTTGCCTTTTATATATTTAGACTAGGTGTTGCCCGCTACTCGCAAAAGGAAATCTCGATGGAACCTTACATTTTTCCGCATTAAAAGTATGCCTATATGTGCTTCCCCGTGGTCTATTCTATTATATATCTGTCCTAAATTTCATCAAAATCGGTCCAGTAGTTTCCGAGCCTATACAATGCAAACAAACAAACATAAACACCAAAAAAACCTCTCTGTATTATAGTAGTATAGATTAAATAAAACAATATTTACAGTAAATATGATGTAGCCGAAGAGACTATTTGGTTAAACCACTAATATATGTATTATGTAATATCAGAAACTAGATAGGTACCTATTTGAAATTGTAATTTTTTGGGTGTCAGATAACCGAAGTTTCTTGTAAGTAGGTAGAAGGGGAATATTGGATATTGAATTTTTATACAATATTTATGTATTGTATAAAATAATTTAGCTTTGTGCTACGCGAACGAAGTTGCAGGCAAAAGCAAGTTTAGATTTTGTAATCGCTGAAAAATGCGAATTAAATAAAATTTTGACATACTGTCTTAGAATTAAACGTCAATGTGTGTAATGTGTATGTCGTAGTGCGTATTCCGCAGAACTTCAACAGCATAAGTATTATAATAATACTAGCAGCTGTCCTGGCAAGCTTCGTACCGCCTTAGAATTAAATTTGTTGACGTACTGATAGCAGCGCCACCTACCAGGTCCAATTGCAAATCTAAACCATTCTCGAATCCACCTGAAGACACAAAAATTTTCATTAAAATCGGTCCAGCCGTTTAGGAGTTCAGTGACATATTATACACGCATAGAAGAAATATAATATATAAATATTAGATTTGCATTTTATTATTTTAAGTAATAAATCCATGAAAAATGAAGAAATTAGGATATAGATTAGATAGGTATATAGATTCTTTATGACTAAACAATATTGAATACGTGAACTTTATTTAACAATTAGGTTTTTAAGCCTTTTTAGCTTAGGGAAACTAAAAAGATTAATTTCTCAAATCGCAATGGCTAAATTTAGTACAAAATTAGGAATTAGAATTTTAATGGACCTAGACAGAAAATAGACATTTTGAAATTTTGAATTTAAAAAATTTGAATTTGAAATTTTGAATTTTTAAATATAATATTTTATTTGTGTTGAGATCTACGCGTCGCACTAGGCGGGCACAATACCGCCAGGCTATGAAGCTCATTACAATTTTGTCGAAATTACGCTTTTGTACATTATGGACACATCACTTTGACGTAAATCGCATGAAGCCCCCCGCAGTCACGGGGGCGGCACGTCCCCCACTCTTCTTCTTCACCCCCTCGAATACTTCATAGTTGGCTACTCACAGCGCCTTAAGGCCGCGTAGACCAAGCGAAATAGGCATTTAACGCTTCCAAGAGTTGCCCGCAATTGCCGCAAAGCCTACGTCGCCGGCGTGAACTTACATGAACCCAAAGTGTTACAGTGTAGTCGTGTCGGCAGTAGGTCATCTTATTTTATTATTTGTATCGAAAAAGATAATAAAATCCATAGATAACTGTTTTAATGCAACACATAGCACACATAATTTGAATAGATATTATAGGTAGGTACCTACCTAAGTAAAAAATGCTTAAATTTTATTCAATTATTTTGACAGTTTCTATGCAGTGTGTTCTGTTACAAGTATAAAAACACGCTCTGTTCGATGTGTGCATGGAGACGAGTACCTATCGTTAGATCGTGTGGTCACTAAAGTACGTGTCGTTTCGTGAGATAATAATACTGTATCAGGTAGGTGCTGACGATTTGATGGTAACTACTTAGGCAGACACTTGCAAAAAATGTATTCCTACTGCCGAGTCCGCACGTTTGCCACTTGCCACAAAATCCAAACCTCCACAAACGTTTGACTTTTTGAAAATCCAGATTTCCGAATTTTTTCTCCCAAAAATCCGGATTATCCGGATTATTCAGATTTTTTCATTTTTTTTAAATTTGTTGCATATTTTATAAAACTTTAATGTTTATTTTACTACTATGTTGTAGCAAAACTTACACTCATTAGTAAAAAAAAGAGTTACTTTTTTATAATTTAATTTAAATAAATTCTGATTTTAAGTTGTAAGTATTAGAATTACAATCTGAATAAATAAAAACATAATGAGATTATATCAAAATTATATACTTAATTATATTAATTTTTTCATTTTTAGAAATATTTTTGATTACGTTTCAAATCAATTTATTTTAAACTAGCTTTTCCCCGCGACTTCGTCCGCGTGGAATAGTTACTTTGGGATATCGCTAAAATTTACCCGCGACTTCATTTACGTAGAAGAAGCGCTTCCACCTCACGACTGCCCGCCCGCTCCGCGCTCCTTACTATAGCGCGCATGATTATTTTATTACTGCGATATCTTCTAAAATACTCATTGAAATCAAATGATGTAAACGGAAAATTTCTTCTAGATTAAATGCTTGTAATGAATAACGTATTTACTTGGATAAGGATTAATATAATCTTTATGAAAACACCTTCACAAATAATGCTTACTTTTAGAACAAATTTGGTAAGTATAAAAAGGTTATAGTGAGCCAACCTTAAAAGATAGACATATACTGTCGCGGACTTTTTTTTATAACTTTTAAAGGGGAACAATTCTGCCATACGTCATTTTAGCGAAACTTTAACCGTTTCCGCAGCGTACGTAGCGAAAGCTCTCAAAAGGAAAAAAAGACCCCCGATTTTGTAACATTCTTGATTGGTACTCCGCTCGTATTGAGTTTAGCATGATGCTATATAGCCTAAAGCCTTCCTCGATAAGTGGACTATCCAACACAAAAAGAATTTTTCAATTCGTACCAGTAGTTCCTGAGATTAGCGCGTTCAAACAAACAAACAAACAAACAAACAAACTCTTCAGCTTTATAATATTAGTATAGATAAGGTATGTATATATTGTTATTTACTAAATGTTCCAGCAGAAAGAATTATAAAAAATTGGAATAGCCTGTGATCTTTTTAACGCTTTTTTTACATATTCACCACTACCGTTTTCGTAAAGTTCCATTTCTATGTGAAAGTACTAACGTAGGAAAATTAATACAGTTTAATAAAACGTAGGAAACTGAAAATCCTTTAAATCGAGATCCGGGGAGTGAAGACAAATCATTTGAAGCATGGGGCTGAACAAATAATTTTGTATGGACGAAATTGGACCACTTTTGAGTTATTGAAAGTAAAAATCACCCACCTGTTTAGGTAATAATTAAACACGTAAATGGTGTTTTTAATTCCCTCGGTAACTAACAGAAGTACAATAAGCAATTCTAAGCACAATTTAAAACCTATAACTGTTGTAAGATCTTTATTTTAACATTTTACTTACAAATAAACAGTAACATCTTACTCTTCATTGCACTTTGAAGTTTCCGCTATAAGATGAAAACTACATTACTTAAAAAAATAACAGTGGTTTACACAAATCGTTGGTGCTATTTTTGACACCTATATCTTATCTTTAAAATATTATCTAAAAATAATTATTTCTACGCAAAAACAGGAGCGTTGATTTTCATTTAGTTTTGCTACTGACTCGTTCGGCAAAACTCTCTCTAATCTTAAACCAACCAACCAGTCAGTCAGTCGACTCCAAAACTTCTTCCTGATATCATAGAGATAATATTTAGGTATTTGGACTTAGATATTCATTATTTAGAAGATAATTAAATATAGTTAAACCACTACATTTCTTTTTAAGCTGTCATATTAATTTGGCATTCTATGATTGTAGAAATTAAAATTGCAATAATATGTTTCGACTTTCGTTAGTAAGAATTCAATAAATATAAAAATACAAAGCTTTAATTGGGTTTGGATTTGCTTATTATACTTCTTACTACTTGTGCAATTGAAACTGAAACCATATTCAGTGTTTTTATAAATTGGATCACCTATTACTGAACTGTACTACTACTGAAAAAATATAAAATTGTAAGTATCTTAGAAACAGTCCATACATATACATATATAGCGGCCATAATATTTTAACAGATCTTCATCCCTCGCATCTCCATTTAATGGATTGACTATGTTCTACCAAATAACTTGAATAAATGGAAAAATGTGTCAACAATTTCAACAGGACAACAAATAATATCAAATTATCCAAAGGCATGTATTTAAACTCACGACAAAACATATTTATTTCTTATGTTTACGCGAATATTGTTCATTGTTTTAAACACTTACGGATTTTGTCGCGTTACGTAAACGTAACCGTAAAACGTAAACCGTGACAAAATCCGTAAGTGTTTAAAACAATCACGACAAAACAATTAAATTTTGGATGTGAAAATACCGAATATTGAATACTAAATTACCATGTTGGCTAAAGAATGTAAGGAATAAAAAATTACAAATCTGGTGACTAAATAATACCACTGAATATTCCAAACTGGCAGACTGATATTATATTAGCGAACAAATAACCATCTTGGCGACAATTTGTGAGTACACATTTAATTTAAGATTAGGTACATATATTTTCCGTAATGTAGGTAACTCAAAAAACATACAAGCAGCAAAACCAGCGCACATAAAAAAAAACAAAGGAGCGTACAAAATTCCCAATTTTAAATTTTCCTCGACTTGGTGTAGATATTGGGTAGATTCATTTTGAAATTTAAAAATAACGGTTATTCATTTTTCGCAAAATTAACATAGGTGTCGTTACCAAGTTTTTGGGGGTGCTGGATATGAAAATGACATTCATTTTGAAATTCCAATATGGCGGACATACTTAATTTTATAAAAATAATATGGTTGTCCCTTTGTTGGTTTCTGGGGGTGCTGATTACAAAAAAGTCATCCATTTTAAATTTTCTTCTAGTAACCCCGCAACCTCAAATTTTCTTCATGATGGGAGAAAAAGAAATTCGAAAATCCTGAATATTCCAACATTTCTATAGCTTTATGCATCCCGGCCCCGGTATCTCAATGTAGAGCATTTATATTTTTTTTTAATAAAATAGATTCTATCTCGGAAACGGTGCATCCTAATGAAAAATAATGAAAATTTCCTCCCCATTAGAAACTCCGCAACATCATATTTTCTTCATGATGGAAGAAAAAAAATCTGAAAATCCTAAATTTTCCAAATTTTCTATAGCGTTTTACACCGTTCGTGTCTCAAAGTAGAGCATTATTGTATTTTTTTTTCTATAATGGCTTCTATCTCAGAAACGGTGCATCCTACTTGAAAAATAATGAAAATTACCTCTCCCTTAATAACTCCGTAACCATATATTTTCTTCAAGATGAGAGAAAAAGAAATTCGAAAATCCTGAATTTTCCAACATTTCTATAGCTTTATATATCCCTCGTATCTCAATGTAGAGCATTTAATTTTTTTTTTATAAAATTGATTCTATCTCGGAAACGGTGCATCCTATTGAAAAAATAATGAAAATTTCCTCCCCTTAAGAACCTCGCAACACCATAGTTTCTTCACGATGGAAGAAAAAGAAATTTGAAAATCCTGAATTTTCCAAAATTTCTATAGCTTTATACACTGTTCGTGTCAAAGTAGAAAATTGCCATATTTTTTTTCTAAAATCGCTTCTATTTTAGAAACGGAAAAATAATACTATTACTGGAAAAATAATAAAAATTTCCTCCCCCTTAACCCGGAAATCGCATATTTTTTTCATGAATGCCAAAAAAAGAAATTTGAAAATCCTGAATTTCGAAAATTTTCTATACCTAGCTGGTACCTCTACAAACTACATGTTAATTTTACGAAGATTGGATAGTCTCCATTTTGGAAAATGAAATTGGAAGACAATTTTATAATCAGCATATGAAACATGGAAAAAGACATACATTTTTAATAAAAAAAAAAAATTACGCCATTTTAGAATTTTAAAACGGATTTTATTTTCATATTATTCTGCACCCCCAAAAACCTTGAAAACGATACCCATACCAAAGAAAAAAAAAACCTCCAATAGTATCCAAAACTGGGATTTTCCGTAGCTTGCAAATTGAATTTTTAGCAGCTATTAATTTATCAAACAAATCTTTATAAGCTACTTACATGGTATAATGGTCACCAACTTATCGGTGCTAATTGGATTAAATTTCGCTACTTTTTATCTGCCGATTTTTGTATTTTTTGTCACTTGAGTGATTTCACCAGTTTGGTAATTTAGTCGCCAACATATTAATTCGCTGCCAAATTCAGCAATACAGTATGCTCACGTGCAGTCACCAACTTATATTTTGTTCACTCGATTAATTATATCCCTTATTCAAATATTGTACGTCTAGAGTACATTCTAATTACAATTAAAATATGTAATTTTCATAGTAGTTACCAAGATTGATTGAAGTAATTTAGTCGCCAACATATTAATTCGCTGCCAAATTCAGCAATACAGTATGCTCACGTGCAGTCACCAACTTATTTTTTGTTCACTCGATTAATTATATCCCTTATTCAAATATTGTACGTCTAGAGTACATACTAATTACAATTAAAATATGTAATTTTCATAGTAGTAACCAAGATTGAAAAAATCGAAAAATCCGGATTTTTCGAATTTTTCGAATTTCGAAGTATCCGGATTGCAACCCCTACTTGCGAGTGACTTGGTGTGTTCTGCAAAGGCAAGCATGACAGATGTTGAGCTCGTATCCTTATATTTTATTGTAAATAGAACAGCCTCCGTGGTCTAGTGGTTAGAGCTTGGCTCTCGACTCGGATGTCGCGTGGGGAGTTATTTATTATTATTATTGTAAAAACAGAAATCGAAATAAAAAGAGACGAAAAGTACGGCAAAGAAGATGGTAGATGTTACAAATTCATAAAAACCGTTTACTGGCTTATTCAATAATGTACTAAGGCTACTCCACGCATCAGCTACTTTTTTCTCATAATACACAACACAATAATATATGTATGGACGCTTCACACCAAGTCAATCTGGTCCCGTGGTAAGTTCTCGAAGAACTTGTGTTACGGGTACCAGACAACAGAAATATATTTAATAATTTTTATATTATACACATATTTAAGATTTTTAGTATATTTAGTATATTTAATACACATTCATGACCCAGGAACACAGAAAAAATGTTTGTTCCTTCAGCATTCAAACCCACGACCCCCGGCTTGAGCACCAACACACTCAACCACTGAGCCACAGAGGTCGTCTTATCTGGCAAAAGCAACGATGTGGCGACGATAATGTTATTGTGTATGGTTATAATATGTATAACTAGCCGATGCCCGCAACTTCGTTTGCGCCTAACTGACGGAAGCGGAACCCTATTTTTTAAACGGAACCCTAAAATAAAAGTAGCCTATGTTAGACCTTATGACATCAGCTATCTGCCAGTGAAAGTCCCGCGAAAATCGGTCCAGCCGTTTCAGAGATTAGCCGAAACAAACAGACAGACAGACCGACAGACAGACAGACAGACGGACAGACATTTTAAAAAATTGGTATTTTATTGTAAGTACCGAATATACTTTCAGATGCATTATGTGAAAAGCTGTTAATTTGAAGTTACAAACAGACACTTCATTTTTATTTATCTGTATAGATTTAGTTCAAAAATAAAAAGAAGCATAAAAAAATACAAAGCAAACTTTCCTATAGATTTTTATTGTATTATATGTCCAAGACCCGGGAACACAGGAAACTTTTTGTTCCTGTGGCGGGATTCAAACCCGCGACCCCCGGCTTGAGCACTAACATGCTCAATCACTGAGCCACAGATGTCGTCTCATCTGGCAAAAGCAACGACGCGGCGACAATAAAATGTAACATGTTATTGTGTATGGTTATATGTATAACTAGCTGATGCCCGCAACTTCGTTTGCATAACTTCGTTACCCGCAACTAACGAAAACGGATCCCTATTTTTATACGGAACCCTAAAATAAAAGTAGCCTATGTTAGACCTTATAACATCAGCTATCTGCCAGTGAAAATATCGTGAAAATCGGTCCAGCCGTTTCAGAGATTAGCCGGAACAAACAGACAGACAGACAGACAGACGGACAGACAAAAATTTTAAAAATTGATATTTTATTGTTAGTATCGAATATACTTTCATATGCATCAAGTGATAAGCTGTTAATTTGACATTACAAACAGACACTTCAATTATATTTATCTGTATAGATGTATAGATGTATAGATTTGGTTCAAAAATAAAAAGAAACATAAAAAAATACAAAACAAACTGACTTTCCTTTAGATTTTTATTGTATTATACATATCCATGACCCGGGAACACAGGAAACTTTTTGTTCCTTCGGCGGGATTCAAACCCGCGACCCCCGGCTTGAGCACCAACACGCTCAATCACTGAGCCACAGAGGTCGTCTCATCTGGCAAAAGCAATGACGCGGCGACGATAAAATATAACATGTTATTGTGTATGATATGACGTATAATTTAGTTCAAAAATAAAAAGAAACAAAACAAACTGACTTTCCTACACTGCGTTAGAAACGAAAGAATTGTTCGATAAATACGCGGGTAAGGCGTGCGCTAGCAAAACTGACATAGGTCTGTCTTCGTCAACGCCTAGCGGGCGACTGTGGGGCGACTCTAGCGGCTTACGCACGCTGCATTTCAATATTAATTTATTGTTAAAATAATTAAACCAACATGCAAAATGTAACCAGAAATTATTCTTTTTTAAGTTATTAGCTTTTCGTAGATATGATTTTTGAAAGTAAAACTATCATGAACTTCATGAACAAAAAGAAAAATATTCAAATTTAGCCTCCTCTTCGGAATTATTTTTGATCGAGTGAAGTTTTCAATATTATGTTTCGAACCACAAATTGTAAAAGAACATTAAGTAAACAACAATGTGTTTTTTTTTGGCTTTTTAAAGTTACTATTTGTTTGTTTATTATCGATTCAAAGTCATGTAAAATTGGGTCCACGCGGCCTTAAGAGCAGTTCGCAGCTGCTCTTCCGTCTGGCGGGCTAGATTTGAACGTGTCATCATTTTGCGGATTTATTTATTCCTGATAGTTGAAACCGAATACAAAATGTTTTAATGGGGTGTAATCACAATGCAAGTAATCACCTTCTGCCCAAATCAAGATTTGTCAGTTGTTTCAGTCGCACAGTAATTACACAGGAATAGATAGAAATTTAAGTAGCAAAATGAAGAAATGAAAAGAAAGTAATATAAATACTGGAAATGAAAGATTAACAACTATAAAATAGACAAAAAAGACAGAATAGACAGATTATAGTAGTGACAGAAATCTGTGTATACTGTACTTATAAATAGTATTAGGTTATGCCCTGTAAAAATAATTAAAAATTAACAATTAACAATTTTGAGTATGACAGGGTTTAGTATATTATATTGTTATATTAAGTGAATGTTACGCTGTAGGCTAGTGTTTTTTATCATCTACTTAGCTTTAACAACAGTCAAGCCAAGAGAGTAATATAAAATTAAGAATTTGTAATAAGAATGTACCTACATTCTTATTACAAATTCTACAGGTATATAATGATGATAATTAACTATTAAGTTAAATGTTTCTGCTTAGAGTGAGTAGGTATAATTAAAATATTATATTAGTATTTATTAGTAGGCTTGTACAAATTCATCATCTTATTAGCTTCCACTAACGTTAAGCCAAGAGAGAACTTAAACAAAGCCAAAGTGTAAATTAACTTAGAAGTAGGATTAGTAGTTAAGTTATTAAGAGTTAGCCTTATTAACTTACTAGCATAGCTTTCCCACAGTTATGAGACAATAGAATATCGTAAAAGTATCATTGTCGTGTACGGTGTAACAGTTAAATAATTATGGTCAAACGTATCCACGACATCATTCTAATGTAAGTACAAAATTTCAGGCATAGCATGAGTTATGCCATATGAGATTTAGGTGTACAGCCTGTAAGTATCTTAAGCGAATTAGGCACAACCCAAGATAGTCAAACAGCTTGTAAGCCCGATAGCTATCTGAAAATGACGTTTAGACAAAGCGCGAGTTAGTTGTTCTTTGAATTTTGTATCTATACCAACCGTATAGGTGTAAAATCAAATACTTTCACTATTAAAATGAAAAATTTTCTCTATCTGAAGTAAATGCAATGGAGCTAAATAAATCATGTCCTGTAACAAAATAACTTTATAGAATGACATCGTCGCTTTAATATGAAATTAAAAGCGTCGAACATGACCGATCACAGCGCGAGAACTCCCAAATGCAATTTTAGTTTCGATCGTAGTTTTGGCAGGTTTTCCGCTGAAACCGAAACAACCGAAACCCGTTTTTTTGCCGTAACTCGATCGAAACCGAATCCGAACATTCGGTCACAAATTTGACATTTTTAATAAATAGTTATTGGTAGATAGGTTATTGAAACGGGCCATAGGCGGCCGCAGTTGTTATGTGCCCAATGCCGATGATGATCATTATTATTGATGTTTTCATTCACTACCGGTTTTTATCATCATATTTTTTTTGTATCATACGGCACACCAAATGATTTACGGCATTGATTTGAAATCTTAATGTGTCTAAGCTACAGAACCTCGAAAATATGTTATTGACTACAGTCTAGGAAAATGCTAAGGAATATTCCACACAAACAACTCCGATCATTCATAACAATGTCAGTAGGCATTGCACGCTATTAGGAAGTAAAGGTTAAACTTAGTATGACTTCAGCTTCGGAAGTACACAATAAAACAACGCAAAAAACGAAAGACACAGGTCAATTCACATTAACTTCGATTAACGTATTGAAAGGACGGCTGAATATCAATATTGCAATAACGTAACACATTCTGCTAAATGTCCATTGGCCATTCCATTATTGGTTTCAGGAATAATAATATTATGTTCATACATTATAAGTCTCTAAAGGAAATGCTATTACGTAAGTCAAACTTAAATATTTTTACCCGTCTGTTTACATAACTGAGTTATATTTTTCGCGCGTATCTTGTAATATCTTTGTAAATTATTTTATTTCCACGTATCTTCCAAACGGCTTGATGAATTTTGACAGTTAATGTATCGTTAGATTTGTCTCAAAAACCCTAATGTCCTAAGATTTATAAGAAGTAGTTTAAAGAAAAGAAATCAAAATGGCGAATTTTGGCCCCAAATTATAATAGTTCAAAACAATTTTTTAACCAAACCTATCGAGTAGGGTCAAAATAAAGGAAATTAAAAGGATATTTCAAAAATATGCAAATATATGTTATGTATTTAAATTTATTCAGGAATGATTAAAACCATTTATAATTTACAAATTACAAATTTAATCGAATAATTTATTATTCGATTAAATTTGTAATCTGTGTATTCAATTAATAGTCGTATTTTTTCTTCAAATCGACCAAAGATGTAATTGGATAAACAAAAACTCTAATTTAAAATAATTGATAAAATAAAAAAACCCCAACTGCAAAAAGACAGCTTCTTTTTTGCAGTCGGGTTTTTTATATATTTCCAAAATATTTCCAAAATATATATATTTCCAAAATATTTTCTAAACATCGCGTCGTCTACATTTTGCCTATTAGGTAGTACCAATTCGAACTAGCTCGGCGAGAAGATATTTTTTCCTATTAAATATACAGTTTACATCACCAACATACACCAACACAACTGCCTACACCAACAGCCTGTAACTACATGTGCCTGCCCACAGATTGAGTTTGTCAGTAGTCACATATATTTAGGTCTTATTATAGATGACAGATTGAACTGGAAACCTCATGTCACTTACATATGTAATAAATTACGCTCAATATTAGGAAAAATATGTATACTTAAACATAGAATGCCCTACAAAGCTTTAAGACTGCTGTATTTGGCACTTGCTGACTCTATTATTGCCTATGGACTAAGTACATATGGCAGAGCTCATAAAACAGTTTTGAATAACATCTTTAAGCTGCAAATTAGACTACTTAAGAACATAGTACCAACTAGAATAAAACAAAAGTTTAGTTATAATTATATAGAATTATTTAAATTTTGTAACATACTTCCAATTCAAAGCAAGATTAAATTCTCAATATTAAAGGAAGAACATCATAACTTGAATGTATTAAAAGAAAAAAATAGACCAGAAAATTTAAGAAAACTAAATAAATATAATAGATACACCCTCCCTACATGTAATAACGTTTATGGAATAAGACATTACACCTTTACATTACCTAAATTGCTCAACAATTTGCCTAATGATATACTGAAGCAATATCTAGAAGGAAAAAATGCTAAAAATGTAAAACACTGTTTAAAAAAATACTTTCTGTCTTTAGACTGTAAAGAATATGCTTACCCATACACAGATAACCAAACCTATATGGCTTAATACCATACTACTTATATACTTTAGACAGGCACCCTAGTAGTTCTGTATACTGATCCCAAGACATGGTCGTAGGGCTAGGGTGCTACCTATCTAGCTAAATTAATTAACAATTTGCATAATGATATACTTAAGCATATCTGAAAGTAAAAAATGTAAAAACTGTTTTATAAAATACATTATTTCTTTAGACTGACTACACACTATGTGTATGGTAAATACATATATTATAGCCAAACCAGTATGGCCTAATACTGCACTACTTATACATTATATATACCTACTAGACAAGCACCCTAGTAGTTCTTATACTGATCCCAAGACAAGGTCGTAGGGCTAGGGTGCTATACATCCATGCTCATACACACACACACACCACACACATACACACACACCACATATACACCAGTCAACACACTCTTCAATAGATTGTGATAAAATGCTATTGGATGCAGCATTTGTATGTACGCATAATGTATATTACTCCACTTTGTTCTCAGTGTGTTTAAATAGTTAAGTACAACATTTACTGTTAAGTCACCAGTGTTAATTAAAATAGTTATAAAATTTAGTGTTAAGTCACTAGTGTTAATAAAGAGTTTAAAAAGTATAAAAAATATTGTTAAGTCATCAACATATAAGCCCCTGTAGGGCTTCTGATGATGACTATGAACAAAATAATATTATATATTTTCTTGTATGTCTTGGATACCAATAAAAAAAAAAAAAAAAAAAATCTGAATTCGTATTGTGCTCTTAGTTTAATTAATATTAGATATATCTAGAAATATCCCGATCGCATACTTATGCGTGCACCCACACATTAGGTTGTGGGTAACTTTTCGCGTGCTATTACTGGATATTATATAATATCAATTAGGTAAATTATATTATGTAATGGAATTTCACAAATTAACGCTTGATTCTATTAGCCGTTAACTCTTCATTGTAAAAAAAAGTTTGGTGCATAAATTGCAGTTTTTGAGAATTTAAGAAGATACACATATAGAGTGCGACTTTTAAATAAAAATATAAACGTAATTTAGACTGACATGTTCAAAAGTATTACGTATTTTGAATTAGTAATATGTATGTTCTATGTGTGTGTATGTGTGCTAATATTATGATAAACTGATTGCTTATAACAATGTGGTACCTAGGTTGTATAATATGTAATTCTAATTTATTTAAATATAAAATAAAATATAAGTAAGCCGTACCGTACCGGTCAAACAAGTGTCAAGACTATATAATGGTGTCTACACTCTACAGACACACGAATTTGGTACGGAGCGTACAGCGGATCTGGTACGCTCCGTACCAGATCCGAGCGTGTGTAGGGCAGTCCGGCGAACATATGAAGAAGGCGAAGAGTTCACCGTTGTCCGCATCGGATCTGGTACGCTCCGTACCATATTCGTGCGTGTGTAGAGCAGTCCGGCGGTTTGGCCGTACAACAGTATCAGTGTTGCCAACTTAGGGATGTACCCCCCAAAATTAGGGAAAATATCTACGGGGTTTACTAGGGGACAGGATGTTAAGAGTTTACTCCTTATTAATCAATTTGTATGTAATAATAAAAATTATTTTAATGTGTATATATAACCAGGGCCCCGATTCTCGTGCTTCGAATATCGGTTCGATTGTCAGTCTGTCCTGCTCGCGCACGCATGATTTGACGCCTGTGTGAATGAGTCAGCGCGAGAATCGAACCGATATTCGAAGCACGAGAATCGGGGCCCAGGGATATGAAAATGTATTGGGAGTGAAATCAGATTAAGACAAGTTAGTTTTATGTTATTCACGCGTAAGTCTTTATGTTAAACACATAACCTTTCTTTCTAGCTTATTATCTCTTAGACCTGTCAATGGTATAAGTAATCAGGGGTAAAATTTGGGGAGAAATATTTTTTAAAGTGTTGGTATCACTGCCCGTTATCAATGAATTGCGGGAATCATCGTCGTCGTTTAAAAACCGTACTGTAAATAGAACTCTGTGCTAATGTAATAGAGCATAAAATCGAACACACGAGTGTGTAGCGTTTCGCTTCACTGCACCGTACCAAATTCGTGCGTGTGTATAGGTGTACCAGAATCTCATGGCAAATAGGGAAATAAAATTTTGTAGTGTGCAATACTGGGGAAATTGAATTAAACGATCTTGATACTGGTTAATTTTTAATTATGTCTTTAGTATTATTGAACATGAAAATGTTCGGTGTATAATATAGAAAACTAGCTTTTGCCCGTGGCTTCGCCAGCGTGGAATAGTGTTCTTGGAGAAAAAACTACTTCGGCCAATAACTCACTACCTACTTACAGCAATATACTTCTGATACAATATTGAAAATGTTTTTAGGTTTTCCCAATGCAAATTGTTAAAAATGGGACCCTATCACCTCGACAGGACATGCGCGACAACTTGATAATATTATACTTATATATTTATCGCACTTGAATATAAGTTTTACCATAATCTTATATCTTAAAGACTAAATACTTAAATACTATTATTTTAAAAACTCGCATCAAAATCCGTTGCGTAGATTTAAAGATCTAAGCATACAATATACTATACCTACATAGGGACAGACAGATAAAGCGTCTTGTTTTATACTATGTACTATGTAGTAAGTAAAGTTATTTAACATTCCAACAAAACTGACAAACCACCTCTGGATATTCCATAAGAATTAAGGCTGCGCTAGTCTGTTTTTTCTCCATACAAACGCTGTTGGCGATTTACTCTAAAGTCAAACATGGTAGACCCAAATTCTAGCGTAATATCGATTTTTATGACACTTATCTAGGTCGGTATTTGCTTATATTTCTGAAATTCAAATTAGTGTAGAAGATAATAGCCTCCAAACATCGCATTTTTAGCGCAACTTTGAACGTAAATAAAAATTAAACGAAGAATGATAAAAAAAAAGTAAGCATATACCGACACAGTTCGATTATTCAGCAATTGAGATAATTTTACTTCAGAAAAAAATATTATATAGTTTTTTCATAAAACACCAACAGCTGAGTGTCGATTTGCGTAATTTGAAGACGCCTTTTCTAAAATACTTTACACAGCTGCATAAATGTGTGCAGTATAGCTTCTCTTATAAGTATAGATTACTATTTTATGGGTATATCCTTTTTTCCCCAATATTGGGTGAAATAACAAGCATTTTCCCCGCGCGCAGCACTGAGTTCGAGCCATTGACTAGCGCACTCTTAAGAACTGCAGTTACTATTATGTATTCTGTGCTGCAGTTCAAAATATTCGTGAACCTCTTTATCTGTATACGTCCCGCGTTTACGATAGCGCGATGTAGAAACGCGAGAGCCCGCGCCGCGCAGCAACACTATATCCCTGCATTTTAAATCTGTAATATCTTCGAAAATATTCATTTAAACTACATACCGTGAAGGGCAGTATTGATCTATCTTAAATGCACAATGTATTTAAGGTACTTAATTGGATAAGGATTAATACTGTATTGCTTAAAATCACTTTGTAAATAAGCTATTTAATTAAAATCAAAGTAAAGGATAAAAAAATGGTTATTGTGGGTTATCCCTACGAGATAGACATATGCCATTGCGGACTTTTTTGTAGGCTTTTTAAAGATGAATACAACTGTAGTACTTAATTTTGATCTATCTCGTAGTGTTCAGCCAGCATTTTCAATGTAAGCGGAAAATATGTGATTTTTTAGGACTTTAGAAACCTCTAAAATTATTTGTGTACCTCTACTATGTTATGCATGTTATATACCTAAAAACCTTCCCGTTAAATCACTCTATCTGTTAAAAAAACGGCATCAAAATCCGTTGCGTAGTTTTAAAGATTTTAAGCATACATAGGGGACAGACAAAAATGGGACTTTGTTTTATACTATGTAATGATAATGATATTTCATGAAAAATAAATCAATCGTGAATTACTTCATATACTTATTTATTACGAATAACATACAATTAAATTGGCAACAGTTTATTTAATGTTGAAATTTCCTTCCGAACTGTATAGAACTCGTTTACTTTATTCCTAATCAACTATAAATCGGAACTGTCTTATGTTGATTTTCTTTTTTCCTCCTCTCCTCCTTTTACCAGGCATGGAAAACAAACCATCATTCGATGTGCCATCAGCTACGATTCACCTTATGGTAGTACTGGAAACACATTTAAAGAAGTCACAATAATTACCTAAGAAAATATAAAAAAAAAACTAAAAGTATCAAAACAACTCACTCTAACTTACCGGTCAACTCTACCACAAGCTTTAAATTATAAGATTGAGTTCGATTTACACCTTCTTCTTTCTGTATTTTACTATAGACATAGAAAACAATATTTCTCGCTTGAGATCGAATTGCCTTTTTGGATATTTTCACAAAAACAACAAATTCCAAGAACATAATCACAAAATTTTAACAGCGGTTGACAGATCACGTACTTTGATTTGACGGGTCATACTTGACATTGCCATATGAAAATCACATTTTTTATTTTTTTTTAAAATGCCATCAGATTCTGGTAGACCTATAGCGACACCGAATTTGGTCTCCGGATATGGTTCGCTGTACGCTCCGTACCAAATTCGTGTGTCTGTAGATAGCATAAGTGTGTACATTCTGTTATTGTTCAATAAATAATTGTGACAGTAGACAATAAGATCATTTTTAGGTTTCCGTGATACTCAAGGAACAATAAAAGTTTCGCTCTATCCGTCCGTCTGTTTCTGTCCGCCTATAAAATATGTAAATTACTAAAAATAGGTATAGTTATAAAATTAGTATAGATCTCGGTTTCGGCATCTTATAATATTTTTATATTTTAGAGGTGGAGATGAAAATATAATGGGGTATTGATGAATAGGTCCAGTAAAATAAATGCAAGGTTTCATACAAGACTTCTACAAATTTAACAATTTTGAAATAAAAAAAAATGTGTCAGCTCCGACGCACGAGGGTGTTTACTCGGTAGTGAGAACCTATATAAAATATATTATCATAGTTTTATAACCTTTTTTTATATTTTGTACTCTTTTTTTTTTTTTTTTTATGAAATATGGGGGCAAACGAGCAAACGGATCACCTGATGGAAAGCAACTTCCGTCGCCCATGGACACTCGCAGCATCAGAAGAGCTGCAAGTGCGTTGCCGGCCTTTTAAGAGGGAATAGGGTAATAGGGGAGGGTACGGAAGGGAAAAGGGTAGGGGATTGGGCCTCCGGTAAACTCACTCACTCGGCGAAACACAGCGCAAACGCTGTTTCACGCCGGTTTTCTGTGAGCCCGTGGTATTTCTCCGGTCGAGCCGGCCCATTCGTGCCGAAGCATGGCTCTACCACGTTAAAATTACACGTTTTAGTTTTTATTCCTTTTGCGCGATTAGAACCCGCGACCCCCGGCTTGAGCACCATCGCGCTGAACCACCGAGCCACATAGATCGTCAACTATGAAACATCAACTGTTGAAATTCAATGGTCGATGTTGTATAGTACCGACTACCGTTCACATATTGTAACAATTTGAGACCGCAGTAAGCATTGTCTCTTCTTCTTCTTGGTTCTCCATCTTTAGCATTTGTGACTTTTGTTCTGTCCAAAAAATGAGTGCTCTCTTTACTCAAAGGCTCTCTTATTTGAACCGCGGACATTCCCATAGATTATAAATAACGCTATCATCGAGTTTTCAACTCTACAGTCCTGTCAATTTAGAGTTATAACTTCGGACAGGAACTTTAGCCGACGATATAAGGATCACTGTCATAGAAAATAGTTCTTTCAGCATAATTCTCTGTTTATGCCGGAAAAACTATTTAAAACTATTAAAGCTATTAAATTATAAAATCTGGAAAAAACTACCAGGCTGAAAGAACGACGAAAATGTGGAAGTTTGAAAAAGGGATATAATTAATCGAGCGAACAAAAAATAAGTTGGCGGCTGCACGTGAGCATACTTTATTATTGAATTTGGCAGCAAATTAATATGTTGGCGACTAAATTACTAAACTGGCGAAAACACTCGGGTGACAAAAAATTCAAAATTCGGCAGATAAAAAGAGGCGAAATTTAATCCAAATTAGCACCGACATTTATAAGTTGGTGACTGAATTTCCGAGTTGGTGACTATTATACCATATAAGCAGCTATAAAACCAGATTTGGTTGATAAATTAATGGCTGCTAAAAATTCAACTTGCAGGCTACGGAAAATCCTATTTTTGGATACTGTTGGAGTTTGTTTTTCTTTGGCATGGGTGTCATTTTCTAGGTTTCTGGGGGTGCAGAATAATATGAAAATAAAATCTGTTTTGAAATTAGACAATGAAGTAAATTTTTGTTATAATAATATCTATGGACGCTTCACACCACGTCAATCTGATCCCGTGGTAAGTTCTCGAAGAACTTGTGTTACGGGTACAAGGCAACGGAAATATATTTAATACTTTTTATACTATACACATATTTAAGATTTTTATTATATTATACACATATTTAATACACATCCAAGACCCAGGAACACAGAAAAACTTTTTGTTCCTTCGGCGGGATTTGAACCCGCGACCCCCGGCTTGAGCACCAACACGCTCAACCAACTGAGCCACAGAGGTCGTCAAAATTAATAAGGTTGTCTTTTTCCAGGTTTCTGGGGGTTCTGATTACAAAATTGTCTTCCAATTTCATTTTCCAAAATGGAGAATATTCGTACATACATACATACATACACATAATCACGCATCTTTCCCATAGGGGTAGGCTGAGACCCCCACTTTCCCGTAGGGGTAGGCAGAGACCACTTCTTTCCACTTGCTACGATCCTCACATACATGTTTCGCTTCGCTCACTTTCATTCTTACCATCCATTCCTCCTCTTACATTCAACGTAGCGAAGTGGCTCTCCATGGGCCACTTTTCGCCTCCGCGAGAACGAGACGTGATGGGTGGCGAACCACATCACCGCCATTTTGGATAATTAAATTATTTTTATGATTATCCATTGCGTTCTCACGGATTGATGGAGAGGGTAGGAATAGGGGAAGGGAAGGACAGGTGGTGTGGAAAGGAAGATTGGTAAGTTAGAGTGGGAATTAGGAATGTAGGATATTACCGCCCAGGAGGGCACGGGATACGGGTATGCGACCCCGGCTTCCCTAGCTATCTAGGGAAGCCGGGGTCGCATACCCGTATACTATACCACAACTACCGGACAGGTAAGTTGGGATGAGTATCCCATGACATGAGAATATTCAATCTTCGTAAAATGAATATGAATACTAAATTAAAAGATCTTGGGGATGCTAATTAGGATTGATGATTATTATTACAGTACGTTATGTAGTTCAAGGTATCAGCTATGTATAGAAATTTTGCGAAATTCAGGATTAGTGAATTTTTCTGCCATTCATGAAGAAAATATGCGATTTCTAGGTTAATAAGGGGGAGGAAATTTTCATTATATTTGCAGTAGGATGCACCGTTTCTGAGATAGAAGCGACTATAGAAAAAAATATGGCAATTCTGTACTGAGATACGAGAGGTGTATCAATCTATAGAAATGTTGGAAAATTCAAGATTTTCGAAAAAATTTTTCTCCCAATATGATGAAAATATGATGTTGCGAGGTTTCTAAGGGGGAGGTAATTTTCATTATTTTTCATGTAGGATGCATCATTTCTGAGATAGAAGCGATTGTAGAAAAAAAATGGTAATGATCTACTTTGAGATATGAACGATGTATAAAGCTATAGAAATTTTAAAAAAATCAGGATTTTCAAATTTCTTTTTCTTCCATCATGAAGGAAATTTAAAATGGATAACTTTTTTGTCATTATCACCCCCAGAAACCAACAAAAGGACACCCATATTATTTTTATAGAATTAAGTATGTCCGCCATATTGGAATTTCAAAATGAATGTTTTTTTCGCATCCAGCACCCCCAAAAACCTGGTAAATTGACACCTATATCGATTTTACGAAAAATTAATATCCACCATTTTTAAATTTCAAAATGAATCTACACAATATCTACAGTCTACACCCCCCTAAAACCGAGAAATATTAAAAATTGGGAATTTTGTACGCCCCTTTATGGTTTTTTTATGTACGCTCGTTTCGCTGCTTGTATGTTTTTTGAGTTACCTACATCAGGGAAAATATATGTGCCTAATCTTAAATTAAATGTGTACACTCAAATTGTCACCAAGATGGTTATTTGTTCGCTAAAATAATATATGTCTGCCAGTTTGGAATATTCAGTGCTATTATTTAGTCACCAGATTAGTAATTTTTTGTTCCTTACATTCTTTCGCCAACTTGGTAATTTAGTATTCAATATTGGGTATTTTCACATCCAAAATTTAATTGTTTTGTCGCAAGTTTAAATACATGCCTTTGAAAAAATATATAGTACCTAGTTATTTTTATATTATAACAAATTATACCATTATTTATTTTAATTATATCGTAGAGCAATAAAATTTTATTTATTTAATCTATTAATAACATAGGTTTGTACTTTAATTTTATGAGATATATTCAATTATATTCGTCGCTAATGTACCTTTTTTTACTACTGTAAAGCATATTAAATAGAATAGAGCCGATGGAATGAAATAAAATACTTTATAATGTAACGATTTTATAGGATTGTGCAATAAGTGACTTAAAAACCTAACCAAGAGCATGTCAGGACATGTCTAAGGAGGGTTCCGTAAATGTTGAATGTTGATTAATAATCAAAATATAATTATTATATAAATTATAAGTGAATAGTAACCAGATGTTCTTTAAGAATAATTTTTATTCGATTTCGATGATATTTTAAAGAATTTTTATTAAATTTAATATTCGCTAATCGTAATCACGTAACATTTGAGCATATTATTAGTCTATTACGATATCGCCTATCACAATCAAAGAAAATATTTACTCTGGTGAGACCTTAAAACAGGTACGGAGAATACAACCAGATAAGTATATAATATCAGCGAGGTTTTCGATAGTGTGATACAGAATTTAAATCCAATAACACAGCGACATCTAGTATTATTTTTCAAAAACTATCAACGATGACATGAGACAACGATGACAGGAGACTAGAGCCATATAGGTACCTAGTTTTCGTAAAGTTACTAGCAAATTGAAGCTTTTAATATTTTAGAGGTACGCATTAAATTATAATAAAAAACAATAATACTATGGTAATTAACAACATATATTAATGTGTTTTCAGTGTTATTAAATTATTGTAATAATTGGTAAAAGAAGCACATATTCGTAAAATTAATTATTAATTAAAATTTTACGTGTTTCAAAACATAGCTCTAATTCTGGTAAAGAAAGATAAATTCGCAATAATTAATATAATTATTGTAGCTCAGTTAATCACAGTGTTTGTCCTAGGGTGTAGGTTCAAACCCGACAGCGCGTTTCATTTATTATTATTTTAAATTCTTTTTATTAATTGTTAATTTCAGTTTTTTTTTTAAAATTTTGCAACCAATTTTGAAACATTATTTTAAATAATCATTGCACATTATGTATAATTATTCAGATTTTCTTTATGTTAATTTGTTTTTCTATAATTGCTCTAGAAATAGAAATTATGATGCGATGTCGTTCAAAATAGTTTTCCTAAAGAGTTTTTAGCATGATCTATCAGCATGGAAATTTGTAAGTTTCTATCTCCTATAGTTTAAAAATGCTAGTTTGGAGGCCGATTACTCGAAAATGGTCAACTTTATAAAAAAGTAACGTATGGAACCTTGCCTTTATTTTAAAAGACCTATTCTACGATACCCCACACGATGGGGTAGAGTGAAAAAATATTTTTCATCCCCACTTCACATGTATGGAGAGCCACCCCTAAAATATAAAATTATTATTTTTTTATGATTTCAAAACCGTGATTTATACATAATCTATAACTGCACCAAATTTCATCAATTTATATTCATAATTACAGGAGCTAGAGGCGCGGACAGACAGACAGACAGACAGACAGACAGACAGACAGACAGACAGACAGACGGACAGAGCGAAACTATAAGGGTTCCTTAAGTATTACGGAACCCTAAAAAGGGAAGGTTATTAACTTAGCGTTAGCAGTGTATGTACACAAAAGAATTAACCGTTATCACAATATGCAAGTACTAGTGCATATTTATTAATGTTTTACATACCTACCTAATACACCTATACACACGTTCTAATATAAAGTAATATGCATTGTAGTTGTTCTCCTTGTGAGCAGGTTGGTGTATTACAGAGCGACAAGTTACATGCGACTGAGATTAGTCATAACTCATAGCTATGTTTATTGCAATTAAGATGATTCTGTCTGGTGGGTTTAAAGTCAAATAATCAAATAGGTACCTATTTGTCGATTTAAGTGTATTACATTTTTGAAATAATTTTGTGACATTTAAGTAGATAGAATATTATAATTATTTTTATCCAAGACAAATACAATTTCTTACATGTCCGAGATGGGCCTATTACTTTTATTAAGGTTCACATTTTAGACGACCTCTGTAGCTCAGTGGTTTAGGAATGAAAAAAAAAAATATAATATTCTAAAAGATATTGTGTTTCCCAAGAGTACACCTGAACTAGAGTAGCGTAAGGGCAAATTGAAATGAATTGTGATGAATTACAGGAGGGCCGGAAAAAAAATTCAAATTTACCTACCGTTATCTGAGTTTTACTAATAGTAAATCTTTATTTATTGGCTACAGAATGGTGTGCACAATAAAGTATATTTGATTGATTGTAACTTTTTTGACAATCAAAAAACATTTTTATTATAAAGTTTATTTTTCAAAAAATGGTTCACGTAATATGTCATTTTGGCTGTTACATAAAAATAATTTAAGGTTGATTTAAGGAATGCAACGTAACTTCCGTTAAAATGGCCGTAAAAACAATAAAAAAGGAGGGTTCCGTAGCTATCAAGACACAATAGGTTTATTTGAAATACTTCAAAAGTTATTGTTCGATTTCGCTCAAAATATTTTTTCTAAAGATTTAGCATGATCTATCAGCATGGAAACTTACAAGTTTCTATATCCTAAAGTTAAGAAAGGGGACAATTTGGAGGCCGATTACTCGTAAATGGTCGACTTCATAAAAAAGTCATGCATGAAACCTTGTCCTTATTTTAAATATATTCAACGATGCGAGATGCCCAACACATGGGGTAAAATTTAAAAAAAAATCATGCCTTCATATGTATGGAGAGCCACCCTAAAATATAAAATTATTATTACTTTATGATGCCGGAACCGAGATCTTTACACAATCTATAACTTTACCAAATTTCTTCTATCTATATTATATTCATAATTACAGGAGCTAAAAGCGCGGACAGACAGAGACAGACGGACGGACAGAGCGAAACTATAAGAGTTCTTTGTGTATTACGAAACCCTAAAAATGTAACTAATTAAAATAATTATTCATAGTCGACCTGTAAATAGTTGTAAAATTCAGATAGTTGAAAGAATAACTTCAGATCAACACAGCTCTTGTAAATATTTGTACTTATCTGCTGATATACGAGTAGAACTATTACACCACTGTAAGCTTTTTGCAAAATTACTCTCGACGAGGTTGCTCTTTTCCCCTTCTGAATACTATACCTTAATTAGGGTTCCGTAGCCAATTTGCATATTATGAGCTCCGTGGCCTAGTGGGTAGACCGTTTGGTTCGCACTCGAGAGAGTGCAGGTTCAAATCCCAGGTTGTGGCGTGTACCAATGAGACTTTTTCAGATCTCAAGTACATTATACGGACGCTCTAACGGTGAAGGAAAACATCGTGAGGAAACCCGCACATAGTTGGCCCCAGACGTATTGACCAGTTCATTCCTCTGGACTAGGCTGACTATGTTGTGAGAATGCCGTATGTGCTTGGGCAACCATACGACATTTAAAAACCAACTGTCCCAGGCACTACAGTATTCCAAGAGTGGTTACTTCGCTCGGAGAATACTGTATAAATCATCCATTAACGGATGTAAAGGCCTAAGTTTTAGCCAATTTGCAAAAAACAGAACCCTTATGGATTCGTCATGTATGTCTGTCTGCCTGTCCGTACGTATGTAACAGCCAATTTTTTCGGAAACTATAAGAACTATTCTGTTGAAACTTGGTAAGTAGATGTATTCTGTGAACCGCATTACGATTTGCGCACAAAAAAAAATTTGGGGGTACCCCATACTTAGAACTGAAACTCAACTTTTTTTTTTCATCAAACCCATACGTGTGGAATATCTATGGATAGGTCTTAAAAATGATATTGAGGTTTGTCATATAATTTTTCTCTAAACTGAATAGTTTGCGCGAGAGACACTTCCAAAGTGGTAAAATGTGTCCCCGCCCCCTGTAACTTCTAAAATAAGGGAATGATAAAAGTAAAATAAATATATGATCTACATTACCATGCAAACTTCCACCTAAAATTGGTTTGAACAAGATCTAGTGAGTAGTTTTTTTTAAATTAAAATATATAAAAGGCAAACCTGTGTGACTCATCTATCAACGCACAACCGGAACTACTAAACGGATTTTATTGAAATTTGGCATACAGATAGTTGTAATAACGTAGGAATCCGCTAAGAAAGGATTTTTGAAAATTCGCCCCCTAATGGGGTGAAAAAGGGGTTAAAATTGTGTATGAAAACCGAACTCCACGCGGACGAAGTTGCGGGCAAAAGCTAGTACGTCATATTCGTAAACCGCAATTTACCTTCCATTCAATCAACTCCAATATAAAAATAAAATTAAAAAACAAACAGTTAATTTCATAAACTTAAACCTTATGCATAAACCGTGAACCATTATTTTTATTACAAGTTTGTACGGAACCCTATGTGCGCGAGTACGACTCGCACTTGGCCGGTTTCGCTGACCGCTGTCCAAGTCATATTTAAAATAAATATATTTTGAGTCGGCCCCTCCCGATATTGTAGGCATTTTTAACCAATTCACAATCTCCTCATCAGTATCGGTTTTTACCCGACTGCGCGACGCAAAGGAGTGGTAATGTGTTTATCAGCCTATGTATGTATGTATGTATGTATGTATGTATGTATGTATGTATGTATGTATGTATGTGTGTATGTATGTTCCTTTGAAGCACTATACAGACCAAACGCCTGGGCCGATTTTTATGATTCACACGTCAATCGATTCCTCTTAGTCCGGCGAGTGTCACTAAAGACATGATGTTAGTGAAAATTCAATATGGAGACTACTGGACGCCATATTGTGAAAATGAAAAAAATGACAGTCAACAAACTATATCAAGTGGGGTATCGTTGAATAGGTATTTAAAAATCATTGTTAGTTTTCTCTCAACATTTTTCGATTCGACTGACCGTTTAGGATCTATATCGATTTAAAGTTGCGTAACAACCATTCTCACATTCCAGTGATGTAGTACTGATGCTGATAGGAAATCCAGTCTGGTAAATAGCTAGCTAGGTACTCATAACTAAAAAGTATAAAATAAAAAATTATAATTTAAAAAATTTAAATACCCGACTGCGTAAAAAGTGAACTAAACTAAGTAGGTACATAATTAAAACTGAAAAGAAAAAAACAAGCACTTAGATATCCGGTGGTCTAGAATTCTATAATATAATATTATTGATTTAATACTATTGGAACATAACAACTGAACAGTCGGGATCCATTATTCGACAGCCAATCTAATTTTTCAATGGATCCTGACTGTTTAGTTGTTATGTTCCAATAGTATTAATTCAATAATATATTATAGAATTCTAGACCACCGGATATCTAAGTGCTTGTTTTTTTCTTTTCAGTTTTAATTATGTACCTACTTAGTTTAGTTCACTTTTTACGCAGTCTGGTTTTTAAATTTTTTAAATTATAATTTTAAAGTTTTTAATTTGAAGAAACTGAAATCTGTTATCAGTTTCTTCAAATCAAAAAATAATAGTGTAGAAACTGGATGGATCAAACATTGGTATACTTAATTTCTTGTCCAACTCTATAGTAGCGTGAATCTGCCTGTGACCAAGCTCTTAATATTTTTGATTTCCGGTATGAATATCCAGAAAAGCCATACAATACAACATTCAAGGCAGAAATATAGCTTTCACACTATTATTGACATAAAATCAGATTTCTTTACTTTAATTATTTAGTGCCATAGAGTAATGTAACACAACCTTTACGTTTTTTGGCAGGCACGAATCACGGAAGGGCACGAAACAAGGTTCCTTTTATGCAGTAACGGCACTTTAGGCTTATTTGGCACGAAACAATCTTAGCTACCTACATAATAATCAAATTTTCTACTATAAAAATGTATGACAAGATACGTTATTTGAGCGATCACTTAATCTTATTAATATGTGTTATAATCTTCGGTGCCCTATTCGCTCTGTAAATCGAGTTTCGATCATTGTGATAGAAACTTTTGAGTAAAATGAAGTTCAAGATTCAAGCACTTCATTTTGGCAGTATAAATAAAATAAATTTTTGATATGCTATTTTTGTACTAAGCAATCTACATCCTACATTGCTCCAGTTTTTTGGGACATAGTAAAATGAGGACTATAAATTATGCTTTTTTTTTTTAATTTCCATGTAGGTTATAATATAACGCTTATAGAATTGCCCTACATGATGCCCACCACCGGTTCGGAAACTAGCCCGGCGAGAAGAACCGGCGTAAGAAACTCGCACAGGGCCACCTTTTAGCAAAAAGATGGGAAAATAATTGTTCTTTTCAAAAAATATTTTTACAATATTGTAACTTAATCTATATAACATTAGTCATAAGTACATAGATATACTTAAGTACATAAAAGGAGCCTTGCATGGGGCCATCTTATTCCCAAGGTGTGCAATCGTTAATGAAATCACTGACTTTATAATAAGCTTTAGCACACAAACGTCTTATAACAGCTTTTTTTAAATTTATTAATGGAAAGATTTTGAACGTTTTCTGGGATTCTATTGTAAAGGCGTATGTATACATTGACCTTTAAAAGATTTACTTACTTTACTAAGTCTGATCACATGTATTTCTAACTTGTTCCTATTTTTAGTATTCCTGCAATGCGTGTCCCTTTTCTTTTTAAAATTCGTTAAATTCTTTCTGACATACAACACACTGTCCAAAACGTATTGAGAAGCAACGGTCAGAATACCTATTTCTTTAAATTTTTCTCTCAAAGATCCAAATCATGACATCTTATTTAAATAGAACGTATACGTATGCGAATGGTAATATTTTATTTTTTTAGTTTTTGACCTTAGGCTACTCTAGTTCTTAACCCACATCAGCTACTGTAGTGGCTTTGTACAGTATGTTTTTTTCTTTTTATAGCTATTTAAATTGTGCAACTTCGTAGGTACAATTTTTTTTTTCTTTTTATATTTAAATTGTGCAATGACAACTTTCCGCAATGAACGCACTTCGTTGAAATGCCTAACTGTCATGAACCTAATTTGGTTAAATCGAATTGCAAATCGCAGTGTACGCATAACAAATAAAAAAGTAAAGATACTTTTTTACTTTATTTAATTTAGAATGAATTCAAACTCAAGGATAAATCAGATCTCTGCAATATTTTTTGCAATTTCAAGTACCATAAAGCTCGAGTACCTATAAAAAGTTTTCGATTTATTATCTTCGTTAATACTTTCGAAATTATAATCCCTGAAATCTAATGCCCCGTCCAGACTACTCGCGAAGTAGGTTGTGATTGGCCCAAAAACTAAAAAGACAGTGTGGGCACGCACTTCGCTTCGCTTTTTCATACTTCGGGGTACTTTGCGGAGCACTTCCTCGGCCTACTTCGCGAGCAGTCTGGACGAGGCGAGGATGAGGAGGGACACGAGGATGTATGTTTAAATTGGAATGTAGTTCCCATTACCCATTTCCATGAATTACTAGTAATTATTAAATGTACGCGTGCACACTGCAGTCTGCACACCACGTCAATCTGGCCCCCGGGTAGTACTTAAGAAGGTACGCCAGATTGACGTTCTATCGTATCGAGGTAACACGCTGACGAAAAATTTACGTAATCTCCATGAATCTAGATAAAAACATCACAATCATGCAAGCTAATGTAATTTTCGTAGTTAAAAATGTCCAATTCACAGAAAAACTCCAGCTTCAGTAGGTACATTTTGCTTCCGCGAGCGATTTACTTGACAACAACTAATGATATGGGTGTGCCTTCGAGATCTTTCGAATTGGCTTTTAGATTACAGATTTAAAATAATTTTCGACTTTTAATGTTGTGGCGTTTTTTAAATAAATAATAGGTAATCTTATTATACCTTAGAATAATTATTATTGAGTTTTTACCATATAACAAGGATCTTCGTGTAAAAGTATAATATAGGCTGTTTTTCAACTTACCGGCCCGGCACCGGGACGGCCGGTGACATGTAGCACGTGGGAGGGTGGATTCCGAACCGATAAGTGAAAAAACATATGACAAACAATATTTATAATATTATACTTTATAAATTGTTCCTCCCCCGTTGCCGGTGCCGGCGCCGCCGCGCCGGGCCGTTAAGGCTGCGCTAGTCGGATTTTTCTCCATACAAACGCTGTTGGTGATTTACTCCAAAGTCAAACATTGTAGACCCAAATTCTAGCGTAATATCGATTTTTATGACACTTATCTAGGTCGGTATTTGCTTATATTTCTGAAATTCAAATTAGTGTAGAAAATAATAGCCTCCAAACATCGCATTTTTAGCGCAACTTTGAACGTAAATAAAAATTAAACGAAGAATGATAATAAAAAATCAAGTACGTACCGACACAGTTTAATTATTCAGCAATTGAGATAATTTTACTTCAGACAAAAATATTATATAGTTTTTTCATAAAACACCAACAGCTGAGTGTCGATTTGCGTAATTTGAAGACGCCTTTTCTAAAATACTTTACACAGCTACATAAATGTGTGTAGTATAGCTTCTCTTATAAGTATAGATTACTATTTTATGGGTATATCCTTTTTTCCCCAATAGGTATTAGGTGAAATAACAAGCATTTTTCCCGCGCGCAGCACTGAGTTCGAGCCGTTGACTAGCGCACTCTTAAGAGCATTGATCGGCGCGCGACTCAGATTTCACGAAAAACGCTACTTTTCAAATGCGTCTATATCTAACAAAAACTGGTTATTCTGATTTTTACATGTAGAAAAATGTGAAAAATGTGTATTTATCTAGGCGCACGAGCGTTTACAACAGTATTTGTAAACGCTCGTGCGCCTCGATTTATTTAGTAGTTTTAAAAATTCATATAAAATTCGTCAAACTAATTTAGTTAAAAATTTAAATAGCATATTAAAGATAAAAGGTTCTTCTCATAGATTATGTAAGTAAGAAACAAAAGTAGCGAGTAAAATACATAAATATCATCATTTTAAATAACTGTAATTCCTGATAATTTCGCATTTAAATTTTATTTTTATGAGATAGAAACGTATATAAAAATAATCTGACAAAGAGATAATCTATAAGAGGATCCAACAAGTTAGTAAAGATTTTTTGTTTTTAAAAAATGTAAGCGGTTTTAGCTATTATATGTTTTGAAATTGCCCCTGAACCTAAAGTTGTAAGAACTTCTGGTTAGTTTTGTCAGTTTTATTCAAAAGTTTGAAATTATTTTAAAATAAATGATAAGTGAAAAATTAGAATACAATATTTTCTAGTGTTTTTTTACATGTAAAAATCAGAATAACCAGTTTTTGTTAGATATAGACGCATTTGAAAAGTAGCGTTTTTCGTGAAATCTGAGTCTCGCGCCGATCAATGCTCTTAAGTGGAAACGCATCCAATTAGTTACACTCTCGGTAGTGCAGTGGGATGGAAGTTGGAGTAGTATATTTCCAATGCTGTATAAAAATACCGTACCTGTCTGTATGGACATAACAGCTGAAGTGCGGTCACGTTATTTTTTTTATATTGGCATGTTAATTATTGACGTCCACGTACTTAAATACTTACTATTTATAATACTATAGATGTTGCACGCGACTCCACCCGCGTAATTACAGTATCGCACTGGAAAAGTGTACTTTTTTTGAGTTAAATAGTAGCCTATGTCCTTCCCTGTTGTTCATATGGGTTTCATAGTCGAAAATATCAGAAATGCCTGAAACTATGAGTGCAACCATTTTAAATATCTAAGCCGACTTAACCTGACACCAGGATGTTATGGAGTTCCGTAACGATAACTATCGGATATCCGAATTAAAAAACTTACGTAACCGTAACCGAATCCGATAGAAAAGCTTCGGATAATTTCGGATAATAGACGATTTATAATACCTATGTCATGTTTGTTTAATTTGCCGGCCGTGACGATTTACTAGCTTCTTAGGCCAATAGATTACATAAACTTGCAAAATACAAATAAGTACATATTTGCATTTTACTTACATTCATCACAAACCTAATAATATGCGTAATGAAAAATAATTCTATAACAGATATAGACCGTAACTTAAACCAATATAATTTTATAGCTGACCCGACAAACTTTGTTTTTCCACATATAATAAAAAGCGTGTAAAAAATATATTATGCCCAATTCCCAGATCTACCGAATTTGCAAAAAAAAAAATCATAAGAATCGGTCTAGCTGATAATATATACATATTAGATAATAAGATATACATATTAGATAATAAGTGTTCTATGTATTAGATACACATATTTTATGGAAAATACATGTATTTAGGCTCTTAGGTCATGACCTAAGAGCCTCGATAATACACAAAAAAATCCATTCTTAACAATCCCTCTGGTCAGACAATTAGGTGATCAACCGGTGCATTTGTCGTAACCAGACTTGAAAACAATTTTTTGTTCCAACGCGGGGATCGAACCCTCAGGAGTCGAGAGCCAAGCTCTTTGCCAGTGGAACACGGAGGCGTCGATATTAAAAAGGTAGTCGTATACAGTCCGTAGCGCAAAGTATAAACGTGCCAAATTAGAAGTTGTGATGTTTAGCGATATAATGTTTAAAGTAGTAATAATAATAATATGTTATAAGCAATGTGCAACTAAGGTTACATCATACATGCAAAACGCCGATACCGAGACTTCGATATTAATACTCCTGTCACAGATTTTTAACAAAACTCCTCCGCAACGGCTAGACCATGGAGCAAAAATACGTAAGCAGTAAAAGACTTTTATGAAATTTTGCAATTAGGTCTGAGAATAATTTGTAAACTATTTTTATACCATATATGCCAAATAAAGTGGTAAGCGAAAAAAAATATTGTTTGGTAATTTTTTAAATTATTTTATGATTTGGAATTATATACACATAAAATCTTAAATTTTCACCCTATAACACCAACTCACAATAATTTTAATTGCGGTTTTATTTTATATATTATATAATGTCTTTTAATGTCTTACACACAACGCCTGTGGGTGTAGGTGTGGGTGGAGGTTAAAGGTGAAGGTGTAGGTAGTAGGTGTAGAGTGTAGACGTAGTAAATGTAGTTGAAGGTAGTACGTGTAAGTTGTAGGTGTAGGTAGTATTTGTAGTTTGCAGCGGGCTTAGCATGGCGTACCGACGAAATAAATTTAAAGAAGAAATATTCTATCTACATATATTATAATAGTTCGTTGATAAATAGTTAATAATAGATAAGTAATCAATGGTAACAAGGTCGTCAACAGAAGTCAACATTTCTAAATAGACATAAAGAAATGTTATTTCTCATGCCAACGATGCATCGTCCTTGCTGCCTTACAATAAGACCTATTTAGCTCCGAATAGTATTAATGTTTCTTCAATCTGTCATTTTGTCGATTCTTCGGTGTTTCTAGGGTGCGTATGCTTAGCAGCCTGCTGGGTGTAGGATGTGTTATGATTTGGATATAATTCCGATATTTTTCATCTCTAAATTGATCCATTAGGAAGTTACGCTTTCACTCTGTTTAAGTGAGTTAAAGAAGCTACGCCAAAATAAAGTAGTGGCGTCATTATTTGACCTCTCTGACTGACCTTACATTTTTACTAACTTGTATTCCAGCCCTTCACCTTGACGTTTGCTAAATGACTTGATACAGTTTAAAAACTACTAAATAACATCGGCATATATATGCTAGATTTAGTCCACGGCTTCGCTTGCATTTATTTGACTTTTCACCACACAAACTATGGACGTCCGTTACGTCTATCCATTTCCGTTAGGGTTTAATATCTTCTTATATATAATAACCTGACCAAGAGCATATCAAGGACATGTCTCAGGAGGGTTCCGTAACTATGAACGCGTTATAGGTTTTTTTTTCAAATTACTTCAAACGCTACTGTCTGATTTTGTTCAAAATAATTTTCCTAAAGAGTATCTACCATGATCTATCAGCATGGAAAATTGCAAGTTTTTATGTCTCATAGTTTAGAAATACCAGGGGGAGCAACTTATAAATGTACTTATATAACTTATATACTTATAATTTATTTCTTAACATCACAGTGTTCGTAACAAAACCCCTCCGACACGGTTTTTTATGAAATTTTGCAGGTCTGAGAATTGGATCCAAACTTTTTTTCATACCCTAAAGTAATAAGGGTAGACCACTGCAAATCTTTTGTTATCGTCGTTTGTTCGGGCCTGTCGGGTCAGCTGGATTACTTGTAATATAGGTAATGCATTTAAAATGACCTCAATTAAGTACACAATAATCGGTTCATCATTTTGTATTAATTATGTTCAATAAATATTCATATTTTACAAAAACAGTGCAAGACAGACCTGCGACTCAGCTTCGTACTGATTTCTATCTGCAGCTTTACTTTTGGTTTTGTTTACAAAATATACTTTTTATTTAATTACCGACGAAACAAAAAAAACGTTTCGGGTCGAAAACCAGCATTTACCTATTTGACGCCAAAATGAGATGACGGTTGATAGACGTATAGAAATAGTTTATTATTGGATGTGTGTGTGCGGCTAGCCATTACATTTTTTGAAAACTAAAGAAGTTATAGATTTTACTTCACTATTCATTACTTTTCTGCTATAATACCTTGGGCAGCACGAATACTCCACCACAGACGAAATTCGTGGCACCAACCCTAACCACATTGTTCAGTTCATGAGCAGCATAGGTCTGGGGCAGGTACTACAACGCGAAGGAGTCACAATAGATCCACTTAGGTCGCAGTAATGTCATGCTCGATTTTGACCTGCCTTCGGGAAAAAAAAAGCTATACAATTGTTCTAGTAGTGACGAAACGGCCATGGCATATTTTGTAGAGTTAGGACCTGAAGAGTCAGAAGCTTGACTCTAAATGAGATCTGAAGGTCGATTCTTCTAATTAAATTTTACCTCCTGAGTCTAAGGAGAATCTAATGTTATGGTCTCGTCTTAATCACTTTGCATAAAATTCTTCTTCTTCAAATATAAGAAGTACTTACTCTACAAATATTATAATACTTTCTTTTTTTATTTATAAGGGGATCAAAATTCTAAATTTAAAATACTATAGGTAGGAATAATGTAAGGTAGTATAAATGTGTAGAACTTATTGCATAAATTAGCGTTCCGTGCTCTCTACTAAAAACGAAACGAAACGGAACACAGTCCCTCTGTCAGCCTACGCGTCGAGGTATCAAACTTGAAATAATTTCTAATACTTGGGGTCTGCAATCAAAAGATACTGCATTTAGTGCCACTTGTTCTGAAACCAGCAACTAGCAAGGGTATCAATAACCTTAAGTCTGAAACTACTCTGAATTAGCGCGGCAAAAATGAACCGTAATTTACTTAACTCTTGATGTGCGAGTGCGACTCGCACTTGGCCGGTATTTTCAAACGTCTACTTCATACCCATTGGTGCAAAGTCCAAAAACTTTTGAACAAACTTAGTTTGCCTTCGCAATTTAAATGGTGATCTGTCTAGCCCAGGGGTCGGCAACCTTTTGAGTCGGAAGAGTCAAAAAATACAATTTACAAAATTTCTAAGTTTTTGAAGAGGCACAATTTTTTTTCTTGCCATCAATAAATAAATAAATTCTAGCATAAATAAAGTTTTTTTTCTATAAAAAAACTAAACTATTTGTTCATTAGAACTGGTGAAGACACTTAACTGTCTTGCGTTGGAAGCGCATTAAAACGCACATAGAAACATCTCATTTTTATTTACAATGCGAGCGAGCGAGGTTTTTTTTTTGTCTATTTTACAGGTTAAGCTTTAAGCCCCGAAAGGCTGTATGTACACTTGGGAAAATATACCTAATAAAATCAACAACCTAATACAGAACGTCGCCGTCGGTACAAAATAATATACCTACATAGTACATATTATTATGTTTTTATATTTATTGCATCTGAATACCGAGTTACACGTAATTGCGGCGCGAGGCCGCGTCCACGTTGCGTCGCCCATACCATACGCCGCCTCTGGAAAAGCGATTTTCCCCACAACCAGCCAGCTGAGGTGCCTTATCTTCGTTCATCGATTCAGAAAGATTTTAAAACTTTTTTTATAATATAAACAATATTTGCGTATAAGTAGTACTAAAGAGCCGCAATTCTATATTAAAAGAGCCGCATGTGGCTCTCGAGCCACAGGTTGCCGACCCCTGGTCTAGCCGGTTTATTTATTAATAATATAATTATGCCATACTTGGCATACGATTGGGTAGTTCTAAATTAATTGATTTTTTAATTGAAAACCGGTCGAGAGCGAGTAGGACTCGCCCACTCAGGGTTCCGTACAAAGTAGGAACATCATAAATAGTTCAGAAATCGAGTCTCGCAGTTTTCCTCAAGCCTAAAAATGGGTGATGAAATTTTTCAAGGAGAAGCTATTATTTTTTATTTAATTTCATTCATTTTCTTTTCGAATAAAAAATTATTATGCGTCGCAGAAAATAAATATAATATTATTATATTTTGGAAAGAAAATACGATATCCCATTTGAAGAAGTAGTTTGAATTTGAAATTTTGACCCCCTCTTCGACTTTAATAGTTCTTGTGCTTTGTAGTAATGAAATAGCCAAGTCGTATATTACGATTGAGGTGTAAAGTTTGTGAAGGCAGGCCTTATAGAGCTAGGACGAGTAGAGTCAGAAGCTTGACATAAAGACTAAAGTCAAGAGACCTTAACTTACACCGGTTTTCTTTACGGTATTTTTGCCAAAGTGTAAGGTGGTTTTTTGCTTGCTTTGATTTTCTGTTTAATTAAATTGGTAGGTTTATAATTGGATTTTGAAATATCTCAGTCTCAATAATCATTCGGTATATTATATACATAGATCATTCAACCGGTGCGTGATAATCACGTTACACCAGTATTTGGAGTAAAAAAAACGGTGTAAGCTATTTAAAATACACCATAGTATAATAATCTATACTAATATGTATAATAGAAAGAAACATTTTGCTTGTTTGTTTACATTGAATAGGCTTCGAAACTACTGGACCGTTTTAATGAAATTTAGTACAGATGTAGAGTAGACTACAAGGAAGGGCACACGCTATTTTTTATCGCGCAAAATTTACGGTTTCTGCGAAATTAACTTTTGCGCACATGAAGTCGCGGGCGACATCTAGTAATATTATAAAGAGGAAAGATTTATTTGTTTGTTTGCATTGAATTGGCTCCGAAACTACTGGAACAATTTGTATAAAATTTGGCACAAATATAGAGCAGACCACGGGGAAGGACAAGCACAGGATGGCTACTTTTTATCGCAGAAAAATGTACGGTTCCGACGTGATTTCTTTTGCGCGTACAAAGTCGAGAGAAAGATCTAGTGTTAAGATAATTTAAGAAAAAGCGAGTAATTTAAAAGAGCTGTTGAATATTTAGATCGAGATCTTTGATTATTTAAATATAATACATCTATGATCGAGATACAATATTATCTGCGGGCATAAATGCTGTAACATAAATAATAATGGGATATTTATTCGGAATGCTTTCAGAATTGGATGCAGTCGGGTTTTTTTTAAACTAACTGTTAAACTTATTTATTGAATTATGCAGTACTTGAATAGATTTTTAATTTAAAAAATACTTAGCGATACCCCAGTGTATTAACAGTCGGTGTTGGATACCTACCCTGCTGCCCTATTACCTAATATTAAGGACTTCAACTGACAACTGAGAGACCTTCGAAATTCAAAATGATAGTCGTTTTCTTGACTTCTTTTTAAATAGCTATAACATTATGATGTCACAACTATGGCGACCGATCGTGGCCATTCGTGGCGCGTTCATACTCACGTGTTTTTTTTATTTTATCATCTTTATTTTTTTTTTGCTTTAAATATTCAATATTATTAATAATAACGTTTAAAATATTTGAAAATATCCCCCTTGCAAGACTTATGATTGACACGTCTGTCATACAAGGACAAAATGGCGGACTATTTAGTTTGACATGACAGTAGGCTTGTCTTTTTTGACATTTTAACTTTTTAAATTGTGTTTTAAAAAGTTCAAACGTCAAAATGAAGCCCATCCCAGTTGTCATAATATTAGGTAATAGCCCCGCAGACCATCAATTTGGATTTAGACGAGAACATACTACTATTTATATTATAATAGAGCAAAGCCATAAAGTATGTAAAGTAATAAGAACATCCCTGGAAAAGAAAGAATACTGCTCAACAGCCTTTTTAGATATTCAACAGGCGTTTGACAAGGTACGACGGACTACTGTACAAAATAAAAACAATATTACCACACAGATACTAGCTGATACTTAAATCTTACTTGTCTACACGGCTCTTCCAAGTCCTAGAAGGAGATTGCACCTCAGCCATCCATGACTATACTTGCAGGAGTCCCTCAGGGCTCTGTCCTGGGGCCATACCTGTACCTAATTAACACTTACGACTTACCTCAGATACCTGAAGTCACTGTAGAAACGTTTGCAGATGACACAGCCATACTTTCAACCAATAAAAATAAAGATGAAGCATCAGTCACACTACAAAAGAATCTAAACGAAATAGAGAAATGGCTCCAAAAGTGCAGAATTAAAACAAGCGCAGTAAAGTCGGATGACTTGGAGAAACCATATACAAACCAAAAGAAATTAACTGAACATCAAGTTCCGAGATCTGTACTGGATGCTTGGAAGAAACAGTAGATTATCGCTGGATAATAAATTACTAATTTACAAAACCATCTTAAAACCTGTATAGATGTATGGAGTTAAATTTTGGGGATCAGCCAGTGACTCAAATATTAAAATTATACAAAGAGCTGAAGACTCAATATTATAACAAAATATATCAAATGTAGGATACATTGTAGGTTCATTAGAAACGAAGAGGTTCATAACTACCTAAGTATCAAAACAGTGAAGGACGAAATTATATCTGCCACTAAAAATTACAAAAATCGCCTACTAAAACACTCCAACCACTTGGCTGTACAGTTTACTGTTCCTGAGACATAAAACGACGCCAAATACTAAACCTGGATCTGCCAAATTAATATAGGCGACCAGATTCCTAAAGAGTAGTCTCTACTGAGAAACTAACTCTACCTGACACAGAACACCCAACAAATCTGCTCACAGTTTGTGGACTGATAGCAAGATTAAAAAGATTTAAAAAAAAAGTTTGAAAAAACATAAAAAAAACAATAATTTTAGTTTTCAAATTCCCAATAGCGCAATTTTTGAAACCGAATAGACTGGTGTAACAATTGCATTCTTGAATTTGTTGAGTTAATCGAAGGGTAACCAATTAATCATGTATAAGAAATATACCAAAAACCAAGAAATACCAAAATCACATAATCCTACTAATATTATAAACTAGGTTTTACCCGCGGCTCCACCAGCCTGAATACTGTATCCCACGGGAACACTGTATGTACTTTTTCGGAATGAAAAGTAGCCTATGTGTTAATCCAGAGCTCAAACTACTACCACACTGTAGGAGAGCCACGCTTCGGCATGAATGGGCCGGCTCGACCGGGTAAATACCACGACCTCACAGAAAACCGGCGTGAAATAACGCTTGCGTTGTGTTTCGCCGAGTGAGTGAGGTTACCGGAGGCCCATGGGGGGATTGGGGATTTTAAGGATCAGGAACGCAAGTCGCAGCACCAGAGGAGTTACAAGTGTAACTCCTCTGTTGCTGCGAGTGTCCATGGGCGGCGGTAATCGCTTACCATCAGGCGATCCGTCTGCTCGTTTCCTGGTTCATTACATTAAAAAAAAATCAATTTCATCAAAATCCGTTCAGTGGTATTTGCGTGAAAGAGTAACAAACATCCATCCATCCTCACAAACGTAAGGCGTAGGATGTGGCGGAGCCGCGGGCAACAGCAAGTATATGCATAATGCGTCCACGAAATCGCCGTCCATGTTGTTTGTTGTCTACCAGCATACTGCGGAGGAAAGTGTTTGCGAAGCATGATGGTCGGTTGTAACAATATACATATTATTGTGTTTAAATGTGTTTTCAAAACTTTGCAAAATCTTCGAAGTAGTGGGCAATTCTACGAAGCAATGTCTGGCGCCCGCCGGCATGAAGTGTTTTGTTCCACATACTTATTATTAACCTAGCTTTTTCCGCGGCTCCACCCACGTAAGTATTATACTACCGGGTATCCCACGGGAATACTGTACTTTTTCGGGATAAAAAGTAGCATGCTTTTATCCAGAATCTTAACTACTACCATACCAAATTTAATCGAAATCCGTATGTTTTTGCGTGAAAGAGTAACAAACATTCATCCATCCATACACCCATCCATCCATCCATCCATCCTCACAAATTTTCACATTTATAATAGTAGGAGGAAGTTTTGTGTTTACTAAATATCACGCTGTGTCATTTACATTTCTTTGGTGTTTGTTGTGTTCGTGAATGTAGTATACTCCTCTTTTTTAATATTATACATCTATGAGTATACTAGTTTATATTTCTGTCTATATTCTGTTTTTACTATATAATAATAAATAATTTAATTTATATTTACAACTGAAATGCATAAATCACTGCGATCTTAATGATCTTTTTATTCCTCTTTTTAATATTATATATCAATGTTTTTATTAAAAACAAAAACTCATAAGTAGTTTTACACTGACATTATTTTACACAATTTACTTCTTTTTGATAAAAAGAATACGTAGAAATAAAAATAAGAGGCTATGTAATCATAAATAAAGTAAATAGCATTCTCAAACATCTTCTTATTCTAGTAACGTTAATATAATAGAAGAGTTGTCAAAAGAGATGTTTGATTTTGGGCCAGCTCTATGTACACCACATAGGTAAATAGGAAAAAATATGGGAATTTCATAAAAATACAAATAAAAATAATTTGAACAAGGGAAAATGTGTACAAAAATGATAATTTAAAAAGTTTTTAATGCGATAATAATTTTTAGGTCGGTCATGGCAGTTGATTTGACATGACTTTTGACGTAGTTGACAATTTTAGGAAGAGACGTCTTCTTGAACATCTGAATACGTCTTTCTTTGCCAAAAATCATGTCATTGTCAAAATGACATTCTTTGGATAATTCTCCGAGTACCTAATAGAAGTCTTTGTTCTGATCTGATGTTTTATTTTACGTTGTGTTGCTCTCCTTGGCGAAGTAAATTTGAATGTACATTGAAACGAAGTGAAATTAAATAAAATAAAGAATAGGAAACGGTTACCATATTATTATATAGCTACATTTACATATAGTGTAGGTACATAGTGCTGGCCAACGCCTCATACATTTCTATACATCTCTTTTGGAAGATTCTTTATCTGAGATCTCAGGCGAAGTAAAGAAGATAAGATCGTGTCATATGATTATCACACGGTAGGTACTAATTACTAATTTGGCGCAGTGTTGAGAAGTTAAACTAAGTATATACAGAGTATTTGTGCAGCACTTTGTGAGGTATCGCTGTACTCAACAAGATCACGTAATTTTCTCTATCTTCTCAAATTTGACTTATAAATCATGCCTCTTCAAAGTCTCTACATGGTACCTACGTGCGTTGTTGAAATACATAAAAGTAATATTTAATAAAAAAAACAGCTAAAAGGGCAGTTTAAAGGTTCACATGAATGAGCAAACAACTGGCATAAACACACCCTGACAAACTTTGGCATTTATAGCATAAGTGATAGTATTTATACTAATACTATGTATTATATTTTTATATAATACATAGTATTTATATATTATATACATTATTATATATTTATAATATAATATAATATATATTAGAAAAATACCTAAAAGAATTACCTATAATAACATTCATATAAATGAAGCAGACACAATAAAATTTCTAGGATTAATGTTTGACCAACACTGTAACTGGAAGGCACACGTGGACTATATTTGTAGCAAGCTGGACAAATTCGTTTATGCATTGCGACGTTTAGCAAAGACTGTGTCAATGTCAGCAGCTCTTTGTGCATATCACGGATACGTTTCTTCCGTCCTATCATATGGTCTTATAATCTGGGGCAACTCTGTTGAATTCAATACAGCTTTCAAATTACAAAAGAAATGTGTTAGAGCTATATGTAATGTAGGACCACTTGAAAGTTGCAAACTGCTATTTAAAAAACTGGGTCTGCTTACATTGCCAAGCATGTACATTAGAGACATGTGTATGTTTGTTAAAAAAAACCCCAAATATTTTGTACAAAACAAGGATATTAACATAACTAACAGATCACAACGCTATCCCAATAAATTAGTTATGCCTAAGTGTAACAGCACAGCATGCCTAAAGAGTCCCTATTTTATGGCTATTAAACTATATAATAAATTGCCAAAAGAATTTGATAAACTTAACTTAACAACTTTTAAAAGAAAATTAAATGAATGGCTTTTAGATAAATGTTTTTATGAAGTAAAGGAATATTAGGTGGATAGTTACTAAAAAATATTATAATGTGACATTGACGAATTGTTCTCCTCCTACTTCTTTCATTCTGTATTATAACATAATTATTTTTTTATTTTTTGACATTAAAATATGTAGATAGGTACCTATGTATTAAATAAAAGAAAAATAATAATTAGTATCATAAATTTTTATCATTGACATTTGCATACTATTAATTTAGTTGAGTGACATGATTCTGAAATGCATATTACATAAGACCAAATTGTACATTCGCTCTGGCAAATAAACGATTTATTTATTTATTTATATTTTACGTGGTAGAGCCATGCTTCGGCACGAATGGGCCGGCTCGACCGGAGAAATACCACGGGCTCACAGAAAACCGGCGTGAAACAGCGTTTGCGCTGTGTTTCGCTGAGTGAGTGAGTTTACCGGAGGCCCAATCCCCTACCCTATTCCCTTCCCTACTCCCTTCCCTACTCTCCCCTATTACCCTATTCCCTCTTAATTCCCTCTACACCAACATCAGCTTAAAATCGATCAAGCAGTTCTCGAATTTTAGCGAGACATTGGAATTAGAATCCATTTTATATACAAAAAGAAGAAAATATTCATAAGAGGAACGATTTTTTTATTATTTGTTTGTTTGCATTGAAGAGGCTCCGACCGGCCATAGATCAAAAGACCAATTTTAATGAAATTTATCACAGATATAGAGTAGACCACGGGAAAGAACTTAGGGTATTTTTTATCACATTTAAAGGTACGGTGTAGGAATAAGTAATACGATGTTCTAAAAACAGCGGATGAGCTTATTGGATGTTATGAACCTGACGTCCACACTTTGTATACGGGTTTTAAAATACGCAGAAGAAATAAACGCTTACCAGTTATTTTCCAAACAAGTTTCGCATTTTAAAGCGTGATTAACACGTCTGGTTTATTGCAAGTTTTATTTAATAATAAACGTTAGTAGTAACATATTAAGTATCTACTGTCGTTGTAACGAAGTGACAGAAAAATACACGAAGTAGTAGATAATAATAGGTTGGGGAAAAAGTCTTTTCGCATTATAGTATGTATGAACTTGTCATAAAATATCTTGGGCTATACCAATTGTATCTGGCTGATTTTGGTATCATTAAAAAGTTTTAATTTTACAGAAGACAATTCCAAATTCAAATTAGGTAAATTTGAGATTTTCATTTGTTTTTCTTATTGTTAAAATGAGTGATTCTTATGAAGAATTTCGATACATTTTAAAATTTTATTACAAAAAAGGTAAAAATGCAACACAAGCCGCGAAAAATATTTGTGATGTTTATGGACCTAATGCAGTATCTGTGAGAGTAGCGCAAATTTGGTTTAAGCGTTTTCAATCCGGAAATTTTGATATCAAAGATGCACGTCGCTCTGGTCGCCCTGTTACGGACAAAACTGTTGCCATTTTTGAAAAAGTGGAGCAAGATCGGCATATTAGTAGTAACGATGTAGCTGAAGAACTGGGGATTGACCACAAAATGGTTTTGGCGCATTTAAAAAAAGCTGGGTACACAAAAAAGCTCGATATTTGGGTGCCTCATGAGCTCACTGAAAGAAACCTAATGAACCGTGTACTCATTTGTGGATCACGTACGACAAGAACGTGCGAAAAAGATCGTGGTCAAAGGCCGGTCAGGCTTCACAGACTGTGGCGAAACCCGGGTTAACTCGCAACAAGGTGATGCTGTGTGTGTGGTGGGATTGGAAGGGCATTATTCATTATGAGCTGTTACCGCCAGGCAGGAGAGATCCTCTTCTTTCGCATAATTTTATTTGTCATAATTTCATTTGGCATACCTCACTTGGCATAATTTTACTACGCATAATAATACTTTGGCATAATGGTTTCTTGGCATACTACATCATTAGGCATAAATATCATTTAGACTAATATTGTTTGTCCTAATTTAATGTGGCATAACTCGTAAGGCATAATTTTTCTTGTCATAATAATACTTTGGCATAATTGTTTTTGGGCATAAACTCGTTAGGCATATTTTTTGTCATAATAAATTCAAGGCATTCTGACACAAGGTACAAATATGCATATGCAATGGAACGACATAATGAAAACACGGTTAAGGTAATTAAACGCATATTTATGAAACGTTAAAAGCAGGTATTACACTCATATACCTAGTGTAACATGTGTAACAGTAGGTTAAGTTGCGGCGGGGTGGCCCTTGGGCCACCCGTAAGCCGCTAACATGTTTAAAATAATTAGCTCGGCATGATCTTAGATAGCAGTTCGTGTTTTTTGTCCGAGTTTAATTTCGTAATCAGTCGAAAATTACAATTACAATTGTTATTTCGTCTTAACTCGCACACCCAGTAGAATTTATCATTCATTAGTATGTGAAAAAAAAGCTAATAAGATGTATGCGTAAATAGAATAGTATGCTTAAATATCATTATGCGTAAATATATTTATGCTTTTTAATATTATGCATAAAAATATTATTCTCAATGAATATTATGCGTAAAAACATATTACAATAAGTATGCCTAACAATTATTATGCTTGTAGTAATTATGCGAAAAAAAATTATGCTAAGAAAGTTATGACAAATGAATATTATGCGAAACTACTATTATGTCAAAAGAAATTATGCCAAATAAAATTATGACATATGATTTTATGCGGAAAAATAGGGAACCCAGGCAGGACCATCAATTCTGAACTGTACTGCGAACAACTGATGAGATTAAAGCAAGAAGTTGAGAGAAAGCGGCCGGAATTAATCAACAGAAGGGGTGTGGTTTTTCACCATGATAACGCTAGACCTCACACATCTTTAGCCACTCAGAAAAAATTACGGGAGTTTGGCTGGGAGGTGTTAATGCATCCGCCGTATAGTCCTGACCTTGCACCTTCAGATTTCCACCTGTTTCGGTCGCTGCAGAATTCCTTAGGCAGTGTCAGGTTGACATCACAAGAGGACTGCTAAAACCACTTGTCGCAGTTTTTTCATCAGAAGCCCCAAAAATTTTATAGCAATGGGATCATGTACCTACCAACAAGATGGCAAAAAGTTATCGAACAAAATGGCACCTATATACTTTAGTCACTTGTAAATAAACTTTATAAAAAAACCTTTTGAATTTTTATATAAAATGCGAAGAAACTTTTACACCAACCTAATATATCCATATCCATACTAATATTATAAATACGAAATTAACTGTCTGTCTGTCTGTCTCGCTTTTACGCCAAAACTACTGAACCGATTTAAATGAATTTGTACACAGAGAGTCTAGAGCCAGAGAAAGGACATATGCTATTTTTTAATTGGAAAAAAATGTTGTAAAGGGTTGAAAAGTGGGATGAAAGGTTGTATGAAAGTATTGTCATTTTCAGAACTAGAAGCATAAAACTTATATTTTAAGTTATTTATTAGATATAAATAAATATGGCATTCAAAATTTGTAAAAATGTTTAACCCTTAACCCTAATGGTGTCTACAGACACACGAATTTGGTACGGAGCGTACAGCGGACCATATCCGCAGACCGAATCCGGTGTCGCTACACACGCACGGATTTGGTACGGTGCAGTGGACCGGAAAGCTCGACACTCGTGTGATTTTCAGCTCTATTGCATTAACACAGAGTTCTATTTACAGTGCTGTTTTTCAACGACGACGATGATTCCCGCTATTAATTGATAACGGGCAGTGATATCAACTCTCATAAATATTTCTCCCCAAACTTTACACCTGATTAGTTATACCATTGACAGGTCTAAGAGATAATAAGCTAGAAAGAAAGGATAAGTGTTTAACATAAAGACTTACGCGTAATTAACATAAAACTAACGTGTCTTAATCTGATTTCACTCCAAATACATTTTCATATCCCTGGCTATATACACACATTAAAATAATTTTTATTATTACATACAAATTGATTCATAAGGAGTAAACTCTAAACATCCTCCCCCCTAGTAAGCCCTCGTAGATATTTTCCCTAATTTTGGGGGGTAAATCCCTAAGTTGGCAACACTGACACCATTGTACGGCCTAACCACCGGACTGCTCTACACACGCTTGGATTTTTGGTATGGACCGAACCAAATCCGATGCGGACAGCGGCGAACTCTTCACCTTCTTCTTATGTTCGCCGGACCGCCCTACACACGCTCGGATTTAGTACGGACCGTACCAGATCCGCTGTACGCTCCGTACCAAATTCGTGTGTCTGTAGACACCAAAACTGAAAGAGAATATTGATGACTTAATCGAGAGTGTTATTAGCCATGTTTCATGAAAATCTGTTCAGCCGTTTGAAGATCATCAGCTCTTTTCTAGTTGATGAGGGGATCTGACTAACTTCCTTATGTTCGATCGTTTCGAAGCTTGGTACAGTGTTACTTCAATAATATTTAAAGAACATGATAAATTAACCATGGCCTGATCAGCCGTTTGAAGATCATCAGTTATTTAATAGTTGATGAGGGGATCTGACTACCTTCCATATGTCCTATCGATTCTTAATTTACTACCGTGTTACTTCAATGATTTTAAATTAATCATATGGTAAGGTTACCATTATTTATACATTCTTTAAAAAGGATAAAATAAAAGTAAAATTTAAAATTTAAAAAACCCCCCGACACTAAAAATAAACTCTAAAAACTACGAAATAATATTTTAAACCTATTAAAATTATTATCGTCACATATATTATTTAATTTCAAATATTTTTATTTTCCAAGCGTCGCTCGTCGAGTCGGGGGACCGCTAAGAAAAATAGTAGTCGCAGATTGCAACAAAAGAATTTACGCCGAAAAAAGATCGCTCGTACCTAAATGTCATTAGTAATAATTAATTAGCTGTTGTGGGAAAAATACTTTATAAAAATTTTGCGGTCCCCAGACGAGGCGACGCTTGGAAAAAAAAATTGAACTTACATAATATAATATGTGACGATAATTATTACAGTAGGTTTAAAATATTATTTCTTAGTTTCTAGAGTTTATTTTTAGTGTCGGGGGGGTTTTTTAAATTTTTAATTTTACCTTTTTAGTTTTCTGTTAGTATTTGCTGTTTAATAACAATAACTCCCCTCACCGATCTCGGTGACGGTGGCCGGTTTCATTGAAACTAGGCCAGTTACGCAAGTGTAATTTTATAGTGCCCAAGTGTGTGCGCAGTACACAAGAGCACTCCCTCTTCCTTTACTCTCATAATACTTTACTTTTTACAGGCCCATCCGACTCATGGATCATCTTTCTTGTCAGACAATCAAAAGCAGTATAAAACTCAACTGAACCCATGACTTCGGTCGTACCTAGGGCTAGGGTGCCACCCACACACACATACACATTACGTATTTTACTTATAAAAATTTGTACTGTTTTTCTCTACACGTTTAACTTGTTACATACTGAGTTGTAATAATTAATATACTCGTATAGTCCAGGAGGATGGGAGCCTTTTTTTTTTTCGCCGAGAAAATGCATTTAAGCATCCCACGGGAGGATGGGGAGTCCTACTCATGAGTATGTGAGACTCTGCTGCGCCCGAAAAGATGGTGAATGGGCGCAGCCCCTACTCACTAAAAACTCGGCGGTACTCCACTCGATACCACCCTTGGCGGGCCACGGGATCGCGTGAGCCTGCACCGCGACTCCGCCGGCGGGCACCTGCTACCGCAGGCTCTTCTGGATGGGGGCATTAATGGCCCCCCAGGACGAGTAGAGGCCCCATCGGGGCTTGTATGAGCCATTCTCCTCTGGTGTCGCGATGCGCAGGAGTACACTACGCAACGCGACCAACTCGGGGAAGGAGGATGGGAGCCTGGTGATCTGTAACACAGGTACATCCTAGCACAGACACCAGTCTCTCATCACAATAATACATTCTTTCATAAGAGACTGACTGTTATATAAAATGTACTGTGTGTTGAGAGAGAAATAAATAAATTTTGAATTTGAAATTTGAATCAGGTGATCAGTCTATTGTCCTAACCAAACTTGGAAACAACATCTTTTGTTGTTCCAATTTTGTTGTTTCCGGGAATCGAACCCACGACCTCCGAGTCGAGAGCCAATTCTCTAACCACTAGACCAACGGAGACTGTAATTTATTTGCTGTTTACCAAATTACCAACCCACATTAGTCACATATTTTTAATATGACTGTAGAGTTTGTAAAGTTAAAAGTTGTATTCGGGCATGTAGAGTTGGATATGAGCATAAATTATGATTAGACAAAGTGAAAGAGTCTTATGGAGATTGGAGACGTTTTTGAAACTTGAAGTGTCTCATTAAAGATACATGTATATTTTATTTTTATGTATAAAAGTACGTAAACAATTTAAGAAGAAGTTACTTATTACTGATATTTATTATAATTTACCCGAAAAAAGATAATATTAGATATAAAGCTTACTATTAGCGTAGGCAATAACTGATAATATTAGTGAATTTATATTATAATGTTCCATTGTTTCATGAACGTTTACGTACGGTCTATTTATATTTATTTATTTATTGTAACTAAAAGGCCTCTTTTAATATTTAAATACGGACAGTCAAATGCCGCGTTTTGAAAAAAATATTTTTATTTCTTTTTTCAGAGCCTACTAATTATACAAAATAAATATTATTTCCAGTTTTTCTTATAGATTGTTCAAAATTCATTTCGAGATTTAAATTAAATACGATAAAATAAAAAGGTGGAAAGATTTGGAAAAATGGAAAAATTTCTAGAAACTAGAATAAAGAAATCTTGATAGGATAAATTGTATTAGCGAATTATTTATATTATATAAGAAGATACGTTTGGCTCTCCCGACTAGGTAGTAGGGATACGTGGCATAAATTCGTGAAACAACTCAAAAAGTAAGGTACCTACCTACCTATTATAGAAAAAAAACAAATAAAACTATACAGATTTTCCCTATATAAGTGGATATACCAAATTAAAAAAAAACTTTAGTTAACCGCCAAAAAACCAGAATTCGCGACGTTAGGAGTAAGGACCTGAATGTATGGAAAGTTTGCGATACCTGTGGCTTGTTTTATTTCGTTTTCCCTGTTATAAGATAAAGAATATGTGCAATCTATTTATGTAAGCTTTTAAATAAGTACGAAAAATGGAACAAGAGTTAAAAAAATATTTACAGTCTCCTCGTTCTACTATAACCAACTCCTTTTTCGAAGTCGGTTAAAATATAATTGTGCGTCGTTTTTTGACATAGCATTGGAAAGTTATACTCTAGATTTTCAACCGACTTCCAAAACACAGGAGGAGGTTCTCAATTCGTGTGTATGTTTTTTTTAGGTAGGTATGTTACGCGATTACTCCGCCGTCTGTGGACCGATTTTCGAAATTCTTCTATTGATTGATGATTTTGACTTTTTGAAGTAACTTGAGCATATTATGCTACCAAAAAGTGAAAGGTTGTGCCCTGGATCCAAAAGCATTGAACGGTACTCCTCAGTCTTTGCAGATACACGTTTGGGAATTTCAGGATTATTTATAAAACTGCAAGCATATGTCACTTTTAAATAATCATGGTATTTTGATACAGGTATTTCTCATAGTCTTTTACACCGATATCAATTTTTTGAACATTCACAGCTACAAAAAGTGAAATGTTGTGCCAAGGTATGCCATGGATCCAAAAGGACTGAAAAGAACTCCTCAGTATTTATAGATACGCGTTTCTAAATTTCGGCATAGTTTTAAGAAGCAAGCATTTATTATGTTACTATTAAACAATCATCACCACCATCACCATCATTACACCATACATACTTATATAGGTAATCATAGTAATACGATGAAATAGGTCATTTCTCTTAGTCTTTTATTCGATTTCTTTGAACATTTGCCAGTCCCATCATCATCACCATTATATATCGTGTGTCAACTGTTACATTATTTCCGCCGACAGAATTGTGAGCGAAATTTTTGTTTTCTTTGTTTTCATTTATTAAAATGTTTATTATTGTTATGAATTTTGCTCAACTTAACTTTACCTTTCTTGTATGATGTATAAGTAGTAGGTAAATACTAAATCTGTGGTTTGTAATAATTATTTGTATTTTTTAGTCATCTGTTTAATAAAAATTATAATAATAATAATAATATCTATGGACGCTTCACACCACGCCAATCTGGCCCCGTGCTAAGTATCCGAAGAACTTTTGTTACGGGTACCAGACAACGGAAATATATTTAATACTTTTATACTATACACATATTTAAGATTTTTATTATATTATACATATATTTAATACACATCCATGACCCAGGAACACAGAAAAACTTTATGTTCCTTCGGCGGGATTTGAACCCGCGACCCCCGGCTAGAGCACCAACACGCTCAACCAACTGAGCCACAGAGGTCGTCAAATTATAGAGTCCTAAATATTCTGATATGAATATTTGAATCTGTGGTCCGAATCGACCTTTTCAAAAAATATCTGGGGTTATTCACACCAAAAATCTTAAGCGGTTCAAATCCTCGCGATCCGCAACGCCTAACGACCCCACAGAATAACAGAATGACCGTAGCTATCTCAAATTTAACTTTTTCCAATTTGGTTTTCAAAACTTTTTGATACAAAAAACTCACTGCCTCCTTGTACGTTAGTAATAATAATATAATATTCTATGATTTGGTGTCCTAAATAAAATGAACCGTACCGTACCGTTATCGTACGGCGATAATTAGTAAGGCGTTAAATCTGTAAATTTACGCCATGGATTAAGTCAAAACAGTTTTTTTTTTCTAGTTTTGTTTAAATTTATTTAATAGGAACATCAACAAGAAACAAATATTGTTAAAAGCTAAAATTAACTAAAATCTATTTAAAATATTTACAAACTATAAAAGTAGGTAAGTAGGTACTAAAAAAAAAAAACTAATTCAAAACTTAAAAGGCTTCAAAAAAAGAAATCTCCCAGGTCGTCCCCACCAGGCAGAGTACCTAGAAGGCTCAGAGAGTATCCTCGCTGGATTGCGATACTCACTCCAGGTAGGTGCCGGCTCAGGGGTCTCGGGTGGCCTGAATGAGTTTTTATTGGAGATTTCTCTGAAAAGTTTGTGCGCACCCAGACCCCATGTATAACGCGGTTCAAATGAGAATAGGAACGTCAATGACCTTTATCTGTCAAACATCACTTGAAAAGTGCAATTTTCAGAAAAACTTATGTGCATATAAATATTAATAGTCTTGCATCGAATTTAAATAGAAACGTTAAATAGTAATCAATTATCTAAACATAAATTTAACTATCATAACAGTCTAAATTCGAAACAATATGGCGCCGACTCGATCCTATTCTCATTTGAATCGCACTATACCTAGGGTTTCAACCCAAAACGGTTCAAATATGAGATCCCCACTAAGATTCTCATATTTGCGCCGCTTGAGGTTCTCCAGGCGGCCGCACCTGCAGTACTCGAGGTGCCCTGCACATGGGACGGAGCAAGTGTATCGACGCAAGTAGCGTCCCATACAAGAGCCCGTCCACTCTCCTAGGGACCAGGGTCATACCGTCTGGTCTCTTGCCATCGTTGCGCGCCAAACCAGAGGGTTCCAGCAAAGCTGGCACTCCGGCGGTGACAAGAGCCCGACGGAAGAGATCGTTCAGGCACTCGGGAGATGCGGCCGGCGCTTGACAGGACAACCCGTGGTGTCCGACGCTGTCCACGTTTGCGCCACAAACACAGCGACGGGGGGTACCAAAACACAGGGAAGAGGCCAACCGGAAAGCTGTTCGATCTAGCAATGTGCCCGTATTGGGTGATGGTAATGCTTGTAGCCAAAGGCCCGACTCCCACTTCTCCGCAGCTAAGAGACGAGCCTACTCCACAGGACTGGAGGACGTATTAAGAAAATTATTCCGTACCAGTCTGCAGAGTGGCTCGTCCCAGAGCCTTTGGGAAACAGTATTGTCAGGCAATTCGCTACAAGCACTAGTTGCGTTCTAGGCGTCCTTGGCCTCGTCCAGAGAGGAAATTGTATTGGAGTAGGATGAGTGTTGTAGTATTTTGGAGATAAGACTATGATTCGCGTGGACTGAGGACAAGAAGGCCGGAAGCGATATGTTAGAGGGCTTTCGAACACCCAGGCCACCGATTGAGTCCAAGAAGGCCGGAAGCGATATGTCAGAGGGCTTTCGAACACCCAGGCCGCCGAACCTAACTGGAAGCGTTGCCTGAGTCCATGCGCAGTCATCGAAATTTATGTTCAAAATAGTGGAGAGCGTTTGACTTATGGTATCATCCAACTGTTTGAGAAGTTGAGGGAACTACCACAGTTGACAACACCGCAAGACATATAGTCTAAGAAAATTAGTTTCAGAATCGTCGATCTGACCGAATAATTCATGTAGTTTTGAAAGTTGCTACAGTTATTCCTAAAGGTGTCCAGATGAATATACTAAAAGCCCCCGAGGGAGGGACACGAGCCGGCGGTGGGGGAGGGGGAGAAAGGTCTCTTTTTCAAGGTTTTTGCTTGTGACTCGAAAATTATTTATAATATCTCTTTAGTGACTTCTACATTAATTATCTACATTAAATTTCCTATACTTATTACGTCTTAAAATATTTACTGTACGATCAATACTTTAGGAGATACAGAGTATTAAAGCTGATAAAAATAAGAAGCTAAATCGTTTTACAAATTTTAATTATAAAAAACGACATACGCATATCGACACTCAGCTGTTGGTGTTTTATGAAAAAACTATATAATATTTTTATCTGAAGTAAAATTATCTCAATTGCTGAATAATCGAACTGTGTCGGTATTTGCTTGCTTTTTTATTATCATTCTTTGTTTAATTTTTATTTACGTACAAAGTTGCGCTAAAAATGCGATGTTTGGAGGCTATTATCTTCTACACTAATTTGAATTTCAGAAATATAAGCAAATACCGACCTAGATAAGTGTCATAAAAATCGATATTACATAAAAATTTGAGTCTACAATGATTGACTTTAGAGTAAATCACCAACAGCGTTTGTATGGAGAAAAAACCGACTAGCGCAGCCTTATACTCTGTATCTCCTAAAGTATTGATCGTACAGTAAAAATGTAAAGACTTTATGTATAGGAAATTTAATTTAGATAATTAATGTAGAAGTCACTAAAGAGATGTTATAAATAATTTTCGAGTCACAAGCAAAAACCTTGAAAAAGAGACCTTTCCCCCCCTCCCCCACTGCCGGCTCGTGTCCCTTCCTCGGGGGCTTTTAGTATATTCATCTGGACACCTTTAGGAATAACTGTAGCAACTTTCAAAACTACATGAATTATTCGGTCTGAATTCCTTAATTTTCCCAGACTAATACGTCAATTTAGGTACGAAAATGCAATAGGTAACGAATTAGGGTAAAGGCCATGTGACAGTTAATTTAGAGGAGTCTAGTTTCACGAAAATTTTGTAATTTGTTATCTATGAAGTCCTGCTGGCCGATTCTGTATCGTACATTTTGTATCACTATAATACAAAAGTGAGACTTTCCGTTACTCACTCCTCCGTTTCGTTACTAACTCAGTGATTAACTTACAAAATGTACGACACAGAATCGGCCAGCAGGAGAGATTCGTCTAAAATAGGTGAGTCCAAAAGGAAGAGCGAATCCTTGTCAATGATAGACAGTTGTGGAGCTATTACTTTAAAGCTGGATATAAACGCGTTTCATCCCCACAACTGTCTGGCACAAAAAGTATAATGGACAAACTGAGATCTTCAAACACACTATCAGCTAGACTATGACTATGACGAGTTATTCATTACAAAAACTGTCATAACATTTAATTGTAAACAATATATTTACATAAATTAGCTTATATGGTGCAGACAAAATACACATTTCCTTCTTCTAACTAACTTTAATACATATGTCCTTCATTTTTTTTTGTTTCCGGAATCTAGATCGTTTTAGCTCTGGTTTTTATCACTTATAAACCTGCTTCTAAAATGTTACATAAATGCTAATGCCCCGATTTTGTTCCTATAAAATGACATAAGACTAATAATTTTATAATTTATTATTATTAATTAAGAAATAGGAAAATATTCATTATCAGGAACAGAATTTAACATGTTGACGAAATTCAAAAATATTGTTACATGTTACATTAGGAAGTGAAAATTCTGCTCTTAGTTTCGAACCTGTTTGTAATAGGCAGGCGGACTGATTTTTTTTATTGCATAAATGAATAGCACTCTTAAATATGAGTAACTTCTCAGAAGAAACCGTATATCAAAAGTCAATATTTTCAAAGGTACAGCGATTTGTATACAAAATTTCGCGAGCCTCCTCTTTCCCATAGGGGTAGGCAGAGACCACTTCTTTCCACTTGCTACGATCCTTACACACTTGTTTCGCTTCGTCCACTTTCATTCTTACCATCCATTCCTCCTCTTACATTCAACGTAGCGAAGCGGCTCTCCATGGGCCACTTTTCGCCTCCGCGAGAACGAGACGTGATGGGTGGCGAACCACATCGCCGCCATTTTGGATAATGAATTATTTTTATGATTATCCATTGCGTTCCCACGGATTGGCGGAAAGGGTAGGAATAGGTAAAGGGAAGGATAGGTGGTGTGGAAAGGGACATTGGTAAGTTAGAGTGGGAAGTAAGAAGTGTAGGATATTACCGCCCAGGAGGGGAAGGGATAGGACTGTAATAGCTAGGGAAGCCGGGGTCGCGTACCCGTATACTATACCACAACTACCGGACAGGTAAGTTGGGATGAGAATCCCATGACATACATATATTATTTAGTCTTTTATTATTTAATCTACCACTTCTAATAGGTTAACGCGACGTTTGAGCATGTACACTAATAGCATTCTGAGCACCCCAACCATTTGATGTTTTGCAAAAATCAAATAACTAACATATTGAAAGTCCATCAATAAACGCTAATAAACTAAAGTGACCTACGGCTCTTTACTATCGCCAGTAAAGTAGTCATTAATAAGGAGGTGACATGTTGGCTGATGTGTCGAGTTGCCATTAAAATCTTATTTAACTCGTAATTGTACTAGGTGTAAAATGTTATTCTTATATTTTTTATTACTTTTGAGACAGTAATTACACTTGGATTTCATGCCTTAACAGCAGTCCCGAAATTCCCGAATTTCTCGGGAAATCCCGGTTCCAAAATTGCCCAGTCCCGAAATTCCCGGTTCTCAAAATTAGACCGGTTCGTCCATTCCCTAGTGTGTGTGTGTGTGTGCGTGCGTGCGTGCGTGCGTACGTGCGTGTGTGTGTGTAAACCTCATATAAAAGTTTGACCGATTTTATTGCGGCTGGCACCATTCGAAAGGGCTTGGCCAAAATTAAATTTTGAATACAATTTGGACCGATTCGGACAGAAAGATTTCAAGAAATCTCAAAAATGCGATTTTTTTAGTGACTTTTTTTGAAATAACTTTTAAAGGGCTTAATCGATCAATTTCAAAAACTAATCAGCTCTTATCCTTGAAAAACCACGTCGATTGCCGCTAATCTGGTCAAAAACGGTTGATTCGTTCGAGAGATACCGTGAAGGAAAGTTAACCAAAAAAGTGTATTTTCGGAATTATTCTGAAATTTTTCATCGAAAATTTTTTTGCTGTCGATTCTTTCAAAGGACATGAAAAACTGTATCGATTGCCACGTGAAAATAGTTTGATTCATTCCAATGTTATGACAGTTTGAAATTTCAAAAAATAGTGTTTTATTAAACTTTCATCAAACTTTTGAGCTTGGAGAACTCAAAAGTACGATGAAAGAAAATTATCAGTGAAAACCTTTAGAAGCACTTTTGTTTCTGAGCTCGATAAGCTGACGCATTAGTAAAGATTTTTTTTCTGTGGCTGTGACATACGGACGGACAGACAGACAGACAGACATGACGAATACATAAGGGTTCCGTTTTTTGCCATTTGGCTACGGAACCCTAAAAAGCTTGTGATTCCTTAAATAATTCCATTTGAAAATATCTAAAAAAATGTGGTCAATGCGCTTTCGTGTTACGTGCGTTGCTGCTGGTCACAAACACACTGATGCGACGCACACACTTCGTGTTGTAACTTGTAAGTGTACATCGACGCGTACTAAGTATCGAATCTTACGTTTGTGTGCGAGCGTAGTTAAATTTCTTAAGTATGGCTCCCGCATTGTCCACAACTTCTGTTTTTATGGAATAAAATTGTATTTTTTTAAATAATATGTTTTTATTCAAATTATCGGTTATACCACTAATTATGAACCTCCTGTAAAATTTTTAGTCTTTGAAAAAATACCTGTATAATATATTATAACATCTCTGAAAATCAATTATGGATACTTCGGGCACATGATCCACTGCTTAAGTAAAGAAGTTTAGGCAACATAATAATTATTGTCATACTCAAAGTAAAAAATCATCTCGTGTATGGGTGACTCTCCGCAAAACGCAAACTCACCTATATATAAAAAGAAAAAAAAAATTTTTGACGTCACAACAGTTTAATATTAATAAATTATGTATGAAGAATGAAGATAAATACAAATTGATTTTATTAACTTAAATACTGCGTTTATGTATTTCATTATTTTAACATAAAATGTCACAAATAACTTTTGTATTTGAATAGTAATTTTCGTTTTTCAATCATGGTGTTTTTAGTACTTCTAGTCCTATATCTTTTTAATTTAGCAACTGATTACTGTACTTTTTGCATTTTCGGTCCATATTTATGTTGCCTTTCGGAAAATATAAGAATTTTGCTGATTTAAAACAAATGCAAGCAAGATATTATATGAGAAGGTAGTTGGTTGGTACATAAAATTGTCCTTTCGCTTCATCAGCATTCATAAAATAATAATTTATTCAGGAAAACAACCCCGCAGCACGTTCTGCGCTACGGGGCTTTTTCCTTCCTACGGATTTGCTTCCGATAGACTAGTCATTAGTCTTATCACGCATACCTGGGCAGTGGGCACTAGGTATACTGACACATACGAGTGGGGGAAAACCAGGATAGTTGCATAACTTTTTGAAATTACTCCATATCTTATTAAATAAAGTTAAATGCTTTATTTATTTAACCAGCTGATACTTCGGGTTTTCATTGAGCAATTTATAAAAAGCAAAAAACATTTCCATGAATATTTTCAGAGTATTAGCGATTTTAGCAGGCATCTTCATTTTGTGACATCTATTCCACGCATGGGATAGTAGTCTGATCCATATATTATGTAAATCTCGTATAGGATAGATATAGCCCCCTCTCGAAACGACACAACTATCCCGAAAAACTTTAATCGCATTTTGCCTTCATGCAATCACACAGAACCATGCGACACGGTCAACTTAGCGGTAGCTGAAAAGTCTTTCGATAAATAATTGAAATAGTGTACAATTCATGAGCAAAACTAGAGTAAATAAAATCACGGCATCTCTCCCACTACAGCATGTATTCTGGAATTACACTATACTAGATCATAGATTATACAGATATGAGTACATCATCAGTCATCTCCGACCACTGTCGTCCCCGCTGTTGTCGGATGGAAGATTGGACAATAGGGGATCGGACTACATTTTAAATATTTAGTTTCATTAATATATTCAGAAATACTGAGGCATTACTACTTAGTAAATGTAAAAAAAAATATGTGTAGTTTACTAATTATATACATTTAAAAAGTACCTACCAAAAAAACTTTTTTTTTGCGAAATTGGTAAACAAAACCTACATCGTTAGTTTACTTACTTGCAAAATTTTGTAAACAAATCGCTGTACCTTTGAAAATATTGACTTTTGATATACCTACGGTTTCTTCTGAGAAGTTACTCACATTTAAGAGTACCTAACTACCTACTATTCATTTATGATTATAACTAGGTACAATACATAGATAATTATTTTAAACAAAAAAATTAAACCAACTTCCAAGTAAAAATACACAAAAAAATATGAAATAAATCTTATTTCCTACTAGCTTTTGCCCGCGACTTCGTCCGCGTGGAACAATACTTTGGGATATCGCTGAAATTTACCCGCGACTTTATTTATGACTAACGAAAGCGGAATCCTATTTTTTTAAACGGAACCCTAAAATAAAAGTAGCCTATGTTAGACCCTATAACATCAGCTATCTGCTAGTGAAAGTCCCGTGAAAATCGGTCCAGCCGTTTCAGAGATTAGTCGGAACAAACAGACAGACAGACCGACTGACAGACAGACAGACGGACAGACAAAAATTAAAAAAAAATGTATTTTATTGTAAGTACCGAATATACTTTCAGATTCATTATGTAAAAAGCTGTTAATTTGAAGTTACAAACAGACACTTAAATTGTATTTAACTGTATAGATGTATAGATATTATAATGTATTATATTTTAAGATATTATCAATTTGATGTTTATAAAATAACTAAACTATTTAACTAAACTAAACTAAACTAAACATTAACCCGCACGCGCACCCCGCCTTGGTGACGCCCACTTCGCAACGGGCCGTGCAGCAGAAATCGTAATATTTTAATTTCGCCATAACTTCAAAACCAAACGTCCAATTTTAATCATTCAAAGACCAAATATTATCTACATAAACTGTACTTAGTGATGAAATAATTTATTTTGATAAGGATTAATAACATGAATAAAATAAACGCGTTTAAATGTAGTCCAAAAAAAATTCAAGATTTCTAAATAAAAAAATGGTTGTTGTGCCTCACTCGACATAGATAGGTATAGTGTGTCGCGGACTTTTTTGTAGATATTTATAAGATCTACAATTAATTAGAACATTTTATGGTTCTATCTTTTATAGTTTAGGCAGCGTACGCGAAATAAGTAACTTTTCTGGTTGATTTTTTACACCTTGTGTCCGAAAAACCCAAATATCTTACGGAACCCTATTTTTTTCCAAAATAAAATTTAGCCTATGTTACTCGTGGATAATGTAGCTTTCGAATGGTGAAAGAATTTTTGAAATCGGTCCAGTACTTTTTGAGCCTATTCATTACAAACAAACAAACAAACAAACAAACAAACAAACAAACAAACAAACATACAAACAAAGTTTTCCTCTTTATAATATTAGTGTAGATAATATTATAAATGTGAAAGTTTGTTAAGTGAAGTTTGTGTTCCTCTTTCACGCAAAAACTATTGAACGGATCTTGATGAAAATTGGCATGGTAGTAATTTAGGCTCTGGATTAAAACATAGGCTACTTTTTATCCCGAAAAAGTACAGTGTTCCCGAGGTATACTCTATTTACGCGGGCGGAGCCGCAGGCTTCAGCTAGTTCTAAAAAATTCCCTTTTTAAATTCGGCAAATTTGAACTATTTCTCTACTCAATCTTCTTAATTTTGCAATCGGTACCAACAGTATCCTACAATTTTTAATAGACTGTCGTTCAAATTTGCTGGTACCGACTCCAAAATTAAGATCAAGTACAGAAATATTCAGTTTAAATTTTAGCCGAACATAATTATTTATTTCATACTTTTTTGTGTATTTTACTTGTGAAGTTGGTTTAGTTTTTTATTTAAAAGTAATAATTTTACCCTTTATAATGATATTTGTTAAATTATTATTATTAAAACATTTAAAGAACGTTTAAAATAAACGATAGAATGTATAATTGAATACGCGCCAAGCTTCCATTAGGTATTGTAAATAAAATGATGATGATGGTTACTGTAAGTTACGTAATGACATAATTATGCTTGCAGTTCTTTGAACAATGCCGAAATTTCCAAACGCGTAACATTAAAGATTGAGGAGTTCTGTTCAGTGATTTTGGATCCAGGGTATATCTTGGTGCAAATTCTTATTTTTGGTAGCATATAATTATGCTTGTGTTACTTCAGAAAAAATCACCATATACATATACAAATAGAGAAGTTCCCTCGATTCCTGATGGATCCTACCATCAGGTTTCTACTTTAGTGACTAAAGGACTAATTTCGAATTTTACCCTTTAACAACAACAAAAGAATTTTGCAAATAGGTTCATAAATGGCAGATTTATGTTCAAAGATATGGACCGTGTCGATGTAAATTATTATGAGAAGCACATTTTATAATAATAATAATAACTCCCCACCAAACTTGGTGACTGTGCCCGGTTTCATTGAAACCAGTCCAGTTACGCAGGAGTAATTTTATAGTGCCTAAATGTGTGCGCAGTACACAAGAGCACTCTCTGTTCCTTTACTCTCGTAATCCAATGGGACGGATAACCGACAGGACTGACAGAGATCAGGCGCAGGTCCGACTTTTTACATGCCCATTCGACTTTCGAAAGTCTTACTTTTTGGTGGCATATGCTTGGATTACTTCAGAAAAAGTGGAAATCATTATAATATATGTCCATATAAATTTCGAGGAGTTCATTCGATTCCTCATGGATCCCATCAGGTCACCACATTGGTGAAAACGGAACCAACTTCGGATTATACCGTATACATCAAAAAATAATTTTGAAAATCGTTCAACAGACGGCGGAGTAATCGTTGAACATACGAAAAAAAAATACATACAGCCGAACGTATATCCTTTTTTTGGAAGTCGGTCAAAAATATATATAGGTACTTACATAGACATCAACTAAAATAATAATCTATATAACATTATTATCGTAAGTATATTTTTCAGATTCCTCCCACAAAGAGGATTTAATTGGTCATTGTGTATTGACTGAAGAATTTAAAGTTTTGTATAATGTATAATTATAAATTGGATCTTCGAGGTATAAAAACAAAATTTTGAATAATACGTTTAGGTACCTACTATAATATAATAGCTTGTTCTCGATTTTTTTTATCTATAGGTCGAAAGTAGACAAAGACTTTGACAACATACTATTTTCTTAATTGAGAACATTAATGGAAAGTTGATTAATTATTGAGGCGTTTTTAAACACATCGGTCATTAAAATTGCAACCTGATGTGCTGTAAGCTTATAAGTTATAACCGAAAAACAAGGGCGCATTCATTAGATGAGGTTCCATGCGTTTTTTCTATACAATATAATATTTCCTTGCAACTGCTCAATAATAGAATTTCTTCAGCCACCACCACCGCGTTCGCTCGTCTGGTCCGCGCTCGATATGTGTGTGACTCGTTAATACCACGAAAATGTCAAAAACCGTGACTCCTGCCTGTCTATTCTCTAAGAACATTTTCAAATCTCGACAGCTGAATCCGCGGTGAGTGTCAAATTTTTATATGATATTTGACACTTGTCGCGGATTCAGCTGTCGAGATATATGAAAATGTTCTTAGAGAATAGCACTGCAGCTCAAACATTACACAGAAAGCATGAAAAAAAAGCATTTGTTTTCATAAACAAGCTGTCTCCAGCTACAGAAAATGTTTTTGGTCGAAACAAAACATTTTGTGCATCCAAGACCTAAGTTCCGATGAGGAAGACGTATTAGCACTCGCATTTTTAGTGATTGCAGGTGTAGAATCTAGGAGAAAACATAGGGGTTCTGAAAAGGCCACTTTAGGTATTTCATAAAAGTATTTTTTTCAACTCATAAAAAATTATTAAAACTGACAAAATTGATGTTTTTTAATTAAGTTAGGCCATATAATATTATGAGCCTACTCTAATAGTGGGAGTGAGTGGCCATAGAGCCATACATGTAGATTGTAGAGTTCACACGTGAGAAGTGGGTTGCGCTCTAGAAGGTGCGGGTTCGATCCCGTATTGTAGCCTGTAGCGTTAGGATTTTCAGTCATTTAGAGACGGTTGGGAAAAAGTCGTGGGGAAATCGGGGAAATCGGCGAGTTTGAAAAGACACGCAAGAAAAGACAGACATCCTAATTTTTAAAGACATGAAGTTTGTACGTACTGGAACGTAGTGGATTAAAGCTTTGGTTCTAGCAGTATATTAAAATGTTCTTGTGACAATGGAAAAGCGCCAGCTGACGAAGATTCTTACCCTACTTTTATTAAACAAATTCCTAAGCGGTCGCTAAAATGAATTAGTAACATAATAATTTTAAATAGACTTATGAAAGTATTAACGCTTGAAACTTTTAATGTTTACGCCCGAGTTACAAGGACTATTGATTAATTTCCGTAGTCGGGTAGAACGTTGTTTAAAAAAATATAGTTATTTTTTATTTGTAAGGTATTCATGTAAATTAATCGATTACATGATAATATTATCTATATCTTACAAATTCATCAAAATTACTATAAAGGATATGCAGTATCCTCATACCCTTTGTTGTTTTATGTCTGCATCATATCACATAGTTCAATAACAACAATTAAAAAGTAAATTATAAAAAAAAAAATCTGCATGATGCTTCAAATATATTACGAATTCGCTTTTTCTAGATAATTTTCGAAAAAATTATGAAACTTGAACATACGTTTATTTATATATTTAAAAAGGCCCAGGAGACTGATTTTAATATTATTTAGGTATGCACAGAAAAACACTTTTGTACGCAAATCGTATTTATTAGATGATTATGTGTTTTGCTAATGAATTCGATGTAATAGATAACATTACTGGTGTAGAGCGACTCGCACGTACGTCCTTATTGACGTCACTTTAGTTATATATATGTGCTGCGCGGGAGTCGGATCAGCAGTTTGACATAAGCCGGTAGTCAGGATAACAGGGCGAAACATTGCTCTAGTATAAGTGGGTCGTAGTGAATGTATATAGTGTAAGGTAAGGAGTACTGCCTTATTGTTTGGCTCATATTATATCATAAAGAATATCGTTAATCATTGTTTTTGTTTTGTGGTTTGACATTGTTTTTTTTTGTTCTGTCATGCTTTCTTTTTTAATAGATTTTTTTTGAAGAATACTTTAAAATAATTTTGTATATTTTTGTAAATAAAAATGTATATTTAAATTACATTGATTAAAATACTACTTTAAAAAAAACATCAAAAAACTATAGAAAAATGTTCGTGCTATCTGCTGGTAATGTCTATTGAGCTTAAAGCTCTAAAGTGAATGTGATTATAATATATTATATTATATTTTTTTATTAATTATCTACACATAAAAATTATAATATAATTATTATGTGTAGATAATTTATAATTTAAATATTAACAATTACTTATGAAGCTTATTTATTATTAATAATAACAAGAACAAAGTTTTTCTCGATTTGCAGTCTTTATCTCATACTATACAATATAGAGCATAAACACGCTCTAGAAATAGAAAATGTAATTTGGTTTCTTGGTCTAAATGTATCCATAAACTATTTTAATAATAATGAGTACCTATGTTTATTAGTGAACCGTACTTTTTTTAATTATGCATAATATATACCTAAATGTTTTTATGAGTACCATAATTTACTTAAATAAGTGCATTAAAGTAACTTGTGTTAATCACGATTTGGTGAAAAAAAAATATTATTTTTATTTTCATAAACTTAAATACATATTAAACTTATAATTTTTGTTGCTAATTAATAATTATGATTGCTAATCTAACTTAAATACTTTGATAGTGTTCACTTCAGTATATTGGATGAACGGTTAAACATTTTCTTCTAAGTAGCCGCAGTATTTCAAAAGCACTCATTCATTTGTTACTTTATAGCTTCATCTAATAAGTGAGGGAAGGCGGTCTAAGGGTCAATTTACACCGGAGCGAAACAATACGCGACACGGCACTGCATTTTTAAGATAACTATTCAAAATTTAACTTTATTTGTTAAACGGGAAGATACACGTTTCAATATAAGAATTCAAATAGTTAGTTGCGCAGTATGACTGATACCTAAAACATGTATATTTTTGTGTAGTTAATAAAGTTCAATTTTGAATAGCTATCTTTAAATTGCAGCGCCGCGTATCTTTTCATATTGGTGTGAATTGACCATAACGCGCGAACTTTTAAGTGCCGTTATAAAAGCGTTTTATTGAAAACTTTTCTGGCTATTTCGGTTACATTTCATAAAACCTTTTAAACGCTCCATTTCCTACGTTTTAACTTTAAAAGAAATCCAACATTGCTGCCAGTTACACATTTTAAAATATTTTTCACCTTAGAGATTTAATCCGTAAGCTTAGAAATTTCGACGATTTTATTTCCCGAGACTTCGCTCACGCTAAATAAAGTTTGTCTGTCCTGGGGCTACCACAGAGTTTTTCAGGATAAAGAGTAGGCTATATTTCCATCCATCTTTGTGATAAATATAGCGTTTTTGTTTGCATTTAATATGCAAACGTTCGCATTTATAATAGTGGTGTGATTGTAGAATTACATAAGAGTACCATCTTTACTATTTTTGACTACAATCTCTATCTAAGTAAGCCTCTATCGGACCTAAAAGTTTTGCAAAATACATTGGGCGTTTTTACCTGCTGTTTAAAAAAGTGGCAACCACAAACTAAAAAACTATTTGCATTCAAATTTCATTTTCCGTAATGATTTTAATTCAGATCAACGGTGAAGTGGAGAAAATCAATAAATTGTTAACCATAGTTTATAATTCGTCGAAATGAAATAAATTTTTTAACCCACCTGTATAAACATTTTACAATTTCACTAGTTATATTGCAATCTAACGATTTTTACAATTTTACGGTGACAGATATACGATCTATGTCGTTGATATCTACTATTATATGCAATTACGTTTTAAACATCAAACCTAATTTGATCTTAGTCGCCGTGGCTAACTGTTCCATCATAGGTGTATTATAATATTAAGAAGACTATTATTGTAATAATTAATCAGTGTTCCATAGTAAAGTACTTACCTATTTGATTTTTATCTAAGACGAATGTAGCCGAATTCTATAACAAGTTTCAATTATTTTTTTGGACAGTACGACTTAAAACAGAATGTCACGTACCATAATAAAAAACCGGTCGAGTTTGTATTTTACCTAATACGTGTAGTGTTCCGGAGCTTCATGAATCATGATCTAAACAGAATAATAATTATTATATTTTTTAATGTAGCTAATATATCTACTACTAGCATTAATTGCCCGCGGCTTCGCCCGTGTCAAATTAGGTTTTAACTTTCATCCCTTAATTTACTTCCTAAGGGGGCGAATTTTCACAAATCCTTTCTAAGCGGATGCCTAAGTCATTACAACTATCTGAATTTCACCGAAATCCGTTCAGCTGTGCGTTGATTGATGATTCAGTCAGGTTTGCCTTTTATATATTTATTATTATTATTAGTTTTGCCCCTATAAAGCAATAGTGACTAGCGGAATTCAAATTTAAAAAGTCAACAGTTTTTGTGTGATGTTTAATCGCACTACTATTTTTAGGGTTCCGTATGGTATCCAAAGGGTAAAAAGACTTACTGAGACTTCGCTGTCCGTCTGTCAGTCTATCACCAGAATGTATGAACCGTAGCTAGATATAGTTGAAATTTTCACAGATAATGTATTTCTGTTGCCGCTTATAATAACGAATACTAAAAATGTAAAAAAATAATAACATAAATTTTAAATATCATACAACAATCGTGACTTCTGTTTTTACCTTTTTGTACGGAACACTTCGTGCGCAAGTCTGATTCGCGCCGGTTTTTTAAAATACTACTCTTTTATTTACTAAGCTCTATCTAGTAGGTATAAAATATGTGCTAAACGGGTTACAAATTTAGAAATATCTAATTTTAATAAACAAAAATATTACAAGTTAACGTCTTAAATCTTCTCTAAAAGGCTACCACGAAACTTTGGTTTAGCTTTGGTCTCTAAGGTCCTGCAGTGGAAAAATACAGAATGCGGATTTAAGCTTTTATATCAAAACATGTTTGTTCTGATGAGAAAAATTAATGACATCTAACATCTCGTTTTTAATTAGTAATAAAATTTGCAAATTATATGAACGTGTTTGTTTTATTTTATTTTATTTTATTTTATTACATTTGGAAAACTTACGGCTACATACAAGAACAATTAAAAATTACTCAAACACGAAGGCCAATTACAAGTTTTCACAGATAAATAGAAGGACTAAAAACAAAGATGAAATCGGTGGGTAACTTAAATGTAGAAATAAAAGGAGTACACACACAAACACATAGTCCAAACATCATGACTTGAAAAATCCTGTAACGAGACAATTTTTCATCTTAGAGACGCTGGTATTAAATATATCTAGATCGTTATCACACGAAATTTCATTGAAATTTCTGCTGGCACGTATGAGGAAACTATTCTGCCTATATGAACTGCTAACACAGGGGATGTGCAGCAACTTGGGCCTACGGATTAGTACAGAGCGTGTCACCAAACCTATCTCGCCGAGTAGTTCTGGGCAGTTGACTGTGCCGTTTGCTATTTTAAAGAGATATGCTAAATCCGCGATGCGTCGCCGGTGACTTAATGGTAAAATGTGGAACTTTTTGCAGCGATTAACGTAATTAGACACGTAGTTACGCGTTTTAAACTGTAGAAAATGAAGGAAGCGCCTTTGGATTGATTCAATTCTATTGATATAACAATTATAATTTGGGTTCCACACTTGAGAGGCATATTCCAAGTGGCTACGGACAAAAGCGCAGTAAAGAATTTTGAATGTTTTTATATTGTTAAACTCTTTAGAAAATCTTAATATAAAACCAAGTGCCTTACTGGCTTTGTTAATAATACTATCGATGTGGGCATCAAATAGCAGCTTGGAGTCGAAGATGACACCCAAGTCTCTAACTTTGTCAGTCCTATTAATTTCGATGTCATGCAGTTTGTAAAGAAATTTTAGGGGGTTGCGCTTACGGGTAAATGTACAGACAAAACACTTCGAAACGTTAAGTTCTAGCTTATTAATTGTGCAATAATTTTGAAGATTATTGAGATCTTGCTGTAAGTTAATACAAGAGTTGAAATCAGAAATGGGACATAGTATTTTCATGTCATCTGCATAGAGTATTAACTTAGCGTATGAGAAACATAAGTGAATATCATTAATGAAAATAACGAACAGTAACGGGCCCAGGAGTGAGCCTTGCGGGACGCCAGAAGGTATACATATCAGTGATGATTTGTAACCATTTAAAACAACCGATTGGTTACGATTCTTAATGTATGATACAAACCATCTAAACAAGTTGCCCCTGATACCGGCTTTAAGGAGCTTACGTAAAAGGATGATGTGGTCAATTCTGTCAAAAGCCTTGGTGTAATCGGTGTAGATTACATCGACTTGAGAAGGTTCTGACATGATGCGGCTCAAATATTCAGAGCAAGTAAGAAGATTCGAGATGGTCGACCTATTTTTGAGAAAGCCGTGCTGGTTGTCATTAAGTGTATGAGCAAGGCCATGATACACTTGGGAGTATACAATTTTCTCTAAAATTTTAGCAAACAAGCAAAGCTTGGAAATGGGCCTATAATTTTCTATCTGATCTTTGAAACCCTTTTTGTGAACAGGGGTTATAAAAGCTGTTTTCCAAATACGCGGAACTACGCCTTCACTAATGGACCGCTGGTATAAAATAGTAAGAGGGACAGTTAGGCTCTTAGCACATCGCACTACCAATAGGGGAGGAATACCATCTGGTCCCTCAGATTTATTCAGGTCAAGAGACTGTAGAAGTTTAAATATCTCCGTACTGCAGATTTCCACTGAACTTACATCTGCGGCTGTGTCCCCCTCAATCTCAGTGATATTATGTACTTCCAAGTCACTCATAGGGGAAGAGCTATGGAGGAAGTTACTGTAAAAAAAGTCATTAAACATAGAACATATGACTTCACCTTGACCTGATGAATGCTGCCCAAACCTCATCACAGCTGGATAAGAGTTAGACTTCTGTTTATTTTTTACAAATGACCAAAATGCTTTTGGGGAATTGTTTATGTTATTTTCTATTAGTTCAATGTACTTATTAAACATTTCTCTTTCAAGTGACTTAGCACGGTCGCGTAAACTAATAAAACATTCATAGTCTGAAAGATTCTGATATTTTTTATATTTAGAGTGGTATTTAAATTTTTGTTTTAACATTTTTATTAAAGGAGGTTTATACCAGGGGGGGTATTTAGAAGAAGAATTTATAGTTTTAGTCGGTACATAGGTATCGCGTAGGCTATACAATCTAGAGTATAGTAACGATAGGGCATCATCAACAGTACCTTTAGTAATTTGTTACTAACGACACGATCTGTCGGCAGACATTAATTCTTAATAATTTAACATGTTTACAAATTAAGATTTAAAATGTAAATAGTTTAAATTATTAAGTATTACTTATTAGGTATCCACTTACAAAATTAAGTTTACTACTATAGTATTGGTTGATGACCGTTGACTATTCTTAATTTTTAAGAGCATTTTTCACTGTTTGGTTATGTTAATTATTATCTAGTAGTCAAAAATCTGACAAGTTAGATTTTTTAAATAAATATTAAGCGCCCTTCACACATACAGTTCGGACCGTGCATCGGATTACGTTCTAGACCGCAACGGGATCTGTGCGGTTTGAATTGCGGATCGAACTATCGTGCTGATTACGACGCTAAACTCGTCCACGGTTTGGAATGCCTGCATCTTACATAATATGTCAATATACGTCATAACACGCGGTTAAAACTGAATAATAATATTTTATTGTAATCTGTTGTCAAACAAGAGAGAGTTACATACAAGCAAACAAACAAGCTTACATACAGGTGAAGTTAATATAAGCGTATTAAAAATACGCAGTCATCGACATATCAAATCGTGCTGTCGGCCCCGGTATTTACGCTTTTGTTTCGGAGCGCGGGTTGGAATGGCACGTGCTATTTACTACGGTACGTGTGCATGGCGCTATTGGAAGGTTTAATTAGAATTGTCTAATTTACGTGAATATACATCGCTCACATTACTTTAAATTACCGTAACAGACTGTAGAGATGCCCTACGCATAACATTTTAAATTTGTTTGTGTAAATATAATAAAATATAATTAATCAGTGATCATCACCAACAGACAAACACTCAAGATGAGTTACGCGGCCACGGAGAGTGTTCTCCAGAGCACGGCCTGGACGGCCACCAACATGTTCTACCTGCTGCTGGTGCCCGCCATCATACTGTGGTACACATACTGGCGCATGTCCAGGAGACACATGTACGAGCTGGCTGAGAAAATCCCTGGACCCAAAGGACTTCCCCTCATCGGAAATGCTCTGGAGTTCGTCGGCACCTCAGCAGGTAATTATGTTTAATTATTGTTTACTGGTGAATACAATGGTCGGGTTGCATTAGAAGAAAGTCTCATTGATGAAGGTCTAAAGTTAATGAAGCAACCACTAGTACTGCCTACCACCTTAAACTAGAAACACAATTACTTAGGTATACCTTCTAGGTACGAGGGCAAAACATTACACTAGTAGAGAAATAATAATTTATATCCGAGAAATAATAATTTATATACTAATATTATAAAGGTGAAAGTTTGTGAGTATGAATGGGTGGATGGATGTTTCTTACTCTTTTACGCAAAAACAACTGAACGTATTTCGAAGAAATTTGGTATGATAGCTCAAACTTTGGATTAAAACATAGGATAGTTTTTATCCCGAAAAATTACAATGTCCCGTGGGATACTGTATTTACGCGGGCATTGCCGCGGGCAATAGCTAGTCTATACTAATATAATAAAGAGGAAAAGGTTGTTTGTTTGCATTGAATAAGCTCCGAAACTACTGGACCGATTTTGATAAAAATTCGGCACAGATGTAGAGTAGACCACGGGAAAAGAGGTAGGCTACTTTTTATCGCGGAAAAATGTACGGTTTCTGCGAATTTAACTTTTGCGCGCACGAAGTCGCAGGAAACATCTAGTTGAATATAAAAAAGTACCTACTCGAATAAATTTTTGCATCGTAACGTATTTATTTGTTATTGACATGTTATGTTAACCCTATTAAAGCGAATAAAATACTTTGGAAAAACATCATTAACATAAATTATTTAGCAATATCCACTTAGTTATTTGACTGTAGATTATTTTAGATGGTTATTAGTTCAGTGCTAAAAATAAATAAAAAACTTAGCAATAAACATCAATGAGGCCACATAGGTAATGCACTTAACATAATATGTTTTTAAAATAAAAAATCTCTTTCAGACATTTTCTCCAACGTTGTTAAAAAGGCTGAGGAGTTCAAAGACACCAGTTTGGTCAAGCTTTGGATAGGACCCAGGCTCCTCGTGTTCCTGTACGACCCTCGGGATGTTGAGGTGATCCTCGGCAGCCACGTCCACATTGACAAGGCCGAGGACTACCAATTCTTCAAGCCTTGGCTCGGAGACGGTCTTCTCATCAGTACTGGTAAGCACATTTTTTTATTACGAGTATAATAGCTAGTACTAAAATATTTTTTCTACAGTAACCTCTGAAGCATAATACAAATGAATCCAGGGCCTAACCTAAAACTCATTACAAACAGACAATATAAAAATACGTACAAAAAAATTTACAGTTAATTGAGTTTGAATTCTCAATTATAAAAAACCTTGACCTTATCAAATTTTTGTTCCGATGTTGAAGTTTATTAGGATTTTTAAACTGCTAAATTGCCATTACGCTTTGCATATTTGACGTCAATAAAGTTCCGAAATTTATTATCAAGGTGCAAATTGGGTTTTCCCAAGCACTAAATGCGTGAAAAATGTATAGATAAACAACGGAAAAATGTAAAGCTCAATAATTATTACAAACTTTATGATCAATAATTTAGATCTAAACTGGTTGTTAGTAATTGCACATGCTAAAAACGGTATTGAGTGAATAATTTTATTAAATGTCTGCCACGTTTTAAGGTCCCAAATGGCGCTCACACAGGAAGCTGATCGCTCCAACTTTCCATCTGAACGTGCTGAAGAGTTTCATCGACCTGTTCAATGCCAACTCCAGAGCCGTAGTGGACAAGATGAAGAAGGAAGCCGGGGTGTTCGATTGCCATGACTACATGAGCGAGTGCACTGTCGAAATCTTGCTTGGTGAGTGTAAACAATGTTAGATTTACACGCTAGGCAAGCTTTGGTAAGCAAGAAATTAATCCTATTGTTCTCCGGTGCACTCGAAACTAACCCAGTGATTCGCCGCTTTCATATACCGTAATTCTCGTAACTTATTGTACTTTTGTTGATTAGGCTATTTTCCAAGTTTTTGAAAAATATATAAAATTGTTACATAATAATATATTAATACATTTGCAATCGGGACCATTCCTTGTAAATTTCTTTCCTTTTCTTGCAAATTTAGCATAAAAGTTTAAATATATAAACCTACTGTACCATATTCTTGGCAAATAAATGAATTTAAATAATTCATAAAGCCCCCTAAACGCTAAAATGTGTTGTCATGACGTCAAATTATTGTCAAACCTGTCAACTATCAAATAATACTTAACTCATGTCAAATCCTAGAATGCTTGGTGTTAACTTTGGTAATTTTACTATTTAAATATGCCTTTTTTATGGTTCATTTTACTATTTGTATAATAACTCCCCACAACGATTTCGGTTTTGGACCCAATTTGCACCAATCAAAACGGGTTTGACGTTGGTTTGACGTTTATGAGAATACCATTTTGCTATTTTAACATAATATCGTGACTGGATTGTAACTGTATTAATGCAGGATTTAATTAGCAGAATTGACCTTCATAGCTAGCGCCATTATATTCATTCCAATATCAATAGTAGAGCATACTCTAAGCTACTGATATTTATACATAGACATTATACAAATAATTTTATTGAACATATTGTATATTGTAAATATTACGTGTGTTTCAGAGTTAATTAGACGAGTAATTTTACTGAACATTATAATTGTATATTGTATAATATTACGCGTGTTTCACAGTTAATTGAGATAAATATCAAAGTTATGAAAAATATATTTATTTATTATGGTGTTATAATAATAATAATTATAAATGGGTATGTAGGTATCTAATAATAATTATACACAAAAAATCCCATATCAAAATTCAAAAGATCATTGCGGATTTTTTATTATCATAATTACGAGTACTTAATGGTTTTAATAAGCGTTATTACGGCAAAAGAATCATGAACATTTAAATAAAGTGTAACAAGTTCGACATAGGTAATTGCCTATGCGTAACGCGTACTTAACGCGTTTTTGAACAACTCGCAAGTCGCAGGCGCCGAATTTATTTTAATTCTAGTATTAGATGATGACACGTAGTGAAGTCACCTGGTAACTACTGAATAAATTACTGCGTGACTGTCACTATATCTACTTATCTATGTGCACATTAATACTTTACAAAAAATACTCTACATTTAAATGTTATGTAGATTGTAGAATAGGCATTGATTTTTTAACGGAATAATATAACTTGTGTTAATTATTCAGTGACCAGTATTGTTATGTACTTATAGGCTACCCAACATGCAAAATATGTTGTTTATTATTCTGACGTATATTATGATAATATTTAATTCATGGCACTGATATTTTCCACGTTTGCCGGAACTTGTGCGTACAACTAAACGATTTGCAATGCATACATACAAGGTAAAATTACGGACTAGTTTGTTTCTGAGAACGTGTGTTAATTGTCATACGACGTCCTCGTGTCTGATTAATTATAATAGAAGGTTCTTCATAGAGCCTTGTATAGAGTTCCGTACTTATTTTATAATATTATATTAATTAGAAGTCCTTATTCCTTAATTATAAAACTTAATATTTATTAATGATTTTCTTAGAATTGTGAGCATCGTGGCATATTGTTTATAATTTTCTTTTCGACCAAAATCAACCAAAAATAAAATTCGACCAAAGTTTCGCTTTACCTACCTTTTAAATGTATAGATAGGTATTATTGAATAGATTCGAACTTCTGAAAATAATTATCTTATTATCAAAAATTTAACTGACTGTTTCTTAATCCCATTCAAATCTATTATTCACGATAATAAATCACTTACAAATTGTTTTATATTGGATTTACATGGTTGGATAGACACGGTTCCAAAACTTTTAAGATGTCATAACTATTGCATTACTCGATAGTAAGCGTATTGTCATTCATAGTACCATAGGGTTCCTTTTAAGGAAAGACATAGGACACTTTAGTCTCATATTCGTCGACCTCCCACGCGCGATTGTAATATTAATTACCCATAACTACTGCAGGGAAGGTTGTGTCACTGTACGACGGATTAGACAATCGAGGCTAAATGGAAAATCAAGCCGATGCCCTAAATTGTCACTAAAAGGATAATGTGACCAGATACCTTAAATTGTACTTGATAATAGTAACAAAAATCATTTTAGTATGCATAATACTAACTGGGCCTCTAGTCAAGATGCATTCGATAATTTCGACGGCGAACTTCGAAATCAAAAATGTATGGGATTTGACATAAGTCATCGATAAGTGACATGTCGTTTGCGATGTCAAATCCCATACATTTTGTTTTCGAAGTTCGCCGTCGAAATAATCGAATGCATCTTGACTAGAGACCCATATATTGTGATAATAATAAAATCATTATAATAGAGTTAAGAGAAAATATCATGTTGTTAGATTGGAGGTAGTCCAAGAATAAATATTGCCAAAGGCCGCAAAAACAAACAAGTGAAGTATTCATTTCATTGCTACAGAAACCGCCATGGGTGTCAGCAAGTCTACCCAGGACCAGAGCGGCTACGAGTACGCCATGGCTGTGATGAAGATGTGCGATATCCTCCACTTGAGACACACCAAGATCTGGCTCAGACCCGATCTTCTCTTCAACTTCACCCAATACTCTAAAGTCCAGGAGAAACTCCTCAGTGTCATCCACGGTTTGACCACCAAGGTATTTTTCAAACACAATCTCTTAACGGTTCGCTTATGAGCCTAATCGAATAACACACAAACTAAAATACTTATATCTAGTACCTAATATAAATATTGTGTCCCTCAGGTTATTAAGAAGAAGAAGGAGGACTTCAAAACCGGTAAACAGCCTTCTATTGTCGTCAATCCAGAGACCTCCGAAAACTCATCGAGCAAAGTAACATCTGTCGAGGGTCTGTCTTTCGGACAATCGGCTGGTCTTAAAGATGACTTGGACGTTGACGATGACGTCGGCCAGAAGAAACGTCTTGCTTTCCTTGACCTGCTTCTAGAGAGCGCCCAAGGAGGAGTTGTCATCACTGACGAGGAAATCAAAGAACAAGTAGACACCATTATGTTCGAGGTAATTATAACTTGATTATTGCGTAGTACCCAATCCCTGGGTTTTGGATTTATCATTGGGAATAATTATATTATTTTAATGCATTTTCATAATACATTGTTATCATTGTATTGTATTCTATCAAACCATTTTAGGGTCACGACACCACCGCCGCCGGAAGCAGCTTCTTCTTATCGATGATGGGTATCCATCAAGACATTCAAGAGAAAGTAGTTGAAGAGTTGTACGGAATCTTCGGTGACTCCGACCGTCCCGCCACCTTCCAAGACACATTGGAGATGAAATACTTGGAGAGATGTCTCATGGAGACTCTAAGAATGTTCCCTCCAGTGCCCATCATTGCCCGTCGTCTAAACCAGGATGTGATGATGCGTAAGTAAAATAATTAAAATTCATTTTTAGAAGCAATCTAGTAACTAGTTTAACTGATTCATAATTTTCCCGCTCTTCCGAAGTATCTAGAAAAAAATGTTCACAAGATTTAGTCTTATTCGCACGAACTGATGTTGCAACCAATGAAATATTAACAAACAAATAAGTTATGATTTTAAAATACGATATTATTTTAATAAAGATAAAATTAGCATGTTTAACGGTAACTATTTATTTTAACGATTAGTTTATCATCATGGATGTTATAATATATAAAATTAACTAGGTACCTACAGGCTCAATAAAGATTCAAAGAAAACAAATCGGGATTTTTCTTCCCTTTACTATGAGCTTGCTTATCATTTATCTTTTAGAATACAACACAATACAACTATACATTAATTTAAGATAATTTTCAAAAATTATATTTACAGTAAATGCCCTTTCCAATGGCAAATGGCTTGTTCTTAATAAATAGGTAGACCTGCATTTATACATTTTTGTCCATCCTCCATTAAAAATAGAAGTAAACAAAAATAATCGTACTATATAATTATATGTACAACATGGACCAAGTTCATGCTCGACCGGTTTCCAAACATTTTCCTTGCACTATATTATTGCATCTGCCTCAAAATATTTAATATTATCACAAAATAAGTGATCGCAACGACTGCAGACGTGGTTGAGTATTTAAGCGTGCGCACGATTCAACACGATTTTCATCTAATGCCTGGTCGAGTGGCAACTTGTTCGATAATACTTAATGTTATAATATTTTCCTAGCGTGTTTATATTATTATTGATTTTCACTAACCTATTTAATTTTCTAGCATCTGCTGGCTTGAAAGTGCCCGCTGGAACCACCGTAGTTGTTGCAACCTACAAACTGCACCGTCGCGAGGACGTCTACCCCAACCCCGACAAATTCGACCCCGACAACTTCTTGCCTGAGCGTTCCGCTAACCGCCACTACTACGCGTTCGTTCCCTTCTCCGCTGGACCCAGGAGCTGTGTCGGTAAGTTTCCCTGCGTAATCTACACTCTATTTAAACTATAAAACAGAAGTTTGCTAATTTCACCATAAAACTTTATGGACCATTAGAAATGACTCACATCTCTACATAGAATAGGTTTTATATACTTCCAAGGAAATTACTGCTGTAGTTTTCAACTTGAAATAGTGGTAGTGTGGGTGGTACGCATCAAGTAGGGGCAATTCTTTAAGCGTTACTTTGTAACCCATATGGAAATAAAACTTTTTTTATTTTGATTTAATTGCAATGAGTTTCAGTTCAAAATTATTCATCTTTCACTTTCCCTTAGGACGTAAATACGCCATGCTGAAGCTGAAGATCATCCTCTCGACGATCCTGAGGAACTTCAAAGTCTACTCAGACATCAAGGAATCAGAGTTCAAACTACAGGCTGACATCATTTTGAAACGCGAGGAAGGTTTCAAAGTGCGATTGGCGCCACGCAAGTCAATGGCCAAGGCATGCTAAATCAAGACTTAACGTTGATAATATTAAATGACTGTAGTGATAAAAAATATTTTCAAAAAAGTAGTCACATATCCACCTAGGATTCTACTGATACGGAAACACCACAACGATCGTTTTAAATTATTTGGAAGTAATATTCTCGAATGCTTTAAAACTCTTAGACTTGTTTTACTACTTATAGGAATACTAATTTATAATACCAAATATAATTGTACAATTTTTTAAATAACAATTATAGGAGAAGATGATAATTTATACCTTTATAATTTTATTTCATTATTATAATTATGTATAAAAAATGTTGTAAAGGGATTGGGAATTAAAGATTCGCGTCCTATTCTTTTGTATATACTCGTGTTTTAGTGTTCCAATACTAAAATGGAAAGTTATTTATAAGTAATAAAAGTGATTAATGGGAGATCGTTTATTTATTTACTGAGTTGACCGCAATTTTTCTATCTTTTGTTCGTAAAACACCCGTTTACTACTGTATAGCTTTGTCACATCATTTATTGGGTCTGTTCTGCCGAGAACGACATGCTCAGAATCATCAGTGACTCCTTCTTTCTCTTTTTTCGACCTGCAACAAGAACAATAGATTAACTTTATAATAATAACAATACTCATGTAGGTAATTTTAATTATTCCTAATCTATACTAAAATTATAAAGCTGAAGAGTTTGTTTGTTTATTTGTTTGAACGCGCTAGACTCAGGAACTACTGGTTCGAATTGAAAAATTCATTTTGTGTTGGATAGTCCATTTATCGAGGAAGGCTTTAGGTAATATATAACATCACGCTGTGACCAATAGGAGCAAAGAATCAGGGTAATATGTTGCAAAAACAGGGAAAGTAATACATATTTGAGGGCTTCCGTTGAGTGCGCTGCGTAAACGGTTGAAGTTAACCAAAAAATATGTATGAAAGAATTATTCCTCTTTTCCTCTTTATATGATCTGAAAAATATCGGCGACAGTATATTATGTCTATCTTTGAAGATTGACCCTTTATTACCTTTTTTATGGTAATCAAATTTGGACGAAATTAGTGCATTATTGCGCCTTCAGTTGACGTGGACGAAGTCGCGGGTAACAGCAAGTCAAGTATATAGATACAAATGGTTTTATTTTAAACAAACTGCAAATACAAGGGAAGTTTAGAATGTTCTCTAAATAATGTTTCACTGAGGCATATCATGCAAAATATATATTTCACTCTACATGTATATTCTATACTTAAATTTTCTATAGATAATACTATAGTATCTTACTTTAGCACATCCAAGGGACTTCTACGATGGTTTGGACAGTCGCATGGGATATATTGGTGATGCTCCCTCTCATTCCACCATCCGGAGTGAGACAGTTTCCACTCTATTATCAAAACTTTGTCGACAGTACAATCATTTGCCCCTTGAATCAATTTAAAATAGGACGACATTAGCTCCTGACCTAAAAAAAGTAACGAGAATTACTGTAAAAACTATAAAAACCATGTGCGTACTTACATTTTATGTTTAAAAACCTGGAACTTAGGTACTAAGTAAATTAATTACAAAAAGCGTATAATAATTTTTGATACAAAATTATTTTTACAACGTAATAAATTATAAGAGTTAAGAGTTATTTTATAATTATGTTCATAATTATTTATTGTCGTTGTCTTAAATATTTTATTAAACTGTTGATTGGATTTATTTTAGATAACGACAATGTTAGTTTATCTTCGTTATTTTATTTAACTATAGTTGTTTGCGTTCGTCCTTCTTCCCTTTGTTAGGTACTAAAATTTTCCTATTCCACAGTTATGTAACACAATACATTATTAACTAGCTGACCCAATATAGGTTGTTCTATCTTAGCTACGATCTGGAAAAAATAAATAACTACATCTACAATACACTGGGGCCGGCAGATTTTTTTGTAATAGAGCTGTTTTGCAGTCTAACCAAACAAAATATAAACTGAACGCATCTTATTGTATGGTCAAGTGACACTGAAAACCTCAATTCTCGTATTTAAGTAGACTTTCATTTTACTTTAGTTGTATAATAAGTTGAGCGACATGTTGTCATAAACTGATTTTGTGAAGTTTGGACCAATCAGAATGCATTTGACGTTGGTTTAACATTTTACGAGAATAGCGTTTGACAGTTTCAGGACTTGATTGTAATTATTGTTTTATAGTTAGCAGAATTTTAGGTCAATTCTGCTAAATAAAAGATAGTATGTAATATCTTTTATTTAGCAGAACTCTCTCACTACATTCTCCACTCTCAAGTGTCACTTGACACCACCGACGATGGTACGAATATCAAATCATATTTGACAGGTAGAAACAGTTTTAGCGAAACACAGAGACTGCAATCCATTTATCTATAAAAGAAGTAGTCGATTTAGGCACCAGCTTTTATGCAAATAGAGGTTATAAAACTGTCTATTTTTTACATTTAAATCTGCTCGGTGGTAAACACGTTAAATAAGATATTAAAAAGTTGAATTAAATCAGTTCCACCTTTTTTGGGTTCCGTAATACATAAGGAACCCTTATAGTTTCGCTCCGTCCGTCTATCTGTATGTCTGTCTGTCCGCGCTTCTATAGCTTCTGTAATTATGAATAATAATGGATGAATTTTAGTATTTATAGACTACTTCGAAACTTGCAATTTTGTATGCTAATAAATCATGTTAAAAACACTTTAGAAAAATTATTTTGAAAGAAATCGAACAGTAATTTGAAGTAATTTGGAAAAAAACCTATTACTCTATTATAGTTACGGAACCCTCCTTAGACATGTCCTGAGATGCTCTTGGTTAGGTTGTATTTATAATGAGGACTGAGGAAGTACAGATAAGATAAACATTACGAGGAGAGGTTACGTGGTGAAATATCTACGCTTCGACTGTCGACCTCGTCCGACACTTTAAGTGTCTCAGTTTGTGTGTAAGCGCTCCATTTGTATTCCAAATCAAATACTGCCATTGCTATAACCTTCAACTCGGACGTGTCTCGGAATAATGCTAAAATAAATAATTAATGTGAATTATATTCAAGAACTCGCGGTTAACGTAAAGCAAAAATTTGTATATAAATTTGTAAATTGTTTGCTGTCAAGATTTGAATATTTTGTTTTACTTATTTAGCAACACAGTAATACTATTTATTAAATATTCTTAATCGGATTTCTATAGAATATCTTAATTATATGTCTACAGAAAAAGTAATGAAGAACAAATATAAGTAACTGGCTTCTGCATGACAAAATAGGAATTTCATTATTATTAGAATCTGTCTACGTTTGAGTCTTGACAGTGTTTTGAGATTAAAGATTAAAGATTTCGGAAGACCTCCTTAATACAGGATTACTTTTTCACCAGTACAATAAATCAACATACGTAATAGTTGTCAAAAACAAAAAAATACTAGCGATTTTTGTTACTACCCCTTTGGAACAAAAAAAAAACAAAATTATCAATTCCCGAACTTATCCGCTAAACTGACAAAAAATGTGGATGCATTACCGCGAGTATTATGTGTTCTGTGTGCATTACGCATCTATCGATGCTTTTGGCTTTATTGCCAACTCGTGCGCCGCCCGGCCGGTCGCTTACCCCACCCCGCCGCCCCCTACCTCATACCGCACCCGTAGACGCCTTGTAGTTAGTGCGCCCATGCGGTATTAGATTGGTTATAGGATAAATTAATTGAAATGAAAAAAAAAAAAATTTTTTTTTGTGAAATGTACTCTATCATTATCGATACCAATGACGTGGTAAAATTTATTGTACCGATGAAAAAGTATTCCTGTATACCACTAATCACTACCTACTAACTTAGCGAGCGTATTAAAATATTCAATTACATCCCTATTCCCTATCTCATTCTCCAAAGAAAAAATATGCAATTAAATTACTTTTTCTAAACGATCTCTTCCATTAGTTATTTTGTTTAGTTTCTTTTTATTTTACGGTTTGAGTTTTTGATTAATATTTTATAATTAGTCTATTTTTCGAAAATTATGTTACAAAAACTCTACTGTGTTCAAAATTCGCACAATTTATATGATAATTAATCAACGGTTTAGTTTACCAAATAATTTATATAGTTTGGTTCAAAATTCATATAAGTTGGTATGTTTTCATTTATGTATGTATTTAGAATAAAAACATAATATCTATAGGACGGATATGTCTTGGATATTAGATATACCTAATATCCATGCTCTGTCAACCTTGTTTCTTTGGATGTAGATATCTCAAGAACTTGTTATTATTAATTATACCTTACCTGATTAAATTAGGTTTTAAGAATTTTACTACCTATAATTGTATGGTAAAATTCTTATAACTTGATTTAATAAGGTATTGTATAATATACACTAAAGCACGTAGGCATTCCTACTTACCTACCTACGTGCTTTAGTGTATATTATACAATAAAATATAATAATAGCCTCCACACCGATTTCGGTGACGGTGGCCGGTTTCATTGAAACCAAGCCAGCTACGTAGAAGTTATTTTTATAGTGCCTAAGTGTGTGCGCAGTACACAAGAGCACTCTCTCTTCTTTTCTCTCGTAACCCAGTAGGATGGATGACCGACATGCCTGGCGAGAGATCAGGCGCAGGACCGACTTTTTACACGTCCATCAGACGCATGGATCATCTTTCTTGTCAGACAATAAGGTGATCAGCCTGCATTGTCCTAACCAAACTTGGAAACAACATTTTTTGTTGTTCCAATGCGGAAATCGAACCCACAACCTCCGAGTCGAGAGCCAAGCTCTAAACCACTGTACCATGGAGGCTGTTACATATATAAAAACGAGGAATATATTATAATTTTGGTTTCCCAGCCAGGATTGGTACACGCTTAGCGCTTTTACAACATTTTAATAAGCATGACCCGAAGTTAAGGCGTCGTCGTTGTATTTTGTCAATACTAGGTTAAAGTACTTTCCTACCAACAGGTAGGAAAGAAGACTAGAAGACTAAGGTACTCCACCAGCGGACACGGCCATCATGAGTCTGGACTGCTCAGCTTCCTCCGCAAACACCTCAGCTGCGTAGCCGCTGTACAAATCGCAAACCTCTGTGTCTTCTCGACTTGGTTCTAGTAACTCGCCAGGCTGTAATAATAATATTACATGGTTCTTATAATGTGTTGAGGATATACGAGATATTATAACTCCTAAATGCTGTCAGTAAATAGTTGTCAATTAAGATATTTATCATTTAGTAGATGATGCCCGCGACATCGTGCGCACAAAAGTTCACAGAAACCGTACATTTTTCCGCGATAAAAAGTAGCCTAAGTCCTTTCCCGTGGTCTACTCTACATCAATGCCAAATTTCATCAAAATCGGTCGGTAGTTTCGGAGCCTATTCGATGCAAACAAACAAACAAACTTTTCATCTTTATTATATTAGTATAGATAGATTAGAAATCCAGATTAGATTAGATTAAAAGACCAGGAAAAAGGAAGTATACTATACATATTATTAATATTATAGTATTGGAAAAGTACCAAGTCCATATACCGCAAAAATAAGGTAATTATGTCTAAATATCATAGGTCATTGATCTTCCAAAAACTCGACACATCAATTCTTAAATAAGTGCACCACTTAAAAAAGTTATAAGCATAACATAATCCGGTTTCTTTCACCGTAATCTGAATAAGCCTAATTTTATTTGTATTTATAAAGAAATTCAAATAAGTATTCAACAACAAAATATAATATTTTATTTATAATTTGACCTACTTTATAAATGATATTTTGTAATTATTATTAAGGGGTAAGATGAATATAGTATAATATTTCAGTTGCAGAATTTTCTGAACAAAAACACAAAGATAATAATTATTACTTCTACTTAATTAATGTACCTATATTTTCACTGTAGCCTATAGGTAATAAATAGTAAGTAGGTGCATTTAGAATTATTGGGTATTGCTATAGTTAGTGTTGCCAATTGCCATACGTCCCGTATATATACGGGATTGTCACTAGGGAATGGAAGAACCGGTCTGATTTTGAGAACCGGGAATTTCGGGACTGGGAAATTTTGGAACCGGGATTTCCCGGGAAATTCGGGAATTTCGGGACTGGTGTTAAGGCATGAAATCCAAGTGTAATTACTGTTTTAAAAGTAATTCAAAATATAAGAATACTATTTTATAGTACAATAACAAATTAAAAAAGGTTCTAATATCAACTCGACACATCAGCCAACATGTCACCGCCATAACACCTACAACTTGATTGGCGACAGTAAAGAGCCGTAGGTCATTTTAGTTTATTAGCATTTATTGATGGTTTTTCATTAAGTTATCCTATTTGATATTTGCAAAACAACAAATGGTTGAGGTGTCCAGAATGCTATTAGTGTACATGCTCGAACGTCGCGGTAATCTATTAGAAGTGGTAGAATAGATAATAAAAAGACTAAATAACACACACAAAAAAAATCTGAGATACTATAGAAATAGTGTATCAGCTTTTAGCAATCATCGTCATAGTTATAAAGTTGTAAAAAAGACCATGACATGGACATGCTGAACGCGTCAGATTATAATTAGTGTTGTTTATGCGCCAATGAGTCTTTAATATGAAGTATATATTAATCTGACGAATTGCGTTAAGGGTGGGGAGAGGTAAAAAAAATTGTTTGAGTGTCAGAATTTCAAAGGGGGTGTTCAGTGAATCCTACAGATGCTCCAATTTCTTAATCTGACGATTTGAAAGTGCCGGAAGCTCGTAGCGCGTATTTGAAAATGTAAAAAAAAAATATCTCGACATACTCGAGTGCATCAGATGAATATACTGAAGGTTTAAGATTAAGATCTCATACTTACTGGAGGTACTTATCAATATTTAAGTAAGGTATCTTCCCTTATATTTATCTGACGGGCTCGTGCATATACTGAAGTCCCATCTTTGGCTTCCTAACTAAAAGGGGTTGGGGTTATCTGCCTTAAGAGTATTCGTACTACCCAAGGCGTATGCTGTGGTGCTGAACTTAAGAAGTTGTTAGCCTGTACTTAAGAAGTTAAATGTGTGGTGCTATCATACTATTAAAATTGAATACAGCATATTATGGCTATTATTTCATCGCACCGCTCACAGTTCTCTTTTATTTACAGAATCTAATATGAACTACTCATTCGATCCTTTTATCGTGTAATATTTTTCATTTTTGGCCTGTCTTTTTCGCTTTCGGAAACGATAAAAAAATATTTTTTGGCTAATATTTACAATTACCGATGATAGTTTACCTAAATACTTGTAAATTTTAATACAATCTGTTCGGTACCGAAAGTACCGAAATTCCCGGTTCTCAATTTTTGATTCCCGGTTCTCAGAGCGATTCAAGATTCCGGGAATTCCCGGGAATTTCGGGACCGGGATTTCCCGGTTCCATACCCTAATTGTCACCGTATTTAAGTATCACGTCCCGTTTTGTTACTTGTCCCGTTTTTGTCCCGTTTATCAATTATACACGTACTTTAAGTAAACAAACTGACATAAGAGCAATGGCAACCATGGAGCAGAAATGGCTGAAATTTTTTGCAGATACAGAGCATACAATTCAGATCGGCGGGCTTTTTACGTATCTTGCAATAGCCAAGCAATAGCAAAAATTGTGCAATTTTTGCGTAAAATTCGCAAATTCGTATTACGTATCTGCAAAAACCTAGCAGAAGCAACCTAGCGACAGTACTGCCTCTACCGAACAATCGAGGAACTATAAATTGCAATCAATCGTTCGATCTCTTCACTGCTGTCAAATTTTTGTATTACGTAAGACTTTTACAGTAAAGCTAAAACAATCAGCGAGCGATTTTAAATATCAATAATAAGTGAAAATGAAGCAAAGTGCATTCAAACACAACAGCGAGCGATTAGCAATCGATCGCATAGGTAATATTTGACGTTCAGCAATCGACTGCGCGTCTATCGCGCGATGACTGCGAGATTTTTGCTAATCGCTATTTTTACGTAATATGGCGGCAGATCAATTGTTTTTGTTGTCACTGTTTTCCATTGATTTTTTATTATAATAAACCGTTACTATCCTTATTTTCAGTTTTTATTTATTTGCCACTCATAAGTCCCGTATCAGTTCTCAACAATAATGGCATCCCTAGCTATAGTCTACTAATAGAGACTGGAAATACAACATACTTTTTGAAAAGCAGCTCCCAACAAGCATTGGAACGCTTCATACAGATACTGTGTCCCCAGGTCCGGTCGTTCCCTCTTCAGCTGCAGCTCTCCCAGCAAATGTAACGCTCTCCCCAGCTGCTTCCGAAGACCATGGTTCATAGCAGAAGCTCCCATCTCTATAAGCAGACTCGCCGCTTCGTCGTAATGCCCTAATCTATAATTCGGTATATTATGAGGTATGCGATTAAAAGGGGCTTTTTTGATTCCACCATTTTGACGTACCTACTAAATGGCTTCTAAAAACTAATAATATAATAATATCAATGGACGCTTCACACACGTCAGTCTGGCCCCGTGGTAAGTATCCGAAGAACTTGTATTACGGGTACCAGATAACGGAAATATATTTAATGCTTTTTATTCTACACTTATATTTAAGATTTTTATTATAATATTATACACATGTTTAATTCACATCCATGGCCCAGGAACACAGAAAACTTTTTTGTTCCCTGGCGGGATTCGAACCCGCGATCTCCGGCTAAAGCGCCAATGCACCAACCACTGAGCCACAGAGGTCGTCTTATGATTATAATAAAACTTTATATGTAAATTGTAATATGTTCAAAGTCTAAATAGACAGGAACTTTTTTCAAATTATAACTCGGACGTTTGACTTGCATTATGCATAGCAAAGATTATAAATAATAATATAGCAAAAATATTAATTATAATTTGTGTCAAACGTGTTTCCGACCACATGTACGTTATGACTTGTGACATATATAATATAGATATATTAGGTAATCCATTACCATTTTAATGGTTATCTCGTACATTCCCTAAAAAATAAAGGCTGCTGTAAATATCTATTAGATACATAAATTGATCATTAATGGTTTGGTATTTTATAAGTAGGATATTTATAAACGACCAAGATCATTATCTATACAAATTAAAATTAATTAATAATAAAAAATCGAAAAACCGGACTGCTTAAAAACTGTAAAGAGAAAAAAAACCAGTACGATTCTAACAGTCGGGAGTCGGGACCAAATATTTCAAAACTCGAGACTATTTGACAGATTAAATTTTCATACAAGAAACAGTTACGCCATCTTTGTTTTCACCATACTTCAAATGTCAAAATGGCATAAAAATCTCAAAAGTAGGGCTATTTTACTGGAGATACTTTTCACAATATGCCTCGTCTATAATATATCTCGTCTATGGTCAGGACCACTCACCACAGACATCTCTACTGACTAGACCACGCAAGTGTATGAAATTCGTATGTAAAAAAGTAGCATTTTGTAGAATGTTGTTTGGGCTGGTATCGACTTCAAAACTGAGAAGATTGAGTAGATAAATAATTAAAATTTTAGCCGAATTTAAAAGTTAACTTATTTAGAAAATAAGCTTTATTTCATACTTTTTTGTGTATTATTTTGGAAGTCGGCTTAATTTTTTGTTTAAAAATACTTTTAGTACTTTGTCGGCGTGGAAAATATACAATATATAAGGTGAACGTACCAATTATCAGCACCTTAAAAAAAATGGCCCAATAGGGGATCGGACTACATTTGAAATATTTAATTTCATTAATATATATTCAGAAATATTGAGACATTGCTACTTGGTAGATGTAAAAAATATAATTTTATGTGTTGTTTACTAATTGAATATATTTAAAAAGTACCAAAAAAAAAAAATTTTTGCGAAATTGGTAATCAAAACATACATTATAAGTTTATTTACATCATACAAAAACATTCATTATGATAAGTATGAACTTAAACGCACAAATATCGGAGATATTTACAAATATATTCCTGCGGCCGTATACTTCATACACCTTAACCTACAAGTGACGTCACTTGTAGGTTAAGTTTAGTATGGAGCGTTTTTACGAGACTTGCGAAATTTTGTATACAAATCGCTGTACCTTTGAAAATATTGACTTTTGATATACGGTTTCTTCTGAGAAGTTACTCATATTTAAGAGTACTATTCATTAATGCAATAAAAAATCAGTCCGCTTGCCTATCATAACCTCGATTATTACAGAGGAAAACACTTCATAGTTTAAAGTATGGTGTCGCTAGCAGTAGATTCCAGAAACATTAAAGTTTTGTTTTTATTAAGTGGAAACAAAAATTAATTACAGATAAGCTTATAATTCTACTAGGTATTTATTCGAGGTGCTCATAATTAGGTACAGTGCTAGCAATTGGGTGTGTCACCCTACATGCCGGAAAGTTTCATCTTTCTATCACTGACCGTTTGGAATTAAAGATGGACAGATATGCCGAAACTATGAGGGTCCCGAGACGTGAGCTACGGGAACCCTAAAAACAGTTTTTTAACAAGTCATAATATAAAGTTATAAATAAAACACTGTTTAACTACGATCACTATGAAAAAAAAAGTTGTTTATATCGACTAGCGGTTCAGAGTCCGGTAGGTATGTATTTAAATAGTAATTTTAAGCATCGTGTTTGTACCATCGCACTTTAAAACAGCGAGTTGTTGAAATATCAAAAGTTACGCATATAAGTGATATCAGTTATCCATACATAGATTACACATACTAATGTAACTAATAATACTATATTATACTAATATTAGCTATACCCAACAGTCGTTGTGTTGCCTTAACTGTGAATTGTAATAAATAAATAACTAACCGACACCTACAACCTACCCCTGTAGGTAACAACAGGTGATGTGTGAAAGAGTTATGGGCCATACTGACCAACCAGCCTGCAAGCTCAAGGCCGCGGATTTGTAGGCAAAAATGTTAAATGATTGACATTATTGACACTAATGATGGCTATTAATACCGGTGCTGGATTTGCTGGAAGCCCTTTATAGACCACTGAGTGTTGAAGACAGTACTAATAGGGTTATGTGTATTTTTAATGCGAAATCATAAAATAATAAAAATAAAATATGATGTTAAAAAACAAAAAAAATATTTTTGGAAGCAGGCCACCCTTATCAGATAGGGGTATGAAAAGTAGCTTACAACCTATTATCATATCTACCGAATACACCTGTAAAATTTAATGATCTCGGTCAAGCCGTTTCGGAGGAGTTTTGTGACGAACACTGTGACACGAGAATTTTATATACCTACTAGCTGACCCGGCAAACTTTGTTCTACCTTAGAGGCAATAAATAAGCAGATTTTGGATTTCATTAAGTGCAATTTTTCATTACGATAATAGATATAATTAAAAAGAAATCAATTATTTTAATGATTGTTAAAATGGGCCATGTATTTTGGTGCATGGGTTGCAATCTTCAGTAAAGCATCTTGTAATAGACGACATTTTTCGTTTTATTATCAGGCGCAAGAATAAATAACGCAGATGGTCTTCCGATCCGTGAATATGCCACATATAATTGACCAGGTGAAAAACATGGATTTTGTAGATTCAGACCACAAAATTTCCAGGATTGGCCTTGTGAGTTGTGACTTATTAATGGTCATGGCGAATGCAAGACGGATCGGAAATTGAAGTCGTTTGAACTCAAACAGCATATCGGTATTCGGTAGGGATCATCGGGATCTTCGGAATGAGAACTTCCTCACCTTCGAATTTTCCTTTGAGTATCGTCGCGTAAATCACATTATTTGTAAATCCCTAAATCCCCTATTTACTAAATCCCCAAACATATTTTTCTGCGATAAATAGTAGCCTATGTTCTTCCTCGTAGTCTACTCTATGTCTGTGCCAATTTTCATTCATGATGATCGGTTAAGTAGTTTTACATAAAAGCGTAAATATAGTTGTCCACAGGAACCGTACATTTCCCGCGATAAAAAGTAGCCTATGACCTTCTCAGTGGTCTACTTTATATCTGTGCCAAATTTCATGATAATCGGTTAAGTAGTTTTTACGTAAAAGCGTAAATACAGTATTCCACGGGAAACGTAAATTTTCTGCAATAAAAAGTAGCCTATGTCCTTTCCCGTGCTCTACTTTATATCTGTGCAAAATTTCATGATGATCGGTTAAGTAGTTTTTACGTAAAAGCGTAAATACAATATTTCACGTTTTTATTGGGGCTGCCTCAAAGAAGAGGTGTACCGTAAGCCTATATGGTCTTTGGAAGAACTACGTAGCCGTGTTAGAGCAGCCGCATCAAAAAAGTTATATCATAATAACTCCCCACCGATTTCGGTAATTACGCGCGATTCACGCAGGAATAATTTTATAGTACCCAAGTGTGTACGCAGTACACAAGAGCACTCTCTCTTCCTTTACTCTCGTAATATAGTGGGATGGATAACCGACACGACTGATGAGAGATGAGGCGCAGGTGACAGGTCCGACTTTTTACATGCCCATCCGGGCAGCCCAGGTGATCAGCCTGCATTGTCCTAACCAGACTTGAAAAAAACATTTTTTGTTTTCCAATGCGGGAATTGAACCCACGACCTCCGAGTCGAGAGCCAATGCTCTAACCACTAGAGCTAGACCACGGAGGTTGTTACGTTGACGATATACTAGATTGCTCAGAAGACCATGTATCCGTAGATGTAGGGCCTGCATAAGAGTGGGAGGCCAACAATTTGAACATTTATTGTAAATACGTGTCAATTTAAGTACCTATGCTTTAAGTTAAACGATGTTTTTATTAACCCCCAAAGGTCAGGTACAATTATTTTTCTTAAAGTTCCCCAATTACCTACTTTCTTTCTTTAGTACATTTTTCTCCTTTTTAACATTAATAGCAATAATTCACTATTTATGGTAGATACAATGATGAATTGTACCATTATAAAATCTACTTAAAACCAGCATTATTTAAAAATTATTGGTCACTCATGCCTTCATACATTTTTAATATACCCCATAATGTTTAAAATTCGATGAAGAAATAAATTATGCAATTTTTTGTAAAATAAATCAACTTGCATACATTTTTTTTTTAAAAGTGCATTAGCTAGTGATACAATTTATCTATCAGCATAGTTATACTATAATATAAAAACATTAAAAAACAGATGTAATTAATTCATTTCTGGTCATAGTGTTCAAAAAACTAAAAAATAAGCTAAAAAATAGACTTTTCTCTAAAAATAACTTATCTTAGGTACTAATTATAATAGATTTTTTTTGTATTTTTTTTTAACGGGCATGTGTTCTACTATAAGACATTTTAAGGTTATCCATTAATTACCGGACACCCAATATATAGATTAGAAGATTATATCAAAAAAATTTATTAAACAAAAAGTTTTATTAATAAAATTGATAACCTTCATGTCGGGCTGCATAGGGCCATACTATCAAGTATCAATATCTTACAGAGAAACATACATACCTACCAGTTACCACTATACCCACTTTCATTTTGCTCTTAATTATTGACTCTATCTATAAAATATTGAGAATTCCTTGATTTTAGTAGTTCCGTTGCTTTAATATGTCATTTATAAATGTAGACTAAATTCTATTCCATAATAATAATTAAAGAATTTTGTTTATTACTTTTTAACGGACTTCCACAAATTTCTATGTTTTTTTGAGGTTCCGTACCCAAACGCTAAAAACGAGGTCCCGTATTACTGAGACTTTTTTTCCATTCTTCCGTCTGTCTGTCCGTCTGTAACTCCTTAACCGTGATAGCTAGACAGACTTTGAAATATCCACAGATGATATATTTATTTTATATTTTTTTTTATTTATTGTAACTTTATGCACAAACAAGTACAAAGGCGGACTTAATGCCTTTTGGCATTATCTACCAGTCAACCTTTAGGCGTTACATGAGCAAAATTGTATAGGTGCTGGTAAAGTCAAGGAGAATAAAAAAGTTGAGAAAAATCAGTAAACTAGATAAAATATGGATACAACAATGAAGATAGATAACATAAATTATTATAATAATATATACCTATAAAATACATATGATAAAATATATAAATACATATTTACCTATTATAATACATATTAACTATTATAATATTAACATACATACATACATAATATTAAAATTTTATAACAATAGTTTACAATAGACTATGCAATAAATTCATATAATAAATCTTAAGAATCTGCCAATAATTGCTTAAGATAAAATTCACGAACCCTGCGCTTGAACGTGTGGTTTTGGACATCCTGATTTCTAGAGGAAGTGCATTCCAGAGAAGAATAGCCTGGATGGTGAAGGAAGAGTGGACGATACTAGATTTATGAGAAGGGCAAAGTACAAGCTCGTTATTAGTAGATCGTAAGTTCTTGTCATGCCTGCTGCAGAGATATTGAAAATTAGAAGAGAGATACTCAGGAGTATGTGGATGGTGCAGCAGTGTGTAGAGCATGCACAGTGCCCGCACGGAGCGGCGCTGACGTACTGGCGACCAGTGCAGCTTAAAGCGATAGGAAGAAACATGATCGAATTTTCGCAGGTTAAAGATGAATCTTATACAGTTATTGAAAAGACGATCAAGTTTATTGAGTTTATCAGCATTAAGGTCGAAACAGCACACGTCACCATAGTCGATTATTGGGAAAATAAGGGTCTGGACCAGCAAAGTCTTGACCGGGATAGGAAGGAAATTTTTAAGTCGATAAAGGGATCGCAAGATACCTGTGACTTTGCAGGAAACGTCAGTAATATGGGTTTGCCAAGCGAGGGAGGAGTCAATATGTAAACCAAGGTCTTTGACGCTTGTACTAAAAGGAATAACAGACCCATCGTAGATAACAGGTGGAAGAGTATCTTTGTCCACTTTGCACAAGCATCGAGGACTGCCTAACAATGTAGCCTGACATTTAGTGGGATTTACTGTTAAACCAAATTTGTCACACCAGTCTTTTATAGCTTTTAGATCCTGATTTAACTCTTCGATGGCTGTTGATATTTGCTCCAATCCTGCCTGGGTATAAAGCTGCAAATCGTCGGCGTACAGATGATACGTACTGCGAAGTCTTTTGGTGATGAGATTTATAAAAATACAGAAAAGAAGGGGAGATAAAATACCGCCTTGAGGAACACCAGCATTGAGAGTACGCCAATTAGAGGATGACCTATCCATTCGTACTGACTGCTGACGACCTCGAAGATATGAAGAAATCCATGTTAGCGCCTCAGACGAGATCAAAAGACCGGAGAGTGCTGTCAGTAGGATGTCATGATTGACATGGTTAAATGCATTGGAGAAATCTACTAATACTAAAACGGTAATCATAGAGTTCTCGAAACCAGCTTTGATATCACCTGTCACTTTTAACAGTGCAGTGGTTGTGCTATGTCCAGGTCTGAAACCGGATTGAAGTGGGGAAAGTAAGTTATTTTGGTGGACAAACCTGGACAACTGCTTATGGACGCAGGCTTCGAGAACCTTTGATAGGAAAGGAAGGATGGAAATAGGACGAAAATGTGAAGGATGAGTGGGGTTGCGGATTTTTGGAAGCGGGCGAACGAAAGCTTTGCGCCACTGGGTTGGGAATTCTGATGAATCAAGGGAAAAATTAATAATGTAGGTGATGACTGTCAGGAGTTGGGTTTGAATGGTGGTAATCATACGACGACTGATATCATCACATCCCATGGCTTTTGATACAATAGACTTGATTGTCTTGTCGACCTCGTCCGAAGTAACTAGCGAAAACTGAAATGGACATATACTAGGACGAGATAAGCTATTTAAGTAATCGATGGTCTGGAGTTTTGTGTAATCGTCTAGTGTTACTGTGGAGGAGAAATGAAGATTTAAATCGTCAAGGCTAATGGTACTAGGTAGTTCTTGGTGTTCATGTGACTTACCCACACCAATAGTTCCAAGGAACTTCCAAACGTTAGGAGAGGATAGAGAAGCTACATTTTCGAAAATATGGCGGCGTTTGGGGTTACATATCATCTGATTGCAGCGATTCCTAGCTGATTTAAATGTGTCCCAATTACTCACACACCGATTCTTTTTAAATTTTGTAAAAGCACGATCCCTGCGCCTCATCGCATCCCGAATTTCAGTAGACAACCAGGGGGCTGGTGGATGTTTTAATTTTATCTTCTTTAGTGGCGCATGAGCGTCATACAGTTTTATCAAGTTGTCATTGAAAATTGCGACTTTATCATCAACAGTAGATGCATCATACAATGGTTCCCAATTCATTCTAGCTGCGTCGAACCTTAGTTGTTCCATATCAACCCGTCCATAGCAACGTTTATAGATAATTCTAGGACAAGGTTTAGGAGGTTTAAGCATATAGGAAATATAGATGAGGTCGTGATGGGAAAAGCCAGGAGCGGGAAGTTGACCATGGGCTTGGACTAACGAAGGATTGGAGGTAAGGATCAAATCGAGCCAGGTATCCTCGCCAGTGATATTATGATGAGTAGCGGAGAGAGGCAAAAGATGAAGACTGGCCGATTCAATTAAATGGGAAAGTTTTAGGGAACGAGAGCAGGACAGGTTTAGAAGGTCTGTATTAAAATCACCCATGATGACGTGATGTGCATACTCCGAACTCAATGCTTCCAAAACAGGCTCTAAATCAGGAAAATATTCGACAGAGGGAGGACAATAAACTACTCCGAGGGCTAATTTTGTACCCTTGACAAGGACCTCAAGGAAAAGATACTCTGCAGCAGCATAACCATCGGATGGAGAGGAGGCTATTATTTTATGAGGAATATTACTACGTAGATAGATGGCGACACCACCGCCTCGCCGACCGAACCGATCATTGCGGATCAGAATATAGCCGGGCAGAGCGTATGATGTGGAAAGAAGATTAGGTTTGAACCAACTCTCAGAAATCAGGATGGCATGTACGTTATTCCCAGTAAAAGTCTCAATCATGTCACTGAAGTGACTTGGAACACTTTGCGCATTTATGTGACAGATGTTTAGAACACCATTTGTTTGAGAATTAAAATTCTGAAATAAAATTTCACCTAACGTATAACTAACAGAATCAAAACTTTCGTCGGTAGATAAAATACTTGATTCATTGGCAGAGTAAAAAGACTCAATATCAGACATAGATTTTTCAATAAAATAAAAATAATATAAATAAGATAACAATAGTATAAAATATAATATATGTAATACTAATATAATATTATGTTATTCCTAGCTCAGGACTTATAAAAAAGAAAAAGATATTTTGCACGACTGTACCACCCGCCAACTGACAAAATATACAATAATTAATCACTTCAATCAACGAGCACAACAAATTAAAAGGAATAAAAGAGAAACGCAATATTTTACATACAAGCAACAACAAGACTACAAACAATCATGATCACAAACAAAATTAGAAATTGTGCTATTATTACGTGTAACTGTTCGAGTTATAGTCTCTTGCAGTGCGGACGCGTTCTTAGTTGTACTCCACAATCGTCATTTAAATTTAAACTTAAACCCTATCATCATAAGTATCATTTTCCTCAGTAGGCCAAACATAAAGGCTCGTCAAAGATTAACAAGGAAATAGAGGTGCACATTATAGAATGCTCCGGTCACCGAGTAATACCGACAAAATTTATGCTTCGAATCCTGAAATTAGAAAATCGGTAGAAGAATGTAATGTAACCTTGCGTTCGAAACGTAAATACAACGATGAGCTTTCAGAAGCGGTTGATGGAATTACTTCGAAAGTTACAGCTACGATGAATGACTGGAAGATCGATTTTCAAGACCATTTTGCAAAGATGAAAACTGAGTTTCAATCCGTGTTGAAGTCCGACCTTGACAAGTTAACCTCATCGCTGAGTTCATCATTTGCTGAAATTAAAACAGAAATTAATACAATTCGTCAAGAATATAAAGAATTTAAAAAGTCTGTCGACTCATTGGAATTAAAGCACAAGGAGACATCAAAACAAATATCAGATATAGAAAAGTCATTACAATTCTGTAGTGATCAACATGATACTATAAATAAAAAAATCGATTCACTAACAATTGAAAAAAATACCATAAAAGCGTTAGAATCAAAGATTGAATCACTATCTATTGAAAATAAATCATTACAAATGGAATTAAACCAGAATAACCAAAGAGATAGATTACTGAATTTGGAAATTGTAGGTATTAAGGAGCAGAAAGAAGAAAACTTGTTGGACCTCATTTTGAACATCGCTAAACAGTCCGGTGTAACACTACTCCCGCAGGATGTCCTGGAAGTTAACCGTGTTACGCCTAGATCGAAGCAGCCTGGGCGTCCAAGGAATATAATTGCTAAATTGAATTCTCGTCTTCTGAAGGATAATATAATTTCCGGAGCCCGCAAGTGTCGTTTAACGGCTAAGGAACTCGGTATGACTGACTGCTCATCTAGAATCTATGTTAACGAACATTTGACATACTTGAATAAACTTTTGTTAAAGAAAGTCAGAGAAGCTACAAAACAGAATAATTTTCAATATGTATGGACAAAGAACGGAAGAATATTTGTAAGAAAAGAAGATACGAAACCAGCAATACAAATCACACAGGAAAAAGACCTTCTGAAAATCCAGTAACCTATCACGGTATTAATTTTTGTATATTTAAATTAAAAGCATTCCTTTTTTCTAACTTAAATTTAAACATCTATTTTCAATTTATAATGTTCTTAAATTATTTTATAGTAACATTTGTAAAAGTAACTCTCAGTAATTGGTATAAATTATTTCGCAGTGGTGCATCTACCATTCTTACTTACTCATTGATTAGAAGCAATGGAATATGCAATACAAATGACTTGCACATTTACTATATAAGTGATGCGCTAACAAGTGCAAGGGGTGCGTCTTTTTTCTGTCCTCATATAGCTAACTGTAAGGTACTTAACCTTGGCTTATCTATTACTTTTCCACTATTCTCTAATCAATATAATATTTTCTTAAATACAAAATACACGGATAATTATAATATATGCAATAAACGACCACTTAATAGTACTATATACAAGACAATAGTTCAAAATACAATTTACTCATTTCTACCATATCACTTTATTCGCACAATATTAAATTACTATTTTAAAAAACTAAAGAAAGTGTATATTCAACACGTGGAATCTCCCAAACGGTCAGGTCCAAAGAGCGCACCCGTATTGAGCGCACGTATTGTCACAGCAGGTGGTCTTGTTTACTTGTCGCTGCAGTACGATCGCGATAGTCGAGCGGCTCATAATTTTTCAAATTACCTACATATTTTACAATTTGTTGTAACGTCCAGATATTTGGCTTCATATTTGATTTTTAGGAATAGGACACTATTATACCTCCTGTGTAGTAGTAGTACGTATTGTTTCTGTCACGTTATAATAATTACGATAAGTCATTACAAAGTTAACTTATGTTTTTATTACATATTATTATTATATTTTATTAAAATAATATATTACATGCATTTTGTAACTATGACGCGGGGACATAATGTCAAACTTCATGAACTATTGGATAATATAATATTGTATTATATTGTGTCAAATGGCCACTGATAGTTTAAATGTATATTACCAAAATGTTCGCGGGCTAAGAACTAAGTGTGAGGACCTAAGGCTTAGTATACTGAATAACGAATATGACATTATAGTCCTAACGGAGAGTTGGCTGCACGGTGACATTTTTGACGCCGAGCTTTGCGACGACCGCTACGACGTGTTCCGTGCGGACCGCGACGCCGCCGCCAGCGGCAAGCGCGCGGGCGGCGGCGTCGCGGTGCTGGTGCGGCGCGCGCTCGGCGCCGTGCCGCGCGACGTGGGTGCTCGCCCGCACGCCGAGCTGCTGTGGGTCACCGTGCCGGCCCGCGCCTGCTCCTCCACGCACGACTTGCACTTCCTCGCCGTCTATGTTCCCCCGAATCCTCGAATTTTACCTTCGGAGTTAGATGCGATTAACACGATAATTGGTAATGCTTTAACCGTTAGTCCGAACGATCATTACGTATTAATCGGCGATTTTAACCTCCCATTTTTGTCATGGGACGAAAACGGGTACACAGTATTAAAAAAGGGTCCTGTTGAAGTCCAGGAATCGGGAACTAGATTTATGGAATCATTGACCTTTTACGGATTTCATCAGTATAATCAATTGAGAAATTTTTACGGTAACACACTTGATCTTGTTTTCTGTAATCTGCCGTTATCAGTAAGTCCGGCCTCCGTGCCTCTCTTGAATGAAGACCGCGCGCATCCGTCGTTTACCTTCATTGTACTTGATTTGAATGTATCCACCTTACACGAGGCTGTGATAAAAAAGTATAACTTTAAAAAAGCTCCTTACACTATTATGAATGACTATTTTCTTAAACAGGACTGGGTTAGTCTGCTGTCTGCGAATACTATTGATGATTCCGTCGATATATTCTACGAGACCATATACAGCTGCGTCTCGTCACATGTTCCCATTACTACCTGCACGGGTGGACGTGCTTACCCCAAGTGGTACTCGCCAGCGCTAATTAATATTATTAAAGAAAAAAGTAGGGCACACAAACGCTGGAAAAAGTTCGGTAATAATTTAGACTACGACGAATTTTCTCTCCTTAGGACAAGAGAACGCCGTGTACAAAAAGAATGTTTTAAAAAATTTACATCCAACTGTGAAAATAACTTAAAAAGTAACCCTAAGACACTGTGGACTTACATTAAGGCTATACGAGGTGGCTCAGTTTACCCTAAAAAATTAATATTGGACGGGGCAGAGTATACTGAGGGTGGGGATATGTGTGACGCTTTTAATACTTTCTTTCGAAGTGTATTCGGCAAGCCCACTAGTAGTGCTCCCGATCGTATACTTAGTATAAATACAGACGTAGTGTCTAACATTCAAGTAACCACTTCAATAGTCGAAGGAATCTTACAAAAACTAGATATTAAGAAAGGGCCTGGTAGCGATATGTTACCACCCCTGTTCTGGGTACGCTGCTCTAAATCCCTCGCACTTCCCTTGACCATTTTGTTTAATCGATCGCTTCGTGATGGTGTGTTCCCGCAAAAATGGAAAATAGCCCATATCGTTCCTATACACAAAAAAGGCTCACGTATAGATGTTAAGAATTACAGGGGTATCTCTATTTTGAATACAGCCGCCAAATTATTGGAAAAAGTGGTATTTAATAATATTTATCCGACATTACACCGCTTGATTCCTTTTCAACAACATGGTTTCCTAAAGCACCGTTCGACAACTACTAATTTAGCATGTTTTACTTCTTTTATCTTAGAGAATATGGAACGCGGAGGTCAAATTGATGTTGTTTATACGGACTTTGAAAAAGCGTTCGACCGTGTAGATCACCACATTCTTTTACAAAAGCTTCAGGAGCTCGGTATCCACGGAGATTTACTGCGATGGATAAAATCATATTTATCGAATCGTTCCCAGGCTGTTGTATTGGGCGGTTATCGGTCTGACTATATTGGTATGCCTACAGGAGTACCACAGGGTTCGCACTTGGGACCACTACTGTACAATGCCTACTTGTATGATATAGGTTCATGCTTTGAACATTCGGACTATCTTATGTATGCGGACGACAAAAAAATTTTCTGCAAGATCAACTCCAGTCTGGATTGTTCATTGCTGCAAAAAGACCTTAACCACTTGTTTGAATATTACACTCGTAACAATATAACTGTCAACTCGAATAAGTGTGAATGTATAACATTTACTCGGAGACCAAAGCCCATAATCTACAATTATTATATGAATGGTGAACAAATCCAAAGAAAACGAATCGTTAGAGATCTTGGTGTGTATTTGGACAACAAACTGACATTTTCTGATCATGTTGAAAACGTAATTAATAGAGCCTACAAGAATCTGGGCTTTGTCCTTCGGGTATGTAAGCCATTTAGGAGCATTTCGGCACTTAAAATCGTTTATTCCGCATACGTAAGAAGTGTTTTAGAGTACAATAGTCCGGTATGGTCCCCGCAGTACATCATATATAAGAGTCGTCTAGAACGCATTCAGAAAAAATTTATATATCATTTAAACTACCGCAGTGGCAAATGTTTTGATACTTATGATAACAGCTGCGCCGAGTTTGATCTTTTGTCCTTGGAGCAAAGACGTACGGTTTTGGATATGTGTCTGTTATACGATATCGCGAATAGTAAAGTTGACTGCCCCGAACTTGTATCTCAACTTACCTACCGCACACCCAAATATCGCACTAGGAACACCCCGCTGTTACATGTACCTGCATCCAATACAAATTATGCACAGAACTCTGTCCTACCACGTATAATCCGCTCATATACTAGAAGCTTTAGTAGTGTTGACCTATTCGAGCATAAAAAAATAAAATTTAAAAATGAAATAATTAAAACGTTAAAAAATTTATGAACAATCTAATACGTAAAACAAAAACCAACGTAAAATATTAAAAATTCACTTACCTTGTACCTTGTGTTTTTGACACGTTGTTGTCTATTGCCTACTTCTCACATGGCACCCTAGTAGTCTTTGTCACTGATCCCAAGACCTCGTGTCGTAGGGCTAGGGTGCCACAACCCACAACCCACAAGTAATACACACATAAACATACACATACAGACACAACACATACATATTTGTATATTTTTACAAGTGCCTCAACTGTTATAAGTAGTTTTATTTAATATCACCAATAAACTGAGAGTCGCTTAAGTTACAGGGACCTTTGGCAATTTTTAAATTATTACTATCTTTCTATTTAGCTACACGTCTGTACACTCTGTTAAGATCTGTAATACCTGTTATTGGCCATATTAATTGTTAATTTACTTAGTGTTAATTGTTTTATGTAATACGCTGTTGGTATTATAATAAAGAAAATAAAAAAAAATAAAAAATTTTGCTTACGGATTTCCGAACACTCTACGATATGAAATGACGCATGACGAAAAGAAAAAAAAAAAACAAAATGTCATATGTCACAGTGACAATTTATTTAGTGTCACTTGTCAAGTACCAGTAACAATTTTTCAAAGTAAAAATAAAAGTCTATGTAAAATTAAGTTACCGACAAGTAAATACCCTTCAACGTAAATAAACAAAAGAAAACAAACAAACTTGAAAGCACAAACATGGAATATAAAAATCAACAACATAATATTGCATAGTGTTATGATGAAGGGACAGCGACTAACTAGATAAAAATTAAATTATGTGAATAGTGGTTAATCTTTGGCTATAGACGGAGTTACCGAAGGTGCCTTGGGGTATTTCGACATGAGAGACTGGAACTCTTCTATGCACAGCACCTTATGACGCTTCCCATCAGCAGTCCTTATGACAACAATACCGTCTTGAGTCCAGCATGCCCTTACACCAAAATGTAGCCTCGCCTTGCTGAACACTGTCTGCCGCGCCTTTGTCAAAAACTCCTTAACTGTAGTAGAAGTCCCTTTCAACTTTGTTTTGGCTCTCCAAACTGCAGTCTTGGTGTCAAAAGAAGAAAATTTTACAAGTATTGGTCTTGTTTTATTCGGCTCACTGGCTCCTAACCGATGACACGCCTTAAATGAGTTCGATGGAATGTCCTGAAGACCCAATTTGCTGTGAATCAGTCTCTCAATAGTTACTGTGCAATTTTCACCATTTTGTTCAGGAATACCAGAAAAAATTAGTGTCTTCCTGCGTGACCTGGACTCAATTGTATCAACAGCCCTTGAGCATTCGGAGATCTGCTTGCGAAGGAGGCTGAGCATTGTGAAAGTTAACTCACGAAACGTGCGGAACTCATCGGCAACCTTAGCAACAGTATCCTTGGCAGAACCACTTTGCAGCTGGGCATGAAGCTCATCCATTTTTTTTGTCACAAGTTCCTCAAGACTCTGCTGTGCCTTTACAATTTCATGTAGTTGTGACATCGTTGACCGTAGATACTTGCAAATATTTTGAATAAAACAGTTGTAATTTAATGTAAGATGAGTCAGCTAGTGGGTGGTGTCTAATGTCAGTAATAACACTTCTCAATTCACATAGGGTTCCACAAACGATTATTGGCTATAAAACTGTATGTATTGAACACAATTTTTTAATAATATTGTCAGTATATTTGGTTAAACTATTTAAATAATATAATTAATTATTAAGAACGTCTGTGTACTTTTTTTGCACCTACCCGTACTTTTTTTTGCATCTACCCCATATAATATTAGTGTTGCCGTCATAGCAACAAATACTAAAAACAGAATAAAATATAAACAACAAACATGTTTTTTACCGTTTTGTGCGGAACCCTTCGACGAGTTCCCTTTTGCGCGAGTTCGACTTGCACTTGGCCGGGTCTTTTTTTAAATTTGCAATAAATACCTAAAAATAGCTTGTTCCGTTGTTCCTTTACCTTTGCTTGACGGCGGACAAATGCATCCAGGCATCACACATCCCCACTATGTGATTATGCTCCGTGTAAGTCTGAAGAGCTCTACCAAACGACTTCTCAGCGTTATTCAAGTTGTTCATCATGAGCTGACTGATGCCCATCTCTATGATTGCTTCAGCCGTCTTTAGAGTATCTTTAGCTAAAATGAGGATGTTTATTTTGACTATTCTTTATTATTTACTGTTTAAATGAGATACAAGATTTGTGACAAGAATGAGGAATCGACTAAGCCAACTGTTGCGAATAGGGACAAAACCTGTGTTATTTATTTGTCGTTAACATTTGAATATTATTAAGTAAATTTGAAGTAGTTTCTTTAAATGCTAACGACATAATTAGTTCATTAACGTTTAATAGATTTGCAAGGTATGAAACAATAATACAATATAAAATCTCAGATTAATAAATGTAGCGTTATTGTTTTTATGTTCTAGGGACTGACTTACGCTGTGTGTTAAAACTTAAAAATACCTAAATATTTTATTATTATTATTGTGCTAGCTTGTGTCCCACTGCTGAGCAAAGGCTTTCCCCTCTTTTCTTCCATAAATCACGACTCTTCCCTAAATAAATAAAGAATAAAAAATATTCAAGGAGCTACCATCTCTTGCTCGTCTTTCTGCTAAGCGAGACAGTGTTTCCGATTTTGGGGTGTCACTTTTTCTACATAATTTAGCTTTACTCAAGAGTACATCGTGTAGTGCCATCGCCGCTGCACTGAAGATTGTTTCGGATGGTAAATCTTTGTCGCCGTCTTCGGAAGCCTCAAATAGTAGCCAATCCTATGAAAATAGGATTTGTAATAAGGAATATGTATAGAACAGAAAATTTACTGTAATTAAAATAATGTTATACTAGACTAAAAAAGAAATACTGAGGTATAATTTAGCAAGTAATTATACCTTAGTAAGAGCTGACCTAGTAAGAATAACATTTGATTCGCATTCGAGAGAGTGCAAGGACACGCCACTGACTTTTTCAGATATAAAGTGCATTATACTCAGTATTTCTGTAGTCAACTCTATTAAATTCTATAATCTGTAGGTATCTATTGGTGGGTATAATTTAAGTAATATTATTACATATCAGAAAAATATTAAAATAAAGGTTAACGCTTAATATAAGTAGGTAATTAATAAATTACGTAGACATTTTTAATTATTGTTGCAAATCATAACTAGGAAAATAGTAAAAATGGAATTATGTGTAAACAACCTTGCCAATAGTTCTGTCTCTAACTTCCGTCAAAATAGTAAATGGTTCTTCAAGGTCAACACCTGGAACTATAACGTAAAGCTGTAGCAATTAAATTGTTTACATCGATATCTATTTCTGAGAAACATCGAGAAGTGACGTGACCAATGATTTATGGTGTCCATGACTATCCAGTATCCACTGTCCAGCCACTAGCAATGATTACTAAAATAAAAATAGTTACTGCGCCACTAATGTCACTAGTGCAGGCATGATCAACGTGTGGCCACGGGTCTTCGCCATACGGTATGAGCTGATTAAGCCGCTTTTATGTCGATTTTTCTGGATAAACCTCGAATCAAATCGGGGTGCGGGATTGTTTATAAACACGTTCTGTCGAAATTATTTTTTGCGCGTTATTTTAATAATGACATCGTGTAGGTACACCTGCGTTTATGATAATGTTTGGTGATGAAAAACATTGATTTTTGAAAATAAAAAATGGCACGCAATCTTGAAAAGGTCGGTCATGCCTGCTCTATAGAGTCATAAGGTGAAAAAAGGCAAAATGAGTATTTTTGTAGCAAGCACTGTTACACGATCTTCTGCTTAATCTCAGATAGCTTATTTACATGTTTTGTCTCTGTCGCTCGACATAAAGTAAGAAGCGACCAAACTTCTGAAGTAGCAAATCCGACTCTAATAGGGGATCGGACAGCATCTGAAATATTTAGTTTCATTAATATATTCAGAAATATTGAGGCATTACTAGCTGGTAAATGTAAAAAAAATATATTATTTTATATGTAGTTTACTAATTAAATACATTTAAAAAGTACCAAAAAAAATTTTTTTTTGCGAAATTGTTAAATAAAACCTAAATCATTAGTTTACTTATATCATATACAAAAACATTCATTATGATAAGTATGAACTTAAACGCACAAATATCGGAGATATTTACAAATATATTCCGGCGGCCATATACTTCATATACTACTTCATATACTTTAACCTACAAGTGACGTCATTTGTAGGTCGACTTTAGTATGGAGCGTTTTTAGGAGGCTCGCGAAATTTTTTATACAAATCGCTGTACCTTTGAAAATATTGACTTTTGATATACGGTTTCTTCTGAGAAGTTACTCATATTTAAGAGTACTATTCATTCATGCAATAAAAAAAAATCAGTCTGATTGCCTATTATACGACATAAACAAAACCAGTTAGGTACATAATAATATTAGTCTCGCTTAATATATCGCGAATAACAATAGTATTGTTATTCGTAGGGTTTAATAGATCTGCGGGAAACAAAAAAGTTACAGGAATTCTTACATTTGTCTAAAAGGAACTTCGCATAAAGGTAGTTGCAACAGTTGTGCTGCCGTCCGCCGTCGATCTGGTGGTCGCTGGACACGGCGACTGCGCTGAGGAAGAACTTCTCCGCTAGCCATATAATTCCCTTTTCCTTTTCAGCAAAATAACGTGCCAACTTCAGCAGCTCCATGGACTCGTTTTTCTTATCCTCTAGAAAATAATGTATTTAACCTCTGCGGCTAGGTAGTTAGCGCGTCGGCACTCAAGCCGCCGAGAGAACAAACATTTTTCAATGTTCCTGGGTCATGGATATAATTATATGTATTTAATATATCATATTTAATATTAATATTTGTTAATATTAATATATCTACGATATAAAAATGAATAAAGGTCTGTCTGTCCATAATTATGTCCTATAAATAATCTTAAACTATATGCATTTGTTCATGAGAGGATCTGTAGCAAAGTTGTTGTGCATGTGCCAGAGAAGTTTTTTGGACATTTTTTAATATTGAAAAAGGTGTAGGTTGTAGGAGTAGGTATAGAAGGCTTAGGAGCCAGTGTAGGCGTAAGTGTAAGAGTAGGTGAAGTCATTTACTCATTTCAGTTCATATTTAAGACAGAACAACGTCTGTGGAGGTCAGCTAGTATATTATAGTATAAAAGCTTTAAATATACTTCACGTTGTCTGGTACCTGTAAGACAAGTTCTTCGGATACTTAGTACGGTGCCAGATGGACGTGGTGTAAAGTGTCTATTATTTATACCTAATTATTATGATTATAAAAACCCTATGACTAGTTTTTACCAGTCACTATAACTTCTTGTTGTTTTCAACAAATAATATTGTTCTAAATTAAATTTATTATCAGTTTTTACTCGGTAAATAACTTTTTTGGTAGATTTTTTAGTATTAACTTATAATGTTAAGTTTTTATAAACAACTCGTAAAATTTAACCTGCGTCACGGTACTTTTCGACTTTTTTAAGGCTCGCGCAAATGTGTTCTAAGTAACCAGCCTTCTTTCTAAGATCAACGACGATGCCGATGTCATCAACAGCCAATAGCTGGATATTGTCGTTGATAAGATCTTGGAGATAATCTGCTGAGTCGGTGAACCCCGTTTCTTGCAGTTCCAATACAACGCATTCGTGTAAAGGACGCTTTCGTCTGAAAAATGCAACGTAAGTAGGTATATGGGAAGGTTTTGATGATTTGTATGTACATTTTGAAGTGAAACTTATTTAGCGGCGTTGCGAGTGAAATTTAAATGGTCGCGTCACGTCACGAGACGTGTTACGAAACGATTTTTGATAAAACGCTATATGCCGCAAGCTACTTATACTTCTGAGTTCTGACATACTGATAACAACTTGACTATACGTACGGCTCAATACACAGATGGCGCTTTGTGTACAAATTAAATTTTTCTATTATTTTTAGAAGTGATGTTATTTACATTTAGTGACGGTGAGAGTATTTTTGGATTTTAAATGATATAATATGAAATTTCACTTGTGCCGTATTGTGTATTTTGTACACGTCAAGTTTTATTGTTGTACTCTTACATTCCTTGCACTGGACAAATTTTACAAAGTGTACACGTACAAAGTGGACAGATATCTGCAGTAATGCTGCAGCAATACTTGTCACAATGATAAACAGTATCCATCCGTGAAGCAGCTACGGCCGGCTGGGAGTTTTACTTACCCTATTGTATGTCCTATTATTTTAAACAACACAGACTGTCGTTTTATAATTACTAAACCTTTGCTGATGCCCGTAACTTCGTTTGCGTAGGACTAACAAAAACGATCCCTATCTTTTTAAACGGAATCCTAAGATCAATCTAGCCTAAGTTACTACTTATAACATCAGTTATCTGCTAGTGAAAGTCCTGTAAAAATCAGTCTAGTCATTTCAGAAATTAGTCGGAATAAATAGAAAGACAGATAGTCAACAACACAGACAGACGGATAGACAAAAAATTAAAAATTGATTTTTATTTTGTGTACCGTACAACATGAATACTTTCATTTATTATAATTATGCATTAAGTGAAAAGCTGTTAATTTAAAATTATAAAATACATTAATTTTATTTATTTGTATAGATGTATAGATAAACTTCTTATCTGGTTTACCTTCGTAGCGCTTGTGCGTCAAATTTTTCTAAATTAAACATCTCTTTATTTTGTAAGTTTTCCAAACTTTTCTTCGACATACAAGCTTTAAGCTTTGGTAGCTTTCTTTTTGTTAGCTGCAGATCCATGATTTAAAAGCAAAAATTGGTGTACTAATTTTATTTTGTATTTTATGAATATTTATTTTTATTTAGATTGCTTTGATTGACGTGAGTCATATTATGACATTTTTTTTTACTAGGAACACCGCGCCTATACCTTGCCTGTGCAAAATGCTTACAGGTCGCGCAACGGTTTATGAGCGCTCAGTGAAAGTGGAGGGGATGTTCGCGCATGTGACCAATCTATACATCTATACAGATAAATAAAATTGAAGTGTCTGTTTGTAATTTCAAATTAACAGCATTTTACCAATACATATGGAAGTATATACGGTACTTACAATAAAATACTATTTTTTTAAATTTTTGTCTGTCCGTCTGTCTGTCTATCTGTCTGTCTGTCTGTTTGTTCCGGCTAATCTCTGAAACGGCTGGACCGATTTGCGCGGGACTTTAACTGGAAGATAGCTGATGTTATAAGGTCTAACATAGGCTACTTTTATTGTAAGTTCTATGCAAACGAAGTTGCGGGCATCAGCTAGTAGCAAATAATATATATTACTAACGTACCAATAGCGTGTCGGCAGCCACGTTCGGCATGCGTTCGGCGCATCTACACCGCCCCGCCAGGCCTGTCCCACTCCCCGTGTAGGTATCAAAAATGTAAGTACGTGCGGGGCCTCCTTAAACGGGCCAATTACGAGGGACTCGCGCGCGAGCAGTGAGCGACGTATGCGTGAGATTTGTTCGTCGCAATGTTTTATGGATTGGATATAATACCTTACAATCTGTGCATATAATATTACGATAGGTACTGTGTAAGTTAGGTAAAAATCACCCGGCCAGCTATAACTATAATACCATATAAAATAATATAACAATATTTAAAAATATAGTTTGAGCTACTACTTGATAACCAATATTTAGTGTTTAGGTGTTGGCTCCACTTGAACTATCTGTTCGCGTCTTATGTTATTCCGATGTGATACTTACGATCTGAAGAGTCATTTATTAGAGTCCGACCGAAACTGGTTTTCCGGCCGAAATCGAAACTGAAACCGAATATTCGGCCGTGGCTTCAGTTTCGGCCGAAACCGAAACCGAAACCGAAACTTACGTGGTCAAGTAGAAAATTCCTTAAAATACTGAAATTTGGTGCATTTCATGGGCGTAGCCAGGTTTTAGTTTTGGGGGGGGGGGGGGGGGGGTTCAAGAAAATAAAACGACTACAAGTACAATAAATAACCAGGGCCGTTTTTAACCTATTAGAGGCTCTAGGCACATTAGATTTTTTTTCGTTTTCGTAGTCTAAAACTAAATGTCAGTACAAAATTTTATAATACGGTTTTTAAGCCAAAAACGAGCGAGCGAAGCGAGCGAGAAAATTTTTTTTCCTATTTTACAGGTTCAAACGTTCAAATCTGTTTTTCTTATTTAATAGCTTAAATCTGTTCAAAATTTAAACCCTATAAAACTGTGGAAATAGGATCATTTTAATTTTTATAATATAGATTGGAATAATGAGCGTCCATTTATTTTACGTTTTTACCTGAAAGACTGCGTAATTCGAAAAATACAAATATCAAAAGCTTAAAACTGAACGTCGGTACTAAATTTTATAGTAATATCTTCTGTAAGCCAAACACGAGTGAGCGAAGCCAGCGAGCAAAATTTTTTTTCCCATTCTATAGGTTAAAATCTATTCAATCGTTAAACTTAAACATTGAATAACGGCGAACTTCGGAAAAATATCATAAAACGAACCGGCTACAACAAAACATATAATATGTTCCTTATGTTAAATGCGAGCGAGCGAAGCGAGCGAGCAAAATATTTTCCTATTTACTAGGTTAAATCTGTTCAAGTTTTAAACCCTAAAAGACTGTGAAAATAGGATCATTTTGGTTGAACCCCCTAAACCCCCCCCTGGCTACGCCCATGGTGCATTTTATCCATTATTCTGCATTAATTAGGACATGAAATGGAAACACGGTATATTAATTTTGTTGTAATCATTTATTTAACACATTAACCGCCAAATTAAAGGCAGCAAAGTAAAATGAATAAAATGTACATTTTCTTATTTAATATAAGCCACATAAACACAATAATAATATTTAAAAAAATTTGCTGTACGTATTCGGCCGTTGTACTCAATTGGGTACGGCAGAGTATTACAAACAATATCGTTGCAGATATAGGTTTGAAAGCTATCAATTAATGTTTATTTTACATATTCAGGTTTATTTTATAAATTTAAATAGTAAAATTAACGTATATTGAAAATTAGGCACCGAAAAATACGAAACAGTAACCTTACACATGCAAGCTTAAAATCTATCAACTTTGTTTGTGGCTAGTGACAATAATTATAAATATATTCCTGTTTTATTGTTACAGTTTAAGTAAAAGATTATCCTTTTATTATGCAACTTGTAAATAATCACTCTAATTATGATCAATTACATGATCATGACAAAAGTACCTAGTAGTAAATAAAAATAAGGCGGCGTGATTCAACTTCTTCGAGTAATATCAGGCCGTGAAGGTATAAAAAATGCTTACGTTTACGCATAAGTATGTATATACTTAAAGGTATGCGCGAATTTATAATAATAATAATAATATCTATGGACACTTCACACCACGTCAATCTGATCCCGTGGTAAGTTCTCGAAGAACTTGTGTTACGGGTACCAGACAACGGAAATATATATAATACTTTTATACAATACACATATTTAAGTTTTTATTATATTATACATATATTTAATACACACCCATGATCCAGGAACACAGAAAAACTTTTTGTTCCTTCGGCGGGATTTGAACCCGCGACTCCCGGCTTGAGCACCTACACGCTCAACCAACTGAGCCACAGAGGTCGTCGAATTATTACAGTACCTACTATTAACACCTACCTTAGGTTTATTTGGAAATCAATTTGTTCAGTAAAGTACAGTAGGTAGGTACTAGAAAGTAGGTAAAAAAAGTTGTAATTAAATATTAAGAAAAATATATATAATACGTATAACCGCCTCCTTTTTTGGAAGTCGGTTAATAATTTTCTAAAATGAGACAACCCTAATGTCATTAGAAAGGATAAGAATTACGCGATAGAAAGAGACGCAACTTTTAGGTAAATATAATCGTAGGTAATCAAGCGTTGTGTTTGCTGAATTGAACCTTATCGCATCGCAGAAAAAGTCCCTATTTCTTCAAACCATTTGTCGGAGTGGTTCTTCTGTACCTCTAGGTACTATTATTTATTCTGTGGCCCCGCCCGAGCCCGCTACCGCCAAACACACCCAAAAAATGGCTTCTGCGCATACCCCCTCTACTTTTGTCGAAAGATCTTAATTCGTTGCGCGACTTTGTTGCGCGACCTATACATAATTACTGGTACAGGTCGCGCAACGAATTAAGATCTTTCGACAAAAGTAGAGGGGGTATGCGCAGAAGTCAGATTTTGGGTGTGTTTGGCGGTAGCGGGCTCGGGCGGGGAGGTGTGGATGCGCCGAACGCATGCCGAACGTGGCTGCCGACACGCTATTGGTACGTTAGTAATATAGATTCTTTGCTATTAGTCACATGCGCGAACGATCCCCTCCACTTTCACTGAGCGCTCATAAACCGTTGCGCGACCTATTATAATACGATGAGATCTCAACTAAGCGTCAGTTCACACCGCGACTCTGCATTTTCACGAGCTTGTATTAAAATAGCGATTCAAATTAAACTTTATTCACTACACAAGTACACAAGAAGATGAGTTCTATTTATAAGATGTCATGTTTTGAATCTCTGAGAGAAAAATTTAAAGAAATAGGTATTCTGACCGTTGCTTCTCAATACATTTTGGACAATGTGTTGTACTATGTCAGAAAGAATTTAACGAATTTTAAAAAGAAAAGTGACACACATTGTAGGAATACTAGAAATAGGAACAAGTTAGAAATACCAGTGATCAGACTTAGTAAAGTAAGTAAATCTTTTAAAGGTCAATGTATACGCCTTTACAATAGAATCCCAGAAAACGTTCAAAATCTTTCCATTAATAAATTTAAAAAAGCTGTTAAAGAACGTTTGTGTGCTAAAGCTTATTATAAAGTCAGTGATTTCACTAACGATTGCACACCTTGGGAATAAGATGGCCCCATGCAAGGCTGCTTTTATGTACTTAAGTATGTTCTATGTACTTATGACTAATGTTATATAGATTAAGTTACAACATTGTAAATATTTTTTGAAAAGAACAATTTTCCCATCTTTTTGCTAAAAGGTGGCCCCGTGCGAGTTTCTTACGCCGGTTCTTCTCGCCGGGCTAGTTTCCGAACCGGTGGTAGGCATCATGTAGGACAATTCTATAAGTGTTATATTATAACCTACATGGAAATAAAAATTTTGAGTTTGAGTTTGATGCACGTTTAATTGCAAGAGTTCTAATTTCGAGCTACACCTTCTATGTTCCGCGGAAAAAAGCGCTAACAAAAAAGTGTAAGCAAAATGGCGACCGCTTACGTTAAATAAGTGAAATGGCGGATTATGTTGTATTGAAGTTAGCAAACGTGTCCTGGCCGATAATCTGTTTTTTTTTTTCTTACAAGCCCTTTTCTTCTCGCGGGCACACAGCCATTGAAACGTCTTCTTGAGTATTGCTTATAGTTCAATTTTGAATCTTAAAAATGTAGCGCCGCGTCTCGTCGCGTCGTATTTTGGTGTGAGCAAAATCTTAGGTAGGATTGCCATACTATCTAAAACCGGTTTTTATTTATTTAAAAATCATATTCAACCATAAATTACTTCGTTTCCTTGTTTTGTTCTATAACATGCATAAAACAAATAATTTGCTTACTCAATATTAATATTGAAAAATATTTTCATATCGGAGTATGTGTACATTTTACTGACCAAGTATATAAAAGATCTGAAACAGTGTTCTTAATACCGGTAGAAAAAAAAGTGCCTGTAGCAAAAGAAAACTATTATTAAAAATTAAATGTTGCTTTTTCTAATAAAGTAGGCGTTCAAGTTTTCATTTATTTTTATAACAATCGTAGTACCTACTTAGATATTAGTTATTATATGACTAAAATAATAATATAATAAAATGGATATAATATATTAAAAACTAAATATAGATCGGAGTCCGCGGGCAAAGTAAAGTTGGCCGAGGTAAGCGCCTGCATTACAATAAAATATAATCTAGAATACAAACGGAATGTCCGTTTGTATTCTAGATTATATTTTATTGTAGTCATCGTATTAGTTTAAATGATAATAATATATTATATAATATTTATTGACGTTTCATACGACGTCAATCTGGCCCGAGTTAGGTTCTCGAAGAATTTGTATCATAATATCATGGGCCAATAAAACTAATAATATATACCAGTATGTAACCATACCGCGGAAATATATTTAATACTTTTCATACTATGCATATATTATTGTATAATATACGTCATATTTATTACACGTTCATGACCTAGGAACACAGAAAAGTTTTTTGCTCCCTCGCAGGATTCGATTCGAAATCGTGACCTAGGTCTTGAGCGCCAATGCGCTTACCACTGAGCCACAGAGGTCGTCAAATATACCTACAATTCTTTTTTAGACTATAATATCACAGTGTAATAAAGAGATACAGTGGTCCAACGCGTTTGAAGTCGCGCGAAATGCCGCTTTTGTGTAGGTATTCGTCATTGCTGCAGGGTTGTCACAATAATGTGTTTTATTATAATCTGTTCTACATTTTGTGTAGGTATTCGTAGTATGTGTATGTAGAGTACTAGGAATAAAACAAAAAAAATATATATATAGAAGTATTAATGAAGAGTTTTATTATAAAAAATACAAATGCGTATACAAAAGCTCAGGGTTAGCATGATATATATCAATTGATATTTATGCTTGATATATTATATCAAAATTGATATTTATATTTAAAAATGTAAAAGAATGTTTTAAATGTAAAAAATCTTACATCAACACAGGTCTTATTTTCCGAGAGTTTCACAAGCCTAGGTCATCAAAAACTTGCTATATGACACGACTTTAACTAATCATAGCCGTCGACGCGGCTTGTAACGGCATATGACACCCACGTGACCCCCTGTTTTTCGGAAGAAAATTCATTGTTTGTTATTATACTATTGTTATACCATTTATACCATGTGTCAAATTAATTCGACTGATAAAATTAATACACTTTTTTTTCTTCTGGTTATAAACAAAAGTCATTTTATGGTTTTATGGTTTATTTAAATTGATACTCAAAAGTATCTATCATTGATTTTTAATCGATTTGAAAACTTTTAATATCAATACTAAATAAATGAGTTTAATTTTACTTCCCTACTAGCTTTTGCCCGCGACTTCGTCCGCGTGGAACAATACTTTGGGATATCGCTGAAATTTACCCGCGACTTTATTTATGACTAACGAAAGCGGAATCCTATTTTTTTAAACGGAACCCTAAAATAAAAGTAGCCTATGTACCCTATAATATCAGCTATCTGCTAGTGAAAGTCCCGTGAAAATCGGTCCAGCCGTTTCAGAGATTAGTCGAAACAAACAGACAGACAGACCGACTTACAGACAGACAGACGGACAGACAAAAATTAAAAAAAATGTATTTTATTGTAAGTACCGAAAATACTTTCAGATTCATTATGTAAAAAGCTGTTTATTTGAAGTTACAAACAGACACTTAAATTGTATTTAACTGTATAGATGTATAGATATTATAATGTATTATATTTTAAGATAATATTATCAATTTGATGTTTATAAAATAACTAAACTATTTAACTAAACTAAACTAAACATTAACCCGCACGCGCACCCCGCCTTGGTGACGCCCACTTCGAAACGGGCCGTGCAGCAGAAGTCGTAATATTTTAATTTCGCCATATCTTCAAAACCAAACGTCCAATTTTAATCATTCAAAGACCAAATATTATCTACATAAACTGTACTTAGTGATGAAATAATTTATTTTGATAAGGATTAATAACATGAGTAAAATAAACGCGTTTAAATGTAGTCCAAAAAAAATTCAAGATTTCTAAATAAAAAAATGGTTGTTGTGCCTCACTCGACATAGATAGGTATAGTGTGTCGCGGACTTTTTTGTAGATATTTATAAGATCTACAATTAATTAGAACATTTTATGGTTCTATCTTTTATAGTTTAGGCAGCGTACGCAAAATAAGTAACTTTTCTGGTTGATTTTTTACACCTTGTGTCCGAAAAACCCAAATATCTTACGGAACCCTATGTTTTTCCAAAATAAAATTTAGCCTATGTTACTCGTGGATAATGTAGCTTTCGAATGGTGAAACAATTTTTAAAATCGGTCCAGTACTTTTTGAGCCTATTCATTACAAACAAACAAACAAACAAACATACAAACAAAGTTTTCCTCTTTATAATATTAGTATAGATCTTCAAATTATCAGACATACAAATTATTTCGATTCAACTATTACGAAAAAACATATCAGAGTACCTATGAGATTTGTATGTAATTTTGAAAATATCAAAAAATCAAAAATATCGGATATATATAATCAAAGATATCTGATATTTTGATATTTATTATAAATATCGGATATTTACGAACCCTGCAAAAGCTACAAATGCGAAACTGAAAGGTATTTTCGACAGTAAAAGACAGTTTAAGACAGTTAGATTTATTAGTTATTAGATTGCGATTGTTGAATTTGACGATGTAGTTAGTAAATTCTCATACGTAGATACAATTTTACTAAAAATTCTGACGGGAAACAGGCGCATGGTTTTGTATTAAAATTAATCTTCTTTAGCTGTTCATATAATTGACCATTGTAAATAAGTACCTACATACAACTCAAACGAAACACTGTCGCAAACCACTTAAAACAATCAAATTAAAAAGCGTCAACCCCGGCCGACGTGTCCCAAGCGAGTGTATGGCAGCTTGGGCTCGCTACCGCCCCTCTCTCACCCCGCACGCCCCGCACGATTGCTCTGTCTAGACGTGTCCGTTTGACGACTGTAGGTAATAGTTCTATAGGCTGTGATAATATTATAAAGAGGAAAGATTTTTTTGTTTGCATTGAATAGTCTATAGATATATATTATAGACTTAACCACGGGGAAGGACATATTAGGCTACTTAAGCGCGGCAAAATGTAGGTAGGTACGGTTCCTGTGTGCACGAAGTCGCGGGCAATATCTAGATTCTAGTATGTTAGTAAATCATGTTCTGTTATTTTTATTATACTAGTATGCAGTTAGTCTAGTACGTCAGCTGTTACCTACCTGATAACTATACCTACTTGCTTGCAGAATCTAGATTTCAATTACTGTAGAAACAGTTTAAAACAAAATACCTACTCATTATCTATTTGCAGCATTTCATTTGTCATTCTTAACTGTAGCTCGTCGTACAATGATCTAATTTTTTATTATTAATAGAAAGTGGGTCGCCGTTATTATATTACACTAGCTTTTGCCCGCGACTTCGTCCGCGTGGAACAATACTTTGGGATATCGCTGAAATTTACCCGCGACTTTATTTATGACTAACGAAAGCGGAATCCTATGTACCCTATAACATCAGCTATCTGCTAGTGAAAGTCCCGTGAAAATCGGTCCAGCCGTTTCAGAGATTAGTCGGAACAAACAGACAGACAGACCGACTGACAGACAGACAGACGGACAGACAAAAATTTAAAAAAAAATGTATTTTATTATAAGTACCGAATATACTTTCAGATGCATTATGTAAAAAGCTGTTAATTTGAAGTTACAAACAGACACTTAAATTGTATTTAACTGTATTCTGTATAGATATTATAATGTATTATATTTTAAGATATTATCAATTTGATGTTTATAAAATAACTAAACTATTTAACTAAACTAAACATTAACCCGCACGCGCACCCCGCCTTGGTGACGCCCACTTCGCAACGGGCCGTGCTGCAGAAATCGTAATATTTTAATTTCGCCATAACTTCAAAACCAAACGTCCAATTTTAATCATTCAAAGTCCAAATATTATCTACATAAACTGTACTTAGTGATGAAATAATTTATTTTGATAAGGATTAATAACATGAGTAAAATAAACGCGTTTAAATGTAGTCCAAAAAAAATTCAAGATTTCTAAATAAAAAAATGGTTGTTGTGCCTCTCTCGACATAGATAGGTATAGTGTGTCGCGGACTTTTTTGTAGATATTTATAAGATCTACAATTAATTACAACATTTTATGGTTCTATCTTTTATAGTTTAGGCAGCGTACGCAAAATAAGTAACTTTTCTGGTTGATTTTTTACACCTTGTGTCCGAAAAACCCAAATATCTTACGGAACCCTATTTTTTTCCAAAATAAATTTTAGCCTATGTTACTCGTGGATAATGTAGCTTTCGAATGGTGAAAGAATTTTTGAAATCGGTCCAGTACTTTTTGAGCCTATTCATTACAAACAAACAAACAAACAAACAAACATACAAACAAAGTTTTCCTCTTTATAATATTAGTGTAGATAGTATCATTGGCGTAGCTAGGAATTTTGTCTAGGGGGGGCAGCCGTCCGTGGCGTGGGGGGGGGGGGGGATTTAAGTTAGTATAATTCATTAAAACTGTCTATGGTCTAGGGTGGGCAAAGAAGTTTCTAGGGTGGGCGTCGCCCACCCTTGCCCCCCCTAGCTACGCCTATGCATAGTACCACTATAATTTGTGAAAACCTAGCTTATAACAGTCTATCAATATTTAATGGGATATAATTAATCGAGCGAACAAAAAATTTGTTGGCGGCTGCACGTGAGCATACTGTATTACTGAATTTGGCAGCGAATTAATATGTTGGCGACTAAATTACTAAACTGGCGAAAAACACTCGGGTGACAAAAAATTCTAGAGTCGGCAGATAAAAAGAGGCGAAATTTAATCCAAATTAGCACCGACATTTATAAGTTGGTGACTTAATTTCCGAGTTGGTGACCATTATACCATATAAGCAGCTATAAAACCAGATTTGGTTGATAAATTAATGGCTGCTAAAATTCAATTTACAGGCTACGGAAAATCCTATTTTTGGATAATGTTTTTCTTTGTCATGGGTGTCATTTTATAGGTTTCTGGGGGTGCAGAATAATATGAAAATAAAATCTGTTTCGTAATTCCACAAAGGCGTAAATTTTTGTTATTAAAATTAACAAGGTTGTCCTTTTCCCGGTTTCTGGGGGTTCTGATTACAAAATTGTCTTCCAATTTCATTTTCCAAAATGGAGAATACTCAATCTTCGGAAAATGAATATGAATACTAAATTAAAAGATCTTGGGGATGCTAATTAGGATTGATGATTATTATTACAGTATGTTATGTAGTTCAAGGTACCAGCTATGTATAGAAATTTTTCAAAATTCAGGATTCATGAATTTTTCTACCAGTCATGAAGAAAATATGCGATTTCTAGGTCAATAAGGGGGAGCAAATTTTTATTATTTTTGCAGTAGGATGCACTGTTTCCGAGATAGAATCAATTTTATAAAAAAAGAAGTAATGCTGTACATTGAGATACGACGGATGTTTATAGCTATAGAAATGTTGGAAAATTCAGGATTTTCAAATTTCTTTTTCTCCCATCATGAAGAAAATATGAGGTTGTTGGGTTACTAAGGAAATTTAATATGGATGACTTTTTTATAATCAGCACCCCCAGAAACCAATAAAAGGACACCCATATTATTTTTATGAAATTAAGTATGTCCGCCATATTGGAATTTCAAAATAAATGTCATTTTTGTATCCAGCACTCCCAAAAACCTGGTAAACGACACCCATATCAATTTTACGAAAAATGATATCCGCCATTTTTAAATTTCAAAATTAATCTACACAATAATCTACACCTCCCTAATAAAAACCGAGAAAAAATAAAAATTGGGAAAGTACGCTTTATGTTTTTTTTTGTGTGCGCTCGTTTCGCTGCTTGTATGTTTTTTGAGTTACCTACACCAGGGAAAATATATGTGCCTATTCTTAAATTAAATGTGTACTCACAAATTGTCACCAAGATGGTTATTTAGTCGCTAAAACATAATCTGTCTGCCAGTTTGGAAAATTCAGTGGTATTATTTAGTCACCAGATTAGTATTTTTTTTGTTCCTTACATTCTTTCGCCAACTTAGTAATTTAGTATTCAATATTGGGTATTTTCACATCCAAAATTTAATTGTTTTGTCGCAAGTTTAAATACATGCCATATTTAATTCGTACATAACAATAATAATTAGCCACAGAATGGTCACAGATACCTTCAAAAGCAACATGGCAGATGTAAGGAAAAATGTTTCAAAGAGTATTTGGAAAGTTTTAATTGAACCCCAAATCCCAATTCTCGTATTTAATTTAGACTTTCAATTTACAATTTCAATATATTCAGATTAAAATTATAAATGAACAATGAATAGGTAATATATTGATTTTGAAAGTCTTGACATCAAAAACTGTTTTTTGGAGTTTTTACCAATCAAAACAGACTAGGTACACGTTGGTTAGACGTTTATGAGAATACCATTTTGCTGTTTTAACGTAATATCAAGACTGCATAAAAACAAGCAGAGTCTACTATACAGTTTTTTACGGACATAGAGCGTAATAGGCTACCAACGACTGGCTTTTGTGCTCTACACAAACGGCAACTTGTTACGTACAATAAACACTAAATACAATACCTACCTTATACTATAACAATAAAAACCCGAATGATCCATCAATTTAAAAACCGGAAGGAAAAACGCAAGTCACTTATTTATTTTCGCTATAAAATAGTAGTGCAGTAAATAATGGTAATTTTACGACTTAACGCTAATAGCAGTGTTGTATATTCTGTAGAGTTCGAGTTGTATAATAAATACTATATATTTTGAAAAGTTAAATCATGGACCAATAAAACTAATGATTCGTCCATGGTTAAATTATGATATTTCTTATTATTATGTTTGTTAACTACACTTTGTGGTTAAGTTTTATTCCTTCATCACTTAACTGCTACCACTCCTGACAGGTAGTGCAGCCTCATGTAGTACTTTTCAGGTTTAAAGGCATCACAGACAACGAAGATAGTATAATATTTTATGTTAAGATAAAATGTCGCTTGCTATACAGTTTGTATAAACTATATTCTATTATTTATTTATTTATTTAGAAACACCAACAGCATTACAAAAACATACTATTACGTATTATAGTCTTACTCTATTTTACGTTTCCATGCCAATTACAGGTATTTACATCTGAAGAAATAAAAAGAGATTTTGACGCAATCACTATTTATTTAGAAGATTAAACAATGTTTGATAACATGTTACGTGCTTGTCCGAGGCGTAATATGAAAAGGGGCGAGTACACAATATTATAAGTTAAGGTGCTTACACATAGATTGCTATAATAAATGCTTAGGCATTATTTGCGTTCCATTCTTCAACAACATCATTTTATGTAAGCCAATTTAAAATATAGAAAAGTTAAATTTATCATTAAACTAAAAATAAAATGTAAAAAAAATATTAAACTGATTAGTTTCTAAAAGTTAAGCCATAATTTATATAATACAATAAAACAAAATCATTATTACAATAAGAACAAAATAACATAACAATTGATACAATAGAATTAAATTAAATAATATAATTAAAAATATAAATAACCGTGTCATAATTAGATTACTTTAATATTTAAATTGATTAGAGCCTTAAAGTCAAACAATAACATTTTATAATAAAATAAAACAAATTCATTACACAATAAAAACAAAATAAAATAGCAATTGGTACAATAGAATTTAATTATGTAATTAAAATAAGATGAAAGTATTTAAAACAAATTCATATGTGTGATAAAATATAGATTCTTAAATAGTTATAAATTATTATTAAGTAGGAGCTATCAGTGCCATCATCCTCACATAACTTTATTAATTTTCTTTTGAATGTAATAATTAGTTTGTCATTAAAAATGTCCAACTCATATTATACTACGTACTATTTACAATATGACCCTTTTTCTTTAAGGCATTAACTCTAACAATTATATTACACATAAAATCGCTATTTTAAATTTAATACAACATGAATTGACTTCAGAAATCTGAAGTACGTATTTATTATTTAATGAAAGGCATTTAATTCCTGCATATAAAATAATCTCCCTTAGTGGGCCAAAAAAATAGGTAGCTGAAGACCCAAGGTTACGCCAAGATTAAATTATTTTGTAGGATTAAGAAGATTTAGATTAAAAATTACAGCAATCACTTACAACTTACATTTTTACATTGTACATAATTGAAAAAAGGCAAGTTCAATTGTTTTTTAAATCCATAAACTTAATAAATAAAAGAAGGTATATAAAAAGTACTTATATATCAAAAAAATATTTAAGTGCTGTATGAATAATGTTTATTATATCAATTCACAGAAAAAGTTTACATACCCAGTTACATAATAATAATTGTTGCATAGCAAAAAAAACGACACTAAGCAAGAAAAAGTATCTACTAAGTAGGTACTTAATAATTTATAAGCTGAGAAAAAATTACATAGAATAAAATATTGAAATTACAATATTAGATAGCCTACAGACTAACTAACACTCTGAGTAATACCTTAGCACATCTAAGCTAAGCACTATTAAATTATATTTTCAAGTACAAAGTTCGTACTAACGCGAAGTACGATGTTGATTTACTGAGAATCTGAAAGTAACAAGATTAGTTTCTCTCTACTCCAGTTACTCCATTCAAAATTAATTCGCAATATTCTTAACTTGGTTAAGTTATTAATAGTTACCAGAATAATCTTCATATCCTACTAATGTTATAAATGTGAAAGTTTGTGAGGATGGATGTATGGATGTTTGTTAATATTTCACGCAAAAACTACTGAACGGATTTCGCTGAAATTTGATATAGTAGTAGCTTAGGCTCTGGATCTAGCTACATTAATATTGAAAAAGTACAGCATTCTCGTGGGACACTATATTTATGCGGGCAAAGCCGCGGGTATGAGCTAGTAGGTATAATATAAAAATGGATTGCGGTTTCAATGTCCCACTAAACTCGAGAACGGCCGGCTGAACTGATAATTTTGGCCTTGAAAAGCAGTTCAGGGAAGTTTTTAACGGTGAGAAGTATTGGAAAAGTTGCGTGGAAAATATTATAAATGACATGGAATTCTCATATAAACTGTTTACTGTGTTCAAAGTAGTAGGGATTCGTGCATTCTGAATTCGTGAATTTTTCAAATCTGTAAAACTATAAAACTGGGTTCTAAAATTGACATTTACACGGTCGAACTGAAAACACAAGTCGCAACACCAGAGGAGGGTGTGGGAGAGCCACTTGCTCGATCGGGTGAATACCACGACCTCACAGAAAACGGACGTCAAATTACGCTTGCGTTGTGTTTCACCGAGTGAGTGAGGTTACCGGAGCCACAGAGGCGTTGAGGATTTTAAGGACTGGAAACGCATTTCGCTATACCAGAGGAGGGTGTGGGAGAGCCGCGCTTCGGTGGTCTCACAGAAAACCGGCATAAAATAACGCTTGTGTTGTGTTTCGCCGAGTGAGGTTACCGGCGCCACAGAGGCGTTGAGGATTTTAAGGACTGGGAACGCATTTCGCTATACCAGAGGAGGGTGTGGGACAGCCACGCTTCGGTGGTCTCACAGAAAACCGGCATAAAATAACGCTTGTGTTGTGTTTCGCCGAGTGAGGTTACCGGCGCCACAGAGGCGTTGAGGATTTTAAGGACTGGGAACGCATTTCGCTATACCAGAGGAGGGTGTGGGAGAGCCATGCTTCGGTGGTCTCCCAGAAAACCGGCATAAAATAACGCTTGTGTTGTGTTTCGCCGAGTGAGTGAGGTTACCGGAGCCACAGAGGTGTTGAGGATTTTAAGGACTGGGAACGCATTTCGCTATACCAGAGGAGGGTGTTGCGAGTGTCCATGGGCGGCGGAAATCGCTTACCATCAAGCGATCCGTCTGCTCGTTTTCTGGTTCGTTTCATTTAAAAAACCCGGTCAAGTGCGAGTCGTAGTGATTTTGTTACAGCTTAAAGGTAATTTAGACCTGAGTATTCGATATGAATTTCAATTTAATACTCTACGTGTTCGTTCATGAGGAAAGGGGGAGTAAGTTTAAAATTATTAAAAATATTTCTACTAAAATATAATATGATGTAACTAAAAAATTACGGTTTTCTCAATTTTCCCTTTATCTGTGCTATAAGACGTTGCTTCGTACCAAATTTCAAGATTCTGAGTTCACGGGAAGTGCCCTGTAGGTTTTGATTATATTGCGAGTGTTGAAAATTTGCGGAAATTTGGGACATAAACAGCCGTATCTTTTGACTGCGTTGGCTTAGGTTGAGTGTTTGATATAAGTTCCACTTGACACCTCCACGCGTTCTGAGAAAAAGTGTGTACAGACGGACGGAAAACAAAGTGATCCTATAAGGGTTCAGTTTTTTCCTTTCGAGACAAGGAACCCTAAAAAAACGATTTGAAATTATGTACCTAGTTTATTTGAGTGTTATTTTATCAATAAATTGACTAACTTACAATACCATTGTTGTCTGACTTAACCACTAATGGTCCTTAGCTTATCACCGTCCTTTATCTACCACGTAATCAGTAATGAATAGACCCTAATGGACCTTGTTATTGCAAAAGTCTATCTTTGTAACCGTTAGAGATATTGAAAAACGGATGAGCGCGATCGATCGGGCGTGGCCGAAAACCCCCATTTTGACACCAAACGTTTTTTTTTTTCAGCCGACATCGCCGCCCGAAGGTAGAGTAGGTACGCGGGAGAGGAAGGTGGGTAGAGGGCGGGGGATCCAGAATCGTGACCCAGAATGCACGAATCCCTACTACTGTTCAATTAGTCACTTGAATGTTAAATTTATACATAATATAGTATTTATGCTTGGTTTATTTCAGTGCATTCAGATTATCTGTTTGGTTTGTTTCTGAAAAATCGGCTGATCCCAGTAGGTTGTAGGGGTAGGTAGGATGTGTAGTTTTTGGTGTGGAAATTCTAGGTGTACTTATGTGAGAGGTACTAACCTCCCACATAACCTACTAAGGTTGGTAGGGTGTAGATACAGTTGTAAGTTTTAGTTGTAGATGTAGATGTACTTGTAGGTGTAGATGTTGCTATAGGTTGTAGGCATATGTGTAGTTAATTATTTTCCAGTTTATAGTTATGACAGAAAAACATGTGTCAGGATTGCAGTAAAATATATTGTAACTTACTGCAGTGCAGGTTTGCAAGTTAATTTCCGTGAATCCGTATGCAGTAAATTTACACGGCTTTTGAGCTCTAAAATATACAATTAGCATTATTTATTGATTTTAACGTCCTAGTTTTTGTGAGGTTTGTAAAATAAATATTTTGCTGTAAATTGGAAGTAAATTATATCTTTAGATCACTAAAAGTAGGTACCTCACAAACATTATGAAAATATTTTTCACAATTCTCTTATCTGCAAATATCCATTGGGATTCGAACAATGTATCACTTAATTTCAAACTCTGAAATAAATGGAATAATATATTTTAAAAACCTTTTAACAGCGCGAACAAGTTACAGCTAGTTTCTGATGTGAAAGTTTGTGAGGATGTATGGATGGCTGCTTGTTATTTTTTCACGGAAAAACTGCTGAACGGATTTTGATGAAATTTGATATCTTAGTAGCTTAGGCTTTGGATTAAAACATAGGCTACTTTTTATCCCGAAAAAATACAGTGTTCCTGAGGAGTACTGAATTTACGCGGGCGGAGCCGCGGGCAACAGCTAATTATTTATATGTTCTCTTCTTTTTAATAGAGTGTTGAGTGATTTAAGTGATAACACGAACAATAACCTCCTTACTAATAAACACTGTATAAGCTTTGAATAGTAATACAGTGTTTTGTCTTCTTCAATTGATTTAAACATGTCACTTGTGTGACGGGAACAAAACACTGTATAACTATTCAAAGCTTATACAGCGTTTATTAGTAAGGGGGTAATAGTAAACCCTTTGTGTATGTGCTTAGCCTGGATTTCGGGAAAAATAGAAAATCTTGCACTACGTACGTTTTACTTACCGATCTCATTATTTGTTCACCGCCATAACAAATCAAAACTATTTGTCCAAAACAAAAAGCCAGAAATTGGATGAATGGCAGTACCACTATCAAATCATTAAATATCTAAAACAATCATCATATACATTTTATTATGACTAAATTTTAAACTTAAACTCTGTTAGTTTTTGTTAAAATATCCAGGGATCTTAGACAAAGTGCAATTTTGTACGCTAATGAAAAGACATATTTGATTTTGGGCCAGTTCTATGTACACTACATAGGTAAATAGGAAAAAAATATGGGAATATCATAAAAATACGAAAAAATTTATTTGAAGAAGGGTACATGCGTACAAAAATGATTATTTGAAGAGTTTTTTATTGCGAGAACACTATTTTAGGGCGGCCATGACAGTTGTTTCGACTTGACTTTTGACGTAGTAGACAGTTTTACGAAGAGACGACGTCTTGAATGCCATACGTCTTTCTTTGTCAAAAGTCATGTCATTGACAAAATGACATTATTTAGTTACTTTTGATCTGATCCGCCATGTTTTATTTTACTTTGTGTTGCTCTCCTTGACGAAGTTAATTTAAATGTACATGGACACGAAGTGAGATTAAACAAAATAAAGAATAGAAAACGGTTACTATATTATGTAGCTATATTTACATATACTGTACGTGGGGTTGGCCCAGGCCTCATACATTTCTTGAACATCGCTTTTGTAAAGAATAAAATGTATGAGAGTAGTCACGTCACTTATCGATGAAATATGTCAATACAATATACATCTTTCCTCATTTTTCATTTTCTAAGTTCGTCATTGTAACTAAGGAAGTTACCATGATATGTATGGGATTGACATATAATATGGTCGCTAAACCACGTAGTTACTTCCATATTATATTTAATTCTTCATGGACACTGTAATCGTTCTGACAATGCACTTTGTCGAAAGCTCATCTGCTCTCTAAAAGCATCTTATCATTTATAAATATTTTTCATTATACTACTGAAATATACTACTCTATAGTTTATACTCTTACCATAACGTTAAATGCAGTAAGGCAAATAATAATAGAGCTCGCTACAACATGTAACAGATTCGATAGCGAAAATATTTCATCCATTTGTTCGACAATTCTGAAATAGAACATATACCTTTTTCATTAAGATGAAATATAATATGTACTTACCCCTTTACCAATAAGTAGTATTGTGTACCTTATTAGGTCTCTATGGCGTTGCACAATCTCTACAAATTGTTTCATATCTCTCTCGACTAATTCAGGCCTATCAGCACTTTGTAGATTTTGAATCAATTTGCTCATGTCTTGACATAAAAATTCAAACAGGCAAGAAACGGCGGCACTGCAGATGTAGTAAATAAAATACGTAGATGCAAAAGTCAACACTACAACGATTGCTGGAAATAAGACAATTTTAAGTATTGTATCGCCGACCGCGTCGTCGAAAACAAAAAGTATACCCATAATTTAAGATTTTTTCTTGCCTTCTGCATTTATAATAAATAATAATACATACCTGACCACATAACATGAACATAAGCAATCAACCAATTAGCAAATACTTGTATATCGAAAGGATATAATACTATGTAAGGCGTCGTATAATAAATGGGCTCTTTAAAATAATATTGTTTGATAATTCTAAATATTGGGCTTAAGCCAAAAAATATGAGGCCCCCAATAAATGTGAAACACAAAACAGTTATCATTACATTAACAGTTTTTATGGACTTCTTTAGTAGGTCCACCTTCTGATTCAAATTTCCCTGTTCAAAAACTTTTGATAGATGGAGCTTTATTGATCTCATTACATCTTCGACTAGATGCTTTTTTCGTGTGAAATATATAGACTGTGTAACTGAGACGAGACAGACGAGCATACAAGGAGCAACAAAGGTCACATTTGCAAAATCTTCTCCTTTTACCAAACCGTTGATAAAATAAGCTACCTCTGAAATCGTGTCAACGAGCGCCCATTGCAAGTTAAAATAGTACCACAGTTTAAATAATGTCACTTTTCCCGATTTCTCATCGTCCAAATTAATGAAGATTCCTACAAATTTTAAATACGGGTGACCTTTACTAAAAATATTTTCAAATATAAGCACTGGTGTGTTTGACTCAGCCATGTTACTGCGATCGATTAAGTAACTTGGCTCTTGGTTTCTATATTAATAATGCGATTTGTATTTTATACGTTCAAGTTTAAATACACATTTTTGTAGTAATTATAATAAATGATATGTTTGGTCAGCCCTTTAATTATGTGAAGTGTTAGCATCTAGTGTTTCAGTTTAATGAATCAGTAATGCCGCTTTATTTAAATATGTAGTTAATAAATTATAATTTATGTAGATCACACACTTTAAGTAGAAAAATATTAGTAATGAGTAGGTAATGACAATTACAAAATATAATGGAGTTGGCTTTTAATATACCTATAAAAAACCATTATTTTAATTTTTTTAGGTACGATTTATACACACGGCGTATTTTAAACAGCCTGAGGACAAACAGATGATGCGCTATACGCAGTTCCAATGAGATTCAAATGAATGTCTATATGCAGTCGAGGTACTAGGTACACTTAAACATTGCGTCTAGAAGCTACGCGCGTATCGTCCATCACGCCTATATTAATAGGCGCGCGTAGCTTCTGGACGCCATGTATGGTGCCTAGTACATCTAGAATTTAGAATTATTAGAATTTAGAATTATTTATTTCCAAGAAATAAATAATTCTAAATTCACACGACACACGACACGCGAGTCAACCTTACGGGTGTATGATCTCGCGCGTTCTGTACATAGACTTATGCTTCGTTCCATTTGCACGTTCAAAACGTTATTTTCATTATTTTCATTCACATTCTGTTTCTTTAGCACCACTATGATCATTCGTAACTGTTTTCACCCCTGTTCCACACGCAACTGTCATCTGTCAAAAACTGTTAAAAACGCTAATATAAGAATGATCACGCCATTTTGCATATTTTTTATCAGCATTTAAAAACTTGGGTTAAAATTAGCACTTTTTGACGTTTCAACATCAGTTGTAACACTGTCAGTTGTTCCACTAATCACAAAAATGGCTTTAAAACGAAATTTTCTAAATTTTCATTAATATCGAACACCATTTTATGTAAAAATTATCGTAGCGTTTTGGGCAAAAGTAGTGCCGTCTGGAACAGGCTATAAGCATGCGTTCCTAAAACGCGCGTCCTCTGCACGTTTACAATACGCGATGATGAGGAGCAGGTACCATAGCAGCATTCAGGGTGGGATCAGATCAGAACTCAGGAACTGCAAAAAATTTCCTTTCCCATAGCTTAGGTCTCTCAAGCATCAGTGATTGTTGACGAGCTGAAATACAGTAGTGGCCTAAATCGCTTTGAAAGTTGATTACTTACTCGAAAGTGGTTCACTCGATGAAAAAAATATGCATCGAACCTCGCCTATTTATAAATAAATACTAAACTAATCTCCACTCGAAAAATGAAAAAATCATCGCTACTTTCCATGTATGGGGACTGGGGAGCCACCCCTAAAATATAATTAAGAATCAAACGAACTTACCTTGTGAAGTTTGATTCCAATTATGCGAGGGTCTTAACCGAAGACGATTACATAATTTACTTGCAGCAGTACATGAGTAGGTGCCATCCTTATCACACATTTAGAGTAAGTAACGAGCTAGAAAGAGAAAACAACATACCTGTTTCATCCCACCACTCCCACGCCACCTGGCCGTGGGGGGTGGCGTGACAATTCATTATTTTAGAGAGGTGAGATTTTGTGTTATTGGCCATTTTATTTTTAAGATTAAAGTGGATCTGGGTGGGATGGGACGATGTAATCGTCTTCGGTTAAGACCCTCGCATAATTGGAATCAAACTTCACAAGGTAAGTTCGTTTGATTCTTAATTATACTTCGGGTCTTAACCGAAGACGATTACATAATTTACTTGCAGATGTTTAGAGCTGCAGTTTTTATTAACATGTAACAGTATAATTATAATACAAAAGGTAAGAAGTAAAAATAAAATGTGTCACTCAATGTACTATGACTTTTAATACTTAAGTGAATACCTGGTCGATAAATTTCTAAATTACTAATTTGTTAATGAATATTAAATACTGCGTTAACAAAGTCATTTGGATTCGCATATTCGACTTCCCTGAAATAATATTTGAGGAACACATTAGATGAATCACTCCAGCCTGCAGCCTTGCGAACCACCTCTAAATTTACCCCGGACCTGTAGGCGGTAGATGTGGATGCCGACCTGGTGCTGTAGGCACTGAATATATATATATCTATGCCACTATCTTGTAAGACCTTTTTTACCCAGTGTGATAGAGTCTGAGTTCCCACTTTGTTATGTGGTTTACGTATTCCTACAAAAAGATGTTCATCATTTTTTCGCAAATCCCGGGTTCTTTCTATATAGATATTTAAAGCTAAAGCTGGGCAAATACTAGGGTTTTCATGAATAAACGGTAATTTTATCAGTGGTTGGTGAGTTCCAGGTCTTGACGTCTTAATTAAGTCTGTAATTTTTATAACAATTGCATCTTCTTTAAAAACTAAATTTGGTAATTTAATTAAGCTAATTGTCTGCAATCGCTGAGCAGATGCTATACATAAAAGGGTACAAGTTTTATATGCCAGGTTAGATAAAGTGATCGTTTCGTATGGATACATCTTAGATAAGTAGTTTAAAACGACATTAGTGTCCCAAGTGGAATCGTATTTAGGTGTAGGGGGGCTAAGTCTGTATACGCCCTTCATAAACCTATTAATAATATCATTTAAAGTAACGTTTGTACCAAAAATTATTGACAACGCTGATCTATATGTATTTAAACTACTATAACTAGCTCCTTCGTTAAATTTTTGTGTTAAAAATGACATTACACTATAACTATTAGCTTCAAAAATATTAATATTATTAATCATACAATATGACCACCAAGATTGTAAAGAGCTACTACACTGACGTAAAGTTTTTGGTGCAAGTGATGCCATCATTATTTCTAAAGAGGTAAGTGGTACGCCGCGCCGGATCATCGATTCCCGGATAATTTCGCTGCCACCAGGACAAGGTTCATATGAAGTGGGTGGCAGGCCCTCTGAAAATGGATCCAGTTTCCAAGATGAGTATCTGGCGCATTTATTGTTTTGAGCACTTGCGAAAATGTCAAACTCAGGTTTACCTAACAATTCGGTTATTCGCACAAAGATCGTTTCACTGATTTCCCATTCCGTGTCTATATTAAATCGTCGAGATTCCCTGTCAGCTATAACGTTATCCGAAGATTTTATATAGGAAGCGAATATAAAGATATTCCTATATTCACACCACTGACATATATTTCGAGTTAATTCATTTAAGTGAGGGTGTTGAACACCGCCCATTCGATTTATGTAACTTATAGCAGTGGTGTTGTCGATTCTCAATAAAATATCACAATTGCGTAAGTCAGGAGTAAATATCTTAAGTCCGTAATAAGCTTTTAGTTCAAGCGTATTTATATGAAGATCTAATTCTGATTCAGTCCAGTTTCCATTCGCCCGCCGATCTCCGCATGCGACACCCCACCCTGTATTAGAAGCGTCACTGAATATTTCCAAAAGATAATTATTGCTTTTTCGAATTGGGCTAAATGATGAATGAATATTTTTTATCCACCATGAAAATTCATTTTTTAAATAATGTTTTATATTCATTTGTTTATTATAATCATCAGTAAAATTTAGTGCTAAGTATTTTTCACGTTCGAACAACTTAGTGTATATCCAGCCGTAACTTACGGCTGGGCATGCGGAAGTCAGCAGACCAATGAATTCTGAGAAATATCTAATAGTACATTTGTTTTTGCGCATGAACTCATTTTCTTCTCCTCTGGTAGGGTAATAGTCATGCGGTTGGTGTCCAAAAAAAAACCTAAGAGTTTACAGGTGGTATTCGGTTCCATAACACTCTTTTGAGTGTTTATTACAAAGCCTAAAGATTCCAATGTTTCTCTGGTTTTTGTGACGTTAAAAACACATTCAGTATATGAACTACCAATACATAGGACATCGTCTAAATACGCCACTGATATTAATCCTAATGAGCGCAAATATTGTAAAACCGGTTTCATCAGTTTTGTGAAAACATAAGGTGCGGTGCAAAGGCCGAACGGGAGAACATTAAATTGGTATAATGTTGCGTTTTGAATGGAAATCTCAAGATTTCCATTCAAAACGCAACATCTTTCTATCTTCTTTATCGACTGCAATTAAGAAATAAGCGTCTTGTAAATCAATAGAACTCATATAATAGTTATTTTGTAATAATTTTAGGGCGGTACGATAGTCCTCCATCTTAAAATGATCCGCCTTAATATACTTATTAAGCTGTTTTAAATTTAGAATAAATCTATGTGTCCCGTTCGGCTTAGGCACCGTGAAAATCGGTGAAAGAAATTGACCTTCACAATGTGTGCAAGGTGAAATGAAATTAGACTCTAATAAGTCACAAATACAATTATCGATGATAGCCATTTGAGACTTAGAATTACAGGCACTATTTTTTGGTTTAACTGTTTGCACTGATTCTTCTTTAAATGGTATTTTATAACCTTCGACCCAGCTTAGAATAGTACAGTCATCAGTAAACTCAGTCCACTTATTATAAAAATACTTCAAACGTCCGGCAATGATAATTACCTGTGTATCTTCTATCGTCTCCTCGTTTGCTGCCGGGAGTAGCCGGTGTGACGTTGTCGGCCTCGCGCTGCAGCCTGGCGGTTGTCCCGCGGCGGCGGCGGCGGGGGCGGCGGCGGCCGGCGGGGAGCGGGGGCCGTCCGGGGCTCCGTCGCCGCCGCACGCGGAGTCCCCCTCGAGTTTAAAGTTCCTCTCTGAGGCTGTACGACTACTGGAGTCCTGTATGGTGGGCGTGGCCTAGACTTCATCTCAGATGCAGTCTTCGTTATGGCTTTTGATGATTTTAGGTGCTCAGCTAGGTCAGAGCCAAAGAGATTTTCGTTGATCTTTGTGTCCTTAACGGTATCTCTAATATTCCTGTTTAGGACATTGAGAATCGCGTATCTACGAGATAATGACTCCCTGTAATGATTGTCGCAGAGAAGTCTCCCAGCGTCGCTCAAGGTTTTTATTATTTCGGGAGGGACAATATTATCAAAGCCCAGTTGAGTACTTGTCCGAGGGCTGTGAGACCGGATCCCAGTTGGTTCTGTTTATTTTGGCGGTATAAGTCCTGTTTCACATTTAAATCAGACAGGGCAGCCTTAATTTTTATTTATTTTAATTTTTAGTTGTCCGGCGGTAGGTAAAGTTTTAGTAAGTCCGCCACGGTCTCCTTCTGTAGCCCGTTAGTGAGGATATGTGCCCATCTTGGTACAATATCCTTATGTAAACCCTCACCATGACTTTTTTTATCAGCGGGATCTTCGCCTAAGAGGTTTAAAATTTCAGGTTCCAAGCTAGTCACCGCGTCCCCGTTACTAGCCTCTGGCTGTAGTTTTGGTAAGGTAAGTGACGGGGTAAGTGACGGGGCATCTGCCTCCATTGGGGTCGACACATTGTCTGGTATGACGACTACAGACTCCATCTGTGGGCGCTCCTCATCATTGTTAAGATCGTCCAAAGCTTCCTGATTTGGAAGGTCATCGACTAGAAGGGAAAATAAAACCCTGCTTAGTCTTAAGATACACCTAAATAGGAGGTAGAATAATAAACAGTAGCAGCGGGAGTAAAATATCGCGTATTACGTAATATGATTATTTGAATTCACTTAACGAATTCTATTTATAAAATTGTTTCTTTTGTTTAAATTTTATAACACTTTCGTGGAGTGTAATAGTTCAGGCCTGGGTCCAAGCTAGGCTACCCATAAACTTGTTTGGGTCCAAGATAGGTACCCGATATAAGCAACAGGTCCAAGATAGGTACCCGTGCATTTGTCTAGGTTCTAGAAAACGCTAATAGAAGCAACGGGCCCAAGTTAGGTACCCATGTCCAACGGGGCTCAGTCTCGAATAAGTCCCGGCGCTGTGGCGGTTATCTGGCTCACAAAATATTATGTGTATATCATGCACTTAAATCATAGATTGGACCGTGGCTAGTCGACGTTTTGTTAACACTATTGTAACCACTATATCAGTTAAAATTATTAATGCATAAAGACAACGACATTTACAATTTTCGCCAATCAAATTTTTATTGAAGTAAGTAGGTAGTTAAAAATGTTGAACAGAAGACTAAATTTGCTACCTGGATAATAGCTATCGTATTCCGGTTCTGAAAAATCCGTCGAAGTGCTCGAGGAAACCGACGGGGAATGTTCTCGTCTTCTTTTTTTTTTTTTTCTTTCAACTTATCTCTCAATCTTTTAACTTTTTTGGCCAACCTATTATAATCACTGTCCACGGAACGATCACGTTTTCTTTTCGACATAATCTACTGATCGTATAAAACCAAAAAATAAATGAAAAATAACGATTAAAAAAAGAAAATTGTGTGACTCGGACGACACAAAATCACGTAATGAATTGTCACGCCACCCCCCACGGCCAGGTGGCGTGGGAGTGGTGGGATGAAACAGGTATGTTGTTTTCTCTTTCTAGCTCGTTACTTACTCTAAATGTGTGATAAGGATGGCACCTACTCATGTACTGCTGCAAGTAAATTATGTAATCGTCTTCGGTTAAGACCCGAAGTATAATATATTATTGCTTTATAACTCCAAAAATAATATCGAAAATCGTTTATTTAGTATAGAATAGTTTTATTTAATATCGAATATTGTTTTATCAAAATGTTGTTTGGACTGGTACCGACTTCAAAATTATGAAGATTGAGTAGAGAAATACTTAATTGTCTAAAATTTTTAGACGGATTTAAAAAGGGAATTATTTAGAAAATAAGTTTTTGTGCATTTTTACTTTGGAAGTCGGTTTTCATTTTTAATTAAAAATAATAATTATATTATGAAGCAGAATAATAGTTATAACGAAAAAACATTTTTAATTACAGAAGCTAGAAGGGCGGACAGATAGACGGACGGGAGTTCCCTGAGTATTACGGAACCCTAAAAGTCTTAAATTTGTGATAGTATACAAGTGTAGATTTAATTTCTGTTGTATGGTACCCGGTACATAAGTTTTTCGAGAACTTAGCACGGGACCAAATTGACTTGGTGTGGAAGCTGCCGTGGATATTGTATAATTTATTATAAATCTGATAAAAAAACTAAGTTGTTTCTTTCAGGATTAAAATCATACAATGTATTTTATATCTTTAGATTATTATTATTATGATTAAGTAATTATGCAAGTGGAATTTGATAACAACGGCTATCAATTAGATTTTGCTGAAGATCAGATAACAGTTAACTAAGTATTTAATATCTATATATAAAAAGTGAAATTTTGAAATAGTATTTATTTTACGAAATTAGAAACAAACATTTTGAGTATTAATTTTATTAAGCTAAAAAGTACATTTAGATCAGAAATAATAGTTCAATACATACATTCATTTTCTAATCGCTAACACTAGTAGGTTTCGTTGATCAATGCCGTCTCATGTCATCCTCGTTTGAGCTTCCACTACTAATGCTGGGGTTACCTGACGTTCGACTCGGCAGCGAGAAGGCCTGGGTCATCGTACTCTCCACGTTACTCTGGTTTCGTCTTCTCAAGTTTATCATCGGAATCAGATTGCGCTTGTAGGCCAGATACCCGACCAGGAGCACCAAAAGCGCGACGACGCCGACAGACATGCCGATGATGCCGGCGCGGTAGCGGGGAGCCGACGCGGCTGAAAGAAAATAATATTTTATTTCGTGTACATATTTGCAAGATATTTCCTATGAATTAAGAACGGAAAAAATAATGAGAAGTATTTCAGTGTTTTCTAAGATTTTGCTCCTATCTGATTCACAATATCAATTTCAGTGAATTTCTGATCAAGGGCACCGAAAATTATGATCCACGGCTCGTTCGATTCGGAATGACCTCTAGAATTTTTTGTAAAATTTCATGAGGGGCTCGAAAAAATTGCAAAGTTATATACAATTTCATAGATGTATAGGTACCTAATATTAAAAAGAGGTACAATTTAGTAAAAAAGGAGGTATGGTTTTTTGAAAATATCTCGGAAACTATTAAAGATATCCAAATTTTAAAAAAAAATCTTTGAAGAGGAGGAAATTTTCTAAAAAAAGTCTCACCTCCCGGAACTCTATCACCAATATTTATATTTTAATTTAGAGGTGAAAATAGGGCTAAAAGCGGGTGATGCGCCGCGGCGCGCGGATCCGTACTATCGGTTAGCATCACCCGCTTTTAGCGCTATTTTCACCTCTAAATTTTTATTATAAATATATACAGTGCAGTTTTTTCTGTCCGACCCAATGATCTCAAAACTAAGGATGGGCTATGACGTACATTTGACAGAACAAATCTTCATGCAAGATAAAGTTATTCCATCTTGGTTTCATCGTACCTCAAATGTCAGCCATCTTGATTTTACAATACCTCAATGTCATAAATGGCCCAAAAAAACCCAAAAGTGGCCATTTAATTGGGGACAATTTTGCCCTTGACATGTCTCGTCTATAATTTATGTGTCTATGATCCAACCACAAATAAAAACTTTCATGTGTACGAGAGCTACATCTACCCTAAATTACGTAAGCTACTTACTTACTCTGTGCCTGCATGGACCATTATTATTAGCGATGCAGTGTGAAACATACCGCTTTCGTCAATGATGAGCGTGGCGGTGTCTCGCGACTCCTCGACGTTGTTGTCCACTACGGCGGCGCACGTCCACTCGCCTATATCATCGTCCGTAACTTCTTTAATCTCGAGTGAACAGAAGCCATGAGTCAGGTCTCGCTCGGGCGTGAAGTAGAATCGACCCAGGATAGCGCTGGAAATTATTAGTTCTTGTATTTGTCTGAAGTTATGTAAACTATATATAATATTTTAACGTTTCACACACATGATTTAATGCTTAAGGTACATTTGAAGACGCAATTATTTGAGCCATTATTGAATGGAGTAATTAGCGATGTGGAGCAATTTAAAAAAATCGGTGATTGTTCCGGCAATATTGCTTCTAGTTGCACCATATATTCCATATTGCTCTATGTCGCTAATTCGAATTGCCGTTTTTTTCTACATTATTGCTCGTGTATGAAAGTATTGCCCAGTTTCTTAGAGTTGCTCCTTATTGCTCGATATTGTAGTTGCAAAAGATTTTTCCAAATTGATGATTGTTGCTGTTTCCATAAATTGCTTATAGCACTGTCGTTATAGACGCTCGCTTCGAAAGTGTACCTTAAATGTCTTTCAAGTGCGCTTGCATAGGCAACAAAGTTGACCGATTTTGAGGAATTATGGTCAATTACGATGTGACAAAATATGAAGCAATTACGACAACTACAAAAAGCAGAAGTTTGAGAAAATCTTTTGCAACTAGATACTATATTGAGCGATAAGTAGCAACTTCAAGAAATTAGGCAATACTTTCTTACACGAGTGATTCAGTTGAAAAAAATTCATCAATTCGTATCAGCGATATTGAGCAATATATAATATATGGTGCAACTAGAAGCAATATTGTCGGTTTTTTTTTAATTGCTCCACATCACGCCACTAATTTATCCAAATAAATCCATCCGTATTTCTGAGTTATTTACACCATATAGTACACCATACGGGTAGATACATTTCAGTACTCACTTGTCTTCCGTGACGGACGCATCAATGTTAATTCCAACAAAATTAGGCGAGAGGAAACGACAGTATTCGAGAGGCCTGTTGCCATTGGACGAGTGACAGAAGATGGTCGCCGGGCCACCTATGGTCACCGGGATTTCCTTTTCATTGGCCGCCAGGGGCCCGGTCACTCTGAGCTCCACTTGGGCCGTTTCCTCCACTCCTATACTGTCTCTGGGCCCCATGTGGCAAATCCAGTTGCCTGCGTCCGAAGCGTTAGCCGCGACGAATGTTATCCCGCAGTCCCCTGTGGTGAGACTTTCACCACTGTACCTGAAACGATGAGATTTTTTTTATTATTTTCTTGTAATTCATTTGCTCAGGTCATAGCAAAAATCAATAGTATTGATCTGTAACAAATAACTTCATAATAATCTTTTATTGCAGTAATCAGTGAATACCGATAGTTTATATGGCGCTATATATAATATACTAACTTTTGCCCGCGGCTCCGCCCATTATCTCGCGGGAACACTACCTTTTCGAGATAAAAAATATCCTATGTCCTTTCCCGGGACCCAGAGTATGTCTATACCAAATTTCATAAAAATCGGTTTAGTGGTTAAAGCGTGAAGAGAACAGAAAGACAGACAGATACACTTTCGATTTATAATATTAGTATAGATATACTCGTAGATATAGTACAGACTCACAGAGTGAGGGTACTCTGTGAGTCTATACTATACTTATAATTTTATTTAAAAAAATTATTAGCCATCAAAAACATTGCAAACAATTTATTTCCATAACAACAAAAACAGTGAAAGGACGAATGTTTTATCGTATGAAATTTTTTAATCTACTGAATCTTGTTTGATTAGTATGTAATCAATGATTACTAAATTCAATTATCATTATAAGCCTATTACATTAATTCATGTATTACGTAACTAATATTATTTTAATGATAGTTGCAATTTGCAAACAAAACTAATAGGTGTGTAAAATTAAAAGAATGCAAATAAAATATGGTAAAGTCTTTGATTAAATTAATATTATATATCTATGGGTAAAGTACATAATATTAAACGCCGGAAAATGTGTTCGGTTTTAATACTTATGTTCACCCCTGTTCGCAGAAGATGAAAGTGTAGAGCCGTGGTTAAACAGACAATCACGAATTAAGATAGGAAATAACAAATCAGTCATTCAGCCTGTATCACAGTGTGTTTTTTTTTTAATTTTTATAAAACTAGGGGGCAAACGAGCAACGGACACCCGCAACATCAGAGAAGTTGCAAGTGCGTTGCCGGCCTTTTAGGAGGGAATACGCTCCGTTCTTGAAGGTTTGCAGGTCGTAGTGGTCCGGAAATACTGCTGGCGTCAGTTCATACCAGAGTTTTACAGTGCGCGGCAGAAAGCTTCGGGTAAAGCTCACGGTGGAGGACTGCCACTCATCAAGGTGATGAGGATGATAAATATTTTGTCGCATGGAACGGTGGCGAAAAGTTGCAGCAGGTATAAGTCGGAACAATTCCTCGGAGCACTCCCCGTAATATAACCGATAGAGGATGCAGAGCGATGCTACATCTCTACGTAGCTCTAAGGAGTCAAGCCTGTTTGAAACACTATGGCAGTCGATAATTCGAGCGGCCCTACGTCGGATACGATCCAGAGGGAGAAGCTGGTACTTTGGCGTCCCTGCCCAGAGATGAGAACAGTATTCCATGTGAGGCCGAACCTGCGCCTTATAGAGTTGTAGGCGTTGGACCGGACTAAAATACTGCTTTGACCTGTTCAGAACACCAAGCTTCTTGGAGGCTAACTTGGCCTTGCCCTCCAGATAACATAGGAACTGGACCTCGCTCGATATGTTAATACCAAGTATTCCAATGTTGGAGGAGACAGTTATGGGTATACTTTTAAAACGAGGACATACGACTGGTAACTTTTTAGCGGTGAACGCGCAAACTTGTGTCTTAGAGGGGTTGAATTGGGCTAAGTTAAGTCTACCCCATTCAGAGACATTCTCCAATGAATTCTCAATTTGAGAGACAAGATTGTTTCGACTTTCAATGACATTTTGCCGAGAGATGTTCGCGTGGCCGGTATATAAGGCATCACCCGTGCTGTCATCTGCATAGCAATGAATGCCATTGGTTTGTAACATATCATTGATATGCAGTATGAACAGGGTAGGTTATAGCACACAGCCTTGTGGGACACCAGCATCAACAGACAAAGTATCCGAGCATTCACCGTCGACTACGACCCTCATGCTTCTGTCTGCTAAGAAACTCGTGACCCACTTGCATAATTTCTCGGGGAGCCCATAGGAAGGAAGCTTCGAAAGAAGCGCTTTGTGCCAAACCCGATCAAAGGCTTTAGCTATGTCCAAACTTACAGCCAATGCCTCTCCCTTAGACTCGATCGCCTGTGCCCAACGATGAGTTAGGTACGTCAGCAGATCACCAGCCGAGCGACCTTTACGGAACCCGTACTGTTTGTCACTTAGCAACTGCTGAACGTCTAAGTATCGAAGGAGCTGTCTATTAATAATGGACTCCATTATCTTCAAGAAGAGAGAGGTTATAGCGATTGATCTGTAGTTGGAAGGATTGGAGCGATCGCCTTTTTTAGGGATCGGGTGCACCAAAGCTGTCTTCCAAGATGCTGGGACGGTGCCATAAGAGTAGGAGAGCCGAAAAAGACGCGTAAAGACCGGTGCCAACTCTGGAGTACACATTTTCAACACTATAGGAGGGATTCCGTCAGGCCCAATCGACTTTTGGGTATCAAGGGAACGGAGAGCAACTCGCACTGAGCGCTGATGGAACCGAATATCCGACGTGATGCTCTTGCATCGCGGTATAGTCGGCGGTTCCTGTCCCCCGTCATCCAGGGTCGAGTTGGACACAAAGAGCTTGCCAAGAAGTTCAGCTTTCTCTTTTGCGTCATGGGCCAACGAGCCCTTTTCCTACGTGTAGGGGTGGAAGAGATGGCTTACAGAAATTCCCTTCGATAGCTTTGGCGAGAGACCAGAATGCACGGGTTCCCAAAGGATCTCCCTTCGGGAACCCGTGCATTCTGGTCTCGTGCGGTCTGGTCCCGTGCTCGAGTCTCTCGCCAATTCTACTGATGTGCTGTTTCTTCGCCCAAGCGATCTCTCTTTTGAAGGACCTAGAGGCAAGGCTGTACTCCTTTTTAAGTTTGCTGGTGTTTAAATCCTGTGCTGACACTGCATTAGCCCAGGTTTGGTAAGCTTCCTGCTTCCGGCGAGAAGCTTTTTTGGAAGATGAACCAAACCAGGGACGGAATCTGCTGCCATGACGGAATGAAAAGTTCCATTCCTTTTAGCACCACGTTGGCAACAGAGAATTTGTATGGGATGCGACCATTCTTATGTGAAAGGAGGGTTAAATAAAACAACAATAATAATTATTACTCACCAGAATAGTTGGCTATGGTGGGACAACGCGACTGGCGTAAATTGAGTTCCGTTCGGGTGCTGGAACCAGCAGTAGGAGAGGGCGAAGTCGGCTTGACAAGTCAAAGTGAATTCGCTGTGTTCCTCAACGAACACGGTTCTCGTTTCATTTTTGTCTTCTACGTCTTCTCGCGGAAAATTAAATGCTGCAAGTTAACAATAAATGATTTAATTTATTATTCCTACCGCAGTAACATGAAAGAAAAGTTACGTATTACTAGTTGACCCGAAGGGTGTATTTTCTTGACTATGTGGAATACAATTATTATGACTTCCTTCCAGACCTACCAGACCTACCATACATAACATTAAATAAAGATAATCATTAATAACATTAAATAATAAAAAATATCATTACTTAAGTCGGTTAAGCGCAAACAGTTTTGGAGGAGTGCTCTCCGTCCCCCCTCCCTCACGTTGTTCGTGAGGGAGGGGGGACGGAGAGAGATCACATTACACGAGATATTTGTATGTTAAAAAAAGAATTCACAAACTTTTTGAATCTTTTGTTTCCACACTGTTTATCGCCTCCATTTTGCAGAAGTCAATCAATATAAACATTAAACTAAATAATAATTCATTTGAACTTAAAACTAAACACGACATCACTATGATTTTATAAAACAAAAAGCAGGTCGCTATACTTTAACAAATAATGCGTACTAAAATAACGCAGTGATTAAAATATATAAACCAAGGAAATTTATAACCAAGCATGGAAGCCTAGTTTGCAAGCTTCATTTTCGTCACGGCATAAAATCGAATCATCTTTATTATACTTGTACAGTGTACTTAATGATTTGCCGTAACCAGAACCAGTTTAGAAACCAGAACACACCCTATGCCTAAAATTCCTAAAACACAAAGCCCCATTATCAATAAGGGCAGTTAGAGACAACCGAACTTCAAATAGAGCCAGTTGTAGAAATCAAAGTGATCTCAAATAATCTCAGAGTGTTGGGTGGAAAGTAGTCGATCCGTGAAATGTAGATCCGGTGAAAACAAATAATTTCAACCCCACTTTTCGTGACCGACTTTGGAACGTTAGAGCGATATTCGCATTTTTTTTTTTCAAAAGGTAATGACTGATTAGAAAATTTTTTAAATCGTCAATTTTTTAATTTCCTCGTAATACTTTAAAAAAAAACTTACGCCTTTACATCCGTTAATGGATGATTTATACAGTATTCTCCGAGCGAAGTAACCACTCTTGAAATACTGCCTGGGACAGTTGGTTTTTTTAAATGTCGTATGGTTGCACAAGCACATACGGCATTCTCACAACATAGTCAGCCTAGTCCAGAGGAATGAACTGGTCAATACGCCTGGGGCCAACTATGTGCGGGTTTCCTCACGATGTTTTCCTTCACCGTTATAGCGTCCGTATAATGTACTTGAGATCTGAAAAAGTCTCATTGGTACACGCCACAACCTGGGATTTGATCCTGCACTCTCTCGAGTACGAACTAAACGGTCTACCCACTAGGCCACGGAGTTCCTCGTAGAAGTAATTAACTAATCAAAGTAGCAGTAATATTAACTAAAAAATACTCAATAGTAGGTGTAGGTAGTAAGTTAGGTAGGTAGTGGTTGATATAGAAATTGTAGGTGTATGTATGAGTAGGTAGTAATTTATTCCATTTCACAGTTAAGACAGAACAGCATTGGTCGGATCAGCTAGGATTCTATCACATTAGCAATTTCTAAAATCTAAATACTCACATCGTGGAGTAGACGGGACATTGATCAAAGCCTGCATCGGCGTTCCTTGCACGACCTGGTTATCCACAACCGAGCTGACGCCCACCGAGCACCTCCAAGTGCCGTAGTCACTGGATGCTGGTTGTTCTATCGTCATGCCACACTGCTTCAAGGCAAACCCTTCACCGTAGTAGCTGTTTGTAAAAATGTTTTAGTTCAGTAGCATCATTCCTCACTATGTACATACATACATATAATCACGCCTCTTTCCCGTAGGGGTAGGCAGAGACCGCCTCTTTCCCGTAGGGGTAGGCAGAGACCACTTCTTTCCACTTGCTACGATCCTTACATCAAGTATGTTTCGCTTCGCCCACTTTCTTTCTTACTATCCATCATCCTCTTACATTCAACGTAGCGAAGCGGCTCTCCATGGGCCACTTTTCGCCTCCGTGAGAACGAGACGTGATGGGAGGCGAACCACATCGCCGCCATTTGGATAATTAAGTTATTTTTATGATTATCCATTGCGTTCCCACGGATTGGCGGAAAGGGTAGGAATAGGGAAAGGGAAGGATAGGTGGTGTAGAAGGGAAGATTGGTAAGTTAGAGTGGGAAATAGGAAATGTAGGATATTACCGCCCAGGAGGGCAAGGGATAGGACAGTAATAACTATGGAAGCTGACGTCGCATACCCGGTACCACAACTACCGGACGTGTAAGTTGGGATGAGTATCCCATGACATCAAGATGAAAATATAATCCTGACTATGTCCAGCCCCAAAAACATTAATTCTTTGTTTATGTTACCTCACCTATGGCTTCCATCACTTAATCCATCCATAACATTAAACCCGTAAGTGTTACTAGTTCTTTGGAATCGGCAGAATGTCACGTTTTTGGTGGCATGCAAGATGTTACAATAGAGGTGCAATTTGCCTGTGTTGGCATCGAATACGTATCCAGTGTCAAGACGTTCAGCTAAAATAAACTTTTTAGTAAGGCGGTGGAATTACATTCTATTTTTAATTTAAACCTCTGATTATAATAATAATATCTATGGACGCTTCACACCACGTCAATCTGGCCCCGTGCTTAGTATCTGAAGAACTTGTGTTACAGGCATGATTACAGGTACCAGAAAACGGGAAGTATATTTAATACTTTTATAATATACATACCTATATTTAAGATTTTTTATTATATTATACACATATTTAATACACATCCATGACCCAGGAATACAGAAAAACTTTTTGTTCCTTCGGCAGGATTCAAACCTGCGACCTCCGGCTTGAGCACCAAAGCGCTGAACCACGGAGCCACAGAGGTCATCAAAACATGGCAACATCTCAATGAAATTATCGTATCTACAATTAAATCAGCACAAACCTTCGACGGCAACGTGTTGAGAGGCCCTTACTTCTGCCACCTGTCCCGGAATTCCCAGCAGGATGTCCCAGTTTCCCTGAACCGACCTCGTAGTCCTTTCCAAAGTAAGAGCGCAATGGCCTGGCACTAGGGAGCTCTCTGTAAATGGTTTCGTCACGACACAGTATGCGTTATCCAGAGTAGTAAGGTCCACCTTCGCTTGAGTCTCACCATCTTTAAGAATGACTGGACTAGGTTGGTATGAATCTACACCATCTAAAAATTAAATAGACATATTATAATAATTATTTATTCGGAATTATGTAATTGTTTATCAATCCCATACGTTTGAAATTATATTATGTTATACTCGTAGGTAAACAAATAAATTTTAAAAAGATAATAGGTTTAAAAATAAGTATTGGCAGTCGTTATCTTGCCTGACGACGAAGATAGGCAAGTATGTAGTAAAAGGAAACGATACTTAGTAATAATTAATAACTAACCTATTCTCTTACTACCAGTACAACTACGAGTACCTATACCTACCTAGTATTATTCTCTACATACAATAGACTAAGATCCCACTGCAAAAACGCTAAGCTCACAGAGTATACGGTAAACGCCAATTTTTATAATAGATTGTAAAGAGATCAATATGCCATATTATGGTCTGGTAATTTGCCCATTCGACCTTCAAAGTAGTTTACAAGTTGGCCACCCTAGCAAGTTTATGTGGTAGCTTTCTTTTCATTATTATGATTTAGGAGAGGCCGATGGATTTTGAATTCTCTGCGCATGTATCTAAATGCAGTTTAGTTTCATTCTATACCTTATGAGTGAACCTAATGTCGTCCAAAAATTTAATACTTCAAATATTCAATTAAGTATTTGTGGGTAAATTGGAACTGGCAGCCCGGCGGAACCATATTGGCCTTTTTCAACGGCAATTTTCATCGTATTTAAAAATTACCGCTTTACCGTATACTCCATGAACGTAGCGTTTTTGCAGTGGTATCTTACCCTAAAAAGTCATAATATACGAAAATCATAAAACATTTCTATTAGAATGGGTTCACTGACATGTTCTTTGAACATAATATTATAATATATTCATGGAGAGTGCTTTTTAAATTACATAAGTAATTATTGTAAATATTGTCTATATTTACAATATCAATGATAACAATATATTTATCTACTTATCTATAGGTATCTATACTAATAATAAGGAGGAAAAGTTTATTTGTTTGCATTGAATAGACTCCGAAACTACTGGACCGATTTTGATGAAATTTGGCACAGATGTAGGGAAGACCACGGGGAAGGACATATGCTTCTTTTTATCGCGGAAAGATGCATGGTTTCTGCGAAATTAACTGCGATTCCAAAACCCAATCCACAATTAAGTGTATAATTAATATTCATAACTGGAGTCGAATTACAAATACTTCCCACTCCTACAATCTCGTTGCCGGATCCCAAGATAGATTTAGCATGTCCCTCGGGCACCCCTGATATCATATCAAAGAGTTTTTTGTAGATGGTTACCAATGTCGATCCTGGCCACACAGAAGTTGCAGTGGTGGGTAAGTGTGATGGGCCAATTTCCCGTTAAAAAACTGGAGTTGAATTACATGTCAACGTGAAATAAGTAGCCACTCTGTTTGGCAAAAAACTCCAATTTTATAGCGTATGTTATCCGGGCTATTACAACGAATCTATTGACACCTCATTCATTTAGATCGGATCAGTAGTATAAGCGCTACAGTGGAATAAACATACATCCATAGACTGCCAAAGTCATTATTCATATTATTATTTATTACCCATCCTTTTGGCTTCGCCGTAGTCGGGTAAAAAAAAACAGACAAAAGTAAATTATCAATTTTAGCCTTTCTGTTAGTTGTAACCACTTGATCTGCTGAAATTTGTCAATTGTTAGTAAGGAATAGGCAATCGGACAATTTTTTTTTATTGCATAAATTAATAATACTCCTAAATATGAGTAACTTTTCAGAAGAAACCATATATCAAAAGTCAATATTTTCAAAGGTGCGATTTGTGTAAAAAATTTCGCGAGCCTCCTAAAAACGCTCCATACTAAAGTCGACCTACAAATGACGTCACTTGTAGGTTATAGTATATGAAGTATATGACCGCCGGAATATATTAATTGTAAATATCTCCGATATTTGTGCGTTTAGGTTCATACTTACCATAATGAATGTTTTTGTATATGATGTGAGTAAACTAATGATGTAGGTTTTGTTTATCAATTTCGCAATAAAAATTTTTTTTGGTACTTTTTAAATGTATTTTATTAGTAAACTACACATAAAATAATATATTTTTTTACATTTACCAAGTAGTAATGCCTCAATATTTCTGAATATATTAATGAAACTAAATATTTCAGATGTAGTCCGATCCCCTATTGTTTAAGTCCGTTTTAATTTATAATTTTGAGTAAATTATTGATAAACAAGCTGTCTCGAGTCCCGACAAACGTCGTTATGTCTTAAATATGAACTGGAATGAATAAATGACTACACTTACAATATATATTTTTTTATTTAAAGGATTTTCGTACATGAAATGACGATGACAATCCTGTTGTACTCTTACAGATAATACACAAAAATAAAACTAAAAATACAGAACTTTCTTAACATGATACTACATAATATTACAGTTTACAACCTATCCGTTAAAATCAAAACTTCCAGCATTCTAGCCGCATCAGAGTCTGGTTCGGCTAGAATGCTTTGTAGAGCACCTACGTTATATAAATTTAAATAAAATGTAGAAATCAGTCGAACTCTTTTGTCGCTATTCCTGGTACATTCTATCAAGCGGTGATATAAGTCGTCTCTCTTATCACACTGCTCACAAGTAGGAGAGTCAGCTATTCTCATTAAAAACAAAAACCTTTTACTAGGGATGTGACCAGATCTTAATCTACATATGGTAACAATTTTCTGTCTATTAAATCGAGACCTATAAAACCACGGAGTACGAATTGGCTCACATTGGATACATTTATACCATATACCACAAGTTTTCGAACGTTCATCAAAATATTCTTTAAACATTAATTGACACTTGGATCTATATTTAGTCAAAACTTCTGAAAAACTAGGTAAAACATTAATTTCTTCACCTTCTGTTACAGCTAATTTCGCCAATCTGTCCGCTCCTTCGTTCCCCGACAGTCCAATATGAGACGGAACCCACTGCAGCGCCACGATTTTACCGTTACTATACATATTATTTATTTTCTCAAGAATATTGTATGCCAAAGTGGTACCTCTGTAATCAGAGGTGCACTTGACAATATGCATTAGGGCACTTTGGCTATCTGTAAAAATTACAATTTTACGAGCACCAATCCCAGAAACGTAATTTAGGGCCTGTGACAAAGCAAGTAGTTCCGCAGTCATAATTGAAATACACTGGTTCCTTAATCTATATGACTTATAACATTTGTTGATTGGATCATAAAACGCCGAACCAAGACTAGTCGACGTTTTAGACCCATCAGTGTATATCCTATGGAATCCATTATATTTTAAAAGTATCTCTTCTAATACTTCATGCCTAATGTAACAATTACCAAGGTGTTTTGATTTTGAACCAGTAATAGATTTTAGTGACTTGAATAATACATTTTTAACATTAATATTACCTAACCAGATATTGAATTTAAACATTTGAAGAGGGTAAGATGTGGACATAATATCTTGTTTAATTTCATTAAAACATGTTGGCACCAATGGTTTTTTCTTATGCAACCAATATCGATTATCGAGCAAGCCATGTAATTTACCAAACAACTGATTGCTTATGCTATTAGATATAGAATTGGCCTTTAAGCAGTATTTATAACATAAGTAAGCTCTTCAAATGGACATCGGTGGAACACAAATTTCAGTTTCCATTACGTGCATGGGAGTTGTTTTTATGAAACCACCAATAACCCTGAGGGCCTGGTTTTGAATTTTATCGATTTTCGATAAGTGACACTTGGCAGCATTATCGTATAAGTACCGAAGTCAAGACGGCTTCTTATTAAGGAGATATACAATCTACGTAGATGTACGGGGTGGACGCCCCAACTTGAACCAGCTAGGACTTTTAATAGACACAAAATTTTTGAAGTTTTTTCACAAATTTCACTAATATGTTTAGACCATCTTAGTGACTTATCCAAGTAGAAACCTAAATATTTAATACTATCAACCGAGCCTAACTGTATATTTTTTATATTTAGTTGTATATCTTGTCTTCGACGTGCTCGTGTAAAAATACAAAATTTTGACTTACTGACTGATAACTGTAACCCAATCTCATCCAGCAATTCACAAAAACAATTAAGTGCTCTCTGTAAGTTAATAATACTGTCGTTGATTCTTTTATAATTTGCGAAAATAACAAAGTCACCTGCATACTGAAAGGTAAATACATAATTTATTTGTTTACAGATTCTAAAAGTGACTATATTAAAAAGCAAAGGTGAGATCGGGTCACCCTGAGGAATGCCATTATTTGTCCACCGAACCAAGAACTTATCATCTTCTTCGTCACATTTTATTTGAAGATGCCTTTCCTTTATTAACTCCCACAAATACGCACAGATTCTAGAACCTACATTTAATTCATCCAAAACTGATATTACTCTACGTGTTGATACATTATTATACGCTCCTTCTATATCCAAAAAAACAAGCAACAGTTGAAATGTTTTGTGAGAAGCCAATCTGAATATTCGAGATAAGACGACACAAACAATCCAGACAGGATTGTCCTCGTCTAAATCCTAAAGTATTGGGCGACAAGATTTTATTATGCTCCACATACCATTCGAGCCGTTTACGCAGCATCAAGTGAAATATTTTACATATACAGGACATTAACGCAATTGGTCTAAGCTTACAGTCTGTATTACTACTATATTTAGGGATCGGTACAATCTGAATCTTTCTCCACTGAATAGGGATACAACCAGTACTGAATATATCATTGTATAAGTCAAGCAAAGCCTTTTTGCCTACAAGTGGTAGATTATATATCATCGAATAGTAAATTTCGTCGTGACCAGGAGAAGAATCTTTTTTTTTTTAGTGAATCTTCCAACTCAGAGATAGTAAATTCAGCGTCTAGTCTAGGGTTATTTGAGGAAAATGACATAGGGGGGTCGCAAACGTAATCTGGCGTTAAAGAGGACAGTAGATCTAATTTATCCGCATCTGTATTGAAATGTCTAACGTGTTTAATTCCTTTTAACCACCTCATCTTACAATTTTTACAAAAAATATTTGTTGATTCACTTATACTATTACAAAAATTATGGAAACTCTGTGATTTTGCTTTTCTTATAAGACGTTGAGCCCTTGAAATAGCTAATTTTAAACCAGATAAATTTTGCGGGGTTGGATTTTTTCTAAAATGTTTCAATGCCAGCCGACGTTGAGCTACAACCCTAGATAACTCAGGATTCCAATAGACTTTTGGAACAAAATTACGAGCAGCGTTTACACACTGTTTTTTGTTAGGAATCGCCTCGTCTGTAGCCTGTTTCATTATTTTTAAAAAACTATCATACATTAATTTCTTGCACACTAGGAAAAGATCTATTCCTATCTAAAATTAAATGTTCTACAATATCTTTATATTTCGACCAATCAGCCACCTTAATGTTTTTTTTAATAGTAAATTCTAGATTATCCTGATACTTTAAACATATTTTTATGATTATGTGATCACTGCCTAAATTTTCATTGCTCAAGCACCAATCATTGTTTACGGCAATGTCTCCGGATGAAAATGAAACATCTGGAGAAGTTTCCTGTAATACACTACCAACAAGTTTAACTCTAGTAGCCTGACCGTTGTTAAGAGAAATGTAGCCATTATCTATACAACTGTCAAATAATTGGTTACCTCGTGTGTCTGTCCTATTTGACCAATTACTATGATGTCCGTTAAAGTCCCCTAGAATCAACGTGTTACTACGGAATTGAGAGAACAGCGAATCCCAATCAGATGGTGACGTGCGAACAGATGATGGGCAATATATAGAAAGAACATAGTGTAAAAGCTTACAATTCAGAATTTTAATACCTACGACGTCTATATGTGAATTACTAATTATTATTTGAATTCTAAAACAGCGCAGAGATTTGTGGCAAATGATAGCAACACCCCCATATCCATCGTTCCTATCCTGTCTGTATATATTATAACCTGTAAATTTTAAATGATTATCTTTTTTTAACCAAGTTTCACTTATTACAGCGATATGTATTTTTCCCTATTTAGAAAAGATTCAATGGCTGCTAACTTAGGTTGCAAGCTCTGGGCATTCCACTGTATTAAGTTTAAATTATATTCAAAACTAGCCATTATTATGTTTGAATACTAAATTAAGAAAGTCTACACCACAGAATCTTTCACATACAATTAACGATACCTCTTTGATAAGAACTTTTATACTCAATACAATATTTTCCTCTAAAGAACTATCTGACAAAATAATATCTTTAATTTTCCCGTACAAAATCTTCAATATCGAGAAAAAACCTGGACTATTCTTAATTTCTACATTACATATGCTTTCCTCGCCTGCATTCTGTTCATTATTCATATCCCTGTTTATTTCCTGTTCTTTTCCTCTTCCCGCTTCTTCACCATCCTTTCTCGAACTTGGTCCCTTTGATTTTTTGACTTTAGCTCTTTCTTTCATGCTTACATTCTTTTGCTTATTATGCTGTACTTTTTCATTACTTGTTTCCCCCTCAACTATATCCACCATCATCATATCATTATTATTATGTCTGTTTAATAAGACATCCTTATATGAATAAACACCCAAAGAATTAGACTGAATTTCGTCTGCGACATGACTTGAAATGAGATTTTGCAAAGACTTCCGAACATTGGATTCTGAGTTATTTTGGTAATAAAATTCTAAAGCCTTTTTATATGTAGAATTATTTTCACTCATAATTTTTTTAATCTGTTTTTCTTTTATGAACACTGGACATATTTTATCGAGTGCCATATGATCTCCTTTACAGTTAATGCATGTGAATCTCTTTGTCTCACAATTTTCATGATTCTGGCCGCATTTTGGACACTTAATTTTCTGTATAGGGCACATTTTCCTAGTGTGGCCATATTTCCAGCACCCCGAGCATTGAGTGACTGGAAAAACATAATGTTCTACTTTTAACCGACAGCCATAACCAAATATATACGGGGGCAAGGTAGAACTTTTAAATGCTAATCGAATTACCGTACTGTCTATCCACTTTCCGTCACCAGCTAAACGCTTTAGTCTTCTGATAGACACAATCTCGTATTCACAATTAAATTGCTCAAGTATCTCGCTTTCACTCATATCTAAGTCGACATCTCTTACTATTCCAAACGAAAGATTTACTTCATCCAAATATTGGCAATTAAATTCCAAATCATTAAATTTTTGGCAACTGACTAATTTTTCAGCATCTTTTTTGGTTTCAAATGTTATAATTACTTTAAATGGGCTTTTATATTTGATAAACATAATGTTCTCAATATTCTCCGCTTTTAAAAGCTTCGCTAGCCCAAATTGCTTAGGTAACACTTGTTTACAGGTTAATCTCACACTAATACCCATATTTTCGCCATTATTTATGTTTTTCATGCTGTTGGCATGCTCATTATTTACAGAAAAACTGCGTAAAAGCCGCTTTGACCTTCTAGTAACATTAATAAATTCTTCATTATCTTCGTCCTCCTCAACACTTTCCTGTCTCATTCTTTTTTCTGGACCCTTCTGTTTGTCATCTAACACTCTTTCTAAATTTTGTATTTCACTTTCCTCACTCTTATCCTGCATATCCGGTGTATCAGAACTAAAACTTAATGATCGTCCAAAATTAGCCATTTTCTCGCACTATTTGAAACATGAGGGTAGTTGTAAAAATTTAACAATTATTCGATACAGCGCACGCTTGCTAACCGATAACCGTGCGTCTCGTACGAACGCTCGCACGCAACTGTACACTTACAATACATTATTTCACTTACAATACATTATGCCTCTTTTCAAGGCTGGAAATAAGTCTGACCCAGCAAATTATAGACCGATATCGATACTACCGACATTTAGTAAAATATTTGCGAAAATTATTCTAGTTCAATTAACTGTTCACTTTAATACAAATAATTTATTGCATACTACACAATTCGGTTTTACTAAAGGTCGGTCTACTACAGACGCAGACATCAAGCTTCTCTGTAGTATATTCGAGGCTTGGGAGGAGGCGCAGGATGCATTAGGAGTTTTTTTGCGACCTCTCCAAAGCATTTGACTGTGTAGACCATGCTACACTAGTCAGAAAACTACACCACTATGGCATAAGGGACTCAGCTCTTAATCTTTTGAGTTCTTATCTTTACAATAGGACTCAAACGGTAGAGATTAATAGTAAAAGGTCCACTGGGACTAAAATAGAATTAGGTGTCCCACAGGGATCTATTTTAGGTCCATTTCTTTTTATCATCTACATAAATGACTTGCCTTATCTAGTTCAAGATAGGCATGAGATAGTACTTTTTGCTGATGACACTTCACTTATATTTAAAGTGAAGCGGCAACAATTAAATTACGAAGAGGTAAACAGTGCTCTCTCAAGTATAGTAAACTGGTTTAGTGTTAGTAATTTACTTTTAAATGCAAATAAAACAAAATGTTTAAAGTTTAGCTTGCCAAATGTTAGATTACAAACAAGAGTACAAGAGTACAAACCAATTTACTACTCAATGATGAGAGAATGAACATGGTAGACTCCACTGTATTCCTAGGTATTGTACTAGATTGTAAATTACAGTGGGGTCCTCATATTGCTAACCTAGCGAATAGACTCAGTTCTGCAGCATATGCAGTCAGAAAAATTAGAGAAATCTCAGATGAAGAAACGGCGTGCCTGGTCTATTTCAGTTATTTTCATAGTAGAATGTCTTATGGCATACTTTTATGGGAAAATGCTGCCGACATAAATTCAATATTTGTGCTGCAGAAGCGAGCTATTCGTGCTATTTATTTGTTATACGTTAGAAAAACCTTAAGCAATTTCAAGAAGAAAAGTGATAGTCATTGTATAAACACTAGAAATAAGAATAAGCTAGATGTACCAGTGATAAGACTTAGTAAAGTAAGTAAATCTTTTAAGGGCCAATGTGTACGCCTATACAATAGGATCCCAGAAAACGTTCAAAACCTTTCTATTAATAAATTTAAAAAAGTAGTCAAAGAACGTTTGTGTGCTAAAGCTTATTATAAAGTAAATGATTTTGTTAACGATTGCACACCTTGGAAAAAAGATGCAACCCTGCAAGGCTGTCTCTATGTACTTGTGTACTGACTTGTTATATTTAACATATATTTAAGTTTACAATGTAAAATATATATTTCTTTTAAAAGAACAATTTTCCATCTTTTTACTAAAAGATAGGCCCGTGCGAGTTTCTTACGCCGGTTCTTCTCGGCGAGCTATGGTTGAACCGGTGGTAGCTTTTTTGTTGACTTTCCGAAAATAGCTTTTTAAGTTTCATTTGGAAATAAAAAAAAAATCATTTCATTTTCATTTTCATTCACAACCTACGCCCTAGTCCTACACTTACTCCTACAACTTACACCTTTTCTAATATTTCTCACTGTTTGAACCTTCCTTGAACTTACGCAATTATTTTAAGACCAAAATGAACCAAATCGGTTCAGCCGACATAAACGACATAAAGCTTTTTAGCAAAATCGGTTCAACCGTTCTCGAGTTTTGAGTCCCTCGGGAACGACATAAAGCTTTTTAGCAAAATTGGTTCATCCGTTCTTGAGTTATAAATAGTGTAACTAGCATGACTTTGTTTTTATATTATATAGATAGTGGAAAATTAAAAAAAAAATACAAAAAAACTCGGGTGCAAAAAAAGACAGATACTTAAGCAACGCACTAAAAAACGAAACAAAATTGAAAAAATTACACTATGAGCTGAACGCTTAAGTGAAATAATTGATGTTTGGTAGCAGGCGAGACCTATTTGCAAATTAGGTATAAATCGTGCAAAAATAAATAGGTCCCGCCTGCTACTATAAACCATAAACAGTTCCGTACAAAGTATTATACGGAACCCGCGGTGGGCAAGTAGCTCTTGTCTTACTTACGTATTACATGAAGTTCAGTCCAACCGGTCATGGTCTTGTTGTGTCCGGAGGCTGTAAGTCGCCACCGGCCCTCGTACGTTGGTTTCACGTGGCGAACTCTCACCCCACAACCATCACTCCATTTCTGATACCTACAGTTTGTGAAACAAGTTTATTAGTAGACTAGGCTCCGCCCGCGTGAATACACATACAAAGTATCTCAAAGGAACACTGTAATTTTTCGGGATAAAAAGTAGTCTATGTTTTAATCCAGAGCCGAACTACCATACCGAATTTTATCGAAATCCGTTGAGTAGTTTTTGCGTGAAAGAGTAACAAACATCCATCCATCCATCCTCACAAACTTTCATATTTATAACTAGCTGTTACCAGCGGCTCCGCCCGCGTAAATATAGTATCTATCGGGAACACTGTACTTTTTCGGGATAAAAAGTAGCATATGTTTTAATCTAGAGCCTAAACTACTACCACACCAAATTTCATCAGAATCTGTTCAGTAGTTTTTACATGAAAGATGAACAAACATCCATCCATCCTCACAAACATTCACATTTATAATATTAGTAGGATATTACTATTAGTATTGTAATGATTCTTATTTTTTACGTTGTCTGCTCATCTGCTGAGGGCCTACCTTAAGGTTATAAGGACTTACTCGTTTGACGGGGGTGATTCCACATTGAAAACAACCCCTGAAGGCGTTGTGGCATAGCACGTCTGCTGGTCATCCAAAGTGACAGTAAGCTTCATAAGGGCTTCGTTTCCTTCGGCTACATGAAGGGACGGAGGCCATCCGTAGCCATGTTGCGATGTTAGAATATCCTCGAACTTAATATCCACATCCACACAATTCACTCGGAGTCCTATAAAGTATAAAGTAATACAGGGATGTAAGGAATGACTATATTTATTTTACTTTTAATTATGCAATTGTAAATTGATTAACATTATTTACCTAAAACTATCACAATTACCAACTGATTTATTCCAAACATTTTGAAATATATTACGACTGAATTTCGCGCTATAAAATGGCAGTCATTGGTGGACTTATTTTAAACAGGTATTTTACAAAACTTTTTCAATATTTACGACTTAACAACCAAATTCCCAAGAAATATTATTATTATTATTACATTAACGAACGTCACGTTGAATAGATTGTAACAGCTGTTAGAAAGTAGAATCACTACATTTTGAAATTAACATTTATTGATAAGATAAAAAATGTTATCGATTTATGAAAGTAATTAACACTAGAGTACCTACACGCGTGGCCTACTATTGTAAATTGTAGGCCATTGTAAATATTTTGGCAATATTTTTAATAAATCTTTCTAAATACTTTATTCCAGTTTGTCAACAACGAAAAAGTCCAACGCTAACAGACTAGTGACTACCTCTGAAAATGGTCAAAAGTAAAATTAATTTATAGTAGGATGAAACTCATTGGAAAAGGAAGAGAATATAACAAAAATAAAAGGAAAAATAATTTACGGGCAAAAAGTGTAAACACAAAAGTGGTATAATCTTTTTATTACATACATACATACATACATACATATAATCACGCCTCTTTCCCGTAGGGGTAGGCAGAGACCGCCTCTTTCCCATTGGGTTAGGCAGAGACCACTTCTTTCCACTTGCTACGATCCTTACACACTTGTTTCGCTTCGTCTACTTTCATTCTTACCATCCATTCCTCCTCTTACATTCAACGTAGCGAAGCGGCTCTCCATGGGCCACTTTTTGCCTCCGCGAGAACGAGACGTGATGGGTGGCGAACCACATCGCCGCCATTTTGGATAATTAAATTATTTTTATGATTATCCATTGCGTTCCCACGGATTTGCAGAGAGGGTAGGAATAGGGAAAGGGAAGGATAGGTGGTGTAGAAAGGAACATTGGTAAGTTAGAGTGGGAAAAAGGAAATGTAGGATATTACCGCCCAGGAGGGGAATGGATTAGGGTACGGAACCGGGAAATCCCGGTCCCGAAATTCCCGGGAATTCCCGAAATTTTTAATCGCTCTGAGAACCGGGAATCAAAAATTTAGAACCGGGAATTTCGGTACTTTCGGTACCAAACAAATTGTATTAAAATTTACAAGTACTTAAGTAAACTATCATCGGTAATTGTAAATATTAGCTAAAAATAATTTTTAATTATTTCCGAAAGCGAATTAAAGACAAAAATGAAAAATATATAAAAGGATAGAATGAGTAGTTCATAATATTAGATAATAGATTCTGTACATAAAAGTTAACTGTGAGCGGTGCGAGGAAATAATAACCATAATATTATGCCGTATTTAATATTAATATGTAGTATGATAGCACCACACATCGACTGACATAGTAGCCAATACTGGAGCTAATGGTATTGACGATTAAATAGAACATCTTGGGACTTGGCCTACAAGGTCTGTATGGCGTCTGTTTTTTTTTTTGATAAATATATACGTATATATTCGTATACCTACTAATATGCATATTGGTTGCTTTTGGGGTTGGTGAGCAGTTTAGATGGATTTTACCAATTGTCCTTTAAATACTCTTTATTGTCCTTATAAAAATAGTTACGCATTATATTAATTTTAAAATTTTAATTTCAAATTGGAGCATCTGTAGGATTCACTGAATTGAACTTCTGACACTCGAGTAAATTTTTTTTTTACCCCTTCCCACCTTTCACGCAAATCGTCAGATTAATATTCTTCATATCAGAGACTTGTTTGCGCATGAACAATACTTTAATTAAATTATTTATATATTTAAAATAATTATTAAAAATTAAAAATTAAATAATCTGACGCGTTCAGCATATCCATGTCATGGTCATTTTTACAACTTTTTAACCACGCAGGACGACGACTGCTAAAAGCTGACACACTATTCCTTTAGTGTGTCTTTTAATTATCTAATTTGTCACTTCTAATAGGTTACCTAGACGTTCGAGCATGCACACTAATAGCATTCTGGGCACCCCAACTATTTGATGTTTTGCAAAAATCAAATAACTCGAAATAACATATTTAAAAACCACCAATAAATGATAATAAACTAAAATGACATACGGCTCTTTACTATCGCCAGTAGTATTGTCATTAATATGGCGATAACATGTTGGCTGATTTGTCGAGTTGCCATTAAAAAACCTTATTTAATTTGTAATTGTACTATAAAATGTTATTATTATATTTTGAATTACTTTTTAGACAGTAATTATACTTGTATTTCATGCCTTCACACCAGTCCCGAAATTCCCGAATTTCCCGGGAAATCCCGGTTCCGAAATTGCCCAGTCCCGAAATTCCCGGTTCTCAAAATCAGACCGGTTCTTCCATTCCCTAGAAGGGATAGGACAGTAATAGCTAGGGAAGCCGGGGTCGCGTACCCGTATACTATACCGCAACTACCGGACAGGTAAGTTGGGATGAGTATCCCATGACATATTTTTAGGGTTCCGTAATACTTAAGGAACCCTTATAGTCTGTCTGTCTGTCTGCCTGTCCGCGCCTCTAGCTCCTGTAATTATGAATATAAATTGATGAAATTTGTTGCAGTTATAGATTGTGTATAGATCACGGTATCGGGATCATAAAAATAATAATTTTATATTTTAGGGGTGGCTCTCCATACATGTGAAGTGGGGATGAAAAATATTTTTTCACTCTACCGCATCTTGTGGGGTATCGTAGAATAGGTCTTTTAAAATAAAGGTAAGGTTTCATACATTACTTTTTTAAAAAGTTGACCATTTTCGAGTAATCGGCCTCCAAATTAGTTTGTAAGTTGGTTCCCCCCCCCCCTAGCATTTTTAAACTATAGGAGATAGAAACTTGCAAATTTTCATGCTGATAGATCATGCTAAAAACTCTTTAGGAAAATTATTGTGAACCAAATCGGACAGTAACTTTTGGAGTAATTAAAAAAAGCATATTACGCGTTTATAGTTACGGAACCCTCCTTAGACAACTCCTGACATGCTCTTGGTTAGGTTAGGTTATTTATTAAGTACCTACAACTATTTGACTTTTTTCCATAGGACTATTTGACTTTCTTCTATAGGACTTGTAGTTTTGCCGGAAATCGAGATAAACCGTTTTCTACCCTTAAAAACTCACCTCCTTCACTTCCCGACCTTAAATCGCCAGTAAATTGTTTTTCCTTTTACTTTTATCTTATATTTACTTTTATGTTATATTGTCTTCCTTTTCCAATAGGTTTCATCCTACTATAAATTTATTTTGTTTCAAAACCTATTTGCACTACTCTAAATCTCCTACCGAATTTGACAATTAGAATCCGAAATCACTCAAATTTTAATACACGACTATAATTACTATACTTAATTAAAAATTTCCCAGGGATAGGACGTCGATTTTTCTCGCTCAAAACTACCTGCATAGTAAATTTCAAGGAAATACTTGCAATCCTTTCCGAAATCCGATCACGGGCCTACGCCCGTGAATCCCCTAAACTCCCCCCTTGGATACCCAAGGGGGGGGAGGGGTTAGGGGGTTCAAACCCCCCGAATACATACACCCATACAAAATATGACTGTCATCTGTGTCAGGGCAACAGTGACAATCATTTTAGTCTACTAATTTGCTTTAAGCTCGCGGTGCTGGATAAGCTGGAGGGTCCATGTGGATGACCATTGACCCCTATACAGAGACGTATTTAGATTAGAAATTTTAGCGCCCCGTCAAGCATAGGCGGACTTTTTTATTATCTTGTTTTACATGTTTACGTCAAGGGAAATAGGGATTCATTTTTATATATTATATACAGATTATAGGCAGAATATTCGAGTCCGAAGTCTTTTACAATTTCTCTAGTTATATTGCAATCTAACGGTTTTTACAATTGTACGGTCACATACAAAAGATTTTCTCTAATTATAAAATAAAATTAATGTATGTTAAAGGTACCTACTGTAAACGAACAACAAAAACTAAATTAATTAGAAAATTAAAATAATATTCTAATATAATATTATTTAAATTTTTAAAATGGCCCACTACAGCAGACCACGCGTACGCATGTGAAGAAAAGGTATAGGTAGCGCAACGAATTAAGATCCCTCGACAAAAGTAGAGGGGGTATGCGCAGAAGTCAGTTTTTGGGTGTGTTTGGCGGTAGCGGGCTCGGGCGGGGAGGTGTGTATGCGCCGAACGCATGCCGAACGTGGCTGCCGACACGCTATTGGTACGTTAGTAATATATATTCTTTGCTATTGGTCACATGCGCGAACGACCCCCTCCACTTTCACTGAGCGCTCATAAACCGTTGCGCGACCTATACTGCAGTGTTAATAGATAACAAGTTTAATTATTATTCCATTAAAATCCTCCTTATTAGTTATTGCCCGACTACGGTGAAGCTAAAAGGAAGGCTAATGAATAATGATTTCACAGTCTATGTAAGTATGTGTGTTCTGCCTTCGCGTCTAAACTACTGATCCGATTTTAATGGATGACGTGTAACTAGATTCGTAAAGGGTTACTTAATATAAGAATGGTAACATGGAGGATTTAGTTTAATTTATACACTCAGCAATATTTAAGGTACTACTACTTGATAAACGTAAAAAAATATTTAATCTGTATTTTAGTAATAATATAAGTACTTACATCTAAAAATACAAAAACTTAATTTTTTTTTTTTGCTAAATCAGTAAAAAAAATCATGATTGGTTTACTTACATCATACCTATACAAAAACATTAAAAATAGTACTTGTATAAACTCAAACGCACTTTCGGAGATATTTATGTTCCTGCGGCTTTATATTTTATACACCTAATCGTGACGTAACAGTTAGGTACGATTTGTAATAGAACATTTCACGAGATTTGCGTTTGTAAATAAATCGCCGTACCTACCTATAAAATATAGTTTTATATACCGTATAAATACCATTGCCTCACAGAAAACCGGCATAAAATTACGCTTGTGATGTATTTTGCTGAGTGAGTAAGGTTACTAGAGGCCCAAAGGAGATTGGGATTTTGAGGAACGCGAGTGCGCAACACCAGAAGAGTTACATGTGTAAGTCCTCTGTTGCGTGTGTCCATGCGCGGCGTAAAACACGACGGGCGGCGGTAATCGTTTACCATCAGGTAATTCGTCTGCTCGTTTCCTGGTCCATTTCATAAAATAAATTCACGCAGCTTTACGAATTACGACGCTATAGAGCCGGGGTGTGTCAGTAATATAATATACTAGCTTTTGCCCGCGAGTTCGTCCGCGTGGAACATTTACTTTGGGATATGGACTTCATTCACGTAGAAGGAGTAGCGCTTCCCCCTTACGACTGCCCGCAGGCCGCAGCGCGCCGTACATGATTATTGCGCGCTTGATTATGTTATTACTGCGATATCTTCTAAAATACTCATTGAAATCAAATGATGTAAACGGCAAATTTCTTCTAAATTAAATGCTTATAATGAATAACGCATTTACTTGGATAAGGATTAATATCATCTTTATGAAAACACCGTCACAAATGATGCTTAATTTTAGAACAAAAAGATAGACATATACAGTCGCGGACTTTTTTTATAACTTTTAAAGGGGAACAATTCTGTCATACATAATTTTAGCGAAACTTTAACCGTTTCCACAGTGTACGCAGCGAAAGCTCTCAAAAGTAGAAAAAAAGCCCCGATTTTGAAACATTCTTGGTTGGTGCTTCGCTCGTATTGAGCTTAGCATGATGCTATATAGCGTAGTATAAGATCTAAGTATATAGCCTTCCTCGATAATGGAATATCCAATACAAAAAGAATTTTTCAATTCGAACCAGTAGTTCCTGAGATTAGCGCGTTCAAACAAAGAAACAAACAAACTCTTTAGCTTTATAATATTAGTATAGATATGGGTAGGCGGGTTAAATAGCAAACGAAATTGTTTAAATTATTAATTAGCCCAATATATTCATTTTTATTAAAACTTTAATTAAAGAGTTACAAATTAATTCACGCACCTCCATTTATCGTGTCGTAAAAATATATATTAGCAGGACATGTCTAAAGCTAGCTTCTCACGGCGCGAGATATCACAAGTCGCGCCGCGCCGAGCCGATTTGTACGAGCGAGCATGCGTCAACAGGCGAGTCCGCGCTACCCGTTCTCACGGGCGCGGCACGGCGCGAGACGGCGCGGCGCGCGTTGGGCACGGCCGCGGCCAGGTCGACATATTATAATATTAAAAATTCGGAAATTTCATTAGTCCACTCCATAATTAAATACGCAAGAGTATCTTTCAAGTTGGCACAAAACGAAATGAATGACCAATGCTTCGCTCGCGTCACTCTGCGCCCCGCGCTACCCCGAGCGCACTCGAGTCGCCACGAGTGCGCTCGCGCCGCGCCGGCCCGCGCCTTTGAAGTTACCGACTTCGATCGGATCGGACGCGCTTGCTCGCGCTAGCTCGCGTCGCGTCGCCTCGAGCCATTACCTTCACACGGCGCGTAGGCGCGAGCTAACGCGGCGCGACTTGTGATAACTCGCGCCGTGAGAAGCTAGCTTAAGCACAGAATAGATATTAGTTACAACAGAAGCCTCACTTCGAGGACTCATTAGAAGAAATAGGGACTCTTACAACGATACCATTAAGTTCAATTCAGCTAGCGCAGCGCGCGATCGCCTACGATTATATTTACCTACAAGTTGCGTCTCTTTCTATCGCATAACTCTTATTCATATCGCATAATTGTGACGAAATCGGGGTTGTCTCCGTTTAGAAAATAATTTATTTAAATACAACTTTTTTTCTAGTACCTACCTACTGTACTTTAGTGAACGAATTACTTTCCAAGTAAACCTAAGGTAGGTGTTAGGTACTTTAACTCTAATAAATTCGCGCATACCTACGTATAAGTAGTTATGCGTAAAGTGTAAACGTAAGCGTTTTCGATACCTTTACGGCCTGATATTACTCAAAGATGTTGAATCACGCCGCCTTACTATTACTCTAGGTACTTTTGTCAACAAATTACTTTTCAAATCGTATCACAATTCACATTGCATCGGAATGACAGTTTATGACGCGAACAGGTAGTTCAGGAGCCAACACCTAAAACATAATATTGGTTCTCAAAATCTCAACTAATAGCATTAGCTCAAACTATATTTATAATAATATTGTTATTTAATATTTATAATATTATAGTACTCATTATACCCACTTTTAAAATAATACGTAAAATTATAATAATTACGAACAAATCTCGCGCGTACGTCACTCACTGCTCGCATGTAAGTCCCTACTGATTGTCCACGCAGAGCGGGATGCAGTGTGACCGTTTTCAAAAACCGCTAAACTACTAGATGTAACTTACTTTTCTCAACTTTTCTACTGAAATCTACTAACGTTTTGGAAAACCTACTGAAATTGTACTGACGTACCTACTTTGTGGCTTAAATTCACATAAATTGATAATTTTTTATGAGACAGATATGAAACACAAGTTTAATATTATTAGGTTTTATTAATAAATTATAATATACACACGTACTTAATTAATTACCTAGTCATCATTGTCGTTTCGATTTTTTTTTATTAGGTATTTTAACCATATTTTTTCTTTTTGGAAATTTGTACAATTACCGCCGTTGTCAAATAAACCTTGTTTTACATGTAAAAGCGATGATATATGATGAATGTTTAAAAACCTAATAGACTAAGGTACCTTTGAAAATGGTCTAAAGTGAAAATAATTTATAGTACTTAGGATGAAATCCATTCGAAAAGAAAGAGAATATTACAAAAATATTATAATAATAGGTTTTAAGGGTAGAAAACTATTTATAGCGATTTCCGACAGAACTACAAATTCTATGGAAAAAAGTTGTAGGTCTAAAATTTTTGTATTTACATTTTTTCACATAACCTCAAAATTTATGTGAAAAATTCAAATAACCAAGTTTTTGGTTTTTTATTTTTATCTTATAATAAATAATAAAAAAAATCAGGAAATTTGGTGAAAAAAAAACTTACCTTTTTATGTTTCAAATATACTGTATTTTTTTTATTAAAAAAAATAATTTATCACCTTATTTTGATTTAATATCGAAAAATTAACCCTAATTTTCAATCGAAAATTCTCCCCTCAAAATACCAGCTTTTTTTAAAATGTCGGTGGGCTTTTTGTTCGTTGAAATGTCTCCTTTCTGATAATGGGGAGAGTTTTCGTTTAAAAATATATGGTTAAATTTTCCAAATTAAACAAAAATAAGGTGAAAAAAAAATATTTAAAAAAAAAATACATTATATTTGGAACATAAAAAGGTAAGATTTCACCAAATTTCGTGAAAAAAATATTTTTTAGTGATAAGATAAAAATAAAAAACCAAAATCTTGTTTATTTTTAATTTTTCACATAAATTTTGAGGTAATGTGAAAAAAATGTAAATACAAAAGTTGTATACATAGATCTTTTTATTACCTACAACTTTGCCATTTGACTTTAACTTTTACTATAATTATCAAGCGTCGATTATCCGACGAAGTAAGCGGCGAATCACTGACAGCTATCAGAGGTAAATTTGTTTACATTTCCGATGTTGCCGTGTTAAGAGAAAAATATTTGCTAAAGTTTAAAATACTGCCAGGATATTCTACTGAAATCCGCTACTATTTAAAAAAATACTGAAAATCTACTGCACTACCAATTTTACAACGAAAATCTACTGTTGCAGTAGTCAATCTACCGTAAACGGTCACACTGGCGGGATGCCGCGCGTACTTGCATTTTCTATACCTACACGGGGAGTGAGACAGGCCTGGCTTAAGGAGGGTTTCGTGACTATCAACGCGCAATAGGTTTTTTGAATTACTAACTTCAAAAGTTAATTTTTCTCAAAATAACATTCCTGTAGAGTTATACGTATTAATATGCTTTATCAGCATGGATATTTACAAGTTTCTACCTCCTATAGTTTGAAAATGCCAGGGAGTCCCCTTCCCTGGCATTTTTAAACATATATACCAACATATAAACCACTTTGGATGCATGCCGATTACTCGAAATAGGTTAACTTTTTAAAAATGTCATGTATCAAACTTCACCCTTATTTTAAAAGGTCTATTCAATGATATCCCATACGATGTGTTAAAAATAAAAAAATATTTTTCATCCCCACTTCACATGTATGGAGAGCCACCTCTTAAAATATAAATTTAAAATTATTTCATGACGCCAATACCAACATCTATACACAAATGTTCTATACAAAATTTTATCAATTTACATTCATGATTACAGAACTTAGAAGACAGACAGATGGACGGACAGAGCAAAACTAAAAGGGTTCCTTGAATACTACGGAATTCTCAGGTATAAGGAACCCCAAAGCACAAAGTAAACATCAGAAATAGTTCAGTAATCAAGTGTCGCAGTGTTTGTGGAGCCTGAAATGGGTAATGAATATTTGTATGGAGAAGCTATTATTTTATGTATAGTGGATACAAGGTAAAAATTATTTTACGCCGTTTTTCTGTGAGGCCATGACATTCCGGTCGCGCCGATCCAACTATAATTCACAATTTATGAATACCATAGTGTTTTAAGTTTATACTAATAATAATCGATAATTAACCCTATGATAGGGTTAATTTTTTCGCCGGTAGTTAACAGTGTTCTGTGATCTGTTCATAATAAAAAAAAATGTCTTACGAAATTAGCTCTAATTTATTAAACAGTTAGATCAAATATCAAGATGGCCGACATATTTATAGATCATAAATAGTACTAATGTTATATTTTTTTTTATGTAATGAACCAGGAAACGAGCAGACGGATCGCCTGATGGTAAGCGATTACCGCCGCCCATGGACACTCGCAACATCACAGGAGTTACACTTTACACTTGTAACTCCTCTGGTGTTGCGACTTGCGTTCCTGGTCCTTAAAATTCCCAATCCCCCCATGGGCCTCCGGTAACCTCACTCACTCGGCGAAACACAGCGCAAGCGTTATTTCACGCTGGTTTTCTGTGAGGTCGTGGTATTTACCCGGTCGAGCCGGCCCATTCATACCGAAGCGTGGCTCTCCCACAAATATATCCAATATCAGCAAACAACCCATCATTCTATAATTATTAGACGACCTCTGTGGCTCAGTTGGTTGAGCATGTTGGTGCTCTAGCCGGGGGTCGCGGCTTCAAATCCCGCCGAAGGAACAAAAAAAGTTTTTCTGTGTTCCTGGGTCATGGATGTGTATTAAATATGTGTATAATATTATAATAAAATCTTAAATATGTGTATAGCATAAAAATAATTATTAAATATATTTCCGTTGTCTGGTACCCGTAACACAAGTTCTTCGAGAACTTACCACGGGATCAGATTGACGTGGTGTGAAGCGTCCATAGATATATATTATTATAGATATATATATAAGGTTTGGTAAAATCAATTACGAATACTTCGAGCATATGATCTTCTGCTTATGTAAAGACGTTTAAGCAGAAAAATAATTGTCATACTCAAAAACTTTTTTTACTTTGAGTATGACAATTATTTTTCTGCTTTAACGTCTTTACATAAGCAATGGATCATGTGCCCGAAACATCCGTAATTGATTTTCGGAGACCTTATACATTATATTATAGATATAATAGGTTGGGGAAAAAGTCTTTTCGCATTATAGTATGTATGAACTTGTCATAAAATATCTTGGGCTATACCAATTGTATCTGGCTGATTTTGGTATCATTAAAAAGTTTTAATTTTACAGAAGACAATTCCAAATTCAAATTAGGTAAATTTGAGATTTTCATTTGTTTTTCTTATTGTTAAAATAAGTGATTCTTATGAAGAATTTCGATACATTTTAAAATTTTATTACAAAAACGGTAAAAATGCAACACAAGCCGCGAAAAAAATTTGTGATGTTTATGGACCTAATGCAGTATCTGTGAGAGTAGCGCAAATTTGGTTTAAGCGTTTTCAATCCGGAAATTTTGATATCAAAGATGCACGTCGCTCTGGTCGCCCTGTTATGGACAAAACTGTTGCCATTTTTGAAAAAGTGGAGCAAGATCGGCATATTAGTAGTTACGATGTAGCTGAAGAACTGGGGATTGACCACAAAACGGTTTTGGCGCATTTGAAAAAAGCTGGGTACACAAAAAAGCTCGATATTTGGGTGCCTCATGAGCTCACTGAAAGAAACCTAATGAACCGTGTACTCATTTGTGATTCTTTATTACGACGTAATGAAACCGAACCATTTTTGAAGAAGCTGATAACTGGTAATGAAAAGTGGATCACGTACGACAAGAACGTGCGAAAAAGATCGTGGTCAAAGGCCGGTCAGGCTTCACAGACTGTGGCGAAACCCGGGTTAACTCGCAACAAGGTGATGCTGTGTGTGTGGTGGGATTGGAAGGGCATTATTCATTATGAGCTGTTACCGCCAGGCAGGACCATCAATTCTGAACTGTACTGCGAACAACTGATGAGATTAAAGCAAGAAGTTGAGAGTAAGCGGCCGGAATTAATCAACAGAAGGGGTGTGGTTTTTCACCATGATAACGCTAGACCTCACACATCTTTAGCCACTCAGAAAAAATTACGGGAGTTTGGCTGGGAGGTGTTAATGCATCCGCCGTATAGTCCTGACCTTGCACCTTCAGATTTCCACCTGTTTCGGTCGCTGCAGAATTCCTTAGGCAGTGTCAGGTTGACATCACAAGAGGACTGCCAAAACCACTTGTCGCAGTTTTTTCATCAGAAGCCCCAAAAATTTTATAGCAATGGGATCATGTACCTACCAACAAGATGGCAAAAAGTTATCGAACAAAATGGCACCTATATACTTTAGTCACTTGTAAATAAACTTTATAAAAAAACCTTTTGAATTTTTATATAAAATGCGAAGAAACTTTTTCCCCAACCTAATATATTACCTATTATCTATAGACTTTCATAAACTAGTTGAATTAACCTTGATCCAAGACTAGAGTAAATCTAAAGAAGTACTGGCCAAAATTTTCTTTTAATATAATGAACATAATAATATGTATTCATATTATAATTATTGTTATTTACAACTTTTTCAGTTTTACTTCAAAAATATTTTTATATGAAATAGGCACATTACCGTCTATGTTTTCAGTTTTAGTACATTGTCTCTCTCGATTTTGATTTAAATATTGTCTGAATTTTAATATAAAATCAACATAGAAAATGTTTCCTGGCTTGGCGCCAACTCGACGTCAGTTCAACTCAGCAAAGAGTGTAAAGTTCACAGCCATATCAATAAGTAGCCCTTCCGTTTGTTGATCGAAAATAAATATTTTTGTAAACCCAGCACTAACCACCATAATTTGATTCGGAATACGAATGTTGATGTTTTTATCAACTAGATAACCCCCGTATTGTCAGGCAATGGGCGAGATGATGATGATAAATTATAACTAAGAACACTCTCGATTATGTCAGTTTTCAAACAAAAAAGACACATCTTAATTTTTTTAGGATTTGGTTTAGGAGCTACGATGCCCCGGACAGAGACAGACACATCAAATTTATAATAAGTAGCTCATGGACGTAGAAAAAAGGCGGGCGGAAGGTGAGCCTTGGCTTAGCTCACCTCAATAGTGAAGCACAACAATGGCGGCGACTTACGTTTGTGTAAGATTACGGGTAATTTCCATTGGCGTACTGGCGGCCGATCGTCTTACTTTGCTGTGAATGTGTGCGTGCGGCACGTGTCGCTACAATACGGCCGGCTTACTTTGATTGCTTCACTATTCATATAACTGAAGCGGTGTGCCTTTTTTTTACGTCTATGAGGTACCCCTATTTTTTGTCGGGGGTTAAAAATGCCACACACCACGACTTACCTCACAAGATAAGGCGTAGTTTCGTTACATGTGTGTACGTGATCTGTGTAATTAAATGGCGATCAGTAGTTTAGACTGGCTTCACTGGATGGTTCTGTATTCACTTATTTGAGCTGAAGACATGGCAACTTTCAAGTCTGTTTGCGATAAGCTGCCACACTTCCTTTAGCCGCTTTTGAACGCTTCCTTTTCACTAAGACATAATCAATCATTTCATTAAGTAGACAGCTCAAACCTATATCACGTACACCAACATTTACAGTATGTATTTAAGCGAAGGATAATTAATCTTTCAAAATCAAAATTTAAATTTTGGTTGGGTAGAAACGAAGAAGTATAGTTAATTTTTACCCGACTACGGCGAAGCTGCGAAGAAAGGAAGGGTTATGATTTTGGCAGTCTAGCTATGTGTGTATGTATGGATTTTGGCAGTGTATGTATGTGTATATGTTACGGGTAATGCTAGAAGATAGAGTAAACCTAGGTTTACTTGGGTTTACCTCGGATTACCCAAGCTTTGTGGATAAAGTCCGAATGTTTATTTATATTCGGCGTTTACCCGTATACAACTAAGTTTACCCAACACTGGTTGGGTAATATTCGGTGTTGGTCTGAATAATAATTGAAATAAATTTTAATTCGAAATTTACCCATACTCACCTAGGTCTACCCAAAACAGGCTGGGTAATGTTAGAATAATTAATGAAATTAAAAACCATGTGCATTTATAGCTTTTGTTTACTTGAAAAAACGTACACAAAACAAGCATTGCTTTTTTATATATTGGTGATATATTTTCAATGTCGATCAGTTTATCCTGACACGCAGAAAACTGGTTCCTTGAGACCATTTCTTCGATAGTTCCACGTTCGTTTCCTAGCTTGTAAAGATCATCAGTAATATCTATAACTGCCATAAGCACGTTCCGAAAATCTCCTCTTCCTCTATCAACATTATTATTACGACCAACACCAAACATTACCCAACCAGTGTTGGGTAAACTTAGTTATATACGGGTAAACGCCGAATATAAATAAATATTCGGACTTTATCCACAAAGCTTGGGTAATCCTAGGTAAACCCGAGTAAACCTAGGTTTACTCTATCTTCTAGTATTACCCGTAATATATATAATATGTATGTTTGTTCCACCGTAGCGCCTAATCTACTGGTCCTATTCTAATAAATGATGTGTCGATATAGTCGTAATAATAGCCTGGGTAACAAAGATTATATAATTTAGCTAGTCGGGTTATAGGTTTTTATAAAAATTGTAGTTATTATAAAATATCTTAATTATGAATTACTAATTTTGAAAATTGATAATACAAACTGAATTACTATATTTATAAAATACTTATACCTAATAATGCAATATAATATACGTTTTTTTTTTATTTCCACTCACAGAAAATTTGTACACCATTAATCCTCGTAGGCTTTAGATTTTTATTTTCATAATTTTTGTTCCTGAAAGCCATAAAGGTTCGCGTGAAAGCTCGCTGCTCGAGGCTTTTACGAGCTTATTTAAAACAAAACGGTTTAATCTATACATATAATAAATCTGTAGAGGGGTCATGTCTGTACATTAAAGATATTTAAGTGAAAATCAAAATGGGGGGTCTATAAAGGCCACAGAAGCTAAAAATAACGTTTTTGAAAAAAATGTCTGTCTGTCTGTCTGTCTGTCTGTCTGTCTGTCTGTCTGTGTGTTTGTTATCACATCACGCCGAAACCACTGGATGGAATAAAATGAAATTTTGCAGGTAGGTAGCTTAGGACCTGAAGGGTAAAATAGGATACATTTTATCCCGAAAAACGAAACGGTTCCCATGGGATCTTCAAAAAATAGTACCTACCTATTTGACGTTATTTCAGGCAAACTATTCGACGTATTTAAATGAAACTTAGCACAAAGGTAGATTCGAACATGAAATAACTAACAGGATATTTTTTTTTTTGGAAAACAAAAGTGTTCCCACGGGTTTATGAAAAAACTGTATTTTTGAACCTTCTTGACAAACCGGAATAAATCATCATTTTTCGCATTAAATCATCTTTTTTAACTGCATTATTTTGTTTTCTTTTGAAATAAAACTATTAAATTAAAACCTCAAAAATAAAAACGGGTTGCACTTCGGGAGTGCCGGTAGAAGTGAAATATCTCAAAGTGTAATTTAAGTGGAGACACTTTTTTTTCCATAGTGTTTTCACCATACGTCAAATTTCAAAATGGCCCCAAAAATCTCAAAAGCGGGCCATTTAATTGGAGACACTTTTTTCTCCATAGTGTTTTCACCATACGTCAAATTTCAAAATGGCCCCCAAAATCTCAAAAGGGTGGCGAAGCGTCGCCACGGCAATTTTCACCACGCCAAAAATTAGGTTTACCCTCGCCTATAGATGTTTCAGATGAATAAATCTATTTTCTATCCTACTCAATACAAATAATAAATAGCGAAGGAGTAAAACCAATACTACAAGGTCTCTTAACTCTTTAAACTAAGAATTTACTTCAAGCGGGAGGTCAACTTATCTGGAGGCTCATAATAAGTTGGTAACATTTGCCAGATAAGTAAGTACTATTCGAAACCCCCCAAATTCCCCTCGAGGCATATCTTAGTCATCTTTTTACAAATTACAAAAACCTCAAGACCCTTCCAATAGCCTTCTCACGAAACCTTCCCTTGAAAATGTAACGATGTTTGTTACTCTTTCACACGAAACTACTGAAAGGATTTTGATGATATTTGGTATGGTGGTAGTTTAAGCTCTGGATTAAAACATAGGCTTAACTTATAAGCATTACTTTTTATCACGAAACATTCCCGTGGGATATTTTATTTACGCGAGATCTATACTAATATTATAAAGCTGAAGAGTTTGTTTTTGTTTGTTTGAACGCGCTAATCGCTGGAACTACTGGTACGAATTGAAAAATTATTTTTGTGTTGGATAGTCCATTTACCGAGGAAGGCCTTTAACATCATCATAACTCAATACGAGCGGAGCACCAATCAAAAATACAAAATCGGGTTTTTTTTTCTTTTGAGAGCTTTCGCTGTGTACTCTGCGGAAACGGTTGAAGTTTCGCTAAAATTATGTGACAAAATTGTTTCCCTAAAAAAGTCCGCGACTGTATATGTCTATCTTTTAAAGTTGGCTCACTATAACCTTTTTATGCTAACCAAATTTGTTCTAAAAGTAAGTAGGTATAATTTGTGAAGTTGTTTTCATAAATATGATACTAATCCTTACCCAAGTAAAATTCAGCAGCATTTAATCTAGAAGAAATTTACCGTTTACATTTTTTGATTTCAATGAGTATTTTAGAAGATATCGCGGTACTAAAATAATCAAGCGCGCAATAATAATGCACGGCGCGCAGCGGGCAGTCGTGAGGGGGAAGCGCGTTCTCCTTCTACGTAAATGAAGTGGTAGGTAAATTTAAGCGATATTCCAAAGTAACTGTTCCACGCGGACGAAGTCGCGGGCAAAAGCTAGTGTCATAAATAAAAACTCAGGTCCATATTATTACAATACCTATGATTTTTTTAAACCAATATGTTTTTTTACGCGACTGCGCCCTAAAGAAGTTTGTTTATCGAGTGTATAGTTTATGTATAAATGTATGCGTATCTTTTTTGGCACGCTCTAAACGGCTTGTCGCATTTGAGCTTGAGAGGTAATTAATAGAGTGAGAGTGACACTGGGTAACTATCAAAATGACGCAATAGGATTTTTTAAAATCGATAATGTAATTTACTAAAATTCAATGATCAAAAGCATACATCAGCGGCGGCCTTACCCATTGCGAGGTTCAGGGCGGGCGGCAGGTCTTTGCGAGGCCCTTTGTCCTTCATGAAAATTATGTGATCCGAATTCCGAAAGTTCAAAGTAGGTCTAGGGTAGATAGGTTGTTTGGTTTAGATATTTTTTATAAATGCCGAGAAATGCTAAAAATTATACAAATAAATAAGAGTTCTAAAATATTTTGCATTGAATGATTTACAATATTAACAAATACAGTGATGACGATTAAACTTATACTGCAAGCACAATAATTGTAAGGTGACAAGAGTTGACGAACGAAATTAAACACGGGGATTCCTCGAGCGATAGAGGAGCAGAACATTATAACCCGACTCCCGAGCAGACCCGAGTGCTATGCGATTAATGAAACTAAATAAACGATAATAATAAAATCAAGTACCTACTACTTAATGAATTTTTCAATTAATATGTTTTAAATGAATTAATTACTTAACTAACTTTATTTGAATTTATCTTTATGTTATAACCTTAATAAATAATTAAGGATCAAAATCGAAAGTTTTAAATTAAAAAAATAAAGATAAAAAATTTATATTTTTTAAATTTGTTTGGATTGTTGCGCAAGGCCACTACAAGAGCGAGTCCCCGAGCGATTGCCCTGTTCGCCACCCCCTAAAGCCGCCGCTGCATACAATGAGACCTACATAATATTTATAAACAATTACTTACCTGAATGTAGAAACGAGACGCACTGGAACGCATTAGTTTACAGCTTAGTTTACAGAATATATTAGATATTTTAGGACGGTATGGTAGAGAGCTGTTTTTCTGTGGAAGTGGCGCGCGGCGTGCGTGTGTCACGCGCCTTATTAAGTACCTACCTAAGGAGCAAAAACTTTGAAAATCCATTACTGAAAATAGGTTAGTGTTCGTGACGATTGTACCACAATTGTACTAGAAAAATTCTACATTTATTAAGTAACCTGTAAATGCTTTTAATAATTAAAATGTGATACAAAATGTTTAAAAGTAACGTAACATACCTAAGTAGTATCGCTCGTATTATAAAACAATAGGAACTAAAGATTTTAATAAAACCTATTATTTTACAATCTGGGCATAAGCCGGGCTTTTAGTCAAGGTGCATTCGATAATTTTGAGGGCGAAGTTCGAAAACAAAATATAAGGGATTTGACATAAGTCATCGCTAAGTGACATGTCGCTTGCGATGCCTTATGTCAAATTCCATACATTTTATTTTACAACTTCGCCGTCGCAATTATTGAATACATCTTGACTAAAGGCCCTGATTGTAAAATAACCAAATAAAAAAGTAAGTATACACATAAGTGTATACTTACTTTTTTATTTGGTCAAATTTTGTTAGTACGTTCTAAGCAAAACACTCGACACCTCAGCTAAATTACACACGAATTGTAGAGGCGTGCTACTGTAGATAAGGCGTTTGCGTGCAAACCTCGTGAACTTAATTTGGCGGCTCGTGCGTATCACATTACCTATATTAAATAACCAAATTTATTTACTGAACACGAAAATTTTCTAGCTCTAACCGTTTGGACGGCAGCAAGAGACGGACGGACGGACAAACGGACATGACGAAACTAAAAGAATTCCGATTTCCGAGATATTAACTACAGAATCTGTTTTTAAAACCTTTTTATATATTTTAGTTTATACAGGGCTGTAGCTAGAGTCGAATTTAAGGTAGGGCAACATTGGTTACAACTTACAGTTAGGGCAAAAAAAAAACATACCTGATCTGCCCTCGAAGCACAGGCTCTTAAATCAACCACCATGTAATAAGGCTCATAAATAAATGACCTCAGATCAAATAATAATTTTTTTATTTGATCTGAGTAAATGACCTAATGTTCAGTGATGTGTAATTCCTCGAATCTTAAATTTTTTAAGCGGGGTACCTAAAGACTAAAAAAATTCCGCCTCCGTCCACATAATTTATAGTAACTATACCTACATGAGCGACGTAGATAGGCCCCAAAAATTATTTGATATGGGGCTAACACCATATCGAATAATTTTAGGGGGCCCCCCAGCCAAAGGGTAGAAATTCACAAAAGGGAAACAAGTAATTGTTCGCATTTAATTTAAAAGTTTTTTTTTTTTTCAAAATATTTTTTACTATAAATTCCAAACAATGGCGAGCGAGCGAAGCAAGCTAGCCGAAATTTTTCGTAAATTTTTCTGGAAGGCTCCAAATTGTAAAATTTAGTTACGTAATTAAATTTGAGATGCTATCCGTGTCTAAGAGTTTTCACACGTTGAAAATCACTAGATGAAATTAATCTATACAATATATAAAAAGGCAAAGCTGAATGACTGATGTATCAACGCACAGGCCAAACCATTAAGGCTAGAAATTTGAAATTTTGCGTATTTCTCATAAAGGAAGGGTTTTTCAAAATTCAACCCACAGAAGGGTTAAATAGGGGATGAAAGTTTAAAAATAATTTCACGCGGGTGAAGCCGCAGGCAATTAATGGTAGTATTTGTATTAAAATAATTAGTTGATTGGAGCGGGCCAGATAGTATTAAAAATATTATACCGGTATAGGGGACTGAATAAAACCACGGTTTTGGATAGTTATGTGCCGGTGGAGCGTTCAAACGTGTGTCACTTGTGCGTGCGGTTGTGCGACTATTGTTCCCGAGGTGGCGGGCAAAGCATTAGAAATTTGAACGTCCCAGCGGTACGACTTTATTCTTTCTGTTACATAAACAAGAAATCATATTATTCTAAACAAAAGGGCATATAAACAATTTAATTCTAATAAGTAATAACAGTAACTTATGCCTAGGTGAAACCTAATCGTAGTGCGTCGCCTACAATCTGCCTCCTTAGTGCTAACTAGTTAGCACTACTATCATCCTGTGGTGCCAGTAGGGCGACGCGTGTCACAGGTCTGCGCAGCACACCGGTGCGTGTGCGCACGTCAACGATGCGGACTCGCCCGTCGCGGCCCGCGTGGGTCGCGCTCACAACCCCATGCCGCCAGCAGTTTCGTTCTAAGTTCGGTTCGATTATGATGACGTAATCGTTAACCTATAACTGCCTAGACTCAGTAGTCCACTTCTGACGTGGTAGTAAGTTGGGCAAAAATAAACAATGGGACGCGACGGCACGAACTGTCGTACTAAGCTTTAAAATCTAATTGTTAACGACAAGATCGTTTGCACCGTGAAGTGCTTGTCTATGAAAGTATTCTACAACTAGTTTTCGCGAGTTAAGCTCGACACCAGCGACAGCCTCTACACGACCGCCTACACGCATGAGACCGGTCTCGTCTACGTAAGGGGTTAGTTGTAGTAAACGACTATCACGTGACAGGGGCTTATTCTGTTTTAATAAAGTTACATCGGTAGCAAAACTGTCGTTTTGACATTTCTTTATCAGCAGGTCTTCTGCCTCCTTCATTAGAAGAGTGTCAAGATTGCATCGCTTACGCTGACATCTTCTAATGAATAATAAAACCCTAGCAGTTGCGCGTACGAGAGTAAGCCAATTCGAAATATTATTCTCATTAGGCAGAGACATCGTCGATTTATCTACGACTACTAAATGTACGGTTCGTACTTCGCACTTTGCATCCTCAAGCGTTTTTGTAAACTTCCGGTCCCTAGGCCATTGACCTTCAGGGAGTCTTAAAAACGAAGGACCTTGAAACCAGGTACTTGAGTACGTTAATGGAGGTGCGTCTTCACGAGTGGCCGCGTCTGCGACGTTGCTCGCGGTAGGCACGTGACGCCATTCGCATGACTTTGTAAGTTCATCAATCTCGCCCAGTCGATGGGCTACGTAAGGTTTGTAACTACGAGGATCGCTTCGAATCCACTGCAGGACTGTGCTACTGTCCGTCCAAAAATAACGTTGACCGGGCTGAATGTTTTTGTGTTCGCGTTGTATAGCTCTTGCGAGTCGCGCGCCTAAAAGAGCACCCTGTAGTTCCAACCGCGGGATTGACGTCGGCTTCAATGGACTTACTCTAGATTTACTAGCGACAAAACTAACTAGTACGCACCCGTCGGCACGTGTGAAACGCCAATAAATAACAGTAGCGTAAGTTTTAGACGAAGCGTCACAAAAAATATGCATTTGTTTTTCAACTATGTCGCTTTCATTTGTACTATTAGTGAAGTGCGTTAACATCTGTTCCGCCGAGTAACAATGTGTCCACTCCTGTGCGTTACCATAGAATCGAGGAATTCTAAGTAAGTGTAGACACTTCAAATCTGTGAGCCAACTTAACCATAAGGTATGCTCCTCGGGTTGGATGCGGCAGTTCCATTCGACCCCGCTGCGATGGACGTTTTGAAAAATAATTTTACCTTTAATTAAGAACGGGGAAAGAAAACCGTGGATATCGTAAACGGACATTATAATGCTTAACATTTGAGCTTTAGTAGGTACCTCGGTGCCATTCAAGATGTCAGGCGAAATTCGACTTAAAGCTATTTTAAAACTAAACATATCTTCACTCGGATGCCACATCAAACCTAGAGTGCGCTCAGCTGTGTTCGTAGCTCCGTGTTGTAACTCGATAGCGGCGGGTGCGAGCGCCGCGTGCGGGACGGTCTTAAGTACTTGTGTACTGTTGCTGGACCAGCGGGTTATCTCGAAACCACCTGATTTATGTATTTCGGATATTTCGCGTATTAATTGAATAGCTTTGCTTTCACTGTCACATGAATGTAAACAATCGTCCATGTAATGGTCGTTTAATATGACATAAACAGCCTCGGGGCATTCGTCTATGTATTTAATCGCATTTTTATTTTTTATGTATTGTGCGACAAACGGTGAGCAAGTAGCTCCAAAAAGCAAAGTTTGCATTACACATATTTTTACACTATCATCGGCGTTTTCTTGCCAAAGAAAACGGAAAACATTTTGATCTTCGGCCCGTATTTTGATTTGAACAAAGAAGTCTTTAACCCTCAATTTACCTCCTTGGTCCGTGGGACACACTGGCCACTATTTTGAGCGCGTAACTTTTTTTGGTTTGTTCCGTTGTTGTCGTGCGACTCAGTACCTTCATTCTGTTTCGCGCCAAACGCGGTGGTGAGCGGACGCATCGGCGCGCGGATCGGATCGGTAAGTACTAGCTTCAAGTGTGTCCATGGGACCACAGCGGGGTAAGTATGTAACTGTTTTTGTTTTTAGTAGTATTTTTTTAATATGATTTTCTTTTCTTTTTAGTGTACAAATGACTTCTAACAATATAATTAATGTCTTGGACGATAATGCAGAGTCAGTTGATGATAATTGCCTTCGCACCATCATATCGGAAATAATACAAGTTCGGAGTTCCTCTGCCTTTTGAAACCACAAACGATGACCTAAAATTGGCAAGAAACGAGAGGAAAGTTTGTCATCTTTGCCCTTGGCGTCTACGTAGGAAGACTGCATACCTGTGTCACAGCTGTTCAAAGCCAGTCTGCCTAAGCTGCACCAAAAAGATATGTTCGAGCAGCGTTTAAAAGACCAATCATTGACCCCTGCGCGTTTTTTTTTTGTTAATATATAAACATTTAATTCATTTTCTTTTAGTGTTGTTTAAAATACATTTTTTTAAGTTCATATGTTAAATATTTAGTAAAGTTACAAGAAGGTTGTGCTTTTCAGGTCAGAAGTTGACACTTGTTATTTTATATGAAAAGTTCTGTGATTTTGATTTATAGTTCCTATAAAAGGATTCACTGTTAATTATGTGCAAGAATTCTATTGTTATTCAAGGATAAGACTTGTTTTGACAATAAAGCTGATTACAAGACTGTAAAAGCGTTTAATTGTAGTTTTAGAGCCATTTTAATATGAGTGTGTCCCTGGGTCCACAGGAGGTAAATTACGTACTAAAAATCCACCGGGTAAACTGAGGGTTAATATCCGCAGTCAGTGCTATTCTGTGTTCGCGGAAACGCAACATAATTCCTAGGAGCGAATTATACAAGTCGGGTCCTGTCAGAAGAAAATCATTTAGGCATACGTAGTTTACTTTACCTGCGCAATCAAACACTAGCCTTAGCTTGTCGGGTTTGTTTGGGTTTTGAACTCCAAAATGCGACAAGTACCATGTGTGGCTGGGTGCGGGTTCGTTAACGGCTATTTCACGCGCGTAGCCGTTATCAAAGAGCCTCCGCATCTCCCGGCGATATTTGTCTGCGTACGTGGCGTCAGACCTAAACCTCTTAACTAAACTATTTAGTCTTTTACGCGCATAATCAAACGTATTGGGAAATTCCAATTTGTCTTTTGTGAAAGGTAGACCTACTTCCCATTGGTTACCTATATTCCGTGCAGTCTCATCTAAAATACGTACTGCTCTCACGTGTGCCGTATTTTCGCGGCGTAAGGTCGATATTCCTATCGAATCTAGTTCAAACGATTGTTTAATTAAATTATTTAATTCTGTTATTTTACTATCGTGTTCCTCTGAGTGAGCGAGACCGATGCAGCCATGAATAGACCAGCCTAGTAGGCATCTCGTAGCATAAGGTTCCTGCTTGTTACCGTGCAGAATCTCCTGAGGAGCAATAAGGAAGTAATTGTCCTCACCTATAAGTAGACGAGGCACTACACATTGGTTACATACTTTGTCATTAATTTGTAGCAAATGATTACATTTTAAATTCTTAACTATTGACAAATCTTGTTTTGGTAATTTTAGGTTGTTAACTACACGTAATGTTACATCAAAATTTTTATTTTCAAATACACCACCTATATTAGTTACAACTTTAGGTACATCAGACTGAAATATTTCAATACCGAATGCATCAATAAATTTTATGGGGCTAGATTGAGAAGTTACAAGTCCTAATTCACTTACCAAGTCTTTATCGATCATAGATATGGATGCACCATCGTCTAACAATGCATATGCACTCACCGTGCCCTTTGGGCCACTTAGATTGATCTTTATCACTTTGAGCAACACTTCACAACCCACTCGCGGTTCTGGAGTCCCGGCGGCGGCGGCGGCGGCACCTGGGCTAGCGGCGTCGCGCGGCTCGTGCTGGGCGGCCACGTTGGCCACGATCTCGTCGCGCGCTGAAGATGACGACTCGCTGTCAGCTGTCTGCGGCTCGTGGGCGGGCGCGCTCACTGTGGCCACCGTGTCGATTGCAGGCTTCTTGAAGTGAAGAAGACGATTGTGCGACAGTCCGCAGTCATCGATATCGCATAAAGGCGCTGGACATGCGGTATTATCGTGTCGCTCCAACAGGCAGCAAAAACATAGATTTTTTGCTTTTACGAATCTCCATCTATCTTTTCGCATAGCACGTTTGAAAAATCGGCATTCGGTAAGTAGATGAGCAGATTTTGAGCAAAACGAGCATAATTTTGACGACGTCGGTCGAGCGGCTTTCGTTGCCGTCGCAAGCACAGGACGATTATAGTAGGTAGATTGTCGTTGCCTGTCATCCGGCTTCATTCGTCCGGCGGGCACCGTGTCGGGTTTACGATTGTCTCGCAGGTGTGTAACGCCGACTGTTGAGGCCACAGTAGCTTCTCGTTTTAAAAATGTAGCTAGTAGCTGTAGTTTCGGGACGTTGCTAGCTAGCTTGTCGTAAGCGTAGTCTGACCACTTGCTTATCAAAATACTAGGCAATTTGGTGACGACTGCCGTCAGTAATTCAGGGCTGCTTAGGTAATCATGCTGATTGAGTGAGTTCAGCGTCGCAACACAATTATTAACTTTCATAGAAAAGTTAATTATATCATTTTGATAATTAGTTGAGAGTGGCGATAGTTTTTTCATTTGCGCAGTCAGCTGTTGAACAATTAAATCTGGGTGTCCAAATCTGAGTTCCAGCGCTTCCATTACAATAGCTGGCGAGGTGCCTCCGATCAGTAAATCGGTGACGGCTTCCTTGGCCTCGCCGCGGAGCGCCCTGCGTAGTCGCCATAAATTTTCAGAATCACTAAATTGGCATACCTGCGTGGATTCATCATATGCGCTTCGGAAATGCAACCAGTCGAAGCATTCACCACTAAATGTTGGTAGCTCTCGAGGTGTCGATAATCGAGTGAGTAGTCGTTCGTCTTGCTGGTGCGGTGACGTGGCAGTCATGATGTCCTTGAGTGTGTGAGCTAGCTGAAGTATACCGTCGGCGTCTGGAGCGCGGGCGCGGCTAGGTGCGCGGTCTGCGCTAGGTGCCGGCGCTGCCTCCGTTGCCGTTGCTGCCGCCACGGGTGGCGGCTGTACGTTACTATGTTCCAGCCACTGCTCCACGTTACACTGACTCCCGTCGATGCTAGCAGGCTTGCTACAGGTTGAACTTTCGACCATGGCTAAGTCACATTCGAGCCGCTTGTCGATAAGTCCCATAGCAATTTTAGCTTTTGCCTCGACTTTTTCCTCGGCAATTTTAGCTTTTGCCTCGGCTGCTGCTAATTCCAGCTGTTTGCGCCTAATTTGAGACGATGACGATTTATGAGACACTACATTTGATTCACTTTTCACTACTGTACAGTCCGATTTCGACATTTTACGCGTTTTTGGTTGTTCGCGACAATCACGCGATAACACGTGCTCCGATGCACTTTCTAGTCTATCCGTTAGCTTTACGCGGGATTTTGTAGATAACAATTTATTTGGCGTACGATACATGATAGTTCTAGTTCAGATCCGACTCGATTGACCAGCGATTATAGGGGGCTGAATAAAACCACGGTTTTGGATAGTTATGTGCCGGTGGAGCGTTCAAACGTGTGTCACTTGTGCGTGCGGTTGTGCGACTATTGTTCCCGAGGTGGCGGGCAAAGCATTAGAAATTTGAACGTCCCAGCGGTACGACTTTATTCTTTCTGTTACATAAACAAGAAATCATATTATTCTAAACAAAAGGGCATATAAACAATTTAATTCTAATAAGTAATAACAGTAACTTATGCCTAGGTGAAACCTAATCGTAGTGCGTCGCCTACAACCGGTAATAATAAGTTATACCGCTAATAAGATAGTTATTAAATAATCTACAAAAAAAAAGTAAATTTTTTACATTTTAACTTTTTAAATTGCTCTTTAAAGTTCAAACGTCAAAATGAAGACCATTCCCAGTTGTCAGTTGAAGTCCATAATATTAGGTAATAGCAAGGAATTTGTAAGTAGTATGTTGTATAAAATACTTACAAATTCCTTGGGTAATAGCTGCTGATCAACAATTTTTTTTTTTCAAAGGCCTGAAATACCATACCAGCCTGACATTCTCTCGTATCCAGCAATCCAGAGCAATGATAACAAAACACTGCGCTAAAACAATAGAGTTGTAAATTGAAGTTTCGACTGTCATATATGACAAAGACATTTGACTCGACACTCATGTGTTCGATTCTTATCTCAGAATTTTCTACGACCTTTCGAATTCCGAAGCATAATATAGTCCCAGGCTTAGTCTTAGTTTTTGGTATTTTTAAGGTAGGGCATGGTGATTTTATGGTAGGGCATTGCCCCACAATGCTAGCTACGGCCCTGAGTTTATAGAATAAGGCGTTTGCAGAAATCCATAGCATACAATTTAATTTTCGTTAGATAACGAACTTTGTTCGCAGGTCCACTTCATGAGGATGCTCCGGGTTCGGGGCGAAGCGCGTCATGTTTTGTAACCTGCATGGTGGTGTGGGGCTTTGCCCGATCTTGCTGACATTGTTGCTTGTGTGGTGGCGGTGTTTGCACAATCTTGTGGGAGGAGGGAGGTGCTTTACGCATGCTTATGTGTGCACTCACGTCTCACACATTTGATTGCAGGTTAAGGTACTTTTTTGAGGGAAATTGCAAAGAATAACATTAACCTTTAACTGTGGACGCGCGGTCTCACAGACCGCTTACCATTTTTAATTTTCGAATTTACCCCTTTCCCCTTACTCCCCGCGCCTGTGACGCTCAGTAGCTTCAGTTTTAGTGGCAAAACGAGTGTTGAAGCGGGAGGTTGTGTCGCCGGCTCCAAATTGGGTGAGTTATTTTACTTTAAACTTTCACTGCGGTCTGTGGGACCGCGTGTCCATGTTTTTTATACAAATAATAATTTATGGTGTTTTGTTTTTTTTTAGATTATTTTGGTTCAAAATGTCAACAGATAACAAAGAGCGCTAGCACCTCAAAACGAATGTCAAGGTCACCGATTCAACAGCGTATTAACAAAATGTTACGTGTCGACAGTCCAACTTTTGAAAATGATGTTTATGAGGCTCTTTTAGCATTAGATCGTTCGGATAACGAAGAAACTATTGAAGAAGCTTGGTTTCGAAAGGCTGATTTTATGAGAAATTATTTGAGTGAAAATGAGGATAATGAAGAAGATACGGAGTGCTTAGAATTAGCCACAGAGACCAATATTACGAGAAACAACAGTGTAGATACTGACAGTTCAGATGATGACGTACCTGTTTCACAGCTCGCAGACATACAGAAGTCGAGACCTAATTAAGTATTATTACGGAAAAAACCGCTACAAATGGGCTAGTAAAAGATCTGAAACTGACACTGCAGCGAGTTTTGGGAGCAGACATGCCTCCAGAAGTACCTCCTACGCAAGAGATTAGTTCATCTAACCGGAAGACATGTCGACTTTGTCCTTCACAGCGAAAGAGAAAGACTCAATACACTTGTGTAAACTGTAAACAGGCCATATGCCTACAGTGTTCGAAAGCTCTCTGCAAATAATGCCAATAATTTTACCTATATAGAACCACCGTCAGAATTTTTATATTTTATGTTGGAAAGTTCTTTAGTTGATTTTTATTTAGTAAATATATTCGATTTATAAATAAGAATGTAAGTTTTTCTGAAAAGTTTAGTTGATTATAAGTTTAAGTCCTAAAACTGACCTCAAGTGAATTAATACCAAAAAGTGTCTTTAAATAATTTTAAACTTCATTTATGTAAGAAAAGTAATAAATATTTTTCAAAAACTTTAAAAATGTTTTAATTTAATGTACCTTGGATACAATAAAAATTATAGCAAACCGGAACGTAATTTTATTTAAATATATTTTACATCGAAACATAGCGGTCTGTCAGACCGCTTGTCCATAGTAGTGTTACAAAAAAAGAGTGTCCATAGTTAAAGGTTAATAATAATTAAATTGTACCTATCTTTTTATATTTATTTTTCTATAGATTTCTATAGTTAATTCGTGACAGATTGAGGATTTTAGAGTTGACATTTTTTATATTAGATATATAATAAAATTATTGTTTGCTTTCTACAGTTTTAGAGTTGAGAAAATAATAATATAATATGATTATGAGAGGATAATAAGTATATGAGTTTTATTAATAGTGTGCATAATAATGAGCTGAGCTAATTTTGTTCAGAACCATAAAACAGAACTTTTATATTTTATGATCTCGTTGTTCATTTTTGTGTCATTCCTAACTACATCATTAATTAATTTGTACGTAATAATTAATCTTTTTTTTTTATTTACGTACTCATTAACAGTAGGCAACTGATATATCTCTCGCCAGCCTTGTCCGTTATCCGTCCCACTGGGCTATGAGAGTAAAGGAAGAGAGAGAGAGAGAGTGCTCTTGTATACTGCGCACACACTTGGGCACTATTAAATTAATCCTGCGTTAGTTTCAATGAAGTGGGGAGCTGTTATTATTATGTCTCGTTGCTGAAGAAAATGGCCTCTAGTCAAGATGCATTCGATAATTTCGATTTTTGATTTTTGAAATCCCATACATTTTTGATTTCAAGTTCGCCGTCGAAATTGACTAAAGGCCCTGAATGTAATGAAGGTGTAATTACATACTAATGAATGGAGTTTTCACATCACATGATTCACCGGATTATTCAAAATCACAGAATATAACCCAATTACAACTACCTTCGAACAACACACACGTGCGCAAGCAATTTGGTTCCGTGGCCTACCCTACTTAATTACCAAAACGCGCCCAGCTTTTATATCAATCGAATGACATTAAAGATAGGTTTTTATTTGGTCGACTTTTATTTCGAAATGAAAAAACTTGCAACCTTTTCATTATATGCGCCCTCGGTAGGTGCCTACACGGTTCCAAACTGCGGATGGATCTGTGCGTTTTGGACTACGGATAAAAGTGTCGTGCAGGGCCGAGCCGCCCCTATGTGCGATGTGTGCGGCGCACACAGGCGCCAAGACGATGAGGGCGCCGCGGGCGGCTAAAACATGAAGATTCGTAAAAATAAGAGGCGCTTCATGGGTTTCGCACACAGGCGCTGCCGGGGGTCGGCACGGCCCTGGTGTCGTGTTATTAAATATGCACTCATGATTTGAACTGAGGATCTGATATATTTAGGCAAACTCGAACTTTCCAAACTGTGCGTGTAAATGTGATTTTATACGTTTACAACGAATATTTAACACTACAATTTAGACGGGCGCGTTCAAGTGAAGTCGACGTGTTTTATTTTGCGTTTTCGCGTGATGCGCAGACAAAACTATGGGAATTATGCGCTCACATCGAAATGTCAGATCGGAATGTCAGCCCCGTGCATTTACATGTTCGTTTCGGAGCGAGGATTAGAACGGAGCGTGCTGCTTTCCCCGGTTCGAACTTTACGTGGAAAGGCCGCTATTGTTGCTTAAAATTATTGTTCTAATAATGAAAAGCTTCATAGCAGTCTTTAGCGGCCCGTTTCAATTGCCTATCGACCAATAACTATTGGTAGATAGGTTTTTAACAAATAGTTGTAGATAGATAGCTGATAGGTTATTAAAACGGACCATTAGTCATTGACGATTTCTTAATTTTTTTATTGCAACTAAGTAGATGATGTATTTACCCGCATTACTTGAAAAAGCTAGCAGGTTTTATTAAGAAATTAAGGGTTCCCATAAAGTGATTCCTTTAAGCCTTTAATGTTATTGGAAGTACAAAAAGTAGATCATTTTATCATAAATTATAACAGTAAAGAATTTACAAAGTGGATTCATCTTAAAATAATATCGAATACCTAATCTTTCATCCAAACGAGTTAAATCACGCTGGCAACAACATCAAATCACACTGTTTACAATATACTTCTTTTAACAACGGTGGAACATTCTCGTAAATCATGCAATTTACTGCCAGCTACTATGAATGATCATTTGTTAACGTTAATTTTATTGTTGTCTTTGACTTTCAGTTAACAGCTATGAGCAGAATGCTTGTTAGTTGGCACAAGGAACTGAAAAGCACTTTGTGATGTATACCTATATTAGATATGAGCGCCGCGCCGGCGCGCCGCCGCCGCCGCTGATTTTGCCGCGCCGCCGCCGCCGCGAAAATACATCGGCGCGCCGAGTGAGCGAGAGAAATAGTCATAATGTGTAATTTCAGTCAGTAACTATGAGCATTCATGTTATCCAAGTCATATATACCCATTTACCCATATAAGCCTTACTTCTTCATGCTTTAAACGAGGAGAACATCCACATAAGTGACACCTATCGCATCGAAAGAGTTCTACATAAAAGACAACTAGAAAGGCAGATCTACTGAATTGATGGAGCTAGTAGATCGAGATAGTAGGTCGCATTGATAAAGCCATTGAGGATAAGAAGTTTGCGCTAAGGGCCTGTCTAGATATTGAAGGCATGTTCGGCAAAAACTCAACCAGATCTATTACCCTAAAAGTCTGGCTTTAAGAATTACTATAGAGTGGATCAAAGCTCCGCTAAACAACAGAGCAGTGTCATAAACTATTATTGGCTTGACAGGAGCAGGTTGACCCCAAGGACGCCCACAGGGAGGGGTGGGGTACTGTCGCCGCTGGAGTGGTCCCTGGTAGTGAATGGGCTGCTAAAAGAACAGAATAATAGAAGTTTCTATGCTCAAGGATACTGACGACCTAATATAATAGCTATCCGTACCGATTTCTGTGATGGTGGTCGATTTTATTGAAACCAGGCCAGCAGTTATTATTATAGTCCGACGTTATACATGCCCATCCGACGCATAAATCACCTTTCTTATCATACAATTAGGTGATCAGCCTGCAATGTCCTAACCAAACTTCAAAACAACTTTTTTTTTGTTATTCCAATGCGGGAATTGGGGTTCACCCACGACCTTCGAGTCGGGAGCCAAGCTCTAATCCGACCTAGCCATACTAGTGGTGGGCAAATGCACATCAGTAGTTGCTGGGCTAATGCAATCAGCTGCAAAATTGGTGCAAAAGGGTCAAGCTAACAGTCAACGCTAATAAGACAGTTTATATACCTAACACCAATAAGAAGAGGAAGTTGAAGGGACTAAAACCCCTAACACTCTTCGGAAAAACTACCACGTTTGCACCTAGATATTATGAGACTTACTTGTAATAAGCACATCGAGGACATTATGAAAAAGGCTAGATGTGCTCTGTGATCCTGCCCAAGACTTGTCAGCTCTAAATGAGGCCTTCGGTCGAAGGCAGCATTGCCTTGCTTGGTTATACACACAGCTATAGTGAGGCGATTTTACATATGCGTAGTGTAGTATGTCACACTACGGGGGCGTGCCACCTACAAGCAGATATGCTTGTTTGAGAGATTTTGCACCGTGTTTCAGGCTGAGATCTCCGCTATTAAGATCGGTGATATATATACGACATCTGAATACCAACACAGTGGGCTTCGGCCTGACCGAGAATAGCACCTCCCTCGGTCGGAGATCTTCCTTTGGGGCTTGCCACCACATTCCCACATTGGTGACCCTCGACGGTACACCCTTCCTTCTGGACAACATCACCACCCTTCCGCACTACGCCAGCCAGCTTCAGCCTCTTCGCGTACCTCGACCACCAGTAGCAACGCAGTGCGGCCTAGTCGAACCCTCATCGGCTTCAACGGGCACTCTCACTACACGGACCGGTCAGCAAGCAGAGCATGAAGCACCTCTCCTGGTCAGCACACGTAGCTAAAACGATCAGTAAGCAGAGATCGCGGCACCTCTCCTGGTCGTCACACGTAGCTACAATGATTGGTCAGCAAGCAGAGCACATCTCTCCTGGTCAGTACGTAACAACGGCCCACACGGCAGCACTCCAATTCACTGGAGCCCATGCAGCAGCAGCAACAGTTCTGACTCACTGGAACTCTCTGGTACTGGCAACTCAAGCAGAAAACTTAAAATTCGACTTCCGTTCTTAGGGGGGCGTGATGTGGCGGACCAATCAGCGTACAGTCCTGAATCGCGCTATCGAAGTTTTCTAAGATCGGCGACATATATACAACATCTGAATACTACTACAGTGGGCTTCGGCCTGACCGAGCATACCATCTCGCTCAATCTGTGCCAATCAATAACTGCCAATTCCAAAGTAGTTCCTACTTTGAAATTGTATTATTACGTTGTCATTTTCATCACTACAAAAATTGTCATAAATGTGTCATAAACAAAATGTAACCGAATAAATAAAAGTATTTTACAGCTATGAATGAACTACACTTTTTTTACTACCAAGTATATAAAGTTCAACCCTTTCAAGGTCACGCCGCCGACGCCGCCGCCGCCGACCCAAAAAAGCCGGCGCGCCGCCGCCGACCTATCACCCATCGGCGCTCATATCTAACCTATATATTTAAAAAAAATCGTACAATATAAATTAAATTTATGCTCTACTTTGATGTTAGGTACACCAATACGAAAAAACTTGACTTAAAACTAAAAATTTTAAAATAATTAAGCTTTTAATATTAGAGTATCAAAACCTGCAAGTTTTTACATATTTTATTTACAAAATTTACTCAATACCTAAATAAAATTATCGCACAATTAGTATTTAACACTGGAGGTACAATGTGGTTAAAAATTTAACTTCATTAGGAAAACATACCTTGAAGCAATTGGTCCAGAGTCAAAGATTAAAAATATAATAATATACTTACGTACAGAGGAGCAGCTTTCATAGAACCCACCAAATTTTGTCAGGGTTTTCACAGATGGGGGTAAAAATCAACTAAGTCTAGCGACAGTATATTACGGCTATTGAGAAAGTCTAATTTGTCCACACCACAACTCGGCATCGAAACCATCACGCGTGTGACTCGAGGGGTATACGCAGTAGGTCATGGACGCTTTTATAATAAAGCATGACACCTACTAGAAACTTAAATATTTGTTACTTACCTATTATTATCCTTAGGATTGGTAAAATCTAAATATATAAAAAGCAAACCTGACTGACTCATCTATCAACGCACAGCCGAAACTACTGAACGGATTTCGCTGAAATTTGGCATATAGATAGTTGTAATAACAGGCGTCCGCTAAGAAAGGATTTTTGAAAAAAGGGTTAAAATTGGGGAAACAGAACTACGCACTGTGTATTTTTTGTCCAAAAAATTGGCCATGCCTTTTTTTTTGGAAATCTCATACAGAAATGTTATGTAAATAATTTATTAGTATTTACATGCGTTAATATCTTATTATGAACAATAAAAAAACACTTTTTATTTTTTTTTCAATAAAATTAAAATTTGCCATAACTTTTTAAATATTTACTTAATTGTCTTCTTGATTATTCTGATCGACAATAATCAAAAAACACACAATTTAACCTGATTTACATATTTCTTAAATAAGTTTTTAAAAATTTATTTACGATTTATGTTTTTTTTTCTTTAATTTTTTATGAACGTATTTCTAAATATTTGGATTTTATTTTTATACAGAATTGTTACTTAAATGTACTAGAATTTGTGTAAAAAAAATTAGGTCCAAATAATAAAGGGCACTGAAGTTAGAGGCTTCTAAAGTTTTCTATGGTAACTATGGGTTTAGGGTTGTCAATATTTCTATACCAAATTTTTTTATTCATTTGAACTTTGTTTTTTTTTTTTTATTCCTGACTAATACTTAAACAGGAGGTTAGAGAAACTGCATTGAGTCACTAAAGTGAATGGATAAATCGAGAAAATATTTTATTAATGCCGTGAAATATTTTTGAGCAGAAACAAAAAAACGATTACTTTTTATTGCAGTTTTCATATTAATTTGACATGTCAATCCTACAATACTGACTTGGAATTTTTTTAACAAATTAATACTTTTCTAATGTACACATGGTGACACATTTAAAATCTTTTATATATTTCCGGTATAAAATGGTCTCATATAGGTTTAATTATAACCGGAAATCTATTGTTTAATAGGTAGCCGGTGCAGACCGGGTCCGGTTTCGGATTTTATTACCTGGTTTTAGCTGTAACCTAACGAACCCCTTCCCTGCACCACATATTACCTTTCATTGGATTTTAAATAGAATGCCCGTCCGTCTGTTTGTTTTGCTTTTGACTAAATTTTGAAATGGTTGCATGTATTTTTAACCGTGACTTTCACTGGCAGACCGAATTATCAGCATATTTGTTGTAAAAATATTAGGTATTTACAACGCCGGATAATAATTTGTATACAAAATATTAAAAATTATCAGACTTACATTGAATTTAAAATAAATCTTTAGTATTAAAAAAAAGGGATATAATTAATCGAGCGAACAAAAAATAAGTTGGCGGCTGCACGTGAGCATACTCTATTACTGAATTTGGCAGCAAATTAATATGTTGGCGACTAAATTACTAAACTGGCGAAATCACTCAGGTGACAAAAAATTCAAAAGTCGGCAGATAAAAAGAGGCGAAATTTAATCCAAATTAGCACCGAAATTTATAAGTTGGTGACTTAATTTCCGAGTTGGTGACCATTATACCATATAAGCAGCTATAAAACCAGATTTGGTCGATAAATTAATGGCTGCTAAAAATCCAATTTGCAGGCTACGGAAAATCCTATTTTTGGATACTGTTGGAGTATGTTTTTCCTTTGCATGGGTGTCATTTTCTAGGTGTCTGGGGGTGCAGAATAATATGAAAATAAAATCTGTTTTGTAATTCCACAATGGCGTACATTTTTGTTGTTAAAATTAATAAGGTTCCGATTACAAAATTGTCTTCCAATTTCATTTTCCAAAATGCAGAATATTCAATCTTCGTAAAATGAATATAAATACTAAATTAAAAGATCTTGGGGATGCTGATTAGGATTGATGATTATTATTACAGTATGTTATGTAGTTCAAGGTACCAGCTATGTATGGAAATTTTTCAAAATTCAGGATTCATGAATTTTTCTGCTATTCATGAAGAAAATATGCAATTTCCAGGTTTATTAGGGGGAGGAAATTTTCATTATTTTTCCAGTAGGATGCACCGTTTCTGAGATAGAAGCGATTATAGAAAAAAATGGCAATGCTGTACTGAGATACGAGGGATGTATAAATCTATAAAAATGTTGGAAAATTCAGGATTTTCGAATTTTTTTTCTCTCATCATAAAGAAAATATGATGTTACGGAATTTCTAAGGGGACGAAATTTTCATTATTTTTTCAATAGGATGCACCGTTTCCGAGATAGAATCAATTTTATAAAAAAACGTAAATGCTGTACATTGAGATACGAGAGATGTATAAATCTATATAGAAATGTTGGAAAATTTCGGATTTTCGAAATTTTTTTTCTCCCATCATGAGGGAAATATGATGTTGCGGAGTTCCTAAGGGGGACGAAATTTTCATTATTTTTTCAATAGGATGCACCGTTTCCGAGATAGAATCAATTTTATAAAAAAAATGTAAATGCTGTAGGTACATTTGAGATACGAGAGATGTATAAAGCTATAGAAATGTTGGAAAATTCCGGATTTTCGAAATTTTTTTCTTCCATCATGAGGAAAATATGATGTTGCGGGGTTTCTAAGGGGGACGAAATTTTCATTATTTTTTCAATAGGATGCACCGTTTCCGAGATAGAATCAATTTTATAAAAAAACGTATGCTGTACATTGAGATACGAGAGATGTATAAATCTATATAGAAATGTTGGAAAATTCCGGATTTTCGAAATTTTTTTTCTCCCATCATGAGGGAAATATGATGTTGCGGGGTTCCTAAGGGGGACGAAATTTTCATTATTTTTTCAATAGGATGCACCGTTTCCGAGATAGAGTAAATTTTATAAAAAAAAAATGTAAATGCTGCACATTGAGATATTAGGAAAGTATAAAGCTATAGAAATGTTGGAAAATTCCATATTTTCAAATTTCTTTTTCTCCCATCATAAAGAAAATATGAGGTTGTGGGGTTACTAAGGAAATTTAAAATGGATGACTTTTTTGTTATCAGCACCCCCAGAAACCAATAAAAGGACACCCATATTATTTTTATAAAATTAAGTATGTCCGCCATATTGGAATTTCAAAACGAATGTCATTTTCGTAATCCAGCACTCCCAAAAACCTTATAAACGACTCCCATATCAATTTTACGAAAAATAAATATCAGCCATTTTTAAATTTCAAAATTAATCTACACAATATCTACATCCCCCTAAAACCGAGAAAAATTAAAATTTGGATATTTTGTATGCTCCTTTATGTTTTTTTTATGTATCCTCGTTTTGCTGCTTGTATGTTTTTTGAGTTACCTACATCAGGGAAAATATATGTGCCTATTTTTAAATTAAATGTGCACTCACAAATTGTCGTAGCCTAGTGGGTAGACCGTTTGGTTCGCACTCGAGAGAATGCAGGTTCGAATCCCAGGTTGTGGCGTGTACCAATGAGACTTTTTCAGATCTCAAGTACATTAACGGTGAAGGAAAACATCGTGAGGAAACCCGCACATAGTTGGCCCCAGACGTATTGACTAGTTCATTCCTCTGGACTAGGCTGACTATGTTGTGAGAATGCCGTATGTGCTTGGGCAACCATACGACATTTAAAAACCAACTGTCCCAGGCACTACAGTATTTCAAGAGTGGTTACTTCGCTCGGAGAATACTGTATAAATCATCCATTAACGGATGCAAAGGCCTAAGTTTTATTTAGTCACCAGATTTGTAATTTTTTTGTTCCTTACATTCTTTCGCCAACTTGGTAATTTAGTATTCAATATTCGGTATTTTCACATCCAAAATTTAATTGTTTTGTCGCAAGTAAATACATGCCTAAAAAATAAGTGTCTGTTACTGATACCAAAACGATCAAATTAAGAAGGTGCAGAGAAATTGAATGTCACGCGAGCGAAGCCGCGCGCAACTGCTAGGTAATTGAATAAAACTTTGTTTTCACTTGAAATTCCTGAAATATTACTCTACCAAACACACAGTGTTTCGACTAGTACATGCGAACAAGACAATATATTTTTTAATTATTTATATTATTTATGTATATTCAAGGCATGTTAGATTTTTTATGCTGAAATAAATCTGAACACTTAAATATTTAGATCGATACTTCTTACAAATATGGAACACGGCGGAGGTACATCATATAATATCTGCATATAATAAACATAAATAACCAAAAACAGAAAGGTTCAAACCAAATAGTGACTGAACTTCTCAGTACCTCACTGACTTCAATATAAGAGTGCAACAGCAGTGAAGCAAAAGGGAGCAAAGGTATAACGCGAAGAAAATGTAAACTATGGATAACATAATGAATTTCCACGCGGGCGGAGTCGCGGGCAGCAGCTAGTAAGTAAAAAAGACTATTACTATTAATTGTTTTGTTGAAGTTACGAACTTCATTAGAAAAATGAGCATATAAAAACCTACTTCAAATATTCATCTATGCGGTGACAACCCTATCCAAAATAATATAAAATTGAATAACTCCGATGCCCCGCCTCATTTGGATCCCATTTTTTTTTGGGTTATAAGTATCAATAAAAAGAATATTTCAGTCTTAGTTTCAAATCCAAATATGAAACGGCATGGCGTTAAAAAAATTAAAACATAAATTTACAAAATCAGTCATAAATACGTTATCTTGAACAAATAAAGCCTGGATGTTTTTCGCTATCGTAGGGCTTTTAAGACACTATTTAGACCAATTAATAAAATCTTAAAAGAATATCAAACTTTTGAACTATAACTGTTTCTATGTTTTTTCTGGAAACCATAGAAAATTTTTTCAAGTACTAATTTGCATTCTTCTATATGAAATGGGCAGTCGGGTGTTCTCGTCCTGCATTTATAATCACAAATCCTATAAAATTAAGTAATAAAAACGGCATGGCCAATTTTTTGGACAAAAAATACACTGTGCTACGCGCGGATGAAGTCGCGGGCAAAAGCTAGTAAGATATATTTTTATTTATTTCATAATAACACATGCAAATGAATAAAATACACTTAATTATTTGTGATAGGTAGCATTACCCAATGTAGGTACAGGATATTTTTCACCATTAGAATAAGAAAGTTAGCAAAAAAAAATTTAATTTCGATTTTGTACTGCAGAAAATTATCTACCTTAATATTGACCTTCTTTGGTAAAAAAAAGGTCTGAACTGTGATGGCAAACTATTTATTTTAAAAAGTTACTCATTTAATGCAGATTTTTAAAAAATATAAAATATTAATCCATTTTATTTACGGATAATAAGATACCTATTGTTTTTTCTTGTGCTGATTTCAATGAAATTGTGCGATAGAATTTATTGTAAAATTAACTTCTTTTTGATAATTTGATTGAGTATTATTCGCTTACAGTTTACAACATTCATTCTTATTTGGTACGGTCCGTTCGTCAGTATTTGTCGTACTAGTCCTTGTAATATCAAAAATCAACTCTATAATCAGTAGCCTGTAGCAGACATCACCATAATCCACAAAATACCAGGAATTATGGAGTATTTTCACTATCCTGAGTGGATTCCATTTCGACTGTTGTGCAATACACTACCTACCTATCCTTGTTCTTACCCTCGTTTATTTTGCTATTTATTGTATTTGCTGTGTTTTTGTTTGCATCTCAAATAACATAAAAACTCAAACACGTAAGGGACAGTCCATTAATCACGTGATGTTTTTAACAACTTTTTAGACCCCTCCTCTCCCCCTGGTGATACGTGGTGAGGTTTTATACTACCCCCATCCCCCACCTAAGATCACGTGTATTTTTTTTTACATAGTAAGCAGGTCATGTTTGAAGAAAAACTTTAACTTAAAAAACAATTTAATCGAATAATTTAAGCAATTAAAAACTATACGAGTCATTTGTCTTGTAAGTATTTAAACATCACTACGAATCTATAACCGATAATAATTTCGGTATGCATTGACTAGATTCGAAAATTAATACACGTGATATTTCCTTATACCCCCTCCTCCCCATGGTGATACTTGGTGATTTTTTTTCGGACCCCCCCTCCCCCTTTAGGCATCACGTGATTAATGGACGACCCCTAATTGGAAAGTTTTGACATCCCTTCCATGGGGTACAAACTTTATTGGATTTTTCCCCTCTTTTTAATATTATATATCTATGATATTTCCAATTTTGCCGCGTACTGGTTGATATCTTTGCTACATACACATGAATTTGGTCCTCAAATCATATCCGCTGACCGAATTCGATGTCGCTAAACATGCACGGATTTGGTACGGCGAACCGAATTGAAAGCTCGACACTCGTGTGTTCGATTTTATGCTCTATTGCATTAGCATAGAGTTCATTACAGTACTGTTTTTCAACGACGACGATGATTCCAGCAATTCATTATTTGTACACGCGTAGATTCACCGAATTCTTTAGTAGTGCAATCAAATCTTAAGATTACTAGGTAGCTGTTTCTCTGTAACTCTATAATCTGTGCCAGAGCCACGCGCTACACTTGCTGTTAGGGCGGTTAATAAAGGAAAATAATACAACTTTTGCTATAAAGTTAAGAGTTGAGTGCGCACAACAAACTCTGTAGAGTCTGTACCTACGCTTCAACTCTCGGAACATAGATAAGGCAACCTTAATTAAGTTTTAACCTTGTTTGAATTTTTTGAGCTGAAACAAAAATTCTTTGCTAGCAAACCAAGGTGCTAATAAAGGTAACACAATAATTATTGTAGCTTCTAACCCCCTAACTAATCAATTTATTTACATAGCGGATAAGCTATATAATGTTTTGTCCTTGTCTTATACGTTGGAAAAGTAGCTTTACAACCAAGGACAAAATATTGTATAGCTTATCCTCTGTGTAAGTGTTTTTTATTAGTAAGGGGGATAATAATATAATTATTGCTTGAGTTAAAGCAAAGGAATATAATTATATTATTATTATGTTATAATTTGTATATATGTCACCATAAAATTGTCAAAACCGTTAGATTGTAATATAACTACTGAAATAGTAAAATATTTAAATAGACTTCCGACGCGAATAATCTGCCTGTAATTTAACACGTTATTTTTCGTTAGATTATAAACATATAGTAATGAATCTCGACATATTTTTACAATCTCGTTAGTTATTTTACAATCTAACGATTTTTACAATTTCACGGTGACATATATAACGACCAGCCAATATTATGTTATCACTTCATAGTAGGTATGTGGTTATTATCTATACTGCATAGTATTCTGAATACGCTGCCAAACCTATGGTTAACTTAGGAGTTATGGTCCCATTTGGCGCTTTGCTATTTCAATAACGTCGAGCTGAGCCACTAAATAATAATATAGCTCCGGAATGCATCTTAATATCTAGACAAATTAATCTCAATTCTTAATAGGATATTATTATCTAGATATACCTAGTAAGAGCTAAGATCATATACGAATGCTGTTGTCATATAATAATCATTACCATAAAGTATATCTAATAATAACAAAAATAATAAAGATATTGGAATACGCAGAGCATTTAAGAATCAAAAGACGAACTGCAGATAAGTAGATACGTCTTACTTATCTGCAGTTCGTCTTTTGATTCTTAAATGCTTTTCATTTCTTGTAATTGTTTACAAGACGTTAAACACTCATATAGTCAATCTTTGATGTTTTAACACCTGTCGATTTTAATATACACAATCGACGCCTTATTCGATATTATGCTGGATTTTATGATGTTCATTATTGCTATAATTTACTTGCATGTGCCTTTATTACAGTTTAAAATATTAACAAAGAATAAAAATTATGTAATAGATCACTTCTTTATATTCAAAATTTGGAAATTCTAACTTAAAAACATACACACGAATTGAGAACCACCTCCCGTGTTTTGGAAGTCGGTTGAAAAGTACATAACTCGCATTTACTCAAGAGAGTGGAGACTACAATTTTGCTCTCAATGTTTTGCTATAAATATTTTAGCTTCGTAAATTTTAGGGTCTATACAATTATAATGCATTACTGTACAAATATTAACTTTAAACAAGTTATAATAAATATAATTATAATTGAATATTATGAACGTTACCTATTTTACCACTTACTGGATTATATTTTTCAGTAGGAAGAGAATACGTGCCATTACACTCTAAGGTTTAGAGCCTCTTATGTTAAATTTTGTAAGAAGGTAAAAATGTCATAAATATCGTTGGGCTCCGCAAAAATATATTTTACTAGATGTTGCCCTCGACTTCGTGCGCTCTAAAGGAAATCTCGCAGGAACCGTACATTTCGCCCCAATAAAAAGTAGCGTAGGTATGTCCTTCCACGTAGTCTACTATATATATATATATATGTGCTAAACGAAAAAAACTTTCTTCAAAGACTGAGGAATGCCGTTCAGTCCTTTGGAATCCAGGGTATACCTTGGCACATTTCACTTTTTGGTAGCACATGCTCGAGTTAGGTATTTAAAAGAAAGTCAAGATCACTACCCCGGTGTCCCTATAAATGTTGAAGACTTCTCTCGATTCTTCATGGATCCCATCACCAGGTATACCATTTACCAATTCAGGAGTCAATCCTTTACAATAAAAAAATAATTTTGAAAATCGGTCCACAAATGGCGGAGTAATCGCGTAACACACACGAAAAACATACACGCGAAATAATAACCTCCTCCTGTGTTTTAGAAGTCGGTTGTAAAAAAAAGGAAGTCGCAAGTCACTGATTTTAATATATACCGTAGGTTTATTAAAAGCCGTAGGTAATTGAGACCCTCTATTGAGGATGACTGTCTCCTGTAAGATATCATTAAGTACTACCCCAGTTTAAGAAATAAGATTATGTAACAGGTCCATATTGAAATAACCAGGAGAGATAAAAATATACCGTAGGACTAAAACATAATAATTATATTGAGGAAGGTGATTAAGGAGCTCGTGAAAAGTAACTCTTACCTAAATTTATAACAGCATAGGAAGCGTAAATTATAATTTACGCTTCCTATGCTGCTATAAATATAGGTAAGAGTTGCTTTTCATTAGCTCCTTTATCTTATACCTCCTTATCTATAATACTAATATAATATAATAAAGAGGAAAAGTTTGTTTGTTTGATAAGCTCCTAAACAACTGTTCCGATTTTAATGTTTTATTTTTCAGATCACTATTAATTTATGCAATATAAAAATATAGTCAATACCTTATTAAATTATTATCGACACAAAAACACACTCAACTACTGCTTATGATGGGAAATGATGGGAATGATGTTTTATAAATATTTGGTAACTCTCTAGAGTAGATACTCTCTTTATTAGTTGATACTACGTAAACGTTTTTTTTTTACCACCAGGTGATTACTTACACTACAGAATATGGTAAGGCAGTTCAGATGGTCCTACTAATATTATAAAATATGTGAAAGTTTATGAGGATGGATGGATCCTTGTTGCTCTTTCACGCAAAAACAACGGAATTCGATGAAATTTGGTATGGTAGCAATTAATCCCAAAAAAGTACAGTTTTCTCGTGGGATAGCCGATACTATATTTGCGCAGACGGAGCCGCGGGAAACAGCTACTTCCTTTATACACTTGAAACACGCATTCGGCTGATCACCCGCTTTATATTTCACAGGAAATAGTAACATCTGTCTATGCGTCATTTCCTCGTCAGAATCGATCATAATAATCAGACCTGGATGTTAGGTTATTGTAGTAACAATAATTATAACATAATTATAATATTATCAAAATTTTTACTTCACGTATTAAGATAATATATTATTTAGTTTTATTAAACAACTAGCTGACTCCGACAGACGTTGTTCTGTCTTGGATATTAACTGGAATGAATAAATGACTACACGTACTCCTACACCTACTCCTACAACCTACACCTTTTCCAATATTAAGAAAAGGTCCCCAAAAACCTATACCTTTATATTTTATACGATAGGTACTAACGTCACTCAATTGTTTTGCCTTCCCGGAACCTCTCCACTAACACCTGAACTTTATGGTATGCTATTAAAGTTCATATTGACTTTTAAGTATTATTACGAATCGTTTGTATAGTAGTAAAAAAGTGTTGTTTTTAGACTTTTTCAGGCAATTTCTTAAATTTTTCTCCCTGTAAGCAAAATCCTCGTACTTCAAAAAATATTCTCAAAAAAGAATTAGCGAAATTGGTTTAACTGTTCTCGAGATTTGCGCTTAGCAACATATTCAGCGATTCATTATTATAATAAGCATAATTAATAAGTAGTACTCATATTGAGCATTTTATATTTAAAATAGGTACTGTTTTATTTGTTGTGGAAATATTTTCCGTGAGAACACGCAAGAGTCATGAAATGCTAAGTATGCAGCCATAAAGATTTCGATGATGCTTTTTGATAGCTGTCTTTGAAAAGAATTTGTCGCAAGCTTAGAGCATATAGAAGTCTTTGGTCGCAAGTGTATTACTTTTTACGATGCATGAGAGATGCCAGTAACGAGTTGTGTCGTTTTATATTATGCTTTTATCGTTCTAGAACTGCGCTGTGTTGCTTCGAAGGCAAAAGCATATACGGCTGATTATAATTATTATTTTAAGTACTAGCTTTATCGCGTGACTTCGTCCGCGTGGATCCCCATTGCACCCCCGTGGGATATTTCTAAAAATATTTTTAACTGATTTGTAAGTCATAATAACTAGGTATTTGCGTGCAAAATTCTACGCAATCTGACCAGTTGTTGATATTTCACTATTCAAAGTTTGGACCCCCATTTCACCCCTTAAGTGTTAGTGTTAATAATTTTAGGTTACCTACTAAAATTATTAACACTAATAAAACACAATTTTTCGTGCACTTTTTCCACTATATTACGATATAATTATAAATTTTTATAAATAACACGACCGGTTTCGAATTAAATCATCATCAGGTGTAAGTTAGTGTAGGTAGTTACACCTGATGATGATTTAATTCGAAACCGGTCGTGTTATTTATAAAAATTTATAATTATATCGTAATATAGTGGAAAAAGTGCAGGAAAAATTGTGTTTTATTAGTGTTCAACATGAATTTCCACCAAGAACCGACAGTACAATCAATTACATATAAAATTATTAAGTACTTATTTTATAGTTTTTATATTTTTAAAAACGTTAAAATAAGTACTTACTTAATAATTTTAGTAGGTACTTGGGTAACCGAGCTATGCTCAGAGCTCTAGTAGATAAAACAGAATCACAAAAATGTTATACAGGGGTTCGAACCCACCACACTCCGAATTTCCAAACAACTCAAAAATTAACCAAACTGCTAATCGGAGTGACATTTTAGAGTCGAAGCGATTGATATATTGTTACACGACGAAAGTAGAAACATATACAACTTATATGTTTTTTCTTTCATCGTAAATTTCATGTAAATACTTGCCGTTGCCGAGATTTTTCGAGAGTTGATTTTTTTAGTTGATTTTTTTAGGATGACAATTATTTTCTGCCTAAGCGTCTTTACATAATATGCAGTGGATCATGTGCCTGAAGTACCCGTAATTGATTTGTGGAAACTTTATGTAATGTCTCCGAAAATTAATTACGGATAGGTACTTCGGGCACATGATCCACTGCTTATGTAAAGACGCTTAGGCAAACAAATAATTGTTATACTCAAAGTATAAAATCATCTCATGTATGAGTGACTCTCCGCAAAATACAAACTCGCCCATTTAAAGAAAAAAAAAGGTTTCTAGTATGGCAAATATTTTTCTGCTTAAAACGTCTTTACCTATGCATATCCCCAAAATATCCATAATTGATTTTACCGAACCTTATATTATATCTATGCGAGCGTCTAACTCTATACCTCTGTCAGTCAGTCAGTTAAGATCGTTTTAGTAATTATAACGCGATTCAAATGAGAATAGGAACGTCAATGACCTCTATCTGTCAAATGTCACTTGAAAAGTACGGTTAGCAGAAAAACTTATTTGCCAATAATAATAGTCAAAATAATTCTTTATATACTCGACACTAGTGACATATATAACGACCAGCCAATATTATGTTATCACTTCATAGTAGGTATGTGGTTATTATCTATACTGCATAGTATTCTGAATACGCTGCCAAACCTATGGTTAACTTAGGAGTTATGGTCCCATTTGGCGCTTTGCTATTTCAATAACGTCGAGCTGAGCCACTAAATAATAATATAGCTCCGGAATGCATCTTAATATCTAGACAAATTAATCTCAATTCTTAATAGGATATTATTATCTAGATATACCTAGTAAGAGCTAAGATCATATACGAATGCTGTTGTCATATAATAATCATTACCATAAAGTATATCTAATAATAACAAAAATAATAAAGATATTGGAATACGCAGAGCATTTAAGAATCAAAAGACGAACTGCAGATAAGTAGATACGTCTTACTTATCTGCAGTTCGTCTTTTGATTCTTAAATGCTTTTCATTTCTTGTAATTGTTTACAAGACGTTAAACACTCATATAGTCAATCTTTGATGTTTTAACACCTGTCGATTTTAATATACACAATCGACGCCTTATTCGATATTATGCTGGATTTTATGATGTTCATTATTGCTATAATTTACTTGCATGTGCCTTTATTACAGTTTAAAATATTAACAAAGAATAAAAATTATGTAATAGATCACTTCTTTATATTCAAAATTTGGAAATTCTAACTTAAAAACATACACACGAATTGAGAACCACCTCCCGTGTTTTGGAAGTCGGTTGAAAAGTACATAACTCGCATTTACTCAAGAGAGTGGAGACTACAATTTTGCTCTCAATGTTTTGCTATAAATATTTTAGCTTCGTAAATTTTAGGGTCTATACAATTATAATGCATTACTGTACAAATATTAACTTTAAACAAGTTATAATAAATATAATTATAATTGAATATTATGAACGTTACCTATTTTACCACTTACTGGATTATATTTTTCAGTAGGAAGAGAATACGTGCCATTACACTCTAAGGTTTAGAGCCTCTTATGTTAAATTTTGTAAGAAGGTAAAAATGTCATAAATATCGTTGGGCTCCGCAAAAATATATTTTACTAGATGTTGCCCTCGACTTCGTGCGCTCTAAAGGAAATCTCGCAGGAACCGTACATTTCGCCCCAATAAAAAGTAGCGTAGGTATGTCCTTCCACGTAGTCTACTATATATATATATATATGTGCTAAACGAAAAAAACTTTCTTCAAAGACTGAGGAATGCCGTTCAGTCCTTTGGAATCCAGGGTATACCTTGGCACATTTCACTTTTTGGTAGCACATGCTCGAGTTAGGTATTTAAAAGAAAGTCAAGATCACTACCCCGGTGTCCCTATAAATGTTGAAGACTTCTCTCGATTCTTCATGGATCCCATCACCAGGTATACCATTTACCAATTCAGGAGTCAATCCTTTACAATAAAAAAATAATTTTGAAAATCGGTCCACAAATGGCGGAGTAATCGCGTAACACACACGAAAAACATACACGCGAAATAATAACCTCCTCCTGTGTTTTAGAAGTCGGTTGTAAAAAAAAGGAAGTCGCAAGTCACTGATTTTAATATATACCGTAGGTTTATTAAAAGCCGTAGGTAATTGAGACCCTCTATTGAGGATGACTGTCTCCTGTAAGATATCATTAAGTACTACCCCAGTTTAAGAAATAATATTATGTAACAGGTCCATATTGAAATAACCAGGAGAGATAAAAATATACCGTAGGACTAAAACATAATAATTATATTGAGGAAGGTGATTAAGGAGCTCGTGAAAAGTAACTCTTACCTAAATTTATAACAGCATAGGAAGCGTAAATTATAATTTACGCTTCCTATGCTGCTATAAATATAGGTAAGAGTTGCTTTTCATTAGCTCCTTTATCTTATACCTCCTTATCTATAATACTAATATAATATAATAAAGAGGAAAAGTTTGTTTGTTTGATAAGCTCCTAAACAACTGTTCCGATTTTAATGTTTTATTTTTCAGATCACTATTAATTTATGCAATATAAAAATATAGTCAATACCTTATTAAATTATTATCGACACAAAAACACACTCAACTACTGCTTATGATGGGAAATGATGGGAATGATGTTTTATAAATATTTGGTAACTCTCTAGAGTAGATACTCTCTTTATTAGTTGATACTACGTAAACGTTTTTTTTTACCACCAGGTGATTACTTACACTACAGAATATGGTAAGGCAGTTCAGATGGTCCTACTAATATTATAAAATATGTGAAAGTTTATGAGGATGGATGGATCCTTGTTGCTCTTTCACGCAAAAACAACGGAATTCGATGAAATTTGGTATGGTAGCAATTAATCCCAAAAAAGTACAGTTTTCTCGTGGGATAGCCGATACTATATTTGCGCAGACGGAGCCGCGGGAAACAGCTACTTCCTTTATACACTTGAAACACGCATTCGGCTGATCACCCGCTTTATATTTCACAGGAAATAGTAACATCTGTCTATGCGTCATTTCCTCGTCAGAATCGATCATAATAATCAGACCTGGATGTTAGGTTATTGTAGTAACAATAATTATAACATAATTATAATATTATCAAAATTTTTACTTCACGTATTAAGATAATATATTATTTAGTTTTATTAAACAACTAGCTGACTCCGACAGACGTTGTTCTGTCTTGGATATTAACTGGAATGAATAAATGACTACACGTACTCCTACACCTACTCCTACAACCTACACCTTTTCCAATATTAAGAAAAGGTCCCCAAAAACCTATACCTTTATATTTTATACGATAGGTACTAACGTCACTCAATTGTTTTGCCTTCCCGGAACCTCTCCACTAACACCTGAACTTTATGGTATGCTATTAAAGTTCATATTGACTTTTAAGTATTATTACGAATCGTTTGTATAGTAGTAAAAAAGTGTTGTTTTTAGACTTTTTCAGGCAATTTCTTAAATTTTTCTCCCTGTAAGCAAAATCCTCGTACTTCAAAAAATATTCTCAAAAAAGAATTAGCGAAATTGGTTTAACTGTTCTCGAGATTTGCGCTTAGCAACATATTCAGCGATTCATTATTATAATAAGCATAATTAATAAGTAGTACTCATATTGAGCATTTTATATTTAAAATAGGTACTGTTTTATTTGTTGTGGAAATATTTTCCGTGAGAACACGCAAGAGTCATGAAATGCTAAGTATGCAGCCATAAAGATTTCGATGATGCTTTTTGATAGCTGTCTTTGAAAAGAATTTGTCGCAAGCTTAGAGCATATAGAAGTCTTTGGTCGCAAGTGTATTACTTTTTACGATGCATGAGAGATGCCAGTAACGAGTTGTGTCGTTTTATATTATGCTTTTATCGTTCTAGAACTGCGCTGTGTTGCTTCGAAGGCAAAAGCATATACGGCTGATTATAATTATTATTTTAAGTACTAGCTTTATCGCGTGACTTCGTCCGCGTGGATCCCCATTGCACCCCCGTGGGATATTTCTAAAAATATTTTTAACTGATTTGTAAGTCATAATAACTAGGTATTTGCGTGCAAAATTCTACGCAATCTGACCAGTTGTTGATATTTCACTATTCAAAGTTTGGACCCCCATTTCACCCCTTAAGTGTTAGTGTTAATAATTTTAGGTTACCTACTAAAATTATTAACACTAATAAAACACAATTTTTCGTGCACTTTTTCCACTATATTACGATATAATTATAAATTTTTATAAATAACACGACCGGTTTCGAATTAAATCATCATCAGGTGTAAGTTAGTGTAGGTAGTTACACCTGATGATGATTTAATTCGAAACCGGTCGTGTTATTTATAAAAATTTATAATTATATCGTAATATAGTGGAAAAAGTGCAGGAAAAATTGTGTTTTATTAGTGTTCAACATGAATTTCCACCAAGAACCGACAGTACAATCAATTACATATAAAATTATTAAGTACTTATTTTATAGTTTTTATATTTTTAAAAACGTTAAAATAAGTACTTACTTAATAATTTTAGTAGGTACTTGGGTAACCGAGCTATGCTCAGAGCTCTAGTAGATAAAACAGAATCACAAAAATGTTATACAGGGGTTCGAACCCACCACACTCCGAATTTCCAAACAACTCAAAAATTAACCAAACTGCTAATCGGAGTGACATTTTAGAGTCGAAGCGATTGATATATTGTTACACGACGAAAGTAGAAACATATACAACTTATATGTTTTTTCTTTCATCGTAAATTTCATGTAAATACTTGCCGTTGCCGAGATTTTTCGAGAGTTGATTTTTTTAGTTGATTTTTTTAGGATGACAATTATTTTCTGCCTAAGCGTCTTTACATAATATGCAGTGGATCATGTGCCTGAAGTACCCGTAATTGATTTGTGGAAACTTTATGTAATGTCTCCGAAAATTAATTACGGATAGGTACTTCGGGCACATGATCCACTGCTTATGTAAAGACGCTTAGGCAAACAAATAATTGTTATACTCAAAGTATAAAATCATCTCATGTATGAGTGACTCTCCGCAAAATGCAAACTCGCCCATTTAAAGAAAAAAAAAGGTTTCTAGTATGGCAAATATTTTTCTGCTTAAAACGTCTTTACCTATGCATATCCCCAAAATATCCATAATTGATTTTACCGAACCTTATATTATATCTATGCGAGCGTCTAACTCTATACCTCTGTCAGTCAGTCAGTTAAGATCGTTTTAGTAATTATAACGCGATTCAAATGAGAATAGGAACGTCAATGACCTCTATCTGTCAAATGTCACTTGAAAAGTACGGTTAGCAGAAAAACTTATTTGCCAATAATAATAGTCAAAATAATTCTTTATATACTCGACACTAGCAGAATGGTGCAAAACCTTTGCAACCGCGATTGCAATAAATAAAAGAAGAGGAATAATAACTTTGATTAATTATTACATAGATACGTTATATCCTTCTGTGCCACGACACACATTGACATGGGACGCGTGTCAATGTGTCAACGTCGCATAGTAACACAAAACACGCTATTACTCGCGGAGCACACTAACCAAAATTTGCCCGACTCGGGCCAATTCGAGTCTTCATTTTTACGCGTTTATAACATATCTACTTCTTTTTAATATTATATATCTATGAATAATAATCTTACATCGAATTTAAATAATAACGTTAAATTATCTAAACATTTAATTATAATAATACATATTCATAATTCGTTTTTAAAATCAGAAATTAACATTTTGTTTTTACTTTTTCATTGTTGGTGCAAGGCAACTTGCGAATTATATTGTTTTTGTTATTGTCATACTCATTTTGCTCGAAAATGAGTAAACAAGGCGCTGTGTTACAAAGACGACGATGACTACTCGGACAGTAATACAGAGATGAGCGAAATTGAAGAACTAGATTCAGATTACATTTTTTTTCACTCAATTTTGTAAATAAATTATATTAAAAGAAAAAAACTTTTTTGCCCACCCTACCTAATTAGGTACCCAATTGGGTAAAATTGATAGCTATGACGTCACAATATGGCGCCGACTCGATCCTATTCTCATTTGAATCGCACTATACGTTCTTCTTAATAATAATAATAATGTTTTTTAGTAATATTATAATTTATAAATTTTAAGAATGCAATTATAGAAAACGAAAGGGTTTGGACTATTGAGACAAATGAAGCCTTCTATATAACTGATCGAACATAATATTATTATGTAGAGTTCATTATTTTCAGCTTCGTTCTTATAAGAACAAATACACCATGCGGATAGAAAAATATAAAAATAATGCGAGACCAATGTGAGCGAGTCCTAATGAGTTCTTATAAAGTTCAAAAGAGTCTCTACTACAAAGTGGGCAGCTATAAATATCGACAACTACTACACACGCCGCACGGAGCCCGACGCACAGAACTTACAATGTGCATTTGCCAATATCTACACTCTACAGACTTGTTTACACAATAAATTACAGATACAACGCAAACATTGGGATTATATTTTATTACTAGCTGTTTCCCGCAGCTCCGCCCGCGTAAATGTAGTATCGGGTATCCAGTGGAAATACTGTACTTTTCCGGGAAAAAAAGGAGCTTATGTTTTAATCCAGAGCCTAAACTACTACCATACCAAATTTAATAAAAATCCGATCAGTCGTTTTTGCGTGAAAGAGTAACAAACATCCATCCTTCCTTACAAACTTTTACATTTATATTATTAGTAGGATGCTATAAAATTTAAATAGGAATTCAGTAAGTATCCCACACAATAGTGAATCCGTAGAAGCTGTAAATTATTGTCAATTAGTTTAATAAAATTATAGGGAATATGCACGTATTTTTTTTTTTTTTTATATAGATCTATCTTGTTTGGTAAATCGTATGGTAAAATCAGTTTTTTGATATCATTAAAAATAACGAAGATATGAACGTTTAAAGTAGTCTGTTAGACAGAGAGATCAGACGTGTATCGTGACGTCACATAACACGACCTTCATAGAAAGTTCATACTAAATTTCGTTTTGCTAGAAAGAGATAGATTACAAACTTTGACCGCTCATATCTTGCTCATTTATCAACAGATATTGAAATTTTTTTCGCCATTTCCTTTATTTTTCAGTCTAGTATCATATTATTATATTTTAAGCTATTTTTATATTTTATGCATATTCCCTATTGTAAGAAGAAATTTTTATTTAACAATCTGTCGACATTTTATAATATCTCTAGTAATATTACAATCTAACAGTTTTTACAATTTTACGGTGACATAATATAACATTTAAGGATACGGTCTAACCTAACCAATGTTTGAGGTGGGTTCTATAATTATTAAAGGGCGATAAGCTTTTTCAAGTTGCCTACTTCGAAAGTCCGATTTCACTTAAAATAATTTTCATGTATAGTATATTCCTGTACAGTATAAATGTTAAAACATAATCTATCGACATGGAAAATTTTCAAGTTTCTACCTCTGATAGTTTAGAAATGTCAGAGGGACCAACTTGTAAACTAGTTTAGAAATTGGAGGTCAATTGCTCGAATGTGGGATAAATTATTAAAAAATCATGTATGAAATTTCACCTTTACCTTCAAAAAGACATATTCGACGATTAGCTAAAATAAAAAATCTTGTATGGGGAGCCACCCCTTAAATACAAAAATATTATTTACCCGACTGCGCGACGCAAAGGAGTGGTAATGTGTTTATCAGCCTATGTATGTATGTATGTATGTATGTATGTATGTATGTATGTATGTATGTTCCTTTGAAGCACTATACAGACCAAACGCCTGGGCCGATTTTAATGATTCACACGTCAATCGATTCCTCTTAGTCCGGCGAGTGTCACTAAAGACATGACGTTAGTGAAAATTCAATATGGCGACTACTGGACGCCATATTGTGAAAATGAAAAAAATGAAAGTTAACAAACTATATCAAGTGGGGTATCGTTGAATAGGTATTTAAAAATCAGTTTTAGCTTTCTCTCAACATTTTTCGATTGGACTGACCGTTTAGGATTTATATCGATTTAAAGTTGCGTAACAACCATTCTCACATTCCAGTGCAATTGTGATGTAGTACTGATGCTGATAGGAAATCCAGTCTGTTAAATAGCTAGCTAGGTACTCATAACTAAAAAATATAAAATAAAAAATAATAATTAAAAAAATTAAAAAACCCGACTGCGTAAAAAGTGAATCAATCTAAGTACTTACACAATGAAAAACTGAAAAGAAAAAAACAAGCACTTAGATGTCCGGTGGTCTAGAATTCTATAATATATATAATTGAATGAATACTATTAAAGAAAATAAAATATAATCTAATAATGGAAAATAACAACTGAACAGTCGGGATCCATTATTCGACAGCCAATCTAATTTTTCAATGGATCCCGACTGTTTAGTTGTTATGTTCCATTATTAGATTATATTTTATTTTCTTTAATAGTATTCATTCAATTATATATTAAAGAATTCTAGACCACCGGACATCTAAGTGCTTGTTTTTTTCTTTTCAGTTTTTCATTGTGTAAGTACTTAGATTGATTCACTTTTTACGCAGTCGGGTTTTTTAATTTTTTTAATTATTATTTTTTATGATGCAAATTATTATTTTTAAACAAAAGAAATAACCGACTTCGTAAGTAAATTACACACATTATATATACACAAAAATTTATAAAATAAAACTTGTTTTCTAAATAAGTCCCCTTTTATATTCGGCTCCCCTTTTATATTCGACTAGCGACCCGCCCCAGCTTCGCACGGGTACAATACTAATACTACAAAATGTCTTTAAACCTCTAACAAAACGGGCGAAACCTAGTCAAAACAAACAGAAACAAATTAATATAGGTACCTACTAAAATTCAATGAAATAAGTAGGTGGGTATAATTTTATCGTATGAAATACCATAGATCTAAACCCCCCCGCACGCGCACTTGTGACGCCCACTTCGCAACGGGCCGTGCATCAGAAATCGTAATATTTTAATTTCGCCATAACTTCAAAACCAAACGTCCAATTTCAATCATTCAAAGACCAAATATTATCTACATAAACTGTATTTAGTGATGAAATAATTTATTTTGATAAGGATTAATAGCATGAGTAAAATAAACGCGTTTAAATGTAGTCCAAAAAAAATTCAAGATTTCTAAATAAAGAAATGGTTGTGGTGCCTCACTCGACATAGATAGGTATAGTGTGTCGCGGACTTTTTTGTAGATATTTATAAGATCTACAATTAATTAGAACATTTTATGGTTCTATCTTTTATAGTTTAGGTAGCGTACGCAAAATAAGTAACTTTTCTGGTTGATTTTTTACACCTTATGTCCGAAAAACCCAAATATTTTACGGAACCCTATTTTTTCCCAAAATAAAATTTAGCCTATGTTACTCGTGGATAATGTAGCTTTCAAATGGTGAAAGAATTTTTGAAATCGGTCCAGTACTTTTTGAGCCTATTCATTACAAACAAACAAACATACAAACAAAGTTTTCCTCTTTATAATATTAGTATAGAAGTATAGATGTGACCAAGTGACGCACTGCGCTTGACACTGGCTTTCATGACGATCTCCATACTGCAAAGGATCGATGTAGATGCCGCAAAATCACAATATCAAACAAAATTATTCCGCGGGGGAATCACGATCCTCAGCTATGAAAAATACGACGTGAGAAGGAGGAATCGAATTAAAGTTATTGGTGAATTTACTTATAGGTTGACTTTAAAACCCCCCGATGGTTGCACGCCTTGTCGTGGCGGTGGGGCTTAGTAACCGTGGACTGGTCACCCACGGTGAAGCTAAGAGGCAACTGGGGCCGGCCTGTTTGCCGCCGGCTGGCCCGAGGAGGGCGCTCCCAGCGGGCTGAACATGGCCGCAGAGGACGCGCGTGGAGGTGGGACCGCAGAAGAAGAGGAGTGCCGGTATTACGGTGCGCCGTTCTCCCTATCTTCTGCGGCCGTGGAGGGATCGCAGGGGGAGAGGCGTGATGGTATTACGGTACGCCACTCTCCCTATCCCCTGCGAGCTGGCGGAGCCGTTCCGTCGAAACGGCGTTGGTGGGGCCGCAGAGGAAGAGGCATGTCGGTATTGCGGTGCGCCGCTTGCCCTATCCTCTGCGATCGAGGTATGGTCGGTGGCAGAACCACAGACCTGATCTGCCACCGGGTACCAGTTTCTCTGGTACCCATGGCCTCCTAGTAGCAGACTCAGGGGGAGTACTGGTGGAGGCCGAGGAGGGAGGCGCACCTAATACCATCTGGTGCGCCCATCGTGGAGGGCCTTTGGGCTTTCATGATGGATCCGCTTGTAGGCGGCTGCCGCCGGCGGGGTCGCGGATGTGTGTTTCGTTCCCGTGGCCCCGTCAGAGGACGGCGAGGAGGAAGATGGGGGGTTTTTTTAGTGGGTATACCATGAGTCCCACATCACCACTTGGGTACCTCCTGAACCTGGGTGGTATGCGTAAATCATTTTCCCCCCCGGAAACAAAAAAAAAAGGTTGATTTTAAAAAAATCATTCTAAAATATAAAGCACAACAATTAATCAAGCTCCTATAGTTGCGAATTCCTAGCAAAATTAAGTAAACTTTATGAGTATTGCGAGCAAATTTTTAGTATTATTTTTTATACAGTCTTAATAATGTACTGGAATAATTTAATAACTACGTCTTTACCTGCGACCTAAACCACTACTATAACTCTACCTAACAACACGACTGTTACATACATACATCTACACTATATCTATAACTACATGTGCACCTTACACATACAACTAGAGTCATGTGGGGCAAGTGTGCGCACTTAAGGTTTGAAGCGTCATAAAAATAAAAATGTTAAGTTCAAAAAAACAAAAGGCGGTTAATCAACAAATTAAAAAAAGAATCAATATTCAATGATTTCACATATTCTTGAGAAATAAGAAAAACAAACATAGTCAAAACGCGTACACTTACCCTACACTAGCGGTAACTGTGCGCAATATTGCGGGTAAGTGTACGCAACATAAAAAAAGTCTGAATTTTAAGCTATCAAGATAGTTAATCTGCGCTATCACACAGTCAGGCAAAATAAAACATTTTCATTTTCTTATTATACAAAAAATACCATTAATCAACAATTTGTCCTTAACTAAAACTCAATAAGACCATTATTTGACTTAAACTAAACTGTGAATGTAAAGGAACACACAAGGAAAACAAAATAATATTATTATGATCTTTAGCACAATTACCACCAACAAAGGTGCCACGTGCAAAGAGGGCATTTTTTTTATTTGAGTCTTTATTTTAAATCTAATCTTATCTTCTTCGCAAATTTTTCTTCTTCTTCCTTTTTTTCGTTCCATTTCTAATGTAAAAGGGCTTTCAGTGGCAATGATTGACTTTTTTCCTCACTTACTCCACTTTTTGTGATGTGACCTTTGGTAATTCTTGATTGGATGATGCGCACACTTGCTCGACAAGCGTAAGCGCACACTTGCCCCAAAGCATCAAAACGAGATTCAGTCAAAATTGTTCACGATTGCGTCATCATAACCATTCAAACATTACCACTAATTACACTAGATAATACGCAGTTATCAATGACATAAAGCAAATTTTCATAAATTATTTACTTCAACAAAAGATTACACGCCAAAATTTGGAAAATATCGTAATATTTTAAGCAAAAAACGTTTCTAACCTGTGAAAACAAAATGACACTCAGGCGCTTCACACGACACTGCGTGAGGTACTGAAGAGGGGTGGTGTCAGTTCTTAGTTATAAACTGTTTTCGAGAAATTTAGCATGCGTACACTTACCCGCTGCGCATACTTACCCCACGTGACTCTACACCTACCAGCCTACTGAGCCCGGCCGATTTTTTGAAATTAATGAAAGGTCCCTTTTGTATATATTTAAAATTCAAGTGTCAAATTAAAACAATTAACAATTAGTAGGTATAGGAAAATTTACCCGCAATTATTTCAAGACCATAATTAGCCAAATCGATCCAGCCGTTCTCAAGTTTTAGCGAAACATCAATGTCAAATTGCATTCCATTTCCATACATAAGAAGATAAGACAATATGAAAGTACCAAAAGTAATATATTTATCTTTGAAGTATTACATTTTATCATATCGTATCGTATTGCTATACTGTATCGTGTTACTAGGTACTGTCAGCTTTTAGTCAGTATTTTATACTTCATCCATCGCTCCAACGAACGCCTCAATTCTTGAATATGTGAATATGGGTAAAAAATAAACTTGAATAGTCTTTACTCTTTTCATATTTCACTCTCAGAATACAAATAAGAAATGGATATCCGTGTGTGGATAGAATAATGATCGTTTAATGTTTTTCCTAGATTTTCCTATGTAGGAAAAGTGTAGCTTAAGAAAAAACGTTCCAAATTTTTCTTGGCAGTATTATAACGGTTTACTTACTTAAGGCCACGCAGACCAAGCGAAATAGGCATTTAACGCTTCCAAGAGTTGCCCGCAATTGCCGCAAAGCGAGCCGCGCGCCTACGTCGCCGGCGTGAACTTACATGAACCCAAAGTGTTACAGTGTAGACGTGTCGGCAGTAGGTCATCTTATTTTATTATTTGTATTGAAAAAGATAATAAAATCCATAGATAACTGTTTTAATTCAACACATAGCACACATAATTTGAATAGATATTATAGGTAGGTACCTACCTAAGTAAAAAATGCTTAAATTATATTCAATTATTTTGACAGTTTCTATGCAGTGTGTTCTGTTACAAGTATAAAAACACGCTGTGTTCGATGTGGTCACTAAAGTACGTGTCGTTTCGTGAGATAATAATACTGTATCAGGTAGGTGCTGACGATTTGATGGCAACTACTTAGGCAGACACTTGCAAAAAATGTATTCCTACTGCCGAGTCCGCACGTTTGCCACTTGCCGCAAAATCCAAACCTCCACAAACGTTTGACTTTTTGAAAATCCAGATTTCCGAATTTTTTCTCCCAAAAATCCGGATTATCCGGATAATTCAGATTTTTTCATTTTTTTTAAATTTGTTGCATATTTTATAAAACTTTAATGTTTATTTTACTACTATGTTGTAGCAAAACTTACACTCATTAGTAAAAAAAAAGAGTTACTTTTTTATAATTTAATTTAGGTAAATAAATTCTGATTTTAAGTTGTAAGTATTAGAATTACAATCTGAATAAATAAAAACATAATGAGATTATATCAAAATTATATACTTAATTATATTTTTTTTTTATTTTTAGAAATATTTTTGATTACGTTTCAAATCCTACAATGTTCAGTTTTATAGTTATAGGTCTACCAGAATCTGATGGCATTTAAAAAAAAATAAAAAATGTGATTTTCATATGGCAATGTCAAGTGTTACCCGTCAAATCAAAGTACGTGATCTGTCAACCGCTGTTAAAATTTTGGGATTATTTTCTTGGAATTTGTTGTTTTTGTGAAAATATCCAAAAAGGCAATTCGATCTCAAGCGAGAAATATTGTTTTCTATGTCTATAGTAAAATACAGAAAGAAGAAGGTGTAAATCGAACTCAATCTTATAATTTAAAGCTTTTGGTAGAGTTGACCGGTAAGTTAGAGTGAGTTGTTTTGATACTTTTAGTTTTTTTATATTTTCTTAGGTAATTATTGTGACTTCTTTAAATGTGTTTCCAGTACTACTATAAGGTGAATCGTAGCTGATGGCACATCGAATGATGGTTTGTTTTCCATGCCTGGTAAAAGGAGGAGAGGAGGAAAAAAGAAAATCAACATAAGACAGTTTCGATTTATAGTTGATTATTAATAAAGTAAACGAGTTCTATACAGTTCGGAAGGAAATTACAACATTAAATAAACTGTTGCCAATTTAATTGTATGTTATTCGTAATAAATAAGTATATAAAGTAATTCACGATTGATTTATTTTTCATGAAATATCATTATCATTACATAGTATAAAACAAAGTCCCTTTTTTGTCTGTCCCCTATGTATGCTTAAATCTTCAAAACTACGCAACGGATTTTGATGCCGTTTTTTTAACAGATAGAGTGTTTTAACGGGAAGGTTTTTAGGTATATAACATGCATAACATAGTAGAGGTACACAAATAATTTTAGAGGTTTCTAAAGTCCTAAAAAATCACATATTTTGCGCTTACATTGAAAATGCTGGCTGAACACTATGAGATAGATCAAAATTATGTACTACAGTTGTATTCATCTTTAAAAAGCCTACAAAAAAGTCCGCGATGGCATATGTCTATCTCTTAGGGATAACGCACAATAACCATTTTTTTATCCTTTACTTTGATTTTAATTAAATAGCTTATTTACAAAGCGATTTAAGCAATACAGTATTAACCCTTATCCAATTAAGTACCTTAAATACATTGTGCATTTAAGATAGATCAATACTGCCCTTTACGGCATGTAATTTAAATGAATATTTTCGAAGATATTATTACAGATTTAAAATGCAGGGATATAGTGTTGCTGCGCGGCGCGGGCTCTCGCGTTTCTACATCGCGCTATCGAAAACGCGGGACTTATACAGTATAAAGAGGTTCACGAATATTTTGAACTGCAGCACAGTATACATAATAGTAACTGCAGTTCTTAATTCTTATGGAATATCCAGAGGTGGTTTGTAAGTTTTGTTGGAATGTCAAATAACTTTACTTACTACATAGTACATAGTATAAAACAAGTCGCTTTATCTGTCTGTCCCTATGTAGGTATAGTATATTGTATGCTTAATCTTATATGCTTAGATCTTTAAATCTACGCAACGGATTTAGATGCGAGTTTTTAAAATAATAGTCTTTAAGTATTTAGTCTTTAAGATTATGGTAAAACTTATATTCAAGTGCGATAAATATAATATTATGTAAGTATATTATCAAGTGGTCGTGCATGTCGTCTCGAGGTGATAGGGTCCCATTTTTAACAATTTGCATTAGGCAAACCTAAAAACATTTTCAATATTGTATCAGAAGTATATTGCTGTAAGTAGGTAGAGAGTTATTCGCCGAAGTAGTTTTTTCTCCAAGAACACTATTCCACGCGGGCGAAGCCGCGGGCAAAAGCTAGTTTTCTATATTATACACCGAACATTCTTCACACAGTCTTATTATAATGTTCATATTCAATATTCATGTTCAATAATACTAAAGACATAATTAAAAATTAACCAGTATCAAGATCGTTTAATTCAATTTCCCCAGTATTGCACACTACAAAATTTTATTTCCCTATTTGCCATGAGATTCTGGTACACCTATAGTATTTTATTTTAAATAAGGTATGTATATATTGTTATTTACTAAATGTTCCAGCAGAAAGAATTATAAAAAATTGGAATAGCCTGTGATCTTTTTAACGCTTTTTTTACATATTCACCACTACCGTTTTCGTAAAGTTCCATTTCTATGTGAAAGTACTAACGTAGGAAAATTAATACAGTTTAATAAAACGTAGGAAACTGAAAATCCTTTAAATCGAGATCCGGGGAGTGAAGACAAATCATTTGAAGCATGGGGCTGAACAAATAATTTTGTATGGACGAAATTGGACCACTTTTGAGTTATTGAAAGTAAAAATCACCCACCTGTTTAGGTAATAATTGAACACGTAAATGGTGTTTTTAATTCCCTCGGTAACTAACAGAAGTACAATAAGCAATTCTAAGCACAATTTAAAACCTATAACTGTTGTAAGATCTTTATTTTAACATTTTACTTACAAATAAACAGTAACATCTTACTCTTCATTGCACTTTGAAGTTTCCGCTATAAGATGAAAACTACATTACTTAAAAAAATAACAGTGGCTTACACAAATCTTTGGTGCTATTTTTGACACCTATATCTTATCTTTAAAATATTATCTAAAAATAATTATTTCTACGCAAAAACAGGAGCGTTGATTTTCATTTAGTTTTGCTACTGACTCGTTCGGCAAAATTCTCTCTAATCTTAAACCAACCAGTCAGGTATTATCGACTCCAAAACTTCTTCCTGATATCATAGAGATAATATTTAGGTATTTGGACTTAGATATTCATTATTTAGAAGATAATTAAATATAGTTAAACCACTACATTTCTTTTTAAGCTATCATATTAATTTGGCATTCTATGATTGTAGAAATTAAAATTGCAATAATATGTTTCGACTTTCGTTAGTAAGAATTCAATAAATATAAAAATACAAAGCTTTAATTGGGTTTGGATTTGCTTATTATACTTCTTACTACTTGTGCAATTGAAACTGAAACCATATTCAGTGTTTTTATAAATTGGATCACCTATTAATGAACTGTACTACTACTGAAAAAATATAAAATTGTAAGTATCTTAGAAACAGTCCATACATATACATATATAGCGGCCATAATATTTTAACAGATCTTCATCCCTCGCATCTCCATTTAATGGATTGACTATGTTCTACCAAATAACTTGAATAAATGGAAAAATGTGTCAACAATTTCAACAGGACAACAAATAATATCAAATTATCCAAAGGCATGTATTTAAACTCACGACAAAACATAATAGGTTGGGGAAAAAGTCTTTTCGCATTATAGTATGTATGAACTTGTCATAAAATATCTTGGGCTATACCAATTGTATCTGGCTGATTTTGGTATCATTAAAAAGTTTTAATTTTACAGAAGACAATTCCAAATTCAAATTAGGTAAATTTGAGATTTTCATTTGTTTTTCTTATTGTTAAAATGAGTGATTCTTATGACGAATTTCGATACATTTTAAAATTGTATTACAAAAAAGGTAAAAATGCAACACAAGCTGCGAAAAAAATTTGTGATGTTTATGGACCTAATGCAGTATCTGTGAGAGTAGCGCAAATTTGGTTTAAGCGTTTTCAATCCGGAAATTTTGATATCAAAGATGCACGTCGCTCTGGTCGCCCTGTTACGGACAAAACTGTTGCCATTTTTGAAAAAGTGGAGCAAGATCAGCATATTAGTAGTTACGATGTAGCTGAAGAACTGGGGATTGACCACAAAACGGTTTTGGCGCATTTGAAAAAAGCTGGGTACACAAAAAAGCTCGATATTTGGGTGCCTCATGAGCTCACTGAAAGAAACCTAATGAACCGTGTACTCATTTGTGATTCTTTATTACGACGTTATGAAACCGAACCATTTTTGAAGAAGCTGATAACTGGTGATGAAAAGTGGATCACGTACGACAAGAACGTGCTTTTTCGCACGTTCTTGTCGTACGTGATCCACTTTTCATCACCAGTTATCGTGGTCAAAGGCCGGTCAGGCTTCACAGACTGTGGCGAAACCCGGGTTAACTCGCAACAAGGTGATGCTGTGTATGTGGTGGGATTGGAAGGGCATTATTCATTATGAGCTGTTACCGCCAGGCAGGACCATCAATTCTGAACTGTACTGCGAACAACTGATGAGATTAAAGCAAGAAGTTGAGAGAAAGCGGCCGGAATTAATCAACAGAAGGGGTGTGGTTTTTCACCATGATAACGCTAGACCTCACACATCTTTAGCCACTCAGAAAAAAATACGGGAGTTTGGCTGGGAGGTGCTAATGCATCCGCCGTATAGTCCTGACCTTGCACCTTCAGATTTCCACCTGTTTTGGTCGCTGCAGAATTCCTTAGGCAGTGTCAGGTTGACATCACAAGAGGACTGCCAAAACCACTTGTCGCAGTTTTTTCATCAGAAGCCCCAAAAATTTTATAGCAATGGGATCATGTACCTACCAACAAGATGGCAAAAAGTTATCGAACAAAATGGCACCTATATACTTTAGTCACTTGTAAATAAACTTTATAAAAAAACCTTTTGAATTTTTATATAAAATGCGAAGAAACTTTTTCCCCAACCTAATATTTATTTCTTATGTTTACGCGAATATTGTTCATTGTTTTAAACACTTACGGATTTTGTCGCGTTACGTAAACGTAACCGTAAAACGTAAACCATGACAAAATCCGTAAGTGTTTAAAACAATCACGATAAAACAATTAAATTTTGGATGTGAAAATACCGAATATTGAATACTAAATTACCATGTTGGCTAAAGAATGTAAGGAATAAAAAATTACAAATCTGGTGACTAAATAATACCACTGAATATTCCAAACTGGCAGACTGATATTATATTAGCGAACAAATAACCATCTTGGCGACAATTTGTGAGTACACATTTAATTTAAGAATAGGTACATATATTTTCCGTAATGTAGGTAACTCAAAAAACATACAAGCAGCAAAACCAGCGCACATAAAAAAAACAAAGGAGCGTACAAAATTCCCAATTTTTAATTTTCCTCGACTTGGTGTAGATATTGGGTAGATTCATTTTGAAATTTAAAAATAACGGTTATTCATTTTTCGCAAAATTAACATAGGTGTCGTTACCAAGTTTTTGGGGGTGCTGGATACGAAAATGACATTCATTTTGAAATTCCAATATGGCGGACAAACTTTATTTTATAAAAATAATATGGTTGTTGGTTTCTGGGGGTGCTGATTACAAAAAAGTCATCCATTTTAAATTTCCTTAGTAACCCCGCAACCTCAAATTTTCTTCATGATGGGAGAAAAAGAAATTCGAAAATCCTGAATATTCCAACATTTCTATAGCTTTATGCATCCCGGCCCCGGTATCTCAATGTAGAGCATTTATATTTTTTTAATAAAATAGATTCTATCTCGGAAACGGTGCATCCTAATGAAAAATAATGAAAATTTCCTCCCCCTTAGAAACTCCGCAACATCATATTTTCTTCATGATGGAAGAAAAAAAATCTGAAAATCCTAAATTTTCCAAATTTTCTATAGCGTTTTACACCGTTCGTGTCTCAAAGTAGAGCATTATCGTATTTTTTTTTCTATAATGGCTTCTATTTCAGAAACGGTGCATCCTACTTGAAAAATAATGAAAATTACCTCTCCCTTAATAACTCCGTAACCATATATTTTCTTCAAGATGAGAGAAAAAGAAATTCGAAAATCCTGAATTTTCCAACATTTCTATAGCTTTATATATCCCTCGTATCTCAATGTAGAGCATTTAATTTTTTTTTTATAAAATTGATTCTATCTCGGAAACGGTGCATCCTATTGAAAAAATAATGAAAATTCCCTCCCCTTAAGAACCTCGCAACACCGTAGTTTCTTCACGATGGAAGAAAAAGAAATTTGAAAATCCTGAATTTTCCAAAATTTCTATAGCTTTATACACTGTTCGTGTCAAAGTAGAACATTGCCATATTTTTTTTCTAAAATCGCTTCTATTTTAGAAACGGAAAAATAATACTATTACTGGAAAAATAATAAAAATTTCCTCCCCCTTAACCCGAAAATCGCATATTTTTTTCATTGATGCCAAAAAAAGAAATTATAAAATCCTGAATTTCGAAAAGTTTCTATACCTTACATAGCTGGTACCTCTACAAACTACATGTTAATTTTACGAAGATTGGATAGTCTCCATTTTGTACAATTAAATTGGAAGACAATTTTATAATCAGCATATTATGAAACATGGAAAAAGACATCCATTTTTAATAAAAAAAAAATATACGCCATTTTGGAATTTTAAAACGGATTTTATTTTCATATTATTCTGCACCCCCAAAAACCTTGAAAACGATACCCATACCAAAGAAAAAAAAAGCTCCAATAGTATCCAAAACTGGGATTTTCCGTAGCTTGCAAATTGAATTTTTAGCAGCTATTAATTTATCAATCAAATCTTTATAAGCTACTTACATGGTATAATGGTCACCAACTTATCGGTGCTAATTGGATTAAATTTCGCAACTTTTTATCTGCCGATTTTTGTATTTTTTGTCACTTGAGTGATTTCACCAGTTTGGTAATTTAGTCGCCAACATATTAATTCGCTGCCAAATTCAGCAATACAGTATGCTCACGTGCAGTCACCAACTTATTTTTTGTTCACTCGATTAATTATATCCCTTATTCAAATATTGTACGTCTAGAGTACATACTAATTACAATTAAAATATGTAATTTTCATAGTAGTAACCAAGATTCGAAAAAATCGAAAAATCCGGATTTTTCGAATTTTTCGAATTTCGAAGTATCCGGATTGCAACCCCTACTTGCGAGTGACTTGGTGTGTTCTGCAAAGGCAAGCATGACAGATGTTGAGCTCGTATCCTTATATTTTATTGTAAATAGAACAGCCTCCGTGGTCTAGTGGTTAGAGCTTGGCTCTCGACTCGGATGTCGCGTGGGGAGTTATTTATTATTATTATTGTAAAAACAGAAATCGAAATAAAAAGAAACGAAAAGTACGGCAAAGAAGATGGTAGATGTTACAAATTCATAAAAACCGTTTACTGGCTTATTCAATAATGTACTAAGGCTACTCCACGCATCAGCTACTTTTTTCTCATAATACACAACACAATAATATATGTATGGACGCTTCACACCAAGTCAATCTGGTCCCGTGGTGAGTTCTCGAAGAACTTGTGTTACGGGTACCAGACAACAGAAATATATTTAATAATTTTTATATTATACACATATTTAAGATTTTTAGTATATTTAGTATATTTAATACACATTCATGACCCAGGAACACAGAAAAAATGTTTGTTCCTTCAGCATTCAAACCCGCGACCCCCGGCTTGAGCACCAACACACTCAACCACTGAGCCACAGAGGTCGTCTCATCTGGCAAAAGCAACGACGTGGCGACGATAATGTTATTGTGTATGGTTATAATATGTATAACTAGCCGATGCCCGCAACTTCGTTTGCGCCTAACTGACGGAAGCGGAACCCTATTTTTTAAACGAAACCCTAAAATAAAAGTAGCCTATGTTAGACCTTATGACATCAGCTATCTGCCAGTGAAAGTCCCGCGAAAATCGGTCCAGCCGTTTCAGAGATTAGCCGGAACAAACAGACAGACAGACCGACAGACAGACGGACAGACATTTTAAAAAATTGAAAAAAAAATAAAAAAATATTTTATTGTAAGTACCGAATATACTTTCAGATGCATTATGTGAAAAGCTGTTAATTTGAAGTTACAAACAGACACTTCATTTTTATTTATCTGTATAAATTTAGTTCAAAAATAAAAAGAAGCATAAAAAAATACAAAACAAACTTTCCTATAGATTTTTATTGTATTATATGTCCAAGACCCGGGAACACAGGAAACTTTTTGTTCCTTCGGCGGGATTCAAACCCGCGACCCCCGGCTTGAGCACTAACATGCTCAATCACTGAGCCACAGAGGTCGTCTCATCTGGCAAAAGCAACGACGCGGCGACAATAAAATGTAACATGTTATTGTGTATGGTATATATGTATAACTAGCTGATGCCCGCAACTTCGTTTGCATAACTTCGTTACCCGCAACTAACGAAAACGGATCCCTATTTTTTATACGGAACCCTAAAATAAAAGTAGCCTATGTTAGACCTTATAACATCAGCTATCTGCCAGTGAAAGTCCCGTGAAAATCGGTCCAGCCGTTTCAGAGATTAGCCGGAACAAACAGACAGACAGACAGACAGACGGACAGACAAAAATTTTAAAAATTGATATTTTATTGTTAGTATCGAATATACTTTCATATGCATCAAGTGATAAGCTGTTAATTTGACATTACAAACAGACACTTCAATTATATTTATCTGTATAGATGTATAGATTTAGTTCAAAAATAAAAAGAAACATAAAAAAATACAAAGAAACTGACTTTCCTTTAGATTTTTATTGTATTATACATATCCATGACCCGGGAACACAGGAAACTTTTTGTTCCTTCGGCGGGATTCAAACCCGCGACCCCCGGCTTGAGCACCAACACGCTCAATCACTGAGCCACAGAGGTCGTCTCATCTGGCAAAAGCAATGACGCGGCGACGATAAAATATAACATGTTATCGTGTATGATATGTTCAAAAATAAAAAGAAACAAAACAAACTGACTTTCCTACACTGCGTTAGAAACGAAAGAATTGTTCGATAAATACGCGGGTAAGGCGTGCGCTAGCAAAACTGACATAGGTCTGTCCTCGTCAACGCCTAGCGGGCGACTGTGGGGCGACTCTAGCGGCTTACGCACGCTGCATTTCAATTTTAATTTATTGTTAAAATAATTAAACCAACATGCAAAATGTAACCAGAAATTATTCTTTTTTAAGTTATTAGGTTTTCGTAGATATGATTTTTGAAAGTAAAACTATCATGAACTTCATGAACAAAAAGAAAAATATTCAAATTTAGCCTCCTCTTCGGAATTATTTTTGATCGAGTGAAGTTTTCAATATTATGTTTCGAACCACAAATTGTAAAAGAACATTAAGTAAACAACAATGTGTTTTTTTTTTGGCTTTTTAAAGTTACTATTTGTTTGTTTATTATCGATTCAAAGTCATGTAAAATTGGGACCACGCGGCCTTAAGATCTTAAGGCCCTAATACACAATCTTCACTAATGAAATTCAATTATTGCTTGGGTCTTTTATTGTCGAGAGAAGTTTTTGCTCTTTCAGTTTGTGCTTAATTTTATTATTGTGCTATATAAAACATAGGTACTTAATGTTTATAACATATTTTGCCTAAATACTATGTTTATTACATTAAGTATTGACATGTTGTCAGAGATGAAGGTAAAGTATAGAACATAGATATATAATATTAAAAAGAGGTAGATATGTTATAAACGCGTAAAAATGAAGACTCGAATTGGCCCGAGTCGGGCCAATTTTGGTTAGTGTGCTCCGCGAGTAATAGCGTGTTTTGTGTTACTATGCGACGTTGACACATTGACACGCGTCCCATGTCAATGTGTGTCGTGGCACAGAAATATTGTCAGTTTTGTAAGGATATAACGTATCTATGTAATAATTAATCAAAGGTATAGAACTAGTAACTTAAAAAAGTTTATTGCATGGAAGAAATTAATGCATTTAGAATTCGTTGTATTCCGTGGCCGCAAATATAACTATTCAACTTAAATACAGTTGAACACGATTCGTATTGCATGAGCTCTATTCCCTGAATTTCCGCTTATATTGCCCTTTTTTACATAATTACAACTATAAAATGTTACATGCTTAGTATTTTCTTTATTTCCAATTTAATCTTCATACAAATCATATTTCTGGATATTCTTTTTAATTCAAATCATAAATGTTTAATATAACGACTGTATATTGTGTCAATTACTCCCTGTAGTTTTTTTTATTAAAAAAAATTGAAATTACAGTAAAAAGTAAGAACTTATTACTGTAATTTCAAATTTTTATTTTTTTCTTAAAATAAAGCTTTTGCTTCCCAAACAACATTTTGTTATTTTTTAAATAATAAGTATTCTAATAATATAATATTTAGATCCTGCCGTTTGTAGCTAAGGTCCTGGAAAGATTAATACAGCAACAATTATCATTCTACGTTAGTAAAAATAGCCACCTAAGCGATTATCATACTGGATTTGGCCACAGCACTACTAGCACTAGTGAAGGTCACAGACGATATCTGATTTGCTATAATAACTCCCCCACCAATTTTCGGTGACGGTAGCCGGTTTCATTGAAACCAGGCCAGTTACGCAGGAGTCATTTTATAGTGCCCAAGTAAGTGTGCAGTACACAAGAGCACTCTCTCTTTCTTTTCTCTCATAATCCAGTGGGACGGATAACCGACATCACTGATGAGAGACTGTCCGACTTTTTACATGCGCATCCGACGCATGGATCATCTTTCTTGTCAGACAATCAGGTGATCAGCCTGCATTGTCCTAACCAAACTTGGAAACAACATTTTTTTGTTGTTCTAATGCGGGAATCGAACCCACGACCTCCGAGTCGAGAGCCAATGGTCTAATCACTAGACCACGGAGGCTGTATGTGATTTGTTTTGGACAGTAGGTAAGCAACTTATGATTTTGGCTCTACTGAACTTAAATTGTGCATTTAATAGCGTGCATACCGATATTCTCATAAGCAGACTTATAGCCGCTAATTTCTCGCCCTCAGTGACAGGTTAGTGGTTGGTTCTAAAGCTGTCTTGGGGGGCGCCAGCAGCGCGTTCGTGTAAATGATGAGTTTTCATCGTGGTCCATGGTGGATACGGCTGGTGTTCCGCAGGCTGGCGTATTATCACCTCTATTGTTCGTTTTGTTTATTAACTCCATTATTACGGTTTTCAGTTCTTCTATCTTTCACTTGTACGCAGTTGATCTTCAGATCTACGCCCAATCGTCACTAGAGAGTCTGCTTAGTAAAATCAGAGATTTCAATAATGATCTAAATAATATCTGCGAATGGAGTAGGTGTAACGGCCTCTCTATTAACCCAATCGAATCGCAGGACCTATTATTGACAGTCAAGGATTAGTCTCAAGGATTGACTGGGTAAATCTACCTTAAGTGCTCGTGAGTGGTACTCATGTACCATTTAGTAGGAAGGTAAGAGATTTAGGTGTTCTCTTAAATGACCATATTTCTTGGTCCGACCACATATCAATGATCAGTACGCGGTTTGGCACTAGTTAAAAAGGCTAAAGAACGTTCTTCCACTACAGACCAAAATTTTACTAGCCGAGTCTTTATTCTTGTCCATATTGGATTACGAGGATACATGTTTTATTGACCTTACTGAAGAACAGTTAAATAAGCTCGAGCGTCTCCAGAATGCCGCAATTTGTTTCATTTTTAGTCAGCGTAAATTTGACCATGGGATACTCATCCCAACTTACCTGTCCGGTAGTTGTGGTATAGTATACGGGTATGCGACCCCGGCTTCCCTAGCTATTATTGTCCTATCCCTTGCCCTCCTGGGCGGTAATATCCTACATTTCCTATTTTTCCACTCTAACTTACCAATCCGGTGGTGTGGAGAGGACTCCACACCACCTATCCTTCCCTTTCCCTATTCCTACCCTCTCCGCCAATCCGTGGAAACGCAATGGATAATCGTAAAAAATAATTTATATTATCCAAAATGGCGGCGATGTGGTTCGCCACCCATCTCGTCTCGTACCTCGCGGAGGCGAAAAGTGGCCCATGGAGAGCTGCTTCGCTACGTTGAATGTAAGAGGAGGAATGGATGGTAAGAATGAAAGTGGATGAAGCGAAACAAGTATGTAAGGATCGTAGCAAGTGGAAAGAAGTGGTCTCTGCCTACCCCCACGGGAAAGAGGCGGTCTCTGCCTACCCCTACGGGAAAAAGGCCTCATTTTAAGTATGTATGTAAATTTGACCATATTTCGGAGTACTATTCTAGGCTTTCTTGGTTGAACATACTCGTACATCATCAGCGTAATATGCGTGTTCTCTCCTTACTGTACACTTATAAATAGTCAAATAAGGATAGATTTGACTTTCAAACGTCCACATCCCTAAACATATCACAAATTTCTTTGGTCAATGCCGGCCAAAAATTACGGTCAGGTCGAAACTACTTACTCTCTTAAACTCCTTACTTGCCTACGTCAGGCAAGTTAAAAGTATAAGTAATTTTAAAACATTGCTCAAAGAATACTATCTAAGCACTCCTAATATATCGTACAAAGTGTAGGACGTAGATACATGAAGTTTTACTTCTATTATTAGGAAATATGAATATATATTATTATATTTATGTATTAGTATAATATAGTAGGTTTTAACACGTAAGATTAATTTAAGTAATATTTAGTGTTATTTTCTTTATTTTATGGCTATTAAGTCTGTAATATTTTCTATAGAATAATAATATTATTAGTATGAAAGGTTTTATGTTTAGTTCTAGTTTTATTCACATTTCCGGAATTGCACTGTATCAACTTTTTATTTCCATGCGCCAAGGGTTGCTTAGAAGAAATGCTTTATAGCGATAAAGCCACCTTTGTGTTCATGCTAAAACTGTTAATTATAATTTAAATCATACTTGTACATTTTTGAACACGATAAAGCATAATTCATTCATTTAATATATTTGGACTAATATATTTGGTACTTGGAAAATTTGGCATTCAAATTTAATAATTATAATAGTTATAATTGCAATTTATATTATTACATAACTGCAACATTGCCGAGACAATGTAATCTCGTGAGATAAACAGTGCTAATGTCGGACGTGAGTATAATATACTATAATATCCGTAAAACTTGTACTGATATTTAGCACTTCCTCAGAGGATGATATTGTTTCTGTTGCGATACACGTTCCAATATCTTGTGTCAAACTTTTATATGGATTATATAATATTATATACGTCGGTGGATCCACCGACGTATATAATATTATAGATGAGGCATGTCCAGGCAAAAACTGTCCCCACTTAAATGGCCCCGCTTTCGGGGGTGTTTGGGGCCATTTTTTACATTTCAGATATGATTAAACGAAGATGGATGATGACATTTGAGGAGTGGTGAAATCGAGATGGCTGACATTTGAGGTAGGGTGAAATCTAGATGGCGTAACTTTTTCTTGTATGAAAATTTGTTCTGTCAAATGTTACGTCATAGACCATCCTTTTTGAAAACATTGATACCAACCTAGCTGGAAACCGCTGTTTCCAGCTAGGTTGGTAATGTTGGTATCAACGTTTCACCAACACCGTCATCAAAACTGTCAAATTTGCAGTAAAGTCCAGCCACAGCACATGATGTCGCTGGAGCTTTACAAAGAATTATTTTAATTGAGTTGGGCTTTATCTGTCTTTTGTAAGTAATTTTAATTGAGTTGGGCTTATGTACCTGTGTTTTGTAATAAAAATAGCATTCAGTCCATATATTTTTTTTTTTTTTTTATTCAAACATTTTATTTTAAAATAAAATACTTACCTATTCTACATTTATATTCGCCAAATTCATGTCTCGTCTCTTTACCTTTATTATTTATTTATTTATGAATTAGGTGGCAAACGACTAGACGAATCACCTGATAGAAAGCGATTACCGTCGCCCGACACCCGCAACAGCAGAGGAGTCTCAAATGCATTGCCGATCTTTAAGAAAAGAGAGCCGCACATTTCTTGAAGGTTTGCAGATATACCTACGGCTGGCGACAGTTTATTCCAGAGTTTAGGTACGCAAGAAGATACCTACACATTTCTGTGCAAGATTTTGAATTTCCAGCTGCACCGCGCTGCGCAGTGCGTCTTGTCACGTCACGTCTCAGTGTGAGCTAACCCTTATTGTTCGCTTCATTCATTTTCCCAAAAATATTCTTACGTACAAGAAGCGACGCGCTAAATTTGATCACTGCCACCCACTTACACACCTGGTGGTCTTATTACAGAATTGTGAATTGAATTTGTATAAAGATCAGCGGCCTTATTCCAAGGAGATTTAGTAGCGACTAGCTTTGTCCCGCAGCTTCGCCTGCGTAAACACAGTATCCCACGGGAGCACTGTATTTTTTGGGATAAAATGTAGCCTTTGTTTTAATCTAGAACCTAAGCTACTACCATACCAAATTTCATTAAAATCCGTTCAGTAGTTTGCGTGAAAGAGTCATAAACATCCATCCTCACAAACTTTCAAACGTATAATAGTAGTAAAATTTCCACAGCGTTGAACTTAGCATACTTATAGTGTTGTTTCATTTTTTATATTTTGCTATTTTTAAATGAGCATAGGTGAGCCAAAGTAAAGGAACAAACAGCAAAGTCTAAGCGAATGTCGGCGGATTCGAATCCAAATCCTCGAGCAATAGGCAATCGGCCTTTTTTTTTATTGCATAAATGAATAGTACTCTTAAATATGAGTAACTTCTCAGAAGAAACTGTATATCAAAAGTCAATATTTTCAAAGGTACAGCGATTTGTATAAAAAATTTCGTGAGCCTCCTAAAAACGCTCCATACTAAAGTCGACCTACAAATGACGTCACTTGTAGGTTATAGTATATGAAGTAGTATGTGAAGTATATGGCCGCCGGAATATATTTGTAAATATCTCCCATATTTGTGCGTTTAAGTTCATACTTACCATAATGAACGTTTTTGTATATGATGTAAGTAAACTAATGATGTAGGTTTTGTTTACCAATTTCGCAAAAAAAAAATATTTTTTGTACTTTTTAAATGTATTTAATTAGTAAACTACATATAAAATAATATATTTTTTTACATTTACCAAGTAGTAATGCCTCAATATTTCTGAATATATTAACGAAACTACATATTTCAGATGTAGTCCGATCCCCTATTGGACACCTCGTCGTCACCTCACTTAGTTCATTTGAGCACGGGCTGATGATTGATGACGTATTATAATATTATTATAGTTTTGGTGACATTTAACGCAGCTCTTTTATAGTTGGCACGAAACAATATTACGGAGTTATTTTGATTTTAGCTTAGACCGGTGTGAATTTCAAAGAATGTCTGAACTCTGATGTTATTTCAGGAAAAATTCTAAGAACAATTTGACATGTGAAGTTCTCTATACCTTTGAATATGTTTCTGATTCATAATTTTTCTCAAATAAACGCTACATATTTTTAGTTTTAGTAGTTTCGCTCTGAATATGTTTGGTATTACCATATTATTCTTATTCCACATAATATCTAATTTATTGCAGTTATTCAAACTGAAATGGAAGTAGAATTACCATTGCTTAAAACTGGAAAGAAAAACTTCCAGAAGAAAAGCTAAAATGAAAGTAGCGACGGCTTTGTTGATTCACTCTCAAGATTAAATTAATTTTCCCGGACAAGTGAATTCAATTTAAAAAGTAACACTTTACGTAAGCACTTTCGATTAATGAAGTTTTAAAAGAACAAATATACGGAAGTCGGACGACTCGTGCCTACATAAAAAATACCAAATGAAAAAAATACTAAAATTGTATAAACAAACAATTTTACCTTGAATACATATAGAACGTTACCGAAGCTGATTCTTTGTTTATTTTTATTGGAAGTTTTGACAGCAAATAACGAATGTAGGTACACCCAAATGTTTTAATGTAAAAAAGCTATAAAACGCTTTTATATCTCACAGCTGATGGACATTTGTAAGTATATACGAATTACGAAGTAGGCCTGGTTACCGATTGCCCTTGATTATTTCATGAGCAGATGTCAATGGCGTCATCAGTCACCACTGACATCAAGATAAGCGAGTTAATTACATCTGTATATGGTACCCACAGATATGACGAGGGATCCCTCATTAAATTGTTCGATAACAATCGAGCGAGCAGTTCGTTTCCTCACACTACTTCCTTGGAGTGGGAATGCGAAGGATAATTATAATTATCAACCACATTTTATTATAATTATCACCACTTTTCTGCACACAATATTTTAAGTTTTGAAATAAAACTTTTAGGCGGCGTTGAGAGTGATATTTCAAGGTCACCACGTCACGAACGATTTTGAATAAAAGCCATCGATATAATGACATCTGTCGAAAGCTACTTACTCTTCTAATTTACTACTCAACTTTCTCAACTACGTTCATAAGTAGCATGTTCAGTGGATAGTAGAATGTGCTATTTGGTGTTGGTGGATACCAAGGAACTAAAATTACGAAAAGTATGAGTCATCGTGTCCGTAATAGACACTTTAAATATTATTATCTACCCACTTATTTTAGAAATCGAGCTATAAATTGTTTTAGATAACTATTACATAGAAATTAATACAGATAAAGCCACAACAGATAAATCAGCGTGTTGGCCAAATCCCAGTTGTCTACGACCCTCAATTCGCCGCGGCTATATATTCGTTTCTGTGACTAGTCCTAAAATCCTCCGCATTAATTTCAATATCTTTACTAACTATTGCTTAAGGAAACAAAGGCATATTTATTACAATTAAGAATTGAAATAAATATGTTGTATTTATTCAATAAAAGATTTTAATATCTAGATACGTTTAAATTTTTTTTTTCATACTGACATAGATAACTTTTGTGTTTTAATGTTCTCCTGTATATTGTATTTTCCTGTCAAGCTTCAGGTGATATAGCGTGCTGACCACATCATGGAAAAAAAATGTATAAAATGATAGGATTTCGCAGCCCGCACGGCTCTAAACAAAACAGATACAAGAATTTCTTAAAACAAGTATATATAGGAAACCGCAAAGTAATTGGAGAGGTATCTTATCATGACATACGATAAATCGGCTCTACAGTCTAGACGATTAGATTCCCTAATTACTTATGTTACGAGTGATGGTTAAATTCAATTTAGTGTAATATATCACTTTAATGTTTCCCCAGTATTCAATTAGGATTATATTTTATTTATGCATTGATTCTTTGAGGCAGATAAATAAGACATTGTTTCCATACTACAAGCTTAATCATTAAGAGAGAGAAATAACAAGAAGCAATACTAAGCGTAATATTTAATTTAAATTCAGGAAAAAGATAGGCTTTTTTAAAAAGCATAAAAAACAATACAATCAGTTTAAAGCTTCCACTCACTGAATTTCAGCAATTTATTGTTGTCTAAAATTAAAAAAAAACAGCTACAATACTGGCATTCTTATCATGTAGAAAATATTTAATGGAACTGTTTTCATTTATCAGAAATTCCAGCTAAAATAGTATGGCTTATTATTTTCTTGCAGTAGACCTGCCTTTTTCATGGAAATTTCTTGAGTTTATTATGTAGAAACACGCATTATTTTGATCGATTGCGGGCAAGGAGTGTGCCCAGTGTTATGATGTCACAAAACTGCCTGTTTCCATTAAAATCAAGAGCAAATTCACATATTATGGTGTTCATTTTCTATGTTGATGATTTTCATAGCTTATAGCTGTGCAAGTGCTCATATCTGAATATTAGTTTTCTCTTCAATTTCTATCACTCATCTGTAAAACTAGACTGACGATTCGTATATAACGATCTGAACGATCGGTGGTTTCTGTTTGGGTAGAGGATGCGTCATATTTCTTATTACTGCTTCTAGTGCAACCTCGAATTCCAGCTGCCTCTTTTCAGCCAGAGAATCACGTCCGCCGCTCAAACGGGGCATTGTGACCTGGAAAAGAAGGTTTTATTATGTCACGTGTCATGAGAATGGACACATCGCATTTATGTTTTATCCTAGCTTCTACACACAATTTTTATAGGTAAACATTTCTAGAATGTTCCACCTTTTAGCTCCACGAGAGTTGAAAGGCGGAAATTTCGTACATTCTTAACTAAAATAGAGACGACATACAGACTACAATTATCTAGCAAATGCATCACGATTACCTTTTTCATCATACCTAAGACATAACTAATTTCAGTAGTTATTTGATGAAGTTTGATATCCGATTTTTAACCGACTTCCCAAAAAAGGAGGCGGTTATACGTTCGGCTGTATATATTTTTTTTATGAATCTACATTCGATGTTAAATGTACTCACTTGGAACTTCCAACTTTTTATTATAACAACACATAAGTCATTATGGAATCCTTGGGCACCAACATACAAATACCGAGTCTAATCTATAATAATTACTTTTTTTATTTTAATTCGCACATATTTTTAAAAAAATAACTGTAAATAAAAAGCTACGGTATGGTTTTGGTTTGTTGCTGTGGTAACAAATTACCTCCCCAAGTCCCCAGCAACGAGCAAGCGCGGTGACTAAAACTGCTACTGACTACAGCCTGTGTATTATATTATGAAGTACCTGCTAAGTAAGAGCTCCGTGGCCTAGTGGGTAGACCGTTTAGTACACACTCGAGAGAGTGCCAGTTCAAATCCCAGGTTGTGGCGTGTACCAATGAGACTTTTTCAAATCTCAAGTACATTATACGGACGCTCTAACGGTCAAGGAAAACATCGTGAGGAAACCCGCACATAGTTGGCCCCAGACGTATTGACCAGTTCATTCCTCTGGACTAGGCTGACTATGTTGTGAGAATGCCGTATGTGCTTGGGCAACCATACGACATTTAAAAACCAACTGTCCCAGGCACTACAGTATTTTCAATAGTGGTTACTTCACTCGCAGAATACTATATAAATAATCCATTAACGGATGTAAAGGCCTAAGTTTTTTTAGCTACTTCAAACCTAGTAAGAAAAACAAACTATAATAAGGTAATAGAAATAACTTTAATAGAAATGATTACTTATTTCTGATTTAGTTCATGAAGATAAAACTGCACTTTTAAATTTTCTATTTGTGATATTCAAAATAATAAAACGAAAATAATCATAAAAATATTAATCTAACCGATTCGAATCCGAGCTAATAACGCAAAAATTATACACACGTAAACCAAACTGCCGGACATTGTTGTACATATTGCACGTCGAAAGAAAAAACATAATATTAGGTTGGGGAAAAAGTTTCTTCGCATTTTATATAAAAATTCAAAAGGTTTTTTTATAAAGTTTATTTACAAGTAACTAAAGTATATAGGTGCCATTTTGTTCGATAACTTTTTGAGTTATCTCATGAGGCACCCAAATATCGAGCTTTTTTGTGTACCCAGCTTTTTTCAAATGCGCCAAAACCGTTTTGTGGTCAATCCCCAGTTCTTCAGCTACATCGTAACTACTAATATGCCGATCTTGCTCCACTTTTTCAAAAATGGCAATAGTTTTGTCCGTAACAGGGCGACCAGAGCGACGTGCATCTTTGATATCAAAATTTCCGGATTGAAAAAGCTTAAACCAAATTTGCGCTACTCTCACAGATACTGCATTAGGTCCATAAACATCACAAATTTTTTTCGCGGCTTGTGTTGCATTTTTACCTTTTTTGTAATAAAATTTTAAAATGTATCGAAATTCTTCATAAGAATCACTCATTGTAACAATAAGAAAAACAAATGAAAATCTCAAATTTACCTAATTTGAATTTGGAATTGTCTTCTGTAAAATTATAACTTTTTAATGATACCAAAATCAGCCAGATACAATTGGTATAGCCCAAGATATTTTATGACAAGTTCATACATACTATAATGCGAAAAGACTTTTTCCCCAACCTATTATTATATTATATTATATTATATTATATTATATTATATTATATTATATTATATTATATTATATTATATTATATTATATTATATTATATTATATTATATTATATTATATTATATTATATTATATTATATTATATTATATTATATTATATTATATTATATTATATTATATTATATTATATTATATTATATTATATTATATTATATTATATTATATTATATTATATTATATTATATTGACCTTAAAAATCGATTTCTCCCCCAAAACCCGCTGCACACTAAATTTCATAGAAATACTTAAAGCCGTTTCCGAGATTCGAATTTAATATACAATAGAATTGCTCATTTATAATTAAGATTTTGTGCAATTATATTCGACATTTACAAGCTTATAGTGCCTAGACTTATTAATTTCACCCGTTAGTTTGTTATTACATAATATGCCAATTTATTTTTCAGATTACAAAAGTAAATCACTGCAACTGATTTCTGCAAATTCGAATAAAATTTTGCGCCATTTTGGTGAATGATGACCTGCAATGATAGGTAATAGGGTGAACGTACCAATTATCAGCACTTTAAGAGATACTTCAAATTTAACCCCGATTATTACAGAGGGAAATACGTTTTTACCCACAATGATGAGTTTTCTGGGTCCGTTATTTAATAAATGACTGATTTTTATTTCATAATATAGTTTACCTTCATCCACATTTTATAAAAATAATCATAACTAAAAAATTACCCTGTCGCCAATTATTAGCCCCCTCGTCACCAATTATCAGCACTGGGGTACCAAATTATCAGCCCTGTGATAGTGGTGATGAAATTCGGTAGTTAATTCTACTAATATTATAAATATGAGTGTCTGTGAGGATAGATGGATACATGTATGGATGGATGGATATTTGTTACTCTTTCACGCAAAAAATACTGATCGGATTTCGATGAAATTTTGTATGGTAGTAGTTTAAGCTCTGGATTAAAACAAAGGATAAAAAGCACAGTTTGTTCCCATGTGATACTGTATTTACGCGAGGGGAGCCGCGGGCAACATATGGCTAATATTATAAATGCGAAAGTGTGTCTGTCTGTCTGTCTGTTACCTCTTCACGCTTTAACCGCTGAACCGATTTTGATGAAATTTGGTACAGATATACTTTGAGTCCTGGGAAAGGACATAGGATACTTTTTGTCCCAAAAATTTGTGGTGTTTCCGAGGGATAATGTATTATTATTGTGTATACTTTGATTGTCTTTTCCTGCTAAACAGCAGTTTCCGTAGCAGCAAGTAACATCATATAAAAGTTCTTGTAGACAGTTGATTGAATGAAAAGTAAATTACAGTTGACGATTTATGACGTATTAAAAAAAACTTCTTACTAGATTACTAGAACCAATTTTAGGTGGAAGTTTGCATAGTAATGTACATCATATATTTTTTTTAGTATTATAATTCTCTTATTTTAGAAGTTACGGGGGGACACACATTTTACCACTTTGGAAGTATCTGTCGCGCAAACTATTCAGTTAAGAAAAAAAAAATGATATTAGAAACCTAAATTTTTGAAGACCTATCCATAGACACATATGGCTTTCATGAAAAAAAATTTAAGTTTCATTTCTGAGTATGGGGATCCCCCAAAAATTATTGTTTTTTTTTCTATTTTTGTGTGAAAATCTTAATGTGGTTCATAGAATACATCTACTTACCAAGTTTCAACAATACTATAGTTCTTATAGTTTCGGAAAAAAGTAGCTGTGACAAACGGACGGACATACAGACAAACAGACCAATATGAATCCATTAGGGTTTCGTTTTTTGCCATTTGGCTACGGAACTCTAAAAAGTGGTACTGAAAGACGTGGAGTTTATCTAGCTTTAATAACAACTAACAGAATATCAGTCAAAATAAGTATTAATTTACCTGCTGTTGGTGATTTACTCTAAAGTCAAATATGGTAGACCCAAATTTTTGTGTAATATCGATTTTTATTACACTTATGTAGGTCGGTATGTGCTTATATTTCTAAAATTTTAATAGCCTCCAGACATCGAATTTTTAGCGCAACTTTGACCGTAAATAAAAAACAAACGAAGTATGAAAATAAAAAAGCAAGCACCAGTGGCGTAGCGTGGGTGTCTGCCGCTCGGGGCGGACGTCAATTTTGCCGCCCCCTTACTTAGGTTTTTCCGCCTCCTTAAAAGGGCCGCCCGGGGCGCGCCCCCCCCCCCCCACTACGCTACACCACTGGCAAGCACATACCGACACAGTTTTATTATTCAGAAATTGAGATAACTTTTCTTCAGACAAACTTATTATATAGTTTGTTCATAAAACACCAACAGCTGAGTGTTGATTTGCGTAATCCGAGGACGCTTTTTCTAAAATACTTTACAAAGCAGTATAAATGTGTGCACTATAGCTTCTCATATATCATTTTTTCCCCGATATTATGTGAAATAATAAGCATTTTCTCCGCGCGCCGCACTGAGTTCGAACCGTTGACTAGCGCACTCTTAAGTCCCCATATAAAGGAAACTTGATCCTCTATAAAGAATACTATGCAACTTAAAAGAGTATAAACGTTGATATAACATTCATTTGTTCCATAGTAGACCACTAGTGCTGATAAATTGGAATTTACAAAATATTGGACCCAGATATCAGCACCATATGTTTTATCATTAATTTTGCAATAACTTTAACTCTCTTTTACTAAAAAAGCCTCATAAAACATCTCAGTTATGAGACAAACAAAAAGTTTGAGTAAAAAATATGGAGAAGGTCAAAAATAGCTAAATATGAAAATACGTGAGCTTACAGTCGATCATAAGGAATCTGCCAAAAAAATTCAAACTATAGGACACCAACATTCATTTACTTATATGTCGCTGTTTTTAAGTCGAAAAGTGTGGTGTCGCCAGCAGTCAATTCCAGAAACATTATATTTTTGTTTTTATTAAGTGGAAATAAATATTAATAAGTGAGAAGCTTATAATTCTACTATTTGTTCGGGATACTGATAATTTGGTACAGTGCTAGCAATTGGGTGTATCACCCTACATTCACAAAATGGCCTTCCAAAGTTTATTCGTTCGTACTGCAATTTATCTCACATGAGAGAGGTAAAAGTAATTTTATCTATTTTTTATCTCATACGCATTGAATTGAAGCCGTAAAATATTCTTTACCGCTAAGAGCTCCTAAGCTTCACCGATACGCAACCGAAACGATTCTATATTTATGGGTAACCTACAACGCGCGGTTTATCCGTCAGATTTATATGCTATCATTTGCTATCTTTAAATCTGGTTATAGATGTCGAAATATCTATCAAACATTGACACGTAATGCCCCGCGAAGGCCGCGAAACGCTGACGCACTTTTACAACTTTTATGTCTGTCGGTCATAAATATCCTGTACTATTCAATATTTTTATGTCTCGAGATATTTGTAAAAATGTAACGGTATTTTATTGATAACTTGCCATATAAATTGCCATTTTCTTTTGTATTACTTGTATTCAAATATACTTGCCATTTTCTTTTTGAAGTGGCAAAAGCTCTATGAAAAAAAAAACAAATATCATCACTTTGGTACATACATACTACGTTAATAAACCTAGGTAACCGAACTTTGCTCTGAGTTCTAATTAACTTAAATAAATAAAAAGAATCACGAAAATATTTTAATCTGGCCGGGATTCGAACCCACCAAATTCAGAATTTTCGAACAAAGCAAAAATTATACATCAGCATCTGTCAATCGGACGGACTCATAAAAGAGTCGAAAGGAAAAACATATGGTATGTCTAAAAATGCCCAGTTTTCCAGGGATCAGACCTAGTTAAATCGATTTTTCTCCCCCAAAACTCCCTACATGCCTCGCACCCTAAATTCCATGGCAATATTTGCAGCAATTTTCGAGATTACGATAATATTAAGTATACTTACAAGATTGTTTCATTTAAAGTATAAGATATGTCATTGGTAAGCTTAAAATATGAACAACTTTGGTCCAGATTAGTTTCCTACCAACCTCTGCAATGTAAGTGCTTGTGAATAAAAGAAGGTCAATTGCTTATTTCGAGAATTTATACTGTTTAGTGTTTGGACTTGGTGCGTTTTATAGGGCTGTAAACCTGTAAGGGCCACCCTTTCGCCATTGAAGTATCGACCCGCGCCAGACTATACAAACAGCGTGAAGCACAATCAATTAGATGAGACAATTTTATTTTTCGCTTCACCGAATCGGTAATTTGAAAGAATATTCGACGAATATCTAAAAAGATGGGGTATAAGAAGAGAAATTCTCTAGAAAAATATTCCTTTTATGTCAAGGGGAAAATTTCTTTCTCTATAAGCTAATGGATTTATGCTTAATTAATTAACTGACTAGTGACTTATCTAACATTTTGGAGCAAATATTTAACTACTAGCTTTTGCCCGCGGCTCCGCCCGCGTAAATATATTATTCCGCGGGAACACTACTTTTTCGGGATTAAAAAATCCTATGTCCTTTCCCGGGACCCAAAGTATGTCTATACCAAATTTCATAAAAATCGGTTCAGCGGTTAAAGCGTGAAGAGGTAACAGACAGACAGACAGACACACTTTCGCATTTATAATATTAAAAGTATAGAAGTATAATATATTAGTATATTAATAGTAGTATATTAGTATAGATTTGGAATAAAAAGTAGACTACGCGTTTGTCCAAAGAATTAACCACTACCATACCAACTTTCATTCAAATCGGTTCAACGTTTTAACAGTGAAAAACAGTCAAATATCCACAAAATAATATATTATCCCTCGGGAACACTGTATCTTTTTGGGAAAAAAGTGGACTGCGCGTTTGTCCAAAGCATAAACCACTACCATAATAATAATAATAATAATAATATAATAATAAGAATAATAATAATATCTGTGGACGCTTGCTATGACTACCATACCAACTTTCATTCAAATCGAATCAACCTTTTAGCAGTGAAAGACAGTCAAATATAAACAGAATAATACATTATCCCTCAGAAACACCGTACTTTTACACCGAAAAATTACGGTGTCCTTTCGCAGGACTCAAAGTATGTCTATACCAAATTTCATCAAAATCAGTTCAGCGGTTAAAGCGTGAAGAGGTAACAGACATAGACAGACACACTTTCGCATTTATAATATTAGTATAGGTATTGTAAAAACTTTTGCGGTTTGCTGTAGAGTAGGCATCTACAGACACACGAATTTGGTACGGAGCGTACAGCGGACCATATCCGCAGACCGAATCTGGTGTCGCTACACACGCACGGATTTGGTACGATGCAGTGGACCGAAAAGCTCGACACTCGTGTGTTCGATTTTCAGTTCTATTGCATTAGCACAGAGTTCTATTTACAGTGCTGTTTTTCGACGACGCGATGATTCCCGAAATTCATTGATAACAGGCAGTGATATCAACTCTCAAAAATATTTCTCCCCAAACTTTACCCCTGATACCATTGACAGGTCTAAGAGATAATAAGCTAGAAAGAAAGGTTATGTGTTTAACATAAATACTTACGCGTGAATAACTAACTTGTCTTAATCTGATTTCACTCCCAATATTATATTTTCATATCCCTGACTATATACACACATTTAAATATTTTTTATTATTACATACAAATTGATTCATAAGGAGTAAACTCTAAACGTCCTGGCCCCTAGTAAACCCCCGTAGATATTTTCCCTAATTTTGGGTGGTAAATCCCTAAGTTAGCAACACTGACACCGTTGTACGGCCTAACCGCCGGACTGCTCTACACACGCACGGATTTGGTACGGAGTGGACCAAATCCGATGCGGATAGCTGCGAACTCTTCGCCTTCTTCTTATGTTCACCGGACTGCCCTACACACGCTCTGATTTGGTACGGAGCGTACCAGATCCGCTGTACGCTCCGTACCAAATTCGTGTGTGTGTAGACACCATTATTCGTAATAAGATACCTACCAAGCTTCAAGTTCAACCTAATATACAATTACTTAGTACCTATAATATGGTAGGATACTCAAAGATATAACATCAATTTAAAGTTTATTTCACTAAAATTAAAGAAGACGAATGTTATAAAAGTTGAAAATATTTTTTCACAGAACAGAATAGTATTTGATATTATAAAACAGTTATTCTTCTATTCTGCTCAGTCAATATCAATACGGTAAAAAGACTATGGCTGTGTTCCGCCGAAAATAGAGCTTGTTAGCGCTTGCTAGCGTTAAAAAAACAGATTATCCGCCAGGGCACATATTTTGCTAACTTCAATAATGCTACTAACATAATCCGCCATTTTGCTTATTTAATACCAGCGGTTGCCATTTTGCCTACGTTTTATTTTCCCCGGAACACAGCCTATGCATGCGGTTTAATTTTGAACTTCGAACGCAAATATTTCAAGAGCCTGAACGAAATAATATCAAGGTACATTTTATCAGCTAAAAAAATAGTAGGTAACTTATTAAAGAACACCAAATAAGTTGACCTCTCGCTCAAAGCAAATTCTTAGTTTAAGTAGATCTTGTACTATTGGTTTTTCCTTCGCTATTTATTATTTGTGTTGAGTAGGATGAAAAAATAGATTTATTTTTATAATTTTAATTTAATAGTTTTATTTCAAGAGAAAACATGCGAAAAATGATGATTTATTTCGGTTTGTGAAGCAAGTTCAAAAATACAGTTTTTTCATGATCCCGTGGGAACCGTTTTGGTTTCCAAGAAAAAAAAAATACTGTTAGTTATTTCATGTTCCAATCTACCTTTGTGCCAAGTTTTATTTAAATACGTCGAGTAGATTGCCTGAAATAACGTCAAACAGGTAGGTACAGTTTTTTGAAGATCCCATGGGAACCCTTTAATTTTGCGGGATAAAGAGTATCCTATTTTACCCTTCAGGTCCTAAGCTACCTACCTGCCAAATTTCATTTTATTCCATCCAGTGATTTCGGCGTGATGTGATAACAAACACACAGACAGACAGACAGACAGACAGACAGACATTTTTTTCAAAAACGTTATTTTTAGGTTCTGTGGCCTTTATAGACCCCCCAATTTTATTTTCACTTAGATAACTTTAATGTACAGACATGACCCCTCTACAGATTTATTATATGTATAGATATGGCCAAGACAAGCAAGGTGAAGGCTATCAGATTTGTCATGTTTTGGCATATCATTATCTGATTTTTTCAAGGCTCGATAATGTGTCAAGGTTAGGAATATTTATTGCAAAAACACAGGAAACATTAGGTAGGTACTAGGTTATATTTTACCATAAAAAAACTTGGGCCTTTTCATCCGTTAATTGATGATTTATACAGTATTCTCCATGCGAAGTAACCAATCTTGAAATCTGTAGTGCCTGGGATAGTTGGTTTTTAGGGTTCCGTAATACTTAAGGAACCCTTATAGTTTCGCTCTGTCCGTCTGTTTGTCTGTCTGTCTGTCTGTCCGCGCCTCTAGCTCCTGTAATTATGAATATAAATTGATGAAATTTGGTCCAGTTATAGATTGTGTATAGATCACGGTTTAGGGGTTATAAAAAAATAATAATTTCATATTTTAGGGGTGGCTCTCCATACAGGTGAAGTGGGGATGAAAAATATTTTTTCACTCTACCCCATCGTGTGGGGTATCGTAGAATAGGTCTTTTAAAATAAAGGCAAGGTTTCATAAGTTACTTTTTTATAAAGTTGACAATTTTCGAGTAATCGGCCTCCAAAGAAGTTTGTAAGTTGGTCCCCCCCCTAGCATTTTTAAACTATAGGAGATAGAAACTTGCAAATTTCCATGCTGATAGATCATGCTAAAAACTCTTAAGGAAAACTATTGTGAACCAAATCGGACAGTAACTTTTGGAGTAATTAAAAAAAAAGCATATAACACGTTTATAGTTACGGAACCCTCCTTAGACATGTCCTGACATGCTCTTGGTTGGGTTATTAAATGTCGTATGGTTGCCCAAGCACATACAGCATTCTCACAACATAGTCAGCCTAGCCCAGAGGAATAACTGGTCAATACGTCTGGGGCCAACCATGTGCGGGTTTCCTCACGATGCACGATGTTTTCCCTCACCGTTAGAGCGTCCGTATAATGTACTTGAGATCTGAAAAAGTCTCATTTGTACACGCCACAACCTGGGATTCGAAACTGCACTCTCGAGTGCGAACCAAACGTCTATCCACTAGGCCACGGAGCTCATTATTTTACCACAATGACCTAAATTACTAATCTAACTATCCCAACAAGCTGCAATGATGATGGTCATGTGTAAAAAAGGTAAAAAGTACCGTCTGAGTATGTATCGATAGTTGAAGAGCTTGAATCTTTGAATGATCAAGTGAAGAATACATGTCTACACTCTCTACGTCATATACTTTTTTGTAGAGCAGTGATCGGTCTTTTCCCAATCATCCGGCAGTCAATGAGCGTGTATTTACGGCTGTCGGCACTCGGCACTCGGCCGTATAGCGAGATGTGAAAGATCGTGTTAGATGTTAGACATCTAACAACATCTCTCACGGACAGGGAGTAAATAAACAATTCCGAATCGACTTCAGATAAATACACTCCATTAAAATAAGACAGGTATTTTAAGAGGATTTTTATAGACTAGGTTATCTTTTACATGAGCTGTCAGAATGATTATTATGCCGTCGTACCTACGAGAGTTTTTTGTGGTCGCAACAGAAAAAAATGCACTGTAAACATAGATATTATATAATATTAAAAAGAGGTAGATATGTTATAAACACGTAAAAATGAAGACTCGAATTGGCCCAAGTCGGGCCAATTTTGGTTAGTGTGCTCCGCGAGTAATAGCGTGTTTTGTGTTACTATGCGACATTGACACGCGACCCATGTCAATGTGTGTCGTGGCACAGAAATATTGTCAGTTTTGTAAGGATATAACGTATCTATGTAATAATTAATCAAAGACTGTAAATAGAACTCTGCATTAATATAATAGAGCTGGAAATCAGAGTGTCAAATGTCAGATTTGACAACTCTACACAATTTTCAGCTCTATTGTATTAGCGTACAGTTATATTTACAGTGCTGCTTTTTCCGTCGCGGCCACTAAAAACGCTTGTGGGAACGTAGCCTTACCACAGTGTAATAAAGAGATACAGTGGTCCAACGCGTTTGAAGTCGCGCGAAATGCCGCTTTTGTGTAGGTATTCGTCATTGCTGCAGGGTTGTCACAATAATGTGTTTTATTATAATCTGTTCTACATTTTGTGTATTCGTAGTATGTGTATGTAGAGTACTAGGTATAAAACAAAAAAATGTATATAGAAATATTAATGAAGAGTTTTATTATAAAAAATACAAATACGTATACAAAAGCTCAGGGTTCGCATGCGGCATGATATATATCAATTGATATATATCGGATATATATCATGATATATTATATCAATTGATATATTTTATGCTTGATATATATCAAAATTGATATTTATGTTTAAAAATGTAAAATAATGTTTTAAATGTAAAAAATCTTACATCAAGTCATAGTCTAAATACACAGGTCTTATTTTCCGAGTTTCACAAGCCTAGGTCATCAAAAACTTGCTATTTGATACGACATTAACTAATCATTAGGCTTATGACACCCACGTGACCCCCTGTTTTTCGGAATAAAATTCCTTGTTTGTTATTATACTATTGTTATACCATTTATACCATGTGTCAAATTAATTTGACTGATAAAATTAATACACTTTTTTTTCTTCTGGTTATAAACAAAAGTCATTTTATGGATTTAAGACTTAAATTGATACTCAAAAGTATCTATCGTTGATTTTTAATTTATTTGAAAACTTTGAATATCAATAATAAATAAATGAGTTTAATTTTACTTCCCTATCTTCAAATTATCAGAGATACAAATTATTTCGATACAACTATTACGAAAAAACATATCAGAGTATGAAAATTGTATGTACCTACATACAACTCAAACGAAACACTGTCGCAAACCACTTAAAACAATCAAATTAAAAAGCGTCAACCCACAGAACACTATTACTCATAAAGAGCGTCAACCCCGGCTGACGTGTCCCAAGCGAGTGTATGGCAGCTTGGGCTCGCTACCGCCCCTCTCTCACCCCGCACGCCCCGCACGATTGCCCTGTCTAGACGTGTCCGTTGGACGACTGTAGGTAAGTTCTATAGGCTGTGGCCTTACACTCAAGAAGAGCTACTCTTACAACGATATTCTTTAACCCCCTTACTAATAAACGCTGTATAAGCTTTGAATAGTTACACAGTGTTTTGTCTCCTTCTATCGATTTAAACATGTCACTTGTGTGATGTGAACAAAACACTGTATAACTATTCAAAGCTTATACAGGGTTATTAGTAAGGGGGTGATAATATAATTATTAATTATATATTTTTACTAAATTACTATAGTAACTAGCTAACTTTGGTGTTATTTGGTTCACCTAAGACCGCTTGCTAAGTCGTTATTACATTAATATTTGTACCGTTTTATTTGTAGGGATCATTTAGTAATATTAAGGTTTAGTTATGTTTCAATTAAAAACAGGAAAGTTATAAATATTCTACACGTACAATTAAAAACCGTTCGTTTGTTTCGTGTCCAGACGGTATTATAAACAAAGGCTTTAACTGATAAGAAATAATGAAACAAGTTAAAATTAACCTGACACGTAAATCACGTATTAGGTACTATAACTTAAATGTTTTCATAAAATAACAAAGAGAACACACTACTTTACTACACAAGGACGATTTGGTAATACGCAAAACATTTGCTAGAACATTGAACGACTTTATATAAGAAAAACTATTAAAGTTGTGATGAGATACCTTAACAAATTCTCTAAACAGATGCACTACGATTTTCCAAACTGCATTTAGTTACATCGATCGGTGTCTATCGACTAAACGCAGTTTGTAAATTAAGGCCAAGGCTACTCACGACAGTAAGGACTTTCCGCAGATCGTTCTGGAGCGCAGACACGTCGACTCCGCGGCCGGCGTCGCCCAGTCTTCGTAGCGTGTCTGCCAGCGGGCCAGACAGTGCTCGCAACTGCTGCCAGGACCTGGCATACTGCCGCCGCACTAGCTCGATAATCGTCGAAGTCAGTGCCAAGCCGATAAGTATGTACAGCGTGCAAAGCAGCATGTACTTGGGCCTCTCTGAAAATACGAGACTAATGAATACGTAATGTTGTGAATACGACTTTGTGTATTGTAGTTAACTTTTACGTCGTGTCGTTTTTAGGCTATAAGCCTGTCTAGACAATTTAGCGGTTCACTGGGAATAGCGATAAAATAAATATATTTTTGTAAATAGCGGCGTATTTCAGTTAACTTTTCAATTGGTAAATATCTTTACTTCTTTTTTATTTATTTTAGCTATGCTGGTACTTACTAATTACGATGAGGATTAGATATTATGATAAAATTTGTTTTTATAAAACTATGTTTCATTTACATACTCAATGACCTCGAAAATATCTTAAATAAATGAATATAAACTTGTATACTGAATATAATTATATTCAGTATATAAGTTTTTAATTACAAAATATTTAGCTATATAACTAATAGCAGTTTATCTCCCTTCATAGGTTTTCAGTGTTTGATGTCTACAAGCTCACCACAGACCGCATCGCATGCGTGAGTGGTACAATTGAGGCCGTGAGAACCAGAGTGGCCTAACCAGCAAATTGTAAAAATGGTTTATGTGCCACATTGGTATTGAGAATTATGCAAAATTAATAAAATGTTTAGGAGGTGATAGTGCTGCCACCTTGTATAAAATAGTTATAACTTTCTTAGGCCACTCTGGCTTTAAAGAAAGGCATAATTGGAACAAGTTTATGCCATTTTTCATTTTTTCACAATTTGCTGGTTAGGCCACTCTGGTTCTCACGGCCTCAATTAAAGTAGATATTTTATTAGTACCAGCTCGGCACCATTAATATATCTATGATATATGTGTGTGCAATTAAGTATTTCCCTGTTGAGTACGGTCGGCAATATATTTGTCATTTAATCAAGACATTTAATAATTCTCTTTCATGTTCGTTATCTTCTAATAGTCCTATTTATTCTAATAGTGTAGTAATTAACTTTTGTCACTTATATAAGGTTTGGTAAATCAATTACGGACACTTCGGGCATATGATTTGCTGCTTATGTAAAGACGTTTAAGCAGAAAAATAACTGTCATAATCGAAAAAAAAATATTTTTAGAGTTAGCGCTCAGCGGAGAATTCACCCATATTATATGAGATTATTTTTTTAGTTTGAGTATGACAATTATTTTTCTACCTAAACGTCTTTACATAAGCAGTGGATTATGTGCGTGAAGTATCCGTAATTGATTATTGGAGACTTAGGTATATTGGAGCACAAACTCAAAATACTTACTAGGCACGAGATCACCAAATCCGATGGTCGTCATTGTGATGAAACAGAAATAGAATCCATCGTAGAAACTCCAGTCATCCTCCCACATTTTGAAGAGCAGAGCCCCAGCAGATAGGTACAGGAACAGGAAGCCGACCGCCCATATGGCGTACAACGATCTCTGGCCAGCTGGGTTTGCATCCGACACCCGGGTGCAGAATTCTAAAAACAAAATGTTTCATAGATACTTACATAATAGTGTTAACCAATGTTACATAAATACGTACCACCGACAAAGTTCCCACTCGACCAGCCTCTAAACATTCACTTTTGCACTAGGACGCCGCAAAATATTTAAACGCAAAGGAAATAACCGCAACGGCTGCAGACGAGGTTGAACTACATATTTACACGTATGTTTGCGAGCCCACTATTCAACGGCGCTGTTGAGCGATTTTCATCTTATGCCTGGTCGAGCGGGTACTAGTTCGGTAGTACATAATATTGTTATATCTAACTTAGAAGTAATTATCCCCTAAAATAGCGGAAAAAAGTCTGTAGATCATCAATCGTCTCTCTAGGAGGGAAAATAAAAGTAGTGGTTGCGATTATGGGGTTTTTGCTTAATTTTATTTATTTGATTAAACTGAATTTTTTAAGAGACATTATTTTGAGAGTTGGTAAAAACGGCACTGTAAAAAGAACTCTGCGCTAGTACAATAGAGTTGCGCATCGAAAACAATATATTGAGTTGTCAAAGTAGTCCCCTCCACTTTAAATGACAAAGACTTTATTTTCCAAAATCTTCCTACTTCACAGACCAGCCCGATGTGGGTTTAATTGTAGGTATGAAGATTGAAAACGCATAAATTCTATTTATTAATAAAAATATTTACGCAACGGACACGTTGTTGTCTTTGTCTAAATTCTGACAGACAGACAGAGACAGCGTATCCGTTGCGTAAATATTTTTATTATTAAGTGGGTAGTGGTGAGGCATCCTCAGTAGTACTCACTTGGCATAGTCGGCAGCTGCTTGGCCACGACCGACACGACGGTGGCGAACACTCGGCCCAGGTCAGCAATCACCGTCAGCGTCAGCGGAATACCGACCAGCGCGTACGTGATGCAGAACAGACGACCCCAGAACGTCACCGGAACTATGTTCCCGTAACCTGGAAAACAACTCGTGTTCACTGTCGGTGATGATGATGATCGTATCCTGTAAGGGTTCGGGTATCTTCTACGAATCTTCGGGATTAGCTCCCTACACCGATTTCGGTGACTGGTGGTCGGTTTCATTGAAAACCAGGCCAGCTACGCAGGAGCTATTTTATGATGCCCAGGTATGTGCGCAGTACACAAGAGCACTCTCCTTTCCTTTTACTCTCGTAACCCAGTGGGGCGGATGACCGACACGACTGGCGAGAGATCAGGCGCAGGACCGACTTTTTACATGCCCATCCATCTTGTCAGACAGTCAGGTGATTAGCCTGCATTGTCCTAACCAAATTTGGAAACAACATTTTTTGTTGTTCCCATGCGGGAATCGAACGCACGACCTCAGAGTCGAGAGCCAAGCTCTAAACCATCGAAATATTAAGCAGTGAGCGAACTGTCAAACTTATAACACCGCCGCTCGTTTTCGTCGGGGCTTAAAAATAAGAAAGGAAGATGCAAGTATTCCTTACGTGTAATAAGAGTGTAAGATTTTCAAAATTATTGAGCATCAATACAAAAGTTTTTATTTCACTTCAGCTTCCAAGCATCAAATGTAAAAATAGAGCCCGTATTTTAAGTAAACCGATCTCGCGCTGCACTATTTATCGAAAATATTTTTCATTCAGACGTAAATTTTTATAAGTATCATATTGTATCTAGTGTCGAGATGGAAAATACGAGGCAACAGCTGCATTCTCAAGTTAAATGAAAAATCCTACACCATATTTTTCACGAGAGGGTAATTCCTGATTTATTTCCCCATTACCTTAAGCTGTTTTCAGGAAAAACGCAAATTCAGTCATTATTTTATTTACTTATTTTTAGGTACGAGTATGTATCATGCATTCTTCGGTCGTGAATTCGTGATTTATGAAGTGCAGTTCTCGAAATATCTTCAAATTCGTGTCTTATTTTTGTCTGTCTTGAAATTGTACCAAAATAACATATTGTTTTTGGCGTTATTTTTGGTAACATATCACGGTTCAGCAAAATAACCGTAAATAAACCCGAAGGTTCCGAATCCATATTCATTAAATAGCACTCGCAGCTTCCTATTGAGCGACTAGAATTCGGGAACTCACCAATACAACGGACCATGAATAAAATATTTTCAAAGCAAGTCCGCCTCGTAACGATTGTTGCGAATATAACAAAGGCATCTTAATGATGTTAAGAAAACAAAAAGTTTTTGATTCTAAATTGGGCACCCAATCGAAAATCCTCCAATACAGAGAAAAATATGTACGTACTTATTTCATGAGTTTTTCACCATACCAATCCTATTCAGACTTAATAAAATTAAAAGAAAAAAACAAAATAAACAATTTCATGCTTACATGAACGTACACACCTATTGTAGTGAGCACAGTCGACGCGAAAAACACAGCTTGTAGTATACTCCACTTTTCCTCCGATTGAGGAAAATTTCTTTCTACTTCAAATGCAAGACCGCTGCTACAAGCGTCTTCTAGGACCTGAAAATTACAACAAATTATCATCTGTATTATAATAACTCCCCACACCGATCTCGGTGACGTTGTCCGGTTTCATTCAAACCAGGCCAGTTACGCAGGAGTAATTTTATAGTGGCCAAGTGTATGCGCAGTACACAAGAGTATTCTCTCTTCCTTTACTCTCATAATCCAGTGGGACGGATAACCTACACGACTGACGAGAGATCAGGCACAGGTCCGCCTTTTTACATGCCCATCCGACGCATGGATCATCTTTCTTGTCAGACAATCAGGTGAATCAGCCTGTATTGTCCTAATCAAACTTGGAAACAATATTTTTTGTTGTTCCAATGCGGGAATCGAACCCACGACCTCCGAGTCGAGAGCCAATGCTCTAAACACGGACCACGGAGGCTGTATTATAAAATGTTCCAGTGACCACAAACGTTTGAATATTATATCAACCCAAGCGATGACGTCGCATTGCGTTTACGTAGAAACTATTTATTAATCTGTGGTTGCGTCGTAAAATTTTGGTAATAAGATTGAATTTAGAACTATCTACTCGTAGTAGGTAATTGAAGGCATTAGGAGATACTATGAGAATAAATATTTATTATTATTATTTAATCAATGGAATATGGATGCATCCGCCTGTATTTTGCCTGTATACTAACCGCCTAATTAATAGAAATATTTACACAACTGATTAGCTGTAGAATTTTGATGTATTTGTCTGTCAAGTGACTTTTTCAACGTATAAAAAGACAATACATAGAATATTTTTATTGGTATAATATATATCAGAACCTCAATTCTCCTATTTGAAGTAGAAGTTCATTTTACTTTGATTGGATTGAAGGTATAGCGACATGTTACCATGAATGGATTTAATGACGTTTCGACCAATCAGAGCGCGTTTCACGTTGGTTTAACGTTTACAAAAATACCATTTGAGAGTTTGAGCGTATCGGGGCTTGATTGTAGTTGTATTATTGCAGGTTTTTATTTAGCAGAATTGGCTATCTGAATATACAAACCGCTTGCAAGAAGACCTTGTACAATCTTCTTAAAGGGAGGCCTCCCTTTAAATAGATTTAAACTTTTTTTTAGGTTTTTCTAAAGGTTTTCTAACGACAGATTCATAGTATTTGAACAATTTATACTTTAAGTTGTATTTTATGTACATAATTTTTCGACCGCTTACAAAATAGAACAAACAGAATAGTAAACACTTTAATATAACTAGAGCAACTTTGGCAACAATTTATTTGTAGTTTAGGAAGTTTGAGCTTCAAGAAGTACGAGCTATTTATATTGAGTTTATATTATTTTATGGGCGGCTATAAAATCAAAATCCAACATCGATATAAACCGTTTTGTGCATAGATGTATTAAACTTATAGTGTTATGTAATAATTTATGTTGCTCCGACTTTGTGTACGTAAAAAGAAACCACGCAGGAATCGTACATATTTCCATAATAAAAAGTAGCCTATGTCCTTCCCCGTAGTCTACTCTATATTTGTAGCAAATTTCATGATGATCGGTTAAGTAGTTTTTACGTGAAAGCGTAAAAACCAAACAAACAAACTCACATTCAGATCCTAATATTGTTTATAAATGTGAAAGTTTGTGAGACTGAGGATGGATGTATGGATGGATGGATGAATGGATTTTTGTTACTCTTTCAGGGAAAAACTACAGAACGGATTTTTATGAAATTTGGTATCTTAGTAGTTTAGGGTCTGGATTAAAACATAGGCTACTTTTTATCCCGAAAAAGTACATTGTTCCCAAGGGATACTGTATTTACGCGGGCGGAACCGCGGGCAACAGGTAGTTTATAATATTATTAGTAAGGATGGATATTTTTTTTAATTTCAGGTTGCATTTAATTATAGAAAGTTATTGAAAAAATGTTCTATTCATATATATCTCATTTTTTGTTTCAGTTAACTTTCCTTATCTTTCTACGCCAAATGCGCAAGTTTCGTAAAATTGTTTACTTACTCTTTCATAAACTGCTAATTGATCACTTAGCAACTTCTCTATGTTCCCGTCCACAGTTCTGTTGACGTTGTAATCTGAGATCACTCTTATGAGGTTCCATCTCTCTGTGAGGATCCGATCCCGCATGTATTCTTGTTTCGACATCTCAGCCGGATACTCTAACGCTCGAAATACCTATGTAAATAAAAAGGAGGAAGTCATATTACGATGAACATAAATCACGATGTATGCGCTGCCAACCGATAATCCAGTTGCGATATACTTTGTCAACTTACTGGCTATTTCAGTAAAAATATACTTAATTGCAAAAAATATGGTGGACTCAAAGGACAATTCCCTATTTTATGTAAATCTATTATTGTAATGATAACACTACACATTAGGTAGGTATATATTTGTACTCGCAAAGAGTATAAGTATATTATATGGTAGTTGGTACATGAATTTGTAATGTACTGTCAGGGAATGAAATTCATAAACAGGTTGAACAATGTCATCATTTGTTCGCATTTTAAAATCAAACTATCATAATATTAATATCATAGATGCATGTCGTTAGTATTATACAAATAAAATATAAAGCTGGGTATCCATATAAAGCAGGCAGATCTAGTGGAGACCGTGCCGTGAGTCGAGGCTTGCCGGGACTTGAACCAAACAAGGCGTCCGCGCAGCGAGCCGAATTATGTCTGTAAATGGCCATGATCGAAGACGCCTCAGTGTGAGTCGTGCGTTGAGTGGAGACGTTTCTATGTACTCTCTACGTGGCAAAATGTATAAAAATTGACAATCAAGTTATATGAAAAGCACAGATACTTGTAGAATCCAACTTCACCGCATATAATGATATTAAACAATTTATAGAAGAAGAACAATATAAAAAAGATTCTAGGAGATTCTAGAGAACGATGTATCTTTTTCCTATTATTGGTTCAAACTTGGTATGTACCAAGCTTGAACCAATAATAGAAAAAAAGAGAGATTTATGTAGATCTTCAAAGGTTTCAGAATTCATTCTGGTAAATTTTTTAATAGTATCTTCTTCGCCTTCAAAAGTCATATCTGATATCAATTGTTTTGTATGAACATTTCGCTGACAATATATATTTTCCTTAATCCACCACTGATGTTTTAATTTCTGGTATTTTTCCTTTTGTAGTGACTAATTATTATAATATTACTAATGCTTCGGCGACTTTACGTGCGTCAACCATTATGGTTAATGAGAAATTGAGAAAATCGTGGCTCGGGTTGAGACTTGCCGCTCGATACGATATTATGTGGGCTCAAGTGGAGATGCATGAACTCTCCGCAGCCCGCGGCATGCTCAGGATGAAGCAGCCGTCACGAGGCTGCGCAAGTGGATACCCAGCTAAAGAACTCTACTGCTTATAAATTTGATTCCCTGATAGTACTTTACAAAATATACGGTAAATATTCACAAGTGGGGCTCCACCTTGAAACGACTGCAATTTTTTTTTATTCCATATTTTCATTATAAAACAGTCTGTTATGCAATATTAAGGTGGCGGAAGACCAAAAAAAATGTAAAAAAAATTACCGCCCCGAAGACGTTTTTAACGTGATAAAAAAGTTCTAACCTAACCTAACCCAAAACTACACACAGGTTATTTCACGCCAGGTTTTTGTGAGGCCGTGTTACCGCCCCGAAGACGTTTTTAACGTGATAAAAAAGTTCTAACCTAACTAACTTAACCCAAAACTACATAAACGTTATTTCACGCCAGGTTTCTGTGAGGGCGTGTTACCACTCCGAAGACGTATTGAACAAGATAAAAAGTTCTAACCTAACCCAAAACTACATAAACGTTTATTTCACGCCAGGTTTTTGTGAGGCCGTGTTACCACTCCGAAGACGTTTTGAACAAGATAAAAAAGTTCTAACCTAACTAACCTAACCCAAAACTACATAGGTAAACGTTATTTCACGCCAGGTTTTTGTGAGGCCGTGTTTCCACTTCGAACACGTTTTGAACAAGATAAAAAAGTTCTAACCTAACTAACCTAACCCAAAACCACACAAACATTATTTTACGCTGGATATTTTTGAGGTTGACATGTTTTTTATATTATTATTTTTTTTGCATTTTTTTTGTCTTCCGCCACCTTAATATTGCATAACAGACTGTTTTATAATGAAAATATGCAATACAAAAAAAAATTGCAGTCGTTTCAAGGTGGAGCCCCACTTGTGAACAATTACCAAATATACAGCGTAACACATAAACGCCTCCCTTCTGGAAGCCGGTTAAAATGAAGTTCAGGCTTCCTTTTTATATACTTCTAATAAATAATTATAAATACCAACAAACCCTATTGTATTGTACAATATTCACATACATAAAAAGTTTTGAACACGAGAAAAAAAATTTAAACAAACTTTACAATTAAACTTTTTAATTAGAAACTTTCAAATTCTTTTTGATACAGACATACAGAGGATTTTTTCAGTTTAACGTCTGAGCATTCGGGGAAATTAGATGCATCTTCAATTTCACCACAATCAGGTGTATACGGAGGTGTCACCTCTTGGTGTAGCAAGTTTTCCCAGTTGCATTCGCTGAACCACTCGTGTACTTTAATATCGTAAACTCCACTTTTGAGCGAGCCAATACGCTTATTGGGATTCACGACCAAAAAACTTTTGACTATCGACTTGCAAATCGATGTCATTTGATAGGGTGCCTTGTACTCGCCTGCCATAATTTTATCGTACAAGCACATTCTATCGTTGCTATAAAACGGAGGGTAACCGGCGATCATTTCGAAAATGAGCACGCCGAGTGACCACCAATCGACAGAAAACGTGTATCCTTTAGAGAGTATGATTTCTGGGGCGATATACTCGGGTGTTCCGCATAGCGTGAACGTGCGCTTCTTTATTATTTTGCAGAAACCATAATCGCCGAGTTTAATGTATCCGGACACATTAATGAAGATATTTTCCGGCTTTAGATCCCTGTGGACAATGTTCAAATGATGCAGATATTCTAGTGCTAGGACCACTTGAGCCGCATAAAACTGTGCGACCGGCTCGGAGAATTCGCCAATTTTCTTCATCAAACCTAAAAGATCGCCGCCAGCTTGATGAGGAAGTATTAAATAAACGTACAGATTGTCTTTGCAGCAAAAATCTAGCGTCATCACGAAAGGAAACGAGACGCTCTCCATAATTTTCTTCTCTTGTGTCAGTTGATGTAGGAAATTTCTCGATATGACCACTGTCTTCTCTAAAGCTTTCATAGCGTGATACTCGAGCGTGGACTTGTTACGTACGAGTAGCACCGTGCCAAACGAACCGACTCCCAGTGTCTTTACAATTTCAAAATCTTCCGAAGATTTTTCATATTTAATATCCGTTGAATACTTTTCATCGAATTCTTTTTTTAGAACAGTCAAATTCTGCTTGTAATTTACGTGATCGTCAATGGTATACGATATACATTTTTCCTTACTTTTACCGATTTTCATCTAATTTCTGCAATTTCATTTCTACTTTTGTGTAAACAGAACATGACAGCTCAATGACAGCACCATAAACTAGACGTCTCGTCTTTGATTTTTTACTATTAGGCATAAATATTAACACAAAACGTAGTGATTATATTCTCTTTGATTAACACATGAAAGTACCAAAGCACTACGAGTACTTAATTATCTACTTGTTCTGAGTTGTTGTTTATAATTTAAGTACCTAATATAATAGTAGTTTAATAATATTTAAAAGATCAACAATTTTTGCAAGTTATTAAAATAAAATGGTAAAAATTAAAGGGAATGAATGATACCTAAATGTTTTTATCAAATTATTTTTTATTACTAGATGATACCCTCGATTACTACGCGCAAGGAAAAATTCAACGCTTAAGCACCGTACATTTTTCCGCGATGAAAAGTAGCTATGTCTTTCCTCGTGGTCTACTTTCTATCTGTGCCAAATTTCATTAAAATCAGTTCAGTAGTTTCGAAGGCTATTCAATGCAAACAAACAAATATTTCCTCTTTATAATATTAGTGAAGACTTGAAGTTGCGCAATGTAAATCCGTACATATTTTCGCGACAAAAAGTAGCCTATGTCCTTGTGTCGAGATCTACACTATAGTGAAATTTCTACCTTTAATGAAATTTCGTCTAAATCGGTTCAGTGTGAAGAGGCAACAGACTGACACACTGTCGTATTTATAATATTATATTATAATAATAAATTATATATCTACCAAAATAATTTTGCTTCTTCATACAAGTTAAACTATACATATAATGCATTTATTTGTTTTTGTAACAATATTCCTTGATGTTCAAATTAATACACTACCCGAAAAAGATTAAGTAAGCAGGACGTAAATTAAACAATGGCCATTTGAACAGGGCTACCCTAATTTATCAGCTGTCACCTCTATCCACAGGTAGTTTTCAATAACCTCTAGAGTAAACGTGGTTGATAACGCCCTGGGGAATAAATTCACGTCGAAAGTGTCGCCCGAACGGCGCCCGGCGCTTGGCGACTAGCGCTCTGTGCAAATAACCTTTGACGATTTATTACGAGAAATAAAATGGATGAGAACGGATTCTACATTTATGAAAACAAAAAAATATTTATAAGAACAATAAACAATCGGGACGAGCTTCCCAGTGTCTATTGATCTGAGTTAAGAGTAGATTAAAGATGTAGAGCGAAGTAGAGAAAAGAACCAGCTAAGTGGGTTTCAGGGCACGCATAGAATAGAGTTCCGTAGTCACCCATTTATGATTTATGATAAGTAAGCCATTTTACAAATGGCCTCTATGAGTCCTGAACTATTCAGTTCAGGACTTATAGAGGCCACGGCCTACATAACGGCCCTAATAACGGCCTAGATAACTAATATGCAAGTTATCTAGGCCGTTATTCCTTTAAAGTACCTACATCACATGGACTACCATCATGATTTTATTGCTGATTTTTCAAGCCAGCCGTTAAGCTTTTAGAAGGGGGTTGGATTATTTTAACAAAAAATGCAAGTAAAAGTTGAATAGGTACTCTATATTTTTGAAAGGTCTATTTATTGATACCCAACAGTCAACACTATGGGATAGACGTGAGAAAAAATTACCCTACTGTACGTGAAAGAAAGGTAGGTTACCTACCCGAAATAAAAGATATTTTTCATGACATGCAAAGTTTCATCTTTGTAGCACTAAAAGTTTCGAAGGTATGCTGAGGATGAATCTGTGAGGGGTTGTGAGCTGTGAGGGGTTGTGAGCTGTGAGATGTGTGTGTGTGTGAGCGGAACCTTAAAAAGCATCTTACCAAGCCTCCGCCTGCGGTATATAACATCAGCGCAACGAACAGCCCAACATGGGACAAAACGGCCCTCGGGAAAAACCGCTCCCATGTCGAGGGTGGCGGCGCCGAACCCATCAAAGATTCAGTCTCCCAATTCACGCTCTTCGCCCCCTTGCACATTTTAAATGTGTATATTTTCGTCAGGTCAGAGACTCATTTATTTTATATGTTCTCATGTTTGTATCTGTAACAAAGGAAAATTTAATTAATAATGACAGAGCATGCGCTGCCAAAGTTTCAGCTGTTCGAAATTCTCTAAAGTATTTTGTAATATTTTACTTCTCGGCTCTCCATGTATAAAAAAATAATTTGTTTGTATAGATGTCTAGATCAAATCTTTTGTGCATGGCGTTGTGTGATGTGTTACCCACACTACGCGCTACATAAGGGTAGTGGCCAGTGTCACTGTCACACATACACACACACACACACACACACACACACACACACAACAGCGCCGCGCGCATACAATAGTAGAACTATCTACAGGTAATAGTAGATAGTTCTACTATTTTGTGTTACCGGAGGTCCAAGGCGGGTTTCGGATTTTAAGGACCAAAAAAAATCAAGTGCGCAACCCCGTACTAGTTTTTTTTTTTTTTTTATAAAATAAGGGGGCAAACGAGCAAACGGGTCACCTGATGGAAAGCAACTACCGTCGCCCATAGACACTCGCAACATCAGAAGAGCTGCAGGTGCGTTGCAGGAGTCACACATGTAACACCAGAGGAGTTACATGTGTGACTCCTCTGGTGTTGCGGTTGCATGGGCAGCGGTAATCGCTTACCATCAGATAATTCGTTTGCTCGTTCCCAAGTCAATTTCATAAAGAAACTCCTAAGGCTTTAGCTAGAGCCGTCTACTGTAGGTCTCCTGTAGGTACCTGTACCGATTTAACCTGCACAGGTCAGTGCACAAAGTCGTTTTACTCACGACCACAAAAAGCACATGTAGGTAATACATACGAAATACGAATGTATCTACCTCTGTAATTTATTATGTCTAAATAATTGAGAGAAAAATCGCAAAAATACGACCCACAATAAAGGTTTAGATAGAAAACAGCAATAAATATCTACGTAATGTTTGTTCAGGTACGTTCTGAGTAAATTATTCCCGGCCGAAAACAATTACAATAAATATCGAATAGTTATGAGATGCTGTGTGTGTAACTGTGTATGGTTTATCTAACTCGGGATACTAGATGTCGTACATGTAATAATCGAATCTAAATGACTAGCCGCACATACGCCATATTCTTGACAATAAAGCTCATATTGACAATAATTATATTCCTTGTGTGCGGGATTGTGTATTGTGTATTGCCGATTTTTTTTTGTATGTGTTGACTAAGTATTGACAAATTTATTCTGTCAATAATATTGCACGTGTGCGGCTAGCTAATGACTTTCTCATAATATTGTTATCAAGGACTCAATAATCAAAAGTTAAAAACTATTAGTTAGTTAACTACGCAAATATATCGACACGTCACACATCATACATGGACTGCATGCATGCAAATTACCTTTTCTTTTGGCTTCTTCGAACTTCTTCTTTTGGACGACGAAGCCAAAAGAAAAGGTAATTTGCATGCATGCAGTCCATGTATGATGTGTGACGTGTCGATATATTCGTAGTATAGTAAGTCATAATAAAGAGGAAAAGTTTGTTTGTTTGTTTGTATGTATGTACTACTAGACCGATTTTTATGACATTTGGCACAGATGTAGAGTAGACCACGGCGAAGGACATATAGGCTACTTCTATCGCGGAAAAAGTACAATTTCTGCGAAATATACTTTTGCGCACACGAAGTCGTGGGCAACATCTAGTCAATCATAATTTCGTAGCTCCAATAACCATGATGATGCTGGTTTGAGTCGAGTAGAAGAAAACTTAACTATACCTATCAACAATATTTACATCCCTCGGGGTATTTCTATAAATAACTTGTTTATGTATAATGTGTTTCCTTAAATAAATAAATAATTTTAAAAAAATAAGTAACTCTCGAATTGTCAAGCGGTAGATAAGCAAGTTGATAATGACGATTTGTAGCTAAAAACACTGTCGATTGTCAGCTTTCAAACAAAAAGAAACTACGTCAAAATCGGTTCTTCCGTTTGGAAGCTACAATAACACGGATAGACATACAGACAGACACATCAAACTTGTAACACCCCTCTATTTTCATCGGGATTGAAAAAGTTAACGAGATAGGCAGAGAGACCTTCCCACTCGAATGATGATTATATAGAGCACAATATGTAAAGTGTAGCTAAAAACACTGTCGATTGTCAGCTTTCAAACAAAAAAAAACTACGTCAAAATCGGTTCTTCCGTTTGGAAGCTACGATAACACGGATAGACATACAGACAGACACATCAAACTTATAACACCCCTCTATTTTCATAGGGATTGAAAAAGTTAACGAGATAGGCAGAGAGACCTTCCCACTCGAATGATGATTATAATATAGAGCACAATATGTAAAGTGTAGCTAAAAACACTGTCGATTGTCAGCTTTCAAACAAAAAAAACTACGTCAAAATTGGTTCTTCCGTTTGGAAGCTACGATAACACGGATAGACATACAGACAGACACATCAAACTTGTAACACCCCACTATTTTCGTCGGGATTGAAAAAGTTAACGAGATAGGCAGAGAGACCTTCCCACTCGAATGATGATTATATAGAGCACAATATCAAATATCTGGCGCCTCGTGTAATTTCCACATTCGTTATAGACGGGATAAGATCGTACATTTGAGTGGAAATATAAAACCAACATAAGTAACAAAATGAAATGTTTGGTTATTATATTGTTTATACTTTATGCTATACAGGCTTCTTAAAGGGAGTTCCATGGATTCTTTTATTCTTAAAAACACATTATTGGTTAGGTATACAAACATAATATAGGTATCGGTAGGGCATCATCATATTATGTTATACTAGCTGTTGCCCACGACTTCGTCCGCATCAACTGATGGCGCAATTATGCATTAATTTCGACCAAAATTGATTACCATTAAAAAGGTTATAGTGAGCCAATCTTAAAGATAGATATATACTGTCGCGGACATTTTTTAGATCATTTAAAGAGGAATAATTATTTCATACATATTTTTTGGATAACTTTACCCGTTTACGCAGCGCACGCAACGGAAGCTCTCAAAGCCATAATTTTCCCCGTTTTTTCCACATTTTCCACTGATTCTTCGCTCCTATTGGTCGCAACGTGATATTATAATATAGCCTAAAGCCTTCCTCGATAAATGGACTATCCAACACAAAAATATTTTTTCAATTCGAACTAGTAGTTCCTGAGATTAGCGCGTTCAAACAAACAAACAAACTCTTCAGCTTTATAATATTAGTATAGAATAAATTACGTGTAGCAAACATTTTCACAACAGTTTTAAGAGAATTTTGCGAACGGAGGAGTATATGATATTTGGCACAGTTAAAGTTTAAGTGGAGAAAGGTATTTACCTTTTTTAATTATATTTATGTAAGAGACAAGAACCCTCATAAAACTCAAAGTTAATAAAAATATATTTATAATTATTATAGGTGAATTTCGACCAGAGGGGGACCTCTAGTAATATTAAATATTTATTCGGAAAATTATTATGCGGCGATGTAGATGCTAGGTTGTACTGGGTATTTGTATAGTATATGCTTATTCGGAAAATTTATATTGAAAGCAATCAAGTTTTCATTCAAGTTCATCCGTACCTGCGCTGAATTCCTCTATTGTACTCACACCTCAAAATTTATGGATACATGCGAAAAATAAAATAAAACGCTTTTGTTCGCCTGTTCTAAGAATTATTAAAATGATTGATGATGGAATGTAGGTAATGATGAACATTGAACAGTGATGAATAGGTGACTAGCGGGCGCGTCGACGTTTTAATCTATTTTTGTGTTCGCGTCGATTGTTACGTATAGGTGAAGATGACTGTCACATAGGTTTCTACCTGAAAAAATTCCTACGTTTACCTACAGTTTGTTGTCGTTAGTAACGCTCTAAGCATAAGAAGTTGATACTAAATAACCGACTTCCAAAAAAGGAGGCGGTTACACGTTCGGCTGTATGTGTGTGTGTTTTTTTGCCCTATTAGGTTTCCTTTATATGACAATCTTATACCTTAGACAAGATAATTTTGTATAGGTACGTCTTAGGCTGGGACTATATGCACCGGAATCCGAAAGGCCGTAGAAAATCCTAAGCATTGAAAGTAGAACTCAGGATTTTCTACGGCCTTCCGGATTCCGTCGCATATTATATAATATTCCGGTAGTATACTACTGGAATCTCTCCGGTCGGAGAAAATCAGTTTTTCGGCACGGCATTTGAGCCCTTTGCTCACATTTGATATTGTTACCAACTCTTAAAAAATATTTCACCTACTACTTAAGGCCGCGTAGACCCAATTTTACATGACTTTGAATCGATAATAAACAAACAAATAGTAACTTTAAAAAGCCAAAAAAAATACACATTGTTGTTTACTTAATGTTCTTTTACAATTTGTGGTTCGAAACATAATATTGAAAACTTCACTCGATCAAAAATAATTCCGAAGAGGAGGCTAAATTTGAATATTTTTCTTTTTTTCATGAAGTTCATGATAGTTTTACTTTCAAAAATCATATCTACGAAAAGCTAATAACTTTAAAAAAGAATAATTTCTGGTTACATTTTGCATGTTGGTTTAATTATTTTAACAATAAATTAATATTGAAATGCAGCGTGCGTAAGCCGCTAGAGTCGCCCCACAGTCGCCCGCTAGGCGTTGACGAGGACAGACCTATGTCAGTTTTGCTAGCGCACGCCTTACCCGCGTATTTATCGAACAATTCTTTCGTTTCTAACGCAGTGTAGGAAACTCAGTTTTGTTTTTTTTTTATTTTTGAACTAAATTATACATATCATACACAATAACATGTTATATTTTATCGTCGCCGCGTCATTGCTTTTGCCAGATGATACGACCTCTGTGGCTCAGTGATTGAGCGTGTTGGTGCTCAAGCCGGGGGTCGCGGGTTTGAATCCCGACGAAGGAACAAAAAGTTTCCTGGGTTCCCGGGTCATGGATATGTATAATACAATAAAAATCTAAAGGAAAGTCAGTTTGTTTTGTATTTTTTTATGTTTCTTTTTATTTTTGAACTAATTCTATACAGATAAATAAAATTGAAGTGTCTGTTTGTAACTTCAAATTAACAGCTTTTCATATAAGGAATCTAAAAGTATACTCGGTACTTATAATAAAATACCAATTTTTAAAAATTTTGACTGTCCGTCTGTCTGTCTGTCTGTCTGTTTGTTCCGGCTAATCTCTGAAACGGCTGGACCGCTTTTCACGGGACTTTCACTAGCAGATAGCTGATATTATAAGGTCTAACATAGGCTACTTTTATTTTAGGGTTCCGTTTAAAAATATAGGGTTCCGCTTTCGTTAGATCTGCGCAAACGAAGTTGCGGGCATCAGCTAGTTATACATATTATAACCATACACAATAACATGTTACATTTTATCGTCGCCGCGTCGTTTCTTTTGCCAGATGAGACGACCTCTGTGGCTCAGTGATTGAGCGTGTTAGTGCTCAAGCCGGGGGTCGCCGGTTTGAATCCCGCCGAAGGAACAAAAAGTTTCCTGTGTTCCCGGGTCATGGACCCATGGGTATATAATATACAATACCCACAACATGGGTATATAATATACAATAAAAATCTATAGGAAAGTTTGTTTTGTATTTTTTATGCTTCTTTTTATTTTTGAACTAAATCTATATACAGATAAATAAAAATGAAGTGTCTGTTTGTAACATCAAATTAACAGCTTTTCACATAATGCATCTGAAAGTATATTCAGTACTTACAATAAAATACAAATTTTTAAAAATGTCTGTCCGTCTGTCTGTCTGTCTGTCTGTCGGTCTGTCTGTCTGTTTGTTCCGGCTAATCTCTGAAACGGCTGGACCGATTTTCGCGGGGCTTTCACTGGCAGATAGCTGATGTCATAAGGTCTAATATAGGCTACTTTTATTTTAGGGTTCCGTTTAAAAAATAGGGTACTGCTTTCGTCAGTTAGGCGCAAACGAAGTTGCGGGCATCGGCTAGTTATAGGTACATATAACCATACACAATAACATTATCGTCGCCACGTCGTTGCTTTTGCTAGATGAGACGACCTCTGTGGCTCAGTGGTTGAGCGTGTTGGTGCTAAAGCCGGGGGTCGCGGGTTCGAATCCCGCTGAGGGAACAAAAAAAAATCTGTGTTCCTGGGTCATGAATGTGTATAATACAATAAAAATCTTAAATATGTGTATAATATAAAAATTATTAAATATATTTCTGTTGTCTGGTACCCGTAACACAAGTTCTTCGAGAACTTACCACGGGACCAGATAGACTTGGTGTGAAGCGTCCATAGATATATTATTGTGTATTATGAGAAAAAAGTAGCTGATGCGTGGAGTAGCCTTAGTACATTATTGAATAAGCCAGTAAACAGTTTTTATGAATTTGTAACATCTACCATCTTCTTTGCCGTACTTTTCGTTTCTTTTTATTTCGATTTCTGTTTTTACAATAATAATAATAAATAACTCCCCACGCCGATTTCGGTGACGGTGGCTGGTTTTATTGTAGCCTAGCCAGTTACACAGTAGTATTTTTATAGTGCCCAAGTGTGTGCGCAGTACACAAAGGCACTCTTTTTTTTTACTCTCGTAATCCAGTGGGACGGATAACCGACACGACTGACGAGAGATGAGGCGCAGGTCCGACTTTTTACCTGCCCATCCGACGCATGGATCATCTTTCTTGTCAGACAATCAGGTGATCAGCCTGCATTGTCCTAACCAAACTTGGAAACAACATTTTTTGTTGTTCCAGTGCGGGAATCGAAACTAGAACCTACGACCTCCGAGTCGAGAGCCAAGCTCTAACCACTAGACCACGGAGGCTGTTCTATTTACAATAAAATATAAGGATACGTGCTCAACATCCGTCATGCTTGCCTTTGCAGAACACACCAAGTCACTCGCAAGTAGGGGTTGCAATCCGGATACTTCGAAATTCTAAAAATTCTAAAAATCCGGATTTTCATTTAAAAATCCGGATTTTCGATTTTTTCGAATCTTGGTTACTACTATGAATATTACATATTTTAATTATTTTAATTAGTATGTACTCTAGACGTACAATATTTGAATAAGGGATATAATTAATCGAGTGAACAAAAAATAAGTTGGTGACTGCACGTGAGCATACTGTATTGCTGAATTTGGCAGCGAATTAATATGTTGGCGACTAAATTACCAAACTGGTGAAATCACTCAAGTGACAAAAAATACAAAAATCGGCAGATAAAAAGTAGCGAAATTTAATCCAATTAGCAACGATGAGTTGGTGACCATTATACCATGTAAGTAGCTAATGAAGATTTGATTGATAAATTAATAGCTGCTAAAAATTCAATTTGCAAGCTACGGAAAATCCCAGTTTTGGATACTATTGGAGGTTTTTTTTCTTTGGTATGGGTATCGTTTTCAAGGTTTTTGGGGGTGCAGAATAATATGAAAATAAAATCCGTTTTAAAATTCCAAAATGGCGTATATTTTTTTTTTATTAAAAATGGATGTCTTTTTTCATGTTTCATATGCTGATTATAAAATTGTCTTCCAATGAAATTGGATTTTCCAAAATGGAGACTATCCAATCTTCGTAAAATTAACATGTAGTTTGTAGAGGTGCCAGCTATGTAAGGTATAGAAACTTTTCGAAATTCAGGATTTTCAAATTTCTTTTTTTGGCATTCATGAAAAAAAATATGCGATTTCCGGGTTAAGGGGGAGGAAATTTTTATTATTTTTCCAGTAATAGTATTATTTTTCCGCTTCTAAAATAGAAGCGATTATAGAAAAAAAATATGGCAATGTTCTACTTTGACACGAACAGTGTATACAGCTATAGAAATTTTGGAAAATTCATGATTTTCAAATTTATTTTTCTTCCATCGTGAAGAAAATATGGTGTTGCGGGGTTCTTAAGGGGAGGAAATTTTCATTATTTTTTCAATAGGATGCACCGTTTCCGAGATAGAATCAATTTTATAAAAAAAAATTAAATGCTCTACATTGAGATACGAGGGATGTATAAAGCTATAGAAATGTTGGAAAATTCAGGATTTTCGAATTTCTTTTTCTCTCATCTTGAAGAAAATATATGGTTACGGAGTTATTAAGGGGGTGGTAATTTTCATTATTTTTCAAGTAGGATGCACCGTTTCTGAGATAGAAGCCATTATAGAAAAAAAATACGATAATGCTCTACTTTGAGACACGAACGGTGTAAAACGCTATAGAAAATTTGGAAAATTTAGGATTTTCAGATTTTTTTCTTCCATCATGAAGTAAATATGATGTTGCGGGGTTTCTAAGGGTGAGGTAATTTTCATTATTTTTCAAGATGCACTGTTTCTGAGATAGAAGTGATTATAGAAAAAAAATATGGCAATTCTCTACTTTGAGATATTATGAGCGATGTATAAAGCTATGGAAATTTTGGAAAATTCAGGATTTTCAAATTTCTTTTTCTTTAATCATGAAGAAAATTTGAGGTTGCGGGGTTACTAAGGAAATTTAAAATGGATGACTTTTTTGTAATCAGCACCCCTAGAAACCAACAAAGGGACAACCATATTGTTTTTATAAAATTAAGTATGTCCGCCATATTGGAATTTCAAAATGAATGTCATTTTCGTATCCAGCATCCCCAAAAACCTGGTAACGACACCTATGTTAATTTTGCAAAAAAATGAATTACCGTTATTTTTAAATTTCAAAATGAAAATCTTTTAAGATTGACTCACTATAACCTTTTTTATGGTAATCAAATTTGGTCGAAATTAATGCATTATTGCGCCATCAGTTGACGCGGACGAAGTCGCGGGCAACAGCTAGTCCATAGTAATATTATAAATGGGAAAGTGTGTGTTTGTCCGTCTCTCACGCCAAAACTTTTGAACCGATCTAAATGAAATTTGGTACACAGATATTCTAGAGCCTGAGAAAAGACATAAGCTATTTTATTATCGCGGGGAAATGTACGGTTCCCATGGGATACTTTATTTACAGTTTCACGTAAAAACCACTAAACCGATTATTATGAAATTTGGCACAGTTGAAAAGTAGACTACGGGGAAAGACAAAGGCTACTTTTTATCGCGGGGAAATGTGCGGTTCCCGTGGGATACTTTATTTACTGTTTCACGAAAAAACTACTAAACCGATCATCATGAAATTTGGCACAGACATAAAGTAGACCATAGGGAAGGGCATAGGCTACTTTTTATCGCGGGACATATACGATTCCCATGGGTTACTGTACATACGCGGGCGGAGCCGCGGGCATCAGCTAGTAATTGAATAAAATTTAAGCATTTTTTACTTAGGTACCTACCTATAATATCTATTCAAATTATGTGTGCTATGTGTTGCATTAAAACAGTTACATATGGATTTTATTATCTTTTTCAATACAAATAATAAAATAAGATGACCTACTGCCGACACGACTACACTGTAACACTTTGGGTTCATGTAAGTTCACGCCGGCGACGTAGGCGCGCGGCTCGCTTTGCGGCAATTGCGGGCAACTCTTGGAAGCGTTAAATGCCTATTTCGCTTGGTCTACCTGGTCTTAAGTTTGACTTACAAAACCTCCAAAGTAGCTTTAATTACAGTATGCGGTATGTCAAAGTATAAAAAATAGGTACGTTGCTATTTGTGAGTTACCTAATAGCAAAGAATATATCTGTGGCCCTAGTGAAAAGGGGTTTAAGTCTAAAATTACAACTTTACAGGAGAGGCAAAAAACACTCAGCGCGCAGAAATTTCGTGTTTGTCCTCGTGTAGCTTCTTTAAACTGCTAGCTAAATAATACATGTGATATTTTTGTAGGTAAACAGAGTATGCTCTTTATTATTATTAAGTTGTTTCTTATGTAAATTTAATATTTTTGAAGATAATGACTTATACCCACGAAAAAATAAATTCCTCAAGGGTATAAAATAACTTATACCCTTTATCACATAAGTAAATTGTGAATTCTGTTATGTGAAAAGGAATACGCATTTGGAATAACTTTTATGATAAGTAAGTAATTAAAAGAAATATTTAATGGCTCACTTAATAAAAAGTATGTGTTTGACTGTGTACTTTAATTCGACTCAAAAAAAAAAGTCAAAATTATGAAAAAAAATATCTTAGCGTCTTTTCCACAAAGATTTTCTACGTGGCGTGTGGTATATCTAGACTTATATGAACTACTTTGTGCAACTTATATCCATTATTTTAACAAAAATAAAACGAAAAGAATACAAAATTAATATTTTTTTTTTATTTTTTACAAAATAAGAGTTAACTTCAGATAACGTAGTTAAGTAACAATCTCTTTTGTAGTACAATACAAAAATAATTTGAGAGAAACTCACATTTCTCTCAACTAAAAATATAATCAATGTTATGTAGATTCACACTCACAAAATCACAAATTGAGTTGAAAACAATAGAAAATAATGCTCCTGAAAATTTAAGTACTTATCTATAACCGCTTAGTATAGAAACGATCCGTGTAAAGGATAATGTTTGAAATTATGAAAAAAGCTAAATAAACTTTTTACTTAAGTTATAACAGTCATATTTGACTGTTGTAACTTTAACAGTCAAATATGACAGCAAAATATTGTTAATATTGTTGTTAACAATAATAAAAATATTAGGAAATCTCATCTGAACAGTCATCATTAAGAAGAGGATGCTGATCATCGTTATCATCACTTATTAGATTAGTATAAAAAGATCTGACACTGGGGTTTATTAATGGGAGAAGACTAACTAAGTCTCGCTTTTTCTCATTAGAAATTGCAGCTTTTAAATATAAAAAAGGAGAATTTCCTCAATTCCATTATAAAATACATGGCGAAGATGAATGGTATATAGTGAATTTGCAAAGAAAACGCAGAAAATCACCGCTCCTAAGTATTTTTGAAACTAAATTTATACCCAAGTCTTACGATGGGCCGATTGCAATTTCTAATGAGAAAAAGCGAGACTTAGTCTTCTCCCATTAATAAACCTCAGTGTCAGACCTTTTTATACTAATCTAATAAGTGATGATAACGATGATCAGCATCCTCTTCTTAATGATAACTGTTTAGATGAGATTTCCTAATATTTTTATTTTGTTATCAACAATATTTACAATATTTTGTTGTCATATTTGACTTTAAGAGTTACAACAGTCAAATATGACTGTTATAACTTAAGTAAAAAGTTTATTTAGCTTTTTCATAATTTCAAACTGAAGAGGCGCGGGCGCAATGCGCCCGCCACACACCCGCACCAGTCCCCCGCATCGACGATTTATATCGTTTTACACGTAAAATGAATACCATTCGTAGGCTACAACTAGAGTAGTACTACATTACATTTATTGATTTCACAATAGCGTATTGTGAATACTGATCTAAACTGAGTTATACTTGACTTTTATCATTTATTTTGGTGAAAACAGATTGATGTCCAGTAACATCATTACTCACTAAGTCATTTTTAAGGACCAACTCTTGTTGTATTGGTAAACACCAATTTTATAAAAAAGAAGGTAGTTTATGTTAATTTAGATTAAAAAACACAAGATATTTTTTTATTTTTCAGTTTAAAACAATACAGATGTACTTGGATCCGACTTTTGTAGTTTTTTTGTGTTAGTTAGACCCATATACACCAAGAAACTTTGCTGTTTTTAAAGATAGCTCAGATCCGTTTACACCAATCGATAGAGCATTTATTTCTCATCATTTTGGTATAATAAACTCATTTTCGACAAAATCGGACTTGTACCCCTTTTCACTAGGGCCACAGATATATATTACTAACGTGCTAATAGTGAATCACTTCGTGAATTAATATTATTATATATGCAGGTCATATTAGTGCAATACATTACTTTTATCTATAGTTTATTACCAATATTCGTATTATTTGAATATATTCAAATAATGTTTAGCCTCTATTCGAATTATTGGAATAGTAAAATTTGTCGAATAATAACATAGGTAGGTACGTACCCTATAATTCAGCACCCCTAAAAATCTTGACGACGCGACGTCACTCATATCTATTTTGCAAAAAAAATATATCCACCATCTTGCAAATTCAAAATGGCAACTTTTTGTATTTTTTTTTAAATGGATTTAATTTTCGTATTCAATATTCATAATATTATTTCGTAATTTTCCCTATATATTTTGGTAGAAAACCGCTAAGCTGGCAACACTGTCGTCTGAAAAGAACGTAGGTAATCCGTTGTCATTTAGTCAGCTCCATACAACTGCATAATAGGTTGGGGAAAAAGTCTTTTCGCATTATAGTATGTATGAACTTGTCATAAAATATCTTGGGCTATACCAATTGTATCTGGCTGATTTTGGTATCATTAAAAAGTTTTAATTTTACAGAAGACAATTCCAAATTCAAATTAGGTAAATTTGAGATTTTCATTTGTTTTTCTTATTGTTAAAATGAGTGATTCTTATGAAGAATTTCGATACATTTTAAAATTTTATTACAAAAAGGGTAAAAATGCAACACAAGCCGCGAAAAAAATTTGTGATGTTTATGGAACTAATGCAGTATCTGTGAGAGTAGCGCAAATTTGGTTTAAGCGTTTTCAATCCGGAAATTTTGATATCAAAGATGCACGTCGCTCTGGTCGCCCTGTTACGGACAAAACTGTTGCCATTTTTGAAAAAGTGGAGCAAGATCGGCATATTAGTAGTTACAATGTAGCTGAAGAACTGGGGATTGACCACAAAACGGTTTTGGCGCATTTGAAAAAAGCTGGGTACACAAAAAAGCTCGATATTTGGGTGCCTCATGAGCTCACTGAAAGAAACCTAATGAACCGTGTACTCATTTGTGATTCTTTATTACGACGAAATGAAACCGAACCATTTTTGAAGAAGCTGATAACTGGTGATGAAAAGTGGATCACGTACGACAAGAACGTGCGAAAAAGATCGTGGTCAAAGGCCGGTCAGGCTTCACAGACTGTGGCGAAACCCGGGTTAACTCGCAACAAGGTGATGCTGTGTGTGTGGTGGAATTGGAAGGGCATTATTCATTATGAGCTGTTACCGCCAGGCAGGACCATCAATTCTGAACTGAACTGCGAACAACTGATGAGATTAAAGCAAGAAGTTGAGAGAAAGCGGCCGGAATTAATCAACAGAAGGGGTGTGGTTTTTCACCATGATAACGCTAGACCTCACACATCTTTAGCCACTCAGAAAAAAATACGGGAGTTTGGCTGGGAGGTGTTAATGCATCCGCCGTATAGTCCTGACCTTGCACCTTCAGATTTCCACCTGTTTCGGTCGCTGCAGAATTCCTTAGGCAGTGTCAGGTTGACATCACAAGAGGACTGCCAAAACCACTTGTCGCAGTTTTTTCATCAGAAGCCCCAAAAATTTTATAGCAATGGGATCATGTACCTACCAACAAGATGGCAAAAAGTTATCGAACAAAATGGCACCTATATACTTTAGTCACTTGGAAATAAACTTTAAAAAAAAACCTTTTGAATTTTTATATAAAATGCGAATAAACTTTTTCCCCAACCTAATACATGATACAATATTGATAAGCTCCGCCCCTTTCGTCGAATAAAATCCGACCGTATCCGTGATAACCAGAACGTATGCCAGTTGCTTCCGGGAAAATTTCCGATCCGGATCGACCCGGCGGCAATGTAGTCGATGCAGAAAAAATTCATATGATTGTTTGACAAACTGATTGGTACCGGAACCGTTATCTCCCCCATCCCCCATCAGAACTCCAAACAAAGCTCGGTCCTATCCGGTTACTTAAATATTTAAAATCTTATGAATCTTGTTAAAATATTTGTTTTTAATGAAAGTTAGCGTTAGACCCCCCCAGGGGGTCGCGACCCACAGGTTGAAAATCACTGCTCTATAACAACTAATTAAAATTGTATAGAGCGCTTATTAAACACAAACGAGTAAAAAAAATCTTGTTATTACCCTGCATTGCGAAAAGTTACATAAGTAATGAACAACTAATTAGGTATGTGTTACCGTGTACAAACAACTTCATTATAAAAAAATACTGATGATAAAAATAAGGGAAGTAAATAATGTACATTATCATTGTTTACGATCGTCTTAATCGGCATTAAGGATTTAGAAAAAATAGTATAACCTTTACATACCTTAGCTATGATTTTATCAATAAAAATAACATTTTGAACACAATATTATTTGTACAACACAACTGATATAATAGGAAAATGTTTTTAGTTGAAACAATTTCACGTAAGAACGTCCGTAAAGAGTGGAAAACTAAAGTCGCGGACACCCATCCCCGGCTACGTGACGCGAATTACTGAAACTGAGTCGGTTGAGTCCAGGCTTCAGCCGCTGCCGTGATAAGCTGGTCTTACAGGATGGGATAACTAAACCACAGAATAATTACTAAACCAGAGAATAATTCGCGTTATACGGACTCAGATGAGCGTATCTACATTTTCTTAAATTTTAAAGGACCAATAAAACAGCAAAAATGTTTCTTATCAAACTTTGAAGAACTACTTTATTTAATAGCAGCATTTCCAAAGGAAAAAACTGTACGGATATGTTGGTATAGTAGTATATTGTTAATGAAGTTGACATTTATTTATATAGATATATATCCTTGCTTAGAAAGAATATTTTTTACGTTTTTACGTTATTACGTTAGTGTTGTCCATTTAACGACTACATAATTATAAACGTTACTCGAAATACGCTTTTCTGGTTTTATTGAAAATGGATTTTATACATATTCCTTTTTTTGGGATTTGTGTTATATTGAAGACTAGCTTTTGCCCGCGGCTCCGCCCGCGTAAATATATTATTCCGCGGGAACACTACTTTTTCGGGATTAAAAAAATCCTATGTCCTTTCCCGGGACCCAAAGTATGTCTATACCAAATTTCATAAAAATCGGTTCAGCGGTTAAAGCGTGAAGAGGTAACAGACAGGCAGACAGACAGACAGACACACTTTCGCATTTATAATATTAAAGTATAGAAGTATAATATATTAGTATATTAATAGTAGTATATTAGTATAGAAGTATAGATTTTGAATAAAAAGTAGACTACGCGTTTGTCCAAAGAATTAACCACTACCATACCAACTTTCATTCAAATCGGTTCAACCTTTTAGCAGTGAAAAACAGTCAAATATCCACAAAATAATACATTATCCCTCGGGAACACTGTATCTTTTTGGGAAAAAAGTGGACTGCGCGTTTGTCTAAAGCATAAACCACTACCATACCAACTTTCATTCAAATCGGATCAACCTTTTAGCAGTGAAAGACAGACAAATATACACAGAATAATACATTATCCCTCAGAAACACCGTACTTTTTCGGCATAAAAAGTAATAGGATACTTTTTATGCCGAAAAATTACGGTGTCCTTTCCCAGGACTCAAAGTATGTGTATACCAAATTTCATCAAAATCAGTTCAGCGGTTAAAGCGTGAAGAGGTAACAGACAGATAGACACACTTTCGCATTTATAATATTAGTATAGGTATTGTAAAAACTTTTGCGGTTTGCTGCAGAGTAGGCATCTACAGACACACGAATTTGGTACGGATCATAAAGCGGACCATATCCGCAGACCGAATCCGGTGTCGCTACACACGCACGGATTTGGTATGATGCAGTGGACCGAAAAACTCGACACTCGTGTGTTCGATTTTCAGTTCTATTGCATTAGCACAGAGTTCTATTTACAGTGCTTTTTTTCGACGACGCGATGATCCCCGAAATTCATTGATAACAGGCAGTGATATCAACTCTCAAAAATATTTCTCCCCAAACTTTACCCCTGATAATTATACCATTGACAGGTCTAAGAGATAATAAGCTAGAAAGAAAGGTTATGTGTTTAACATAAAGACTTACGCGTGAATAACATAAAACTAACTGTCTTAATCTGATTTCACTCCCAATATAAAATGTTCATATCCCTGACTTTATACACACATTTAAATATTTTTTATTATTACATACAAATTGATTCATAAGGAGTAAACTCTAAACATCCTGGCCCCTAGTAAACCCCCGTAGATATTTTCCCTAATTTTGGGTGGTAAATCCCTAAGTTGGCAACACTGACACCGTTGTACGGCCTAACCGCCGGACTGCTCTACACACGCACGGATTTGGTACGGAGCGGACCAAATCCGATGCGGATAGCTGCGAACTCTTCGCCTTCTTCTTATGTTCGCCGGACTCGCACGCTCGACACGCTCGGATTTGGTACGGAGCGTAACAGATCCGCTGTACGCTCCGTACCAAATTCGTGTGTCTGTAGACACCATTATTCGTAATAAGATACCTACGTACCAAGCTTCAAGTTCAACCTAATATACAATTACTTAGTACCTATAATATGGTAGGATACTCAAAGATATAACATCAATTTAAAATTTATTTCACTAAAATTAAGGAAGACGAATGTTATAAAAGTTGAAAATATTTTTTCACAGAATAGAAATATAGTATTTGAAATTATAAAACAGTTATTCTTCTATTCTGCTCAGTCAATATCAATACGTACGGTTAAAAGACTATGGCTGTGTTCCGCCGAAAATAGAGCTTGTTAGCGCTTGCTAGCGCTAAAAAAAACCGATTATCCGCCAGGGCACATATTTTGCTAACTTCAATAATGCTAACATAATCCGCCATTTTACTTATTTTATACCAGCGGTTGCCATTTTGCCTACGTTTTATTTTCCGCGGAACACAGCCTATGTATGCGGCTTAATTTTGAATTTCGAACGCAAATATTTCAAGAGCCTGAACGAAATAATATCAAGGTACATTTTTACCAGCTAAAAAAATAGTAGGTAACTTATTAAAGACCACCAAATAAGTTGACCTCTGGCTCAAAGCAAATTCTTAATTTAAGTAGATCTTGTACTATTGGTTATTCCTTCGCTATTTATTATTTGTGTTGAGTAGGATAAAAAATAGATTTATTTTTAAAATTTTAATTTAATAGTTTTATTTCAAGAGAAAACATGCGAAAAATGATGATTTATTACGGTTTGTGAAGCAAGTTCAAAAATACAGTTTTTTCATGATCCCGTGGGAACCGTTTTGGTTTCCAAGAAAAAAAAAATACTGTTAGTTATTTCATGTTCCAATCTACCTTTGTGCCAAGTTTTATTTAAATACGTCGAGTAGATAGCCTGAAATAACGTCAAACAGGTAGGTACAGTTTTTTGAAGATCCCATGGGAACCCTTTAATTTTGCGGGATAAAGAGTATCCTATTTTACCCTTCAGGTCCTAACCTACCTACCTGCCAAATTTCATTTTATTCCATCCAGTGGTTTCGGCGTGATGTGATAACAAACACACAGACAGACAGACAGACAGACAGACAGACAGACAGACATTTTTTTCAAAAACGTTATTTTTAGGTTCTGTGGCCTTTATAGACCCCCCATTTTGATTTTCACTTAGATAACTTTAATGTACAGACATGACCCCTCTACAGATTTATTATATGTATAGTAATTTAATAGTTTTATTTCAAGAGAAAACATGCGAAAAATGATGATTTATTACGGTTTGTGAAGCAAGTTCAAAAATACAGTTTTTTCATGATCCCGTGGGAACCGTTTTGGTTTCCAAGAAAAAAAAAATACTGTTAGTTATTTCATGTTCCAATCTACCTTTGTGCCAAGTTTTATTTAAATACGTCGAGTAGATAGCCTGAAATAACGTCAAACAGGTAGGTACAGTTTTTTGAAGATCCCATGGGAACCCTTTAATTTTGCGGGATAAAGAGTATCCTATTTTACCCTTCAGGTCCTAACCTACCTACCTGCCAAATTTCATTTTATTCCATCCAGTGGTTTCGGCGTGATGTGATAACAAACACACAGACAGACAGACAGACAGACAGACAGACAGACAGACAGACAGACAGACATTTTTTTCAAAAACGTTATTTTTAGGTTCTGTGGCCTTTATAGACCCCCCATTTTGATTTTCACTTAGATAACTTTAATGTACAGACATGACCCCTCTACAGATTTATTATATGTATAGATATTGTCACTGTTTTGGCACAACATAAAGGACCGCACTTGGATCCTATTTCTTAATAAAAATATTTTTTTTTGTAGATACGCGTATACTCTTATACCGCGAATTATACAAACAGACATTTAAATATATTTGATTGTTTAGTATTCTGAGAAATATTCTGTAATACCCTTTCGTAAAATGAATATGAGAAAACCTGGAAAAAAGAAGTTTCTTTATTTAAACCTAGTATGAATAGCAGTGGCGAAGGGTTCCTATAACTCCATTCCTATCGGCTTCCTCACTTACCTTTTGCAAACCTCCATAGAAATCCCTACCTATTATACAGGCTCCGGCTTCCCTATGAAGGAGAAGCAGCCTTCGCCACTGATGAATAGCAACCCCTATTCTCGGTATTAACTATTTTTCTAGAATATTAATTATTATCAGTAAAAAGAACTAAGAAAATAAGTTTTTCTAACAATATATTAATCACAATTTACAGTGAACAAGTGTTAAGAAAATGAAAAAGAAATCCTTGTAATCATAAAATATTTTTGTAGGACAAAACTAATTTAATATGAACAAAAAATTCGTGCTTGGCATTTTGCCAATGATTTTACCACTAAGCAGGAACTGTAGTAATAATATTATATGTTGTTGCTTCGATTTAAGAAATACAACCTATGGATTAAAGGTAAAAAGTTCAGTAGTTTCAAGTTTATTTCATTTCTGTACTATTATATAATTAACTTGCTTGTCTTCAGTCTTCACTATCCGGAACATATGTTTACAGTCGAATGTAAGATATGCAGTCTCTTCCTGAAATGACTACTTTATCCTAGGTTTGACCATAGCCCGAAAGCAAATTCCAATTTCGGCCTTTGACTAAAGTATTTTAGTCAAACCTAGAAGTTTCTAGCTTTTCAGCCAAACGTCGAAAGTAAAATTATGTTTCGGGCTTTGCCTAGTCGATCTCGGAGGACTCGATAAACTTGTTTCCTAGTTATTAAAAAAAGACGTCAAGTCAAACATTGATTACCTAGTCAAAGCTATGAAGCCCCGGAGCTTCGACGTTTGCATATAAAATCTATATTCCCAATATGAACAAGTTCATAAATCCACAAAGCATATTAAGTAAGTTTGAGATACTAGTGCTCGAGATCGATAGAGAGCTACAGCTCCACAGCTTGCTTTTATAGCTCAGAATAATGTAGGTAAGCTCTTAGCAGCCGAAAGCGGATTAACTTATCGCAGCGCTACCACCGATTTTCTATGTCGTTTGTATAATGGCAGCTTTACAATGCGATCGGAATTTAAATTAGCTATATCGACGCCATTTTTCATGTAAATTTCAGTCATTAAATATCACCTCGTTTATCTACATCCAGTGATGGCTGATTAGATAAGGTGCTTCAGCGACACTTGAGAAACAAAAATAATGAGCGTCTCTCTTCTGAGGATAAAGCGGATTTTATACAATAGGGAACATGCATATTTCTTTATTGGCTTTTCGAAAATTACATAATATACCAGGAAATATTGTATTTGCAATACGATCAACCGTTGAGGAAAGTTAGACGTTGGAGGGCATTAAAAACGCTGTACAAAATATGTAAAAATTGATTTGATTAACTTAAATACTGCGTTTATAATAAATATACCTACTTTTGTTGTAACAAAAATTACACAAATTACAAAAATATTTGAACAGTTATTTTCGTTTTTTAATCATAGCAAAAAAATCGTCGTTTTTAGTTTTGTAAATTTTTAATTTAGCAACTGATTACTGTACTTTTGTGTACTTTTTAGGGTTCCGTAATAATTAAGGAACCCTTATAGTTTCGCTCTGTCCGTCTGTCTGTCTGTCTGTCTGTCTGTCTGTCTGTCTGTCTGTCTGTCTGTCTGTCTGTCTGTCTGTCTGTCTGTCTGTCTGTCTGTCTGTCTGTCTGTCTGTCTGTCTGTCTGTCCGCGCCTCTAGCTCCTGTAATTATGAATATAAATTTATGAAATTTGGTGCAGTTATAGATTGTGTATAGATCACGGTTTCGGGATCATAAAAAATAATAATTTTATATTTTAGGAGTAGCTCTCCATACATGTGAAGTGGGGATGAAAAATATTTTTTCACTCTACCCCATCGTGTGGGGTATCGTAGAATAGGTCTTTTAAAATAAAGGCATAGTTTCAGACGTTACTTTTTTATAAAGTAGACCATTTTCGAGTAATCGGCCTCCAAAGTAGTTTGTAAGTTGGTCCCCCCCTAGCATTTTTAAACTATAGGAGATAGAAACTTGCAAATTTCCATGCTGATAGATCATGCTAAAAACTCTTTAGGAAAACTATTTTGAACGAAATCGCATCATAATTTCTATTTCTAGAGCAATTATAGAAAAACAAATTAACATATTAAGGCAAATCAGAATAATTATACATCATGTGAAATTATCATTTAAAATAATGTTTCAAAACTGGTTGCAAAATTAAAAAAAAACTGAAATTAACAATTAATAAAAATAACTTAAATTAATAATAAATGAAACATGCTGTCGGGTTTGAACCTACATCCAAGGACAAACACTATGATTAACTGAGTTACAGTAATTATAGTGATTATTGCGAATTTACGTTTCTTTACCAGAATTAGAGCTAAGTTTTGAAACACGTAAAATTTTAATTAATAATTAATTTTACGAATATGTGCCTCTTTTACCAATTATTATAATAATTTAATAACACTAAAAACACATGAATATAATTATGTTATCAATTACCATAGTATTATTGTTTTTTATTATAATTTAATACCTACCTTTAATATTAAAAGCTTCAATTTGCTAGTAACTTTACGAAAACTAGGTATATGGCGCTAGTCTCCTGTTTAAATCGTGGATTGTTTTTGAAAAATAATACTAGATGTCGCTGTGTTATTGGATTTAAATACTGTATCACGCTATCGAAAACCTCGCTGATATGTATAACCTCTCAGGTGTCGCGCTTTAAAATTTTTATAAGTATCTGGTTGTATTCTTCGTACCTACTTTGAGGTCTCGCTAGAGTGCGCTAGAGTAAATATTTTCTTTGATTGTGATAGGTGGTATCGTAATAGACTAAAATAATATGCTCAAATGTTATGTGATTAGCGAAATGCGAATATTAAATAGAAATCGAATAAAACTTATTCTTAAAGAACATCTGGTTACTATTCACTTATATATTATATTTTGATTATTAATCAACATTCAACATTTACGGAACCCTCCTTAGACATGTCCTGACATGCTCTTGTTATATTTTTCGGACCGTATATTTCATGTTGCCTTTCGGAAAATAATATTATCCTATTCGAGACGAATTACGAATATTATAGCTTGATATAGCTATAAAGATAGCTTGTATAGAGTTGAGCCATCTTATTATTGTAAGCGTATACAGGCCTCCATCTGGTTTATACGATTCATTTGAACAAATTATGGAACAAATACTAACAAAAATATGTGCATCTAACAAAAAAGTTATTTTAAGTGGTGATTTTAACATTAATTTATTAGATTCAAACTCCACCACTGTTAGATTCACATCATTGTTAAAATCGTATAATCTTTTTAACTTATTTAATGAACCTACAAGAGTAAGTGATACAACTGCTACCTGCATTGATAATATTTTTACTAATATTACTCCTTATAAAAAAGAAATAATTAATATGCTTAGCTCCGATCACTGTGGACAGCTGGCTTCATTTAATATTAATTGTGTTAATAATCCGAAAGAAAAAATTGTGTTTATCCTTATAAATAAAAAACGTATAGAAACATTTAGAAGTAAATTAGCTGAAAATATTCAGTACTGGGATGAGTCCAGCAGCTCTGATAAAGCTTTAAATAATTTATTTAAGTTAATAAGAACGCAATTTAATTCAGTATTTACTTCTAAAACAGCCAGACTCAACTGTAATAAAAGAAATTTTAATGACTGGGCAACTGCAGGAATTAAAAAAAGTAGGCAAAGATTATATGAATTATATAATGAAAAATCAATAAATAACACTGAGAGATTTAAAACATATATAAAAAATTATTCAAAATTTTTTAGAAATGTATGTAAAGCAGCAAAAGCTCTTAATATTAAAGATAGAATCAGAAATTCTAATAACAGAATAAAAACCACTTGGAAAATAATTGCTAGTGAAACTGGAAAAGTCGCCTGTCGTAGCTCTGACTTAGAAATTTGTGTTAATAATAAGAAGATTACTTCTGACTTTGAAGTTGCGACAGTCTTTGAGAAGTTTTTTGCTGACATTCCGGTCTCAACTACAAAATGCCTAAATTCTTCGCCTGCAGCTGCTGAAAAGTTACTCAGAGATAATGTCAAGGAATGTAATGTCAATTTTAAATTTAGAGAGATTGATTCCAGGGACATTATTAATACATTTAAATTGTTAAATATCAAAAATACTGCCGATCTCTGGGGTATGTCTACAAGAATTATCAAATCAATAATTGACATTGTAGCTCCTTACCTAGCCATAATATTTAACAATTGTATAAAAAGTGGTGTATTTCCTGACTTAATGAAGCACAGTAAGGTTGTGCCTCTCTTCAAAGCTGGAAATAAGTCTGACCCAGCAAATTATAGACCGATATCGATACTACCGACTTTTAGTAAAATATTTGAAAAAATTAATACACTTTAATATAAATAATTTATTGCATACTACACAATTCGGTTTTACTAAAGGTCGGTCTACTACAGATGCAGGCATCAAGCTTCTCTGTAGTATATTCGAGGCTTGGGAAGAGGCGCAGGATACATTAGGAGTTTTTTGCGACCTTTCCAAAGCATTTGATTGTGTAGACTATGTTACACTAGTCAGAAAATTGCACCACTATGGCATAAGGGACTCAGCTCTTAATCTTTTGAGTTCTTATCTTTACAATAGGACTCAAAGGGTAGAGGTTAATAGTAAAAGGTCCACTGGGACTAAAATAGAATTAGGTGTCCCACAGGAATCTATCTTAGGTCCATTTCTTTTTTTCATCTACATAAATGACTTGCCTTATCTAGTTCAAGATAGGCATGAGATAGTACTTTTTGCTGATGACACTTCACTTATATTTAAAGTGAAGCGACAACAATTAAATTACGACGAGGTAAACAGTGCTCTCTCACGTATAGTAAACTGGTTTAGTGTTAATAATTTACTTTTAAATGCAAATAAAACAAAATGTTTAAAGTTTAGCTTGCCAAATGTTAGGCAAGTACAAACCAATTTACTACTCAATGATGAGAGAATGAACATGGTAGACTCCACTGTATTCCTAGGTATTACACTGGATTGTAAATTACAGTGGGGTCCTCATATTGCTAACCTAGCAAATAGACTCAGTTCTGTAGCATATGCAGTCAGAAAAATTAGAGAAATATCAGATGAAGAAACGGCGCGCCTTGTATATTTCAGCTATTTTCATAGTAGAATGTCTTATGGCATACTTTTATGGGGAAATGCTGCCGACATAAATTCAATATTTGTGCTGCAGAAGCGAGCTATTCGTGCTATTTATAAAATGTCCCCTATTGAATCTCTGAGAGAAAAGTTTAAGGAAATAGGTATACTGACTGTTGCCTCTCAGTATATTCTGGATAATTTGTTATACGTTAAAAAAAACTTAATTAATTTCAAGAAGAAAAGTGATAATCATTGTATAAACACTAGAAATAAGAATAAGTTAGATGTACCAGTGATAAGACTTAGTAAAGTAAGTAAATCTTTTAAGGGCCAATGTATACGCCTTTAAAATAGGATCCCAGAAAATGTTCAAAACCTTTCTATTAATAAATTTAAAAAAGTAGTTAAAGAACGTTTGTGTGCTAAAGCTTATTATAAAGTAAATGATTTTCTTAACGATTGCACACCTTGGGAATAAGATGCACCCATACAAAGCTGTCTCTATGTACTTGTGTACTGACTTTTGTTATATGTATTTAACATAGACTTAAGTTTACAATGTAAAATATTTATTTTAAAAGAACAATTATCCATCTTTTTGCTAAAAGATGGGCCCGTGCGAGTTTCTTACGCCGGTTCTTCTCGGCGGGTTAGGGTTGAACCGGTAGTAGCTTTTTTGTTGACTTTCCGAAAATAGCTTGTTAAGTTTTATTTGGAAATAAAAATTTTCATTTTCATTTTTCATTTTCATATACAGGAATACTTTTTCATCGGTACAATAAATTTTACCACGTCATTGGTATCGATAATAGAGTACATTTCTCAAATAAAAAAAAATATTTTTTTGTTCATTTCAATTATTTTATCCTATAACCAATCTAATACCGCATGTGCGCACTAACTACAAGGCGTCAACGGGTGCGGTATGAGGTAAGGGGCGGCGAGGTGGGGTGAGCGATCGGCCGGGCGGCGCACGAGTTGGCAACAAAGCATCGATAGATGCGTAATGTATCCACATTTTGTATTAGTTTAGCGGATAAGTTCGGGGATTGATAATTTTGTTTTTTTGTTCCAAAGGGGTAGTAACAAAAATCGCTAGTATTTTTTATTTTTAACAACTATTACGTATGTTGATTTATTGTACTGGTGAAAAAATAACCCTGTATAAATAATAATTGTAAGTAAAACAACTTGTTCATTATATTTGTAGCAGGCAAAGTTTGGCCGTCACTTTTTCATCAGGCGCACAATTTGCCAAATGTGGAATAAAATGCCCCTGTAGAAATAATCCGAGCAAATAAGCAACATAATGAAGTCCCCTTGTTAAGGTTATACTCGGACGCATGGACAGTTTTTTGATGTAACATGTTCCATGTCATCTACCTACAGTAGGTAGGGCATTATTGTCTTGCCCGAATGCACGCATAAATTTATTAGGTATATCGTGGATTTATGATCATGGGATACTGAATATTTCTTGTTATTAGGTATAACATATTCTTAGTGCTTATCGGTTACTTATTTGGTTTACGTTTGAGCGGAATCTATGTTTACCTCACATATTATCTACCTACATACTGTTATACAAGCTACGAATGAAATATACAGATAATATTATACGATATAAGCTGTGGGACATTTGATCCTTATGGGATATCGTACACTAAATTTACAGAGCCTGTATGGACAATACCTATTTTTACAGTAGTTATGTCGGTAGTATACAATACTAGCATTATTTAGAAATTATATTTAAGATTTGTATGAATATAAAACGAGTATTTATCTGTGTTTTATTTAAAAAAGAACTAAGCTTAATCGACTTTAATTGTTTTCCAGGACAACCTTACTAAAATATTAAGGTAAATTAAAATTTTAGCTAAATTAAAAAAAAAAACTAATTTTCTAAATAAGTCCTATTTAGAAAATTAGTTTTATTTCAAAAAAAATTCTATATTTTTGTGTCAAATTTAAGTTTTATAACAAGTTATCAGTCAATTTCGAATTAATGTTATTGTGTGCATCATTTAGCGGTGCCATTAAAGAGAGAGGAAATGTCAAGGGCAGTAGGAATGCTCCAAACTGGGGCTACTCAACGGAGTATTGCTGAGGAGATTGGAACAAGACAAACGTGATATCAAGGTTATGGTCACGTTATCGTGCTACTGATGAAGTGGCTAAAAGACATCCAGGCGGGAAACGCATAACCACTCAACGACAAGACCGATTTTTACAAGTTGACGCGAGAAGACAACCAAATGTTACGGCCATGCAGTTGGTTCAGAGGCAGGAGGCAGAGTCAGAGCACCAGTTGCTTGTGAGTAACCAAACTGTGAGGAGAATGCTGCATGAAGTTAACCTTTATGCTCGCAGGCCGCTTCGTACTCCAGCACTACGCCGAGGAAATCATGAACGACGACTACAATGGGCTCGTGAACATTTGCTCTGGCAAGATAACCAGTGGTCTGTAGTGATGTTTACCGATGAGTCCCGGTTCAGTTTCCATCCCGATACACGTAGAGTACATGTTTGGTGAGGTCCTGGTCGTGAGAGCCGTCTGCAACATCCTCAGGAAGTCCATTCATACTACGCCGGGATAATTATGGTTTGGGCGGGAATTAGTATTGGTGGAAGAACAGACCTCGTTTGGATCAGAAGCACCATGACGGCTGAAAAATACCGTAACGAGGTGCTAGTACCATTAATCTACCCCTATTGACTACAAATGGGCCAACAATCCACGCTCATGCACGATAGCGCCCGTCCGCCCACAGCGAGAGTGGTGACGAGCTGGTTGCAGGAGCACGACGTATCGGTCTTAGGCAGGCCCGCTCAATAGCCTGACCTAAACCCCATAGAACACGCGTGGGACAGGCTTTGAGGAATTTCCCTGAAGACATTGCGACGGAAGAGCAACTTTTTTTGCATCTTAGCCGGACCTGGGACAATTTACCGCAGCAAGACTTGGATAACTTAATCGAAAGCATGAAAAACCGTTGCAGGACCGTTATTAACGTCATTGGTGGTTTGACTCACTACTGATTTTTCACATAACTGTTAAAAACGGAATAATTTTTCCTTATTTTTCACTTTTTCTTGAGAAACACATTCATTGTTAGTTTTACCATTATTTCACGTTTTTTCTTTATTTGAATAAAATTATGTCAATTCAATTTTTAATCCTTTTATGTTGCATAGTAATTATATTGGGGATCAAGTATCTCTTATATGGGGACACATGATACGATTCCCTGTCTCTAGTTTTTGTAGGTAAATTAATATTTTTTCAAATGAAATTCCTTCGGTTATTACAGATCCTAGTAGCCAGGTAAGTTCCACCTATTCCAATGTATTTTGCGTGTTTATTTTTTTAAACTAGGACCAATGTGAAGTCAAATAAGGTTAAAAGCAAAAGGAATCGAGTGTCCCCAGTCTCCCCTATTATTATTAGTGTGTTTAATATAATTACTACTTAACGTGACCAATATTTTGTTTACAATAAAAAAGTAGTTAATTGTTTATGAACTCTATATTAGCTACATAAATTATTATAACAAACAAAAAGGTTTCTGAAATATTAAATATTATATATACCATTATTTTGTAATTTATGATTGAAGTGTTTAAACATTAAAATAATTCAACTAAATTTACGTATTCGTAACACCATTTTAACATTATAATTTTACTTAATTTTTAGGTACTAAATTAGGCACGGATTGAGTTTTAGGTCTTATTTAAAAATGTACTCACGCAACTTGTACCTGATTTTGCCCTCGATACAAGGTGGATTTTTCCTCGCAGAATACAGAAATGTTCTGTATTCTGTGTTTTTCCTGTGTGTTTTTAAAGTAGGTAGTTGTCAATTTGCTTTAAATTACCTTACGTTATTGTCGTTAATATAAGAAAAATAATATTATGTACTAACATATTGTAACTATAAAGTCTGTTTGTACGTTCAATATTTTTTTACCTGTGGTCGTTTCCCACTCTATCTTTGAAGCTTTTCTGTTTGTAAAGTACGATCTGATAAAACAATTTTTATTTTTGTCTTACTACTAATAATAGTAAGGTTTATAAAAATACTAATTTGTATATATTTTTATTAAAAACAAGTAGAAATACTAATTTGTATTTATGTATTTTATTGACCAGAGAAACGATATACCTACTCTGCCGTCCTCAAACTAAAAGAGGGCTAAATGACAATAAGAGTTTTTGAGGTAGAGCTAAAACACGGGATTATTTTGAAATTAATGCTAGTGATTTTGTGTAGGTATTTCGTGAGTACGACCCACGAAGTCGCATGAAAAAGCTACTCACTTATAAATTAATTACATAATCATTAAAAAAACATTGCATAAGACCTTAGACATTTGCCCACGATGTCAATCTTAGCTACTTATATCTACCTAAGTATTAGGTACTCTTAATTATTGCTAGTAAAATCTGTTAGGTATATTATTACGGCCTTAGTACAAAAAATAAGCATGACATTTTATAAGATTTGTATATGTAACGAAGACCGAATAAAATACACGATTTTTGTACTGTCCAACAGAACAAAAACAAAAAAAATCTCATTCTTGAATATTTAGTTACAGTTATAACCTGCAAAATTTAAATAACACATAACGATGTGCGACTCTTAATAGTAATAATTAAACAATCAAACTGAATTAAATTACCAAATAAAAGTTTGGTTAGTCTGCCAGACCACTTGCGTACGGATTGCACTGACTCAAAATTTTTACTGTGAATTTTTTAAGCCTAAAATAAGTATTAATATGTTTTATAACTGATTTATTCATAATATTGTCGTAATTTTATGTCTAATACTAGCTGATCCGGCAAACGTTGTTTTGCCTTATAAATTATTTGTATGTATTTTTAATGCCACATTATAAAAAAATAAAAACAAAAAATTTCGTCCAAATATTTAAAAAAATTTTTTAAGGGTGAACAACCCTTATCACTTAGGGGTATGGAAAATAGATAGTAGCCGATTCTCAGACCTACTGAATACGCATATAAAATTTGGTAAAATTTGGTTAAGCCGTTTCGGAGGAGTACGGTAACTAACATTGTGACATGGAAATTTTATATATATTAGAGATTAGTTTAAACTACTTAGTCTTATTTATTTTAATTAAATATAATATAAGTATGTGTATTGTGTAATAAACTAATAGATACCTACAATCTACATAATATGGCGCACTATCAGTTGGTATTTATATTAAATGTTTGTCAATTAAATTTCATCTAGTAGGAAAAAAAATATATTAATTTGATGCGGGCTCACCGTGAACTTGAAAATTGTAGAGATCGTGTTCCACAAACGTGTTCTACAAGGCCAGTGAGTTTCTGATTTTAACTCATAATGCATTATTACCTGATTAAGGGCCGATTTTTCAATCGTAAGGTAATCGAATCAATATATATGACCATAGATAGATATATAATATTAAAAAGAGGTAGATATGTTATAAACGCGTAATAATGAAGACTCGAATTGGCCCGAGTCGGGCCAATTTTGGTTAGTGTGCTCCGCGAGTAATAGCGTGTTTTGTGTTACTATGCGACGTTGACACATTGACACGTGTCCCATGTCAATGTGTGTCGTGACACAGAAATATTGTCAGTTTTGTAAGGATATAACGTATCTATGTAATAATTATTCAAAGTATATGACTGACAGATTCTTCATACAAAATCTGTCAAAGTCGCATATATTAAAAAGTATATAGTCGCAAAGTCGTATATAAGCAGTGATAACTAAGGATGCGTTATACCCTTACAAAAGTGACAAAATGTTTGTGCCTCGATACACATTGACACTTTTTATTATTGACACATTTCAATCACAGCAAAAATTCGTGACAAGGATGGCATTCCTAATTCAATAGCAAAGAAAAAGATGACTAGTATTTGCCACTACCAACTACACACGATTCTACATTTCAAGTTTGAAATCTCTGCCAAAGAATAATTTAACGACGCAGAAGGTACAAAATGCGTATAAATTCTATTTCGTTTATAGTTAGGTACCTACTTTTAAGAGGTAATTTATTTAAATTACTTCATAATAGTAACTATGGACAAAAATAACAATGTTATGTAAGATTAATATATATAATAATGGCATGAACGCCTACTACTATTTAGATAAATATATTTTTTTTATCAATGTCAAACAGAAATCGAAACTTGATATTTGTTTGTATTATTGCACTATTTTATAGTGCGATGTTGGGGCACAAATTCTGCAAAGTAATAAAGAACGGTACAGATGAAGAACGAACTTATTTTTAAAAATATACTCCTTGACCTTTACGTCAAAAAAGTAGTTTGTTAAAAGTTAGCTTATTTTCAAAAATTTGTTCCTCATTAAGCTGGAATCGATATCCGGAACGCCGCCGGTGAAAATTTATAAAGTTAAAAATAGAATTCTGCGATAATACCTAACTACAATAGAGTTGAAAATGGAAGTTTTGATCGTCGAGCTGTCATTTAAGACACTGAAATTTGACTCGACACTCATATGTTGAAATTTTCAACTCTATTGTATTAGCGCAGAGTTCTATTTTCAATGCTCAGAATTTTCTACGGCCTTCCGGATTCCAGATCTTATGTTCCCAGCATTGGGAAAAGATAAAGGATAAGAAGTAGAGCTTGCAGTATTTAATCGACAATTTTGACATTCGAATAGGTATTCGGTATTTTTATGGGCACTATTTGGTATTTTTATGGGCAAAAAAAAACTAATTGTACCTCTTAAAATTCAAGATTGATGAACTTAAATCTCTCGGAGTCTCTCTACGTGATAGAATAAGAAATGAGGAAATCCGTAGCAGAACTAAAGTTACCGACATAGCCCAGCGCATTAGCAAGTTAAAGTGGCAATGGGCTGGACATATAGCCCGTAGAATCGATGCCCACTGGGGCCGAAAGGTTCTTCTTGAGTGGAGACCACGGACTGGACGTCGAATCGTAGAACGGCCTTCCACCAGGTGGACAGATGACCTGAGAAAAGTCGCAGGGAGTCGGTGGATACAGACCATGAGCGACCGGTTGCACTGGAAATTTATAATAATAATAATATCTATGGACACTTCACACCACGTCAATCTGATCCCGTGGTAAGTTCTCGAAGAACTTGTGTTACGGGTACCAGACAACGGAAATATATTTAATACTTTTATACTATACACATATTTAAGATTTTTATTATATTATACACATATTTAATACACATCCATGACCCAGGAACACAGAAAAACTTTTTGTTCCTTCGGCGGGATTTGAACCCGCGACCCCCGGCTTGAGCACCAACACGCTCAACCAACTGAGCCACAGAGGTCGTCAAATTTATATATAAATTTATGGGGGAGGCCTATGTCCTGCAGTGGACGTCACCAGGCTGAAACGACGAAACGACGAGCTTAAATCAAATAAAAGCAGCAGTTACTTTATTGTTACTGTTAGGCCCTCAAATCTTCTTCTCGTTACTTCGTTAATGATAAAATTTTAAAAAGTTAATGATATTTAACTGATTGAACAATATAATTACATTATTTTCATCAATCTTATCAAAATATCCTTCAAGCCATATAAAATATAAAAATAAGTGAACGGTCTGTAGTTCTGTACCTACAACTAACGACATTCGCTTCTGTACTATTTAGTCTATGCCAGAAATGCGTGCATCCTTATTATATTGACAAAAAAAGTTTATATTGACGTTGCTTTCCATCTTATGACATAAACTGTCAAGTATTTTCTTGAAATTATTTATTGTTGAAAAATATATTTTTAACAAAATACTTGACTGAGTAATAAATGTTGTAAAGTTACATGGGGAATAAAATTCCTTGACTTTTATTCACTTTTTTGTCAAGGTTTTTACAGCTTTTATAGACACACGATGGAATTTTGTGCAAGGCGCACGGAACGCATAGTACGTGCTACGCGTCGACCAGCTGGTCGCATACTAAATAAAATTGGCCCGACTCGTGCCAATTCGAGTCTTCATTTTTACGCGTTTATAACATATCTACCTCTTTTTAATATTATATATCTATGTATATAAGTATAACAGTTATCTGACGATTGAAAAATCAGCACTAAATTGAACTACTTATATATTTTGGCTGTCATATTATTTATAGAAAGAACAGGACTCTATGTCACGTCATATGAGTACGGTCTATTGACGATCAAGTGAGAATGTCGAGGCCAGATCATTCGTATGAAGAATGAAAGGGGTCACCCCCCTGGATCAATTCGCATGAGTGGTCTAAAAAGGGGGAAAAGTCACGCGGGGGCAGCATTTTGCGCTATAGTGAGTAGACTATACTCGTACCACAGATTATAGAGAAGAAACAAATAAACAGCTACATAACAGTGATAACTAAATATTATACATCTATGCTACATAATAAGCTTTCGATTTTATTGCACTACTACAAGCATACGGTGAATGTATGCGTGTGCACAAAACTAAATCCGGAAAAGATTGTGTCCCGTTATTGGACGTCTAAATTTTCAAAATAGATGTTTAGAAATGTATGGGGCGTGGGCCAGCACTATGTACACTATATGTAAATGTAGCTACATAATGTGGTAACCGTTCCCTATTCTTTGTTTTATTTAATTTCGTTTCAATGTACATTTAAATTAACTTCGGCAAGGAGGGCAACACGACGTATAATAAAACATGGCGGATCAGATAAGAATTAACTAAAGAATGTCATTTTGACAATGACATTATTTTTGGAAAAGAAAGACGTATGACATTCGAGAAGACGTGATACCTAAAATTGTCAACTACGTCAAAAGTCATGTCAAAGCAACTGCCATGGTCGACCTAAAACTAGGGTTATCGCATTAAAAAACTTTTCAAATAATCATTTTTGTACGTATTTTCCATTCTTCAATTTATTTTTTAAATATTTTTATGAAATTTCCATATTTTTTCCTATTTACCTATGTGGTGTACATAGAGCTGGCCCTAAATCAAACATCTCTTTTCGTGTTTAAATTATGTCATGTAAGATCCAGAAAATTGCGATGAGTGCTAATTAGTGTCGGTTGTCATGACGACAAATAATAAATTTTTAAGTTTATAATATTTGTGTCTAATGAATGTTTAAAACATCACTGTTTAAAACTTAATAATAGGTATACCTAATATCATATTAAATACAAATAAAAAAGTCGTTATGTTATATGTATATTGTACTATGTGTTTGAAAAATAATAGACTAAATAAAAAGTATATCTTATTTTAAAGGTCTTTTAATGGTTTTTTGAAGGACAGAATGCCCAATGTCCACGAGCTAGGAGCAAACAAAAATTTTGTTTTAGGATCTCAACACACTTTAAATCCAGCGCCGATCGGAAGTAGGAAGTACCTACTTAGTAAAATCAGTTTAGGCAACCAGGAAGCGGAGTTTATCGACATTTTATATAAATAAAATTAAATTCTTGTAAATTATAATATACCTATTCAATTTACATAACTAACATACATAAATGTACTAGAATTATTATTACTGTATTAAACTATACGTGACGCAAAAACTTTTAGTACAGCTTTACGAGAATTATGCGAACTGAGGTGTGTGGAATTTTAGTATTTTTTTTAAATAATGCTTAGAAGTACAAATATATTTTAAGACAGTTATTCCAAAAACACATTACCTAAAATTATTACTAACACACACTACTGTGCGCTAGCTAGATACAATTTTGTTATACGTTGACGTTCGTCAATCTATTTATTTATTTTTATTTAATAATGTACACACTTTGGTACACACAGTAAAACATTGACATTGACAACTTAAAACAGAAAACAGGAATTTCTTACAGCAGAACTGATACGATACAGGAAAGTTTAAAGTTATAAAAGTAACAATATATGGTGCGTGCTAATTCAATTTACATATTATAATAATTATAAATGAATGCATATATATAATATACGAATACTTAGATACATATAAATATATAATACACTTGTATTTATAATAGCGTTTTATGATTTTTTTTTCTTTTGATTTGAAAGACCATTAGTTTCCCGTTACAGACATGTTATTTGTTTATGTATGATAGAGTAATAACATATGAAACTAGTTAATTATTTCAAGGCACACTTTTTTTCCACAAATGTACATTTATTTTGAGAAATACTCATATATCCATAGATGTACAATATTAAAAACTATATAATTATATCATAAATGTCCCTGTGGCAGTGATGTCGACAAGCTAGGACATCACGGACTGTCATGCCAAAAAAGTGCAGGTCGCTTCTCGAGACATGCCGCACTTAAGGCTGCGCTAGTCGGTTTTTTCTCCATACAAACGCTGTTGGTGATTTACTCCAAAGACAAACATTGTAGACCCAAATTCTAGCGTAATATCGATTTTTATGACACTTATCTAGGTCGGTATTTGCTTATATTTCTGAAATTCAAACTAGTGTAGAAGATAATAACCTCCAAACATCGCATTTTTAGCGCAACTTTGAACGTAAATAAAAATTAAATGAAGAATGATAATAAAAAAGCAAGCAAATACCGACACGGTTCAATTATTCAGCAATTGAGATAATTTTACTTCAGACAAAAATATTATATAGTTTTTTCATAAAACACCAACAGCTGAGTGTCGATTTGCGTAATTTGAAGACGCCTTTTCTAAAATACTTTACACAGCTGCATAAATGTGTGCAGTATAGCTTCTCTTATAAGTATAGATTACTATTTTATGAGTATATCTTTTTTTCCCCAATATTAGGTGAAATAACAAGCATTTTCCCCGCGCGCAGCACTGAGTTCGAGCCGTTGACTAGCGCACTCTTAACGATATCATACGCCGGTCCCTTGCCACCGTGCCAAGTCTACTTGAGCCGACTGGTATTGCAAGAGACGATGGCAAGAGACCGGACGGTATGAGTTTGATTCCATGGAAGATGGGCCGGGTGCTGGTATGGGATGCAACCTGTTCAGACACGCTGGCCCCTTCCCATCTACATGGAACCAACAACAGAGCAGGTGCGGCCTGTGAAGCGGCTGAAAAAGCTAAAACTTGCAAATACAGGGGTCTAGGTTCCGAATATGATTTTGTCTCATTCGGTGTCGAGACCCTTGGTCCGTGGGGTCCTAGTGCAATAAGGCTTTTTATTGAAATAGGAAAAAGGTTAGTCGACATCACAGGAGACCGAAGAGCTGGCAGCTACCTCGGACAAAGAATTAGTCTAGCTATTCAAAGGGGGAACGCTGCCAGTATCTTCGGAACCTTGCCTAAAGGGACTCTTTTTAATAATATATTTTAGTTATTATATTTTATTTTTTTAAGGTTTTTAGTTTTAGGTTATTTGCTCTAGTTTAAATATATTTTTTATTCTATTGTATATTATTATGTATATTATATCATAATCATTACAATTGCAATAAAATATTGGATAAAAATTATAAACTTACAATTAATAATAATAATCAATCATATTGTAAGTATGACACTTTAATTAAAGAGGGTTTAATTAGGCTAAGCTGAGATAGTGCTCACGCAGCCTTTTCTTAAAAAGCCCAAGTGTCTTACACTCACGTATCTGAGTTGGTAGGGAGTTCCAGAGCTTAGCAGCGTGTTACTGTGAAGGGGTAGGCAAAAAAGTCAGTACGATGGGGAGGGATATCTAGTAGGTGTGTAGGATGCGTCTAAAGGCTCTACAAGATAAGTTGTGAAAATTAAGAAAGGAGAAGCGCTCTTTTAAGTAAGAAGGAGATGAAGGACTAAATAAAGTATTGAAAAGAAAGCATATTATGCGATTTCTGCGAAGGTAAATAGGTGACTTCACTGGAGCTGTTTTCTGTATTGAGATACGTGGTCTCGTTTCTTTTATCTAAAAATAAAAGATATGGAGAGATTCTGCTAATGTTCTGACTTGCTTATGATATCTTCATTTGCATCCAGATAACAGATGTCAGCATAATCAATTATAGGTTGAATGAGGGTTTGTGCCAAAAGAATTTTAGTAGGCGCTAGAAGGAAGATCTGTAGCTTGAGCGAATGAAGGGTGTAGTAAACTGTACGACTAAAATTATTGGTATTGGCATTCTAAGATAGGTGAGAGTCAAAGATAACTCCTAGATTTTTAGCAGAGTCAGAAAAGGGAATCGGTGAACCGTTTATACTGATGAGAGGAAGTGTTGATTCATTCAGTAGTGCTAACTTCCGTTTGCTACCCATTGATAATGACTTTGTTTTAGCAGGGTTTACAAGTAGACCAAATGATTGTGCCCATACACTTATTCGATTAAGATCATCATTATAAGGAGCTTTAGCGTATGCTGCATGAGGAATAGTGAAATGACGGTATATCTGAAGAACAAGGACACCAAGAGATTTATTTTCCATAGCCTACCGAATGTCATCAGTGGTATATTTTATAAGTGCAGAAACTGTGCTATGACCAGTACGAAAGCCAGACTGTAGTTTATTTCTTAGATTATTTTGAATAAAAAATGTAGAGAGCTGCTGGTGAACGATATGTTCTAAAACCTTACCTATAAGAGAGGATGTTAGGAATGGCAGTATAGATATGGGACGAAAATACGACAGAGAAGTTGGATTATTGACTTTTGGTAGAGGAAATATATTTGCTATTTGTGGGAAATCGCAAGATGATAAAGAGAAGTTAAAGATATGTTAGATGAGGCAAAAAAAGGGAGAATCAGTTTAATAATTTTAGAACAAAGCTTATCACAACCAGCTGCCTCAGAAGAAATTGATAAAACTGCCAATCTGAATTCTGACCTTACCGTAGAAGAAAGAAAGGAAAAGGATGGACAGGTGTCAGGTAAGTTGGACAGAGATTGCAAAGTATTGATTTTAGCACTAGCACTTAAAGTCACAGGGGGTTGAGAGGAACGTTTATTAAGGGTATTCAAGTCATAATAATTGGAAGAAGAAACGGGGGTTTTGCCAATACCAACGGATTTGAGAAATTTCCAGCCATATGCAGTGCCACGGTTATGGAGAGAGGAGTAAAAATATTGTCGCTTCACCGACATAAATGATTACAACGATTACGTAGAGTTTATTTTTCGAATTTATTAAATAATATTAATAGCTTATAAACTATTACCTTATAAAAAACCAAAAACACTCTTTTTGGTCTTTTTAATTATTAATAACTTTTGCAATTATATATGTGCTAATATGCACCTTTAGTACAAAATTCTAGACGCCATTCTGTATCCAACGAAGTACTATCATACATAGTTATAAGACCAGCCTGTCTATTCTCTAATGGTGTCTACAGACACACGAATTTGGTACGGAGCGTACAGCGGATCTGGTACGCTCCGTACCAGATCCGAGCGTGTGTAGGGCAGTCCGGCGAACATAAGAAGAAGGCGAAGAGTTCACCTTTGTCCGCATCGGATCTGGTTCGCTCCGTACCATATCCGTGCGTGTGTAGAGCAGTCCGGCGGTTAGGCCGTACAACGGTATCAGTGTTGCCAATCTAGGGATATACCCCCCAAAATTAGGGAAAATATGTACGGGGTTTACTAGGGGACATGATGTTTAGAGTTTACTCCTTATGAATCAATTTTTATGTAATAATAAAAATTATTTTAATGTGTGTATATAGCCAGGGATATGAAAATGTATTGGGAGTGAAATCAGATTAAGACAAGTTAGTTGTATGTTATTCACTCATAAGTCTTTCTGTTAAACACATAACCTTTCTTTCTAGCTTATTATCTCTTAGACCTGTCAATGGTATAAGTAATCAGGGGTAAAATTTGGGAAGAAATAGTTTTTAAAGTGTTGGTATCACTGCCCGTTATCAATGAATTGCGGGAATCATCGTCGTCGTTTAAAAACCTCACTGTAAATAGAATTCTGTGCTAATGTAATAGAGCATAAAATCGAACACACGAGTGTCGAACGTTTCGCTTCACTGCACCGTACCAAATCCGTGGGTGTGTAGCGACACCGAATTTGGTCTCCGGATATGGTCCGCTGTACGCTCCGTACCATATTCGTGTGTTTGTAGATAGCATAAGAACGTTTTCAAATCTCGACAGCTGAATCCGCGGTGAGTGTCAAATTTGTATGTGACATATTTGACACATTTGAAAATGTTCTTAGAGAATAACACTGCTGTATCCAGATTATATATCTATGCCTATATCCTTTCCCGGGACCCAAAGTATGACGTTTTAACTCTATCTAGATCATCTCATCATCTCTTTCTAAACAGACAGACAGAGTCACTTTCGCATTTATAATATTAGTATAGATTTTGGGCGAATTTCGACCACAGGGCGACCTTTTACAGTAAATTAAAATTAGTTTCCTTTACTAAACATAAATTATTAATTTCTTCTCATAAGATTTTCTAAGTTGATGACACTTAAAATTACCGAAGTAACAAAAAACTTTGTTTCCTGCGAGTAAAGTAATTTTGTCGAGTACAGTCAATATTAATATTACCACGAAGCACGAAAAACCGGCCGCCATTGTTCTGTTGTCATTAATTTGTGTTCTTTTGACAAGAATAGAAACAAACAAATTAGCATATAATACGTTTAAATTTTAAAATGTTAGTTCTAAGAGTGTTTTCACATTACGCTATTCGATAACCTGTGTCGGACCAGAAACACAAAGTTTAAAAAATATATAATTACGTACAGAGCTTTAAACAGCTTTCTAACTTCTAAGGCTGTAACAATAATATGATCCGGAATCCGGATTTCCGTAGAAAATAGAAAATAGAATTCCGCTTTGAAAATAGAACTCTGCGTTAATACAATAGAAAAGAAAATTGAACACAGGACACAGTCTAATGTCAACGTCGTATACTATGACAGCACGACACTCGAAACTTCTTTTAAATAACCTAACCAAGAGCATGTCAGGACATGTCTAAGAAGAGGTTCCGTAACTATAAACGCGTAATATGCTTTTTTTTTTATTACTCCAAAATTTACTCTCTGATTTGGTTCACAATAATTTTCCTAAAGAGTTTTTAGCATGGTCTATCAGCATGGAAATTTACAAGTTTCTATCTCCTATAGTTTAAAAATGCTAGGGGGGGGACCAACTTACAATCTACTTTGGGGGCCGATTACTCGAAAATGGTCAACTTTATAAAAAAGTAACGTATGAAACCTTGCCTTTATTTTAAAAGGCCTATTCTACGATACCCCTCACGATGGGGTAGAGTGAAAAAATATTTTTCATCCCCACTTCACATGTAGCCACCCCTAAAATATAAAATTATTCTTTTTTTATGATCCTGAAACCGTGATCTATACACAATCTATAACTGCACCAAATTTCATCAATTTATATTCATAATTACAGGAGCTAGAGGCGCGGATAGACAGACAGACGGACAGAGCGAAACTATAAGGGTTCCTTAAGTATTACGGAACCCTAAAAATTGACGTCCCTTTCAACGGCCTACAATCTTTCCACAGAATCGTGAACACACCGTATACGTAGTATGTATTTCTTTCATGTGCCAGAAACTACCTTCCTTTTTTCCTACTATCCAATCCAATAGCTGCTATCACGCCGATATGTCATGAAATGACAAAGGCAGGTAGGGTGACACACACAATTGCACTGTATAGCACTGTTCTAAATTAAAAGTATTTTCCTCTGTAATAATCGGGGTTAATTTGGACCATCTCCTAAAGTGCTGATAATTGGTGCTCTCACTCTATATATCTTAATATAAAACATATTATACGTAGCTCCCTCACATTATCGGCTGCGATAAGCGACATCGTATAGCGCAGAGGTCAGCAACCTCACATGGCGAGGTCCCTTCGTGGGAGGAGCTAAGGCGGTTCCAAAGGCTGGGAGAGCAGTGGTTACTACGAAGGTGGGGTGAGGTCCTGGAGCAGTCGCCGTACGGCCAACATACGGCCGCGGCACTGCGTTCAGTCCTTGCGGCGTGGATGCGCCGCAAGCGGAAACCCCTCACCTTCCGCCTTACACAGGTGCTCACCGGGCATGGCTGCTTCGGTGCGTACCTGTGTAAGGTCGCCAGGAGGGAGCCAACGCCAACCAATGTGGCGCTGCGGAGGACACGGCCCAGCACACCTTAGAGGTGTGCGACAGATGGGCCGTGCAGCGCCACGATCTCGTGGCAGTGCTTGGGCGGGACCTCTCGCTCTCGAGTTTGGTGCGCTGCATGCTCGAGAGCGATGAGGCCTGGCAGGCGGCGGTCTCCTTCTGCGAAGCCGTCATTTCGCAGAAAGAGGCCGCGGAGCGGGACAGAGAGATAGATCCATCCTCTGCTCCGCTCCGCCGGCGTAGGACGGGAGCGAGGAGACGTCGCTATGCGAACCTCCTCCAATAGTCTCCCGTCCAACCGGGGCTCCGGGAGAGGATGGGAACCTCCCCGGCTTAGCTAGCACCGGCGCCAAGGGGGACACTCCAGGTTGTCAGAGTGGCCCCTAATTGTGGTGGAAGTCAGGTCCCTATAGAGGTAGACCGGCCGGTCGCGGGGGGTGTCCTGTGTTAGACAGATCCGGGACACTTCCCATTATAGCGGCTAATGGCAATCCGCAGGTTCAGTTTTAGTGGGTAAACCGGCGAGTCGCGTCGAGAGTCCCACATATCCCCGGGATACCCCTCCCGGGGAAGGCGTAACGACCTTTCCCCTGCGATATCAAAAAAAACTGTGGCTCTTTACCATTATTCACAAATATTATTAATATTACTCAAAAAAAGTTAAAAATCGTTCTGAATCGATGAACGACGATAAGTCACCATTTCTATCTCTCAGCCACATCTAACTGGTTGCGGGGAAAATAGCTCTTCCCTGGAGGCGGAGGCGGCCAAGCTGGGACTACGTAAAACAGTCTCCCGCCTTAATTGTGTATAACTCGGAATTCAGATGCAATAAGAAAAAAGTACGTTATAAAACGATACGTTTGTTCCACTCACTAGCATTTAATATAAACCACATACTATATTATTTTGTACCGACGACGCGGCGACGCAACGTTCTGTTTTAGGCTGTTGATTTTATTGTATTTTCCTAAGTGTACATACAGTCTTTCGGGGTTTAAAGTTTCACCTGTAAATTAGACAAAATTTTTTGTTTACTCGTAAATAACAATCGATGTTTGTATGTAGGCTTAAAATCGCTTGCGACGCAAGATTGTTTAACGTCTTCACCAATTGTTATGAACAAATAGATTAGTTTTTTTTTTTTAATAAAAACAACTTTATTTATGCTTATATTTATTTATTAATTTATTTATTGTTAGCAAAAAAACAAATTGAGGCTCTTCAAAAACTTACAATTGTAATTGTATTGTAATTTTTTACTCTTCCGACTCAAAAGGTTGCCGACCCCTGGTATAGCGTAATGTGAAAACGCTCTAATACTTATTATACCAATTTAGTATTTTATCATTTACAATTTAAAAAATATACCTACATGATCATGCATATTTTGGAAAGGTTCTTATAACTTTTTAAGTTCTCATCTTGTGAAGTTGCATTCGCCCTCTATATTCCAGTTTTATTTTATGTTAAGCAGGCTCTAGTGTTCTGGTTTATAATTTATGTACAATTTATTATATTATGTATACATTTATGGACGTCATTATTTAAGTGTTGACTTCCGAGGATTAAGAAGTCCATGATTCGTAGAACTTAACATTAAAATATCATTTTTGATTGCTTATTTCGTTATGTTCTTTTAGTTTTGTCATTTTATTGAATTGCTTATTGCAGCATCGATATCAATGTTTATCTTCGAGTGAGTGTGGGTACAACTACAATCATAAACTTCCGTAAACATAGCGTTGCAAAAAAATCCCTACAACGTAGTAGTTATTACATTAAGCGTGCTTTCCACTTATCGTTCAACCATCTAAATGCTTATTAGATTGTTTTCGATAAAATTAATTAATAATATGTAGTATTCCAGCTTAAGCTACTTATAGAAATTAGGTTTTCTAATTTTTTCGGAGTGGATTGGTACAAACTTAATATTGTGGTAACTAACAACAGCTGTAGATACGAGTTAAAGCTAAGGTCAATCTTGAAATAAAACAAATCGCTAAAACCAGCATTTGTTTTACAAATTTTAATCACCGAATACCAATTAACTGAAAAAAATAATTATTATTAACACTACTTATTTAAAACAAATAAGGTAGGTACAAAGGTACAAAAAAACAGGAACACAGAACAAAAAGTTATTGTTTAAAATGTGAAGTTCAAAAACATTTTCCGTGATTCATCGTGTCATTGGTAGACGAAAACTGAGCTGTCCAGTTTTACGTGGAATAAATATAAAGCAAGCGTTCGGGGCTTCGCAGTCGCCGACCAGACGTTGTCCATATAAATTTACCAAAGTTATTTATTATTAATAGTCAATATGAAGTTTTTATTGGTTGTGTTTGCATTAAGTATTACTTATATAAGCGCCCACAATGAAAACCTTCGTAAGTGTACATTTTATTATTATGCATTGATGTACTATCATGGAATATAATTCTCACGTCTGACCGTTGTTATAATATTATTTGTATTATTTTGTTAGTAAATTATATTATCAACTGACATATATTATGGACTATTATATTGTGACTCTATGCCGTCATTATAATACAAAAAATTATGGGAACACTATCTTTGGTTTCCTGCTAGTACCTGCTTATAAGAAAAAGTGAGTCAGATGGTCGTATTGGTTTTCTTCCTATAGCTAAAGGGCTATCCTATCGCCCATCGCTGCTAGTCGTAGCATCAAGCCTACATGCTACGTGACTATTAATGAGTTTGATGAGAGAGATGAGATGGATGTTTGGTACTCACGCAAAAACTAATCAACGGATTTTGATGAAATTTGTTATGGTAGTAGTTTAAGCTCTGGAATAACACATAGACTACTTTTTATCCCGAAATAGTACAAGGCTCTCGTGGGATACTACATTTACGCGGGCGGAGCCGCGAGCAAAAGCTAGTATTAGGTATACTAACTTTGTACATTTCATTTGAATGATATCTATTCTTTAGATGAAATGTGAATTAAATTAATTTAAAGAATAGGTAATAGGGCAACGTGAATGCGAAATAAAATTAACATATTAGAGACACAGATTGTTGAAAAAAATTGTTGAATAATAAACAGGTTTTGCTTTGACAGACCTATTCGGGTACGTAAATAGTAAATAGTCTATTACTATGATTAGGTATTAGTAGTAGTAACAATGAAGAGTCGAACGACAGTTTGGTCCATAATCGTTAATTGCATGTTGAATGGGGCGCATATAATATTGCTTATGCAACACAAATCAATCCGTAAATATTTTTGCCCCTATAAAAGTAACTAATTCTTATGATGAGACCTTCCAGTCTCCCCCACACCCATGACATAAATTTAATTTGTGTTATGTTGAAAATCTCTACATATTTTTTTCGTAGCCAACAGTTCTACGGAAACATAAGCCCATGGGACAAATTGCGTTTTGCCCCTACATACATTTTCCTTGCGAGATTTTAGATATAGTGGCAAAGTATGTAGAGTTCATCTAAATTGTTTTGTCTCTAACAAGACGGAATAACTTGTTAGGAAGTCTCATTATACTATATAATGCATTTTGGAAACAAAATTTTGAAGGCTTATCCCGTGATCGCAGTTGTTTTTCTCACGTTGAACATGAATATGTAGATTGTAGAGTAATATTAACGTCGCTAATTATAAGTTATAATATGTTAGGCCTGCTTAGTTTTCCTCTAGTTTGTCTTGGAATTACAATCACTACCGCATGCTGATCACAAGGATATACTAGTATGTAGTATTGCACCGGCGTAATGTGAACTCGCGCGCAGTATGTAAATGTAGAGTCCGTAGTAACTGCAAATATTGACATATTAATTATTTTATAATATTATATTTGGTAAATTTAATAATACACATAGTATACTTCTATAATTCAAGCTTTTCTGTTACAAAGTAATCTTAAAAGTAAATATTAAACTTTTTATGTACCTAGGTACATGAAAAGTTCTAAAGTAAGTAAAGAAATTTGAGTTTTTATCGAATCTTAAATTATTATGTTTTTTCAACTTTTTTTTTAAGTATTCGTTTTATTAAAGCTTTTGTTTTTTCAAGCTTTCGTTTTTTTTTTTTTCAAAGCGTGTGTTCTCGGTGATAAACACCAATAACTCTATCCCCCTTACCCTACGATTTCTTTGACCAGGGAAGGGTTTGAAAAGTTACAAATGCTTTTTCGATCTATAGAAATACGAAATACAACGCAAGTGCTATTTCCCATCTGTTTTCTGTGAGGACGTCTTATTTAACCGGTTGAGTTGGCACATTCGTCCCGAAGCATAATACTCTAACATAAATTACCTACCACTTCTCAATTTATGATGTTTTAATATAAATAAGGATTACAAAGTTACCAGTGAACTTGTATTCATAAATTTTTTTCGTGTGACTTCGTAAATTAAAAAAAAAATGTAAAATCTTTTTTTTTTTTCAGAATTTTTATTTTTTTCTATATTTCCCTAATAATAACGCTAATAACCTAGCTTGACAACAAATTTGAGATCTCTAAGTGTACTAGAAGTATGCTTTAAATTAAGCTAACAATATGGCTCCATATCCATCAATAGGCATCCATTTAATTCAAAATCGCGTTTTTCTCTGTTTAATATCTCGTAAACTATACACACGATTATTATGAATTTTAAAACATTAACTTGTGCCACTAATGACTTTTCCATGTCAAAATAGTACGGCCGCTTAAAGACTGAGCGATGGTGTAGGTGTAATTTTTGGTGTTGAAATTGTAGGTATACTCTTACATAGGTACACCTACAATTTCAATGTACGGAGGTACGATTTTGGATATACGAATTCTGGCGAAAATTCAGAAATTTTGGAGGCAGAGACGAAGCGCAGTTGCAACTCAAACCTATACATACATATAACGGAGTTGCCATTTTAGCGACATCAAATATACTTCTATGTGAACTCATTGGTAAACATTTCATTACTTTTGACCCTGGGTGATTTTAGTATGAATTTTGGACCATGACCTTTTTGCTCTCATTTTCATCACTATTTTTGTAAAGTGATTCAAGTGTGTAAAAACTATGCGCATAATATTATTATTTAAAAAAAACATACACAACTCGGACGCACAAGTCTCTAATATGCTCACTTTAATAATAATCTATATCTCTTTAACGATTATATATGCTTTATTGTGTTCAAAAATGCACAAGTAAGTATGATTTAAATTATAATTAACAGATTTAGCACGATAAAGGCGGCTTTATCGCTATAAATCGATTTCTTCCAAGCCACCATTGGCGCATGGAAATAAAAATCCATCCATCTTGGCTTTCACGATACTTCGAATGTCAGCCATCTTGATTTCACCATACTTCAAATGTCAAAATGGCCCATAAAATCTCAAAAGTCGGGCCATTTAACTTTGTGCCTCAACTTGCCTCGTCTACAATATACATACATATACGTCTATGGATTATCTACCAAAACTTGACAAAATTAAAAAAAACATGTTTGTTGCAGCTGATTTTATCACACCATGTGATTACACGGACCCGAACCTGCGAGGTTGTATAAGGGAGGAAATCCTCAAAGACATTGGTCAGTTCGCGAAGGGAGTGCGGGAACTTGGAGTCGATTCCCTCGATCCCTTCGCCCTGGATGACATCGTCATCGATCAGAGCAACCTTAAAATTACTCTTTATAAACCAAAATTGTCTGGACTCAGCAAACTAACCTTAAAGGAGTTCCAGTGAGTTCCATTTTTTTCTACACGGTAAATTATTATTATTGCATGCAAAAATGCAGAAAACTTGTTCTCACGTAACTCTTCTACACCAGAAAAACGGCGGAAAATCATTGTTATTCATGTTCTATATTTAAATATTGTATTTAATTAACTTGATATATTACAATTTTTATTTGAAAAATCTTCCAGACTGGACGCAAGAGACGTAGAAGCTGATTTTGTCCTGAACTTCGAATCAGATTTCCACGTGTCAGCCGACTACGTCGCCGATGGCAAAATTCTGATCCTTCCAATTCAAGGCAAAGGCGCCTCGACTATTGATGTCCGTAAGTAAAATTTGGTCTGTTTTCATCAAATCCTTTTTCCATGATGATAGAACGTTTCCAGGAAAGGCAGTATGTTTTTAAATTTTGACATGAAATGGTTTTTTTTTCTTTTAATTTTTTTTTTTTTTTGTAATTTACAGATAAAGTAAATTGTAACATTACGTCCAAAATTAAACTACACAAGGATAGCGACAAGCACAGTCACCTGAAGCTGAGCTCACCATCTTACACCTACGACATCGGATCCACAGTGTTCAGATTTGAAAACCTTTTCAATGGAAACAAGGAACTATGTAAGCGTTATTTTTCTAACGGGATTCTAATTTTACTACGCTAAACAGTTCAAAGAGGTCATTTTGGTAAACATTTTTCCGTTGAGTTACGATCGTACTACTCAAGGGCGTCTAGTCAAGATGCATTCGATAATTTCGACGGCAAACTTCGTAATCAAAAATTTTAGGGATTTGATATAGCGTAACATATAGTAACATGTCGCTTGCGATGCCTTAGGTCAAATCCCGTACATTTTATTGTCGAACTTCGTCGTCGAAATTATCGAATGCATCTTGACTAAAGTCCCAGAAACATTTAATGAATAGGTTATTTAAACTTGATAGACTAGAAAAAATTATACGCAAACTGAATGTTTGTCAAAATACAAGTACATTGTATACATTTTCTTGATAAGTAGTAAAAATAAATTTCTTCACAGCTGAAACCACGCACAAGTTCGCGAACGAGAACTGGAAGCAATTGATGGATGACCTAGCACCGCCCGTCATCAAGCAAATCGCCACGGCCATTGTTAAAACCATCAACACGTTCTTGTCCAAAATACCAATTGAAAAAATGGTGAAAAATTACCCAGCTCATTTATTGAACTGATTCTGTGGTTACTGGTTAGTAGTTATTTAGGTAGCACCTAACAATGTTAAGTACTGAAACTATACAAAAATAAAAATTCTGAAATCGAAAGTGAATCACATTTGATGATTAAATCTTAAAAAAGTCGTTTTAAATATCTTAGTACAATATCTTCATTATCACAAAACCCAGTTATATTATCAATTACAAAACATAATTTATGATTCAAAAGTTGTTCTTGTCTTTTGAACGGTTATATATATTCATAAATAAAGACGTTTTATATAATAATTATTAAACAGGAGTACAATATTTTTACGCAAGTTATTTAATAATACAATAACTAGTTTTGCTTAATGTTAATACACATGTTTGCAATAGCAAAACTGAGTAACTAATTGAATATTCAAGAATTTTGAACGTATGCAGGATTACATTTTGTGTGTATAAAACTATGTACAAAATATTGTTATTGTAAAATTGTTATTATTCTACTTTACAAACTTTTAGTAATTCCTTCTATCTATATAAATAACGTTTGATGATTTTTTTAAATTATAACTTACAATAAGCTGTCCGTTAATTTGTAGTTTGTGCAAGAACTAATATTTTCGATAAAGACACGGAAACTGGGATCATCAATAAAAATATATTAGGTATAGAACTTTCTCTAAATAAATAAATAAAAGACAAGGCCCCGCTAATTATCTCGAAACAATATAGTTATACATAATTATAATATTATTTATTTAGGTATGATGTCCTCTTAGACAGATAAAAAAATATGTGTTCGTCCCAAGATTTCCTCTTATCATCTTTTACGTTTTTACTCGACTACGGCGAAGCCAAAAGAAAGGGTAATGATTTTGGCAGGAGTAGGTTTAGGTTCCGGTTACTAAAAGGACCCTTAAAGTTCTGTTCCTCCATTTGTCTGTCTGTCCGCCCATCTAGCTTATGTAATTATGAATATAAATGGATGAAATTAAATATATGAATATGGTTTCAGTTTTGGGCATCATAAAATTTAAATATTTTTACATTTCTCCCTCTATGTGAGATGAGGATGTCTCTGTGTATCGTCGAATGTCTTTTAAATTTAAGTCAAGAGGTCATACATGACTTTTTACAAGCTCAACCATTTTCGAGTAATCGGCTTTAAAGTGGTTTACGAATTGGTCACCTCCCCTTGGAATTTTTAAACTATTAGAAACTTGTTACTTCCATGCTAAAACTCTTTAAGTTAATTATTTTGAGCGAAATCGGACAATAACACTTGAAGTAATTTAAAGGAAACCTATTTCGCGTTGATTTTATAGCTACGACACCTCCTTACATTGTCATGAGTTATTTATTACCTTACCAAGAGCATATTATTATTATGTCCTGACTGCTGACATGCTCTTGATAAGGTTATATTCAATAAAAATTGCAATAAAAGCTTTTATTTAGTTTCACCTGTCCCGTTGTCAGTAATGGAATCTTGCAAGATAAATTTGGTCCACTTTCCGGTTTCCGATTGAGCTGAAATTTTGCACGAATATGTAAATCGCGTGATAATACAATATTATGATGACGTGGAGCTGATCTGAAGATGGAGCTGGAAGGTGGCCATAGGAACTCTATAATAAAACCACATTACCCCATAGAGTTTGGGCTCGTTTGATTCGTATTAATGAATACTTTGTCTTCAGATATTTTTGATCTTTTTAGTTCTTTTTACTCCCCAGTAATAAAAGCTTCTTTAAAAAAAATTGAATTGTAGTTATTTTGTCTTATAATACTAGAAGTTTCCCTGGTCTCGTGGACAAATTGCGCGCATGAAGTCGTCTTCATGCGCGCATTTTTCCGGGATAAAAGTATCCTTCCCGTCTACTCTAGTTGTCTACTCCATCCATCCTCACAAGCTTTCACATTTATAATAGTAGAAGAATTATTAATTGAAAGTAATAGAGTTATCGATCTTTTGTTATCGTCAGTAACACCTTACTATAACAGTGAGTCGTGACAACAATTCGCGGCTTCCTGACAATAATAGTGTATGATTGAATCTTGTATGAGCTATGAGTATGACTGATATGAGCCATCATAATTTGTATTGCCGACGTGTTATAGACGAGTAACAGCTAACAAACGCTTTTAGAATACAATGATTTCATTAGCATCATAAATCATTATAATATATTAAATACTAGCTGTCCCGACACACGTTGTTCTGTATTAAATATGAACTGGAAAGAATAAATAACTACTACTCATAAAACCTACACCTTTTCCAATATTTCTCGCCGTTTAAACCTTCCCTGAACTTCCACAATTATGTCAAGACCAAAATTAGCCAAATTGGTCCAGCCACGTTTTATTTCATGTGCACGGGAACGAGATAAAAAGTATCCTTTGTCCGTCTCCTGCTTCTAAGATACCTCCCTACCAATTTTTAGCCTATCGCCTATCGGTTCAGCCGTTCTTGAGTTATAAATAGTGTAACTAACACGACTTTCTTTTATAAGTATATATAGATAAGATATGTATTGATAAACTCCGGTTGGGTAACTGAATTTGGAAACTACTAAGGTTTTAAAACAATTCTCCTCCTCATTCACCTAGTTAAACATAATACAACATAATACGTCAAAAGTTTTCGTGTAAGCAGAAAGGGAACATACGTATCAAATTTTTTTTTAAATGCTTATGTACCTAAGCTTGAAATATTACTTTTATACTAATATTATAAAGACGAAAAGATGGTTTATTTGCATTCCGAAACTACTGGACTGATTTTGATGAAATTTGGCACAGATATAGAATAGATCACGGGGAAAGGCGTAGGCTACTTTTTATTGCGGCAAAATGTACGGTTCCCTGAGATTTCCTTTTAACATCTAGTATTCTTTAGAACATGTATTATATATACTAGAGATCATTCAAGATTCAAGTCAAACTTTCATGGGTTTTATCTGATCTAGTAAAGTATTTGAAACAGTTAATAAAATTTTAAAACTTGCTTTTGGATGACAAGAAATTTGATCATAATAGACATTCAAGCATAGACGTACATAATATAGACGAGGCATGTTGAGGTAAAAACTGTCTCCAGTTTAATGGCCCCAATTTTGGTCATTTTTACATTTGAAGTACGGTGAAAATAAGATGGCTGACATTTAAAATAGGGTGAAAACCAAGATGGCGTAATTTTTTCTTGTATGAAGATTTGTTCTGTCAAATGTACGTATATCTTGAGTTTTGAAATCTTTGCATTCAAGTTCCAAACATTTATGTAGTTGACCTCCAAATACATTACCGATGGACGTATTTTGAGTGTATTCTAGGTGAAGGTGACACTTAAATGTTGACCTACGTGAGTATACATTTGCCTAGGCCGCCTTGTTGTCTTCGTACCAAAACAGATGTGCCCACGTGTAAGTGGCTTAAAGAAAAACCACGTTTTTAATGTCTTTCGAGAATCGTGGATTTTCGTATATCATTTAATTTTCATAAAAAAACGATGATCGCCGAGGGCTATAAGCAACATCATTGTACTGTAAGTAAGTACCTAAACTCTTAAAAGATAAAAATTACCCATCTTCGTAAACCAAACTTCGTAAAAAACCGAAACCTCAATCTATACAGGATGTCCCAGAAGTCGACGTCGTCCCTTCGAAGGCTGATAGACCAGCTCATGACTCATCAGAATATCGTAATATGACCTTAGTAAAAAATCTTTAGTTTTCGATATATTGGCACTTTTAATAATTACACCTCATGTCAGTTTTTAGACTGCCGCAACTACAATTTCCCGTATTGTGGGATACAAATCTGTATTGCGGAATCCTGACTAGTTCTGCTATTGTCCACGGTTATAAACAAAGCTAACAGAGTTTGAACTTTGTAGAAAAAAAGAAAACTTTTCCCTAATCGTGATTTCAAAAATTTTTTCTCCTAACTTTCACTATCCATACTGAACAAAAAATACACCACACTAACCTGGGTTGTTACTTTAAAAAATTGCTCATTTTATGTAGTTTTTAAAATAGTAGAACAGTTGCTATTAAGCTACGTCAAAATTTTTTTTGCTATTTTAAGTGCACAGAGAACACATTTTGAATGTTTTTCTTTAGTTAGAATTTCGAACAAAAACACTCGTTACATTGAAATCAGCCAGATGTTTACTTAAAAATTGTACGTTGAAGTTAATTAATTAACTTAATTCATGCTTACTAAACTTAGAAACTAAACAGAATACAAGATCACAATCACAGAAACATAAAAGTCCAGAAGAGAGCCATGTCAGTTCTTTACTGTCTCCAAGCACACTTAAGTCCGAGTCACTAGGCAAACGAAGTCCAAATTACAATGCAAAATCCGTTAAAAGTAAGAAAATAACAAAACGATGCACATTAATAGCGTAACGTACTAGTAACTAATAAACAATCTCATGTATAGAACAAACAAAAGACGTGCGTGCGACCTATTCTCTCACTCTAATGAGTCTAACTCATTAAATGATATTATTAATGTGTTCTCCTTCTTTGCATTTCTCCTTACAGTTTAAAAAAAATCTTTGTATTCTGTTTAGTTTCTAAGTTTAGTAAGCATGAATTAAGTTAATTTATTAATTAATTAACTTCAACGTACAATTTTTAAGTAAACATCTGGCTGATTTCAATGTAACGAGTGTTTTTGTTCGAAATTCTAACTAAAGAAAAACATTCAAAATGTGTTCTCTGTGCACTTAAAATAGCGAAAACAATTTTTTGACGTAGCTTAATAGCAACTATTTTAAAAACTACACAAAATGAGCAACTTTTTTAAGTAACAACCCAGGTTAGTGTGGTGTATTTTTTGTTCAGTATGGATAGTGAAAGTTAGGAGAAAAAGTTTTTGAAATCACGATTAGGGAAAAGTTTTCTTTTTTTCTACAAAGTTCAAACTCTGTTAGCTTTGTTTATGACCGTGGTCAATAGCAGAACTAGTCAGCATTCCGCAATACAAATTTGTATCCCACAATACGGGAAATTGTAGTTGTGGGAGTCTCAAAACTGACATGAGGTGTAATTTTTAAAAAATTATTAAAAGTGCCAATATCTCGAAAACTAAAGATTTTTTACTAAGGTCATATTACGATATTCTGGTGAGTCATGAGCTGGTCTATCAGCCTTCGAAGGGACGACGTCGACTTCTGGGACATCCTACTAATATAATAAAGAGGAAAAGTTTGTTTGTCTGTTTGTTTGCATCGAATAGGCTCCGAAACTACTGGACCGATTTTAATGAAATTTGGCACAGATATAGAGTAGACCATGAGGAAGGACATAGGGTACTTTTTATCGCGGAAAAACGTACAGTTTCTGCGAAATTAATTTTTGCTCGCACGAAGTCGCTGGCAACATCTAGTACTACGAGTATAACAGAATAAATATTAGTACAAGTAACTATATACAGGATGTCCCAGAAGTCGACGTCGTCCCTTCGAAGGCTGATAGACATGACTCACCAGAATATCGTAATATGACCTTAGTAAAAAATCTTTAGTTTTCGAGATATTGGCACTTTTAATATTTTTTTAAAAATTACACCTCATGTCAGTTTTTAGACTCCCGCAACTACAATTTCCCGTATTGTGGGATAAAAATATGTATTACGAAATCCTGACCAGTCCTGTTACTGACCACGGTTATAAACAAAGCTCATAGAGTTTGAACTTTGTAGAGAAAAGGAAAACTTTTCCCGAATCGTGATTTTAAAAACTTTTTCTCCTAACTTTCACTATCCATACTGAACAAAAAATACACCACACTAAACTGGGTTGGTACTTTAAAAAAATGCTCGTTTTATGTTGTTTTTGAAATATTAAAATAGTTGCTATTAAACTACGTCAAAATTATTTTTTTGCTATTTTAATTGCACAGAGACCACATTTTGAATGTTTTTCTTTAGTTAGGATTTCGAACAAAAACACTCGTTACATTGAAATCACATACATGTTTACTTAAAAATTGTACGTTGTTTTTTTGAAGTTAAATAAAAGCTTTTAAAATGTTTTGTATCAAAACATTTTAAAAGCTTTTATTTAACTTGCATTGTACGTTAGTTAGTCTTGCTACTAAATTTTGAAGCAGATATTATCTTCAATCGATTGAACTGAAATTTTGTACACACGTTTAGTTTGGATGACAATATTTAATTCGTTCTCGGCGTTGTCGAGCGGCAAGCTCTTTTCTTTCAATTCCTCTATGGTCTTTTTGGGTTTTCCCATCCTATAAATTAAATAATTTGATGAATGGTTAGCATATAATATAGACATATTTACGGACATTGATAATAATAATGTACGAAAACCGAGGGAAAAAATTCCATTGGTACGACATCGCGGCTTCAGTTAGTAAACAAGTATTAATTTTTCATACAACGGTAATTATAAACATATGGTAATTAGTAGACGGTAATTAGAAAACGATAGATTTTCTTAAAAATGACGAAAACCGACACAGTATGCAAATACTAGCTTATTACAACGTACAGAGGCCAAAGTATTGTATCCATTTACATGATCAATTTGGGTCTATCTTAAAAAATCAAGTATTAAAATAAGAACAACGGTAATTAGAAAAGTTTTTAACCAAGGCTACGGTAGTTATATACTCACGTGCTTCATTGGCGGTACACTAACGTTAGAGAAGTAAAACTACTAATGGGCCTCAGCACACACTGAGAAGACGTGACCCGTACGGTAGTAATGTGCAAAATACTTTTATTAAGGGATGTGCATCCATCCGATAACAGCAAATGTTACGGCAATTATAACTTTAGGTTGGACATGCGATTACTTAATGATAATTATTTATAGGCTGGTTCTATTGAGTCGATATTTTATTACGCGATACACGTTGCTTAATATCGTTTAATACATCGAATGGATCAAAGTAAATCTCTACGTTATAAAAATTGCAAGCAAGTTTTAAGGTTAAGTTGGTGTGCGGACACGCCACGGTAATTAGAGAACATAGGTTCTTTGAACATAAGTTGAATTAATTTAGTCTTAGTTACTTAAACCAGAAGCCAATGTTTTTGACTACAGCTAGATACGGATGCTATCTAACATAAAAAAAAATCATGATTGAATATGATAATATGACGGATTATACAAGCCCAGACACGAAAAATTTGCTAATCGGAGAATGGCCGAGATATATTATATAAAAAAAACTAATTTGAGGGTATAAAATAATTTGAATGAGCCAATCGTAAGTCGTAACTGTATTAATTAATTAGCATAATCGACCTTAGGCTTACATCGACTTAACGTAGGTCGTAGGTTTGCTAAGTATTTTGATAAGGAGCTGAATTAGACGGGTCGCGCTAGGCGTATTCGAGGTGGTAAGTGGAAAAAATTCTAAAGTCGCTGAATTTTTGTGTGTTGATAAAGTAGTCCCTGGGGAGCTTATCATTAAGTTTTGTGCCATTTCTGCCCACTGCGTTTTCAGCAATTCCATTATTTGTGGTTGATTTTTTTATATGGCGATAAAAGTGGCAATATTGATTTAAAGTTTAAAATATTAATGGTATCTTAACTGGGACAGCTTCCAGAGTATGGAGACTTAATTTGCATCGTTTTCGTCCAGTAAAAAATGACTTAGGGTCATTTTTTGAAAACAGTACCGGCAAAAATTCTAAAGTGTGATAAACGACTATTTTCTGTTTAAGACCACTAAAATAGGCCTAATTCCAAATTTTGTGCCACATTAAGCGACTGCGATTCGAGAAATTAAGTTTTTTAGATTCCCTAAGCTAAAAGCGCTCCAAAAACACATAATCGTTAAATAAAGTTCACGTATTCAATATTATTAAGTCATAAAGAATCTATATTCCAAGTTTGTGCCTTTTTCATGGAGGGTTTAAATAATAAAATGCAAAAATAATATTATTATAATATGCGGTCGAAGTATTGTGGAATATTCGCACTACAACATACACATTACACATATACGTAAATGTGTGTGATAAAATGTCATTCATTCGACTACATTTCAAAATTTTTATATAATTCGCATTTTACAGCGATTACAAAATTTAAACTTGCTTTTGCCCGCAACTTTGTTTGCGTAGCACGAATGATGAAGCTGAATGTAATTGTCGCCTGATTTTATACAATACATAAATGCACAATAAAATTTGTTATCCAATAGGCTTCCACATGAAACTTCGGTTATCTAACACCAAAAAAATTACAATTACAAATACCTAATTTTAGTTCTTGAAATTAGTCGTTTAACCGAATAGTCTCTTCAGCTACATCATACTTATTGTATATATAGTATTATTTAATAAAAAATAAATAAATTATTTCAACGCTTGAATTTTATACGTAGGTTGCTGAATACATGTTTCTAATACTCGTGGTTAAGGACTTATTTATTAGGTTATTAATTGATTGTAATAATTTATATAATTAAATACATTTTACAAACCAACAAAATAATTTTTGTATATATTGTTATTCATCCCGTTGACAATTTTATATCTAGGGGCACGGCAGAGCCCCGCCAAGTCAAGCCTAGTGAAACATCAGAGCACTACGTACGAATGTGGACCGATCCTTGTACTGCTTTTCGATATATTATGTTTACTATGTTTAGCATTAATTTATAATAATGTTAGTCTTATAAAATAATTGATTTATAATATCTAACGTTAGTCTTAATTTAATTTGTAATTTTATTATAATTTTTAATTAGTATTATAAAAAGCATTAATTTGTTAAACTGGAAATTAAAGGTTTTTTATTTTTGAATTTTTATTTATTTATTATTGCTTGTTAGTTTTATGTTAAAACTAGCTGATGCCCGCATTTCCGCCCGCGTAGGTACAGTAAGTAGTATTATAGGCTATGATTTTTTTATCTTTAAGTTATTTTGTTTTTTGTATAACTGACCTTTCAATTATATCAATTTTAAACTTTGCTTGCCTTTTTGGGAACACTCCTTGACTTTTTATTTTTTTAAAGTCTCACGTTACGCAGCCACGGAAAAATTAACCACAAATAATCGAATTGCTGAAAAGGCAATAGGCAGACATGGCACAAAACTTAATTATTAACTTCCTAGGGACTACTCTATCAACTACATATAGGTACAGAAAAAATTCAGCAACATTAGAATTTTTCCACTTCCCACTAAAAAACAGCTAGCGCGATCCGTCTAATGAGTCAAAATGCATTGCTTGAGCGTTTCATTACTTCATGAGCTTTTGTATAAGGTACACCCCACACTAGCAATATTCGAGCGTCGTCGTTGTGCCAGAACATTGTGTTCTCTAACAGAAAAGCTATGAACAGTGACTAAAATATTTTTTATCTCAAGCCTATTTTCTACTTTACGAGTAGTGTAGTAAATTCAAGCTTTATAGAGTTAGAGAACGTAGAGTGGAGTCAGAAGGTTCTAGACGAGATCTGAAGACATTTTTTATTGGCGAGTCATAATATTATGGTCTCGTCTTGGCATCGTTAAACATGAAATAAATTTAAAATTTAAATTATAAATTTCGCATTTAGAACATTATTACTTGTCAAGTTGTCACATAAATTGTCATTTCAATTTGTCGTATTAATATGAAACTTGGGCCCCTCCCCGCGTGGCGAGAGGCCCGCACCCCGTATTCGCCATTGATACATGATAAAAGTTGTTTTTTTACATTCTAATAAAAAATCCCGCGGATAAACATGGTTAAACTTATAGAAGGTGTTTTGTAACACCATAATCATCATATAGATATGAACTCTACTAACTAAAAGTTTCATTAGTAGTTTTTATAGCAAGTTTGAGGAAAAAAAATGGAATATCTTTATACGAAATTGCCGAATGTGGCACATCTTTCTTACAGACTCAGATATTAACACTCTGAACAGTTTTTTAAGATTTGTCAGACATTAGAATAGTTGTGGGTCTGGTGGGACCATGTTTTATATAGTAGCCGAATACCAGGAAACCCCTGGTTGGATACGACTCAAACTGCATATGTGCATCGGTTACTCTTTCCTTAATATCGTGAAAGTAAAATTTTTAGCTATAATTTACTTTTGGGCCAATATCCATGAAAGACACAAAAACCTAAATTGCTACAAACGCAGCCATCCAAAATGGCACAAAATAAAATTTTAGACTAAGAAGAAGGTCCGGAAACTATATGCAAAAAATAAAAGACTTTAGAATTTTTGCACCCTCAAAACTTATCCAGACCCGTCTAGAATGCCAAAATAATAATATTATGAATAAACATATTATTATTATTTTAGGACAGTTTGCTAGCTTATACATTTTACTATGTTTGAGCTAAGGAACTGTCCTCTAGGCACGACTAAATGTATCTATACCGTCATGGGCGTAGCCAGGTTTTAGTTTCGGGGGGGGGGGGGGGGGGGGGTTTCAAGAAAATAAAACGACTAAAAGTACATCAAATACTAGTTAGCCCTGGGCACATTTGAATAATGTAAAGTACAACAGTATTTCAAGGTTTAAAGTTTAAAAAGATTTTAACAGGCAAAGGAGTAAAAAACTTTCCTCGCTTCCCCGGGTTTATGGGGCGGCAAAACTTGTTAATTGGCCTGGGGCGCAAAATTTCTAAATACGCTTCTGTATATGGGTCAGATCTCTGTATATACCAGCCGGCCCATTTCGGGAGGGGTTTGAACCCCCTAAACCACCCCCTGGCTACGCCCATGTATACCGTACACCGCGTGTATTACAAACTAGGCACTGACTACTTAGTGCTTATTGACCAATAGTCATAACACAAAATATTATAGGTACTTACGGCAGGCCTTGTGGAAGGCCTACGTTCGCACTTGACTATATTAAAGATCAAAAACCTCGAACAAACTCCTATCACTAATCAGGCACAATCCTCATTGTCTTTTTTTACTTTGTATTGTCTCGGATCTCGAGGAATATGAATACAATGATTATATTTTTTATTCATATTTGTTTAATGTATCAATGGAAGACAATTAAAATTATATTGATGTCCATTTAATCGCCGAGTATAGTATACATCAGTATCTTCCTAACATAAGCTAGTCTGCTTTAATGAAGACGCAAACTTATGTTATGAAATGTTTACGTCGTGAATAGTCTAATCGACAAGTTCAAAAACGTGAAAAGTAGAGATAAAGACCCTAAAAATATGAGCGATAGCTCATTGGTCGGATAGGTCGCGCGACACTATAACGGCGAAGAATGGGGGTGTTTGTTTTTTTTTTTTGCCGTTAGAGGGCAGACCCAACGCACACAAAGCGTCATCTGGTGGCGTAAGAGGTATCAAAAACGGTCAAAAACCAGGCGGAACTTGGTAGCACGACGTGTCATGTCAAAAAGCTGTCAGATGTCATGTAGGCTTACATACGCTGCCGGCCGAATCCCGGACTCGTGTGGAAATCCAAAGGCCGCTAAACTAGAAGATACAATTTATACTAGGCATCAGTGGTGAAGGCTGGTTCTCCTTTATAGGCAAGCCGTAGCCTGTATAATAGGTAGGGACTTGGATGAGGTCTTCAAAAGGTAAGTGGTAAGTGAAGCCGATAGGAATGGAGTTATAGGAACCCCACGCCATTGCTAGGCATAATGGCGTGTTTGTGAATAATTACACATTTTAAGTAACCCCCGAATTGTGAAGCAGTGAACGAGTTCATGATGCATATAGCTTAAAACACCCTCGATCATGTCAGCTTGCAAACAAAGAAAAAACAAAATCCAAATCGGTTTGGGAGCTACGATGCCACGGCAGACACACAGACAAACAAGTCAAACACGTAATTTTTTTTGTGTTTTCTTTGGGGGTTAAAAATGAGATGCAGCTGCCTGCATGCTATGCGGCCGAAACCCGCACGCGTGTGGAAATCCACGTGATAGTCAAAGGGTCCTAGAAGATATAATTTATATTGTGCACAATAATGCATTTGTAAATAAAAATTGGGGCCACCCGTGCATACAGCATACAGCCATGTAAACAATTATTATATTTTCTCCGCAGATTATAAAACAATAGGATTTTCTCATAAGTATAAAATGTACGGAAGAAACGGAAAAAATTGCGAATTTTTTCACACATTTAATTTCCATAATTTATGTAATAATGTTTTATTCTTATCTTGATTAAGTATTGCAGTTATTACGTATTATAAGAATTAACAATAAATAAATCAGTGATCGATTACCTATTATTATATGTACAATGTCGACAAAATTCCTGCTCGACCAGTTTCTAATAGGCGTCCTAGTACAAAGGAAATGCCTTTGTACCAGGACGCCTGAAAATATTAAAACTCAAATTGTGAAAAGAAGAAATCGCAACGACTGAAGACGTTGCACAGTGTTCTATTTGACTCAAAAAATTTCCCTATGCTGTTTATTGCATAAATCGATGAAGAAATGCATTTTAAATGCAAGAGTAAAACACCCACGTGTCTATTTCAAATACTTTTTTTTATAAAAAATAATTTATGTTTCGTGACCTCGACGTAAAAAAAAGACTTAATAAATTCTGTAAGCGTGTCTGATCAATATATATTTTTTTGATTAATATGGTTTAATGAAGGACCTTTAGGCGCATATTTTTCATGTTTTATTTTTTGAAGATCACTTCTGGTTACCGAGTTATTAATTTTTATTCAGTTTTTTGTTTTTATTTTTTTTCTCCCAAATAACTCAAAAGTGCGACTTGTGACTGACACTGAAAGATTGACCTTTAATGCGTCTATCACTGATAAAAAAATCAAGTTGCACTATGGAAGCGTTTGGGAGTTAGAATAAAGGTCAAATGGTACATTTTAGGGTTATCACTAAGGTCAAAAAGTAGGCGATCGGACTTTTTTTTTATTGTATAAACCTATAGTACTCTTAAATATGAGTAATTTCTCAGAAGAAATAGTATATCAAAAGTCAATATTTTCAAAGGTTTGTATATTATGTCACCGTAAAATTGTAAAATAACTCAAGAGATTGTAAAAAATATGTCTAAAGATTTATTACCATAGTCATAATTGTAAATCATATACAATTTTGTAGTTAAAGAAAAAATTTCATTAATTTGAGCAAAAATGAAAGGTCAAGTTGAATGACACCCCTAACACAATATTTTGAAATTCGATTACTCGTAAACGCTTCCATAGTGAAATTTGATTTTTTTATCAATGATAGACGCATTAAAGGTCAATCTTTCAGTGTCAGTCACAAGTCGCACTTTTGAGTTTTTTGGGAGAAAAAAAATAAAAACAAAAAACTGAATAAAAATTAATAACTCGGTAACCAGAAGTGATCTTCAAAAAATAAAACATGGAAAATATGCGCCTAAAGGTCCTTCATTAAACCATATTAATCAAAAAAATATATATTGATCAGACACGCTTACAGAATTTATTAAGTCTTTTTTTTATGTCGAGGTCACGAAACATAAATTATTTTTTATAAAAAAAAGTATTTGAAATAGACACGTGGGTGTTTTACTCTTGCATTTAAAATGCATTTCTTCATCGATTTATGCAATAAACAGCATAGGGAATTTTTTTGAGTCAAATAGAACACTGTGCGTTGGTTGAACCACAGATTATAGATATACGAACAGTTAAACAGCTACATAGTTAGCTTTCGATTCCATTGCACTACTAAAAGCATACGGTGTGGCCACGAGTGTGTGGAAAAATTGTAGGCCGTTGGACGTCAAAAATTTTCAAATTTGGATCAATTTGGATCGTCAACATTTTTTGATTTTCATCGATTTGGTTGATAATAATGATGGATAAAACCTGTTTCTCTGTACGTAAGTATAGTTATTTTATACTCTGTGGTTGAACTAGGTATTTACACGCAAGTATGTTGCCTGAATTTGCCTGGTCGAGCGGCAACTTGTCCGAGAGTACTTTGCTGACTAGAGTAATAATTAGTGATGTGCCGGATCGTTGAAAATGTATATCCGCGGATACGGATCTGAATACGGATATTTGGTGTCAAGATCCGCGGATACGGATACGGATACGGATCTTAACTTTCTTACGCAATCGGTGTCGATGCGCGCGACCTTCACACTGTTTCGACTTGCATTTCACGGCGGTTCTTTCTTTTGTTTAACCGACTTCCCAAAAGGAGGCGGTTATACGTTCGGCTGTATATTTTTTTTGTGTATAGTTTAGTGTGACACTGGACAGCATAGATAACGTTTGTTTGGTACATGAGTTTGAAAAAATATCTACAAAGAAGTTTAATAGTGTAATTTGGAATTATTTTGTGTTAGTAAATGATGAAAGTGCAAAGTGTAAAATTTGTGATGGAAAGTATTCCCGTAAGGGTAAAGGCACAACTTCTTTAAAAAATCATTTACAACGAAAACATCCTCAAGAATATTATCTGTATTGAATTTAATTGTTTTTTTATTGCTAGTTGCTACCTTAATCAGTAATCACCTATTTAAAAAATTCATCTATAATTTTAAAATTAATAAGGTAAATAGATCCGTAAAAGATCCGCCAAACAGAAACGGATACGGACACGGATACGGATCATTCTTCTGCCTCGGATATCCGCGGATACGGATACGGATATTCGGCACATCCCTAGTAATAATAAGATTTTTGACTCTAGGTCATAAGCAACATTACAAGCACTAAGCATCCTAAATTTTAACGATTTACCTTTTTAAAATATATAAGCTTTGATACGATGAACGTTTTATAAGATAGAAAAAAAAACTTTAAAATGTAAATTATTTTAATTATCAGCTTTGCTTATATTTTTTTATTCTGCTCACAGCTGAGTCACAGCCCACTCACACTGCTCGTCAGCTCCTACGTAAATTAAGTCGCAACATGCAAAATAACATGGAATGTTTTTGCAATTTTATGATGTAGGAGCACCTGCTTTAAAAAGTTCCATGAAGTAAAAACTTCTCTAAGCACGTGGAACAATTTTCAGTACTGGGTCAGGAAATGAACTTTTGTGTTTGCGTCATAGATGTCCTATATTTACTGGTTAATGGTTTAGATACTAGGTCTTACAATACAATAGAATATAATATATCATGGGTTATTGGTGTAACATAATAGTGGTAACAAAAATACCTACTATTCATAATGAAATTATTATGTTAATTAAACCAACATTTAAAAAATCAATTTCAAAAGATTTTTTTTTTTTCACTTTTTTAATTGCCACTTATTTGATACTAGCATTAATTGCCCGCGGCTTCACCCGCGTTAAATTTTAAACTTTTATCCCCTATTTTACCCACCTAGGGCTGCACTTTAGAAAACGCTGGAATATGTAACTCATTTTTTCCGTACTTAATTCATACGAAATATCATGCAAATATTGTCCATGGAATAAAACGTTTCATATAAACTTTTATTACCTACTTTACGTCCTTAGTTACGTACAAGCCTACGTCGTATGACAAATATGTGTGCAAAATTTCAAATTTTTGCTGTCCCAACACACGTTGTCTTGTCTAACCTGTGTGTCTAACTATGAACTGGAGTAAATAAGTAACTACATCTACAACTACATCTACACCTCCTACCTACATCTACATCATTTTCCTATATTTGTCACCGTTAAAACCTTCCCCTGAACTTCCACAATTATTTCAAGTCGAAAATAAGCCAAATCAGCCCAGCCGTTATCGAGTTTTAGCAAAACATTGGAATTGCAACCAACTTTTATTCAACGAGGATGTTTGAATTTTTTTCTGCGGTTAGGGGGCAGACTCAACGCACACAAAGCGTCATCTGGTTGCGTAAGTGGTATCGAAAATTGTTAATAAGAATTTTTGATTCTTTTTCTGTCACCAGGCGGCGCTCGGTAGCCCAACGGTCCTTGTCGTGTCAAAAAGCTGTCAGATGTCACGAATGAGGTATGTTCATAGGTATGTAAAATCACTTGAAAATTCGTTACAGTAAAGCTTTTATATATACAAATACACTAGTTTTTGTTTTATTTAAAAATACCTAGTAGTTTAAATTTTACAATCATTCAAAGTTCGCGTAAATCTCTTGCCCCGCTGGAAGTCACTGAACGCCCGATGACGTCATTTTTTAACGCTCCGTGTAGTCCCCGCCCGGCTGTAGCAGTGTATAAGCTCCCGCGCAGTGTTTACTATTCTTTCTTCACGTAAACAATATCCCAAACAATATTCTACAATATTTTATAGAACGCACGTTCATATTTAAGCTGGTGCCGACTTCAAAATTAAAAAGATTGAGTAGAGAAATAGTTTAAATTTTAGCCGAATTTAAAAGGAGAATTATTTAGAGAATAAGTTTTATTGCATATTTTTTTCTGTAATTTACATAATACTTTGTAAGTCGGTTTAATTTTTTGTTCAAAAACAATAATTATACCCTTTTTAGTGATATTTGTGAATTTATTCTTAACTAGCTGTTGCCCGCGGCTCCGCCCGCGTAAATATAGTGTCTCTCGGAAACACTGTATTTTTTCGGGATAAAAAGTACTAGGTACCTATGTTTTATTCCAGAGCCTAAACTACTACCATACCAAATTTCATCAAAATCCGTTCAGTAGTTTTTGCGTGAAGGGGTCACAAACATCCATCCATACATCCTCACAAACTTTCACATTTATAATATTAGTAGGATACATCTTAAGAACGTTTAAAATAAACGATCGAATGTATAATTGAAGACGCGCCAAGCTTCCATTAGGTATTGTAAATAAGATGATGATGATGATTACTGTAAGTTACATAGTGGCATATATAGTTCTTTAAACAATGCCGAAATTTCTAAACGCGTATCTTTAAAGATTGAGGAGTTCTGTTCAGTGCTTTTGGACTCGGGGTATACTACTACTTCAGAAAAAGCCAAATCACCATATTATGTGACCATATAAATTTCGAGGAGTTCCCTCGATTCCTCATGGATCCCATCATCAGGTCACCACTTTGATGTCAAAAGGACCAATTTCGGATTATACCCTATACATCACAGATTTTTTTTTGAAAATCGGTCTACAGACGGCGGAGTAACCGTTGAACATACAAAAAATATATTATACAGCCGAACGTATAACCGCCTCCTTTTTTGGAAGTCGGTTAAAAATATTAATCAAATTTATAACAAAGTTGCTGACTAACTGAAGTTAGTAATACTAATAGGGTTTTTACCCATTGTGTACGGAACCCAAAAATCAATCGGTAATACAAAATAGCTCTACCGATTCCAAGATAATATTATTTATTAATAATAATGTCCTCTTCAAATGTCAGTTAAACCACAGAATAAATATTAGTACAAGTAGTTAAACTAAGTGTAAGTACCTATGAATAAACACAGCGAAATAAAGTTTCTGATACCAAAGGTTTTGCACCTCTGACCTGATTCTATGTTTGTCTATATTTACAACAAGTAAATGATAATTACAAAAGATTATAATAATATACCTATGTCTACATAAAAGTATACTATACTTACGTCAAAATGATCTTCACAACAATAAACCATTCTTTTTTCACTAATGGGATCTAACCTCTTCATGGCATTTAGGTAACCATTTTCGTATTTTAAAGTCCGTTGGAACTAGGAAAAACAACTTTTCCGGCGTCTTGATAGTAATACTTGTACATTTTGGCACAACACAGGATTTCCAAGAATTAGAATTGGACATATCCAATGATTTTTAGGGAAACGTAAGGCAGCGGTACGGAAGAGCTCGAACGGACTAAGTGAGTGTTACAATATGACGTCACGCGGCAGGAACGTGGCCCAGCGGTCGCGAGCTCACTTAAATTTCTATAACTTGGAAATTAATTGACGTATCAAAATAATTATTTCAGATGTATTTTTTATTTTTGAGAGAGAATACATTAAGCTAAAATTCAAAATTAGTGAACATTCTTCATTTAAAAACCCTCATATTTTAATATAACTAGAGTTTGTACCTTTTTAAACGATACAAAAACATATCGGGTTATTCGGGACTGGATTTTAACTGTATTATAGCAATATTTAATTAACAGAATCAACCTCCAGGTACAAAATTTCCTATTTTAATGAATTATACTAGTTCCATACAAATTGCGATTTTTTTAGAACTTTTCGATAATCAGTGACCCCATAATATAATAAATATGTATAACAAAGGGTTAAATTAAAAGGCACACAAGAAACAATTTTTGTAGAAAATAAGTAGATATTAGTAGGTAACCTTATTAAAAATACATATTATTAGTAAAAATTGGACGGCAAGAACATAATAAAATTATAATTTTTTCACAAGTCTTATCTAAATAATTATCGACGCGCAGCCGAAACTACTGAACGGATTTTGCTGAAAAGAGATGTTTGATTTTGGGCCAGTTCTATGTACACTACGTAAGTAAATAGGAAAAAAATATGGGAATATCATAAAAATACGAAAAAAATAATTTGAAGAAGGGTACATGCGTACAAAAATGATTAATTGAAGAGTTTTTTATTGCGAGAACACTATTTCTAGGGCGGCCATGACAGTTGTTTTGACTCGACTTTTGACGTAGTAGACAGTTTTACCACAGCCTATAAAACGTACAGTCGTCCAACGGACACGTCTAGACAGAGCAATCGTGCGGGGCGTGCGGGGTGGGAAAGGGGCGGTAGCGAGCCCAAGCTGCCATACACTCGCTTGGGACACGTCAGCCGGGGTTGACGCTTTTTAATTTGATTGTTTGAGTGGTTTGCGACAGTGTTTCGTTTGAGTTGTATGTAGGTACTTATTTACAATGGTTCATACTACATGTGCTGTGAGAGACTGCATGTTATCATCTCGTATTAATAAGAATTTCCGATATTTATAATAAATATCAAAATATCAGTGTAATATAAATATCAAAATATTTTTGATATATGTACCTATATCTGATATTTTTGATATTTTCAAAATTACATACAAATTTCATACTCTGTTATGTACATACTATGTTTTTTTCGTAATAGTTGAAAATTTGTATGTCTGATAATTTGAAGATAGGGAAGTAAAATTAAACTCATTTATTTATTATTGATATTCAAAGTTTTCAAATAAATTAAAAATCAACGATAGATACTTTTGAGTATCAATTTAAGTCTTAAATCCATAAAATGACCATTGTTTATAAACAGAAGAAAAAAAAGTATATTAATTTTATCAGTGGAATTAATTTGGTACATGGTATAAATGGTATAACAATAGTATAATAACAAACAAGGAATTTTCTTCCGAAAACAGGGGGTCACGTGGGTGTCATAAGCGTAAGTTACAAGCCGCGTCGACGGCTATGATTAGTTAATGTCGTGTCAAATAGCAAGTTTTTGATGACCTAGGCATGTGAAACTCTCGGAAAATAAGACCTGTGTATTTAGACTATGACTTGATGTAAGATTTTTTACATTTAAAACATTATTTTAGATTTTTAAATATAAATATCAATTTTGATATATATCAAGCATAAATATCAATTGATATAATATATCATGATATATATATCCGATATATATCAATTGATATATATCATGCGAACCCTGAGCTTTTGTATACGCATTTGTATTTTTTATAATAAAACTCTTCATTAATACTTCTATATTTTTTTTTTGTTTTATTCCTAGTACTCTACATAAGCATACTACGAATACACAAAATGTAGAACAGATTATAATAAAACATATTATTGTGACAACCCTGCAGCAATGACGAATACCTACACAAAAGCGGCATTTCGCGCGACTTCAAACGCGTTGGCCCACTGTATCTTTTTATTACACTGTGGTTTTACGAAGAGACGTCGTTTTGAATATGATACGTCTTTCTTTGTCAAAAGTCATGTCATTGACAAAATGACATTCTTTAGTTAATTCTGATCTGAATCGCCATGTTTTATTTTACTTTGTGTTGCTCTCCTTGACGAAGTTAATTTAAATGTTCATGGAAACGAAATGAAATTAAACAAAATAAAAAAATAGGAAACGGTTACTATATTATGTAGCTATATTTACATATACTGTACGTAGGGCTGGTCCAGGCATCATAGATTTCTTGAACATCTATTTTGGCATACAGATTGTTGTAGCACAGCCTATGGAACTTACCTACAGTCGTCCAACGGACACGTCTAGACAGAGCCATCGTGCGGGGCGTGCGGGGTGAGAGAGGGGCGGTAGCGAGCCCAAGCCAGTGATGGGACTCGAGTGATTTTTTTTCACTCGAGTCACTCGGTACTGGTAACTTTCTCACTCGAATGCCACTCGAGTGAAGATAAAACTCGAGTGATTTTTATTGACTCGAGTCACTCGGAATATAGGTAAAACTCGAGTGACCAAAATTTTAAAACGAATAAAATAATATTAATTTTACATAGAAACTGTGTATTCATTTTCGCATTAATGTAAAAGCTACTCAAAAATATCTAAACAAAATGTAAAAAAATAGAATTTTCCGTCAAACTAAACCTGTCATACATAATCAAGACACCTCTTATATCAACTATCAGTCAAATTGAAATATTATTATAATCTACTACTAATAAGTTCTAATCCAATTTAATTTATTCTAACAAGGAGCTTTCATGAGATCCAAATGTGAACAGTTTTATTATATTCTTACACAATTTAGGTAATAATAAACGTTTAAAATCTGGCGCCAAAAAAGTTTCACGGATCAAATACTGGCGCGCTAGTGTCGCAAGCTGTTGGCATTTTATTTGTATGAAGTCGTCTTCCCGTTAGGGTATATATTATGTTCTGTGGTTAATTCAAAGAGAACCTACAGCGGGTAAACTTGTCACAACTTGAATTTCTCACTCGGCTCGGTATAAACCACTCGAGTGGTACGAGTCAACTCGAGTTGTCAAAAAATTTACTCGAGTGCGTGTAATATAAAAACAACTCGAGTTACTCGAGTGAAAAGCAACTCGAATCCCATCACTAGCCCAAGCTGCCATACACTCGCTTGGGACACGTCAGCCGGGGTTGACGCTTTTTAATTTGATTGTTTTAAGTGGTTTGCGACAGTGTTTCGTTTGAGTTGTATGTAGGTACATATTTACAATGGTCAATTATATGAACAGCTATAGAAGATTAATTTTAATACAAAACCATGCGCCTGTTTCCCGTCAGAATTTTTAATAAAATTGTATCTACGTATGAGAATTTACTAACTACATCGTCAAATTCAACAATCGCAATCTAAAAACTAGTAAATCCAAATGTCGAAAATACCTTTCAGTTTCGCATTTGTAGCTTTTGCAGGGTTCGTAAATATCCGATATTTATAATAAATATCAAAATATCAGATATCTTTGATATATATCCGATATTTTTGATTTTTTGATATTTTTGATATTTTCAAAATTACATACAAATTTCATACTCTGATATGTTTTTTCGTAATAGTTGAATAGAAATAATTTGTATGTCTCATAATTTCAAGATAGGGAAGTAAAATTAAACTCATTTATTTATTATTGATATTCAAAGTTTTCAAATAAATTAAAAATCAACGATAGATACTTTTGAGTATCAATTTAAGTCTTAAATCCATAAAATGACTTTTGTTTATAACCAGAAGAAAAAAAAGTGTATTAATTTTATCAGTCGAATTAATTTGACACATGGTATAAATGGCATAACAATAGTATAATAACAAACAAGGAATTTTCTTCCGAAAAACAGGGGGTCACGTAGGTGTCATAAGCCGTTACAAGCCGCGTCGACGGCTATGATTAGTTAATGTCGTGTCAAATAGCAAGTTTTTGATGGCTTGTGAAACTCTCGGAAAATAAGACCTGTGTTGATGTAAGATTTTTTACATTTAAAACATTCTTTTACATTTTTAGGGTTCCGTAATACTTAAGGAACCCTTATAGTTTCGCTCAGTCCGTCTGTCTGTCTGTCCACGCCTCTAGCTATTGTAATTATGAATATAAATTTATGAAATTTGTGGCAGTAATAGATTGTGTATAGATCACGGTTTCGGGATCATAAAAAAATAATAATTTTATATTTTAGGGGTGGCTCTCCATACATGTGAAGTAGGGATGAAAAAGATTTTTTCACTCCACCCCATCGTGTGGGGTATCGTAGAATTGGTTTTTTAAAATAAAGGCAAGGTTTCATACGTTACTTTTTTATAAAGTTGACCATTTTCGAGTAATCGGCCTCCAAAGTAGTTTGTAAGTTGGTCCCCCCCCCTAGCAATTTTAAATTATAAGAGATAGAAACTTGCAAATTTCCATGCTGATAGATCATGCTAAAAGCTCTTTAGGAAAATTATTGTGAACCAAATCGGACAGTAATAAAAAAAAATTTGGAGTAATTAAAAAAAAGCATATTACGCGTTTATAGTTACGGAACCCTCCTTAGACATGTCCTGACATGCTCTTGGTTAGGTTATTAAATATAAATATCGATTTTGATATATATCAAGCATAAATATCAATTGATATATATATATATATATATATATATATATATATATATATATATATATATATATATATATATATATATATATATATATATATATATATATATATATATATATATATATATATATATATATATATATATATATATATATATATATATATATATATATATATATATAAACGATATATATCATGCTAACCCTGAGTATTTGTATACGCATTTGTATTTTTTATAATAAAACTCTTCATTAATACTTCTATATATATATTTTTTTTTGTTTTATTCCTAGTACTCTACATACACATACTACGAATATACAAAATGTAGAACAGATTATAATAAAACACATTATTGTGACAACCCTGCAGCAATGACGAATACCTACACAAAAGCGGCATTTCGCGCGACTTCAAACGCGTTGGCCCACTGTATATCTTTATTACGCTGTGGTTGTAGACAGTAGTTGTAGGTAATGACGTAGGCATCCGCTTAGAAAGGATTTTTGAAAATTCCCCCCTAAGTGGGTGAAAAAGGGGTTAAAATGTTGTATAGAAACCGAACTCCACGCGGACGAAGTCGCGGGCAAATGCTAGTAGCTTATATAAAGTAAATTAGCAATAGGTATTAGGTATTCTTTGCATAGAGTCTGATATAAAAAAATATATCTTAATTATTAGAATAAATCTGGAATTTCATTATGCTTTAGTGTTACAGAATGCTCATTGCTCATACAATTTTCCATAACAGATGAAATGAATGGATGCTTACAAGCTGCAAGTACAATAAGCATTTAAAAATGAGCAGCATTTCCTTGCAGCGGACAGTCAGCGTCCGGTCCTTGTCAACAAATCATCTATTGATCTAACAATGAAATATTTATCTGCGTATATTTTTATTCTCGTGTGCTACGATATAAGTGCCCACGATGAACAACTTCGTAAGTACCTTTTGGTTTATGAAAGTTTATCTAAAACTTTATCAGTTTTACAAAAAATATTTAGTAAATACATTGTACAATACCTTATAATAAAACTCTTCCTATTATAAGTATAAATTAGTGTTTTTTCAGTCCGAAAAACTGACGAAACTATCAAGAGTGAATATATACCTAATATACTTACCTACTCTTAAATTTAAGCAATGTTTTACAATGGTATCAACTTTCCTACTAAAAAAGAACCGGTCAAGTGCGAGTCGGACTCGCGCACCGAGGGCTCCGTATAAACCTTTAATGATTTTTTTATAATAGCTTAATGGTATTGTAGACCTGACTATTTCATATAAATTTCAATTTAATACCTCTATGCGTTCATGAGGAAAGGGGCAGTAAGTTTAAAACAATTAAAAATATTTTTATTATATGATGTAACAAAAAATTTACGGTGTTCGCAATTTTTCCTTTATCTGTGCTATAAGACGTTGCTTCGTACCAAATTTCAAGATTCTGAATTCACGGGAAGTACCCTGTAGGTTTTGATTCCCTTGCCAGTGTCGAAAATTTGCGGCATAAACGGCTGTATCTTTTCATTGCGTTGGCTTAGAAGTTTGATTTTTTCACAGCTCTAAGGAACAGTAGACTTGAGTAGTTGATATAAATTCAAGCCTGATACCTCCACGCATTCCTGAGAAAAAGGATCTTGACAGACAGACGGACGGACAACATTCCGTTTTTTTTCCTTTCGTTGTACGGAACCCTAAAACAGTAGTTTCCTACAAAATAGCTATGGCATAGATTACATTTTTGTAGGAAAGAGCAGATATTTTTTTTCAAGTAGGAAAGATGATACCTTATTATAAAATTGCTTATAAATATTGTTCACTTTTGAAAGTTCGGCCACTGACCGAAAAAATATTTTATTTTATTATTATTAGGATAGAATTTTTCTACATTTTTCTACATTTTTTTAAACAATTAAAATAATTATTATGTCTATCTTATACTTTAAACGAGCTAATCTTGTATATTCTACTCGGAATTTTGGAAACGGCTACAAGGATTATCAAGTAAAATCGATCTAGCTAGGTGAATTAAATATATGAAAGTTTGTGAGGGTGAATGTATGGATGTACTAGCTTTTACCCGCGGCTTCGCCCGCGTAAATACAGTATAACAGTAAAACGTAGACTATGTTTTAATGCAGAGCCTAAACTACTCTACATTTCAACGTTTTTGCGTGAAAGAGTAACAAACATTCATCCGTTCATTGTCTCATCTCGATTAGAAATATAAGTAGGTACTCGTATTATGTGTAAAAATTCTATTATGTGAAAAGTGTTAACAAAACACACACACACACACACATACACATGACTGTATGTGTTCTGAATAAATAAAATAAAATAGAGTGCTAAACAAAAATTTCGAATTTTCTACAGGTACATTTTCTTCAGATTAAATAAATATGGTAATAATAATAATGCAATAATCCGAGACATTTTCAGTTACATTCAAACAGAATATATTATAATTACTAACTTCAAAGTTAAATGAAAATCTAATAACTGCTTACTTCTTTAATATTATGAAGATTATTTTAATGTGAGTAGGACTTATAAACAAACAGACAGGTAATTTATGAAGTCCAGCTGGCCGTTTTCGTATAAGTTTATCATGTTTTCTTATTAGTTTTTAAAATAAATTATCTTCGTAAACAAAACTTGATTTTTTCAATAATAATCTATATACTTAGCTATAGATACTAATACAGGAAATATTTATTTGTTTGTTTGCATTGAATAGGCTGCTCCTATAGTAAAGAACAACCCGCGTATACATTATGATTTATGCTAATTTTCTTTTAACATTGCCTCTATTACGGGAGCTATTTCCTCGGTCAGTACTCAACGATTGCGTGTCGCTTTGAATTCAACTCGCATGACGGAAATCCAAACGTTTTAGGGCGTCGTCGTTTAATATCTTCAATAGAAAGAACATGGAAAGAACCGACAGGTTGCGTGTTAGTCTCAATAGTGATGTTTAAAGGGTTTATAGGGAAATATGTATCGATAATAATAATCGATATATTTTACGTAAGTAGGTACTAACATCTTGAACCTATTCATGAAAAGCACATTTTTTTTTTGTTTTAAAATATTTTATTTTTACAAGACGCATAAAATATAATACATACAAGAAATTAGAAATTACAATTAGGTTGGACCCAACTAAAATGTTTATTTTTAAACAAAAAATTAAACCGACTTCCAAAGTTAAAATACACAAAAAAGTATGAAATTAAACTTATTTTTTAAATAAATTCCCGTTTTAAATTTGGCTATTTATCTACTTAACCTAGCCTGGCTCTCGACTCGGAGGAGGTCGTACAAGAGGTTTGTTGTTCCAATGCGGGAATCGAATACATTCGATTCCCGCATTGGAACAACAAAAAATGTTGTTTCCAAGTTTGGATAGGACAATGCAGGCTGATCACATGATGACAAGAAAGGTAATCCTGGATGCGTCGAATGGGGATGTAAAAAGTCGGACCTGCGCCTGATCTCTCGCCAGTCATGTCGGTTATCCGTCCCACTGGGTTATGAGATTAAAGGAAGAGAGAGTGCTCTTGTGTACTGCGCACACACTTGGGCACTATAAAATTACTCCTGCGTAACTGGCCTGGTTTAAATGAAACCGGGCACCGTCACCGAAATCGGTTTGGGGAGTTATGTTATTACAGTGCATAGTAATAAGTAGATAGGGCAATAAACAATGTTGGTTTAATTACTATCTACTGTCTTTCGATGAGTCAAACAGTCATAATGAGTACGTAAGTAGGTACCTATAATAATAATTATTGTTGTCTATGTAAGAAACTAACAGGTTGTAAACTTGTAAATACATTGTTGCTTTTATAATTATTATATTTATTACCATGCCTTGGTATAATTAAAGTTCATAAAATGTGTTGTGTCTTCTAATAATAAAAAGAATGTAAAACTTTTCAAAGGGCACTGGCGAATCCTGCCCGATTTTTCATCAAGAGCGGCCAAGTTTCGTACATAATATTATGTCGTTTTATAGAACTTAAAAATTTATTATATAAAAATATCTATATATATCTTTAGGACTTGGGAATAAATAGTTCGAGTTGCGGGTAATAATGCGGGGGGCCGCAACTCGAACTATTTATTCCCAAGTCGGGGGTCGAGGGGGGTCGATTTTGTTTTCAAAGGGGGTCGCAGTCTGTTTGATAATAATAAATACAAACTACATAATATTATAGGTATAAAATATTCATTTTTCGAACAAATATTTTGTATGAAACGTTTAAAAAATCGTTCGAATCAGTGAGGGTACTACAACGTACCTATTAGCTGATAAAAATAGAGCGCTATGTAGTAGAGCGCTAACCTACATATTATAATTTTATAGTGACAGGGTCGCAAGACGTTTTACTTTTTGGCTTTTTTGTGGGTTGCGACATAAAAAAGGTTGAGAAACTATGTGTTAGAGCATTCTATTTACCTATTAGGTACCTACTTAGGTACCTACATTTACCTGGGTAACCGAACTTTGCTCGGAACTCTTAGAATATAAAAAAAAAGAATCACAAAAATGTACCGGGGTTCGAACCCACGACATTCCGAATTTTCAGACAAAGCAAAAATTAAACACACTACGCATACCAAACTGCCTAATGAACTGAAATAGTAGTCGAAATTTTTATTATATTGTTGCACGAGAAAAGAAAAAATTTACCTGTAGGCAAAAAATGCGCAGTTTTTCAAGGATAAGACAGTCCTTTTCGAAAAACCGATTATATTAATATTATATAAAACAATTATATTGTCTCGTTTAAAGTACAACCCGGCGAGCATGAGGTGAACAAAAGTTGCAACAACTATGAGGCGATGACCGGGGTAAGGGTATGGGTATACATACCCAAAATTCAAAGTGCCATAATATTGATGATAATATTATTATTGATATCTTGTTAATTTAGTTTTGTACAATAAATTAATAGAAATAAATTAATAAAGTTTGTTTTGCTTGGCGCGGCGTGCAGCTAAAGGGTTTTTTAAAATTACTGATAACAATTAATATTATTTATTTATGGTTTTCTTGTACTATAAGAAAATTCAAAAGTTTATAGGTTAACAAATTATTTCGAATTGTACAAAAAAAAAAACCATTCTTTGGAATGTAACTCAATTGAGAACTAAAATAGGTATATTGAGATCCTCCTCGTGAAGAAACTATATATTGTTATTTTTAATCAAAAAAATGACTAATCAGTACTGTCCAGTTAGGCACAATTTTCTAAAAAAATGTTTACATGCTCCAAACATAATAGATAAAAAATTATGCTAACAGTCGGACACTATCTACCAAAAATTTCAAAACTAAACATAGGCTATGACGTACATTTGACAGGACAAATCTTCATACAAGAAAAACTTACGACATATTGGATGTGATATCGGTTTTTACCATACCTCAAACGTCAGCCATCTGATTCCCTATAAGTCAAATGTTAAAATGGCCCCAAAAATTCGAAAATTGGGGCCATTTAAGTGGAGACAGTTTTTGCCTCAACATGCCTCGTCTATAATATATATACGTCTATGGACACTACAGTGATCAGTTACTTGTTCTAAACTGGATTCAGTAAAGAAATCAGTTACTACCTAAGTACTCTATCATCCAACGGATACCTCACCTCTTGTTCTTACTGAAAATATCCATTTTGGTCAAAAAATAAAACCCATATCAATAAATGAATAAAATATAACAAATGTTTTCTGTAAAATAAAATCATTACAATAAACTAAAAATAATTGAAAAAAAAACCGTCGATGAATCAAAAATGTATGTTAAGATAATTAGCCGAAAAAGGTACGTTTGGTATGAGGTGGGGTATGATATATGTACCCGAAATGGGTTTGCACCCGATTACGGATTATCTCGGCTTGTGTCCCGTGCTACTTTTACATCCCGCCACTTGCCCCTCCATAATGCTCCTACCTAAAACTACTGAGTAAACTAGAGTTGCCAGGCGAGCATTGAAAAAAATACTAGATGTGCAAAGTAACGAAAAAAAGCGAACCCGTATGTATTCGTTACTATAACAATAGTATACACAATTTTTTTATACTTTTTTTACTCGGGTATGAAATACCCGACCTCACTCACGCCGGTTTAAGATAAGAATAATAAAAAGCAAGTAGGCTTTTAAAATATTTATTTTTATACCTAGATTGATCATAGATAGTTGCAGAATAGTATCACGTCCCATCTGAGCATTATAGCTGAACAGACATTCGAACTTTATCCGTATTTAGATGTGTATTTAGTGCCTTTACTGAAAAGAAAATCATAATTAATTATAAAACAGAAATGCACTAAAATCTCTCATTTCAAGTTAATTATGTACGTATAAGTCTATTGCTAAAGATAAATTGTAATAAAATACTTTATTATGTAGAGCTACTTATAAAGTAACTAATTAAACATTAGATATCTATTTCAAAACATGCTATTTCTCTGTAAAAAATTTAACCAAAATAACATTAATAAAAAGTTTAAATGATTTTGCTATTAATACGTGTTAAGTCAAGCGATATTTTTTATACTCACACCAGTTTTGGGGCTGCTTGCACAGAACCCATACCTAAAATGCCCCAGATAATGATAAAAACAATCTTTTTTAAACTCATCCTGGCTGAAAGTATTCACTGAACACCGAATAAAAAATGTGCCAGCGTATACAGAACGCACTATCTATACATATAAAATCCTTTGTCCTGAATGACTGACGGATCAACGCACAGCCTAAACCGCTAATCGTAGAGACCTGAAACTTGCAGGGCTTACTCTTTGTAATGCGTAGGGATCCGATAAGAAGGGATTTTTCGAAATTCGATTCCTAAGGGGGTGAAAAGGGGTAAAACAGTTTGTATAGGGCAACGTGATTCCTTGGTCCAATCTACTTCATATTTTGCACAAACATTATGTAACAGAATTGATGGAATTCGTGTATCATAGTTTATTGAAATTCGTCCGCTAACGGGAATAAAAAGGGAAAGAAAGTTGCTTGGTAGCGATTTGCTTTTAAGTTGATATAAAATACTCCTTAGTGCTTTTGATATAAAGCTCCCCACACACAAGCGATCGATCTATTTAGTCTTTACAATTTAAACATTTACTGGGTTCGTAGTTGCAAGTAAATCGGTTTAGATAAAAATTAAATATAGTCTGAGATCCTAGGACCACCTTACTATACTTTTTATATGAAACTCGTATATATACGCGTAAATTTTGTTCCACTAGCTGGTAGGTCTTACACTAATCATTTTGTGTAATAGTTTGTCGTTAGCAATTTACTTTCAAATACGAATTATTTTCCAATTTGATCGAAGCAATCGATAACCCGTGAGTGGGAAGCTTTATTTTTATTTTGACATAATATTATATTGTCATCATGTTGAAAAATAAATCTGACAAGAATGCCAAAGTTAAATTTGATGAAAATCTCTTTGAAAAACTATGCACCTAAATATTTGCGATTGCTATAATATTAATTATATTCATAATACTTATTATATTACATACTATTTCAGTCAAAGATGTATTATATGTAATAATTAATCAAAGATTTCAGTCCTCTTTTTAATATTATATATCTATGAGTGTAGGTATTATATTTCTTTCTCTTTTGTTGTTATAATATGTAATATTTAATTTATTTGTGCTTCATTTATCAGTGTTTAATACATAGGTTTTTAGTTTTTAACCCAGATTTTTGATCTGTACGTTTGTGCGCGCTAATCTCAGAAACTACGGAACGGATTTTTATAAAATTTATTACCGTAGTAGTTTAGCCCTTGGATAAATACATAGGACTCGCTTTTTATCGCGGAAAATTTTTGGGTACCTACCTAACTACCTACGGGTTCCACGCGGATAGGAATTAGGCTCATTAGGATAGCTCTGCTTATAATTTTGTGTAGGTATTTCAATTCAATCGGTTCATATACCTACAAAAAGTTTTATCAATCTAAAAAATAACGTAGTATAAAATGCTATTAAATAACCAGATATTTGAATTGGTTAAAACTTTACCTAGGTTAATCCTAATCATGATTATTATATGAGGAATAAGTGAGAAGCTAGATGGCTTCGTGGTCGTACTGCTAACTCATCTCTCTCTCAAACTCTGTCGTGGTCCCAACTAGGATGGGCCATCACAATCCAAATTATTTTTATTAAGTTCAAAGTCCACAACGTCTTCCCATTGAAAAGATTTTCGAAATCGTTAAAATACTAATTATCGGCTACAAAGAAATCCTTACTTAATATTATACCTAAACGCGAAAGTTTGTATGTACATAATAATATGTTTAGTTTTACATGCAATAAAGTAAAGTAAAGAAAACACGTAAAGAATTTTGATGAAATCAGGTATGGTAGTCCGTAGTAGGTTAAGCAGAATTAACACAGAATACTTTTTGCAGCTTATTAAATTTTATTTATGGTACAGTTCTCGGTAGATTTCTTGAGCGTACCTACGAAGTCGCAGGAAACATTCAAATAAAATACAACTGATACGGCTGTGCAGTGCCTACACCATTATGTATTCAATTTTGGTATTGGTATTTTCCCGAACAAGCTTTCCCTCTGACGCGAGCGAAGCTGCGGGCAAAAGCTAGTCTATACATATAAAATCCTTTGTCCTGAATGACTGACTGATCAACGCACAGCCTAAACCGCTGATCGTAGAGACCTGAAACTTGCAGGACTTGCTCTTTGTAATGCGTAGGGATCCGATAAGAAGGGATTTTTTGAAATTCGACTTCAAAGGGGGTGAAAAGGGGGAAAACAGTTTGTATGGGGCAACGTGATTCCTTGTTCCAATCTACATCATATTTTGCACAAATATTATGTACCAGAATTGATGCAATTCGTGTATCATAGTTTATTGAAATTCGTCCCCTAACGGGAATAAAAAGGGAATAAAAGTTGTTTGGGAGCAATTTGCTTTAAAGTTTATATAAATACTCCTTAGTGCTTTTGATTTAAAGCTCCCACTCACAAACGATCGATCGATTTAGTCTTTACAATTTAAATATTTACTGGATTCGTAGTTGCAAGTAAATCGGTTTAGATAAAAATTTAATATAGTCTGAGATCCTACGACCACCTTACTATACTTTTTATATGAAAGTCGTATATATACGCGTAAATTTTGTTCCAACTTTTGACCCCCACCTCAAAAACCAGCTGGTAGGTCTTACACTAATCATTTTGTATAATAGTTTGTCGTTAGCAATTTACTTTCAAATACGAATTCATTTCCAATTTGATCTAAGCAATCGATAGCCCGTGAGTGGGGAGCTTTATTTTTATTTTGACATAATATATTGTCATCATGTTGAAATATAAATATCTGACAAGAATGCGAAAGTTAAATTTGATGAAAATGTCTTTGAAAAACTAGGCACTTAAATATTTGCGATTGCTGCATTAAAATTATATTCATAATACTTATTTTATTATTACATACTATTTCAGTAGAATATTTTGAGTGTAGGTGCAATTAAATTTCTTTCTCTTTTGTTGTTATATGTAATATTTAATTTATTGGTGCTTGATTTATCAGTGTTTACCTACAGTTTAATACATAGGTTTTTAGTTTTCAACCCAAAACAACGACTTTTAAGATTTTCTTAAAAGATTTTTGATCTGTACGTTTGTGCGCGCTAATCTCAGAAACTACGGTACGGATTTTTATAAAATTTGTTACCGTAGTAGTTTAGCCCTTGGATAAATACATAGGACACGCTTTTTATCGCGGAAAATTTTTGGGTACCCAACTACCTACGGGTTCCACGTGGATAGGAATTAGGATAGCTCTGCTTATAATTTTGTGTAGGTATTTCAATTCAATCAGTTCATACCTACAAAAGTTTTATCAATCTAAAAAATAAGGTAGTATTAAATGCTATGAAATAACCAGACATTTGAATTGGTTAAAACTTTACATAGGTTAATCCTAATCATTAATGTGTACGATTATTATATGAGGAATAAGTGAGAAGCTAGATGGCTTCGTAGTCGTACTGCTAACTCATCTCTCTCTCAAACTGTGTCGTGGTCCCAACTAGGATGAGCGATCACAATCCAAATTATTTTTATTAAGTTCAAACTTTCAAAGTCCACAACGTCTTCCCATTGAAAAGATTTTCGAAATCGTTAAAATACTAATTATCGGCTACAAAGAAATCCATACTTAATATTATACCTAAACACGAAAGTTTGTATGTACATAATAATATGTTTAGTTTTTCATGCAATAAAGTAAAGTAAAGAAAACACGTAAAGAATTTTGATGAAATCAGGTATGGTAGTAGGTTAAGCAGAATTAACACAATACTTTTTGCAGCTTATTAAATTTTATTTATGGTACAGTTTTCGGTAGATTTCTTGAGTGTGCCTACGAAGTGCAGTGCCTACACCATTATGTATTCAATTTTGGTATCTGGGGGCACGGCAGTGCCCCCGCCAAGTCGAGCGCGAAGCAAACACTGCCGTACCATTCTTTACTGGAACCATTTCGCTGCATTTTCAGGCCCCTATTTGAGAAACTCTGGGTAAGACCAGAACGCAGAAATTTTCGTCATCCAGTAAGCTATAATCACAAACTTAAAATCCAAAATTTCACGTGTGTAGGTCGTTTAGTTCCGAAGTTAAGCGAAAGCAAAGTTTCGCATTTATGACTGAGTGAGTAAGTACTCACTCAGTCACTCACTCATGATCATCAGAATAGAACTAGTACTTCCCATAAACTCAGAGAGCTAAAATTTGGTACAGAGTTAGGGTTTAATGGCCACGTAAAGGGAAAACTATAAAAACTAGGATAATCGAAGATCTGGAGTACCTGCTGACCCTGATTAGAAAACACAAGAGCCCAACCAAACTATTAGAGATCGATATACCGCCTTTACAAAAAATATTCAACTTGGTAGGCCACTTCATTTGATGTCAAAAATCGAAGGTCTGAAGTATCTGATGAAGAACCCTCAGCTGGTCTCAGCTGATTAGAGATATGGTAATGCCCCCTTCTACTATTGGTATATAAAAAAATCGACTGTCATTGCAAAAATCCGACGAAATGGGACACATCTTCTAATTTAATCTAGCCCGTAGTGTCCCAATGCCTCCCCTTCTGCTTTTAATACACATATTATATTAAATAAAATTAAAAGAAAACTCTGGATAAGACTAGACTGGCTTTTATACTAATTATACTTACAAGTTTACAAGAAGAAATAGTCGAACGATTAACTTTATTCTACTGGAACATTACACAAATTAAATAAACAAATTACACTAAAATCTAGTAAAATAAATCAATATGGCCACGTTTCTACAAAAAGAAGTGAAATCCCACCAAAAACATTCTGTAAAAAACTAGCCAAGTCTCGACGGAGCTGCTTGTTTATCTCTAAAAAGTAATGAAATCTAGACAAAGTCGTGCCAAGTCTAAGGTTCCTTACTGCGATTTCTTTATTATTATAGTTAATGTTGTGTGACTTGGCCGTTGAAGGGTACACGAGGGTACAAAAGGGGCTCCATGACACCATTGCTCCAATACATGTGTTGTACAATCAACAACAGCCTAAAATGAGACACTAGCGTCCAATTACCAATACCAGTATAGGCTATTATCTCGCTTAACAAACATAGGTAGTTATAGCAGATATAACATAACGTGTAAACAAAATTGACTTGTACCCACTAACGTATAAAGAATGTTCAACGGCCAAGTCACACAACATTATCTATAATAATAAAGAAATCGCAGTAAGGAACCTTAGACTTGGCACGACTTTGTCTAGATTTCATTACTTTTTAGAGATAAACAAGCAGCTCCGTCGAGACTTGGCTAGTTTTTTACAGAATGTTTTTGGTGGGTTGGTATTTTCCCGAACAAGCTTTCCCTCTGATGCGAGCGAAGCTGCGGGCAAAAGCTAGTATAAGTATAATATTCTGTACAAAGTTTGTTTACCGTCTTTTAAGCAAGACGATATTTATTTTAATTATTATTTTAATATATATTTTATTAGATAGGAACTGAATATTATGTTTTATCATACCTATTAAGTTAAAAATTTAAAAATATTGGTCAAAAGCTAAACAATCCCACGCATCAAAGGTTCAGTAGCATTATAATTTAGGTATAACCATAGACTAATCAAATTTTGATTAGTCTATGGTATAACGTAACCTAGAGAAAATATAGACTCTTTTTACCCAACTGCCAAGAAGGCAGGATTGTTTTTGGCACGTATTTCGTATGTAGGTATGTAATTATGTATCTCAAATTAGTATGTATCGTCGCGCGTCGTCGTCGTCGTTTCAGCCTGGCGACGTCCACTGCAGGACGTAGGCCTCCCCCATATCTATCCAGTACGAACGGTCGCTCGCAACCTGTATCCACCATTGCCATTAATATGTATGTTCGTTTGTAAATTCCTTTCCCACGCATCTTCCAAACGGCTGGATGGATTTTGACAATGAATGTATCGTTAGATTTGTCTCAAAAACCCAAGTGTCCTTAGATACAGTCGTACAAGGATCTTTTGGCACTTGGATGGGGGCGTGAGTGTCGCAAATAAGAACAATATTTATTACTAAAAGCATAGATATATAATATTAAAAAGAGGTAGATATGTTATAAACGCGTAAAAATGAAGACTCGAATTGGCCCGAGTCGGGCCAATTTTGGTTAGTGTGCTCCGCGAGTAATAGCGTGTTTTGTGTTACTATGCGACGTTGACATATTATTGACACGCGTCCCATGTGTGTCGTGGCACAGAAATATTGTCAGTTTTGTAAGGATATAACGTATCTATGTAATAATTAATCAAAGACTAAAAGTTAAATTTTACAAGACGGCGATGTTAGTTCCTTCTGATTTTGTCCACGTGCCAAAAGATCCTCGTCAGACTGTAGCTATTTTAAAGAAAAAAAAAAGACAAAATGGCGGACTTTTTTGCCAAATTTTAAGCAGTTCATTTTTTTAACTAAACCTCTCGAATAGAGTATCAAAATTAAGGAAATTAAGTGGAGATTTCAAAAATGTACATGATACGAGTACTATGTCATGTATTAAAATTTAATCAGGAATGACAACACAGTCATTTAAATCAAATCATTCGAATAATTTTATAATCAATGCATTCAAATAGTCGTATTTTAGCTTTAAATTGACCAAGAGTGTGTTGGATTAGTACTGACGACGGTTACCAAATCTAATTGCAATTTTTAATCCTGCTACTCACTGCTAGATGGCGCTGTGTGTCGTTTAGGTAAATAGCGCTTTCATATTATGGTCATTGGTCAATCAAAATCAATGTCCATAGTATTTGACACGCTATCTGCTATCCGATTATACCTATATATATATAAAATATATACCTACCTATATTTTGTCCGATTTAAAAAAATCAATATGTTTTTTTATTGGAGGAACACTAAAAAGTCTAAAATAAATTAAATAAAAGAAGAGTTTCTTATGTCAAATCGTAAATTAATTAATAAATTGGGGTAGGTCACCCATATCACGTAGCTTACAAGTTACAACATATTCTCATACCTACCGAATACGGTCTGCAAAATTTCATAAAAATCGGTCAAGCCGTAATTTCGGAGGAGTTCTTTAACAAACACGTGTAATTTATATACCTAATATATCTAGTACAAGATAAATATATATAGCATAATATATTTTAATGATATGTTGATTTCATTCTGTTCGTTGCCACCCGGATATAGGTAAAGACCTCTACAGATAGTGCGCCGTTTATCAATTATTTAGATCATTTCTTTCTAAGAATACCTACGTCTAAGGAGGAAAAATGTAAATGTACTTATTAATATTCTATACCTGAATACTTTATTCAAATAATTGTGCTTCTTGATGGCACGATAGTAGATCATATTTTTCATTATAAAATTTATAAGAATATCTCGGAAAAACGACGACATATTCTTTACTAAAATATATGATGACTAATTATGATTTATGAGTGTAATGAGATACCGCTACGTAGTGCCTTCGTCACATAGTAAAAATATTATATATAATATACAGTAGCTACTAGCTGGTACTAACGTACAGAGGAACAGCTTTCATAAAACGATCCAAATTTTGTCATTGTTGTCAGTATACGGTTATCGAGAAAGTTACTTTTAGAAAAGAAAACTTTTAAGGTTTGAACAATAGATTTATGGTCTTTAAATTTTACTTATTTACTTTATACAAATATGAACTTGTTATTTACTTATATTTCGCTACCTCTATATATATACGTTCGTCGTGAACATTTAGCGATATCAGTATTGAAAAAATCTTCAACCCTCAGTTGTAGATAAATCTTTCACACATCACCTGTAGATTGTAGGGGTAGCTGGTAGTAGATGTAAGTAGTAGGAGTAGATAGTAGGTATGTGTGGGTTGTAGGTATTCGCATTGAAGTTATTTATTTATATGTCCAGTTTATTGTTAAGACAGAACAACGTCTGTTGGGTACAGCCTATTTCACAATCGCGTAACAATTGACGAATAAGACAGAACAACGCAACGCAACGTCTGTTGGGTACGGCCTATTTCACAATCGCGTAATAATTGACGAATAGGACAGAACAACATCTGTTGGGTACGACCTATTTCACAATCGCGTAATAATGAACGAATAGGACAGAACAACGTCTGTTGGGAACGGCCTATTTCACAATCGCCTAATAAGTGACGAATGCTTATCCGGATGTTTTGTCACTGCTTACTTTATATCGAGCGACAGAGACCAAACTTCCGGATAAGCTATGCGTTACTTAATAGGCGATTGTCATACAGAGCCATAGTTTAATGTCATTATTTTTTAAACGTTTCTCGTTTCTGAGATAAAGTAAACCGAGAACAAAAACACTGCGTTCTGAACTGTTCTGACGCATATTACGCGTTCTCTTTGTCTTCGATTATAATCATCTACCGATAGAAAAAATCGCTTCCAAGCAGTAATTAATTGTTTTTCAATTATACGTATTAAGAATAGACGTTTTTTCCGATGATTGTTCTTAAGCTGTTTATTACTTATGCAAACAATACGAGTAACTACTGTAATAATTAGTTATTTGTTTTTCCTATGTATCTACACCTGAATATAATTAATGTTTTTTTATGGATTAGAAGAATACTACGTTTCGAAACATGATTATGCAATGACTGAGTCATTACTCATTTCCATTCCTTTTTTTAGCTTAATTATGTACGTATACATCGAATTGATGAAATGATATATCGACCTGTAGATTTTTTAAATTACATATAAGGCTAAAAGCGCCCTTTTGTCCTTTAGGTACAACTCCATCGTTTCTTTAATTTTTGCTTGATATCTATTTGCTTCGCTTATTTCCGCTAGGCGCTAGCATCTTGATTAGTAGGTAGGGGAAGGTGGGGCAGATTCGTACAGTTTTTATATTTCGCCTTGTAGCATGCTTTATAGTATTGATATCAATATCAATTCATCAAAAATCGATAGTCTTACTATCTGACTTGATACTAAAAACATGAAATTTGTGTAAATACAGATCTACGACTTTTCATAACACTTTTAAGAAAAATAAAAAATGTATGAATGTACCCCACATGCGGGGCACTTTCATACAGGCTATGGGGCAGATTCATACATGTGAAAAAATACACAAGTTGTGCATGAAATGTTTATCAAAATCAAAGTACCAAAACGTTAGTGGAAACAAAAGCAATATTAGTATCTACGACCATATAAAACTTACATAATCATATTATAAAAAATAACAAATATGTAGTTTTTCTTTTTATGACACCGAGAAAACTAACTTAACCGACAGTCTTTCTGATCAGCCACATCAATATTCAAATATCTAATCCTATTGCTTAATTCTTATTTAGTAGTAAGTAGGTACTATCAACAATAATCAACAATTTAACTTGGACACATGTCAGTCCGTAGTGCATCTTAGAACACTTTAAATATATTTATTCAAAAGATCATCTTCTGTTTTTGTAAAAACATGCTGTGATGCAAATTTAGATTCGAATACACGAGTTTCGCTACTAGAATCTTGTGTTTCGCGTAATTTTTTGATACGGCTTTGTAGTTTTTATGCATTAAAACCGAAAAGATAGTTTGTTTTTCCAAAACTTCATCGATAGCTTTAAACATTGCCTCTTCGTCCGCCTCTCAACTCCTAGTTCCCTTTTCTTGTAATTTCTGACCATAATCTTTCTGCAAAGCAAAATTATGGTATAATATCAATTTTATAAACTAAAATAATAAGCAATGGGGCACATTCATACAGTATGAATGTGCCCCGTACACTACTGTATGAACCTACCCCATCACAAGAAAATTAAATTAAAATATTGCTAGAAAAAAGTCAAACATATATACAATTATTCACATGTTAATTCACAAACTTGACCCTATTATCTTTTAAATAAAATAGAACTGAATAATCTAGCGAGCAGTTTTTAGTAAAAAAAATACATTAAAAGTGAGGTCATAAAATTACTTACGCCTGGCCGAATCAGTTTCTGTGGCACACCGCCGCGCGTTTTGTACCGATTGCTTTCAAACTCCGTCAGCAACCACACGCATAATACAGCTACGTATACATGTATAAGTCATTCTGTTGATATGCGCCTAACGTCAGATATATCTAGTGTATGAAGGTGCCCCTTGTATGAATCTGCCCCACCTTCCCCTACGTAGGTAGGTACTTAGGTACACGAAAATAACACTGATACATCCAACATCATTAATACAAGCATGCCCTTGATGCCAGCTAGAAATGGATGACAATACCCTATGAATATTTGCAATTGCTGTAACTTAATTCTGCTCAGTACATTAAGGACATCCTTATAGCGTACATAATATAGGTACTTGTAGAAAATGTTTACCTAATAAAAATACATAAAATATTACCTGATTAACTAGCAATTATGCTATCGTAGGTAGCTGTTACTCAGTTGTTACTTGTTGGTATATAAATGCTACTTATAATAATTATTGCTTGTTATTAAAAACGTTTACTTACGTAAAACATAATAATATCAAAAAAAAATTAGGTTAACTAAGAGAATATTACTACCTACTTAAATCGTAGTGATATTCTCTTAGTTGTTAGTAGGTAGGTATATATGTGACTTTGTGAAGATGGATAGATGGATGGATGGATGGACAAAAATGTGTTACTCTTTCACGCAATACTAGTTAGTTAGGTACCTATTGCGTGAAAGAGTAACAAATTTTTGTCGGAACGGAACGAAGAATGAATTTTGATGAAATTTTGTATGGTAATTATTTTTGTCGGAACGGAACGAAGAATTTTTGTCGTAATTAGTAGGTATAGTTCAGGCTCTGAATAACAAGGCTACTTTTTATCCCGATACTTTATCGGTGGAATAAGCAGGCGGAACCGCGTGCAAAAGCTAGTAAATTATATTACATAATTATAATAGCCATACAGTTTAAATTAATATCTATCTTATTAAAAAATGTGCGCGAGAAAATAAATTAAGCGGTTATAGAGTTTCAACCCTATTTAATGCGAGCAAAGCCGCGGGCAAAGGCCAGTTATTCATATTTTAAAACATTTATCTTTTTCAGCTGACTATATTAAACCTTGCGATATAAGCAAAGACTTCCAAGATTGTGTCAGGGGTCGACTAGACGACGTGCTACCGAAGTTCGCAAACGGAATCCCAGAATTGAAGGTGCCGTCCATAGATCCTGTTGATTTGAACAACATAGTCATCGATCAGAACAATCTCAAGATAACTTTTGAACAAACCAAGCTGTACGGCTTAAGTACGGTCAAGATATCGGAGTTCAAGTACGTATTTTTAGTTTTTACCTAAGTACCTATAAGTATAGCAGATTTTAAATGCAAATAATGAACTTGCATAATTTAGCTTTAGTTTAGTCAAAAGATAATAGCTGATAGTCTAAATTTGCTTTGAGTGTTTTAATAAAAACGTGATATTATGGTAAACACATCAATTGTATCTGCAATAATAATATTAGTCTTAATTTAAGCACCATCATCAATCACATCCAAAAGTAATTGAATTCGATAAGTGATAGGTATGAAATGAAAAATTTTCAGAGAAAATTTTCTTTTTTAAACTTCTCTTAAAATCAAAGACTAAAGTTTCATACATAGTCTATAACAGTGTTTTTCAACCTGTGGGTCGCGACCCCCTGGGTCGCGGGGTCGCCGAAGATCGACAGAACTCTAGTAAAAAAACAATAAATATTAAAAAGATTGATTTATTAAGTAGGTAAGAGAATTTTAACAAACGGATATACTCATAAATCGATCATCGATATCATCGATGTATGTAACTGTAAAATAATGTATTTGACGTACTATATTATGTACTTATATCCGAATCCTAATTATGGATCCGCATAAAAACGTCGTATGGAATGAATAAATTTTGGGTAATTGTTCACAAGTGGAGCTCCACCTTGAAACGACTGCAAAATTTTTTTATTGCATATTTTCATTATAAAACAGTCTGTTATGCAATATTAGGGTGGCGGAAGACAAAAAAAATGTAAAAAAAAAATATGAAAAAAAATACCCAGCGTAAAATAATGTTTGTGTAGTTTTGGGTTAGGTTAGTTAGGTTAGAACTTTTTTATCTTGTTCAAAACGTCTTCGGAGTGGTAACACGGCCTCACAAAAACCTGGCGTGAAAAAACGTTTATGTAGTTTTGGGTTAGGTTAGTTAGGTTAGAACTTTTTTATCACGTTAAAAACGTCTTCGGGGCGGTAACACGGCCTCACAAAAACCTGGCGTGAAATAACATGTGTGTAGTTTTGGGTTAGGTTAGGTTAGAACTTTTTTATCACGTTAAAAACGTCTTCGGGTCGGTATTTTTTTTTTTACATTTTTTTCGTCTTCCGCCACCTCAATATTGCATAACTGACTGTTTTATAATGAAAATATGCAATAAAAAAAAATTGCAGTCGTTTCAAGGTGGAGCCCCACTTGTAAATATTTACCATATTTTGTAACACTGTAACATACACATACATACATGATAAAAAAGCGAAGGATCGGGGGGTCGCGAAATATTTTTTCCTACAAGGGGGGTCGCATTATGAAAAAGGTTGAAAAACACTGCACTATAACATACAATCATAATAACACTACCTATTTAATTACTAAATTTACAACATAAATGTTGTTGCTTTTGCCGTTTTTAAATTGAATAGTGTGGTGTTTCCAGCAGTAGATTCCAGAAACATCAAATTTTTGTTTTTATAAGTGGGAACCAAAATTGGTAAAAATACTATAATAATTCTACTATTTTTCGGAGTGCTGATAATTTGGTGCAATGCTAGCATCTGGGTCACTTACCGCATTACCCTACTACACGAATACTCCTAACCCACATAGGTACACTCAACGCATATTGATTGCAAACGTTTAGATTTTAGAAACATGCCTATTTGCCTACCTTATAAGGAGACGGTAAGTATAGAAACTAATGTCCACATTGTACGACGTCCGAGTTCCGACCCAACTAGGTAGTTAGATATTCATATTTCATGTACCTATGATAAACGTGAATCATTTAGGAGGTACCCCCGCCCATCACCTACAATTGTATTTTACCCTTCTCAATAACCATTTTATACAATTCACCAGTTGATCCTTTTAAACTCTCATCTTATTACTTAACACAAGCAAGTCTTGTATCTGTTTTCTATACTTATTTACTAATATGTATTATAAATAGGAAAGATTTGTTCGTTTGCATGTTTTTGTTGCCATTGATTATTGAATGGTCTCTTCATCAAAATATGTCCAATTGTTTATTGGACAGATTATAACATACAGGTTCTTCTCGCCGGGTTAGTTCCCGAACCGGTGGTAGGCATCAAGTTGGGACAATTCTTTAAGCGTTAGTACTTTGTAACCCATATGGAAATAAAACTTTTTTGATTTTGATTTTGATAATGAAATTTGACGCAGATATATATTACCTAGACCACGAGGAAGGACACAGACTAGTTTTTGTCGTAGCAAAATGTACGGTCTCCGAGAGATTACCTTTTGCGCGTATGAAGTCGCGAGTCGCGACTCGCGGACAACATCTAGTACCTATAAATTCTAATACTTATATAATTGGAATCTCGGAAACGACTGCAAGTATTTTCATGAGATTTAGTAGGTATGCAGTGATTTTAGGAAAAATCGATCTAGCTCTAGGTCTTATCCCTTAAACTGCTTAATTTAAGAGTGATTTCGATTCCTAAATGTCAAATTCGGTTGTCTAAGGTCTAAGCCGGACCTTAGATAACATCCGACATATTTTTGCGTTATGTATTTATAAATTGGTGTCCCGAGTTCGAATCCTCGTTAGACTAATATTTTTGTTATTCTTTTCATTTCTTGTTATACAGGTATACCTATTTTGTAATTATTTTTTCATACCACCTGCTCGACAATGTGCGATTATATATCACGCAATCTCAACGTAAAGCAAGTCATTGACTCCCAAGGGAGATAATGTTGTATGAAACTCCCAAGGGATTAAAGTGATTTGAATTTGGAACGTTAAAATTCGTATGAAAACTCCTAATAGATACGTATCTATCATAGAGTTTTTCAATAATAATATGGCATTGCAAAGAGAGTTTATTCGAAAATCGAACTGGCCACCTATAACAAAAAAAAAACGCATGAGAACATTCATCAAAAAACATCGTCGAATATTATTGATCCTTGGACACCTTTGCTCCCACAGTTGACAGTCATCGACATCAAAATATAACGTGTCAGAAAACTCGCTGCCTCAAGCAGCGTCACCAACATTCACATTCAAAATGAGGATCCTTTGAGTATTTTGTGAGGATCAGTCACAAGTTCCTTCAGTACTGCTCAAATAAACTCCACCACAACTTCCATACATGTTCCTAATAAAAATATTAAGTACTCTGTCCCTCCATAACTGCACAAATGTGTCCATTGATATCACTATTAACTTTTAACAAAATAAATGTTTTATTTATGTAGCCCTGGGTTTTTATTGCCTCGCAGTAGGTATGAAAATTAGAGTATGCACCTCTGGGATAAAGCCTGTCTTCGTCTTGGGCAGCTTGAACCCCTCGCTTCACTCAGGACTCTACATAACTGCCTCGCTTCGCTCGGGAGTTAAGTTTTAACTCCCTCGCTACGCTCAGGAGTTAACTCTAGAGTCCCTCGTTACGCTCAGGGTCCAATATGCTGCCCGTGACGTAAGACACTGCTTTATCCCCTTGGTGCATAATCTACTATTAAATCTCCGAGCAAAGCTCGATCTCCCAAGTACCTATTTACTAATTTTTTAAGCTAGGCACAAATCATAAATTAATAACTTTTATTTCTATTTCCAGAGTAAAAACTGTCGGAGAAGCAAAATTTGTTCTGGGTTTTATAGGAAACCTGAGCCTCACTGCGAACTACACAGCCGATGGTCGCATTTTAATTTTACCGATAAAGGGCGAAGGAGACTCTACAATTAACGTCAGTAAGTCACTTTTAGCATGCTTTATATTATGGCAAAAGTCTCCTTAAAATAAAGATAATAAAAAAATCACTTTTAAACTGAGACTAAACAAATGCAGACAATAGACATACCCAAAATATGAACCGTATCCCTAGCAAACTAAAAAACTGACTAAAAACCGTACAAAAGCGAGTCGGACTCGCCCACTGAGGGTTCTGTACAAAATACTGAGCATCGTAAATATAATATGTTCGCGAGTCTCGCAATTTTTGTCGATCCAAAATGGCATGATAAGCGATATTCGGAACTATAAGGAATAGAGAAAAATGCTGAAATTAGTTGCGATAAAAACTGAAACTATCATTAGAATTTTGTTAAATATATTTGGCATTTGCCTAGCCAGGAATCGACACGCCTGATATTGAAAAAAAAATACACATTCTGTATTATTTACTTATTACAACATTCGATAGTGTTGTTAATAAGTAACAAATTCTGAAAAGTAATAACATACGGCAAAATTAAGGAAAGGGTTCATTTTGGACAAAATATTTCACAAATTTTGCTTCTGTGGAGACCTAAGTATTAAAAACACTGCTATTAATCATTAAAGAACAATGATAAGTACTAAGTTTTAACACAAAGGTTTTTAAATGTAGAGTCGTCATTTGTTAACCTTTTTTTATGAGAAAGAGGAAACGAACAGACGAATCGCCTGATGGTAATGCGATTACCGCATTGGACACCCGTAACACTACAGGAGTGACATGAGTTCCCGGTCCTTAGAAACCATAACCTCCCTTGGGGCTCCAGTAACCTCACTCACTCAGCTAGCTTTATTTCAAGCCGGTTTTCTGTTGGACCGTGGTATTTACTCGGACCATTCATGCCAGATACCTCCACGCGCTCCCGAAATAACGGGGTCTTGACAGACAGACAGACGGACGGACGGACAGACAACAAAATGATCTTATAAGGGCTCCATGTTGTCCTTTGAGGTACGGAGCCCAAAATGTAATCAGATTAAAAAAAGGGTAGGTAAAGCATGTTTTGACTTTTACATGTGATAATATGATACCTACTGTATAAGAAGGAAGTAGTAGAGAAGAGAGTGAGAAAACTTGTGACGGTACAATATTCTGTGTGAATAGTTTTTGTCACTACTCGCTGTGAAGGCACCTATAGGCATCGAATTAGTTTCCATTGTTTGCAGCTAGGGGCGATGTTTCGACGCCATAGGGGCCGTCCATTAATCACGTGATGTTTTTAACAACTTTTAAGACTCCTCCCCTCCCCCTGGTGTTACGTGGTGAGGTTTTATACTACCCCCCCCCCCTCCCCCACCTAAGATCACGTGTATTTTTTTACATAGTAAGCAGGTCATGTTTGAAGAAAAACTTTAACTTAAAAAACAATTTAATCGAATAACTTATTCAATTAAAAACTATACGAGTCATTTGTCTTGTAAATATTTAAACAACACTTGTAACTAATATCTATTCTGTGACAACACTACGAATCTACAACCGATAATAATAATTTCGGTATGCATAGACTAGATTTGAAAATTAATACACGTGATGTCTCCTTATACCCCCTCCTCCCCTTGGTGATACTTGGTGATTTTTTTTCGGAACCCCCCTCCCTCTTTAGGCATCACGTGATTAATGGACGACCCCATACAAGTTGTAGAACGTTAACTTCTTCACGGTAAAGCGTGAGCAGTGACAAGAACTAGCACACGGCACACGGGATCTGATCGTTCTTGAGTTTATTTAACTGGTGTATATTATCTAATATCATGTTACATGATGCATGGGCGTAGCCAGGGGGGGGGGGGGGTTTAGGGGGGTTCAAACCCCCCCCCCCCCCCGAAATGGGCCGGCTGGTCCATGTGGATAACGCATATACAGAGGCGTATTTAGAAATTTTGGCCGAGGCCAATTAAAATATTTTGCCGCCCCAATAACCCTATCTGAAAGATGATTTTTAAAGTTATTTTAGAAAAAAATTCAACAGCCTAAAACAGGACTTTAATGCTAACTTTATCTATATGTATGTGTTTATGTTAAATGCGTTCAAACTGAGAAAGCGAGCGAATGTTTTTACGCTTTAACCTGTTAAAATCTTTTATACTTTTTATACTTTTAAAGCCCTGAAAGAATGTTGTACTTTAAAAAAACAATAAAATCAATAGCCTAAAACAGGGTTCGCGAACCTATGGCACGCGTGCCATCGAATCCTCGAACGTATAGCATGTGACACAATATTTTAGGGTCACTGATCACAAAATTTTGTAATTATGTACTACGAAAAAAGTGTGAAATACGTATTAGGTATATGATAAACTTAACATAAGAAGTTATTTGTCATCTATTTGGCAACATCAGAAATGATACTAATTTTACTTTAATTTAAATTATAAAATTATCCTATTTTCACTTCAAATTTTAAACCCTAAAACCCTGTGAGGGTTTTAGGGTTTAAAATTTGAATTGAAAACAGATTTGACCTATTAAATAGGAAAAAAATTTTGCTCGCTCGCTTCGCTCGCTCGCGTTTAACATAAGGAATATATTATATTATTTAGTAGCGATGTTCTGTTTTAACCAGTTCATTTTATGATATTTTTTCGAAGTTCACCATTATTCAGTGTTTAAGTTTAACGATTGAATAGATTTTAACCTATAGAATGGGAAAACAATTTTGCTCGCTCGCTTCGCTCACTCGTGTTTAGCATACAGAACATATTACTATAAAATTTTGTACCGACGTTCAGTTTTAGGGTTTTGATATTTGTATTTTTCGAATTACACAGTCTTTCAAAATAAACCCTGAAACAGGTAAAAACGAAAAAAAAAAGACTTGTCGCCCATTATTCTAGGCGCCCAATAGGTATACATTATATTATAAAATAATACTATTTCCACAGTCTTGTAGGGTTTAAAGTTTGAACAGATTTAACCTATTAAATAGGAAAGAATTTGCTCGCTCGCTTCGCTCGCTCGCGATTGACATAAAGGGCATTATATTATTTATTACCGATGTTCTGTTTTAGCCGGTTGATTTTATGGTATTTTTCCGAAGTTTACCGTTATTCAGTGTTAATATTTTAGTTAAACATTTGAACAGATTTGAACGTTTGAACCTATAAAATAGGAAAAAAAAATTTGCTCGCTCGCTTCGCTCGCTCGTTTTTGGCTTAAAAACGTATTATAAAAGTTAGTACTGACGTTTAGTATTAGACTATATATACCTATTTCTATTTTTTCAAATTACACAGTCTCTCAGGGTTTAAAGCTTAAACAGGTAAAAACGAAAAAAAAAATATTCTAATGTGCCCAGGGCCTCTAATAAGTTAAAGACGGCCCTGGTTATTTATTGTACTTGTAGTCATTTTATTTTCTTGAACCCCCCCCCCCCGAAACTAAAACCTGGCTACGCCCATGACATGATGAATCGCAATTAATTACTGCACACTTAATACCGTATAATCTCGCACGTGTGAATGTTTGAGGTTTTAGGGTAAGAGCGGGTATTAACGGTCACTTAAGGGCAAAAAAGAACAACTCATAAAATAATCAACTTATCTTTATGAAACTTTAAGAAAATGAAACATTGTCTTACCCTGTAACGAATGACTTGATTTGAGATCAATAGTAATTGTACTTTTGGTATAATCAACATAAAAAAAAAATGTGATTGACCGGCGTTAAACACCATGCAGGACCATTCCAGTCATCACGGTTCTAATGCCGGTCAGCGTAGTTCAATGCCGGTCAGCGAAACCTAGGTCCGGTCTAAGCTTTTCTGATACATATATCACACATGTAGTTTTCAGGTGTGTCACTACCCGTACATTCAGCATGTGCCCACAACCCACAAATAACACCTATCTGTACCAGAGATCATTGTTTCTCCCGTAATCATCGCATAGAACAATCTGCAACCAATCAAATAGCTTGAGCTAGTGTATTTTCATCCCATTTTACCTTCCCGCGTCTTCCTGACATCTGAAACCAAACTTGATCATCATCATCATCAACAACAGCTCATATAAGTCCCCACCGAGGGGCTCGAGCCTCCCTTGAATTAGAAGGATTAGGTCTTAGTCAACCATGCTGGCCCAGTGCGGGTTGATCGACTTTACACACAACCGTATAATATTTCGCAATAATACTTTAATACTACATGACTATAGTAGATTGCAGTCAGCGTAACAGACATTTTAAATCACTTTTATTAAGGTGATCGGAATTACCCGACAAACGGTATTTCAGAAAACTATAGCGGGTAACTCCGATCAGCGTGACCAGTATTAGGCGACAGAAGGAATTTTTGTAAAATCATATTTTTTTTTTACAAAATAAACAAAACAACGGTGAGAAATGAGAATAAATATTAAAAAGTCGATCAGCTAGCACTCTGGAAATCAAACGAGTATTGATTTAATGTAATAAATTAAAGACTTAATTCTAACAAAATGGCGCGAAAACTGATGACGTGCGAACAGCTCAGCTTGTAATCGGAACTGAACGAGTAACGACGGTTGGCGGGACGCGGTTGGGAACGATCATGCCACCTTGTTTACATGTGCGTGTGCATTTAGCACGCCATTTTGTATGTAATAGTAAAGTGACCGGTATTGTCTCCTGACTGGAGTTACCCGCTCTTACCCTACCACGATTTATTGTTATCGATGCTTTGTTTCGCATTTTTTACACATGAACGCGAACGTTATAATACTAAGACATTAATTAAGAGCAAAAATATGACTAGGTACTTGATGTAAGATTTTTATAAGTAGGTATTTCTATTTCCTATCATCCAAAACCCTCACAACATTGTTATTTTGTTAACACGCAATAGGTAGGTAGGCAAAACTACCCAAAGCGCTGTACCTGTGGTACCTACTAAGTACTAACTTAATAATAGAAACACCGATGGCAGCCGAGTAGGAAGTTTAGATAACTCTTACGCGGCGAAAATGAGTATCGTGATGATTTTTAAATTCTGGTGACTTCTTTTATGGAGAAAATATTGCCAGTATTAGGCGACGGTGTCTTAACATCATCACATCCTAATTTTAATTTAATTTTAAAATCGGTACCAACCCAAACAATATCCTACAATATTTTATAGAACACACGTTCATATTTGCTGGTACCTATCGACTTCAAAATTTAAAAGATTGAAACAGTTACAATTTTAGCCGAATTTAAAAGGGTAATTATTTAGAGAATAACTTTTATTTAATACTTTTTCGTATATTTTAAGTTAGTAAGTCGGTTTAATTTTTTGTTAAAATTAATAATTTTACCATTTTTAGTGAAATTTGTTAAATAATTATTAAAACATCTTAAGAACGGTTAAAATAAACGATCGAATGTATAATAGGCATGTTGCCGAAAAAATTTTTTTTCGTCTATTCGATGTCAGACAACATGTAAATAAACAATCCAGAACCCATTTTTGTATATCTGAAAAAATAACGTAGATGCAATTGAAATTTACAATATTGAGAGAGCGATATATCGGCCTGTGACGTCACAACCTGCTACCGCCATACATTTGTCATTACAAAATGTATGGCGGTAGCAGGTTGTGACGTCACGAATCGTTTTGCGAGAAAGGGATGGACAATATTTTTTATTTGCTTATATTTTTAATCCCGTCACTCTAAATACCTATTTCTTTCAGATTTATGTATCTTTAATCAACAATTTTAAAATTTAATTTGTAAAACTGTGATATTCCACACTAAGCAAAATCCCTATTGAATACGCGCCAAGCTTCCATTAGGTAGGTATTTGTAAATAAGACGATGATAATGATTACTGTAAGTTACATAGTGGCATAAGCTTGCAGTTCTTTAAACAATGCCATAATTTCCAAACGAGACTGAGGAGTTCTGTTCAGTGCTTTTAGATCCAGGGTTATACCTCGGTGCAAAATCTTTTTTTTTTTTTTGGTAACATATATCTACTTGTGTTACTTTAGAAAAAGTTTACTTTACATATAAATTTCGAGGAGTTCCCTTGACTCCCCATGGATCCCATCATCAGGTTTCCACCTTAGTGACAAAAGCACCAATTTCGAATTATACCCTTTACAACGACAAAAAAATTTTGCAAATAAGTCCATAAACGGCAGAGTAATACCTATTCAAAGATATCCTTGTCGGTGATGGTGGTGATATTATATGATTAGGTGCTCTAATTGACATATTAGCATATGCTTGCAGTTCTTTAAACAACGCCGAAATCTCCACACATGTAGGTATCTATAGTCTGGAGTTCTGTTCCATACTCTTAGACCCAGAGTATACCTTGGAGCAAAATCTAACTTTTTGGGTTTTTGGTAGCATATTAAGCTTGGACTACTTAAGAAAAAGTCGAAATCACCATATTATGAGTCCATATAAAATTCGAGGAGTTTCCTCGATTCCTCATGGTCACCACTTTAATATCAAAAGGACCAATTTTGGATTATACCCTATTCACCAAAAACAAAATTTTGAAAATCGGTCCACAGACGGCGGAACGTTGTTCGTTGAACGTACAACAAAAGTACCTACAGCCGAACGTATAACCGCCTCCTTTTTTGGAAGTCGTTTAAAATATAAAAGAGAAATCGTATAGTACCTACTACCCACCTACTTATGGTACTCGAAGGAGAATTGCATACGTACCTACCTAATAACGATTACGAGTAGGTACAGTTATTTTTAATCTCTACTTTATTTCCAGCAAACGTTGAAGTAACCATTTCGGCACAAATAAAGAATGTAACCGACAAAGATGATCATGCCCATCTGAAGCTCGTCAAACCATCGTACAAATATGAAATAGAATCTACCACTTTCGATCTGCAGAACTTGTTCAACGGGAATAAGCAATTGGGTATGATTATTAAGAAATTAATACTGAAACCAAATATCTTATATTACCTCTTCAGGCTCAGACCAAATAAGAAGACCAATAAGAAGAGTTCTGCAACCAATAAAGTATTGAGGTACGCAGTGTCACGCATGACGCACACACATTGCGATCAATAAAGTATTTACGCAGTGTCACGCACACACATGTAACGATACTACGCCTGTTGTAAGGCGGGCTGTCGCGTAGCTGCACGTACGTGCACACGTTCCTACATAAAAAAATCTTCCCCAATTTTTGTGTGACCAAGTTTTATTTGTTACCTACTACACTTTAATTTGGTCTTAGTAGTTTTACTACACTTTTATTTGGTCTGAGCCTATACTTACTAAACAGTAAAAATATTTTAGCGCAAAAAAATTGTGACTTAACGATGTTATACCGTTTTTCTGTGTACATTATTTATAGTTTTAAGCCCAACTTCATTCGGCATTTGCCTTTTTAAGTTTAGCTATCTCTATATTACACCTAGCAGCCTGCGGCTTAGGTACATTTTGACAGTAGCGCCACCTGGTTGTTCCACCACGAAACGGCCTATTTACAGTTTTACACACTAATACACCACTTTTATGCTGTTTTTCAGCTGAAACTACTCTCAAATTCGCAAACGAAAACTGGAGGCAATTGATGGACGACCTCGCACCCTCAGCGATCAAGCAGATAGTCACGACCATCATCAAAGCAATCAACAAATTCTTCTCAAAGATCCAAGCGAGCGAAATGATAAAAGGATTTAATGAAGCACCACCGTTTTTGTAAACTATTAATATATAACAATAAATTTTACATTAAACATAAATATATTTTTTCGCTCATACCTATTACAGTACAATCTCACTAACCCGGCACTTCAGTGGGCCGATACGTCCAATAATCCGGCACCCTCCACCCGCGCAAGCGCTACTACAAGCGCTACAAGCTGCTCAAGGATTATTTTAAAACTGTGTGATTAATTAGTTGTGAGATATGTTATAATGCGATTCAAATGAGAATAGGATCGAATCGGCGCCATATTGTTTCGAATTTAGACTGTTATTGCTGTTATGATAGTTAAATTTAAGTTTAGATAATTGATTACTATTAAACGTTTTTATTTAAATTCGATGCAAGACTATTAATATTTATATGCACATAAGTTTTTCTGAAAATCGCATTTTTCAAGTGATATTTGACAGAAAAAGGTCATTGACGTTCCTATTCTCATTTGAAACGCGTCATACCTACTATTATAAAAAATATTTAGAACATTATTAGAAACATATAGGTACATACCTACATATTTTAATCTCTTTGTGAATTGTTTTATTTTATTTACTATGATTTTTCTATATAATCCAATAATCCGAACATTCCAATGATCCGGCACCCTCTAGTTTTTAATAGTATTCACTCGTACTATCTACAGTTATAGATGCCTGAGATCCCATACCCCCCGGCCGCAAGACAACCCTTACATATTAAAATCATATTTCACGTTTTGCTATTTGAGTACCTACTTGTCGGGTTGTTTACAAAAAGTATGACGTCATACCACAGATCCATCGACCAAACAGGTCCTATTAGGTGTCTACCGGTATTTAAAAAATATATTTTTTTAATAATGTTATGTAGATTTTGAGGTTTTAAAAAATACGTTTTTTTTTGTAATGGCACAATTGATTATCCTTTATTAGATACCTACTTATATAAAAAATAAAGCATTTTACTATTATAATGTAACTAGATGTTGCCCGCACGATGCGGGCAAAAGTTAATTTCGAGAAACCGTACATTTTTTCGCGATAAAAAGTAGCCTACGTCCCCCCGTGGTCTATTCTACATGTGTGCCAAATTTCATCAAAATCTGCCCAGTAGTTCGGAGCATATTCAATGCAAAGAAACAAACAAACAAACTTTTGCTCTTTATTATATTATTATTAGTATAGAGTATAAAAGTATAGATGAAGACATAAATACCCAGGGTTTTTTATAAAAATATACAATTCTGAAGACGATATTTATTATTAAATAAGGTATTTAATTAAACTATTATAATATGTTATCTTACATGAAAAAATTAAGAGAACTGCATGTCAAATATTTTTACTTATACCATCGGTGTTTTGTAAGTTTTGTATAAATCATATTTTAAAAAGAATACAAAATTTTACGGATTTAAAAAAATAGTGCATACCGTTGCGAAACAGTCCACAGACTTCACGACAGATATGTATGTATTTAAATTATACTAGAGCACTCAGATTATAAAACAATAGGCTGATGGTACACACCGAACATCTGGCTGAAGCCACTAAATAGAAAATCAAAAGATTAAAGCGAATACAATGTTGTGCTGAGTGCGAGTTTTTATCACTACTCACCGTGAAGAAGTTAACAATTTGTATGGCATGAATTAGTTACCATTGTTTGCCACTAGGGGCGTTGTTTCGATGTCAAAAAAATTGAGCGTAGTACTCATGAAGCATAGATACCAGGAGTCCGAACGTAATGTTAAAATAATGGTCTCAATTATGAGGATAGATTTTTGCCGGTAGAGCGCGCGACAGTTCGACAAGCACTCGTTTGAAATTACGCGGGAAGTTTAAATGTTGCTATTGACAGCTCTGGAACAAAATATTAAGAGAAACGTGGATTTAAATCTAATTAAATAAAAGTTTTAGGAAATTCTTAGAAACTGTTCTCGAAAAATAGATACCGTAGAACACGGTAATTGCCTAACGGTAATTTAAAAATAATTGTAATAAATAATAGTACTGGCAACACTCGGTATAATAGTATTGGCAACACTCGGTACTCGTCGGTCTCGCACAGCTAGTGGCAGAAAAGAGAACTAAGATCTGGTCCTATTATTGTGTACATAATTACTATGGAAAAGCCTATACCGTTCGGACTCCTGGTATCTATACTCCGTGGTAGTACTCAAAAACTCGTACTGCATACACGTCAGCAACAGCAAATACAGTATGTATAAATGCCATCTTGTGTTTTTAAATATAGTAAAAAATGTTCCTAAAACAAAAAAATATGGATTATCATTTCACAGGTAATTCGGTTACTTTAATTATTTATATACAATATTACTTTGCGGTTCTCTTGTCACACAAAATCTTAAAAATACAAACATTACAACAATACAACATACAAATTTTATTCGAATATTTTTCCCTTCATTTCTAGTTCAATATAAGAAATGTTAGAATTATTTTTTAAATAAATGCATACAAACATACAATACAGTTTATCATAATAATAACCATCGTTTGATTTATTGATTTCAGTATTTATCTAAAGTGATTTTAATTTGCTCAGGTAGTTTAATAAAATAAAAAAAAAACTGTAAAATATTTACAGGGGTCCTTAATGTTTAATACCTTGTTCAAAAAATACTAAAATAAACTAAGTTTTGACAGGTTCGAGTACTTTTTATTAATTTTTTGGAATCTATTGTTGAATGAGAATATTTAAAATGTAGCATCCCTGCTAGAGGTTTATTCTATTTCTGGTATCATTAGAAGCACACGGACGTGTACTTCAGCGGCTGAAATCCACGAGATTTGGTCACAGCGCGGCCGCCGCGCCGGCTCCGGATTCTGCGGGTTGAACAGCAGCTTCATGTCACCGGCCGGCGCTTCACAAGTACCTTACGCACACACGTTTAAAAATGTGGCTTCACTCTTTTCTATGCGTGTACTTCATCTGCCTATTAATTATATTCTAATCTAGATCTCGCTCTTTAGAAATCAATTATGCATTATAGTTAACATATGACCAATTTCTCCCTTGTTTGCTCTTTCACTGGCAGAAATGGAATCACTTCGTCGGCTTCCTTCATTCTCATCGTAGGAATCTACAACACCAGAAAAAAACATGGAACATTACTTTTTTAGCACAACTTACTAGTTTACCATTATTACCCCCTGGTAATATAACATTTTTATACAATATAGTTACATAATACATAGACGTATATTATATATATTATAAACGTTATATATTATAAAAATTGTCTCCAGTTAAATGGCCCCACTTTTTATAGCTTTCGGAGCCATTTTGACATTTGAAGTACGGTAAAACAAGATGGCTGACATTTGAGGTATGGTGAAAACCAAGATGGCGTAACTTTTTATTGTATGAAGTTTTGTTCTGCCATACGTTATAGCCTATCTTGAGTTTTGAAATCTTTGACATAATAAGTAATAACATAACAGCCTACATCGATATTGCCTTTTACATGAAAGGGCACTAGAATTATACTTTTTCACTAGTGGGAAATTTTATAAACTTGCATATTTAACTGGCGGATACATAATACAAATTTAAATTTTTCATACTCTCATGTTATTTTTATAAACTCACTCAAAAAATTATGATTATATTTTTTGAGTAAGTTTATAAAAAATTAATACTGAATAAAATTCAGCCGGTTCTTCTCGGCGGGTTAGGGTTGAACCGGTGGTAGCTTTTTCTTTTGACTTTCCGAACATAGCTTGATAAGTTTAATTTGGAAATAAATTTTTTCATTTTTTTTCCAGTGAGGGAAAATGTTAGCGACTGAAGATGGGAATGAAAGCTAACATGAGAAAACTATGATAACTATGCACTACACTACAAATTAAAGAGTAAACCAAGATAGCAGCAACTGTATTCAGTTCGGAACGAAAATCAAAGCAATAATATCAAAAACAAAATGTCATATCAAAATAAGTGTCAAAAAACATTAAAAAGTAAAGTTGTATAAAAACTTAAGGCTATCCAGCCAGTCGCCAACATAGAACTTACAAACAACTTTGGAGGCCAATTACTGAAAAATAGTCAAATTTGTAAAAGTTACATATGAAACCTTGCCTTTATTTTAAAAGGCCTATTCATTCTACCCTACACAATGAGGTAAAATGAAAATATATTTTTTATCCCCACTTCACATGTATGGAGAGCCACCCCTAAAATATTAAATTATTGTTATTTTATGATACCAAAACCGAGATCTGCACACAATCTATACCTAAGTATAGCAAATTACATCCATTTATATCAGTGGTCCCCAACCTTTTTTTTACGCGGGCCACAAACCCGTTGTACTACTGGTGTCGCGGGCAGCAACCAAAATTTTTTAGGGGCAAAAAATATGTTGTTTAAAAGAGATGTTTGATTTTGGGCCAGCTCTATGTACACCACATAGGTAAATAGGAAAAATATAAGAGAATTTCATAAAAATATAAAAAAAATAATTTGAAGAAGGGTACGTGCGTACAAAAATGATTATTTGAAGAGTTTTTTAATGCGAGAACCCTATTTTAGGGCGGCCATGACAGTTGTTTTGACTTGACTTTTGACGTAGTTGATAGTTTTAGGAAGAGACATCTTCTTGAGTGTCATACGTCTTTCTTTGTGAAAAGTCATGTCATTGTCAAAATGATATTCTTTGGTTAATTCTGCAGGCTTAGCATGCGCATAGAAGAAACACCGAAGAATAGAAAGTATGACAGATTGAAGAAACATTAATACCATTCGGAGCAAAGTAGGTCTTATTATAAGTTAGCAAGGTCGATGTATCGTCGTTATGAGAAATAACATTTCTTTTCTTCCCGAGCATGCGCTTACAAAATGGCCTCTTTTGACAGCTAAAGTGGAAACGTTCTCCTAATTTAATGTCAAAAAGTCCAACTGTAATGTCAACCACCTTGGCGGTCCTAGACAAAAAGTTTATTTACGTTGAGTCTTAAACTTGAATATTTGTTCGTTTTTGGCAGAAGATTTCCCGGCAACCATTTTAAAAATATGGCGGTTTAGAAATGTTGACTTCTATTGACGACCTTGTTATCATGGATTAAGAACTATTTTGCAACGAACAGTTTTGGATTGAATATTTCTTCTTTAAATGTATTTCTATGGATCGCCATGCTAAGCCTGCTGATCTAATCCGCCATGTTCTATTTTACGTTGTTTTGCTCTCCTTGACGAATTTATTTTAAATGTGCATTGAAACGAAGTGAAATAAAATAAAGGATAGGAAACAGTTACTATATTATGTAGCTACATTTACATATAGTGTACATAGGGCTGGCCCACGCCTCATACATTTCTAGAACATCTCTTTTAACGATTTAATAATAGAATAACATAAGGTAGTTAAAATAGTGAAACTAAACATTTAAGATGAGCTAACGACACAAACTAAAATAAAATAACAAATATGTATTATAATAATTATGTTCACTCAGTGAGATTTTTGGAATTGTGAACGCTTTTTCACAACTTTATCTAACGGTTACAGATTTCACGCGGGCCACAGATAAAGGCCCAGCGGGCCGCATGCGGCCCGCGGGCCGCGGGTTGGGGATAGCGGATTTATATTATACTTATAATTACAGAATCGAGAAGCGCGGATAGACAGACAAACAGACGGACAGAGCGGAACTATCAGGGTTCCTTGTGCACATTACAGAACCCTAAAAACCATACATGGCCGACTCGTATATGTGGAATATGCAGAGGTTTGCCGTACCATTACTTCCGCAAAATTGTTCCTTACCGGCAACTCGAACTCTATCAAAAGGTGCAATAATACAGAATCTTTTTTTTTATACCTTTTTTTTTTACTTTTAACTCTCCTTAACTATTTCTCCCATGGTTTAGAGTTTCTCCGTCATGCAATAAAATGATAAACTTTTAAGTGATTTCATCAATTGATATAATATGTGTGGTATATGGGTGGGGATGGGTTCCACACAAAAATGACCTTGCTTTTTACTTTTTAAACTTTTGTACACAAAATATGAGTACACCCTGTAGTTCTTTTACTTTTTTTAGAACAGATAAATAAAATATTTAATATAATATGCATGTTATAGTGTAAAAAGCGGACGTAATATCAAAGTGACTTACATTTAAATCTTGTGCTTTCGCCTCCTTTGCAGTAAATTCACGAAGAACATAATTTGACTCCAGCTTATGTAGCATTCTTGTTTCGTGTGAGCGCACCATCACGTCGTCAACTCTTAGGAAATATCTTAATAAAATATACCAATAGGAAGGCATTACCCTCTGAAAATAATAATTGTGAATATAATTTATGACAATAATTACTAATATTTGAAAACATGGATTTGAGGAGTTTTGTGGACGTATTGTGAATTTTTTGATGTGCGGCCCGTAATGCCTGGTCTATACTATACCACATTTCATCCATTTATATTCATAACTAGTTGTCCCGACACACGTTGTTTTGTCTGCACTATAGATCTCCAATATTTCTCACCGTTTAAACCTTGCCTGAACTTCCATAATTATTTCAAGACCAAAATTAGCCTAATTCTTCCATCAGTTATCGAGTTTTAGCGAGACATTGAAATTGATTTTTATATACTTAAATAAGATGACAGAAATTAGAAGGGCTGACAAACAGACAGAGAAAAACCATGAAGGGTTCATTGAGTATTACGGAAGCCTTAAAAGGGGTATAAAAATGTGTATGCTAGCTTAGGCTATAACTAGCCCAATCTAGCAAGGCCAAAATGCTTACAATTTTTACAGACAGTTTCGATATTCCATGATCATGAAGTTCATCTTCAAACAATGTAAGATCATGGTAGAAGAGGATTTGATCTTTCCTTTTGAGCAATTCAAAGTCTATAGATTCCTCGGTAGCCTCTATTACAATATTATTAGACAGTGTTCCTTTATAATCCGTTGAGAATGTCCAATCAAATGTCTTCTTTTGTTTTTCTGCTCCAGGCCTAGAAAATTAAAGTTGAATTAAAACAATAAAAAATAGTCTTCAAATCAGAATTGTACAATATTATGTACTATTAATTAATAATTAATTTTAATAAACAATGTGTTTCATTTATCATTATTTTTCAGGGTTCCGTAATACTCAAGGAAACCTTATAGTTTCGCTCTGTCTATCTGTCTGTTTGTCCGCGCTTCTAGCTTTCGTAATTATGGATATAAACGGATGAGATTTAGTACAGTTAAAGAATGTATATAGATTCCGGTTTTGGCACCATAAAATAATAACAATTTTACATTTTAGGTAGCTCTTCAATGAGTCTTCATAAATGTGAAGTGGGGACGAAAAATATTTTTTCATTCTACCCCATTATGTGGGGTATCGTCAAATATGTATTTTTAAAATTAATCTGCCTATGAAGCGGTTTATAAGTTGCCCCCCCCCCCCCCCCCTCCTGGCATTTCTAAACAATCAGAGATACAAACTTGTCAGTATCCAATTTCGCTGATGATACGTCATGCTAAACACTCTCTAGTAAAATTATCTTGAGCGAAATTGGCCAACCTACCAACCAACCAAAACAAATAAAACCTATTGCAAAATGGGAACAGTCGGTAAAACTTACCGAGATTCAAGCCATGCCTCAGCACATGACACTTCTATGGCGTCAATTCTGCAGGACACCTTCTTTAATGCATCTAATGGGTTGAACTCTATTATAGCACCACCACTGTGTACTAGTTTCAGGACATTCTTTGGAAAAACCATGTCAGGAAAATGAGGTATAGTCAACTCTTTACAATATCTGAAATATAATACAATGACAATAATAAGACTTTGTATTAATAATCATTATTTAGTTGTATTTTGTATTCATTATTATTTAGGTTTACTAGTTGTGATTTTAATAATTTTATATTATATTATTTACTGCTTTGTGGTGAGATTTGACCATTTATAACAGTCACTGAGCTTTGCTCAGAGTTCTAAATAAATTTAAAAAATAAAATGGATCACACAAATATTTATCTGACTGGGATTCGAACTTACCACATTACGAATTTTCGAACAAAGCAAAAATATTATACATATTACATATGCATACCAAACTGCCAATCGGACTGACACAATAGTCGAAATTATTGATATAATGTTGGGTGACAAAAGAAAACACATCATGGAGGTATAACAGAAAGGAGTCGTTGTAAATTGTAATGAACTTTTAGTATGAAACTAAGGGCTGATTTTTCAATCATCAATTAACTCATATCTTAGGAATTAATATATGACTTTGACACATTTTGTATGAATAATATGTCAAAGTGACTTACTTATTCCTCAGTTAAGATGTAACTGACGATTGAAAATCAGCCCTAAGCGTGACACTCAGGTTGTTATTGGTTGGTTATTGGCCTTCCGTTCGGTTTTGCTATCTCACACTAGAGGGCAACAACCAAGCGTGACATTTTGCGGGGAGAGAAGGGTTCAGACTCCACCAACTTCTTTTGTTATCGACCTTACTACGTAGTTTTGCTATCTCACACTAGATGGCAATAAATGCAAGATTACATATTGGTCGACAGGGGCGTATCTAATTAGGGCCCGTGTCGACGCTCCGGTTTCTACACGTCGCGCGGCGCGGCGGCGCCATAATGTATGAAACCGACTTGGAGCTTTCAATATATTGGATAAATCAAAGACATAATAGTTAAATAAATTACTTTCCATTTACGAAACAATACGGATTTAAATAAAAAATAATTTCTAATATAACCAATGCTAAGAGTTATCTAGAATAATTAATATTAAGTAAATTTGGTTTTTAATTTGTGACACATGAAATGTAATGCCCTCAATAGCACCAGAACGCCTATCCGAGTAATTTATACAACATAAGACATAACACTTCATCTTATTCTTCTTAGAAACTCGAAAAGTACAAAACGTTATCATTTCCAACAAGATGTGCACAGAACAAACACAGACAGTACATTGATTTAATCATGCCCATTGTGATGATGTAGCAGGCCAACTAAAATTCACAGTGCACAGTCACTTATACCCTCTCCTCTCTGTTTTACCTCCATGAAACACATTTATTTATAGGTTAAAATAGTGCAGTAAAAGACCTAGCTAGATCAATTTTTCTCCTCCAAAACTCCCTGCATACTAAATTTCATGGTAATACCTGCAGTAGTTTTTGGCAATCCGACTATATAATTATGTAAACAAGATTGTAGTGTCTCGTTTAAAGTACTTAAGTACCTGTAAAATTTTATATAGGTAATTTTTTAATAACAGATTAACTTACATACAAAACTGACAGAATTGGTCATCGTCCCTCTCACAAACCACTTTAGTAGAACACACACTCGGGAGAATACAACTGACATCATATGATATATCCCATGGGCCAAACTGTATAGATTGTGAATTTGTTTTGTAGCGTCCCGAATCGATGTGTTCAGTCTGCAAGCATGAATGAGGACAATATTTGACAGTATTAATATTTATATCATTACAATAATTTACACATACCAAATTTAATTTCAAACAAAAAAATCATTCAAACACAAATAAAATTAATCATTTGAGGCTCGGCCTCACACATCCAGAATGTCTCACTGAATTCTCAACATAAGTTTATTTTATTGTTATTGAATATATGCCTGAATACATTACATTGTAAGTTGTCAAAACAACCTGCGAGTATGATTCTGAAAAACATATTTAATTTTTAAACAGAATGTATAAGATGATAATATCTAGACACAGCTTTCTATACACTACTGAATATAATATAAAATCAGAGACAGTCTAAATGCGTGCAGCCAGCATAAATAATATTATGAATAAACTAATCATGGCAAAAGTTAACATGAAGCATAATTTAAATAAATTGTTTGGTCTTTATAATGATAAAAATATTTTAGGTGAGCTAAGCTGTGCTCATAGCCCTCTGCATCATTAGTTTAATCAAATAAAGGGCACCCATCATAAGACCCAGTACAATTTTTATTAATGGAACAAAAAATTCTAATATTCATCGTAGCAAAGACCTATTTAATAAGAGCCTTTACAGTTTACACGCGGCCGCAGCGCCGATGCACTCAGAATTTGTACACTCGCAGCGCCGATGCACGCCAAAATAAACACAAAACCAGGCGGCAGCGCGGGAACTGCGGCGCGTGTGTAAAGGCACTTACGAGATAAAATATTTTTATTACTTTTACAAATCTACTAATCATTATCCACAGTTTAATTAAACAAACGCTCACACTACAAAAACAAACTCATTGGTCATTGCCTACCTCAATTCCTAACATTTTGAATAGAAGGAACCTTAGCGTATTTTAATAAGAGTAACAATAAATTAATGATCATATAAAGAAGTTAGGAATTGTTGTTTTCCTGATAATATATAAAAACGTAGTTACAAAAATACTAAGCAGAAATAAGGAATTTTCAGAAATCAGAATCACACAGTATAAATTTATAAAATTTACACACAAAGCAAAATATAAATAATTTACACACAAAGCAATCACACCAACACAGTCCTGTCAGCAGTCAACTGTCAACTGTCAACTCGCGCTGTCAACAGTCAAAAATTTTTATTTTTAAATATAATATGGCGTCGGCTTATAAATATTTGCTAGTGTCAAGTATAAAAGGCGGGAATATTGTTCCTTAAAATCTTCGTCACCGTATTTCTAAATCGTCAAGTCCAAAGTCTACTCAAAGTCCAAATAAATAGTTAAAGTAGTCAATCAGTCGTCATTCAGTAAAGTGGTATTATAGACGCTTTACTGAAACTTCCTAGGGAGTTTTGGCAGGAAAATCAAATTTAGCACGCATTTTGTAGTTGTATTTCTTTTCCAAATTAGTGCACGTTAACGAATAACTAATTAATAAATAATAAATATTACACATTAAAATACGAAGTAACACTAATTTAGAAAATTAACATAAATTACACAACATTGCTGATTGACATTCCCGGCAAAACTCAATTTTTTTTATATACAGGATTATTTTTTCACCAGTACAATAAATCAACATACGGAATAGTTATCAAAAAAAAGATGTGTGGCACTCGGGGATTGCAGCGGTAAAGCTATTGCATAAAATATAAATACAATAATAGTATAGCATTTTTTCCATTCCGTTGTATAGGTGTACACGAATCACATGGCAAATAGGGAAATAAAATTTTGTAGTGTGCAATACTGGGGAAATTGGATTAAACGATCTTGATACTGGTTAATTTTTAATTATGTCTTTAGTATTATTGAACATGAATTATAATAAGACTGTGTGAAGAATGTTCGGTGTATAATATAGAAAACTAGCTTTTGCCCGCGGCTTCGCCCGCGTGGAATAGTGTTCTTGGAAAAAAAACTACTTCGGCGAATAATTCTCTACCTACTTACAGCAATATACTTCTGATACCATATTGAAAATGTTTTTAGGTTTGCCCAATGCAAATTGTTAAAAATGGGACCCTATCACCTCGACACGACATGCGCGACCACTTGATAATATACTTACATAATATTATATTTATCGCACTTGAATATAAGTTTTACCATAATCTTATATCTTGAAGACTAAATACTTAAAGACTATTATTTTAAAAACTCGCATCAAAATCCGTTGCGTAGATTTAAATATCTAAGCATACAATATACTATACCTATCCCTATACAGACAGATAAAGCGACTTGTTTTATACTATGTACTATATAGTAAGTAAAGTTATTTGATATTCCAACAAACTGACAAACCACCTCTGGATATTCCATAAGAATTAAGAACTGCAGTTACTATTACGTATTCTGTGCTGCAGTTCAAAATATTCGTGAACCTCTTTATACTGTACTAGCGACAACTGTACTAGGTACAATAATGATACTAATACTACAGAATGTCTTTAAACCTCTAACAAAACGGGTGAAATCTAGTCAAAACAAACAGAAACAAATTAATATAGGTACCTACTAAAACTCAATGAAATAAGTAGGTGGGTATACTTTTATCGTATTAAATACCATAGATCTGAACCCCCGCACGCGCATTTCGCAACGGGCCGTGCAGCAGAAATCGTAATATTTTAATTTCGTCATAACTTCAAAACCAAACGTCCAATTTCAATCATTCAAAGACCAAATATTATCTACATAAACTGTACTTAGTGATGAAATAATTTATTTTGATAAGGATTAATAGCATGAGTAAAATAAACGCGTTTAAATGTAGTCATAAAAAATTTCAAGATTTCTAAATAAAAAAAAGGTTGTTGTGCCTCACTCGACATTTAATTAGAACATTTTATGGTTCTATCTTTTATAGTTTAGGCAGCGTACGCAAAATAAGTAACTTTTCTGGTTGATTTTTTACACCTTGTGTCCGAAAAACCCAAATATTTTACGGAACCCTATTTTTTTCCAAAATAAAATTTAGCCTATGTTACTCGTGGATAATGTAGCTTTCGAATGGTGAAAGAATTTTTGAAATCGGTCCAGTACTTTTTGAGCCTATTCATTACAAACAAACAAACAAACATACAAACAAAGTTTTCCTCTTTATAATATTAGTGTAGATACGTCCCGCGTTTCGATAGCGCGATACAGAAACGCGAGAGCCCGCGCCGCGTAGCAACACTATATCCTTGCATTTTAAATCTGTAATATCTTCGAAAATATTCATTTAAATTACATGCCGTAAAGGGCAGTATTGATGCACAATGTATTTAAGGTACTTAATTGGATAAGGATTAATACTGTATTGCTTAAAATCGCTTTGTAAATAAGCTATTAAATTAAAATCAAAGTAAAGGATAAAAAATGGTTATTGTGGGTTATCCCTAAGAGATAGACATATGCCATCGCGTAGTACATAATTTTGATATATCTCGTAGTGTTCAGCCAGCATTTTCAATGTAAGCGCAAAATAAGTGATTTTTTAGGACTTTAGAAACCTCTAAAATTATTTGTGTACCTCTACTATGTTATGCATGTTATATACCTAAAAACCTTCCCATTAAATCACTCTATCTAAGATTTAAGCATACATAGGGGGCAGACAAAACCTGGACTTTGTTTTATACTATGTAATGATAATGATATTTCATGAAAAATAAATCAATCGTGAATTACTTTATATACTTATTTATTACGAATAACATACAATTAAATTGGCAACAGTTTATTTAATGTTGGAATTTCCATCCAAACTGTATAGAACTCGTTTACTTTATTCCTAATCAACTATAAATCGAAACTGTCTTATGTTGATTTTGTTTTTTTCTCCTCTCCTCCTTTTACCAGGCATGGAAAACAAACCATCATTCGATGTGCCATCAGCTACGATTCACCTTACAGTAGTACTGGAAACACATTTAAAGAAGTCACAATAATTACCTAAGAAAATATAAAAAAACTAAAAGTATCAAAACAACTCACTCTAACTTACCGGTCAACTCTACCACAAGCTTTAAATTATAAGATTGAGTTCGATTTACACCTTCTTCTTTCTGTATTTTACTATAGACATAGAAAACAATATTTCTCGCTTGAGATCGAATTCCCTTTTTGGATATTTTCACAAAAACAACAAATTTCAAGAATATAATCACAAAATTTTAACAGCGGTTGACAGATCACGTACTAAGATTTGACGGGTCATACTTGACATTGCCATATGAAAATCACATTTTTTATTTTTTTTTAAATGCCATCAGATTCTGGTAGACCTATACTTTAAAATAAAATACATAATATTATTTAAAAGTACAACGCCATCTACCAATCAAGTACTTCATTATCTTCAGCAATGTGTAGGGAACATAGGTACACACGTTGTAATTTAAGCTTGAACACATACTTAGATGGCGAACCATTGTAATAATTCAATATTCCTGCTACTAATTTAAATAACACATAGCTCACGTTACACTAGACGGAAAGCGATTCAGTACCAGCGGCTCGATTGTAACCAAATTAAGGTGAAGGCACACTTATCCGAGCCGAAAGAATCGAACGCGCCGAAGGAAACGAATTTTAGAATTTTTTATATGAAATCCTATGAAACCTCGCTCATTTGCCCGCATCGAATCGGTCGAATCTGGAAGCACCCCAGAACTCCTAGACCAGGGTTTCTTAAAGTGGGGTCCACGGACCACCAAGGGGTCCGTAATATGTGTGCCAGGGGTCCGCAGCGTTCTAAGATTAATGAAAAAAATTTGCAGTAAAGTAACACAACTGATTAAAGATGACTTAATTGACATGAGATCAAAAGAAGTGTGGAGAGCTGAATTTCACGCAAAAGGTCTTGGTGAATTTTGGTGTTCTTTGAGTCAAGCTTACACTCTTCTGGTCAAACGAGCTATGTCCGTTCTGATACCTTTTGCTACTACGTATCTTGGTGAGGCAGGGTTTTCGGCTCTAGTGTCGATAAAAACAAAAAATCGCAATCGATTGAATGTCAAAGGTGACATGCGCCTTGCCTTATCGAAGACAATCCCACAATTTAAAGTACTCATTGAGGCCAAACAACAGCATTAATCTCATTAGCAATTTCTATTTAGCAATTTCATTATTAAGTTAAGCATTAGTAAGTGTGAGATAAAACTCCCCCCCCCCCCCCAAGGGGGTCCGTGGCATTCCAGAAATTCTGAAAGTGGTCCGTGACTGCACATAGTTTAAGAACCACTGTCCTAGACGAATTCGGACGACATCACCGGATTCGATGCGAGCGATGCGGTCGAATCGGCCGATGCGCTTGCATTCTAGTAAGCGCATCGTGTTACGTTCTAGTAAGGGCTAAAATCTTGCTAAAATAGAATAAAATAAAAACGATTATTTCGGTGCGGTCGATTCTTTCGATGCGTTCGATTCTTTCGGCGCGGATAGGTATGCGAGACCTCGTGGAATTCGATTCGTTCGATTCTTTCGGCTCGGATAAGTGTGCGTTCACCTTTAATCAGACCCCCACCCCAGCTCAGCGGTGTTAGGTTATTTTCGTTATGGAATTTCTGGATTCGGTCTCCACGCTCAAGGCCCGCGATAGAAGCTATGCAATAGCTTAAAAAAGATGTGTGGCACTCATGGATTTCCGCGGTAAAGCTATTGCATAAAATATAAATACAATAATAGTACCTATAGCATTTTTTCCGTTCTGTTGTACTTTAAAATAAATTACCATAGACGTAAGTATATTATAGACGAGGCATGTTGAGGCAAAAAGTGTCTCCAGTAAATTGGCCCAAATTTTTTAATTTTTGGGGCCATTTTGAAATTCGAAGTATGGTGAAAAGGGATCCTCTTCTTTCGCATAATTTTATTTGTCATAATTTCATTTGGCATACCTCACTTGGCATAATTTTACTACGCATAATAATACTTTGGCATAATGGTTTCTTGGCATACTACATCATTAGGCATAAATATCATTTAGACTAATATTGTTTGTCCTAATTTAATAAGGCATAACTCGTAAGGCATAATTTTTCTTGTCATAATAATACTTTGGCATAATTGTTTTTCGGCATAAACTCGTTTGGCATATTTTTTGTCATAATAAATATGCATAAAATGGAACGACATAATGAAAACACGGTTAAGGTAATTAAACGCATATTTATGAAACATTAAAAGCAGGTATTACACTCATATACCTAGTATAACATGTGTAACAGTAGGTTAAGTTGCGGCGGGGTGGCCCTTGGGCCACCCGTAAGCCGCTAACATGTTTAAAATAATTAGCTTGGCATGTTCTTAGATAGCAGTTCGTGTTTTTTGGCCGAGTTTAATTTCGTAATCAGTCGAAAATTACAATTATAATTCTCATTTCGTCTTAACTCGCATACCCAGTAGAATTTATCATTCATTAGTATGTGAAAAAAAAATGCTACAAAGATGTATGCGTAAATATAATAGTATGCTTAAATATCATTATGCGTAAATATATTTATGCTTTTTAATATTATGCATAAAAATATTATTCTTAATGAATATTATGCGTAAAAAAATATATGCCTTACAATAAGTATGCCTAACAATTATTATGCTTTTAGTAATTATGCGAAAAAAAATTATGCTAAGAAAGTTATGACAAATGAATATTATGCGAAACTACTACTTGGTCAAATGAAATTATGCCAAGTAAAATTATGACATATGATTTTATGCGAAAAAATAGGGAACCTGGTGAAAACAAGATGGCTGACATTTTAGTTATGGTGAAAACCAAGATGGTGTAACTTTTTCTTGTACGAATTTTTTTTCTGCTAAATGCTTAGATGAAATAAAAAGTATAGATGGACTTCTACGAACAACAAAGTGAAGCCTGTTTTTTATGCATTGTGTGCGTGAGCCGGTGTTGCCATACTAAATTTTCATTACCCTAGCCATGTTGGCAAAACTTCCGAATAACATCCCACATTTGTACTTTTAATTGGTTTATGGTAATTTTACCGCTTAAAGTTATTTTACTGTCGCAGTAATTTCGCAAGTTTTCAAAATTATAAGATCCGTAGTTTTCGAGATAAAAATATAATAAAATTTCGAAAATTGTATAGGAATTCGGCCATGTTAACGTTTCTGTGACATTTATGTTTCGTTTTCCATAGCTTTATGTCAAAAAACTTTGCAGAACTCTATTTTACGTAAAAGTTGTAACATGGCCTCACAAAGACCTAGCGCGAAATAACGTTGTCACAACTCTCCCCAACTATGGAATTCTAAAAATGGGTTAGATTAGAACATTTTTATTGCGTTCAAAACGTCTTTAAATATGAAAAAAAAAACAGAAAGTGATAATTCTGTTTATTATTTATTTATAGATAAATTTAGATAAAGGATAGTTAAAGATGAAAAGTTTAAAGAAAAAAGTAAAAACTTTATTATTTAGTAACAAACTTTATTTTTGGCATCAACATACAATTGTAATATGTACACTTAACTCTAAAATCAACTCCCCTTGTTCAGTAGCGAATTAGCGATATTAGTAAGGTAGCATAATATGCTTTATTATTTCAGGAAAAATCTATATGTGTTCATATAAATTTCAAGGAGTTCCCTCGGTTCCTCATGGATCTCCCATCATCAAGTTTCCACTTTAATGACTAAAAGACCAATTTCGAAATTATACCCTTTACAGCAATAAAATAATTTTGCAAATAGGTCTATAAACGACAGAGTCAAAGACCTCCGTGTTGGTGTAAAATACTATAAGAAGTTGCTTTTATATCATCAAAATGTGATGATGTATGGTGTGATGGTGGTGGTGATGATGATGATTACTTTAATTGACATGGTGGCATATGCTTGCAGTTCTTTAATTAATGCCGAAATCCCCAAACATGTATCTATAAGGAGTCAGGAGTTCTGTTCTGCACTATTGGATCCAGAGTATACCTTGAAACAAAATCTTACTTTTTGGTAGCATATGCTTGGAAAACTTCAAAAAAAGTCAAAACCACCATATATTTCCATAAAAATTTCGAGGAGTTCCCTCGATTCCTCATGGATCCCATCATCAGGTCACCACTTTTTTGAAAACAGTACCAGAAGAGAATTTTGAAAATCGGTCCACAGACGGCGGAATTATTGTTTCCGTATTATCTGTATACCATCATAGGGACATTTACCTTAAATTGCTTCAAACTTCAAAACTTCCTGATTAAAAAATAAAAATACAGTCTGACTCTCTACTTCATAATTTTGTTAAGAATTTGCCTACAAATTACTTACCTTATTTTAGGCTATTGAGAATATGAAATCCTGGCAACACTCTCTCGATCCGCCATTATGAAATTGTCATTATTTGTTTCGAGTAACCTCAAAATTGTGATAAATTAACATAAACAAACTACAGTTTTGTGTGTACTTACTTATAAAATATTACTCCATGACACTTTTTGTTCGCCTTCGTACAGTTTTTACACCACTTAATAGCGCAGGACGGCATTTTTTGGCAGTCAGTGCACGACGACTCGTTCGATACTGACGAAAAGTAGCGTACTTTTTTTGCATGAGTGTGCGTGACCGCGTGTGTTACACAAAGTAGCGTAGTTTTTGAGGCTTCAGTTGAAACAAGCCCCATGCGCCATCTAGTTTTTTATTTGATCTGAGGCTAAATGTACGTGATAGCCTATCTTGAGTTGAAATCTTTTTAAAATACATATTATTAAAAAGTACAACGCCATCTGCCAATCAAGTACTTACTTCATTATCTTCAGCAATGTGTAGGGAACACACACACAAAAAATTTAAATTAAAGAAAAAACATTTTTTTTATTTAATATAAAATAAGTGATATTTTAATAATTAAACTATTAATACGTCTCGTGCGTCGAACCATATTTACATATTACCTATATTAATTATTATTATTATTAACTATTGAGCAAGAGGTGTTTGATGTCATAGCCATTGATGCCATTGATGGTACAATACTATACTTTGCTTTTATAAAAAATAGACGTAGGTATTTTTAAATTAAAGACGAATGTTCCGTTTTACTTCTTAGTTACTTACTTATATTTTTTCAATAAAGTTCTAGTGCACATTAAAATTTATTTGTTGAAATTTCATCTAGGTTGGCATAGGTTGAAATAAATTATTAAAAACTTATAAGGTATAAGTAATGCAAAATAACGGTGACTGTTCTTACCGAAAAGTTCTCTAGAATTAATGTTAAAAATATTAAAAATATGTTGGTAATGTATTGTATACAAAATAACCTAAATAAGGCAAGCCGGCAAGTAAGCCGGCATCCGCCCCGGGCGACAGACACCCACGCTACGCCACTGGTTGTACCACTTGCCCGCACTTGTCCACGTTAACGAATATTTATTGGCAAACCTGACTGACTCATCTATCAACGCACAGCCGAAACTAATGAAGGATTTCGCTGAAATTTGGCATACAGATAGTTGTAATGACGTAAGCATCCGTTAAAAACGGATTTTTGAAAATTCGCTCGCTAAGGGGTTGTTGCAGTGCTCTTCTGTCAGAGGTGATTAATACTCGAATGTGTTCGAAGGAATGAATGTTTATTTACAGAAACTTATCCTATTTATACAAAATGTTCTATATACAATAACCAATCAGATACAATAGCCAATCAGATACATCAGCCAATCAGAGACAATAGCCAATCAGATAATTCAAGGTCGTGCGCAGAATTCCTAGTTGTCCGGTAGAGGGCGCTGCTTGTATTCTCCCATAGGGTTAAAATAAGGAATAAAAGTCTAAAACCTCATTTCATGCTGGCGATGCTAGTGGATAATATTTCACCAATATTACACATTATGAACATGGACGTAGGATAATAAGTACTGTGAGCCAAAAAACAAGCCGATCGAGAGGTTGGACGAGAGGCCGTGTGTCCCTTTAACTACTATAGAAAATAATATTTTCCGTTGTATGAGACAAACTACGAAGCCAATAATGTGAAACACTGATATCCAAATAACATAATATATAGCTGAGGCTTTGAAAAGTCGACGAGATAGAACAGTGTAAAAGCACAAAGAAGTTCCGGTTCCGGTGTGAAACACAGTAGACGCTTTGTTAGACGCTCCCGTAAAATTGACCAAAAAAGTGCTAAAACCGAAACAATTCAGTGCAAGGTGCCGAACTTGAAGTATCGCAGTGTGGATATATTCCAAAAATTAATCAAACATACAGTGAAAAGACGCCAAAATCACAGAAAATTGAGAATTAGTGTTCGTAATGTCGAGTTTGCGATGTCATTTTACAAGTAAAGTGTCAACCAACTAGCCAATCGCAATAACGCATAGACTAGAGACCACCGCAACAGTATTGACAACTCACGGAAATAAATACGCGCGTCCGAAAAACCTCACAGAGTACTCTACGACCATAAACAAGACAATTATCCTTAACCATAAAGAAAAGAAGTGTCATCATCACAAAAATGCTAACTGAACTGTCACCTGAAATGACGCTACTTTTATCAAAAATGACCGAGCAACTAAATTTACAAACGGCAAAAATAACTGAAAATATCACTTCGGCGGTTCTGCAAAAACTTAATGAAAAGATAAAACCAATAATTGAAGAAAATGAAAGGTTACAAAAGGAAGTAGAAAAGTTGAACGCCAAAATATTAAACTTGGAAGTTAACAGCAAGAGAAATAACATTATTATTCACGGGCTACAAGAAACCGAAAATGAAGACGACGAAGTCCTAAGTTCTCTAGTGATATCAACACTCAGTGACATAGACGTGAAAATGGAAACAGGAGAGATAGACAGATTACTGCGTCTGGGGAAAAAGGACGAGAATAATCAGAAAATTAGACCAATCCTCCTTGCAACAACTACACTGCAAAGTAAAATACAAATCATGAAACATAAAAAAAAATTAAAATCAACCACCTACATTACCCACGATCTACCCAAGGCAGTGCTACAAAAAAGGAAAGAATCTAAGACTCAAAATGCAAATAAGATAGAAAATGAAAAGAGGAAGAGAGCAGACACTCCGAGCCCCAACAACCAAAGCTTAGCAACATCAAAGGTCCCGAAAACAACTAAGAACAACAACTATCACAAAGAAACTAACCAAATAGACGCCTTTCAATATATGCGGGAGAGATCCTACTCCTTCTCCGAGAAAAATACATACAGAAACTAAAGCACCTCTTCTACAAAGACAACAAACTAGTTGCAAAACTAATTCACAACCGGAAAACAACTACGACACCGCAAATATAACACAGCTTAAAATGGTCTATAATACAGATATACTCACCGACAGAACAATCAGACATAGAAACAATAGATACTTTCTACTCAGACCTAAACAAATTTATTCAAGAATTTACTTACAAAAACTTAATTGTAATGGGCGACTTCAACGGCCAAATCGGTGGAAGACGGTCAGAAGAAAGTAAAATAATAGGACCATTCACATATAAAAACAAACCTAGAAGTAGAAACGGAGAAAAGATCATGAACTTGGTCTTAGAAAATAACTTAACCATTTTAAACACTGTATACAGGAAAAACAAGAACAAGATGTGGACCTGGATCTCACCTGATGGGAAAACAAAAAACGAAATTGATTTTATCTTGACTAACAGAGCCAGCTTCTTCTCTAACTTTGACGTTATCAACAGGCTAAACTTTAACACCAACCACCGATTGATAAGAGCTGAACTCAAAACACTACAGCCAAGAAAACCAAGACCAAAGCACGATCCTGGAAATATTGAACTTGGAAAATATCAATTAGAAGAATTACAAAAAACCCTGAGGGAGAAATTTAGAAACTTCAAATTAGAAACCCAGAACTTAAAAATACAGGAAAAGTATAACTGGTTTGAGAACACCATTATAGCTCAGCTCCAACGTTAGAAACGTTAAACCGAAATTAGAAACGCACCAAAAAATGGCTATCAACAAATACCATAAAACTGCTGGAACAAAGGAACAACTTAATAAACACAAAAGATGTTGCAGACAGAAGGAAGCGCCTGTCGGAAATTAGCAAAGAAATCAAAGAGAGTACACGAACAGATAAGAAAAGAAACAGAATGGAAATAATAGGAAAGTCCATAATCAAAAGCGGTGGTATCAAAAAAGCTTACAAAGAACTAGAGAACTCTACAGATTGGATAGTAAAAATGAAAAATAAATCAGGAAATTGGTACCACCACAGGACAGATATATTAACACTTGCCACAGATTATTACAAAACACTATACGAGTGCAGTAATACACCGGACGAAGAGCCCTTACCCTCGAGCACACCAGATTCAGACATCCCAAACATACTACAAGTAGAAGTAGAGAAAGCCATAGACAGTCTAAAAATAGATAAAGCACCTGGACCTGATGGTATAAATAATGAAATCCTAAGAAACAATAAGAAAACTATTACACCTATCCTGACAGAATTATTCAACGACATATTAAACACCGAAATTATACCCCAGCAATGGGCAGAATCCAACATCGTCCTAATACACAAGAAAGGAGACAAACATGACATTGGGAATTACCGTCCAATCAGCCTTATGTCGAACACATACAAGGTTTTTGCTAAGATCATACTCAAAAGAATAGAAAGAACATTAGATGAACACCAACCCATCGAACAGGCAGGATTACGCAAGGACTTTTCGGTGCTCGACCATATTCACGTGGTTCGCCAAATCTTAGAAAAGTATAACGAATACCAGCTTACTTATTACATTGCGTTTGTAGATTATAGCAAAGCTTTCGACTCAATATCGCATGTTGAACAATGGGAATCACTGGCAAACCAAGGAGTTGAACATAAATACATCCGTTTAATAAAAAATGTATATAAAAACAGTACTGCTAGAATACAACTAGAGAAGAAAGGCAAACCATTAAGAATCCGCAGAGGCGTAAGACAAGGGGACCCCTTATCTCCAAAGATGTTTTCAGCAGTGCTGGAGTCAGTGTTCAGGCGTCTTGACTGGGACAAAAAGGGTATAAAGGTGGATGGCGCATCACTTACACATTTGAGATTTGCAGACGACATCGTGCTCTTCGCGAAAACGCCACAGGAAATAAATGAAATGTTACTTGAACTGACAAGAGAAAGCGAGAAGGTAGGGCTAAAACTTAATCCAGAAAAAACCAAAGTCATTACGAATGGAGATAAACACCCTATAAAAGTAGAGAACACACAAATAGATTACGCGGATGAATACACTTACCTAGGACAGCTGATGACACAAAACGAGCCTGTACTGTAGATAGAAGAATAACTAATGGTTGGAAAAGATACTGGAGCCTGAAAGAGGTTATGAAAGACAAAACTCTACACACAAAAATAAAAACGAAAATATTCAACACCTGTATCCTACCTGTGCTCACATACGGTTGTCAAACTTGGCCTTTAACACAAAAGACAATTTCCAAACTAACAACATGCCAACGCGCAATGGAGAGAAGTCTCTTGGGAGTAAAAAAATCAGAAAAACTGAACAGTTATGCTATCAGAAAGAAAACAAAAGTCTTAGATATAACAAATAAAATCAGAAGGTTAAAATGGAAGTGGACAGGACACATGAGCAGACAGAATGATAGATGGAGTAACTTAGTAACACGATGGTACCCGAGAGATGGACACAGGAAAAGAGGGAGACCACAAAAGCGATGGGATGACGACATCCGCCAAGTGGCTGGAGTGACATGGCATAGAGTGGCACAAAACAGACAAGAATGGAAAAGGTTGGAGGAGGCCTTTGCCGACTGGCAAACTGATCTGCAGCGATCAAGCAAAATTCAAATACTAGATAGTTAATACTGCCGTCGTAAGAAAAAAGGGCACAACTAGCATTTTTTTAAAAACTGAGTTATATACATATTTAGAATCAGAAAAAAAAGCTACATCTGCTCAATTTTTTGTAGAATTTTATCTTCAAGGAATTCGGAGATACAGTAGGCTCAAAAGGCACAAATAAGACTAATATTCATGTTTTATAGAATGAAAAGGCACATTTATTTACCATTATATTAAAAAGGCACAAATACGTAGATGTGCCTTGTGTACTTAATTAATGATCCATGCATGTCTCAATTAATTTACGTATAACAGGCACAAATAACCAGTTGTGCCTTTTCTTTAAATTATTTACGATTAGGGGTGAGGAAAGGAGGGCAGGGTTTGATTGAAACGCGCCAGCTGTTGTGCCTGCGACGTCGCATTTTTCATAATCAGCTATACTTTCCAAGCTTGGGCCACTAATGCCTGACAACAGAAGTTTTTTGTTATAGTTACATTTAATTTTTATAATAATAATATATATTTTTTTTTAATATTAAACTACGAGTACCTTTAATACTTACGGGTGTAAGCTATTTCCTGTAAATGAACAATAAATAATTAGAATAAGCTCTAATAGAGTAAGCTTAGTAAAGGTTCAAAAAATTACTACCTCTATTAAGAATTAAGAATATTTTGATTTATTTTTCATATTGTGATTCTATTTTTTTTATACATTTTTAAGTTAGGGGTCCAACCTATTAGTAAAAAGAATAAAAATATTTAATTTTTACTTTCCTTAGGTATCTAACTAACTAAAAAGTGTAAATGAGTTTAAGTATTAGCACTTTATGTTTTATATTTGTTAAAAAAAAATTGTACTTAGGTGGATGCTTATCCCTAATCATTTATAAATAACTATTGAATATTAATAACGTTTTATATGTTGGTATTTTAGAAGAAGATTGGTTAAGTTTTATTTCAGTTATTTGGATAAGCTAACCAGAAATGTCATGACAATAAATATGTTTTATCTAATATATTATAAAATTTCCATGTCACAATGTTAGTTACCGCGTACTCCTCCGAAATGGCTTTACCGATTTTTACCAAATTTTATATGCGTATTCAGTAGGTCTGAGAATCGGCTACTATCTTTTTTCCATACCCCTAAGTGATAAGGGTTGTTCACCCTTATTTTTTTTTTTTAAGTTTTTGGACGAAATTTTTTGTTTTATTTTTTTTATATATCTTCTCTAATATTTAAAATTTCCATGTCGCAATGTTAGTTACCATACTTCTCCGAAACGGCTTTACCGATTTTTACCAAATTTTATATGCGTATTCAGTAGGTCTGAGAATCGGCTACTATCTATTTTCCATACCCCTAAGTGATAAGGGTTGTTCACCCTTATATTTTTTTTTTTTAATTTCTGGACGATTTTTTTGTTTTTATTTTTTTATAATGTGGCATTAAAAAATACATACAACCGCAAAACAACGTTTGCCGGGTCAGCTAGTAGTTTATAAACTTTCTTCACACGATTATTAGTTTTTTTTTTTATAGATTTTTATATTAAGTCAATTTATATTAAGAAGGCGCAATTATCACAATAATTTAAAAAAAATGTTTTAAAAATACCACTTATTACAAAGAAAAGGCATAGTTAACCAAATGTGCCCTTTCTTTTAGACTCAATGACCAATTTGCTTGAAATATTAAAAAGAAAGGTCACATTTGGTTAACTATGCCTTTTCTTTGTAGTAAGTGGTATTTTTAATATATATTTTTTTTAAGTTGAAAGGAATAATTTGAATTTATTTAATAATTAATTATATATAAAAACTAAAAAGTAAAAAATATAATAGTACTAACCTTCACGCATATATCATCAGTTTTTTTTTTTCTTTTGAGCAATAGGTTTCCACACTATGAAGCAGAATATGGTAAAAACTTTAATCCCAATTATCTCAGTTTCACCAAAATGATAGATGTGCCCTTCTCTCGTACGACGGCAGAATAGGTATTATTATTTTTATAATATTTAATTAAGTTTTATAAATTTTAATATCTTGTTAGTAAGCATAATTATTGTAATTGCAAAAAATGTATTGTGTGTAAGCAGATCCGAATAAAGGCTTTATTATTATTATTATTAAAAGCACAAAAGCATGAAGGTTCGAAGTGACGGCTGCATAATACAATATAATTATCAGATTTTTATTTACTTACCTAATTCTCTGCCTTAAACACTATTGAGCCATTTTTGTCGGATTTTTTTCATTGTTGGGAAATCTATAAAAACAGTATAATATTATCAATAAGGGCCTTACTCGAATACACACATCTTTTTCTCAGTAAGGTATGTTGGGGTAAGTTCGGACGCTTTTTTGCAGGCTTCGACAGGTTCGACAAAAAGTAAAAAATATTCATATTCGGGTAGATTTCTTGATTTATAACTGAATTTGTATGAAAAAAGAAAGATTATATTTTAGGAAAACCTAGAGTTAAATATCATAAATGCAGTGGGTATTGATTAAAACTGGGTTTGAAGTGAAAGTTTTGTTTTATTTCTACCAGGGAAAGATCGGACTAGTATGGGGAAAGATCGTACTATGCATAAAACTGAATCTTATTGTCATACGCCTATGGTTCATAGACAAACATGATTCGGTCTTTCCCCAGATTAACCACAAAAAAACTATCTCGAGGGATTCCTAATTCCCTTTGAGTATATAGAAGTCTTTGATAATTCCAGTCCTAATTTTAAAAAAAAGTATTGTACGTCCGATCTTACCCCTAACAAAATATAAACAACAGTGTGTTTCTCAAACTTTATTATGAAGTACCTAAGTAAGTAGGTACCTAGTAAGTATATGAAAATAAAAATACAGTTTGATGAATAGAAAAAAAGTATTAACGTACAAGAGCATAGTAATCAACATCTTTAACAACAACTAGAAGCTAAAGTAATTTACTTAAAAAAAACAACGGAAAATATTATGCAACAACTTAGATATGAGCGCCGCGCCGGCGCACCGCCGCCGCCGCCGATTTTGCCGTGCCGCCGCCGCCGCGAAAATACATCGACGCGCCGAATGAGCGAGAGGGATAGTTATAATGTGTAATTTCAGTCAGTGACTATGAGCATTATCTGGGGGCACGGCAGTGCCCCCGGCAAGTCGAGCGCGAAGCAAACACTGCCGTACCATCCTTTACTGGAACCATTTCGCCGCATTTTCAGGCCCCTATTTGAGAACCTCTGGATAAGACCAGAACGCAGAAATTTTCGTCATCCAGTAAGCTATAATCACATACTTAAAATCCAAAATTTCAAGTCTGTAGGTCATTTAGTTCCGAAGTTAAGCGAAAGCAAAGTTTCGCATTTATGACACTCACTCACTCACTTATACACTCACTCATGATCATCAAAATAGAACTAGTACTTCCCATAAACTCAAGGAGCTGAAATTTGGTACAGAGTTAGGGTTTAATGGCCACATAAAGGGAAAACTATAAAAACTAGGATAATCGATCTGGGGGCACGGCAGTGCCCCCGCCAAGTCGAGCGCGAAGCAAACACTGCCGTACCATTCTTTACTGGAACCATTTCGCCGCATTTTCAGGCCCCTATTTGAGAACCTCTGGATAAGACCAGAACGTCGATCTGGGGGCACGGCAGTGCCCCCGCCAAGTCGAGCGCGAAGCAAACACTGCCGAACCATTCTTTACTGGAACCATTTCGCCGCATTTTCAGGCCCCTATTTGAGAACCTCTGGATAAGACCAGAACGTCGATCTGGGGGCACTGCAGTGCCCCCGCCAAGTCGAGCGCGAAGCAAACACTGCCGTACCATTATTTACTGGAACCATTTCGCCGCATTTTCAGGCCCCTATTTGAGAACCTCTGGATAAGACCAGAACGTCGATCTGGGGGCACTGCAGTGCCCCCGCCAAGTCGAGCGCGAAGCAAACACTGCCGTACCATTATTTACTGGAACCATTTCGCCGCATTTTCAGGCCCCTATTTGAGAAACCTCTGGATAAGACCAGAACGTCGATCTGGGGGCACGGCAGTGCCCCCGCCAAGTCGAGCGCGAAGCAAACACTGTCGTACCATTCTTTACTGGAACCATTTCGCCACATTTTCAGGCCCCTATTTGAGAACCTCTGGATAAGACCAGAACGTCGATCTGGGGGCACTGCAGTGCCCCCGCCAAGTCGAGCGCGAAGCAAACACTGCCGTACCATTATTTACTGGAACCATTTCGCCGCATTTTCAGGCCCCTATTTGAGAACCTCTGGATAAGACCAGAACGTCGATCTGGGGGCACGGTAGTGCCCCCGCCAAGTCAAGCGCGAAGCAAACACTGTCGTACCATTCTTTACTGGAACCATTTCGCCGCATTTTCAGGCCCCTATTTGAGAACCTCTGGATAAGACCAGAACGTTGATCTGGGGGCACAGCAGTGCCCCCGCCAAGTCGAGCGCGAAGCAAAAACACTGCCGTACCATTATTTACCGGAACCATTTCGCCGCATTTCAGGCCCCTATTTGAGAACCTCTGGATAAGACCAGAACGCAGAAATTTTCGTCATCTAGTAAGCTATAATCACGTACTTAAAATCCAAAATTTTAAGTCTGTCATTCAGTTCCGAAGTTAAGCGAAAGCAAAGTTTCGCATTTATGACACTCAGTCACTCACTCATGATCATCAGAATAGAACTAGTACTTCTCATGAACTCAGAGAGCTGAAATTTGGTACAGAGTTAGGGTTTAATGGCCACATAAAGGGAAAACTATAAAAACTAGGATAATCGAACATCTGGAGTACCTGATGACCCTGATTAGAAAACACAAGAGCCCAACCAAACTATTAGAGATCGACATACCGCCTTTACAAAAAATATTCAACATGGTGGTGGGCCGCTTCATTTGATGTCAAAAATCGAAGGTCTGAAGTATCTGATGAAGAATCCTCAGCTGGTTTCAGCTGATTAGAGATATGGTATTGCCCCCCTTCTACTATTGGTACATAAAAAAATCGACTGTCATTTCAAAAACCTAGCGAAGTGGGACACATCTTCTAATTTAATCTAGTCCGTAGCATTCCACTGCTGGGCGAATGCCTCCCTTTCTGCTTTTGATACGCATATAAATAAAATTAAAGGAAAACTCTGGATAAGACTAGACTAGCTTTTATACTTATATTTACAAGTTTACAAGAAGAAATAGTCGAACGATTAACTTTATTGTACTCGATCATTACACAAATTAAATAAACAAATTACACTGAAATCTAGTAAAATAAATCAATATGCCCACGTTTCTACAAAAAGAAGTGAAATCCCACCAAAAACATTCTGTAAAAAACTAGCCAAGTCTCGATAGAGCTGCTTGTTTATCTCTAAAAAGTAGTGAAATCTAGACAAAGTCGTGCCAAGTCTAAGGTTCCTTACTGCGATTTCTTTATTATTATAGTTAATGTTGTGTGACTTGGCCGTTGAACATTCTTTATACGTTACAAGTGGGTACAAGTCAATTTTGTTTACACGTAATGTATATCTGTTGTAACTACCTATGTTTGTTAAGCGAGATAATAGCCCATACTGGTATTGGTAATTGGACGCTAGTGAGTAGTGTCTCATTTTAGGCTGTTGTTGATTGTAGAACACATGTATTGGAGCTATGGTGTCATGGAGCCCCTTTTGTACCATTGTGTACCCTTCAACGGCCAAGTCACACAACATTAACTATAATAATAAAGAAATCGCAGTAAGGAACCTTAGACTTGGCACGACTTTGTCTAGATTTCACTACTTTTTAGAGATAAACAAGCAGCTCTATCGAGACTTGGCTAGTTTTTTACAGAATGTTTTTGGTGGGATACATATTACCCAAGTCATATACTATTTTATTTTATTTTCGAGCCAGTAGATCGCATTGATAAAGTCATTGAGGATAAGAAGTTTGCGCTGTGAGCAGAAAGTTTGAGTACCACTGTTTTTTTTTTTTCATACATTCCAAAACGGGGGAAGTTCGGATGCAATTTAGTCCGATCTTACACCCATGGGGGAAGTTCGAATTAAAATCTACAGGCTAATCTATGTATCTTACGTTATTCTAACCTAAAAACAAAATATGTCGTAAGTGGATTAAGCACAGAGAACTAACAAAAATTTGAAATACTCGCTCTAATACTGAGATACGCACTCAGGGGGAAGTCCGGATATGTCATATATCCCGCGTTTTCAAATTTTGTTCCACGTGCTGTGGAACAAAATTGTACTCACCTTGAACGAATATCGGCAACTGAATAGTGATTCACAACAAAATGGCGTCGCAGACAATATTGCCAGTGATGAAAAATATTAACAAACGTAGTAGTTATTTGAATTATACGATCTTTCCCTGATTCGATCTTACCCCAACACATATTACTCACTACGATTCTAGGCGAGTCGCTAGTTCGCTACTACTTAGTTGATAAAAATACTTAGTACCAACTTACAGACTTCGATCAATATAAGTAGGTATATGTGCCGTACCGAACAAGTGTTTTAATCCGCGTAAGGAGAGCCCTGATGAGTGACCACTGACCATGCTCAGTCGGTTTTGCGCCGCCTAGCGACTCTTATTACGAGTAACACGTTGCGAGTTGCGACGCGTCTATGCGTTGTTAAAGTGTATCAACTGAGTAGTGACACTAATGTTACGTGAGCTGAATATTTGCTATTATAATGGAATTCAATGCTTGTAAGCAGCTGTACAAGCCTTTAATAATATAAGACTTTAATATATTAATATAATAAAATCAATTGCTGAGGAACACATGAAAACACCATTCAAAGTTTTATTACAATGATCAATGAACTCATCCTTTCCGTTAGCTTGAAAAACAAGATTTTCGTTATTAACGTTACGGTGAATATGATAACAATCTCAGACCGAATAAAAAGTACTTTTATTCGGTCTGAGAGTTATAAGTAAGTAATATTTTAACGCTCACTGCTGACTGCACAGCTCGTTTTGAGTTTTGAGATTTTTGAGTCGTATTGCTGTTATTATGTTAAATCCGTTTTATTCTTGACTTTTAGAAAGTTTGAACAATAAAGATTTTATATTGATGTAGTTAGTATATCATTGAATAATATTTGAATTTCTTATCTGGGGGCACGGTAGTGCCCTCTCCAAGACGAGTGAGCGTAGCGTAGTCTGGTAGTGTATAGAGGTGAAAATTCCGGAAAGTTTCCGAAATTTTGGAAATTTTCGGGAAAGTTTCAGGAAGTTTACTTGAAAACTTCCTGAATATTTCCCCATGAGGAAGTTTTCAAAACTGATCATTTATCTATTAAAAATAGTTGTTTTAAATGTAAATTACACTAATATTAGATAGTTTTTATAGTTTAGATTCAATTGAACACAATAAGCACGAACCTTGACTCAACGCCATCTATTGACACCAACATGTAGGTATTTGGTTATGTTTTATAAGGTCGTATTAAGTCTATGTTTTCTTTTTATTTAAAATTTAACTTATTGATCGTATAGTTCAGTGTACCTACCGTGCCTATGTCTCGCAGCGATTCAGTACGCGATTTCAATTTTTAAATACCTACACTATCGCTTTATCTTCTTATTATCTTCTATTATACGAGTATAAAGTAACAACGCCTGACTGATTCATCAACGCCGAAGCAAAACTACTGAAGCTAGAGACGTAAATTTTTGACCGTGGCTTCCTTTTGTGACGTGTAGGTCCACTCAGAAGGAATTTTGCGAATTCATCCCTTAAAGGGGTAAAAAGGGGTATCAACGTTTGTATGTAACTTTTTTATTTGTAATCAGATCTGTTTGGAATTTCGTGATGTTGTTCTTTGGCATGATTTACTAAAACTCTAATTAAATATTTTCGAAAATTCGATCTTTTAAGGGGTAAAAAGGGGTACTAAACTTTGTATGGGGAAAAAATATTAAATGAGCATTTAGGCTTGGAACTTTGTAAATGGAGTCCTGAAAGAAATTAATAAACATGTGTTTAATTATTTTTCGATATTCAACCCCTAAAAGGATGAAAGGGGGTATGAATATCTTTTATTTTCATCAACGCCGAGGCAAAACTACTGAAGCTAGAAACGTAGTAATCGGACCGTAGCTTCCTTTTGAGACGCATAGGTCCATTAAGAAGGGATTTTGCGAAATTCACCCCCTAAAGGGGTAAAAACTGGGATACCATAAAAAAAGTTACATACAATTGTTGATAAACAATTGTATGTAACTTTTTTTATGGTCAGATCTGTTTGAAATTTCGTGATGTTGCCCTTTGGCATAATTTGCTAAAACTCTAATTCAATATTTTCTAAAATTTGATCTCTTAAGGGGTAAAAAGGGGTACTTAACTTTGTATGGAAATTTTTTATTAAATGAGCATTTCGGGTTGGAAGTAACTAACTAACATAAAAAATAAGCGCATGTTTCATGATTTTTCGATATTCAACCCCTAAAAAGATGAACGGGGATATGAATGTCTTTTTTTCAGAGTCAAACAATGCTTAACCATTTTCCATATACATCTGTTGTATGTTTTTTGAATGGTCCTTTCAAGCTCTTTATTTTGATAACAAACACCTTCTGCAGTCAGGTAATAATATGCACAGACAGCCAAAATCATTATCCTTCCTTTTGCCTTCGCCGTAGTCGGGTAAAAAGGGTTTCGTTTCCATTTACTAATTCTATGCAAACGAAGTTGCGGGCACCAGCTAGTAGTTAATAAAACAGTTTATAATAAAATTATTGACTACATGAACTCACTCGTATATCTGGTTTAATTTGTCTTCATAATGAAATTATGTTATTTACTAAAATGATATACATAAATAATTATTTACTGAAATTATAATATAAAGCTATAATTCTAAGGGTGAAATTGAAATCATTCGACAAACTTAGAGGGTGTGTTCAGACAATGAAACTGCCAGACGTAAAAAGGACGTAAAACAAAATATACCTAGTTACAACTTTTCATACTAAAGTCAATCAAGTGCTCTGATCTAATCTGAATAGTAATTTATTATCATTATTAGTCGTGACGAGTCGGGGGTCGACGTAAAGACAAAATTTTTGGTGACGAATCGAAGGAGTGACGAGTCGGGGGTAACTCTGGTATGGAGAGACACATTTTTATTTAATTTTTCCTTAGGTAAATTGTTTAGATTTTAGGTACAATCATCCCTGGTAAGTTATATTATATAATATTATTCATAAATATTCTAAAAGTCATATATTTTGAAAACTTCCAAATTTGGAAATTTTCAGGAAGTTTTCAGGAAGTATTCCTTAGAAAAGGAAACTTTCCGGGGAATTTTCATCTCTAGACTAGTGTAGAGTTAGAAGTTTGGTAGAGTCAGAAGCTTCGTTTTACATGAGATCTAATAGCTTTTTGACAGTGCGATTTATATGGTATCGTTTTGGCATCACTTTACATGAAAATGTTTTGGTGGGATTTTTTTAACTAAAAGGCTTTCTAAAAGGACACTTGAAGCAAGACTCACAAAAAATATATAAGGTACTAGCACGAAGTTATAGCCTTTAACCTTACTCACTTAATATTGTAGCGTAATGTTGTGTTAAATAATATTTAATTCGAATAAAAATATAAATAAGTGAGATATCAAAATCAACTTCAAAGGCTAATTAGCATGGGCACAGGGCAGTTTCGGGGGGTTCCCATAACTTATTTCCTATCGGCTTCACTTACCACTTACCTTTTGAAGACCCTCATCCAGCTCTCTACCTATTAAATAGGCTAGAGCTTCCCTATGAAGAAGAACCAGCCTTCACTACTGGTACAGGGTCATTCTAAGTGGGCGTGGCAGTGTCGAAGGCTGGCTCTCCTACATAGGGAAGCCCTATGTAGGAGATATATACTCCTACATAGGGCTATATATAATAGTAGGGATTTGGATGAGGGTCTTCAAAAGGTAAGTGGTAAGGGAAGCCGATAGGCATAGGAATGAAGTTATTGGAACCCCACGCCACTGGAGCGTGGTAATCAATTATTGCAAGGAATAGTTTTGTTAATAAAATTGATTTTTTTTTGATAAACAATTTAGGAATTTAATTTAGGAATCTGTCAAGCACGAGTTGGACGTAGGGTTCCGTACCATTATAAGTCATTTTAGATAGGTAGGTACTTATTATTTAGCTATTTTTGTACAAAGTTTTCCGAGTAAGCGTATTTTACAATGGTCCACTATACAATCTAAGGCAATCGCGTATGGATTCGCCGCTAGGGGCGCTTGTGTAGAGTGAGGTCTCCGAAATGTGAAATGTCCATCAAATGTCACCGTTTGCGGCTTGGCTACGCAGGTTTATTTCTATTTATATTACTGTTGCGAATATTTTGCGGATACGCTAGATTACCTGTAGCAAAGGTAAGGATAAACGATTCGTGTTTTAAAAGCGGAGTTAGGAAAAAAACTGCCCTTTTTTCGAGCAAAAAGGGACTGCGCAACACTGTGGCGTGTAGGTACATATTTACAACTGTCGGTATTTATTTTCCGACAGCCTTACATCTTTATTTTTTATTTAACTAGGTAAATAAATTTAATTCTCTTTTTTCCTCGTTATCCTCCCGGTTCTGCGCCGTGGTTTCCTGCTCTAGTTTTCCTCACTTTGTTTTGTTATCTTTTATTACTTTTGTTGCTCTCTCGTCATTTGTATGAATACATTTCTCTGTGATTTATTTATATCATTATTCTTGGGGTTCCGTAATACCTACTTGAGGAACCCTTATAGTTTCGCTCTGTCCGACCGTCTATTTGTCTGTCTGTCCGGGCTTCTAGCTGCTGTAATTATGATTTATGAATATAAATGGATAAATTTTGGTGACGATACCTGTATAGATCTCGGTTTTGCCATCATAAAATAATAATAATTATACATTTTAGGGGTGGCTCTCCATAGTCCATACATGTGAAGAGGGGATGAAAAATATTTTTTCGTTCTACTCTATTGTGTGGGGTATCGTTGAATAGATCTTTTTAACGGCTGGCTTGAAAAGTTAAAAAAAAATGGTATCTACCATATTTTTTTTAACCTTTAAAGTTTTAAGGGTTAAAACTGTAACGGTGAATATTATAAATTGCGAGGAGAAAAGAAAATAACTTTTTCAACTTCTTAAGAAATGTTCGCCAAGCCGACAAAATCATCAACAACATCACTAAAGATAATCTCATTGCACAGATAATCATAGTACCTGTAGGCCTTGGTGGTTTTGGCGAATACTTAAATCGATTTAAAATAAAATGCAACACTACAATCTGCGAACGTGACAGTGTATCTGTCACCGTAAAATTGTAAAAACCGTTAGATTGTAAAATAACTGACGAGATTGTAAAAATATGTCGAAAGATATATAAATATTTATAATATTATTGTGTTAAAAAATAAAATGTGAAAAATAATATTGTGTTAAATTATAGGCAGAATATTCCCATCCGAAGTCTATCAACATTTTACACAAGGGCGGATCCAGCTTTGGCGCCAGGAGGGGGTCACATCATGGGCGTAGCCAGGTTTTAGTTTCGGGGGGGGGGGGGGGGGGGGTTCATGAAAATAAAACGACTACAAGTACATTAAATAATCAGGACCAAACCTATTAGAGGCCCTGGGCAAATTACATTTTTTTCTAAACTGAATAGTTTGTACTTCCAAAGTGGTAAAATGTGTGTCCCCCCCCCCCTGTAACTTCTAAAATAAAAGAATTATAAAAAAAATGACATTACCGAACTACACACTAACACACTACACACTAACTACACTACAATAAACTTCTACCGAAAATTGGTTTGAACGAGATCTAGTAAGTGGTTTTTTTTATTACGTCATAAATCTTAAACCGCAATTTGCCTTTCATTCAGTTAACTTTTAAAATTTTAAAAATTAAAAAAAACATTAAATTTCATAAACATAAACCATAAACCGTGAACCATTATTTTTTTATTACAATGTATATGTGTATACGGAACCCTCGGTGCGCGAATCCGACTCGCACTTGGCTGGTTTTTTTTACCTTGTAATCCATTCAATAACATGTTGGACAGTGTTTATATACAGTATGAGTCTTTATAATGTGCACATAAATTTCTTTATTTTATCGACGGAAAAATATTTTTAAAAGTCTAAATATATTATTTACACTTTTTTGGAATTTTTAAAAAATTTTGTTCGCTTCTGTGGCTTCGGTTCGGACCGTCGTCGTGTTTAGACGATGTAAGTTTTAAACTAAATTAATGTTCTATTGCGGTGAAATAAACTCCATAATAATTGGAAGTAATTAAGCATCCTCATAAAATGAAGAAATGGGGAAAAACTTCCCCTCAATTGAAAATAAATGTTTTTTTTTATTGAAAAACTTTTTCATCAATTTTTACAACGATCGTAAAATTTCTCAATATCACGCACCTTTTGTCCCTGTACCTACCTTTTTTATTAGTTAAATTTATTCTACATCGTGTTAACTACCCATTGATAAAAATCACATTTTATTTTTATTTTATTTTATTAGTAAAACAAACAAGTATGTATACAGATAAATTACAAATCAAATTACATAATATTAATTATTATCTCATGGTTCAGTAATTGCTGTATACTCCACTACGTTTTCACGGATTACAAGTAAGTGCACAATGTTATATAATGTCATACAACAAAACAGTATGTAACATTAATTGCTTTAGATGTTTTGTTGTGTCATTAAAGCATCTGTAATTTGCTTTTTAAAAACATATTTTCCTACAGCAAATATATATATGTTAGTAAAGTTGTTATTATAATATATTTTAACTAGTCTATGCAGGGGTGCACGTTCACCAGCATTTGTACGACACATAGTCGTTGCAAAGAGCGGATAAACGCGCGCCTCTCGTCTTATTTAATGGCATTTATATTGCAGGGTTTTAACAAATTTCCGTTGAATTTTCTCTAATTTCTTGTCATATTTACCATAATATGGATCCCATATCATACACGTGTATTCTACCTGTGGGCGTATTAAGGAGTTGAAAAGGTAACGATAGGTGTTTTCAAGTTTAAAATCTGATGATGCTCTCATGACAAGATTGTACATTTGGAACGCTTTGACAACTATTTTATTGACGTGCAAATTTAAATGTAATTTTCAATCTAGAAGGACGCCAAGATCACAAATTTGAGTCTCCCTAATTAATATTTCATTGCATAACGAATAATCAAAATTATACACTTTTTTATTTTTTGTAAAATTTACATATTTACATTTACTAATACTTAACCTCTTGAGCGTCCCGCGCGGTGTGACCGTTTTGACAGTTATCGCGCAAGTGTCCAAGACGGTGTGACCGCACGCGAATTAGGGTGACTTTGTCTGTTGTTTATTTTAAATTCTCTCAAGCATTGCGTGCCGACGGGTGGCAATTTATTTTCTACTGACTTAAGCCCTGGCTTCTGCAGTTTTACTTTTGGGATGTACATTCGAAAAATTGAAAAAAAAAAGCTTCTAATCTAGGACCAATTAGTTGTCATTTGCAATCCTCTCAAGGGTCGCATGCCGACTGGCGGGAAGTGATATTTTATATACAGATCTCGAAACTTTTTATATAAATCGTTATTAAAACATATATTTAACTTATTAAATAATAAATTTGGTGTGTGTGTTAGATTTTCGTCATAAATTTGCTTCAAAACCTCCAAAAATTACATACAAGTATTTTGTGTTCACATCGAGATTGCTTTTATTCCTTCAGTTTCTTTTTAATTCCAGTTACATGATCTTATAGAGAATTTACTCTAGTTTCTAAATATATATAACATGCATAGGTTTTAGCAACAATTTATCAATATAATCCATAAAAAATAAAAGGCGGGCATTTTCACGCGCTCACGCGCGGGGACACGTGACATACCCCGGACGCTTGCGCCATTTGCTTATTTGCGGCCGGACGCTCGAGAGGTTAACTACATATTTTTATCACAATATTCCGATAGTCTATCTAAATCATTTTGCAAGAGATGGCTATCATCTAGATTCTAGAGATTTGATGGTTTTAAATACCAAGGTGTCATCAGGTACTATGATTATCTGCGTATAATAAAAATCTACTGTTATGAAAACATTTGTTAATATCATTTATATACAAAATAAATAGTAACGGGCCCAATATTGATCCCTGTGGAACACCCGACGAAGCCAGAAATGAATTAGAATGGAATCCATTACACACCACAGTTTGGGATCGGTTGCTAATATATGATTGAAACCAACGTAATAAGTCCCCTTTAATAACATTATACGAAATCTTATTTAAAAGGATTTTATGATCGACTCGGTCGAAGGCCTTTTTGAAATCAGTGTAAATTGCATCTGTTTGGAATCTAGTATGCATATTTTTAAATAAATAATTAGTAAAAAGTATAAAATTGGTTGTATTTATTTATTTTATTTATTTATTTATTCTTCATGTAAATATTAACAAAGACACATTAGAAAGTTATTACAATACATTGGCGTACTTATCTCTTTAAGAGATCTCTTCCAGCAAACCTATAATTGTGGATGCAAGTAGAGTAGATAGGGCAATGTACACAAAGACAACATATATCTAAAACTTTAACATTTAGACTTAAACTAAAACTTATACAATGCCTAAAAGTAAATTAAGATACTAATAATATAAATATAAATAAACATACTTATTACGCAGATGGAAATAAAATATACATACACATACATACAAATAACAAAATTTTATGAATTGAATAATTATTATTAAACTGCTCTTGAAATTTTCAAAGTATATAAACTAATAATTAAACTAATGATAAGTAGTGCCGTTTTAAACGCAATTTAAATGCGTTGATATTTGGAGCCTCCTATGTGGCAGAAAGAATGTATTCCGGCAGACCATTCCAAAGACGCGCTGCAACAAACGAAAATGAGCCCTCATAGAAAACTGTATTATAGTGTGGAATTTCAAGTGGCCTCTTCAATGTATTAGAGCGAACAGGCCTCTCGCTAGGTGGTGTGTAGCTAAACCTTTCGTACAAGTAAGAAGGAGAACGGGAACGAAGAAGTTTAAAGAGGAGCGTAAGAGTGTGAGTATTCCGACGCAGTCGTATCGGAAGCCAGTTAAGACGAATACGAAACTCGGAGATATAGTCATATTTGCGCAAACCATATATATATCTAATGCATATATTTTACAGGCGTTCAAGTTTGTTTAGTGAGGCTTCCGTTGTGTCCAAAAAACGACGTCAGCATAATCTGTCAGTGGTAGTATGAGAGACTGCACCAGTAGCAACTTAGTTGGGAAAGGAAGGAAATTTTGTAATCGTTTAAGCGCATGCATCGCACAATAAATTACGCGTCTACTGACATCACAGATATGCTCCGACCAAGATAGGTTAGAATTAAAGATTACACCTAAGTTTTTCGCAGAGTCCGATATCTTTATAATATTTGTAGTAGACTTTTGCTTGACGAAACCGTGTTGTTCTGGCTGCAGAGAAGAGAGATGGGACGGTAATTTTCTAAATTTTGTCTAGAACCTCCTTTATGTATAGGTATAATATTTGCTTTTTTCCAAACAGTGGGAAATGTCTGAACACATTTCGACCCCTCTGGGTAGAAACGTCGTAAAAGCCATTTTGGCCAAAATGAGTTTTTAACGGTTTCTTACTCAGAATCGTGAGCTTTATCGATCTGTGTATTCGAAATGATCAAATTCGCAAAAAAAATGGCTTTCACAGCATTTTTCAACTCATTATAAACCCAGTTTTCTTCGTTGAGAATGTTGTAATGCGCATTTTTTTCAATACATTTTTGAAATATATGTAGTAAGTGATATAATTTTTAATTTCGTGGTTAATACTACATAATATAATACAGTACTTGAAAATAATACTATCAAACATTTTGTAGTAAAAGACACATCACCAACAAATACGGCTTTTACAACATTTTCTCGATTTCAAATATAAAAATGAACGATGTCATTTACGTCGTTAAATCCATAACTTTTAATAATAGGGCTTCTATAGCTATTTTTTTATTGCGACACTATTGAAAATAAATGCTAACTTTGGTATTAAATAGCAGTCGCATTTTTGTTATGGCAGACATTTATTTCAGGTCATCTAAACAACTATTATTATCTGCCTAAAAGTTTAAAAGACAATAATATTACAATTATTATTTTAAGTCTATTTTTTAGCTACATTAGTTGTATCGGCAATTGTCTAGTAGGTACACACGTCATGCCACTGCCTGCTCCACCGCGCTGCCGCGCGCATACGCATCTCCTCCCGCTCTCCTCGTGATCCGCCCGTGCCGAAATAGCCTTACGGCTAAGCAATAGCAGTGACGAATGGCGATCACTCTGCCTTCAGTCGTGTAAAATTGTTGACGCGTCCTTTGTATGAGAGCGATCGGAAAAAATTAAACACGTTCTATCAAAACATCTGTTGAAAGTGTGGATTTCATAGAAGATAGCGACGTTGAGACACTAGAAAAAAGGCGACTTACTCGGTGAGTTTACACAACTGACTTTTACTACAAATTGCTATTCGTACAAATTATCAATTTTCTACTTTGGCTTTTACCACTTGGCATTAATTACTAATTTTAAATAAGTATGAAAGCGGTTTTATTTTTCCTTATGCCTTTTACAGATCATCTTTTTATGACGATTTTGCTGTGACAGAAACAAGCAGTCAAATTAACAAATCATCTTATAACTCAAAAAAACATACAAAAAAAAAACAAGAAATTTAATCAAACACCTGTCAAAACAATTATAGAAAGTGTGGATTTTATTGAAAATAACGACGTTGAGATACCAGTAAAAGGACAACTCATACAACGTGCTTGCACTTCAACAAACGATCGTATTAGTACTTCTAATATATCCCCCTTACTAATAAACGCTGTATAAGCTTTGAATAGTTATACAGTGTTTTGTCTTCTTCAATCATATTAAAAATGTCACTTGTGTGACGAGAACAAAACACTGTATAACTATTCAAAGCTCATACAGCGTTTATTAGTAAGGGGGTATGTTTATCGAGATCTCACATCTTCTTTAAAACCCCGAAGACAACTCCTATTCAAAATATTTCTAGTTTATTATTGTCTCATCCTTTATTAGCCTTAAACTATTACACTCCTTCGTCCTCAAAAGCGGCAGTAGATTTTCACGACTATCTTCCCAGCGATGGACCTAATGTTGACAGCGCACAAAACTTACCTATTGATGCCCATACCGCAGCGAACGATACTCACCGCCATGGCCTCGACGCTGAATCTGAAAATGTAGCACCCCCGGATCACTAACCTATTGATGCCGATACCGCAGCGGACGATACTTACCACAATGGCCCCGACGCTGGTTCTGAAAGCGCAGCACCCCTGAAACACTTACCTATTGATGCCCATACCGCAGCGGACGATACTCACCACCATGGCCCCGACGCTGGATCTGAAAATACAGCACCAGTTGACGGCTCACCTGCCATTGCACACGCCGTAATGGATGACGATTACCGCCATTTTCCCGGCACTGGACCGGAACTTAGAGGTAAAAGCCCCTTTTGTAGCCGACCACTCATCTTCCGATCAAACAAGAAAAAGACGCAAAGCCACAAATTCGTTTAAAAAATCATTTATGGATTTTCTGTCTGATGAAAACCAGGGAGATTTTCATCATCGAGATTCAAGCACGTCTAGTCATGATAAAAAGAGTAAAAGAAAAACCGGCCAAGTGCGAGTCGGACTCGCGCACCGAGGGTTCCGTACAAACCTGCAAGGTTTACAAAGTTCGTTCATTACGACAATCGAGTCATAACTATGGTATTTTTATTGCAAAATGACGCGTTTATGAGGAAATGGGTAGTAAGTTTAAAATTATTAAAAAAAAATATATTATGTGATGTAACTAAAAATTTATGGTTTTCGTAATTTTTCCTTTATCTATGCTATAAGACGTTGCTTCGTACCAAATTTCAAGATTCTGAGTTCACGGGAAGCACCCTGTAGGTTTTGATTCCCTTGCAAGTGTCGAAAATTTGCGGCATAAACGGCTGTATCTTTTGATTGCGTTGGCTTAGAAGTTTGATTTTTTCACAGCTTCAAGGGACAGTAGACTTGAGTAATTGATATAAATTTCAGCTTCATACCTCCACGCGTTCCTGAGAAAAAGGGTCTTGACAGACGGACGGACGGACAGACGGACAACAAAGTGATCCTATAAGGGTTCCGTTTTTTCCTTTTGAGGTACGGAACCCTAAAAAGAAGAACAGGAAAATTCAGGACAAGAAAGGTGAAAAGGGACAATCTGCAGAACCTTTTAAAGACGCTGAAGTCACCATTACTAATAGACAGACTAAAGTTAATGCACGCAAAAGAAACCAGAGTCTGAAGAAAGAAGGCAAAGAATATGTAACACCAAAAGGAAAAGTAGTCGCAGCTAAGTCCATGAAAAATAATCCATGCGCACCTGGAAAATGTAAGAGAGGTTGTTACGAAATAAGCGAGGACCGTAAGAAAAGAATTTTTACATTTTATTGGAGTCTAGATGTTAAGCGTCGTCGAGATTGGTTAGTTCACTGTGCACGTGTTGATGGCATTAGAGGAAAAAGAGTGGAGTCGAATAGACGGAAAATAACAATTGATTATTTTATCAATAACAATGAAGACCATAAAAAGTATGCCAAATTTTTTTGCTGTGTACTTTGGATATAACACAAAGATACTTGAATAACGTTATATTGAATGCATTGGATGGTATGTCACACGTAGATTTAAGAACGAGAACTGCTGATAGCAAATTTTTTTTTTTTTTTTTAATGAAATAAGGGGGCAAACGAGCAAACGGGTCACCTGATGGAAAGCAACTTCCGTCGCCCATGGACACTCGCAGCATCAGAAGAGCTGCAAGTGCGTTGCCGGCCTTTTAAGAGGGAATAGGGTAATAGGGGAGGGTAGGGAAGGGAACAGGGTAGGGGATTGGGCCTCCGGTAAACTCACTCACTCGGCGAAACACAGCGCAAACGCTGTTTCACGCCGGTTTTCTGTGAGCCCGTGGTATTTCTCCGGTCGAGCCGGCCCATTCGTGCCGAAGCATGGCTCTACCACGTAAAAAAATATTCAGAGCCTGTGAAAGATAATGCGCGGATATTTATTGAAAATCTCCACTTCCACAGAGATTATTTAGAGATGCCGCAGAGTGCTAATAAAAATAACACATTAATTGAGACTGACGAAGAAGATGATGATGACGACGTGACTGAATGATGACTAAATTTTATATTGTTTCTTATTGTTTTAGATTAATTACAAATCTACGTTTTTTATTGTGCTGTAAGCATAGTATTATTATGTGCCATTCACTATTATTCCAAAGATGAAAATATTTTTAATGTTTACTTTAGTTTAAGAAGCTAAGATTGTTTCGTATACGTTGAGCAAAATGTACCTGAGCAGTTTTCCTCAAAAAGATATACCGTAGACATTACGAAGAACTAATTTTATTAAGATTATGTTATTATTGTTATATACTTACTATTTTTGAATATTTAAGAGTTTGTGTTGATTCTATTTTGATAATGTTACTGCAGTGATGAGTGAGTTGACTGAATAACAAATTACGTGTGTCGTTTATTTTTTGTTGTTAAGTTTGTATACAATTTCCTGTTATTTCCAAAGATATCTTTAGTAACTTACATATTTTTTTTAGTTTTAGAATCTAAGATTGTTTAATGTGTAAGTTGAGAAAATGTTTCAAGGACGTTTTCCACCCAAAGACTTATTACCTAGACTAACAATATGAAGAACTGATTTTCTAATTGTATTAAATACTTACCTAGTTTTTCATAATTTAGAGGTAACGTTGATTTATTTTGATAATTTTATTAAAGTTTGTCGGAAAAGTACAATTTTACGTTAAAATAATGAAAAACTATAAAATAATTTGATATTTGTCAATAATGTTTGTCGCATTTAATACACAAAATTACACTTTCTTATTATTACAATTGTCTTTTAATTCAAAAATACCTTCTAAAAAACGATGTATTAATATCTTATACAACTAAATGAATAAATGGTTATAGTCGCGAAGCAAAAAAAAATGTTGTAAAAGCCATTTACAACGAGATTTTTTGTAGTAAAGCCATGCGATCTCTGAAACTATTTAATGTAGAATATTTTGAGTTTCTATTTAGTAAACTACCCGAAAATCTAAGCATAATGAGCTATAGTGGTTTTTTATTACTTCAAAGAAAAAAAATATGCGTGAAACAAAATGACTATTTTTGTTTTTTGGCCGTACTGTAAAATGGCCATTTGGCTTTTACGACGTTTCTACCCAGAAGGGTCGATTTGTTAAATATTTAATAACGGCATACATGTTGTTTTTTCGGGTCGCTTGAGAAAATACGGAGGAATTCCATTAGGCCCTGGGCCCTTCGTTGCATCTAGCAATTGTAATTGCTTGCGAATCAGAGTAAGACTTAGGTGTACAGTTGAAAGGGAGGAGTTGTTATCACTGGAATCTTCATTATCAGGGTGCCAATCGAGTGATTTTTATGGATAATGTCGAAGATGCTATTCCTAAAAATTTTAAGTACTTCTGGACATATATAGCCAATCGTCAACGTAAGTCTGGCATCCCATCGTGTATGTTCTACAAAAACGAATCATCGAGTGATCCCTCAGAGATTTGTAACCTCTTTTCAAGGTTCTTCCAGTCTGTCTACGTATACACTAAATGGCTCGGTAGCATCTCGTACTATTGCCCGTCAATGCACAATGACTGTTTCCCATCTTATGAAAACACACTTAAAGTATTTACGCCTAATTACAATCACTGCATTTTAATGGGTGATTTCAACACATGTATGCATAAAGGCGATAATCGATCCACTAAACTTTCTTCTGAGCTCCGTGGCCTAGTGGGTAGAACGTTTAGTTCGCACTCGAATGAGCGCAGGTTCAAATCCCAGGTTGTGGCGTGTACCAATGAGACTTTTTCTGATCTCAAGTACATTATACGGATGCTCTAACAGTGAAGGAAAACATCGTGAGGAAACCCGCGTATAGTTGGCCCCAGACGTATTGACTAGTTCATTTCTCTGGACCAGGCTGACTATGTTGTGAGAATTCGTATGTGCTTGGGCAACCATACGACATTTAAAAACAAACTGTCCCAGGCACTACAGTATTTCAAGAGTGGTTACTTCAGTCGGAGAATACTGTATAAATCATCCATTAACGGATGTAAAGGCCTAAGTAAAACTTTCTTCTATTTTAGAATCCTTTAATATGAAATTGCTGCCACTCGATCCAACCCACTACTCCCCAGGTTGCCGCCCTTCTCTGCTCCTAATGTCCTAATTATAGTCTCCTCATCTAGTTTTGTTTCCAAGCATAGCCAGACCTTAGCTGAAATATTCTCGTATCATGATCTCATCTATGTAGCTTACAATGTTCGTACCCCTATCTAAAGTGAAAACTCTGATCCAATTTTTTTTTTTTTGCCATGGACATTGAGAGCTTAAAGGAGGATGCGCTGAATATAGATTGGTTGGAATTAATCGCGGTTGACTCCGTTAATGACAAGGTTGATATATTTAACACCACTCTTTATCACTTTATGATAAACATGTACCTGTCAAGCCTGTCATGATCAAACATCTCCCAGCTCCCTGGCTATTAGATGTTATAAAAGCTCTGATCAATGCTAATCATGCAGCCAAAGCCAAGTATAAAAAAAGGAAGACAGAGGAATATCGTAATAAATATGTCGAAATACGCAACCGCTGCAATATGATGTGTCATGATGCTCAGAGGCGTCATATTCATAGCTCTATTGAGAATGGTGATCCAGCTAAGACTTGAAAATTCCTCAAATCGCTCGGCGTGGGTAAACGCACTGAGCCACAGGATTGTTGTAGCATTGATATCGATATTCTAAACAATAATTTCACACCCTCATGTAATCTTGACCCTAACATTAAATCTCGTACGTTAAATCATATCTCTTCGTTACCTAGCCCTAATTTTGATCAGTTTTTTACTACTCCAGTTACCGAATGTGAGATTAAGAAACATATCATGTCAATATCGTCAAATGCGGTGGGTGATGACGACATCAGTCGTAAGATGATCGTTCCGATTCTAGATATAATTTCTCCTATTCTTTTACACATTTTTAATTCTTGTTTAGAGTCTTGTACCTTTCCTGATGCCTGAAAGTCTGCATACATTATTCCTTTACCTAAATCTGCCCATCCTAAAACCGTGTCTGATTTCCGTCCTATTTCTATCCTACCCTTTTTATCTAAAGTACTTGAGCGGATCATTTAACGCCAGCTTAGTGATTATGTTATGATAAACAGTTTACTTAGTCCGTTTCAATCGGGCTTTCGGGTTGGACATAGTACGACAACCGCCTTAGTAAAAGTTGCTGATGGTATAAGATCTGGTATGGATAACAAGATGCTTACCGTTCTCATATTACTAGATTTTAGTAATGCTTTTAATTCCATCGACCATGACATTTTGCTAAGCAGACTAGCGTCTTTTAAAGTCTCCCCATCGGTACTGCTTTGCTTCATAGCTTCCTTGTGGGACGTCGGCAGAAAGTTAAATCATCGGACTCATTTTCCAACTGGAGTTATGTTTCTGCCGGAGTCCCTCAGGGTGGAGTATTGTCCCCTCTTTTATTCGCTATCTTTATAAATTCTATCATAATGTCTCTTTCATCATCTTACCACTTTTATGCGGACACTTACAAATTTACGCCCAGTCGACATTTGACGATCTGCATTCTACTATTAATTTAGCGAATGACGATCTGTCAGCGATTTGTCAATGGAGTAGGAATCATGGATTTCATTTAAATCCCGTTAAAATGCAATTGACTGACTACCAGGACTGAGCGGAATTCCTTACCTTCCGTCCTTATCAATGATACAACAATTCCTTATAATAAAGTAATTAAAAACTTAGGCGTGTATTTCGATGAACATTTATCGTGGACGCAACAACTGCAAGAGATCAGTAGAAAGGTATTTTCGACCTGGCATTCTCTAAAACGTCTACGATATGTTCTTCCAATACCGACAAAAGTGGCCTTGGCTGAATCTTTAATTCTTTCGCTAGTAGATTATGCAGGCGCTTGTTTTATAGATCTGACTGAAGATCAACTTAATAAACTCGAGCACCTTCAAAATTTGGCATTTCGGTTCATTTTTGGTTAACGCAAATTTGACCATATCTTCGACTATTGTCTCAAGCTTAAATGGCTACCAATCCGTTACCACCGCAATGCTTTCGTTCTTTCCTTGCTCTATAGTATTCTGTTTGATTCTCATTGCCCTACTTATTTAAAAAACAATTTTAATTTTCGTATAGACAAGAAACAAGAGCTGCGATCTTCTACTAATCTCCTCCTTAATATACCGGTCCACCGCACTAAATACTTCAACTCTCCATTTTGCTCTGGAACTCTTTACCTGTCCAAATAAGACGAGCTGAAACCTTAAGTAGCTTTAAAAACTTACTTTAAAATCATTACTTAGAAGTTGTGTCTCAACCCTAAATTGTAAACTGTTTCAAATATTATATGTATGTATTTTTTTTTAATTTTAGAGAAATAATATCATTACTATGTGTACTTTAATGTACTACACCCATTTCTCATATATATATATATATATATATATATATATATATATATATATATATATATATATATATATATATATATATATATATATATATATATATATATATATATATATATATATATG